>OY728155.1:1377341855-1379807385 GCA_963277665.1 Viscum album
ACCTCATCCCTATTCCCAGTTAGCGTCCTCATGCGAAACCCCTCATTCGACCATGAAATTCCAGTTATTCCAAGACCTCATCCCCACTCAGCCTCTATCATCCGCATCGCTTTAGACTATCATCACCGTGTGACCTCTATGTCCCCGACGTCCTAGATGAACCCTAGATTTCTCCAGAATCCCTGCCCATCACCCACGATCATCACTGTGGAACCCAATGTTTCCCCTAGTTTTATGTTTGTCCACTTATCATTGCTTTGGAATTTTTTCATGAAAATAACTCCCCACCAGCTTTCAGCTCTTCTAAAGCATTCTGGTTGCTAATTGGAGTTGAGTTGGATGGGTATGCTTAACCTTGGTTTTTATTATGGTCTATAGTTAACAGTTTCTATTCAGTATCTATTTGTTTTTAAAGAGGTTACATGATCATTATTTCTTCTATAACACCAAGCATTGTTATATTGTTTTAATTACTAGGCATATTATTTTATTTGATCTCTCTTCATTGCTCACTAGTAGGTAATTTATAATCCCCCATGAAAACTAATTAAATATGTTTTCTGAAAAGAAATTTCATCCATTTTGTTCATTACTGATCATTTTTATTTATTTTTCCTCAATATGAAACTACAAAATCTTCTAAAGGCAGCTTGTAAAGGGAATGTGAATTCTGTTGATAGAACGGATGTCGTAATTTTTTAGGTCTTCCAATAACATCCTTTTCAGTACATGTTTTATTCCTATTTACATTATTTTAAGAAATACATTTTTACATTGGACTTTTTTAAACATATTCTTTAATATATGGTTGGCATAGAATTTGGCTGGAGTCGGACTCTGCTGTTGCTGTGAAGATTTTGAAAGATCGGTCTCAGAATGTTCCCTGGTGAATGATGTCCTCCTGGATTTCCTGCCTTAAACTTGCTGAACATATTTTCTTGGATGTCTCTCATGTCTACCGGGATGCAAACCAAGTCGCTGATGTTCTCTCGAAGAGAGCCATGACAGAAGCTAGCTCCAGTTGGCCTTTTACCTTACCTCCATATTGTGACTCCTTGGTCTGTAGGGACAGGGATGGTGTCTTATATTCTCGGTTTTGCAAGAGTCCCTGTATTTGAGCTTCTTTGTACTATATATTTCTTTTTTTGTTATAATATTTTATTGGGAGAAGGCCTCTTGCTTGTCTCTCGGACCTTCTGGCTATGAATATCAATTTTTTTGGTTATCAGATCAACACTCATTTTTTGTGAAAATCTATTGACATTGTGATATAACATTCATCACATGATCAGTTTCTTAATTCCAAATTACATTTTCATGACCCTTACTATTTTTGGTTCGAAAAAAGAATTATTTCTTCATTGGTGACATATGTGCACAATAAAAAGTGGGAATACAACCGTAGATGTGAATGTGGATACACATTCCAATATAAGAAGATATTGTTCTTAGTATAATCATATTTTATTGGGATAAAATTTGATTATATTTTTAGGCATCCATCCAAATGTTGGCAGATAATATGTTATCCCACACAAAAAGTATATTTACCTTCAAAATAGTCATTATAATGTTTGGAATGGTTAGTATTTGTGAATGTAGATTTTACGTAGCTTTTATAACAAATATATTTAGAAATTTTAATATATTGATTATGATATGACCACTCATTGATTATTCAATAAATCAATTTAGATTTTAATGTGATTTTATTCAATTATATTTATTTATGAATGTGTATTTATGATTTTCATTAGTCAATAAAAATAAAATTATTGAATCAAATTATTTAGAATGACCATTTAATGGTAAAAATCTAAGGTCACCCAACAAATCAATTTTTATTTTCTCAATTTACTTAATTACAAAACCTCACAATTGATATTTCAAGTTTACGTTAATGTAAATATTTGTTTTTGAGGCCTAATTTTATATCAGTAAATAATAATAATTTTAAATGTCAGTACCTGACATAAGATTCATCAACAACATGAGTTTACAGGGGATTGAGTAAGTGTTCTGTTTTAGATTTGTTTAATGATGTCGAATACCCATTATTTTAGTTTATTATTTTTATTTGACTCAAGGCTAGTTTTTAATCATACACACAAGTCTACAAATACATAGAGGTTTGTTATTACTTACAGTCCCTGGTAAGGGGAAAAACTATTACATTTATTAATCATAAATATTATTTTACTTTATTATTATAGTCCCCGTAAAGGAAAAATAATGCAGTTGAAGTTATTGAATTTTTTTTCACTACATTGAAGTCAATTTAAATGGATTTTTAGAACTCAATAAGAATGATTCCTCTTTTACATGCCCAAATTTATTATGTATTCACCAAGTTAACATTGATTCTTAAACATGCTTCACATTTAGAATGATGATTACATTTTTTTACTAAAGTTACAAAATTTTGTGACATGATTAGAGAAATATATGTATCTTTGAACTGAATCACTTTTTTACCACAAATATCGATTATCTGAAAATTAGTGATATGTTATTGTATTTAAGAAAAATTTATTAAACCATGTATAGATAAAATGAGAAGTTCAATGTTTGAAACATAAAAATGATGATATTAGTTTGTGGTTCACTAAAAATATGAATGATGAAAAATTCATCATACATTTCATTCCTGGACATGTAGATTATATCATTCAATAACCATGTAGTAGTTTTCTCTCTCTGTTAATTATTTATTGTTTTTTTTGTTCTTATTACTTATATATCTTGTGTAATCTATTTTTGAAAACTATGTAAAGATTGTGATTCTAAATTAAATGTGATACTGAAGAGTTAAAATGTTTGTAAATTAAAGCTGATAATGAAGAGTTAAAATCTTGTTATTGTATTTTTATGAAATTTCATCCATGAATAAAGTAGAAATTTTCACTGACTAAAATAGAAGCAAGGATGGAAGAAAACTCTTAATTTAAAGTAAAAAATTATGAATATTAAATAAATTCACGGAAGCATGCATTTATTTATTCTTTACAGCATAAATTTTATTATTTATGTGTGATTCATATTGCGTTAATTCCACTAACATATTCATGTTTCTGTTTAAATACATTGAATGTGCTACTGATAAAAATTCCATACCAAGGTAATTATATTAAATCTATTTTCGTAACATTTTTATTATCTCAATTACCATAAAACAAATAAATGTATGTGTTGTGACACAACACACACATTTCTTTGACTGCATATTCCATGAAAAGTTATGTCATGTTGGTAATGATCTTTAACAATTATGAAATATGTGGAATCATTGAATTTTGTTGATTTAAAGAAAGTTATTATCTTTAAAAGATAATGAAAATCTAGGAACACAACAAATCATTGTTTGTGTTGAGTTCTGAGGGTCTAAATAATGTTTTGCAATCATTTTTTAATTATTGGATGATGGAAAACTTTGAGATATAGGTTTTTGTTTTGAAGAAAAATGGGTAATCCAAGCCATTACACAATTGTATGTTCAACATGGTCCAGGTTTAGATGATGTTTTGAAATAGTTTAGAGAAGTTGAGATTACAACAATATTTTTATATTCTAATTCCATGGCCAGTGAACACATATAGATATATATATATTTGAGATCACTATGTTTTAACATTCCAATTCCATGTTCATTGAATAGATTTAGATATATTAATTTTAGATTATATATCCTACAGTTTGGCTACATATTTATAGTTTGACTCAATTTTTTTTCATACTAATGGGTTTATGGTTTTGGTTTCTTATTAATATTTTTCAGGATGCATTTTGACGTTTTTAGGAGTAAATAAAAATTAAATTTTTTTTATGGTTTGTGGTAAATGAATGAAATATTTGATCAGAGTGAAAAACGTGAAAGAGATCATTGTGACCTACTTTATGAATCAATCATCGTCAGTTGGTAATTCATCATGTTTATTTTTTCGAGGATCTTTGGTAATGGTAGATAATAAAAAGTGGATCTGTTTTCACTAAATGTCTGGGATCCATTCGGGGGGCTACTCGATTCAGTGAGGAATTTTCCTCCATCAGCCGAGATTAAGGCGTCCACAGTGGCGAACATGAGAATCGATTAGAAGGAGACACATGAGGCTCACGTCTTTAAAGAGGACCTTCCTGGGTTGAGGGAGGAGGAGGTGAAGGTGTGTGTGGAAGCTGGTAGGATCATGTAGATCAATAGGAATAGGAGTTGTTAGGAGGAAAAGTACATGACGTGTCAAAGGGTGGAGCCCGGTGCGGGGAGGTTTAGGCTGTCGGAAAATGCGAATGCCGGGTAGGTGAAGGTTGTGATGGAGAATAGGGTGCTGATAGTGATGGTGTCGAATGCAGAGGTGAAAAAGTAGGATGTGATGGCCATCAATGTTGTAATATGTGCTCTTTTAACCAAGGAGAGAATTGATGTAGTTAACCCATTGAAAAATCCATCAGAATTATTACCAAGTCAAATGATAGAATCATTGATCCTTCTAGACTTGCCAATGTTCTACTTTTTGATTTGGAGAGGATACTGTGTATCTATTCCATAGACTGCAGTAATATTGGACTTGTAGGATTGATAAATTTAGGAAAGTGGAGTAGAGGAGTAGAATCAATTGATGGACTGAACTTCCTTGCATGGTCTTCTCCTGAATCCATTTGTTTCTTGCTTCAATTTCCCAATAAGCACTAACTGGAAGAATCTAGAAATTATGAATGATTCTACACTTCTATCATAATGATTGAATCACCACTGTATTTCCATTTTCCTTCCCTTTCTTCTTCATAGGTAACCTACCGGCATGTGATTCTGTTCATTGGGAGTCTTTGATTAGTATTTAGATGGTTTCATTATTTTGTTTCTCATGAATATTTTTTTGTTTTGTTGGGCGGAATTACAGGATGAGGTGAATGAGATACTACGTGAAGGGGGGATAGGAAACGAATGGTGGAAGGGTTCCTGGACCATCTCCCAGGGCTATCAGATTACATCCACTATGACGGAGAGGGCCTATTTTAGATCACACTCTCCATGGTATGTCCTTTATTCTAATAAATGACTCTTCTATTTGTAATGATTTCATTTCAGGGGATGACGTGGTTTTGGGAGATGGTTTGCAAGCACCATCATCTGTGGAAGGTGGTTATGATTTTGGAGTGGTCCAAGCTGTGGTTGATGTTCGAGGGGCATGCTGGTGTGGTTGAAGTGGATGTGGCATAGGGGAAGCCACTCGCTTACTTGTACGATATCGGTCTGACCATGTTCATTGGTGCACTCAAGCTTGGGGATCACCTCAATTGTATGATGAACAGTTGACCCGGGCAGTCTTCCTTTGGTCAGTTTTATGGAAGGGGTGTGTCAAATTTATTCATTGGTAATTTTTTATTTAGATTATTTTTCTTTATTATGTAATGTGTTAATTTGTTTTATATATTTATTGTTTTATTCACCGCATTTTATGATGGGTATCCTTTTTTTTGTGTAGATCTTGGAGATGAAGGTTGACATAACATCAAGTTGAGGTTCCTTACTGGTACTGTACATGACATTATTTGTTTCTTCACATGGCCTACAAGGGGGAGATGAAATATCTTTGGTAGGAGCACCTATTCTTTACTCATGTTGGGTGTTGGAGGATTGTGGTTAATAGAAGACATAGCTTTTTTCATATTTTTGGGTGGGGTTTTGTGTTTTTATAATCTTTTTAGGGATCAAAAAACATCAACTATGTATTGATCTACTTTGTATTAAATTTCATTATTAATATAATTAATCTTTTTCATGATTTAAAATACTTTAAAAGCATCTTCATTTTGATAATTAACATAGTTGTATTATATATGATAAATTAATAAATATAATATGAAATTTTAATAGCCATATAATTTTATAATTATTATTTAAATGTAATTTGTAAACATATGTTATATGTTGATGATATTATTACCAACAGATAAATTTTTCATATGAATGTGTTTCTAAACTCTTAAACCAACATATATATTATCTGTTGGTATTAACATAATTGCAACCAAACTATTTTATATGTCACAATAACATTTAGCAACAGAGTTTTTACTAACAGTTTATTGATAGAGATATATGTGTTTGTAAAACGTTTTACCAACAAAAAATGGACCTTTACCAATAGATATGACCCTATCGTAAAAAGTTAAATATTTTGTAGTGATAAATGGGAATGATATTATAATCATCCAAATATGAAAAATGATAATTAAACCCATGATTTTCTTTCATAGTAAAACAATGGATATGTTACATGGTTACACCATCCACCATCATTTCAATTATTTTTTTATTTCATTTATAAAGGGCAATTAACGCACCTTTAGAGGTGGTTTAATTACACAATATAGGATTAGGGGACAATAATGTTATCACAAGAATACATTTATTACAATTAAACCATTTTATTAATAAATAATATTAATAAACATCATGTTTTTATCAATTTCTGAAATAGACACAACAATATTAGGTTTATAATGTGTCACACCCTAAGGGGTGACTTGTAACAAGGTATAAAACCTCCGTAGATGATATTATGTTTCATGGACCTACCTAAACATGGTTAAAAACTTTATAATATTATTATTCTTATAAATTATGTGAAAATTAATGTACTGTGTTAGGAACAACAATCAATGATATAAACATAAATAAATTAATGTAAAGTAGAATAATCACATACCTTATAGTAGTCGTAAACTCATCAGAAAATATTATAATATTATACATTCTAGAATGGGAGAATGTATTTAAATAGGATAACACCGATATAATTGGCGATTTTATCTTATAAAAAATGTAAGGATGATATGGATAGAAAATCTATAACCTGAAGAAGGACTCATAATCATACCTTTGGAGATCCACTGTGATGAATGATGCTTGAGATGAAGTATCTATAAAGAAGATACAAAAGAATCTATAAAATGGAAGGGAGGACCTCTATACACGTTTCCATTGTAGGACGTGAATAATTAAAATAAGTAATTATAATTTAGAGTCAAATTTGGGAAAATCTGTAATTCCCATAAATTTTTAAATGGTTCGTGGTTTAGAAGAACTATAGGCTAAAATGTTCACTAACTATGTGTGAAAACATTAACTATAGTACACCAAATTTCATGATTTCAGTATAGTTTAATAAACAGGGAGCACACCATGTATCTCACATCTACAAAATTTCTACATTTTTTCAAATAAATAAACATCCTCCCATGCATGTCTATTCAAACCATGTTCCTCAATATATAGGTCACAATGTTCAGTCACACATTTACTATTAATCATGCACCAACAATGTACCACAATCTAATTTGATAGAAAAATAGACATATGGTCTCAACACAATTCATTGATTCCCTTGAAACTTCCATTGACTCCTTATACATTCTCTTATAAAAAAATATTTAGAAATAATTTTAACGGATTTGTATCTCTATGAAAATACGGGACCTTACATCGAGGTTTTTTATGCCTTGATTAATATTTATTAAATATTTTTACAATTTATCTCATGAAATCATTTTTTATATGGTTATTTCGACATTTTACTTTTCTCCAATTATTTTTATATCCCTTTGTTTCAAAATTCTACCAAAAAGAGTCTTTTATGTGTAGTTGAATTTATATTTTCAATTAATTTTATAGTATTTTTCATCAATTTCCATGTCTTTTATATGAATTTTTGTATTTCATTATACATAATTATAGGGTTTATTTTTTCCAAATTCTATCAACTGTTACGTTATTTTATAAATTCTAAATGGAATTCATATTTGACATCACATGCATGGTTAATTTCTCACATTGTTTTGATTCATTTTAATTATGCTGAATCTATTTCTATTTTTATGTTTCTTAAATATAATTTTATTTTATATTATTATGATTTTGGAATGGAAATTAATTTATAAGTTAATTTATTTTAAAATAAATTATATTCAATCCTTCATGGTTATTTATTCTTCTCCTCAAAATAGTTTTCCAATATTATTTGAAAGCCCTTTTTATTAAATGATAAATCCATTAATGTATCATATATTTTAATAGAGATATGATCTAATGATATCATACACCATCTTTCTCAGAATATCATATGAAAATCTATTTATTAAATTTGTAGGAAAAATTTTCAGTGTCAAGGGGTAATATATCAATTCATGATTTATGAACGTTTAAATATTTATAAAGCCCACATATTTCGGATTGTTATTATATTATTAGAGGAATCCATAAGTCAAATATATAATTCATGGTTTTGAACCAAATAAAATATGGTTAGGGGAATATAGTCTATATCAAACCTGCAATGTGGCCAGGTTCACTATTTCTATGTGAACAATAAGGTATCAAAATCCACTATGACAAATGTCCAAATTGTTGTGATATTATTGGTTTTGATACATTAAATTGGACTAGATTTTATATTCTTATGTAATTCCCATATTCCAATTCTAGGTTTCTATATTATACTATATTACTATGTCATGTCCCCATGGAATATGATAACTATATCATGATTCCTCAATCTGATTCCTCAAATCACAAATTTTCATTAAATCATTATATCATGCTTTATGATATTTTATCTATGTTTTATTGATTATGAATTCATTACATTTGTTTATGTCCAATTTTACACCCATGTGTGATTATACGCGTTTATTTTATATTAAATTAATTTGTTTTTTTAATATTTTATGTAATTCTTAGTTGTAGTTTATAAATTTAAACAACTTTTAACTTTTTTTGGGTCATCCAGTATTGTTTAGATATCCATGTTGTGACATTCTTATAATCACTATCACAAGATAGTGATGTTTGGAATGTCTAATGCACTGATTTCAAACTATTAATAGTCTTTATAGAACCTATGTGAGTTCATTTTTTCCGGATAATATAAGAGGAACATTAGAAACATGGATTAGATAACCATGTGAGTAAACAATGTGTTAATCCAAAAACTTATAAATATTATTTGTCTTATTATTTTATTAATATTTTATTTTTTAAATCTATAATTTATTTCATACACCCCTCAAAATCATTCTCATCACGTCATGCCCACCCCTTATAGATGATTACCTTCACATGACCTCCCCACTCATGAGATCCCACTTTCCAATAGTGTTTTCACTAGGGTTATTTGTAGTTCATGGATGAAGCTCAATAGTGGGTCCTATGCATCCTTAGTATTTACATTTCTTAATGTTTTAATCTATACACATCATTGTTCACCCATTTAGCTGACCACTATGGTTCTATGTTTCTCTTATATTTTTGGTTTTCATCATTATTATTTTGTTCTAGGTCTTGTGCATGTTATTATATCCCACTATTTATGTATTGGACTATTCTACAATGATCAAGGGTAATACATCCCAACTTTGAACCTTCTAATTTTTTAGAATTAAATATTATTCATTTTAAATTTATTTGCTATCTTCTTAAGTTGAGTTTTAATTATAAATATTGAATTTCAAAAAAAAATTGGATTGTTTCTTGATATTTATATTATTAATTTGGTTTCATTTTTTTAAAGAATTCATTAAAATTTCCATTATTAATCATTGAATTCCATATTCCCTTGTGATTAATGAAGGACTCTTTAAAATTTATATTGATTATATTTAAGTTTTTTTAGACTTTAAAATTTATTTTTGTAAAAAAACCATTTCATTTAAAGTGTTAATTGAAATGAAAATTATGGTTATATTCACTATTTATTATTTTTTAAATTGTAAATAGATTATAAATGTTATTTTACCCCATTTGTGTGATGTTATAATTAAATGAATTATATTTCATCCTTTTTTGGATTTTATAAAAAAGCGTAATAAATTTAATAATATATTGTTAATGTTGATTTCTCATTAGATGTTTGAAAATGATTTTTGAAATTGTTATCAAAATATTATAAAAAGTACTAGGCATACTAGGTAGTTTATTGAAGAACCATTTCATATTTTTTGTGTTTTCTAAAATTTATTTCTGTGTAAACATTTTTCACCATGTTTAATTTTTATTAATATTTATTATGGACCATGTGTAATTCATTTTATTTTTTTATGAGATTATTTTTGTGTAATATATGATATTACATGAGTGGGGGTCAGATATGGGGGTGGGTTTAACAGAATCATATACAGTTTTTGTTTCACTAGGTTTACTATTACTTTTTTGATGTTGGATTTATTATTAGTTATAGGAAGTTGTGTTCTATAGTCTGTTAACTATGATATGACACGATCACTTTCCATGAACTATGTAGTGACCCCAATCCTAGTACGCCATTAATGGTGTATATATTATTTAATTGGTATAATATAAAAGGAATTTCATCCATGTGTGACAAGTAGTTTAGTTAAGATAATAATCATGATACGAACATGATTTAACGTTACATTTTAGAAAGTAAAATACAAAAAAGGGTTCATTAATAATTCATTTATTCCCCTTATAATATCCATAAATATAAATCAAAACATAAATTCTAATATCCTAAAGAAAATTAAACATATGAAATGGGTGATTTTAAATACTTAGTTAGGGTATGTTTAAAGATGATGATATACATAAGAAAAAAATCCATATGTCATCGTAAACATCTAAAACACATTCCATTTATTCACTAACATGAGCGAAAATTTCGAAGGAATAATTAATGGTAAAATAATTCCATATAAATAATCACATGATCTTTAATATTAACTATGGATAGTTTAACTTCTCAAATAATCACATGAAATTCTGATAATTGAATTCATAATGATGTAATGCATAATTTGACCTCTATACAATTCCATCAAAGAATTGTTCCTATGCATCTAATACCATCATGGACTTATACAGATATATCTATAGAAATGATTAAAGTCTCAACCAAACAACAATATAGATTTTATTTTGAGACATTTTGTTGCACTAATGGGCTATATTGTGCATGTACTATCATATACAATGTATAATTACTTCCTCAAATGAATGGGATGGAACATAATCGATATATGCATTCATAGTGACATGTTGACATAACAAATTTGTTTAAATACCACAATATATATTCATATTCATAAACCATTAATATTAAAGTTTTGAATGATTAAAATATTATACATCCAAAATTATTCTAATAATAAATCATCCGATGGAATAATAAAGATGATATCAAAACAATAAATCCATAGTGTAACATCAGTTCATTAAAGGGTTAATGTCATTGATGAATAAAAATACGATAAATATATAATTAAAAATATTATTGTGGAAAATATAATATTTATTCTAAAAATATTCTCCAAAAACTAAATGTTCATAAAAATGTTTGAAAAGAAAATGCATTAAAAATTGTAATAACCAAAACTATTGTAAATAAAATTCCCCATATGATTTATTGTTTTACTTTGTAATATTGTTACTGAAAACACATATAATTGTTTATTTTAATTACATATTACTGGATTTAAAATACCATTAATATTATTTTCCATTTATAATATATCCATTGAACATTGATCAGCTGATTTGTATAAATATTGGGTTTAAAAAATCAAATTGAAACAGAAAAACAGTTATTACCCCAACTAGTAAGATCATGCCCAATGAATCCAATTTATCATAGCTTCTATGATTGATGGAATTTTTGGGAGTTTCCCATTATCAAGACAATGTTGATATCAATCAAACCATAAATAATGAAATCAATAATCACATCGAGATCATGACCCTAACCATGTTTATTAAACAACCCCATTAAATTCTCTCCATCGCACACCTTTCCCTTGGTGCGTTTGATGGTGTATTAAAGTGATATATATCAAGACCCTATAAATATGATAATGTATTTTATTTTTTAACATAATAGTGAATATATTTTCTTCCAATTATTGTTACATTATAAATGATATTGATTCTGATACAATAAAACAAAATTTATAATTTTGGGTAATATTAAAATTCTATAATATAATTTACTCTAATAAATTGATATATTTTTAAAATATAAAAATAATTTGAAAAATAATATTATTAAATAATTATTATTGAATAAGAAATATCTTATATTTATTTATAAATCCAAATATAATTTATATAAGTTTTTGAAAACATTTATTCTCAAATAAATCTAACATTACTCTATAAATGGAAATTATTTTTTTAAATAGATAAAAAATATATTTACAAATTTATTTTGAAAAAATAAATAACATTTTTGAAATTAGATGTTCGAAATTATACAATGGTTAATTTTTTATAATTTTCTGACAGTGAAATTTCATGTATAAATTAAATTTTGTATAATAATATTGTGTGTGTTATGACATCAAAATATCAAATAGTGTTGTAATAAATATTATAAATGGGTTCCATGATGAAATATATGTTTTTACATTAAAATCATGTTATTTTATGTCTAATTTATTAAATTTATAAATTCATTGTGAATCCTCCGAACCCATCAAAATATTTTAATGTTTTAAAATAAATATATTAAGACTATGAATCACTTCCACATAGAAAAGAATATTATGTTATTAAATTTGTACCTTGGATATATATTATATGTGAAACCACTCCCATTTAGATGAAACCATGGGAAAAACCGTCGTATGTTTTGTGGTTTTTTTATTTTATTATATAGGTTCAAAAACCTATGTTTAGGAAATACTTAAGGAATACCCACTTATTTCCAAAATAAACTCAAAAAATATTGAATTTAACTTCAATGAAAATCTATGCATAACATCCTTACTCTAGCAGTACCTCTATGAAGACCTCTTATGTTGTCCTCATGTTATCAATAAGCTCCTCCCATGCATTCTGAGTCACACATTGATGTTAGGGATCTTCCACACTCCATTTTATATAAGCACCACATTTTATTTTATGCCTCTTAATTTTAGTTTTCTCATATTAAGGTATATCCTCCCATATTCCCATGAAATTCTTTTTTAAATCAAAATCATATCTGGATCCTTTTATTATCATTAAGACCTCCCATGAACCTTTATGTTCTCCCATTACTATGTCGAAATATAGTAAGGGGTCCTCATATTCTTCTCTTTATTAATTTTTATTTATTATCTTATGACTTCTATTTTCATATTCTTAATGACTTTTTATGTCTTTATGTGTCACATTTTAGGTCCATATTATGATTTAACCCTAAATCTCGCTACAATACATTTTATTAGTTTTGATGGGACGATGTTATGCTGCCAATATTTATATCTGAGATTACATTCTAATAAAATTGTGTAGGTAATACCATAATAAGTTCCTATCAATGGAGTTCACCATTATACACATAAAATTCATTTACTTGGGACATACATTTATATAATATTTTTCAACACAATTGTATTTAGTGAACACATTGGCATGGTGACACATTATTGTTTCCCCACATTACCTATTTATAAAATAGGGGGCCTTCATCACCATAGATGGTGACATTATCTCTTTGATGAAAAATATTTGATGGGTTGTTAGTTCCTCCTGCCATAGATTAATCCTTGGAGCTCATTTCCTAATCTTTCTCTAATACTCATATTTGATTCCTTTTGATGAAATTAATTCATAGTAACATCTCTTTGTGGACACCAGTTAATTACGTTTCTTATGTTTGGAAAGGAATAAAACATTAGTCAATGTAGATGGTATCACCGAGAATGTCTAGGCATCAGTAGATATTTGGTAGTTGGGAAACTATATTATTCTTTACAGAATGGTATCTTGGGGTAGAATATTTGGAATAAACCCCAAGTTATCTTATGTCGATCACAATGTGTCTCATACTGAAGGTGCATATCTTGAAAGTATTTCACCTTAAGCATACCATGTTTTGTATGTGGTAGAAACAAGAGATAGGTCACAAGTTTAAAACATTGTGTTGAAGTATAACAATTTCATATAGATTTGGATCATGGAATGGGTATAACTTCCTTTGGAGATATAATTTATTTATTCAGATTCCCTATGGGGTGGAACAAAGTAGTTCATCCCTATGTCGAAACACATGAGTTTCAATGGACACACCACATTGAGGTAGATTTAATGATTAATAGCCCATAGATTCATGTGATCATGATTCCCTATGGAAGATCATCGATGGGGTATATTCCTTCGATGGGAACCTAGAACCTTAATCGATGGATGGATCAGAAGTCTTGATGGATGTAGATATGGAAGGTATTCCCAATAAAGGGAAGATTTCACACCACGAAGGCAGATCAGAATACCCATCGATTAGGATCATGGGGGTTCACCCCTAGGAAGGAAAAACCCAGAAATTCCACTATCCAGGATTGAACCCTAGGGGGGAATCTAACATACCATTTTAATAAAAAAAGGGATCAAAACCCACGTACTTCAATGCCAGAGATTAAGGTCGTGTGATAGGACCGAACCATGCATTTAATCATAATGAAAAAAGGATGTCTATGTTGTGAATGGAGTGTTAATGTGGGCTTATTTGGTGCTGACATATGGAATGTAACTTTATCAAGAGGATTTATATTGTTTTAATTTGATATGGGGATTACTCATGGAAGCTACATGATTGGATGGAATTACCTCACCAGGATGTCGATGCCCTGGGAAAATCTGTATATATATGGATGTAAATGATGGAGTGGATTTAGTTCTAGGTCAGGACCACAGAGAGGATTCCTACATATTCCTATTAGACAAAAAATTCTTTATGTTTATAATTGTTTAATTTGGAATACACCAGAGGAGGAGGCCCATGGAAATGGATCAAGTGGTTCGGTCTTACGCATGGATGCTTCCCATTTTCTTAGGGATTGCACATGGGATATCCCCAAAAGGTTAAGGATTATACAAATAAGAATACTATTGGTGTAAATTATGTTGTTGGGGATTATTAATTTAAGTGGATAGTAGTTCATTTATGATTAGGTCATAATCATGGAGGGATGGCAATTTAATCTGGAGACTGTGGCTAAATATAGGATGGATACCCATTTGGTTATTGTGGATGGGTATATATGTAGGAGAATCCCATAGTATGATTGGGAAGATTTCCAGGTCTCTATTAACCTATAAGACCGTGTGAGTGATTCGTTGTGTGCTAATCAAAAGGATGAAGTAGACATGACAATCATATAGCGAAAGGTGCGCTAATAAGAGGTTATATAGATGTTACGGATAAACTTTTCCAATTTTTTGATAAGATAAATAATTTTTTGGTGGGGTAATTAACATACGAGTTTTAAATGTTCTTCTAAAATAAGTGATGAAGTGTCTAGGGATTACATATGAGAGTTTTCCATCATCTTTCTTGGTATTTGGTCATGGGGGAATCCCTAATAGATTTTACAAACTAAGACTAATGTTTAACATCATGTTAAAGGTTTTAGTGTGTGTGGTTAATTGAATGGATTTCCAATAATGTCCATCTCATGTTAACTCTTGAGGTCATATTATGTATGAATCATAAGGCATATATTTCTTCAATGATAGGGTATTCTACTATTTAAAGTAATGTTATGTGGAAGACTAGGCATGTTATTTTTGACACTTAAGTAATATCATGTTTATCATAAGAGGAGTCATATTCTGGAATGATTATGTTCTATAGACTAAAGTCATATAGTGAGGACTAATAGGGTATAATATTCCTTCTAATGGATAGTGTGGGACTTATGTGAGGGTTTCCATTTCATGATAAATGTATCATAGGAGTCAGGTAAAGGGGTTATCGGGAGTTTCTGGTGGAATGGTTCAACTCAAGGTACTCATGTAAGTATATGAGAAAATAAATATACATGAAAATACAAAGGGACTAAGAGGATTTGGAATAATAATGGTATTTTATTTAATTTAGTGTGGTATCTTGAATAATATTATTTTAGGGGTGGATGTTGGGGTCGTACAAAGGAGAAACAAATAATGTCATTGATCGAGCCCAAAAAATTCATGAGGAAACTATTTCGAGGGGTTAATAATGGTTGTGAAGGGCTCAGGATAGAGTCTTGGGACCACTGATCAAAACAAATAATTTGTGGTGGTGTAGGGTTGAGACCCACATGATATGGACCAACAAGGGCGAAGGTGTGAGCTTATTAAAAGTTGAAGTTTCTTGAATGATTGGGAATAATTGATCTTACGAACATCACAACAATGGGACATCATGGATCATAGGTCATCATGAAGAATGTGCTTTGAAGAGCTCATAATCTCACAATTTATTGGATTTTTAGTGGTCATGGTCTCATTACGGATTTCCTAATTCCTAGGAGGAGTGGTTCATAATGGATGAATTCTTCAAAAAGGCTCATGAGCATCAAAGGTCATTATTCCTTTGTGAGTGGAATCTCAACATTAGGTGGAGGATATTAAGAATGAAATAGATTTGGTGCCAATATTTCAAGGGGATCTTTGGAAGAGGTTATCCCAAAGCATACGCCCATAGCTAATTAACAAAATGAGGATAAAAAATGGCAGTGTCTCCCTCCCTGAATGAAGGCACGAGCGGGTATTTATAGACAAAATGTTTTATAATAATGGGATGTGGTTATTCAAGAAAAATTATTGATTCATAAAGGGGAGTGGCTCTAGTGGAATCATAATGAACATCGTCAATCATTCACATGGTATTGATGTGCTTTTAGACTTGTGGAGGATACCAGCAACTATTCATGTTTTCATGAAAGGGAGCTCAACAGTCAATTTTGGAAACTTGACATCCAATAACAAGAACATTTAAACCGTAAATATATATTGGATATATTTAAAGTAATATCTAATATTGAATATTGGGGAGTCTGAATCACAATTCCCAAAAAATGGAAAATAAATGGATTGTCATCATTATATAGGTAAATTTCTGACCATGTTAAAAATCCAGTATCCATTTCATATAGCGAGGAATGTGAAAAAATGAGGGTCGACCACTAACCATGTTCGAAACACGAAACCTGACATATATTTCATCCAAATTCTTCGAAAGAGTTGGACCGTGGATGTTAGGTGAGAAAAAATAGAATTAGATGAAGCCATTAGGGGGTTCATAATATGTGAAAGTGAATGAGGATCAAAATACATGGAACACAATGTATGATAATGGACATATTTAATGTTGGAATGGTTTAAAAACTCTCGTAATTACACCACTATGACATAGATAATATAGAGTGTGGGTGTATCAGTTTAAACAATAGGTAAACTCATATTCTAGATGGACCATCATGTCGACTATTGAGTGAAAGGGGAAGGGACATGAGTGATGAAGTAGATGACTGTCACTAATTGAAGAGGTCTCAACCAGAAGCCTAAAAAACCATTTAGTATTACGTCATGTGAAAAGGATGATAGAAAAATTATTTTAGGTCATGCGATGAGAACATTGGTCATGCCTTTAAATGTCAAGTAGATATTATGGGGAATTTTATCTATTAATATCAAGTTATTAGGGTGTATATCATATTTTAACACCATTTGACTAGGTTGTGGAGTGTGAGGGGCTTATGCACTAGTCCTCCAAACATTTCCTCCTCATATCGTATCAAGAGAGAATCTCACATTAATTTCATGTGGTAGAGATGAAGTTTAGTTCCATGAAAAAGGGAACATGGTGTACCATTTTGAATGATACCCACCCAAATGCACGATTTGACCATGAATGAGTGTAATGTGAAGGGTGTTTATGTACTGAGAATAGAATCTGTGTCTGGCCGCATATATATTAAGTTCATGATTCATGGTACATGACCCCATGTTTTTGTTCATAGAGATTGGACATATATAATTTTTTCTATGATCATTATTATTAGATCTATATTATAATGAAAAAATATTAAAATGAAGACACTAGGGAATGGACTCATAGATTATAGTCATAGATTTCAGACCATTGGGTAAATTGTGCAGCTCGAACACGTTAGAAAACACCCTTCAAAAACTCCTAACCAATCACGACTCATGTTCGGTGTTGAAAACATGGAGTGCTGAAAGGATTTCCTTGTTACATGAGAGTGACATGTAGGGTTAAAAAAGATACCAAGTTGATAATTTCGCAATGATACCAACTATCTTACTCAATGTGCACTAATTGACGGAGGTTAACACCAAGGGTGTGGTAATTCCACTATGATATAGGGAGGTGGAATGTATGTAAATAATGATATTCAAGGGCTAGATAAAGGGTGTGGCTGCTGATTCAGGATTGACTGTTGACCTTGTTCAAAACATAAGGACCACAACCATATCAGTCTAGAATGGGGAAAGAAAATAAAAAGTCATCTATTGAACATGTTTGAAATGATGGATAAATTTTTTTGTATGATATTCATTAGGTAATTTTCCTTGGATGGGACGTGATTAAAAATGGCATGAGACTATCAATGTTATAGGTCCTTCTAAAATCCAAAAAATTATGGAAATCAACTCCATGAAAGATACGATGTGAAAAATGGGTTGATGTAATATTAATGTGGGATTTATAATATTAGGTTCTACACCCCAGGGCATTAAGGTATGCCAAGTGGTATATCAGAATGTGGGATTAAAACATGAGTTTTATGAATGGTTTAATTTCATATTTAATGGACCATGACTACTAGTTTTGGACCTTAATCCTTAGTTGATGAATCGGAAAAGGGGATGAAGGATCCAATGAATTTTTTGTTTGTACGAGAGATGAAATATCCTGGCGTCATTACGTATTCTAAGAGGATATGAATCAAGACTTATATAGTTCTGGAAGGTGCCACACATAATATTAGGACGTATTATTTGGAACTTAGAAAATAGTACATTTCCATGTTTATTAGACTATAGGGGTGTCATTTTTTCCATGGATACATATATGTCATGAAAGAGTAAATTCCTATATTGAATAGAGAAAACGATGCTCAGGTAGCACATAAAAAAATTAAGATGATCTTCATAGAGTTTATGGTCATAATGATTAGACCATAATTGGGGATTAATCAATATCGAGTTAATGTATTTGTGTCTAGTAATGGATATGAGAATTCTAGGCATAACAATGTATCATATCATGATAGGTATCAAGTCACATTCTGTTCTAGAGCATGGAATTTTATAGCACCAATTTCGGTGAGGGTGATCATATCTAATTAATAAATTGAATCATACCTTGGTTATCATAGGATATCCCATGTTCTGAATATAGGGTATCATTTTTTAACAATACCATGTATATTGTATAAGTATGACATATCTATAATGGATATAATTTATTCATTTATTAAGAGGAAATATGATTTTGAATGGGCCAAAATTGAAGATTAATGTCACAGGTTGATGATGTCAGGATTCTTTGTTTAAATTTTATAAAACATGAACTATGGGGGATATAAATAATTTTATGCTCATAATTGATGGAACTATTTTGAAAAATATAATTTAGTGTCTCCTGGACAATAGGAATTTTTTTATGATCATAATTTTTGGTCCATGGGTGAGGGGATTTACTAAACAGGTAAGGTGTTGTGGTGGGGTGAAAAACCTGATGTGAATTTTAGAAAAAAAAAACTTAATTACACAGCACACATTTCCAAGGAGGCTTGTACATTTTTTAGATTCATGGTTAATGGATTTTGGATCTTAGTTTAAGTTCAAATAGTTCTGACCAAATAGAGGGGGGAGTGCCTCAACAGGATACATGTAGTGTGGTGCCAGGACCAATATGACATGATTGATGGCCTATGAGGTCTTCTTCCACACAACACCTTCTAGAGAGAATATTTTATAAGTTTTAGTTTCGTAAAACATAAAAATGCTATAAATAGTTTAGGGCCATGTGTCCTTGAACAAAGGATGTTATTTTAAAGTCAAAGAGTTAGGAATGATGAAAGGAGTCTTCTAGGAAATGCATGTGTATTGTGATGGAGTGACAAACCTGATTTGAATGAGTGCCAAATAAGCATAGTGTCACATTACATATTCCAAATAAAACCCGAATATAGTTTAGGGTCATAATTCTTGGAATATATGATCTCAATTTATGTTCATGAAGTTTGGACAAAATAAGGGATATCCTTTATATGAATGTTCGTAGGGTGGTAAAGTAAGAAAATCAATGTTAATTATGACCTAAAAGTCTCTGGGTCACAGCCCATATATTTTATAATACATTTACATAAGTTAATGTTAGGATTCTTATACTTGAGTTCCTAGTTTAGGGTTGTTGATTTTTTATTAAATTGGATGACTATCTCAAATGGATATGTGTTGTGTGGAGGAGTGACAAACCAAATGTGAATGAGGGTCTAATGGGACAAAATCCATACAAGAAATTCCCAATATAATCCATATATAGTTTAATATCATGATTCATGGACGTGGGATTCTATTTTAAGGTCATAGAGTCCTTACCAGTGAGTAGATATTTAATAAAGGTCAAAAAGTTTGGACCAAAATTTATGAAGGTTGAACATGTATGTACACATACCATTAAGAATCCTAACCCTATGTGAGTCATGATAAGTGTGATAAATAAGAAGTGGTGATGATATTCATAACATGAAAGTGCGCATCATGGGAAAGGGAATATTGGGAAGAGAATGTCCTAATGAAACCAATATTCCCCCCCAATGCATGAAGATTCACAGAGGGTTAATGACAAGCGTGTTGGGATTCTACCGAAACACTGGGAGGTGAAAAGTTGTATATCAAGTATTCTGATATCCAGACCATTTAAGACAAAAATTATTGGAAGGGGATACTGTTTCCCCAATTCAATCTAGATGATCAACAACTACACTAGTCATGGATAGGGAAATTAAATGAAGAATCATTTTTTCACCATATTCTAAACATGTGATCTTTTATTCATCACAAAAGGTCCATGCGGGGGTATCCTAGGATTTGAGGTGATCCATTTTTTTAAGGCACCATTTTCTGGTGGGTACCCCTTTAGACTTGGTTGATTATGAGAATTTGGACAGATATGGATTTGAAGTGTGGAAATGGATTAGGGAAATGTCCTATTTAAATTCATCACTCTATGTTTCATATCACATTTTATATGAAAATTTTAGTGAAAGGATCCAACAAGACTAAGGGTAAGTGACCTCATTGTTGAAAAATATTTAAGGTTGTATTTCTTAGACCAAAGCCTCTTAGTGTAAGGTTAATGAGTTCAGACCTAGGGGATGGTGCTTCTTAGGAATATATATATATATATATACTATTTTGATGCGACCCACCTTACATGAATGAGTTGCATAGAGGCTTGGAGTCACATGAAATATTTCTGAAGAGATTATCACAGAGTATAAAGTCGTGGTACTTGGACTTAAACTCATAGTTTGAGGTCATAGATTTCAGATGCGGCACATGGTTTAACATTATGTGGCTAGGTAGATAAATTTTATGGGGTTTATCTATATCAGTACAAGTCCTACAAAAAGTAATAATCCCAGAAGATTCATACTCTGTGAGGGAAACAAGGTGTAGCGATTGGATTTTTTTGACACATGGAATCGAACAAAGGGACTTGGAGATGTTTGGTCGACAATATTTCTCTGACGCATGCATTCATACTCAATGCACATGGATTCATGGAATTGTAACTCCAAAAGATTTGTAGTTCCACCTAAGCATAAGGATTTGGAATGTGTGAATCACGGTGCCCAATATCTAGAAAACAATGATTGTCGTATGCTGATGAAAGATAACTACGAACCCCATTTGAAACACAGTACACATATCATGTTACCTAGGATGGGGACAATAAAAATACTGTCTACCTTTGAACATCTTAAAAAACATTGTACTTATCTCAAAATTGTGTCCAATTTCATGCTGGGCATTGGCACAACAATTTAGGTGAGACATTGTGGCAAGAGAACATTTTTCTAAATGGCCCCATTAGACATAAAGGAGGGTGGGATCCAAATAGAGGTATGTGTGAAGCATGGATATTGATTGGGATAATGTAAATGTGGAGTTAATACATATATGTTCAATAACATAATTCATTTGATCATATCAATTGGGTGTATAGAAAATAGGAAATCTAACCCCTTCCCAAAGATGTGGGTCTAGAGGTTGATTCAGATATGGCATAGTACTAGACATGTGCTGAATGTAGAGAAATCTCTCATTTTTGATCTCATGGAATTAAATAGTTTTACATCATGTAATGGGGATGTGTAGTCATCTCATACATATCATATGAGGAATCATGTATTATACACATGTGGTAAGGTTTTAGTTTCACATTATATGATGAGGATAACATACAAATATTTTAACATCATATAGTAAAGACATTTTATCATATAGTTTAACGTCTTAAAAATAGGATGGGTGGTGGATGTCTTTTAAGGTCAAACATAGTGTACGATGAATAATTTTTGTTAGGCCTCAAAATATTGAACTAAATTTTGTACAATTTTTTTTCATGTTACCAAGACCTTGTACCACAGTTTAATTTCATGCAAGAAAGATGATAGTTGTTTTTTACTATAAAATTCTGAAACTAGGACTCATCTCCACATGGATTTTGGAAACATATGGATTTTCATATTCTCCCTAATTCTGATTGATTGGGGACTATGAGGATTAGAGGTTAATCCAAATATGGGATTAAAATAAAATTTAACTAGTGTAAAAGTGGATGTTCTCTAATCCTGAGATGGGATATATCCTATTTATCATTCCACAAGATAGTTTTAGTGCCACCAGAAGGTCATATATGTTTGTTGTTGGGAAAATTAGTAGGTAGAGTCGACTTGAAATTCCTGACATATTTTTTGGTCCCCAATCCTAGGTTATTTCTAATCTCCATGTAACAATTTGGGAAACATGTAGTTCTCTAAGGGTATAAGGGGCCACATGATTAGTTGAAGTCAGGTCCACTATGTTAGGTATGATATCATTCTCTCATTTAATTTCGGTTATAGTGCCTTGGAGTTGTGGAATCATGGAACATTGGTTTGATAGGGTGATGGTGTTCATGAGGTATGGGAGCATCGAATGTTTGCATGATTGGGAGATGGATCATATGAGGTGTGAAAGCTTGGAACATTGGTATGATGAGGTGATGAAGACTGGGAGGTGTGGGAGGATGTAAATTTAGTACAATGGGGAAATAGAACTCGGGAGTCTAGGTTCCCTTGAGTGTTATTATTATGGTTTGATGTTGCCTGGGAGGCATATAAGAATATATCATCGGTTTGGCGGGGTGATGGTTCCTGAGATGCATGGATTACAATAGTGTTAGTAAGACAGGGTGATGTCATCCCAGAGTTGTGGATTCCCGGAATGTCGGTGTGACTGTGTGATGAATCCCAGGAGGAATGGAATCTTGGAATATCGGTACGATGAGGAAAAGAAACCAAAGATACCTAGATTCATGGATCGTTGGTATAGTCAGGAAATGAAACCATTGGTTTATGAAATCATATAATGTCATTTTGACAAGGTGATGATCCCCAGGAGTTGTGGAATAATCTATCTTAAATTTTTTTTCATGATGGAGCTTGGGGGATCGAATCCCGGAATGTCGGTTCGATGGAAAAATAAGAACCTTGAAACCTGGAATCATGGAACTTCAGTTTAATGGGGAGATGGTTCTGAGGAGGAATGGAAGCATGGATCATCAGTTTGACCTGGAGATAGATCTCGAGAGGCGTAGATTCCTAGAGTAATTTTTTTTGGGGAAATGGAACCCAGGAGTCATAGGATCTTGTAATGTCAATTCAGTGGGCTGATGGAGCCCAAAAAATCATAGAATACTAGAAAAAATGTTCGATGGGGGGAAATGGATCTAAGTAGAAGTGGATGCCTGAAATGTTAGTATGAGGGTGTGATGTTTCCCTAGAGGTATAGAATCCTAGAGCATCGATACGATGGAGAAATCTCTTTTTAAAGGCTTAGAAGCCTGTAATGACTTCTCACAATGTAGTGTCAATAGAGTAATGATGTGATTGACTAGCCACCAGTGATGGTTCTCCATATTAAGAAACTTATTTGAATTGGTGGGGACCATTGTGACATCCTATGGTAGTGTCATGGGGAGGAACTCTATTCTTGTTGATGTTGGTGAATGGGGGGACTCCACAATTTATGGTGATGGTGACAGAGAAGGCATTTACTCCATTTGATGGCATTGCAGGGAGGACCTCATTAGCAAAGGATGATGGAGATGTAAGTAAACTCATCTTGTTTGATGGAAATGTGAGGAGGACATACACAATGGATTCTAAGGATGACGGGGAGGACCTCAGTTCCGACTAATAGTTGTTAAGGGAGGACTATGTAATGGATGATTATGGTGATGGTTAGGGCCTCTATGTCATGTGCTAATGGTTTGGGGGAACAACATGAATGATTCCTATTGATGATTGGGAAGTCCTTCATGCCATCTTTTGGCTGTGTATGAACAACCATCGTAATGGTTGGTGATCGAAACAAGCATGACCTATGTGTCATCTGATAGTAGTGAAAAGACGAATTTTCATAGGATGATTATAGAGATGGGGAGGGCCTTATTTCTGGATGATAGTGGCGTGGGGAGGAACTCGAGAATAGCTACTGATGGCATTGGGAAGACCTTTGTTTCGTCTAATGGTAGTGAGGTGAGGACCTTTGAAATGGTTGTTGATGGAGATAAGCTGGACCACTATGTTGGTTGATGGAATTGTTCGAAGGACCATCAAAATTGATAAATATTTTGATGGGGTGAATAATTTTTTTGGATTTTTTATGTGTGAGTAAGACCATCACAATGGATGATGATGGCGATGATGAGTACCTCTATGTCAATTGATGGATCAATGGGGAGGATCACTGTAATGGTTTCCAAAGGTGATGGGTAGGGCCTCAATTTCGGATAATAGAGTCATCAATGTGGATGTAATGCAGTCGGGGGTGGATTCCCCCTACGCAGCCCATGAGGGCAGCATTGTTGGTTAGGAGATGATGGATTCGTGGGTGGTTTTCCCCTAAACATCCAATGATGGTGGTGGTTTTAGTGATGAGGCAATGTTTTCAGGGGTTGTTCCCACATACATGATACATGAGGGTGATTGTTTCAACAATTAGCTGATGGAGTCAAGGGTTGTTTCCACATGCGTGGCCCGTAAGGGAAGCAGTATCAGTGAGGTTCCATTGAAATCAGTGGCAGTTTTCCCAAACATGAATAATGAAGGAAACATTGTTAGTGAGGATTCTATGGATTCTGATTAGGATTACACCTATGGCCCATGATGGCAGTAGTGTCGGTGAAGATCCAATGGGGCCATGTTGGAGTCCCACTCTGAGGACCAAGAATGTGGTGATTTCAGTGAGGAGTCGATGGAGGTTGCGGTGGTTTCCCCCAATGTGGCCCATGAGGGAGGTGGTATCAGTGATAAGCCAGTCGACTAGGGGGTGGATTCTGCCTTTATGAACCATGAGATAGGTTGAGATGGGAAGGATCTAATGGAGTTAGGGTAGGTTTACCCACACACAACCCATGATGGTTGCGGTGTTGGTGGGGAGCTGATGGAGTCAGGGGTTGTTTCTTAATCGGTGGCCCATGGGGGAAGTTGTGTCGGAGAGGAGCCGATAGAGTTGTGGTGGTTTCCCCATCACATCCAATGTGGGAGGAGATGTGATCGAATAGACGTTGGAGTTTGGGGGTCCCCCTATTAAACCAATTGGGGTGGTGATGTCAGCGAGGAGTCTATAGTTTTGGGGTTGGTTACCCCCTGTGTGGCCCATGGATGCAGCAGTTTCAGTGAGGAGTAGATGAACCCTAGGTCATCACTCACTAATCTTACTCATTCTCTCACATATGATGCCATGGTTATTCGCATAGGTGATTTTCTGATTTTCCAAACATTTTCTTCTTCTCACGGTTGAAGGAGAAGAGTTTCACATTGGGTTCACCATTTTGTTTCTGATTCTTCAATAGTCAGTGTGCACATCGTCATGACAACATATTCTGCTTTCACCACATTCCTAGTTTCCAATGGTGGACAAAATTCACCACCATGGATGATGATGTTGGATTGTTGATCAAAACAAGATGATTGGATATCGATTCAACTTTCCAACAATTTCCCCATTGATAACATTCCTAGTTTTGGTCTCCATCATAGATTTGATTTGTGTTTGTAAAACTCATTCGTGGAGCTGTCTCTTTGGGGAAACTAGTTAATTATTATTCTTTTTACAGGAAGGGATGAAATCATTCATTGGAGTAGATTGTAAATTAGATCAATTATTGGAATCATTGAATGTTAGGTGTGTTGGGAAAATATATTCTTCCTTGTATGAGGAAATCATTTGGAGGAATATTTCACAGGCAACCCCAGGCATCTCGTGTCGACCATGATGTGTCTTACTACAAGGGAACATAATATCCTTGTATTTCACCTCATTATTCACCTGTTTAGCATGTGGTAGCATCATGATATAGGTAATGAGTAAAACATATTGTGTATATGGATCAAAACATCCTACATAGATTTATTGGGGACGATTTAATCGTCTTTTTGAGATGGAGTTGATTAATCAATATGCCCCATAGGGGAGGATCAAAGAGGTGGGCCCTTAAGAGGGAATAAAAGAGTTTTGGCTTTGACACCCCTTTGAGGAAGATACGTAGTTTAACCTCTTATAGATATGGATGATCATGATACCCATTAGGCATAGATCAAAGATTTATATCCCATCGTGGGATCACTTCAACGATTTTCTGATGAATGGAACAAAATTATTGGAGGAGGCGAATCCAAGAGGTGTCTCCAATAGAGGAATGATGTCACATCATGAAGCCCGATCGAAACACACCAGGTGGTGGGTTAATGGGGCTTCCCCTATGAGGTGGGAACCTTTGTTTTATAATTTCCAGTGTTGAACCATATAAATGAATCATACATACACATAATATAAAGTATGGATCAAAACCCACCTAGTTTGATGACATAGTTTAAGGTTATGGGATAAGACCAATCTTTTTAGTTTAATTACAAGTGATAAGGATTATCTCATTGCAAACATAGAATTAGTGAAGGATGGTGTGGGGATTATTCATGGATGATTCCCTTCGGATGAGGTTCTCTCTAGGATGGATTTGATGTGGGGTTATGCATGAAAGATGCTCGGGTGGATGGAATGATCTTACCAGGATGTGGTTTCCCAAGGGAAATCGATATGGATATGAATAGAGTGGATGGATTGGATGGAGATTCATGTTTGAACCTCATGCAGGCTTCCTTTTTATACCAGTTATTTTAGAATCAATGCCCATGTACTTCAAAATTATGCATTAGAGATTATAGAAGAGGAGGAGGCCCATGGAAATGGACCATGTTATTGAGGTTTATGCATTGGAGGTACTTAGTTAGATGGAGTTTATGTATGGAATCTTCCCTTTGGGGGGGGGGGTGGACATAGATCAGTGAAAATCCATCAAGATAACATTGTAGTATTTTGTGTTGATTTTGTTTGTTAAAAAAGATAGTTTTCATGGGGAATTGTCATGTTGCAGATATTTTTTGACAATCAATGTTAAAAATGAACATTGAAAAGGGAATGGAAGATCTAAAGGTGGTACAAAAGAACAGATAAAAGGTGGCACCATTTTATAATGTTTTCCAGATTTGTGGGGTCTAATATTTTTTATTTTTTGAGAATCAAGAAAGGTGGATTTCCTTGAAGATATCATCAAAATATGGAAATGGTGTGATTTATGCAATCACTGGCTTCATGAAGTGAATTTAGCAGAGACTTGATAAATTTTGATTGTGAGCTCTCTGCTTACGATGAGCATTGTGAACAGCAGAGGTGAAGAGAATTGTGGCAAAGATTTGCAGCAGTGGTGCAATGGAATTAATGGAATGATATGAGATTACGAAGAGGTCCTAGATCCAGAAAAATTCGTGGTGCTTCGTGATATTGAAGGAATTTGGGCGAAAATTTTAGAGATTTGCGATTTGATATGATGTGGCCCTGTCTTTTCGCATATGGTTATTGAGTCATAATAATCGATTATAAATAGCCCTCAACCCCTTAAAGAGAAGTAGGGATATCAAAATAAAAACATTAACCACATAAATTTCAAAAGAGACGCATAGAGTAGGGATCTTCGTGAAAGAAGAGGGAATTCTAGGGGCAGTTGAGCTTTGCCAACGTAAGGCTCACCATGAAAGCAATTTCGGATTTGTGGAGGATTTGAGCTTCGTAATGTCTTGTTTAACATTGAGAAATCACATATACTAATATGATATAAGTTAAACAATGATCTCTATGTTCTATAGAGCTTTGAAATCTACTTATCTTTGTTAACCTGTGAGCGTGGCAAAGAGGTTAGAGAATTGTGAAGGATTGTTTGAGCTTTTAAAAAATAGGGAGCTTTGAGAAGCAGTGATCTTTACAAAGCTATTTCAAGAGGAATTTCCTAGTGATCAGTGGAAAATTGAAAATCATATGTGGATAAAAGTGGAACTTTGGTATAGAATCTATCTATAATTGAGGAAGAATTAATTATTGATAATGAACGGACCAACAATCCATAAATTATTATTGGATCCCTTCCATGTGTGTAAGAAAATGAAGAGGAAGAAGATTATCCATTCTACTAGATGATAGCTAGAGAGAGAGAGAGATAAATACGGAGTGACCCTTGGAAAAGTAGTGATCTAAACATAATCATTGTGAAGGCATTGACCATGGTCATAAAAGTGATCTATCCTAAACATTATTTTCTGTGAGATTTAGTGGATTTGGTACAATGAAAATCCATTGTTGTATGCTCCTTGGATGTAGACCATTAAGGGTGAACATGTAAAAATCATGGTGTCTTCTTGCTTAGTTCCCTACAATACATTGAAATCGTCATCATCCAATAGAGAATAAAATATGTTATCATAATTAACATACAAGTGAATACAATGGGAACATTGTGATAAAGAGGTAAATATCTAGTGGGGAAGGAATACTTTTTGGAAATTAATATACAAAACCCTATTCACCCCCCCCCCATCAGGGAATCTATGCCCCTTATCCACCTAAGAGACATGATGTGGTTGGGTATTATGTATTAAATTATCCCATTGATCTTGTACTCATGACACTTACTATAAGAGGGATTCCCATAAAAGGTGGATACTGGGGAATACTCATTGAGGGATGCCCATTGGGGTTAGTATGGTTTAGGATTATGTATAGAATCATCCCATAATGTTATTGGGATGATGTCAAGGTCCATTATAACCTATAAGACCATATGAATCATGATTAGTATGAAAAAAATGAGTAATATGTAGAAATAATGCTCAAGCCGTGAATGGTGTGCCAATGAGAGATGACGTTGGGATTACACATAGAATCCTTCAATGTTCTACTAAGAGACATGATGATGTGGATGGGGATTACATATGAGAGTGGAACATGTGATTCCAAGAGTAATGATGATGTGGTTGGGGGTTACACATGAGAGTGTCTCATGTGCCTTCCTCATGTCTTGTAATGGAGGCATCCCATTTGCATTGCATGAGGTAAGATTATAGTTTAACATTATGTGTAAGGACTTAGAACGTGGGTATTATGCAATGAGCTTTGAATCATGTATTCCTCTTTTCTGGTCATGAGGGAATATTAGGACTGATGCATAAGTAATCCTAATATTTAATAATAGTGTATGATATATTTTAAATTCATGTAGTGTATAATAATGGTATTATTATTATTGACACATAATCCATCACTTGTTTTTTATAGGAGGAATAATAATCTTGAACGATAGGGAATGATAATGTTTAATGTCCTTGATGGATGACTACTTGGTAGAAGATTCTATGAAATTTCCAATGTGGGACTTATATGAGGGATTTAATTTCTAGATTATCCTAGAATAGGATTCATGTGGTGTGGGTTTGAGGGGTTTATTGAGGAATGGTTCAACTCAATGTACTTGGGGAACTGTATGAGATAATCTCATCTCATTATAAAGTAAAAGGAACAAGTGTACTATATGAATCAAGTAACTTACAGGGTGTGGAGGATTATATTGAATCATAGTATTTCAAGGGTGGATGTTGGCATTGTACAATTTAGGGACCCCAAATGTCATCGAACGTGCCTGAAAAGTTCATGATGTAATTGTAAATTTTCCATGGGGGTCAGTGATGGTAGTGGAGGGGATGGGCTGGAGGGTTGGTACTATATTTTGGCACTGATCTCGAGTGGGGAAGAAGAGGTTCAACCCCTATGATACAGACCAATAGGATTAGAGGTGTGAGATTCATGAAGGTTATTACTTCTTGAATGATGGGGCTTCACAATGATCAAGTTCTTACAATGGATGGTGCTTCACAGAGCTCTGGTTTTCATGAAGGATGGTATTCTTAGAGATTATGATCTCACGATGGATGGGTTCTAAAACCTCAGGGTACAGCGAATGATTTTTTCATTCCATAGGGAGTTCCTTACAAACATTTAATGCTTTACAAATACTCAATTGAATCAAATGGACATCATACATCTCCAAGGTACTATAAATTTTGACGGGAATCTCTAGATATTTTGGATCCTCTTAAGAATGAAGGTGAGGTCGTTTCTCATAGCCTAGCATCGTAATGGAAGAGGTTGTTAAAAAGCTAAGACGCATCATGAATTTTGGGCATGGGGCCACAATAGATGGAATATCCCTCATTGAATGAATGCATTAGCAGGGTATTTATAATCTAAGGCTTTTGAGAATATTGTATGTGATTAGAAAATGAAAATGGGTTATTTTCAAAAGGGTGCAGCTCTATCATATTCACAAGGGTCACCATCAATAATTTGTGTTGTCACAAAGAGATATCATAATCATGTAGGGTAACTTCAACCCATCGTGCCTTTGCGAAGTGGGGGCTCCAGCAAATGGATCCGTGACCCATTTTAGATTCTTGATTTTGAATCCCCATTGCTTCTAAACTGTATCTCTAATTGTGATCTACGACTAATCAAATCGAAGCATATAGAATCTTCTATACTTACAGATCATGTTTGGTAGTATTTCATTAATTATTTGGATGATTTTTTCCAATTCCAATAGTATTACACAACTTATTTTTCATGGAAAAAATATAATTAAAAATGAAAAAATTTATAATTATCTATGTCAAACACTTAATATTGAGAATTTAATGAATGTGGTGGGTGCACCCAAAATTATATAGAGCTCCAATTCATTGGGTAATGATTATTTTCATGGGACATCATGTAGGAAAGGGAGAGAACCAGATTCCTTTATGGGTCTTTTCCCATGATGATGTCTTTGTAGTTATCCTTGACCTATGTTTAAGAGGTAGTGTTTTATATTTTTGCCACATTTCCCATGTTTCAATTTATGATTATCAATCAATATCATGCCTTATTTTTCATGTTTATGATTCTCAACCCTTTTATGTCCCAATGATATTTATATTGTAAAAAATATATTTTATTCATCATATTACTCTTTGTTTATATTTTATATGGAATTATATATAACCTTTTTCATATGTATGTCCTAATGTTATAACATTCATTTTTATGTAAGAGCATATGAAATAATTTTTCAACAAGGATGATATATTATTTATTTATAATGTTATGTGATGTACTGAATCCCCAAATAAAATATAAGTATAGATCTCATAGATTTTATTATGTATAATATTATTTAATTAAATATGAATTATTGTGTAATAAAGAAAAGTATTTTTATAGTTGGGTTAAAAGGAAAAGTGTAGTTATTTTGGGATTAGGATTAGAAAACTCTATTAAAACACTTGGGGGTTAAATTACGTATAAGTAAACAACCATAAATTTTAGTGATTATATAGTAAGTGTTTTATCAAGAAAATACATCCATTTCTATATACGAACTAAAGATATAGATTTGAAAAATATGTACATAGGGGTGAAACAAAAAAACAGTGCACTGATCTAGACATGATTAAGAACATGGGAACAAAAAAGACCTTATTGAACTCCTTCTTGACAATATCAAGGTATATTCTTTCATAATTTTATAAGATATTTTCAAAACATTATTAAGGAACTAAAAATTCCCCTAATATTATTTTCTATGATATAGATCATAGATAAAATAGAATGAAGCCCGGAAATTCATAAGTTAAAAAATATGTGTAAGTTATAATTTATCCCTATAATGTCATTAGAATAACCAATTATGTGTTTAAAAGTGTATAAATACTCATCCATGATTTTTTTCTAGGGAATGTCCAGAAATATGTGGAATTCGATAAAAAAACCAATGTGAATGGAAATTTGAGGACATTCTAAATAGTCCACCCCACACGATGGGATTAGGAATCCTAAAAATTTTAATGATACTCTCTCATATGGCATATATTTTTAATATAAACCAATTTCAAGATGAGAATACAAATAAAACATTGAAAGAACAAGATGTAATTGACACCTTTATGTGAAAAAGGAATATGACATTAAATGAATCACTTGATCCCTTAATCATGGAAAAATACATCAAATTCATTTAGATGATATTCACCATCATTTAATGTTACAAACAATGCTAGGTTCTAATGGATTTTTATCATTTTCAGAGATAAGTTTATCAGTAAATTATATTGATAAGTAATAGGAAGCTATAGGAAGATATCAAACTGATGTGGTGGATGAAATTCCAGAAATTGTTTCTTGATATATTTTTTACTCACACTATGTGTATTAAAATATAAAGTGATTTCCATGTCCTTAAGAAAAATACCAAGTATCTATCTGCGCATATGAAGAAAATGTCACAAGAATTTCATGATATGTCACCATCATTTTTGTTTTCCTTGAATTAAAGGTTTACCTTTCATTAGTGGGATAAAAAATAGTCTACACAAATACATGTTAATCCAAGACATTTATACCTATTTGAAAATTTTTATATGTTCCCTCATATTCAATATTGATGTCTGTGAATCTCAATGGTATATGGGGGATAAAAATTTGAAATTTCAGTTTAATTATGGTGTTTTGATGGAAAAATAATATGGTGCTAATAAATATTGTCATCCCACTTGAAAACCATGTAGAATGAATAACCCAAAAAATTACCTAAGGTGAATAAGGAGTTTATTAGGTGGGAGAGGAAGGACACTTTGCTAATGATTTTCTGTTGGAAAACCACACTAATTATTAGGATGATAAGTATTCTCTAGTCAAACCTCGGTGGATTGTTCATTATATAACTATAAAGAACCGGGAAACTTTTTAAAAATTTAAACTACGCCAAAGTGTTTTGATACAACCAATAAAATCTATGGAACAAATGGAGATATTTTTCTATCACAACAGCTTAGGTGGATCCTCAAAATTATTTGGTGATAAGTATTAAAATATTAATTAATTAATTGGGAACATAATTTATGATTCAAGTTCTATGCATTCCTTTATATCATGAATGTTCTATAGAAGTATTAAAATACCACAACAAAGAATGGAAGTAGAGTTATTGGTGAGAACATCAAATGGGGAAATTACTACATCCCATGTATGTAACTCCAACTATATAAATTGTTTTTGATGAAATTACTATATAACCCTGTGATGTTCCCTTTTATGGAATTTTATGCATTTATAGTCATGGGTCATCTTTCCCTATATAGATCCAACATAAATTTTCTTGAGAATCAAACCACTCTATTTATCATGAATTTACCCATGATTATATAAAATTTATTTCAGAAGGATGAATCATCATTATCACAAAAATCTCAAGGATTGGTATTATTTCCATAAAAAAGCATATGTATGTCATATTTTTTGTTATACGGAATGACTCCACATTTAAGACATTCCAATTTTTATGTAATTTTTTGAGGTGTTCCCAAATAATTTCTTCATTTTTCCTTCTATCCGATAGGTTGATTTTTCAATCCACCTTATACATGGGGAATTAAAATTATCCATGATTCTACATAGAATGGTTATTGATGAACATGATGAGATTTTGAAAAAAAAACTACAAGAGAATATTGATGATGTTTTTAAACTCCCATGTGATTCACCATGGGGTGCACCAATCTTCTTCATTGAGACGAATGGTGGGTTAATGTTCCTTTTCATAGATTATCATGAGATCAATATGATCATGAAATTCAACAAGTTTACTCCTTAGTGTTTTAATGATTTCTTGATCATATATGAATATCACAATGTATATTCACATTGGATAGGTGATCAGGATGTTATCGAGTTAGAATGAAAAAGGTCAATATCACCAAAATTACTTTTCATACAAGGTATGATCATTATAAGATCAGAGTAAAGACATTAGTACTATTAATGCTCTAGAAATCATCCTAAAAATGATGAATAGAGTCTATAGGGATTATATAGATATATTTTTGGTAGTATTTATAGATGGTATTTGTATATTATCCAAAATCCAGTAGGATTATGAGAAGAATCTAAGAACTGATCAAAATTCACTACAATTGGTTAAAACATTTTCCATGTACAAAATATGATAGTTCCGTCTGAAGTATGTATCATTAATAGAGGATATAATTACTATAAATGGGATATTTATTGACCCCTCAAAGAAAGAATAAATTTTTTAATGGTTGAGGAATACATCTATGAATGATATTTATAGTTTTCTTGGATTATATGGGTACCATCGTCGATTTTTGGGGAATTTATCATAATTTAAAAACCCTATTAGAAAGCTATATCAGAATGGAGTAAGGTTGTCTTGGAATAGTGAATGTAAAGGGAGCTTTATGGAGATGAAGAGGAGTCATATCACTACACTTGTACTTATACTAGCCACAATTGGAATAATTTTCAATTATTCGACAATTATATGGATAAGAGATTGGGTTTTCTATTAATGTGAAAAGGTCATAGAATATTCTTCATGGTAGTTGAAAGATTAATCCTGAACTACCCAAAACGTCATATGGAATTTGTTGTAGTGATAATAAAATTTAAAATGTGGAAGCATTATATCTAGGTGGAGAACTGTGATATATATACCTGTCAAAAAATACTCAAGTATATATTAAAACAGAAAGAGCAGAATATGTGCCAATGAAGATTGTTGAGCTGATAAAGGACTATGATTTCTCAATTCACATCCATCTTGGGATAGTTAATAAAGTGACAGATTCTCTATGTTGAAATGATCCAATAGTTCAATTATTGATGATAACTGAAAATGATATGATCTTATTATATATAAAAATGTACATGGGAATCCTAAATGAAGGGATATAATCAATTACATCACAATTGATGGCTCAAAAATACCTCATTGAGAGGATAAATTATTCTCAATAAAATGATGTCGAATTTTTAAACAAATTAGAAGCTATATTAAAAGATAAATCATCATAGTTTAATGTTATTGATGAAGGAGTTTCAATACATGGTTCACAGCTTTATGTTCCATAATATCAAAATATAAAGAAGGAGTTTTTGGATGATTCACAAAGTTCAAACATCTACATCCATATAGGAAGTTCAAATAAGTAGGATGATACATTATAGCACTATTAGTTTGATAACATAAATATGGATGTTATAAAATATACATCAATATTCCTTTTATATTATCAAGTTAATGTGTAATGAAAACAATCCAATGGGATCATGAAACCATTACCCACACCAACATGGAAACAGAAAACATCACCATAAACTTTTTTATTAGTCTATTAAATAAGTTAATAGAAAATAATGGATTCCGGGTTCTGGGGGATCATCTTATAAAGACCACACACTTAATTTCAATTCCAGAGGACTTTTTCACTTGATCAACAAGTAATGATATAAATTAGAAAATTAGTGATGTTTCATGGAACAACACTAACTATAATATCCAATCAAGACCCCTGGATTTAACTCAATTTTATAGAAGAGTCTCTTACACACCAAAAATACTAATTTGAACATCATAAAATAATATCAACCACAAAAAATGGCCAACATAAGGGGACTATCTAGAAACATGAGGATATATTAAGATCATGCGTAATTGACTTCAAAGGACGATGGGTTCATAATTTTCCTCTATTACATTCTACTACAGTAGTAGTTTCTATTAATGAATCTAATTGTCTCCCTATGAATTCCATTATGGAAAGAGGTAAGAATCATATGCATGATGGGATGAAGTTGTGGGAAAAAACTTTTAGGTAAAGAAATGGTAGAAGAAATTGTGGGAAAGGTTAATTGTAGAGACCCTAATCTTGACGTACATGGACAATACATTACTTTTGTGGATTATTTAATACATAACAAAAACAGACACACAAGGATCATAATAGTTTAGTGTCTTTAGAAACTCGGAATATAAACATCTAATCATGTTGAAAGATCTTCAACATCTACCATGACGATTTTCCCCTTTTTTTCATTACATAAAAACTTTCTTTATTTCCTGGGGAAAATAAAACATAAAAAGGGCGAGCTCAAATGCTCAGTAAGGGAAAACATAGAGAACACAAAACAATTTATAAACCTTTGAAAGCAAAAACATGAACATGAAATCAAAAAATTAAAACCTTGAGCAAAGACATAAATCGTGGAAGTATGTAAGGCATATATCGTAATGGAACATCAATCATGATAAAATATAATTGGAATAAAACATGTAATTGTGGCAACCATTCAGAACATGTCATTATTTCCATAGTAGCAAAGGCATTACTGACAAGACCATCTTAGTCGACAAAGTCCCTTTCTGAATCGAGTTCACTCCTCATTTCAGTCCTATAACACTGAACCTGATTAAATTACCATTCAATCCATGTATATCTCATGAGATATAAATCTTTACCCAATGCATTAGAGGGAGATATAGGTACCACCAATCTAATAATTAAATCATTCTTACTTGTGCCACAAAATAAACATAACACATTCATCACAACCCAAAGAATAAAACAGGTTTCATAAACATCATCCATCATTTCATAATCCATATAAAACAAATGGACATTTCATCATAAGAAAATTGAACCATGTTAATCATAGAGACATTAAACTTGAAACATAAACATATGAAATAATGTTATCTTAGATGGAAAATGGTTTTGATGAAACATTTGAAATGAATTTATGAGGAAAATATCCTTTCTTCATCAAAATCATTTTCTTTTCAAAAAATTCCATGCACTTTTAAAATAAATGTATTTTGTTGAAAATAGTAATAAAATCATGTAGAGTATGCTTCATGAAAATGATGCATTATGAAACTGTAAATATCAGTTCACGCTGTATAAGTGAAAAATAACATTCTCCTCATACTTTTGCCGGAAAAGTCAAAAAGTACCACATATGGTAAAAAAAAGATTCCATAAATACCATGTAGTAAAAGTAAAAAAGTTTAAAAAGTACATTAAACATACATGAAAACACTTTTAGAAAACATGTACATGGATGATAGAAATAACCCCAGCAAATATTTATAAATAAGCAATCTCGGATAAAAATGAGATTTGCAAAATTAACCCTTACCTTAGGTCTGATATGCTTCGTATGTATCCGAACCTCCTGTATAATGATTTAAATAATGTCATTGACTTATTAAATAATCTTATTAATTGTTATGATATCATATATGTATCACTTATGACTTAATATTACACGTTATTTTGTAAATTCCTTTTAAAAGTGGCGTTTTCGGTAAAATCAGTTCATTTATTGTATGTGTTTCGACTTTTCGTTCTTGATATTATTACTTATATCCTGATTTACATAATTTCAGAATGTAAAACATGATTTATATATAATATATATACATCATATACATATATATTAAAGATCTATACAAGGAATGAAATACACCGTTCATGGAGACGGTATGTCGTACGTACGCATGAACGTTGTGTGATTTTCTTTATCGAATTGAGAGAAATTAGATAGATGACATGCATATATATATAAATAAATAAAGTATAATTATTATATCATATATTTCATTATTTTTCATTATATATACTTTATAATCATTCTTGAATGGTTAATCATGGAAAATGAATCTCATCACGTTTGTGGAGACGGTAGTCCGTACGTACGCACGAGTGATGATACCATTTCCATGATCGTGAAATTGAATTGGAGTGTATGTATACTATTTAAGAATCAATATCACTTTAAAATAATTATATATAGTCATTATTTACACCATTATACCCATCCAAGTAGGGTGGTGGTGGAAAATAGATTACACCACGGCGTGGAGACGGTATTCTGTACGTACGCATGCACAGTGATTTCGTTTTCCGTAGGATGGATAGATGGTGAAATAGGTTTGTTTCATACTTATAATCACATATCAGTATATCAGAGATACTTATGTTATTACTTCATAAAGAAAAAACTAAAGAAGAAGAAGTAGAAGAAGAAATAAAGTTGAAATAATCGGTAACAGACCTTACCTCTTCTTTGAAGCGCCTCTTTGAGACCTCCTCCTAGAGCACCAAAATTGGCCTTTGAAGAAGACCAGGTCCTCTCAGAAGTTTCTAGGAATGTGAGGAATTGAAATGGGCAAAGGTTGGCCGAGCATCAAGGCTCTAAATGGTGTGAGGAAGAGTTGGAGGAGGTTCCCTTTTATAAGGGAGGAGAGCGGCACCTTTGGAATAACTAAATATATTATTTTATTATAAAGTCATATTCGGTTTTTAATAGCTCCAAATTGAGTTATTTAGAAGCTAAGGTGGGGATGGGTCGAAATACTCTCATCCAATAGAATTTAGACAAGTTTAGGTTTCTATTTTAACCTTATCATTTAGATTTAACATTAAGTTAAAGAAATTTCTTTTACCATGTCTTCTTGTTTTCTTACACTATAAGGTTAATAAACATTATATAACAAGCCAAACGAACCCCAAGTTGTTTATTATTAATATATAACCTTAACTAAGTCATTTGGCCGATCCTTAAAATTTTTGGAATAAATTAACAATTAATAATATAATATTTGTTTTAAAAACTATTTTATTTCAATTTTGACACTATTTGGTAATTGATTTTTGTGAAAATCATAACAGAATTATTAGTTCAACAAAAAATAACTAAATCAATACAAACATGTCATATTAAAATAAAAATTCTCAAATTACATTTATTTGGGTATTCATAACATCAATTATGTCAATATTTCATTAATATGATAATTACTACATCATAATTGTGTCATAAATAAAATAATTTATTTAATGTCTAAAAATTACAAATAAAATACCATAATGTAGGAAATAATTTTATCTTTCTAATAAATATTTATAGTTGAATAAATCTTATGTATAACCCTGTATTAAAAATTATTTAGTTATTAAACATTGATTTTAACTATTTTAACCCTTCATTAAATAAATTAATAGTAAATGTCCTAATCTAATCCATGTGTGCCTAAATGGTCATATTTTATTCCTAATGCTGTTTTCGGTCGAATAATAATTATCCAATAGAATTAGGACATGTGTTAGGAAAAAATTAATTTCATTTTTACCCTTAATTACCCTATTTACTTTTAATCGTGGTAAAAAAAGTTAAAAGTTACTATTCGCCAAAAATTATTTTCTTCTCATTGAACCACATTTTAGTCCATGATATTAACCATGTCTCTCGGATTTTCGAAATTCAATTCACAGAAGTGGTAAAATCTCATTTAAATGAAAAATTCAGTTTTTTAACTACAACTAAGTGGGTTCACTATTCATCGAAAATTGTAGTTTTCCAGAAAAATACAAAAATTCAGCCTGAGCATTATTTGATATTCCGAATTCAAAATTGATGTCTATTTTTTCAAATTAAAAACATATAAGTGGTATTAATTAATTTTAAAATAAATTCACATTATCAAAACAAACAGCATGTTTTTTAAGAAACAATAACTATCAAAAGATTGATGCATGTTTATATGCAATTTAAAAGTAAAATTTATTCCAATGACAAAAATGGGATTAAATGGAAAAAATATATTCTAATTACACTATAAACTCAATAAAAAATATAATCAAACCATCCAAAATATTTCTATGAAAAAAATTATTTTTAATTAAAATATAGTGTGTTTTTACTATTCATTAAAATATGAAAGTTATAAGAATAATATGAAAAATTTATCCAAAGTTAATTTTTATATCCTGATTCCAAATAAGAATTTTATTTTATCAAATTTAACTTATAGACATGTTAAAAACAAGATTTAAAGTGGGTGCGGCATCAAAAGTTGGCAAAACTAATTTTTTTGAAAAATGCTTATTTTACTTGAAAAATTGATTTTGTTCTCATAACATGTTCTAGAAAATGTGTAAGACAAATAATAATGTTATAAAATTCAAAATGTAGTTGATACTATTCATAACGGCCACTCCATAATAATATTATTAAAATATATCTTTGTTTAGTGAAACCTGGTATTGCTTACAACACACCCTATCGAGGAAGGTTGTGATTGCGTGTAATGCAAGCCAAGTCAGGGTTGTGTGTTGTTCAAGACTCCTCTGTTGTTTCATATAACAGAATCCAACCATATTTCATTTATACATTGAATATATATATATACACTCAATGTTTTGTAGAATAACTACTATCAAAATTATGTGTATCATGATCCAAGAATAGTGTTGTGTATACTACAAGATCATACGGTGTTGAGTATAGCGCAAGGTAATCTTGTTGTAGCTTACAACACAAGGCATCAATGAAATGAAAAGAATATTTTTCATAAAATCTCAGGGTGTTACATTAATATCATTCAACTGAACATCAAGGCTACTCAGTGTCAATAGATGTTCTATGTTGACAATCATTGACAATAAAAAGAGATTAATTTTGGATAAATTTTATTATTCCACATGTATATATCGAATAATGTGATGGGATTTGGTATGAATAGAAATCTTAGTCCAAGATACATCAATCCCTCTAGGATTCTTGATGGCATCAAAGGGATGTCCTATTGAATAAAACACCCACCTAACATATCTCAGGTATATGATGTATTCAATGTATCACTTTTGAAGAAGTACAAAATAGACCCCATAAATGTATTCATTCTTGAGGTGTTACCATTGGAGATAGATCTCTAATATGAGTTGTATCTAGTGATGATCATTGATCGTAGAGACAAATTTGTATGAAATACGACTTTCTGCATGATCAAAGTGTTTTAGAGAAACAAAAATGTTGAATAATTGAAGTGAGAACCAGAAGAAGTGATGAAATGGAAATAACCGTTTCTTTTTTATTAAGGGAAATGAATATTTTGATGGATAAATTCCTGAAGGGGTAATTTTGTAATTACCCAAACCGTCTTAAATAAAATAACCATTATAATTTAATGTTTTGTTATATAATATCATTATAGAAAACACATTAAATACATTGGTTTTATTATATCATATCCGATTTAAAACTCCATTGAGAATCATTACTGTTGATAATATATTCATTGAATAGTCCACACATGATTAGTATAAATATAGGGTTTTATAAAAATCAAATTGACACAGATAAAGTAAGGGATACAATCAACCAATGTGATCATATCATATGGATCCCATTTATCAGATCTTTTGAGGGTGATATAATCACCTAGATTTTCTCTGGACCAATCCCATGTTATGATTTAACAAAAGAAGCATTAGAGAAAATATTTATTGGTGAAGATCAAGCACATTTAATTCATACACTAAAACATGTTTGTCGAACCACCCTGTGTATGTCTCACTATCACGGACCTTACCCTTACGATGTTTTCCAGTTTATTGAATGGAAATGTATCGAAACCATTAAGACAAGATAATATCTATTACTATTTATATAATTATGAATATATTTTTCATCCTCTTACTCTTAAATTTTATATTATATTTATTTTCATACAATAAATCAGAAAATTTATATTAGATGATATTAATAATCAATTAAAGAATTTATTTTGAGGAATTAATAGAATTTTGAAATAAATATATTTTAATAAATTATTATTATCAAATATTTTTAACAAAATACAAATTTTATATATTTTTTATGAGGAAAAATATAATTTTTATAACTGATTGAAATTTTTTATTATAAAAGAAACCCAACATTTCTCAACAAGTGTCAATAATTATTTTAAAATAAAAAAATATTTTAAAAAATATTTTGATATATTTAATATTATTTTTCGGATAAGAACATTTATAATATCTAACATTGAATTTAAGATAATTTTCTAGTATAATTATTATTTAGGGTAAATAGTAAATACCGTATAAATATATGTTCTATGTTGTTATAATGTAATAACCCAAAAGTGATGTCATAAATTAAATAAATGGTGTGTACGACAAAATAATTTTTTCCCTTAAAAATAATTTGATTTTTTTTAATTTTTAAAATTTCATCATTCTATTTAGAATCCTCCAAACACATTAATATATTTTCAGGATATAAAAATATTTTTCTAATATTTTGCCTCACATACACATGAAAAATTATATTATATTAATATTATTTTGTCCCATGGAAAAATAAAATAAGTAAAAACACTTTCAGTTGGATGATACCATGTGAAAAAAAATCATGGGTATGCTTTTTTGTTATTTTATTATATGGAGTCCAAAACCAATGTTTGGGAAATATTAATTAAATCCACAATCATTGCCCATATAATCCTAACCATGTTTTCATTTCACTCCACTCAATATCCTGGGAGCATTTCCTTACTATTACCTCCAATCTTTAGAGTCCTCCCAAGGTTCCCATGTGATCTAACGAATTTCCACCAACCAATTTGGAGTCACAAACTCATTAAAGGAATCTTCCACTGTATATTTTTATTCAATAACCACTTTTATGTAATGCATCGTAATTTTAGTTTTATCATGTTGAGATATATCATTACATATCCCCCGTACTGACCTTATTATTCCTAAATGATGAGGGACTCCTTTCACTGTTATTTGTCCCTCCCATGAGCCTTAGTTAACATCCATTACCACATAAAAATTTAGTAATGGATCATATGGTTCTATTATTTATTAATCATTCCTAATTATTATATGATTGTTTTTTCAATTTATAATATTGGGATAGGTATTGACAATATTCTACTAATAAACATTTGGTTTCCAAATGAGGAGAGCCCTACTTCTCCCGCATTCCCTCTTTCCAAAGGCGGGTGACATCTGTTTCTTATTCCGGGATGTTTGCTCCTTGATCGAAACCGGGATGATAGGATGTTGGTTCTTCCTTCCATGGATTCCAACTCAGAGCTCATCACCTAATCCGGGTATCCCTCATAGATTTAGCACTGGTTCGTGAAGCTCATTCTCGGCGCCATATCTGCATGGACGCCCGTTAATTACGCTACTTCCGTCGAGATTCTCCAAGGAGTCATGTCGGGGAAGCATCCTTCGATGAGTATAATGGTCACGTTGGGGTGTTGTTGGAATATCTTGATACTAGGGATTGTCATGTCTATCTTCTATCCCTTATCACAGGGCTTCTCGAGGGCACGGAAGCCAGATGCATCCCACATCAAACGCGGGGAATTGTGTACCATCAGAGGTTTTCTTCATCTTTCCATGTTTAACACATGGTATGCCACGAGTTTATCATCTTTTGGAGATGGATCGGACAGTTCAAAACACTGAGAGTGTATCAGATTGAAGGAACCCCTAGGTGGAACACCGATGTTGGGGCCATCACGTGGGCGGCTTCCCGGATACAATAGAGTGGGGTGGAGTGGCATGATCTCACCGGGATGTGGCGGACCTGGTAAGGATCAGAATGGATGATGGAGTGATGGTATTGAACCTCATGGAGGCTTCCTACATATCCCCATGGTAGGTAATCAAACTCCTTGTAGTTCGGTGATAAGGTGGGACACCTGAAAAGGCGACCTGTGATAATGGATTCATGGATTGGAGCCTGGAGGAAGTAAGATCTCCGGGCTAGGGCATGAGCTTCCCAATGCATGTGGGGTGAGGGGGGAAGTCAGGATGAGACGTTGATGTGAGGCATGAGGCTTATGCTCTGAGACGTCCCAAGAGGGGGAATACAGTTTAACGTCATGTGGGACGAGATACAGTTTAACGTCATGCGGGACGAGGGTATATAGTTTAACGTCATGTGGGATGAGGTATCTGGGGGTTACGCTCTAAGGCGGCCCATGTTGGATATGGTTCCTACGCTCTGAGGCGGCCCATGGGGGATATGGGGCTTACGTTCTGAGGCACCCCATGGTGGATATGGGGCATACGCTCTGAGGCGGCCCATGGTGGATATGGGGCTTACGCTTTGAGGAGGCCCATGGTGGATATGAGGAACCGACGTGGAGTGGTCGGAACGAACGGGTGGTGGGCTTGAACCTCATGGAGGCGACCTACGTACCATGCTTTAGCACAGATAAAAGTCCACGTAGTTCGCTGGCATGGGGATTATGCTCTGAGGCGGCCCATAGGAGGATATCATGGTTGATGCACACTCTAAGCCCACATGAGTCTTGCTCGGTGAGGGAATCAAGAGGCAGAAGGGACCAGATGATCACGTTGTGAAGGGTGCGTCCGTGAGAAATGGAATGGGGCTTACGCGTGGAGCAGCCCAAAGAGGAAATAGGGGCTTACGCGTGGTTAGTGGCCCTGGGTGTCGGGGCTAGCTCTAGGGTGGAGGCCCGTGGTGCGACAAAGAACAATGGGAAAGGGACTCCACTGGCCTTGGTAGGGGGAATTACGGAGATGCACGGGTGCAACCATCTGTAAGAGAGGCTAGGGGCATACGCTCTAAGGCGGCCCTTCACCCGTGGAAAAATGACATTTGACAAGGAGGATCTCATTCCATGTGAGGAAGAATCCATTCCCGTGGAGACGAGAGGCGTAAATAATGTCCAAGACGGGGGAACCCTGCGTGCGAAGCATGGGGTTGGACCACAGTTTAACATCATGTGTTAAGGACGAGGTGATGAACAGTTTAACGTCATGTAGCTTGGACGAGGTGGGTTCATTCCACACCCCTAGGGCTTACATACCCAATGCCCTCTACCCCTTGTGGGAGGGAAGGTGTTGGTAAGGCTGTAATGAAGGGGGGACACATGGAGAACCACTGGGGGGGTCCACGGTAGCATGTCTATGTGAAGAAGCAATAGCCGTTAGCGTGCCTATGGGGATAAGCATAAGGCAAATCAATATAATGGGAAACACCTCCCAAGGGACCTTGAGGTTACTTGTATGAGCCTGGAAGGTCTTATGGGAAAACAACTCATTGCGCGCATGCCCGGCAGGGAAAACATCAGGTGCCGGCGTGGAAAGGAAGCCAAGGGGTGTCAACGTAAAGGGGTCCTCGGTGTTGCGTGAAAAAGGACGGTTTGCATGCAAAACACCGGGATGGTGCGCAATAGGGCTAGATAATTGCGCAGATTGGTGATTGTGCTCAAGGTATTCCGCACGTAGAGGGGGGTTGCGTGCAAGGTACAACGATCGGGCGCAAGGGAAGTACCCGGAGGAGGAGGAAAATTTACTTAATCTGGTGGAGTTGCGCGCAAAGGCGAACCCTGGGGAAAGGTTGCACGAAAAGGGGGATTTAATGGAAGTCATATTGCGCGTGGGTGAGTCGAATTGCGCGCACGGGAGCCAATCCTAATTCCTCAACCCCAAAACGTCTAGGTTCACATTCTATTTATAGGCATCAGCCGACGCGGAATCTAGGCGGCACACGAGGGTTTCCGCGATGGGAACTATCGGCACACAAAGCTTCTCGCGTGGAACTGGGGCACGTAAACTTGCGCACACCAGCGGCTCGATTCCGTGAATCCCAGGCATGCTTCGCGCACACATCTTTATTTCGCGCAAGCCCTCTTTTATTTCGGGCACCACTTCCTAGGCCTCTGGACCAGTCCTCTGATTCCGAATAGGACTTCACATTTCCATTTCGAAACATCCTCTAGGACTTGCGGACTTTTTTCGGTATCTAAAAATTCCCCCCCCCCCTCGGAATTGGATCGACGAGAGGTCTCAATGATCGGATTCCGAGTCAAACGCCGAATCTCCGAATCAGGGCCAGTCCGAGGCGCTGTGCGCGCAAAAATCCCATGCACAGCGCGAACCGACGGATCGGCGCAGAATTTGCTTTCCGCATGATGCGGAACCCTGGTCTCTCCTGTAAAAAGGGGTGCTGGGTCCCAAATCCGTACCAAATCTTTTCCGTGTGATAGGATTATAGCTCTCGTGTGTGAAATTTCTCCCGCAACTATGCGTAAAAAACTCTCTGGCAGCGCAAAATTCCTTCCAAATTTTGGCTGTCCTTGCGCGCCTATTCAGGATATTCCACGCATAGTGCGCCGATTGCGCCTTCAACTCCAGGATTTCGCACTACCACTTTAGATTTCGTGCAGCGCTCTCTGATTCAGCGGACTACATCCCAGTTTCGTGCATCTCCCGAAATATTTGAGATGGCCGCAAACCGAGTTGATGAGGGGGAAGCCGCTGCTCGTAAGACCGGAATAGCGGCGGACGAGGAGGTTTATGGTGCCAAGGTGATCGTTTCCGACAACCTGACCTTGTTCATTCTGCTGACTCTAGCCCAGAAGATGTATCCACTGTCTGACAACCTCCCGCTCTGTAATTTTGGAATTCTGGAGGAGGTGCCCCTACTGGGATTCGAGGTGGACACACCGAGGTCATTGGTGACCCGGGAGGATGAAATTCCTCGCTAAAAGATCACCAACAATGGTAGTCCTGCCAGGGAAACCAGACATATGTATGTATATGTCCTGAACCCGAGGACCAAGACCATTACTACGGACAAGCCTGTCATAGAGAATTCTCCAGCCCTCTACGCAATCACGTTCCGTCAAAGAGTCACAGATGACACGAAGGGATGGCTGAAGGATTGGGTCATGTGGTCCGTGGGTATCTTCACCAGCGAGTGGGCCTGGGAATTCTGGGTTCGTCGTACCTGCAACCAGTTCGGGGATGAACTGCAGTATATTGGCCGTTCGGGGCGGTATGGACGTCTCAATTCAACTTCCACCGTCTACCTGAGCTCGTACCGGAGCTATTAACCCAGTGTTCTATGACAAAAATACATTCCAACTTCATCATGGGGAAGTCGGAATCAGTCTCTGGGAAGTTCACTACATCGGGTGTATCCCATTGGAGGGCTACCAACACGGCGATTTTGTTCCACCGTAAAACACCTGGGAAGAGAGGTCACAGATGCCCATGCTGGCATGGCACCAGCTAAAGCTGGCCAAAGAGAGGCTGGGGGTCAAGGACTTCCTGAAGGACATCGCCTACAAGGGCTAGTCAGCCTGTTCCTTGAGAAGGATCCGGCTGTCAAGATGCTGGGACGTGGTAAACAGTGCCCAACCGCGGCTCAGAGGAGTAGGGATGGGTTATATTGGAGGACCCTGGATGAGGGGAAATACCAATCATGGGGTTATCACATCATCGAGGCCCGGGACCCGAATTTCTAGTATGTCGGGTTCCTTGCTACCTTCTTGAGCGGGTGGCTGTTACCGGTGCGGGACGCGAGGATGGGTGTCCGTCCAACAACACTGGTGATGGTGGGCACCATGGCTTCCAACAAACGGTTAAACTTGGGCGTCCCCGTACTGGCTAAGATGTATGCCATACTAGGACAAATCATACGAGGGGTTCACCTCGGAGAGTATGTGGCCCCTTCTAGATCTTCCAGGACTGGGTGGCAGCTCACCTCGGCGGGTACACTTTCCCAAATTCCTTCCATCCTCCGGGAAATGGCCTGTGACAATCCTTAGTGAACATCGCATGGGTGGCGCCGATGATGCTCAATGAAGAGCGCGTGAGAATCCGCATTGGAAACCACAAAAACATCCAATTTATCCGGTTCCCCACCCCAGTCAGCCAGATGGTGGAAAATGGGAGAGGCTCTCTAGAATAGCAGGAATATATCCAGAGCATTCGAGGTGGGGTGCTCGTGGCTCGGATCGATGGGAATGTGATCTGCGAGCCTTAAATTCCACCCCGATTCACCAGGCAGTTCGAGTGCCTCCAACGAATGCTGAGGAAGGTATTCATGGATATCTAGAAGATGAAGAATCCATGCGTTCTATGCCATATGTGGTTGATGTTTACCAATTTTGGCACTGGCAATGTCATTACTCTTCCTCCAACCGGGGTTGATGTCGGCCTGGAAACTGAGTATGCCGAACATTGGACCATCGTGTACCCTGAGGGGCTTTTATGCAAGCGAGTCCGACAACTCGAGGTTACCCATGTGGAAACCGTGCGACATGAGAGAAGGCAAGGGGCTTCCAGAAGAGGGGAACCAGGGGTGCGTCATCCAGCGAGGCCTGCGCAGGCTGGGACTTCAGCAGCGGGAACATCATGCTACACCGTCGTGACCTCGTTGCCCGTGGGGGGGGGGGTCACATGAGGTGGCCAGGGAACATCCCAGGAAGTAGATAAGATACCTGCTAAAACCTTCCCAATATTCAATTTTCCTGGTACTGTGGCCAGCTTGGATGACCCTGCGGCAACCGCTGAGCGTTGAAGTCGTCTGGCAGAAGATCATGCAAAACGGGTCCAGCTGCCATAGGTCGGGCTCGTTCGAGTTACCGACCGGGTAAATATCCATCGGCGGCATGCTTACCTGATAGCCATGGCCACATATGCGTGCCAAAGGGGTCGGCGTGTGGAGCCACCTTTCCTATTGAATGTGATGCTCGTCTTGGAGCACGATCCGGAAGTGATGCCGGTAGGAGAAGGAGACAGCGACGAGGAGTCAGAGGGGGGAGAGGAGACCGGAGAAGACGAAGTCAAAGGAGAAGATGAAAAATAAGGAGAATCTGAAGATGAGGAGTTGCAAGGGGAGACCTACCAAGGGAGTCTCTGAGAGAGTGGAGAGATTGTCGGCTCTGGTCTTGACATAACTAAGATACTCGAGGTTTGTCTCTATCATCATTCATTTTCCTTCTTCATCCATTCCCCTTTCCAATTTCTAAACCGTCACTATGCCTTACTCAGGAGAGGCTAAGTGTTGGACGGGCATCCCCACCAGAGGGAGGAGAAGAACAGGTGGGACATGATGGGTATCCGACACCCATCATTGAATTAACAAGCGCAGAGGTGTCTCCCATCATGGCAGCTCCTACAGCGGCCGGAACACTGGAGACCGACACTCTGGACTCTTGTGAGTCTCACTCTTCACTACTGGTGCTTGTTATCAAAAGATACCAACTAATCAGTGTATTCCTTCCACAGTGATCTCCACATTGGAGGCTCATCAGGATGCGGAGCCTGGGCCGTCCGTGAGTGGACCAGTGGCGGACATACCACCTCATTCAGAACATGCTCCCCGCACTGAGTCAACCCTAGAAATTGGTGAGTAGGGGGTAGTAGACGTCATCGGTGAAGTTCTTGAGGAGAGGTCGGAAGCTGACGGGGGAACCGTTGCTGCTGAGGTAAGAGGGGAAGGTCTCCTAGACGTCGAGGATCCAATTACTCATGAAGACATCTCTGAGGCAGATCCTACTACCGATCTGCTGGATGCCTTCCCTACATACCAACCCGCTGACCCTGAGGAGGTAGATGACTCGGACTCAGAGGCAGCTGAGGAGAGCCTGATGACATGGCAGAAAGGGTGGAATTTACCTAACGCTTTTTCAAACTACCCCAGTTGGATTGGCTGAGGTGGATGGGATCACTCTTGACTTGGCTACGCCTCCTGTGCACCAGAGGGGTTAAAGCTCAGCACCTTCATCTGACGGTCCGTGATTACATTGCCGAGAAGATATGTGAGATTAGCCGGTGCACCGAGGTTGGCCAGTGTCGGGAAATATCGGCGAGCGCCCAAGAATTGCTGAGGGCGGAGCAGGAGGCCCGACACCTCGAAGGGCAGGTGGTAGATAAGGAGGCCTTCATTGCAACATGCTTTGAGCTTGTGGAGCAACTGACGGCCCATCTGGCATACGCGCAGGAACAACTGATTGAGGCGTGTCACCAGATGACCGTACTTCAAACCGAGCAGGCGCATGCACATGCTAGGATTGGCGAGCTACGCTCTGCGGCAGCTGACGAGGAGAGAGTCTTCGAGGAGCAAGATGCGGTCCTGGAGGCTAACAGCCAAAGTGTTGCAGTGCTGGAAAGATCGATTTAGCGCGCTGATCCTCAAGGGCTTTGTTTTGGCCATCTCATGAACCTATTTCTTGTGCCGCTCACCATCTCAATCCAATACATGGCCAAATCCATTCATCGGTACAATTGGATTAATATGCTCAACCATAATTCTGAAATGACTAACGACCCATCACTAAGCTCTTGTGGGTCACACCCAACGCGAGAATCAAGGATACTCATGTCGTCATCTCGTCCAACTATGGGGAATTGACCAAGCCTCAGGAATCCGAAATTGGACCTGGATTTCTGAGGAGAAGACGTTAGACCGATTGATATATCACCTTCTCAATGTGCTCTGACACATGAGCGGGGTAATGTCGTGGGCATTGAAATCCATCCGAACATAGGGAGACGGAAAGAAAAGGTGAATCATGCTACACGAATTTAGAACACTGTGTGGCGCGAAGATGGAGGATAACTGTTAACCATGAATGAAACGCAACACCCATATTGTGTTTTCCTAGAGTGGGGACAATAAATGAGGGCTGACCGTTGACCATGATCGAAACACGGGGCCTAACTCAAATATCGTCAGTCAGTTTCCCGGAACGTTGGCCCAGGACAGCAGGCGAACTATAGGTCTGTCTTCCATGGTGTTACTTTAGGCGGACCAAAGGTCTATCATCCATATCATGGCAGCAGGCTGACAAAATTATATCACCCATACTATTAGGGGGTCCCGTCAAACATGACCAGTCCTCTGGATCGTTGGCCCATGACAGTAGGCGAATCGTGGGTCTATCGTCCATACTGTTAGGGGTCCCGTCAGACATGAAAGAGAATGATGATCCAAATAAAGGGGCATGCAAATCATGGAATTCGGAGTGGTGGTTTGTTCAAATAGAGTCCAACACTCCCGAAATTGCGCCACCGTGGAGGAGGTGCATCAGTCGGGTGTAACAACCTGGTCGCGGGTCGTCCCAATTTTCAAGCAGGACCTCTCTGGCGATAGAACTACTGCTTCCCATTACTACTATGGGGCATCCCAGACTTATTTCGGGGTGGAAGTCACAATTACACCACTTCCAACGATGTTAGGATGAGGGGCTGCCAATAAGGAGGGACGAGGATTAGTAATCCCTGGGGCTAGACCCAAGACGAAATGTCCGGGTGTTCCAACATATCTCATTAGGATGCGAATCAAGCCACACGTAGTTCTAGAGAGGCAGTTTAATGTCATGTTGGACGAAATACAGTTTAACATCATGTTGGATGGGGGAGACATCTAATCTGGGGATAGGCACGACACAACGAGTAACCCGACGTGAATGAGGACATAATCCAGCACCACACCGTACAATCCCACAAGAGAGACCGAGTCGCAGAATGCCATGAAAAGGATTGTAGTTTTAGGTCTTAGAACTCCTACCAAAGTAGAAGAGGTATGAGAGACACACGGTAAAGCGGCTACAATACCCAACGTGAGTGTGGGGAAACGCCCTGCTTACTATGTGCTCCTGGGGACGCATTTAGGCCGAGAGACTGAACACGAAAAGTTTGGCTGGGCCTATGGGTAAGTTCCCAGGTGCTCCTACGTATCACATAAGAATGATAATCAAGCCATACATAGTTCTTGAATGGAATCATGATGCGATATGTCACCTGCTCAAAGTACGAAGGAGTCGTGCGGGTCTAGCCCTCGCACTAAAACAAGCAGCATTTGATATATCCTGTTTGTTCTTGAAGGTAAATAGTTTTTATTTTGTGGGGCGACTGGCCTAGCGTAGAGATTTCTGGCATCTCCACAATAATCAAGCCATAGTAAGAGTTGAAAAGTGGCATTGTAATCGACCAATACCTGGCGTGATTTCCCCCATAGGGAGGTCATCACAATGCGGTTCCATTTTTCGTCGTGCGACCAGGACGATATCATCACATTTTAAGGTCATATGGGTTGGACCAGCAACACAGTTTAAGGTCATATGGTTTGGACCAACAGAGCTGTTTAAGGTCGTATGGTTTGGACAAAAAACATAGTTTAAGGACATAAGGTTTGGACCGACAGCACAGTTTAAGGTCGTAAGGTTTGGACAGACAGCACAGTTTAAGGTCGTAAGGTTTGGACCGACAACAGAGTTTACGGTCTTAAGGTTTGGACCAACAACATAGTTTAAGGTCGTAAGGTTTGGACCAACATGAACATGAACGATGCGATAAAGCATACCTGATGCGGGTGAGGGCGTAATCCCATACCATCCCCGCGCGTGGTTCCAAGAGAGGAGCCTCGGGCCAAAGGGGCCTATGAGGGTTCAACAATCAGGGGGGCATAAAATGCTAGCTCCCAGCTATGCTGGACCCGAGATGCAATGTCTGGGCGACTCCTTATTCCCAATGGGGATGAGGGTCAAGCTGCACGCAACCTATAGATAAGAGACCCAGGCACATACACTAGTGCTCAAATCGCGGGTTCCCCGAGAGATACTGTTACACAGCATGGTCTATCTGATGTGTGGGGGTGTACAGAGGGTTAGTACAAGGAGTGTCGAGATTCCACCTTGACACGATGGGGGCGGAACATAGTGTGAACCATGCAACCATCATTCAAGGCCCAAGGAAGCCAGCGTGATGACTGAGGATTACTACTGACCATGTTCGCAACACAGCATCCTGTCACGTTAGCCTAGAAGTAGGGGCAAAAAAATGAGTACCAACCACTGACCATATTCACAACACAAGATTTGTGTCAATTTTTCGCCAAAAACCCTCAGGGGCGTTGGCCTGTGATGACAAGAGAGCCCTTAGGCATTGTATCCAGGCTATTCTTGGGGGTCCCTCTGGGTGTGGAGGATTGTGGGGCCTGAATGAAGTGGAACACGAAGCTTGAAAAGTGGATGAAAACTTGTCTAAGTCGAATACGACACTCCAGGTCCTAGACCAGAGTATCTGAACAAATTATAAGACCACTGGAAATGGTCGAAGGGCTCAGTTTGAGAGAGGCCAAAAGATGACAGATTCCTGAGGGAAGGGCATGCCAAAAGACCGAGTCAACCGGAAGATCGTGTGATCTCCTAAGATATGGGGATGGACCTGAAATCAATGTTTTCAAGAGGTCCTACGTATCCCATAAAGATGTGAATCAATCCATACGTAGTTCTAGATAGCGCCTTTTAATGTAATTGGGGAACATGAAATTTGAGGGCTAATCCTGAGAACAGGGTGCGCGTGGTGCAACAATTGCAAACCCGACGTAAATGAGGACATAATCCCATACCATGAAACATGATTCTATGGTCAAGGACCCAAAGGAGATCCAGGAACGATGCATTAGCAGACCTCGAGCTGGACCCAAAGACAGAAGGTCCGGGTGCTCCTGGGGATGGACCCGTGACGAAATATCTGGGCGTTCCTACGTATCTCTTTAGGATGACAACCAAGATGTACGTAGTTTTAAAAGCACATTTTAACGCCATGTTTGGAGAAATAAGGATCTTAGGTTTAGGTCTTAGAACTCGGGCCAATGATCCCAGATGTAGGGCAGAGTGTAGTTTAAGGTCGTGCTGGTCCGGGTGCAGTTTAAAGTCATGCGGGACTGCACAGTTTAACGTCATGCAAGACCAACATCAGGCTTAGGAAAAGTACTGTTTGAGGAACCTGGCATTGGTGGGAGGAGTTATGCGCTCACCATCCATAGTCACCAGGGAATACATGCCATTGGAGTAGACCTTATGGAAAATAAAAGGCCCCTCCCATTTAGGCTCCAGCAGGGGTGGTTTCCTTACGAGAATCATTGGTGCTCTGAGCGCTAGAACTAGGTCACCTTGTAGGAAGGAGAGGAGGAGAACCTTCTTATTGAAAGCTCGATCCATCCTGCTCTGATTCCTTTCTAGGTTATATAAAGCGTGAAGCCTAATTTCGTCCAGCGCTTCCAATTCGGCTAGACGGATTTCAGAAACTCTATCCGGTTCATGTTGGTCGTAGACCGCCATGCGTAATGAGGGAAACTGGATCTCGATGGGAAAGACAGCCTCAGCTCTGTATACCAGGGAATACGGAGTCACCTGGGTGGAGTTATGAGTCGTCGTCCTATAATCCCAGAGGGCGTTGGGGAGCTTGTCCGGAAAACTTTTCTTGTTCTGACCAACAATCCTTTGCAGAATGTTTGAGAGGGTTTTGTTAAACACATCAATCTATCCATTCACCTGCGCCTGATAGCGGGAGGTGTGGTTTGAGAAAATGTTGTACTTGGGGTACAATTTCTATAGCCCAGCTGCTCAGAAGTTTGTTTCGCTATCCGTGAGGGTAGCGCGAGGTACTCCAAACTGATAGATGACATTGGAGCTCACAAAGTCATCGATAGAACTGCCCTTGACTTCCCTCCGCAGGATTGCCTCTTGCCACTTCGAGAAGAAATCCGTAGTGGTTAATATGAACCGGCACTGGCGGGCCATCGCCGGCGGGTAAGGCCCCATGACATCCAACCCCCAGACTTCAAAGGGCCAAGAATACTTGGTAGTATGGAGAGGCTCTAGTGGAAAATGCACAAAGTTAGCATGAACATGGCACGCGTGAAACCTCTTGGAATACTCAATGCAGTCATTGATCAGGGAGGGATAGAGGTATCCTAGCCTCTGAATCTGGTGGGACAACTTCGACCCGGCCTGGTGGGCACCACAGGAACCCGCGTGCACTTCTTGCATGACCTGTGGGATCTCGGATCCATGAATAAAACATAGGATAACACCATCAAATCCACGCATGTAAAGGAGCTACTCAAGGCTGGGACCACTCTTATGGGTGAACTGCGGCACGCGGCGTCAGATTCGATCTCACTCGGATCGATCCAGCAGCAGATTGTCCTGTTGGAGATATTCAACCAAGGGTGTCCTCCAGTCAGGAACTGTCACAATTACCGTACCTGAAGCCCCCGGGGATCCTGACGTAGGGGCAGTAGCGGTGAGATGGTTCACTCATGGGCCACGATCACCCTCCAGAATAACAGGAGCAATGACTCTCAGGTGTGCCACGTGGGTGATTAGGTCATCATGTTTGGGATCCACAAGTGAAGCGGCCAGGCTGGCCAAAGCATCTTTTCGACTGTTCTATGACCGGAGAATGTGAACGACCTCTGTCCGGGAGGGGAACATAGCCATTAGATGGGGGTGCACACCAAAAAATGGCACGAGTTCTGGCTTTCTAATAGAATAGTCACCATTGACCTACTTGATTACTAGCTCAGAGTCCACCGTTACATACAAATGGGGTACATCAATCTCAAGATCCAACTCGAGGCCAGTAATGAGGGCATGATACCCTGCCTCATTGTTGGTGCAGCCTTCTGACAACAGAAACGAATACAGTAGAACAGCTTGCTCTAGGGTGATGAAGACGATACCCAGGCCCACTTTGTAGAGCCTAGGATCGTTGAGCCTTCTACCAGTTGGGCTCCGGGAGGTACCGTCATAGTGCATCTGCCAGCATGGGATGTCATGATCAACTGAGAGGATTGCCTCATTAGGAAATCCTTGATCTAGTGGTTGGTCCACGGAGGTAATGTGGGCAGCTAAAAAGTCTGCAAACGCATGTCCTTTGACAGCCTTCTGAGGTATGAACCTGATGTCAAACTGGTGGAGGATCACCGCCAAACATGCCAATCGGCCGGTCAACATAGGTCAGTTTAGGATTTATTTCAACGGGTCTACCCGAGAGACAAATTGTACCTCATGGTGCTGCAAGTAGTGAAACAATTTCTTCATGGAAAATACGAGCGCCAGACAATTCTTCTCGATTGGGGAATATTTAATTTCCGCGTCGATTAGCATGAAGCTGAGGTATTAGAGGCTATTCTCTGTTCCCTCATTGTTCTTCTAGGAGAGAATTGCGCAGAGGGATCGCTCCAGGGTGATCACGTAAAAGACCAGCGGCTTTCCGGAAACGGGTGGGATCAAGACCGGAGTTTGAAGCAGATACTGCTTGATTTCCTCAAAAGAAATATGACACTCATCGTCCCATTCGTAGGCGGCACCCTTCTTCATGAGCTGGGAAAAGGGCTTACACTTGCCGTCCAGATTCACGATGAATCGGGGTATATAGGCTATGTGGCCTTGAAGGCCTCTCATCTCCCGAATATTACTCAGGGGAGGCATCTGACTGATGGCCATGATCTTGTATAGGTCGATCTCGATGCCTCGATTCCGAACAATGATGCCGAGAAATGTTCCGGAGGTGACCCCGAAGACACACATTAACGGGTTCATCTTCAAGTGGTGAGAATGGAGGAAGTCGAACACTTTCTCTAGGTCTTTGAGATGGTCTTGGCACTAATGAGATTTAGCCATCAGATAATCCATGTAACACACCACCATCTTCTCAAGAATATACTTGAATATGTAGTGCATGGCCAGTTGATAGGTGGAACCTGCATTCTTTTGGACGATTGGCATAACCTGGTAGCAGAAAGTACCCTGGGGGTCCCAGAATGCAGTGAACTCTTCATCCTTGGGGGCCATCCGGATCTGTTAGTACCCAGAGTACCCATCCATGAAGGAAATGGCATGGAACCCGGTCGTGGTATCGATCAACAAATTTGTCATGGGAAGGAGAAAATCATCCTTCGGACTGTGGCAATTGAGATCGCAGAAGTCGATACAGACCCTGATATGCCCGTTCTTCTTCCTATCCGGCACAATGTTGGCTAGCCACCTGGGGTACTGGACTTCTTTGACGATGTTGGCCTTGATAATCATGTCAACATCGGGCTCAACCATGGCACCGTGAGAGGGGTGCATCTTTATGGGAGGCTGCTTGAACACACAATGGTTTGATGGAAGGCCAAGGTAGTGGACGACTACCTGGGGATATAGCCCTGGTATCTCATTATAACTCCAGGAGAACACATCACGGTGCTGTCTGAGAATGTATATGAACCATTGTCATTCCTCGGGGGGCATAGTGGAGCAGACCAATGTGGGTCTCTGGTCCACCTCGCTACTGAGGTTCACCTGCACTAACTTGTCGACCGTGGTGGGGATGCCCTCCTCAAAGGAAGGAGGAGCATCTTCCCTGTCCTCCTTTCTGTTTGTGGAAGGATCATCCGTGGGGGGATCCATTCCAGGGCTTCCAGACCCTGATGGGAAGCTGTTGCCGGATTGGGCGGCAGAGGTTGCCACATCAGGGGACCCATGCACTGTGGAGATCATGGTGACAAATGCGGTTGATCCAATCCCATCTGGCCTTCGGCCCAAGGGGCCACGCTTTATGACATCAAAGCAGCGGTGGCGCGTTGGCTTGAGCCGATCGATTCCGGCCCAGAGAAACAGACACGTATGATGTACTGTTGTTTCCATGAGCCCAACATTCTGATATCGTACTGGGGTAGGAGGCTCGGGGATCACCTGAGCCCGGCTGGTGTAAGAGTACAAGGTGATTTCCCTCCATCGCTTGAACCCAGAAATATGCCTTCCTCTGGTACCTGTAACGACAAATCACTTCCCCATGTCAGGGGTTGTGGCCTCCAACCGATGGATTGGGAAGATATATGCACCATCCCAACATTCCAAGGGACCACTCGTGACAGTGGCAGGCTCGACCTCACCTACCAGGATCTGCTTGTCCTTGCTCTTGTATTAGTCAGTGTCCAAATAATGGGCTTCACATGAGGAAAAAGGAGATGCATCTCCTTGGAGCATGTCGACTCGACCCTCAAGGGAGTATTTCTGGAACTGGTGATATGAGGAGGGAACCGCTGTGTGAAGGTGGAGCCACAACCTTCCCATCAATGCGTTGTAGGCAGTGACCTAAGAGACAACCATGAATTCGGTATTAGAAATTAGGCCGCCAAACTGGGTCTTCAAAAGAATATTTCCCAGTAGAGTTTGCTTGGTCCTATCATACCCCTGTATCCTGAGGTCGGATGGAGTTAAATCATCCTCAGAAAACCCCAGTTTCCACAGCATCTGAGTTGGGATGAGGTTAAACTCCGAACCCGTGTCAACAAGACAGCGATGAACTTCCACGCCATTGAACTGGCCAGTGACGTACAATTGGAGAATGCGCCCCTGTATGGGATGGTCTTCATCTTCACCAGAAAACGAGAAGACCGCCTGACATTCTGCGTCCTCAATCGTCTCGGTGTGGAAGGCTTTTGTAGCTGCCACCTCCGTCTCAAAATGGAGGGGGCTCTTTAGAGCCTCAAAGAGTGCCTCACGTATTTCAGACGATAGGAGAAGGGCATCAAGGATAGAAAGCCTTTCTGGAATGCCGTCCATGTGCTTTATAACATCATACATTCGAGCCAAATGCGAACGTCTGCTTACGGGAGGCCGCTCTGTGATTGGAGGCACGATAGGCCCTGCCGGTGGGATCGGTGACTGACTAGTACTAGGCACGTCTCACTGTTCACAAGTTGATGCCAGGGAGGTGGCTGCCGCGTTAAGACCATAAGGCTGTAGTCTGCTAATGGCAGGTTAGGGCTGGTTACGACACAGACGAGGTGGTCGCGCCTGATCCCGCAACACAAACAGTGGTGGAGGCGAACCTGTCGACACTGGGTGAGGGGACCGCTTGCACTGATCTCTATATCGGGCCTGCTGCCTAGTCTTAGTAGCGTGCACAGCCTAGCTGGAGGTGATGACTACCGTGCCCTAGTGATTCACATAGCCATGGATCCGTCGATTTTGGTGACCGCTGGGGACATTGGGGAAGTCCACCTGGCGTTCCTCATCATCAGGAGCCAAAAAGGGATTTACCAACTCTACGGTATAAACCGAAGCATACCTCGGGCTTTCACTCAAGGAGTCATCCGCTATCAGACGGAGTCACAGAGGGTTCCCCATCTCTGGGGGAATAAAATCGCTAAGCTTTTGGGAAGATAACGACTCTGGATGAGTCACAGAGGGTTCCCCATCTCTGAGGACTCTAGCTAACTCAAGCGGGCATGGATGATTACATAGGCACGGAAAACCATCCTACGGGCCATCCATTTGCTATACATCTGGGACCCACAGTCGGAAACCTGCTGCCACTCATCCTCGTTGCCGCTACTACCATCTGATATCATGAAGACACATGCCACCTGCGCTGGGGCTACGCCCAACTTGACTATGTTGTTCTCAATCTGGTCTTGGAGCTAGTCCTTGAATAGATAGCATCGCTGGATGGTGTGCCTCAAGATCCGGTGATAAGGGCAGTAGTTAGGGTGATCAGCGAGACGCGCCTCTTCTGGATTCCGACACTCAGGTAGCCACACAATCCTCTACTCAAAGGCGCTACGGAAATAGTCGGGGATCTGGGCATTGTCAAAGGAGTAATTCCAATTCCTTATGTCTGGAAAGGGGGATCCTGGAGGCTGACCATGAATAGGGGCCGGAGGATCATGCTAATGATGAAAAACCTGATTATCTCGCCTGGGTGGTGGCGGTGCGTCACGCGGAGGCGCCTGCCGATTTTGAGGCGGTCACTGCTAGGCCAGAGGCTGTTCCCGTGGGGGTGGATCCCTATGGGGCTGTGAGTTGGCCATACTGGTAGTAACTCCAGCTATCTGGGAGCCTCTATCTGGGCTACAGTAGCGGGCTTGGCTCTGGCAGCTCTCCTTGCAGGTACTACAGGAGGCAGTGGGCATGCCTGACTAGCCTGTTGTCGGGCTTCTTCAAGGCGTTGAGCCTTGTCCGAGAAATTCTAGAACCTTCCTGGGTAATTTGGAGTGATCAGAGATGGAACTGGCTCATCCTTGACGTTCCATACACTGATTATCATTAATTTTTTTTTTGAGTTAGTGGCATGTCAAGGGAGTACGTGAGCCCCTTCAACGGAGCGACGAAGTCTACGACCCGCTCATCAGGCCTCTGTTTGCAGCTGAAGAGGTCAGCAATGATTGTCTTCTGGGATGTGGAACTGAAATGGTAGAGGAATTTTTGGCGAAGAGCCTCCCAGCTAGTCACAGATCCAACAGGGAGCTGGGTGTACCAGACGAAGGCTGGTCCTTCCAGTGTCTGAACGAAGCAACAAAGCATGGAACCGTCATGGTGCACCAGAGTCACTAATATAGGCCCATACCTCGAGTTAAAGTGGGACATGTGTTGTGGCGGGTCTATGGTCCCATTAAATGGGGAGATGGTTGGGTTCCCAAATCTCGGTGGGGCCAGCATATCATCCACCCATGATGGGTATGGCTTGCCGTCCGGTGGAATTGCCACCTGCCGAGTTTCCAGGGCCTCCAAGCGGGCGATGAGTACTTCCATCAGATCGCCCAGACACAGATTCCTTTCCTGATGGGGATCTCTAACCACAAGCGCATTGCCAGGCTCTACAATCTGGTAGTCATGCTCAGCAGCTCGCGGGGCGGCTGGCGGAGCGACTCTCAGGGCAGTGGGAGGAACCCGAGCAGGGTCCCCCAGGTGATTCCGCCGCTCTGGAGGGTTCTGTGAGACGTATCGTGCCCTATTGCCATTGGCTCCGGCCTCTCCCCTCTCACCAAACGCGACATGGTTTAGGTTGCCCGAGGGAATCTCGGCAAGGGGTAGGTGCTCCTGCCCCTACTGTCCTGACCTGTGATTACCGTAGTCAGGCCGCCGCTCCGTAATGCGTTCATCCAAGATCTCATCAACCACCCTCTTTTGCTCAGCAAGCTGCTAGTGTAGTGTAGCCTTATCGGGGTCTTTCTCTGCCTTCTGCACCGAGGAATATGGGTCGGCGATCATGACAGCCCCGGCATGCTCTTTACCCTTGTCGATGTTTTAACATAGTGTCAGTGCCTCAGTGGTTGTGGGGAGACCTAGGAGGATCCTCTGGTGGTGAGTAATCCTCCCAGGTGGGTCCAGTAGTGGCTTGTCCTTAGGGGGTGTGTCCCCATCGAGGAGATCCACACTATTTCCCTCATCTAAAAGGTCGACCATGTTGACTGCCATTTCCTTTGGCGACATTCCCTTAGGGCCACCCATTGAATCGGACTGTCAGCGGATCACACAAAAAGAAGGGCAGCGGACTACCCCCATCCACAGATGTGCGCGTGGGGGTGGATTCCTCGATAACATTGAGGAGTACATGAAAACTCTGAATGCATTGTTGTTGAAGGGCCCTGCAGTGGCCAGGAAACTCGGGGTTCCAAACCGTAGGGAGCACTGCCAGGTCGACCCGACGACACTACTCACCAATATCCTCGAGATATTCTTGAATCCCGGGATAAGTCACTTGCTGATGGAGAAGACGGGAGTGAGTCAACCGAAGAGTCTGGCGGAAAAATTGAAACACTCCAGGGGTGAGCGCTTCTGGCATATCAAAATCTGATCCTGCAACAGGCCAAAACATCTCAAGGAAGTGGACCACTGCGAGGACGGTCCAGAAGCTCCATGACTCTGGTTCGAGGTCCAGACCATGCTGCCCCTACTCGCCAACCGAGAATGGTTAGGGAGTTGGCAATGCTTCCGAGGCAGGTCACCATGCCGGTGAGCTGGAAGGTGGGGAATACGATGAACATATCGATTGGCCGCCGATCCCTGAGTCATCCTCCAAGGGCTTCAGTGCCCCAGCTGCCACATCACGATAGGATGGGCCATCGAATGGGCCACCTGTCACAGTGTCGGTGCTCGCCGAGGGTGTGTTGCCTTGCGACTCCTCTATCTATCCCCAGAAAAGTTCCCCACACTCCATGACTGAGGTGGAAGGGGCTTCGGGGGAGGCCAGTGATAACTGCAGGTTTGACTCATGGGGGTACGCCAAGTCCTCGTCCTCCTAGATATACCTTCGGAGGGAGGAGGGAATCATACGGATCTCACATTCGGGGAGTACGAGACTGACGCGCCACATCCCCATTCCTGCCCTCGACATAGAAGGTCGGGGGTAAGGTTCCACCATCAAGTCGTACTCCACCTCAGAGTCTGAGAAACGGACCGGTATAATTTTCGTCCGGACTCCCTTAACATTCCTTTTACAGGGATAACGCCCCGCCTTCCTTCCCCTGGGTGGCTCCTCAGGGTAAGGATGATTTCTGTCAAGGAGTCCCCGGGTGGCAATAGTGGTGGGGCAGAGGGGACTGAAGGCCGGGGTGTGGGATGCACTGGAACAGATGTCAAAAGGGACATGGGGAGGACCTCCATGTGAGTGAGAGATTGGGTACGAATCGGATCCATACTCGCGGCCATCGGTAGGGGGAGTGACCTCATACCCAGTGCAGTGGGCACTGGAAGGAGTCATACCCGGAGGGTGGATATCACGAAGAAGCCTCCGGCTTTCCAGATCAGTGGCACAGAATGAGCCATCATGATGGGTGAAACTACAGCAGATTAGTCCACGATGGCCATTGTATGTGCCCGCGACCGGGAGAGTCGACCCAACCTGCTTGTAGGGCGGTCGAGGCCTCGATCCCAGTCGGGCATGTGACTGCCCCTACTCAAATTGTGTGGGGGTTTGATAGCAGGAGTCCGTAGTGGCTCGGACCACAGTGGTTTCTAACGTTGGTGCCCCCGGATGGGCATTCTCTTCTGCTCGCGCCCGATGCTGGTGTCGGGTCAGATGGGTTAGAGCAGGTGGTGTGGGCACAAATATTGCATGGTCCTCAGCCCGGGGTGCCGAGAAATGACATCGACACAGCCTGATGGGGTTCTTGTAGTTATCCCCTGGGACAGGTCTCCGATCGGGCAGACCCAGACATCCCCCACCTCATTGGCGTAGGGGCCGGATGTGTCATGGTGCTTCGGGGATAGGCTCTCGAAGATGTTGAACATCAGAGTGGGGAGCAGCGGCTCCCTACGCCGACCTCGGGGGCAGCGACAATAGTGGGGTGCAACCACCTAGAGATCCAAATTGGCCTAGCCCCTACTGGGGATGATCCCTTCCTCGTCATACATATGAACCAAGTCATGGATCACCCATCGCTGTATGATTTCAGATGGGGAGAGGGGGCGTGAGCTCCCGAAAGTCTTGGCAATCGAAGTTGGAGTGATCATGGAAAAGGCGGGACCACGCGGGGTAGCCACGCCGGTGCTGCCCCTGCCCCTGTGTCGGTGGGCAGGTGGCGATCGAGCTCCGGATGTAGTGATCTGATTTCTGGAAGCAGGGAGATGATCACACTAGTACTAACAAGAAAAGAAATCGACAACCAATAGCCCAACATCGTTCCGTCTTCCGTGGTGGGCGATAGGGATCCATTCTGACGACGTCGCAGAATGGAGTGCACAACATCCTGACTACCTCAACCCCTGGCGGGTTTCACGTCCCGGTGATAGGTACCCGGACCTGGTGACATGATGATCTTCCGACATCCCAAACACTACCAGTCCCCTTATTGAGGAGAAGTCATTCATGTCGGGTTCACCATTTTCTATTTCTGATGCTTTTACATTGGGGCGCGCACGCGTGTCCATCACGCATGGGAGGACATGGGGCTCGCGGCCCCGCATTCCCTCTTTCCAAAGGTGGGCATCATTTATTCCTTATTCAGGGACGTTTACTCCTTGATCGAAACCGGGATGATGGGATATTGGTTCTTTCTTCCATGGATTCCTCCTCAGAGCTCATCAACTAATCAGGCACTCCCTCATAGATTTAAGACGAGTTCGTGAATCTTATTCCTGGCGCCATATCTGCATGGGCGACATCTAATTACGCTGCTTCCGTCGAGACGCTCCAAGGGGTCTTGTCGGGGCAGCAACCTTTGGTGAGGAGAATAGTCTCGTTGGGGTGTCGTTGGAATGTCTTGATGCTTGGGATCGACATGTCTGTCTTCTAGCCCGTATCATAGGGCTTCTCGAAGGCGCGGAAGCCTGAGGCATCCCACATTGAACGCATGGAATTGTGTACCATCTAAGGTTTTCCTCAGCTTCCCATGTTTAACATGGGGTATGTCATGAGTTTAACGTCTTGCGGAGATGGATCGGACTGATCGAAACACTGAGAGTGGATCAGATTCAAGGAACCCCTAGGGAGAACACCGATGTTGGGGCCAGATTGTGGGCGGCTTCCCGGATACTATGGAGTGGGGTGGAGTGGCATGATCTCATCGGGATGTGGGGGCCCTGGTAAGGATCAGGATGGATGATGGAGTGATGGGATTGAACATCGTGGAGGCTTCCTACATATCCCCATGGTAGGGAATCAAAGTCCGCGTAGTTCGGTGACACGGTGGGACACCTAAAAGACGGCCCGTGAGATTGGATGCATGGATTGGAGCTTGGAGGATGTAACATCTCTGGGCTAGGGAATGAGCTTCCCAAGACACATGGGCTTGAGGGGGAAGTCAGGGTGAGACGTGGATGTGATGCATGGGGCTTATGCTCTGAGACGACCCAAGAGGGAGAATACTGGTTAACGTCATGCGGGATGAGATACAATTTATCATCATGTGGGATGAGGGCATACAGTTTAACGTCATGCGGGACGAGGGATCTGGGGCCTATGCTCTGAGGCGGCCCATGTTGGATATGGGGATTACGCTCTGAGGCGGCCCATGTGGGATATAGGGCTTACGCTTTGAGGCGGTCCATTGTGGATATGGGGTTTATGCTCTGAGGCTACCCATGGTAGATATGGGTCTTACACTCTAAGGCGTCCCATGGTGGATATGGGGAACCGACGTGGAGAGGTCGGAACGACCGGGTGGTGGGATTGAACCTCATTGAGGCTTCCTACGTTCCATGATTTAGCATGGATCAAAGTCCACATAGTACGCTGGCATGGGTCTTACACTCTGAGGTGTCCCATAGAAGGATTTCATGGTCGATGCGTACTCTAAGCCCACATTTTTCATGCTCAGTGTGGGAAACAAGAGTCAGCAGGGACCAGACGATCACGTCGCGAAGGGTGCGTTCGTGAGAAGCTGAATGGGGCATACGCGTGGAGCAGCCCAAAGAGGAAATAGGGGATTACGCGTGGTTAGAGGCCCTGGGTGCTGGGGCCTACTCCATGGTGGAGTCCCGAGGTGTGACAAAGCACAGTGGAAAAGAGACTCCACTGAACTTGGTAGGGGGAAGTATGGAGATGCACGGGTGTAACCTTCCGTAAGAGAGGCTAGGGGCTTACGCTGTAACATCCCAAGTAAATAAAGAATAAATAATTTTCATATTAATTAATATTTATGAATTAAATTCTAATTTTAATTAAAAGGGGGTTCTACATTCGATAGCGTACTCGATACGCAACGATGAGTTTCATTGAAATCTTACGTTGCACACTAGTAATATAATAATATTATTTTAAATGGTAGTTAAAATGTAGCCATTGTACTGGCGTGAATGGATAGAGATAACTAATATTTGATTATATATGTTTTTAAATGTTTTTATAATTACCCAATAATAGATAAAGGCTTAAAATACGAAAAGAATTCAATTTTAGGCATTTATACCCTAATTTTCACTAAGGGTTCACTTATCACCTTTTGATGGAAAATAGTCATTAAATAAAGTTTTTATCAATCTTATAAATTCTATTGGACCAAATATAACTCTTCTTTATAATCGGGACATTAAAATTTACTTTTTGTAAATTTTTGGTATCTTTCCGATAAAGTTCATTTTTTTAATGAATATGGTAAATGTTGTATTTTAATTCAAAACATCTTTTTGATCTAATTTATTTATATGATTAGATTATTATTTGAATTGGTTTTAGAGTGAAATTAGAAAATATTTTTACCATTAAATCAAATAGTGGTCATTGGAATTAATTTCACTTTGAAAACAGACTTAAACTAGTGTCAATCTTTTGATACTTATTGTCTCACAAAAACACGCTATTTGTCATGACAGTGGGAATTAATTATTAAATTAATTAATTTGACTTATATGTTTTGAATTTTGTAAAATGGATTTCATTTTTGAATTTGGAATATCAAATATAGCTTAGGGTGAATTATTGGAATTTTTCTGAAAAACTTCAATTTTTCATGAATAGTGAAATCACTAAGTGGTACTTATAAAAACTGATTTTCCATTAAATGAAATTTTGCAACCTTTTTGTATTGAATTTCAAAAATCCGACATACATGGTTGTAACTAAGAAGTAAAATGTGGTTCAATGAGATTAAAATAATTTTTTGGTGAATAGTAACTTATTATGTTTTTAATCGCGATTAGTGGTAATTAGTGTAGTTTAAGGTAAAAATAATGTTTTAATAATATGAGATGACCTAGACACATGTCCTACCCTCATTGGATGTGTCATGACCGACCAAGACAAGCCATGGGTCAACTTGGTGACCCCATGGAGCCACTTTGGTTGGAAAATGACATAAATACATTTTATTTAATGTTAATGTAAAAAATTACACAAACATGATATGTTTTACTAAAAAAAATTTTAAATGGGGTTATACAAGTCATATTTTTTATTATAAATAGTCATTGAAAAGATAAAAATATTTCCTACATCATAGTATTTTCTTTATAATTTTTAGACATTAAATAAATTAAATTATTTATGACATAATAATGATGCAGCGATGACATCATTATTTGACGATTTAAATAAAATGGAATGATAATTTAATATCTAAGAACTACACATGTCCAAACCCTATTTAATGAGTGTATTTAGAACCCTTATCACCTTATCCACGAATTATATCAATGTGGACCTTTTAAAACCGAAACACATTTTCAAATAAAGTAATATTTCTTTACTTTCCAAAAGTGCCCCTCCTCTCCTCTTATAAAAGGCCCCCACCTCTACCACCTTACCCACACTCGCAAAGCCTTTGTCTCAGCCAAATCCTGCCCATTTTGTCTCTCCACTTCCTTCTCTTACTCTTTGAAGCCTCACTTTGGGCAGAAGTATTCACAAGGAATCCTTTGAGCTCAAACCAAAGGGAGTTACCCGATTTTGAGGTAATGTCTTCACTTGAGTCCTTTTGTATTATTTTGCTTCTCCAACCCCCTAAACTCTTTTTATTTATTTCTTGTGTAACTACACCAGTATCGTAAATATACTAGGATGTTTTTATAAGAAGTATTCTAGCAACACTTACACACACCTTCATCTAATGGTTAAAGAACATACTGTTTTCGTGGATGGTGAATTTATGTCTCCCGAAACGATGATTGTTCAACATTCCTTTAACACCTTCAAGGGTGGCCATTAAGATGTCACTATAATTATATATGATATATAATATGTTTATGTTTTCTTTAAGCTTCTGTATTTTTCATTTTGGGAATACCTTTATGGTTTCCATTATGGGTAAACACGATATCTTCATTTAAGGAAGTGCGGACTACCGCCCCCTCAAAGTGATGTGATTCGTTAATGCCATATGTGGGAAGTGTAAAGGATGGATTTAAAGTTATTATATATGATTTTATAATGGAATTATAATATACCTCTATATCATTATTATTTCGTTCCTTTAAAGTATGATATAGAAATGAAAGGAGCGTTCATGCGTACGTACGGCTTACTGTCTCCATGAACGGTGCATTTCATTTCTTATCCCCAAATGTAATGTACTATTAAAAGTACATGTATATAATGGATATATATAATGAATGGTATATCTAAATGATGAATTTAATTCTGGAATTAAAATATACATACCTCTCATTTTGTTTTAATTCCATTAATATGGAAAAGAAATGAAAGTAGCGTTCATGTGTACGTACCGCTTACCGTCTCCATGAACGGTGCATTTCATTTCTTACCTCTAAATGATTATGTAATATTATAAATACATTTATATGCTGTATATATATGATATATATGATATCCAAATCAGGAATGTCATTCTGGATATAAATAACCTTTGACCATGCGAACAACATGTAATTGTAAGAAGTCCACTTTCGACTTAAGAACCAAATATCGACAAAACAAACATTATTAACTTAAATGGTTACATAATGTTTATAACAAGGCAATAAGTGATATAAAAGGAATAATGAAATTTAAAAAGGTTCTTAATCAAGTAGAAATTAACTCAAGTTTATTATTCAGGAGATTAAAGAATGATCGAGTCAAGTCAGACCCAAGGTAAGGGACTTCGTCTCAATCTCCTTTCATTGGGGCATATTTCGTTTTATACACAACTTTATTTTATACGGTGTATAAACTCCTTTGACTTTTACTTTTATACAAAAGGAATCTTTTTCTACGAAGTGTTTTACAAAATGACAAAAAGGAATGTTTTTTTAACGTACGCGGTGACAACGACCTTTTCTACCGCCGCGATTGTTATTTGGTCTTTGTCTTCCTCAACAAGACGTAATGTTTATAAAATAAAATAAATACCATATACTCTTTTATGTATTTTGGTATTGAAAATGGTTTTGATAAAGGATTCTATTATTATATATTGTGATGTGGAAATGATACCATTCCTTTATATTGGTTTTATGTTTTAGGATTTTATATTGGTACTTGGACATTTTAATGGGTGGTTACGTTATAAACCATATAACGGGTGGTACCGTGAATACCAGGATGGGTGGTTACGTTATAACCTCCAATGCATTGGGTATGGAAGTCGCCCTTATGGCTATTCCATTAAGTATGTACGGAAATTGGCAGTATGGCTATTCCATTAAGTGATATGTGTGGAAGTCGACCGTATGGTTATTCCACATAAGTATGTTTATGTCCCAAGTTACCTTTATATATGCTATGTGTTCTTTATATGGGTTTTATGGTAATCCTTTGGTTACAAAAAGGTAAGTAATGATACTTTATTCAGTGAAGAATTTTTACTACTTCATGATGGTGAAGGTATTACTTTGTTAGAGTATACAATGTTTACTTGATGTTTGAAAAAGTAATAGTTTTCATTCTTTGTGTATCCCTTGCTGAGCTTTTCATGCTCACCCCATGTTTTTTCGAAATTTTTCTCACATGACTTAATGTGGAATAAGGTCAAGGATGGAATCAAGGGAATGTCATGCTATATAAGACATGGAACTAGACATGTTTCTTTTTAAGAGTTTTTTTATTATGGAAACTTAGTAGAAGTGACTACTTTGTAATCTTTTGAGATGTAACAGTTATGTTCTAATTCTCTAAAACACTAAACCTGAAAAGATCCTCAATGAAAATTATTCATTTAATTCAATATTAAGTAAGGTTTAAGGCTAGGGCCTTATAGTTGGTATCAGAGGTCGGTTTAGACAACTTTAGGAGTTAGAAAATTGTTAAATTATAAATTAATTTATGGTCTGATTGAAATGATATATCAGTTTAAGATTACAATGTTTCTTCACCTAAGGCATTTCAGTATTAAGAATGTTTTTCGTAGAGGAAACATAGAATATTTTTTGGGTAGGCAAACAAGAGGAAATGACCTTCCGATTCAGTATACTGAGATGGTCAGAATCAAAACTAAACAGTTTGTTGCAGTGATGGCTCAGTTGACTCAGGTGAAAATTGTTGGTTGTTTTCATAGATGATTTATTGGTGTTTTTTAAAAGTAAAGAGGAGCATGAAAGAAATTTAAGGGTTATCTGGAAAACCTTAAAGGAAATGAAACTATATGGAAAATTAATCAATTGTGAGTTTTGGTTGCAACAAATTTATTTCATTGGTCATATTATTTCAAAAGATCACATAACTGTTGATCCTACTAAAACAAAAGTTGTTGAAGAATGGCCGAGACCCACAAATGTAACCGAGATCCGTAGTTTTCTTGGTATGGCAGGTTACTACCGAAGGTTTGTTGAAAATTTTTCATGGTTATCTAGTCCAATGACTAAGCTAACTCGTAAGGGTGTTAAGATCATCTGGACAAAAGAATGTGATGATTGTTTTCAGGATTTGAAAAGAAGATTGGTGAATGCTCTAGTTTTGGCACTTCCTTCTAGGAATGGTGAGTTTGTTATATACAGTGATCCTTCGTTGAAGGTACTTGGTTGTGTCCTAATGCAGAATGATCAGGTAATTGCTTATGCTTCACGTCAGTTGAAAACTCATGAGGTAAATTACCCTACACATGATTTGGAATTTGCTGCTATTGTCTTTGCTTTAAAAATTTGGAGGCATAATTTGTATGGAGTAAAGTGTGAAATATATACTGATCACAAGATTTTAAAGTATATATTCACTCAGAAAGAATTGAACATGAGACAGAGGAGATGGCTGGAATTAATCACGGATTATGATTGTATAATCCACTACCATCCAGGAAAAGCAAATAAATTGGCTGATACTTTGAGTAGAAAAAGTATTGCTTCATTAACAATGGTACGTTTGGAACGAGATACTTTGCTTTTTGATTTAATGAACTTTGTCATAGAAGTTGTTGGTGCAGGAAGTCCTTCTGTTTTGTTTCTGGTATTAGTGAAATATTCTCTATCAGACAGAATCAAGCAAGCACAAAAGCAAGACATCGAGTTGCAGAAAAAGGTAGAGCTGGTTCAGAAAGGTAAGTTGCTTGAATTCAACATTGATAATGATTGTGTTTTGAGGTTTGGGAAGAGATTATGTGTTCCTTGTGATTCATATTTGAAAATTGAGTTTTTATGTGAGGCTCAAGTTCTCCTTTTTCAGTTCATCCTGGCAGTACTAAGATGTACAAAGATCTGCAGGAGTATTACTGGTGGGATGGAATGAAAAGAGATATTGCTGATTTTACTGTGAAATGTTTGACTTGTCAGCAGGTTAAAGCAGAGCGGCAGTTACCGAGGACATCTCGAGGTAATAATGCAATCTGGGTTATTGTTGATCGCTTGACCAAATCTGCTCATTTCCTTTCTATACGAGATACTTTCTCTCTAGATCAACTTTCCCGTTTGTATCTTAATGAGATAGCCAGGTTACATGGAGTTCCTCTCTCCATTGTATCTGACTGTTATCCGAGGAATACTTATAACTTTTGGAAAGGCCTTCAGAAGTCATTGGGCACTGAATTAATTTTTAGTACAGCTTTTCATCCTCAATCAGATGGGCAATCATAACGAACAATTCAGACATTGGAGGATATGCTACGAGCTAGTTCGATTGATTATCAGGGAAGTTGGGACCAACATCTTTCTTTGGTTGAATTCTTATATAATAACAGTTTTCGTTCTAGTATAAAGATGTCACCATTTCAGGTATTATATGGGAAGTGGTGTCGAACTCCAGCTTTTTGGGATGAAGTGGGTGAAAGGATGTTGATCGGACCAGAATTGGTAGAAGAGATGGAAGAAAAGGTTCAGTTGATTAAGAAACACATGAGAACAGCTCAGAGCAGGAAGAAGAGTTATGCGGATAACCGGAGGAAGTATCTATCTTTCGAGGTAGGTGATCATGTTTTTCTCAATGTTTCTCCATGGAAAAGCGTGATGAGATTTGGTAAAAAGGAAAGCTGAGTCCAAGGTTCATTGGACCATGTGAAATTCTAGAGAAAGTTGGATCAGTTGCTTACCGAGTGGCTTTACCTCCGAGTTTATCTCAGGTACACAATGTTTTTCATGTTTCAATGTTGAGGAAGTATATGGCAGATCCTTCTAATGTTTTGAGTCCAGAGGTAGTTCAGCTGGAAGGGAACCTATGTTATGAAGAACAACCAGTCCAGATTCTTGACCATAGGGAGCAGGTGTTACAAAATAAGTTGATTCATCAGGTAAAGGTTTTGTGGAAAAACCATGTGATTGAAGAGGCAACGTGGGAATCTGAAAATGCTATGAGGGATAAATACCCCCACTTATTTTGATAAGTGAATAAAATTGTGAGGATGCAATTCCCAAAAGGGGGGAAAGATGTAACATCCCAGGTAAATAAAGAATAAATAATTTTCATATTAATTAATATTTAGGAATTAAATATTAATTTTAATTAAAATGGGTTTCTACATTCGATAGCGTACTCGATACGCAACGATGAGTTTCATTGAAATCTTACGTTGTACACTAGTAATATAATAATATTATTTTAAATGGTAGTTAACATGTAGCTATTGTACTGGCAGGAATGTATAGAGATAACTAAAATATTACTATATATGTTTTTATATGTTTTTATATTTACCCAATAAAAGATAAAGGCTTAAAATATGAAAAGAATTCAATTTTAGGCATTTATACCCTAATTTTCACTAAGGGTTCACTTATCACCTTTTGACGGAGAACCGTAATTAAATATAGTTTTGATCTATCTTATAAATTCTATTAGACCAAATATAACTCTTCTTTAGAATTGGGACATCAAAATTTACTTTATGTAAATTTTTGGTATCTTTCCGATAAAGTTCATTTTTTAATGAATATTGTAAATGTTGTATTTTAATTCAAAACCACTTTTTGATCTAATTTATTTATATGATTATATTATTATTTGAATTGGTTTTAGAGTGAAATTAGAAAATATTTTTACCATTAAATCCAATAGTGGTCGTTGGAATTAATTTTACTTTGAAATCAGTCTTAAACTAGTGTCAATCTTTTGATACTTATTGTTTCACAAAAACACGCTATTTGTCATGACAACGAGAATTAATTTTTATATTAATTAATTTTACTTATATGTTTTGAATTTTGTAAAATGGACTTCATTTTTGAATTTGGAATATCAAATATAGCTTAGGCTGATTTTTTGGAATTTTTCTAAAAAACATCAATTTTTGATGAATAGTGAAATCACTAAGTGGTACTTATAAAAACAGATTTTCCATTTAAATGAAATTTTGCCAACTTTGTGTATTGAATTTCAAAAATCCGACATACATGGTTGTCACAAAGAAGTAAAATGTGGTTCAATGAGATTAAAATAATTTTTTGGTGAATAGTAACTTATTAAGTTTTTAATCGTGATTAGTGGTAATTTGTGTAGTTTAAGGTAAAAAAAATATTTTAATAATATGAGATGACCTAGAAACATGTCCTACCCTCATTGGATGTTTCATGGCCGACAAATAAAAGCCATGGGTCAACTTGGGGACCCCATGGAGCCACATTGGTTGGAAAATGACATAAATACCTTTTATTTAATGTAAATGTAAAAAATGGCACAAACATGATATGTTTTACTAAAACAATTTTTAAATTGGGTTATACAAGTCATATTTTTGATTATAAATAGTCATTAGAAAGATAAAAAGATTTCCTAGATCATATTAGTTTTTTTTTGTAATTTTTAGACATTAAATAAATTAAATTATTTATGACAAAATAATGATGCAGCGATGACATCATTATTTGACGATTTAAATAAAATGGAAAGATAATGTAATATCGAAGACCTACAAATGTCCAAAACCAATTGTATGAGTGGATTTATAACCCTTATCACCTTATCAACGAATTATATAAATGTGGGACCTTTTAAAACCGAAACACATTTTCAAATAATGTAATATTTCTTTACATTCAAAAAGTGCCCCTCCTCTCCTCTTATAAAAGGTCCCCACCTCAACCACATTACCCACACTCCCAAAGCCTTTGGCTCGGCCAAACCCTACCCATTTTGTCTCTCCACTTCCTTCTCTTACTCCTTGAAGCCTCACATTTTCATAATTCTTCCCAAGGAAGCCTTTGAGCTCAAACCAAAGGGAGTTACCCGATTTTGAGGTAATGTCTTCACTTGAGTCCTTTTGTATTATTTTGCTTATCCAACCCCCTAAATTATTTTTATTTATTTCTTTTGTAACAACTCCAGTATGTTCAATATACTAGGATGTTGTTATAAGAAGGATTCGAGCTACACTTACACACACCTTCATCTAATGGTTAAAGAACATACTGTTTCCGTGGATGGTGAATTTATGCCTCCCAAAATGATGATTGTTCAACATTCCTTTAACACCTTCAAAGGTGGACATTATGATGTCACTATATTTATATATGATATATAAAATGTTTATGTTTTCTTTAAGCTTCTGTATTTTTCATTTTTGGCGTACCTTTATGGTTTCCATTATGGGTAAACACGATATCTTCATTTAAGGAAGTGCGGACTACCACTACTGGAAAAACAGCTTATACCCACGGTTCAAAACTGTGGGTATAGCCCCCAAAACCGTGGGTATAGCCTATACCCACGGTTTTGGGAACCATGGGCTGGAACAGCGTCGGGATAGGTCCCCAGCCTATACCCACGGTTTTCCGAAACCGTGGGTATAGGTGTCCTGCCACCATGTCACTGAAACATATCCAATTGTCACGGTGTCAACGGCTTTTACCCACGGTTTCAAAACTGTGGGTATAGGTCCTAAAATAATGCAGGCGCCGAGTTTCATTCTCGCGACCTCTCCGCTGCAGACAGCGCATCTAACCACAACCCTAACATCACATATATATAAATATATATATATATATTTAGTTAAATATATTTATAAAAACTGTGGGTATAGAGAGAAGAACTGTGGGTATAGGATTCCCGCCAAAAAAAATTCCTTTTCCGCAGAAATTTTTATTTTTCCACGCATACAAAAGTGACCTATTCCCATGGTTTTGGGAAACCGTGGGTATAGGAATTTTATCCCAGACTTATACCCATGGTTTTCCCCAAAACCGTTGGGATAGGTACCCCTATACCCACGGATTTTGGAAACCCTGGGTATATGTCACTTTTCAGGACCTATCCCCACGGTTTGGGAAAACCGTGGGGATAGACCACCCTATACACACGGTTTTGGAAAACCGTGGGTACATGTCTTCAATAGACACATATACCCACATTTTTTCAAAACCATGGGTAGAGGGGGGGGTCTATCCCCACGGGTTTCTCCAAAAAACGTGGGGATACGTCCATTTTCCAGTAGTGTACCGCCCCCTCAAAGTGATGTGATTTTTTAATGCCATGTGTGGGATGTGTAAAGGATGTATTTAAAGTTATTATATATGATGTTATACTAGAATTATAATATACCTCTATATAATTACTATTTCTTTCCATTAAAGTAGGAGATAGAAATGAAAGTATCGTTCATGCGTACGTACGGCTTACCGTCTCCATGAACGGTGCATTTCATTTCTTATCCCCAAATGTAATGTACTATTAAATGTACATGTATATAATGGATATATATAATTAATGGTATATCTGAATGATGAATATAATTATGGAATTAAAATATACATACCTCCCGTTTAGTTTTAATTCCATTAATATGACAAAGAAATGAAAGTAGCGTTCATGCGTACGTACGACTTACCATCTCCATGAACGGTGAATTTCATTTCTTACCTCTAAATGATTATGTAATATTGTAAATACATTTATATTATGGATATATATGATATATATGATATCCAAATCAGGAATTTCATTCTGGATATAAAGAACCTTTGACCACAGGAACAACATGTAATTGTAAGAAGTCCACTTTCGACTTAAGAACCAAATATCGACAAAACAAACATTATTAACTTAAATGGTTACATAATGTTTATAACATGGAAATAAGTGATATAAAAGGAATAATGGACTTTAAAATGGTTCTTAATCAAGTAAAAATTAACTTAAGTTTATTATTCAGGAGAATAAAGAACGACCGAGTCAAGTCGGATCCAAGGTAAGGGACTTCGTCTCAATCTCCTTTCATTGGGGCATATTTCGTTTTATACACAACTTTATTTTATACGGTGTATAAACTCCTTTGACTTTTACTTTTATACAAAAGGAATCTTTTTCTACGAAGTGTTTTACAAAATGACAAAAAGGAATGTTTTTTTAACGTACGCGGTGACAACGACCTTTTCTACCGCCGCGATTGTTATTTGGTCTTTGTCTTCCTCAACAAGACGTAATGTTTATAAAATAAAATAAATACCATATACTCTTTTATGTATTTTGGTATTGAAAATGGTTTTGATAAAGGATTCTATTATTATATATTGTGATGTGGAAATGATACCATTCCTTTATATTGGTTTTATGTTTTAGGATTTTATATTGGTACTTGGACATTTTAATGGGTGGTTACGTTATAAACCATATAACGGGTGGTACCGTGAATACCAGGATGGGTGGTTACGTTATAACCTCCAATGCATTGGGTATGGAAGTCGCCCTTATGGCTATTCCATTAAGTATGTATGGAAATTGGCCGTATGGCTATTCCATTAAGTGATATGTGTGGAAGTCGACCGTATGGTTATTCCACTTAAGTATGTTTATGTCCCAAGTTACCTTTATATATGCAATGTGTTATTTATATGGGTTTTATGGTAATCCTTTGGTTAGAAGAAGGTAAGTAATGATACTTTATTCTCGAAGAGTTTTTACTACTTCATGATGGTGAAGGTATTACTTTGTTAGAGTATACATGGTTTACGTGATGTTTGAAAATGTAACAGTTTTCATTCTTTGTGTATCCCTTACTGAGCTTTTCATGCTCACCCCAGGTTTTTTCAAAATGTTTTTCACAGGTCTTAAAGTGGAATAAGGTCAAGGATGGGATCAAGGGAATGTCATGCTATATAAGACATGGAACTAGACATGTTTCTTTTTTAGAGTTTTTTTATAATGGAAACTTAGTAGAAGTGTCTACTTTGTAATCTTTTGAGATGTAATAATTATGTTCTAATTTTCTAAAACTCTAATCCTGAAATGATCCTCAATGTGAATTATTCATTTAATTCAATATTAAGTAAGGTTTAAGGCTGGGGCCTTATATATACGCTCTGAGGAAGCCCTTCCCCCGTGGATAAACGCCACTCTGACAAGGAGTATCTCATTCCATGTGATAAGGAATCCATTCTCATGGAGACGAGAGGCATAAATAATGTCCGAGATGGGGGGACCCTGCGTGCGAAGCATGGGGTCAGACCACATTTTAACGTCATGTGTTAAGGACGAGGTGCATAATAGTTTAACATCCTACATATTGGACAAGGTGGGTTCACTCCACACCCCTAGGGCTTACATTCCCAATTCCCTCTACCCCTTGTGGGAGGGAAGGAATTGGCAAGGTCGTAATGATGGGGGGTCGAAGGGAGAACCAATGGGGGGTCCCCGTTAGCGTGGCTAGGCGAAGAAGCAATAGCCGTTAGAATGCCTATGCGGGGAAGCATAAGGTGAAGCAACACAATGGGAAACACCACCCAAGGGACCGTGGGGTTACATCGTACGAGCCTAGAATGCCGTACGGGAATACAATACATGGCGCGCATGCCCGGAAGGGAAGACATCAGGTGCTGGAATGGAAAGGCAGCCAAGGGGCGTCAAGGTAAAGGGGTCCTAGGTGTTGCGCACAAAAGGAAGGTTTGCACGCAAAACACCGTGATGTTGCTCAATTGGGCTAGAGAATTGTGTGGAATGGTGATTGCATGCAAGGTATTTCCTGCATAGAAGGGGATTGCATGAAAGGGACAAGGATCGCATGCAAGGGAAGTCCTCGGAGGAGGAGGCAAATTAACTTAAGATAATGGAGTTGCGTGCAAAGGCGAACCATGGGGCATGGATTCTCGAAATGGGGGATTACCTGGAAGTCTTATTGCGCACGAGGGGAGTTGAATTGTGCGCATGGGAGCCGATCCTAATTCCTCAACCCCAAACAGTCTGGGGTCTCCTTCTATTTTTAGGCATCAGTTGGCACGATATCCAGGCGACGCACGAGAGTTTCCGCGACGGGAACCGTCGGGACACAAAGATTCTCCCTGTGGAACCGGGGCATGAAAAATTGTGTGCACCAGCGGCTCGATTCCGCGAATCCCAGGCATGCTTCGTGCACACATCTTTATTTTGCGCAAGCCCTCTTATATTTCACGAACCAATTCCTTGGCCTCCGGATCAGGCCTCTGATTCCGAATAGGACTTTGATTTTCCATTTAGATACTTTATCTAGGAGTTGAGAACTTTTTTCGGCATCTAAAATGTCATTAGGATACTAAAATATCACCATCATTTTTCATTAAAAAATAATTTTGTAGTAAATACCATAACCTTTTTCTGTCATGTGTTATCACATTTAAACACTTTTACATCTCTAACATGGGTCTTACTTGTTGCATTTCACACACCATGATCAAGGATTAAATTATTATGATGATTGAATGCATGTTCTTTGAAAAATGTGCAACACATAAGAGTGAGGATGAAATTAATGTGACGGGTGAGACATAAATTATATATCTCTCTAATTCATTAGGTAATTATTAGTGTCATGAGACTTCATGTTAATAATGAAAGTGAAATTGATTATTTAATCAGACATTTTCCATCGGGATGTCTTGGCTGTTAACCTTGACCAATGAATATGATCATGTGTTTTAAGTTGTTTCAAAATTTCACTTTTTTCATATATTATTATCATGATATATTAGGACTCATTATTTATTTTCATGATTCTCATCCCTTTTATTCCACATTTATATTATTATTGTCTAACATGTATTATGTTGTATATGTAATGCCATTTTTATTCAATAAATGGTTTTTACAGCTATCCACTTTATTATTTATGCCTTAAAGTTATCCTATATAGTTTTATGTTCAATCATGTTAAGGATGAATTTAATAAAGAAGACGTGGTTCCTTTTTTTGTTTTTATGTAATGTAGCTAATCATTAAATATACTAGACATACTGATATTTCATGTTGTATTATTAAAAATATTATGTAATAAATATTTAATTAATGTGTAATAATGAGAATTCTCATTATAAAAATAACATTTCAATAACTATAATGAATATTTAAAGTATTGATTGGTCATTACATAAGTAAACAACATATTTGGTGAATATGTTAAGAAATCATTGCTTTTTGATTTTCAATAAAATCTATGTTGGAATTGATTTGAAAATTACATGAACATTCATCTCATAACATTTATAATGAAATTAAATTGTAAAATAGTATTTAATAAAACATTTTGAAATGTTTGATATCATTTTTGATAATAAATTGGTTTTTAACAGAACAGATTCCCGGTCAATGAGAGAAATAATGTCGGATTTTCATTGAATAAATTTCTCAATCATTTAAATAAATTATTATAAACGGTGGTCTATTTTCTTAAAATTTCATGAATAACTAGATTATGTTAAATTCTATTGACTTTAAGATTCAAATATTATAACAACCTGAAATTATAAAAGAATAACATTGTATTTGATAGATTATGTGAAATGAAACACTATGTTTAGAAGAAAATATAGCACACATATAATTTAAGAAGTTTTTATATATAAATTAAATATCATAAATAAAATTAATTACATGGAAATTATGTTAGGATTACGTTTCATGCATCAATTAGTTTCTCAAATAGATTCCAAAATATGTAAGACCGAAATTTACTGAACACAATATTTTATTAATTTTTTTATTATAACTGTTATAGTATAGATTTTTGAATGGATGGAATTCAGGGAATATAATAACATATTAAAGTATAATCATTAAAAAAATTTATCAGTTATCTAATAAGTATCTATTAAATAATAATCATAAAGATATACTTTCTAAAAAACAATATTTTATTATAAGAGATGGTTTAGAAATACATTGCACACAAAATTTATAATTAATTTTGATAAATATGATGTAAATAATATGATGAAGTTAATTAATTTTATTAAATAATAAAATTAGGCTTATTTTGGGCTAAATCTGTGGTATTTTCCTAAAATGATTCATTTTATGAAGAATAGCGAAAATACTAAATTTGAATTGAAAAATACATTTTCATTTAAACTATTTATAAAGTTTAAATATTTAAAAAAATTAAAAATTATAATTATAATTAAAATTATATTATTAAATCCACTTCAGTTATTTCCACTTATTTTGATATTGAATGTTGATATAAAAACATTGTAAATTTTTCAATATTTTCTTTTTAAAAACCCACTTTCTCATCACATATATAAGATTAATTTTAAATTAAAATTATCACACTATATGAATGAAATTTTTAAAAATGGATTATATATTTAGAATCATCATATTTTATATTGTCTAAAAAGGGAAAATTTATGTTCTACTAAAAATAATATTGAAAACAGTAAAAAAAATTTATTGGAGATATTGTATAAATGGATTTACCACGGTTAAAAAATGATGATAAGGGATGAAAAAGAAATACCAACTTTTCCAACACCAATTTATGGACATATTTCCTCCATATATTTTATAGTATTGATTATAATCCATTTTGGATTCTTTTTTCATGATAATGATATGTGTATGATTAATTTGTATCAAAAAACTAAAAGTATACCCCTCTCCTCACATAAAAAATAAACCCGCTATCTTATCATATAAACACATTAAAAAAACATTTATTAGGACAATACCTTAAAAAATAATGTTCAAACGTCACTCATATGATCATATAATAATTATTTTCAATAAAAATCCATCCTTGGGAGACTTTGGTATAAACTGATGATGAATACCCCAAAAAATCTTAATATTCTTCCATGAGCATCACTATTTATTAAGTTCTCTACCTCCTTCAATTATTTTTAAAAAAGATAATATAATTTCCTCATTATCTAACATATACTAGTAATTTGTTATAAAATGTTCATGACCAAATCTATATCCACTTGAATGTGAGGGTTTACTAAATCATCATTCCGGTGTATGGTGGACTACCGTCATGCGAACAGAAGTTTTTTTTCTTTTATAACCACATATGGATTGGTATGATGATGTTTATAATGTATATATATATGATATATATATATATATTATAATATTACCCATTTAATTATAATATAATACACAACACTTAACTTTTCTTTCCATACTAAATATTATAACGTCTCTCATTTTATTGAGAGACTATAATCTCATGAATCGATGTGATTCATCATTAAGTAACAGTTAAAATGGATATTAATAATGAAAAAATTATGTTTATATGTGATATAAATTTGATAATTAATATATTAATGACATATTTATAAATTTTAATGGATAATTAATATCATATTCTAGATTATATTTTCACTCAACTCATGATGATAATGTTATTTGGGAGTGTGTGGACTACAACCATTACAAAACTATGTGACTATATTTTCATTTGGAAACCAAATTTGTGATAGATATGTGAGTATTAGAATAAATATTTCGGTTTATATTATATTATGATCACTTTTTAATGATAATATATTACATACCTTCATTCCATAATGTTCATTAACAAATGGAAACATTACTCATGTGAATGTACAACCTGGCATTTGTATGACTGTAACATAGTCCATTGTTGAAAAAATTTCATGATCAGTTTTTAAATAATAATTGATGTAAAATTATGATAATTATATCATTATTATTATTATGTAAGATATATAACTATTTAATTCGAGCATGATCGTTTTTTATGATGAAACATGCATAAGAAAAGAAGACAATTAACAATCGAAATAATGAAAATAATGAAATATTACTAATAGAATGAGGATAATATATAATAAAAAGATCATATATTATTTTATAAATAATATTATGGTTCTTTTATTTTTTAATGTAATTTTTAAAGTCACTATAAAAGGGGATAAATAACATTCAACCACAAAAAATTCAAAGGTAAGGGATTTTAACGAACTTTCATTTCGTTATGGCTTATTTTAATGTTTTGAACCATGTTACTTTAATAAGGTATATATACCAACTATATGAAATATACTATCAATTGAAATTAATTATTCATGGTACATTAATATTCAACTTTAATTATTTAAATTATTGTTATTTGAAAATATAGTCCCCATGTGGTAAAGAGGTTCATAACTAAATTTCATTTTATTCCCTTACATTACTCTTCAATATTTTTCACTATGTGTATAATGACTATTGATTGTATTATTTTTTATTTTCTATTTATTCATATATATTTATAGTTCATTCACAAAATTTATTCTTTTATTAGTTCCCAAATCAATGATACTTCCCATATACGGCTTTATTGCACAATATCATTCTCATCTATATTTTTTATAATTGTATATCATTTAATGAAATTTTTTGATCATTGTTTAAAAAAGCCATTTAATTTTATCCAATTATGGTTATTCAATATATTTTCATGTTATAATACTATTCATTTACATATTGTAACATGAAATTACTCAAATTTTTTTTATAATTTGATATTATTTTATTATTAGTATGGAATACCTTTTTCTACAAAACCCATGTTTTCAAAAAATGGTACAATTTTTTTTATCTTTTTATAATTTATTTATTAATGAAAAATTTTCCCATATATTTTTTAAATAAGTTTTTAAAATTAATATTCTCTTTATTTCCCAAATAAAACTCTTTTTTAACCCTTTTAAACTACAAAAATATTGTTATTTTAAACCTCTACTACATGCAAGAAATTACACACCATTGTGAATTAAATTTCATTGATGATTCCTTTTCAAGATTACGATTTTCATATTTTTTTAAAATGTTCCCTAATATTATTCAAATTCTTAGTTATTATAAATTAAAAAAACAAAATTGATCTTCAATGTGTTTTATACATTAGAAAGTGATTATCATAATGAAAACATTATTTTCCTCAAGATTTTTTTAAAATATTTTTTTTAGTATTTATTTTCAACAAATAATACAAAATATTATTCTTACTCAAATTTATATATGATTTATTCACACCATATTTATTAATTATATGGATTGTTTACTATCATTTTGATAAAGAAAATTATATACATTTCATTCAACATTTATTTTAGTAGGCTAAACATACCCAAAATTTATTCGCATTCTTGTCATCATTAGAAAATAAATTTATATGAATTATAAATTTTATTTATTATGGATATTCTTATTTATGAAATGGTTTTTTATTTATATATATTGTTTTTACATGGAATGTTATTTTATTGACAGTGAAAATATTGATAATTTGTATTTTTCATGAATATATGTATTTAATGGTAAAGCACATTATTCATGAATTAATAAAATCATTCGATGTATAAATAATGCATTGGATATGAGGACATGGATGGAGTCTGATTATAGATAGCCCGATAATGAGTTGACATGTCTAATGAGACAAATCAGATGGCAAAACCCTTTGATTTTGAACCTAGTAGTTTTAAATTGTCTTATAAATGTTCTTATTAGTTGAGATATTTTTGGCCATATCAGTTTGGTTTGTACATAGTAGTTTTAATCCATATTTTGAACGGTCATTATGGTAGATATATCATGTTCCTGAGACATAACATCCAAAAATAAATAATTTCTTTCATTAAGAATTTAGTAATTATTTTCCATTATATTTTCATAGTGATATTATCATTGTATTCATTTAATTCACAGTTTATTGATTAAATTGAATATGTTTTCTTATATTTACCTTTACATATTGATTTTTCCTTATAAATTTGTTCGTCCTATTTATATGAATGAAATTTTTTCCCATAAATTAACCAATAAATATTAATTAATCTTATTGATTCATGATAGATTCTATTTTACGTGACCATTTCTGAGCGTTTGAGTTCACCCGTTTTTTATTTATTTTCCTAGGAATCGATGATGTGTACTATGAATGATATGAATTAATATTCTGGAGGGTATAGTGATAATATTTAAATAAATTTTTTTATAATTGTTTAATTAAAATTTAGTATGGGAATCATGTAATTTTCTAGTTTACCGTGAAAAATAAACTATTTAGTAATTCGAGATGTGATTTTGTGTATCATATGATAATATTGTAAATTATGAACTAGCTCCATGATATATAGGTTGGGTCACTATATTTTTTATCAGAATATGTTTAGTAAGAAACATGGGAATTGGATTTTGGAAAACATTGATAACCGATAAAATCATATGATAGACATAGAGAATAAGTATAGAAGAACATCATAATGTTTTGTTAAGGAATTTGTTATTTTGGTTTTTTATGAAATAAATCCATTTCATGATAATGCATGTGGATATGTGTGTGAAATAGTGGTACCTATGGGCAATAAATCTAGATATGGTGCATTGGGATAAACCTAATAGTTACCCTTTGCACAAAACGAGCCTGAATATGCACCTTGTTTGACTCTTTTATGTGATAGACTTATGATAGTTCACATTTCAATTATAAAACATTATGAATAAATTGAATAGATGATTAAAATAAAATACATGGTTAAAAAATGTGTATTAAATTTGAAAAATGTTTCATTATTTTGATATCTTATTAATTAATAAATGGTATTACCAATAAGATTATTATTGGTCACACTGTTCCTTTTGGATTTTGTTGGGGGTCAAAACATTGATAAATCATCATAGAATTTAATATAGAGGAAAAATGTGGTGACCATGAGTATCCAAGTGGGATTATGATATTAGTTTTTTTTTTATTTTTAATAAATAAATTTACTAAAATAAGATTAATAGAATATAACTTATCAAAATCACAGACATGCCGTAGAAGAGAAGGGCTGAGTTCTCTTAGATCTTGAGTGGTGGAGTCCATTGAGAAAAAAAGGCTCAACTTTATTCATATCATAAATTTATATGGAGAAACCTAAGATATTGTCTCCATGGAATAATAAAAAATATTATGTGTGGAAAGAAAATGGATAAATTAATGAAATGATGTGGAAAAATGAATAGTATGATAGAAGGAAATAAATCTCATCCATATGACCCATTTATAGTTTTTTGTCATAAATGTGGTAAAATTGTGCCTTGATTGAGTCAATGCCATTATATAATGGTTATTTCATATACCAAGTAAGGATTTGTGTTGAAATAATATGGATTATGTATTTATTTGGATTCAATATTTAAATAGTTGAAGTTTTTTTACCAATCAAATATTTTTATAAGAATCATCAAAACATACAAGGATTATTATAAATTTAAAAACATTATATGTCTTCATTTAATTGTTTGTTATGTATACTATCATGGTTTATGAGTATATGATTGGTCATAATTTAAAACTCACAAACACATCTTTTTAGGTTTTATGTGACGGTATTCTACCAAGATTTAGGATATATTGGGAGAAATTTATAGAAATTATCTGTTTTATTGGCAATGTTATATGAGGAATAGTAATTTTACATTTTATATATATTTTTTTAAATTTTTTTAAATTCATTAGGGTTAATATTCTCATCAATGAAATTTTAATTCTATTCCAATAATATTACTATACATTTTAAAAAAATATAGTATAAAAAACCATAGTAAAATGGCTATTTAATGATTAACTCTAATTCATAAGTTCCTATTATAATTTTTTGAACATAATATGGACTATATTAATATATTTTAAAAAAATTGCAACTCAAATATTGGGTAACAACCCAACATGTTCTGAAAATCCATCGGGCTTTTACCCATGAATGAGTGATGATAGGGGTTTAGCACCTAAAATTTTCCTATATGATGTCTAGGTTAATATGTCACATATTTTAGTTAAACGATTTAAAGAATTAATAATAATGAATAACCATTAGTTGTTTTATTTTGGTTTTTAGATTAATATATTATAATGGATAATATATTTCAACCATATTTGTCATGTAAAAAAGATAGATATATATGGAAGTACATTCCACTAATATATCGATCTTACAATCAATTAATAGTAAATTATAATAATTTATGAAAAAAACAATTTCAAATATTCATTTCACAGAGTGAGCGATGAATGAGAAATTAATCAATGAACAACCAAGGGATAAAATTTTTATTATGAAATAAAAACATATTTAGTATGTATAATTCCTTATATTCATAGAAAGAAAGAAAATATTATTTTTGGGAATATCACCTTAACAAAATTTCTCAATTATATTCATATATGATGAATGAAATGATCTTTTAATGCATGACAATTTATTGGTTTCATGCCCCTTAAAATTCTATTGATAACATAAAATCTATTGATCGATGACCTCAGTCACTCTCTATGATTATTTACTCTTCTATTCAATGCAAATAACTTCACATGATAACAATTTTCCCATACTTAGAAACCAATTTTTGTGTTATTTTATAAGACCTTTTTACTTCACCTTCTCTCTTATTGAGAGGATAATTAATTAAACATTTTAAAATATTGGATTTAAACAAATTAATTTTAAAATATGAAACCATTTATTAAAAATATAATGTTTAAATTACAATAAGGGAATTTATTTAAAGTGAGGATAATGTATCACTCTGAAATTATAATGTACGAACATTTCATTTGATAGAGTTTAAGAAAAACACTGCCAAAGAAAAAAATACAATATTACATACCAAAACAAGAAAAAAATTATATATTTAACAAAATTAAATATTTGAAATATCATTCATTGCACTCAAAAATGAGTTTAACTTCCATTACACATAACAATAAGTTTTATTTCTAGCATTCATTATATGAAATACCGTGTTAAACCAAACAACAATATACTATTTATATTATTATTCAGTATGACCAACAATTCCTAGCTATTGAAATGGTGACAATGAATAGGAATAAATAAATCATGAAAATATATATTTCACACTTTCCTGATAGTAATGTATTGGTTATTAATGTAATAATAATCATTTATAAGAATATATATATATATATTTTTGAAAAATATCCATTTTTTCTGAATATTGGTATAATCACACTTTAAAAGAAGATTATTTTAAATTTATTTTTTACATTATCATAAATTTTTTTAAAAATAACATCAATTTTTAAATAGTTTTATACAAATTATACTGGGGTGAAATATTTTTATTTTTCTAAAATGATTCATTTCATGAGGAATATTTAAAATTAATGAATTATAATTTAAAACTACCTTTTTTCTTTTGATTTTTTTATAAGGAAAAATTTTATTTTTTATTGGTTTAAAATTATCATTAGTTAAATGATATATAAATTAAACCAAAATGGATCATTAAAATAAATAACATAATTAATTTTTATATAAAAAATTTGTAATATTATTACCATTTCTCTTTAAAACCAACACATTTGTGACTTCTCTAAGTATAATTAAAAATTATAATATTACACTTCTATTATTGTTATTTTGAAATAAGAATTAAATATTTTGAATAATCAAAAAATATGACTTCTAATGTGGTCAAGTTAAATTTTTTCCGTAATTAATAAAGAACAAGTAAAATTTAGTAACTGTGGTTAATGTAAAAATGGATTTTCTGAGGGTTTCTACTAAAGATTAATGTCATAAAATTACCTCAATACATTTATTAAATCCATTGGATGGGACAATTAAGATATTAGATATTCTAGGATCTATAACGGAAAATTTTTGGGGCTTTTTGAGTGATAAAAATTTTGTTATAAAAATATAATTTAAAAAAATTATAAGTGTGTCACACACTTAACATAAAAAAGGCCACGAACTCACATATATTTTTCACACCATAAAACATTACCGGTTTGGCCAATACATAAACAAATAAATTAAAAAATTCAATATTATCATCATAGAATAATTAATTTGGTCTTAAATCCATGATATTAAGGATTTGGTTCAATCCTAAAACGATACCCAGAGAATATGTAATAGTTTTCAATGAGTTTCATTATTTTATTTATTTCTACACCTCCATTGATTATTCTCAAAACAATATGATATAATATCCTCAATATATAATATATTATGTTATGTTTTTATTAATAATTTAGTTCCATAAAATCATTACTAGTTCAATCAAATTAGTTTTGAAATCATCGTTTCTGCTAATGATGGACAACCGCATCGTGAACCGATGTCATTATTTTTTCAAATATAACTTATTGTTATTGGGTGTGATGATGGATATAAATTATAAATATGATATATATAGCATTATTATACATATGTAATCATTATATCATATATATCACTTTTGTTTCAATTCTGTTGGAGATGAGATAACATCACTCTTGTGAGTGGTGGACTACTGCCTCATGAAGCGACGTGATTCATCTTTCCCTAACACTTTAAATTAATTACTATAAGGATAATGTTATTGATTATATATTATATAATTGAAATAATTATTATAAAAATGAAATATTTATCATTTTTTATGTATAATATATATCCTTTAATTTCTTACATTTTCAATCATTGAAATATGATAATGTTATTCCTGTACGGGTAGACTATCGCCTTCATGAAATGATCTGACTCTCTTTTCCTCACGACACCACATGGATGGTATGAAGAAATATATTTTATAAAATAAATAACATGTTTTATATTATATTATTATAATTTTTGGGTGATAAGATTTAACATACATTCTTTTCAAAATGATTATTGAAAAATGCATTATTTATCATGTGTACAAATGGAACATCGTCTCTATGATTATAATAGAGTCCATTTTTTGTATTGGTATTTAATGAATATTTTTAAAAGTATGTGTTATTTAAAAATATGAAAAAAAATCATGCATATTATTCTGGAGATGACAAAAATCTATAATATACACAATATCCTAATCTTTCATGAAAAAACACAATTTAGAAAAAAAAAAGAAAACTAACACCCGAAATAATAAAAATGATGAATTATTATTTAAATAATGGTGATAAGATGTTATAAATGGATCATATAGGATATTATAAAAATTAATATTTTTCTATTATAAGTTAATAACACTTTTTAAATCAATATATAAAAGGTTAAATCATGTTTTAACAAATGGAAGTCTGTGGTATGGGACTTCACATCAATTTCATTTCATTGAGGTATAATTTAATCTTATACCCGTAGTTCATTTTTTAAAGGGTATATAATTACATGTCAGATTTAATATCATGAATAATTAAATTTTCATTGTATTTTATGTTTCAAATTGAGTTATTTTATCCAATGAGATTTAAATTAAATGTTATATAGTGGTAAACAAATCCATTTCCCAATTTCATTTCATTAGGTTAAATTAAATATTAATTATTTTTAATTATGTGAATAATGTATTTACATTTTTTTATTTACATTTTTTAGGTAGATTAATAGTTCTTTTAGATAATTAGTTCATTTATTAATACCAAATTCAACAATATGATTATTATAAGTGTTTATTTCACAATCATGTTCTCTTTGAGATTATTAATACTTTTATTTCCATATTAGAAAATTATTTAATTTTTTTAATATAACCATTTAATTTTCTTCTCATTCAGATATTCATTATACATTCAAGTTATATAACCATTTCCACCCATTGGTACTTAATAATTTTGAGAATTATTTTAAATAAGAATGCTTTATTTCTCTCTTCAGATGGAATAACGTTTTCATCAAAACCTAAGCTTTTTATAAAAAATTAAATGCACTAAAACATTATTTAATGAAGATATATTTTTTATGTTTAACATGTTAAAAAATATTTCAAAATAATAATCTAGTTGTATAACATAAAGTAACTTTTTGATCCTTTTACAGTGAAAAAGGTAATTATCTTTCTAACATGTAAGATATGTACGGAATTACACACTGTAATAACTGAAATTGTTTTTAAATAATTCATTTCACATTTACATGGGTCATTTTCTGAAAATATTTTCCCAAATATAATCAAAATTATTAATTTATTAAAATGATTTTTTTGATGTCTTAATAGTCGAGGCGAGTGTTGCTTTAATGACATTTTCACGATGCCCCATATTCTGTATTTACAAATGATGGTGGCCTCCTCCAGTATGGAAGATGATGTAAGCTAAATAATCCAAAAGAGATGATGGGTTGTTTGTTTCTGATTCACTGGATTCTTTCTTCGATCATATCACATTGTCTGAGTCTGCCTCATATATTTGATGAAACTTCATGAAACTTATTCCTGGTGTCTTCTCTATGTGGATGTTAGTTAATTACAAAATTTCATTCTATAATAGAATAAACCATTCATTAGTGTAGATGAGATCACAATGCATGTATGGAAATCTATGGATGCTAGCTATGTAGAAATATTTTATATTCTTCCTCATTCTAGGGAATCTCGAATGAGGTACTTTAGGCATGGAACTAAAGGAATCACATGTTTATCATGAGGTATTTGATTCCATGGGCGGTATTCTAATTTAGATAGTGGAGAAATATCAAAAGTGTAATCATCAATATGGAACCTAAGGTATCATGTATTTCTTTTAGAGATAGATCAAAAAATCTAGTCGATATGGATTAGGGAACATTTTTAATTCCTTGTAGATATATATACATTGTATATGTCTTTTGTGGTCAAGATGGATGGATCAGAATGCCTTGTAGAGGCAGATCCAGGGTTGGGGATTAGAACTCACCAATGATGCGAATCCCATAGGTGTATCCCTACGATGGAATACATCACAACTAGATATTTTATCAATTAATTAGAATGAACCATAGACGGAGATCCATATGTGTACCCTTAGGATGGAATATTTCACACATCAAAGTATTTTAATGGATTAAATTACCCATTTAGATTTAACTGAGAAGTCTGTACCTATGAGGGATGATATCAAGCCTTAATAGGTTGCCGAAGGATTATAACTCACAGTGGAGGAGGATCTGAGAGGTGCATGCCTTGGAGTGATGCTTTCAAACCTAAAAGATTAAAAAAGGAATAGAACAACCCATGTAAGTGAATTTCACATATGTCTCAGAGTAAGGGATGATGTCTCACCTAAAAATATATTAAAGGGTCATAAAAAACCCCACAGAGGATGATATGATGGTTGAATCTCTAAGAGGGATACTGTCACACGTGAATTATTACCGATGGATATGAATTCCTTATTCAGGTGGATTCAATAGGTGTTTCTTTATGTGGTTGATTTCATAACTAAATGTTTCCAATGTCACGATTAAACCCCAGTGATGCATCCTACATGCCATGTTATGAAATTAGGGATCAAAACCTATGTATTTTAATTTTGTAGTTTATTTTCCTATGATGGTACATATCCATAATGTATAACATCGGGCTTTAGGGGTACTCATATCCGAGAAAAAGTATATTTGAGTGATGGTGTGGGTCTTACACATAGAATATTCCCTTTAAAGAATGATTTATATATGTTGGAATGTTGTGGGGTTTATGCATTGTGATAACCTGTATCAGTGTCGTATCTGGTAGATAGGAATGATAGTGTGGGTCTTATGTGTGAGAGATACATAGGAACTGCTAGGGGCTACGATGATGATGCTGAGTCTTACAGAAAAAAATATCACATTTTTGTTTTCCTCGTGAAAGATAATGATGGAATCCATTTTTCATTTCACAAAGAAGGATTTCATATTAGTTTAATATGAATGGACTTGGTCTGTGGGTCATATAAGTGGAAGCCTTCCATAATTTACTCATTATTTCAAGTCATGATAGAATCTCATATCCATTTTATGGGGAAATATTATGGTATATTTCATGTGGAAGGACATAGTTTGATAATCATATGTGTAGAATATGCTCATCCTTTAACCCTCAGGTCATGTTATGATGGTATTTGGACATGCTGATGGGACATGGGCTACATTTTGGTCTTACACACATGGTTTATCAATACATATTACTCTTATTGGGTAATGAGGGAATCTCAACTCATTGGATGGTTGATGTATAAGATCAGGTCATACACCAAATGATGAGTCCAATTGTGGATGTTTTGTTGTAACAACCCAAGATTCCACAATACGATTCTCTTTGAATAATACAGTAGCGTGTGCGGTATGCAACATCGAGATTCTGACACACCGCGACTAATAAAACAAGCCATTATGAATTGTAATACCCACTTTTTGAAATTTTATAAAATTTATCTCTCAAAATGGAATTCATTTTTGCATTCAGAATATTGAAATTATCTGAGGGTATAATTTTGGTACTTTTTGGATAACTTTTATAATTTTATGAATAGTGAAAATTACTAAATTTTAATTAAAAACACATATTTTAATAAAAATAATTAATAGTGATAAATTATTAATTAGAGTGGTTTTAAAGTATATTTATAATATATTTTTTACCATTTAATACAAAGTTGTTCGATGGACATAATTTCACATTTAAACTGGAAATAAACAATTGTCAATATTTTGATAGTTATTATTTTTTTATAAACTTGTTTTTTGTTTTGAGAGTGGGAATTATTTTTGAATTATTTTCTGCCACTTCTGTGTTTTGAATTTGAAAAAACCAATTGCAAATTTGGAATCAGGATTTCCAAATTATGTAAATTGGAAACTCTTATTTTTATACATTTTGAATAATTACTTCAGTAAACATTTTATTTACCACAGTTAAAAGGTAAATCTGGTAAATAAGGGTAAAAAATAATATTATAATATTATTAAATTACTCTAAAACGTTTTCTAACACTATTTATTGATACATATCCGACCATGGAAATCATTGGGTCGATTATGGGACCCCATGTATCCACTTGTATGTGGAAATGACACTGTATATTAATTAAGTTAATGTAAATAGAAAAATGACATAAGCATATATCTTTTAGAAAAACAATTTTGACATAGGTTTATATATAGTTTATTTTCAACTATAAATATTCATTAGAAATAAAAAACTATTTCCTACATAATGGTATTTTATTTTTAATTTTTAGACATTGAAAAATTAAAAATATATATGACACAATAATGATGCTGTATTTTCCTTATTAATGAATGAATCAAATGATTGGTATTATAAATGTTATAATAAATAAAATTTGAAAGTTTTTATGACATAAACGAATTTTATTGGTTAATATTACACATTAGGATCTCTTAAATGAATTTTATTCGAATTAATAATGTTGTTAAGACTTTAACAAAAATCAATTATTAAATATTTTCAAAATTGACATAAATGAGTTTTTAAAACAAAATTTATATTTTTAAATGATATTCTATTCCTAAAAATATAAGGTTCGGACAAAGGAATTATATAATGATAGGTGTGTCATCAATACACCACTTGGGGGTCTCTTGGATCTATATAGTATGTTTGATTACTATATATTATAAAAATATAAAGTGACATGGTAAGTGTTAAACTAATTAACCAAGAGTTGAAACTAAATGATAAGATTAATGTAAAAACACAATACTTTCTAAAATCTATTGGTTGATAGGATTTAGACCCATACCCACCATAGACTTTGAATAATCCACTTTGGAGCCACTAGAAACCAAATATTAATTTATTCTAAATTAAGACTTTATGTTTTTCCTAAAGTGCCCCTCCCCCCCCTTATAAAATGACACAAATTATAACCATTTCCTCACACCTTCAAAGTCTTTTTGTTAGGACAAAACTTACACAAATACTCTCTCAACATCCCTCTACTACTTCTATAATCCTTAACTTAGGCATAAGGCTCATCAATAGTTGTTTTTGGTTCAATCCAAAGGGAGATACCCAAATTAAAGGTAATGATTTCTCTTAGCTTCTTTTCTTTTATTTTAGTTCTCCAACCCCTAAAATCATATTATTCATTTATTTTATAACAAAAAAAGTATCCTAAATATATAGGTATATTTTTATGAGAATTATTCATTCTACACTTACACACACCTCAATCTAATCGGTGAATAACATAATGTTTCTGTGGATGGCAACCAAACACCTCACGAAACGATGATTGTTCAATTATCTTCTATCACCTCTCATGGTGGCCATTATGATGACACTGTAATTAAATATGATATTAATGATATATATTTTACATATAATATTCTTTAATTCCATTTATATTTTACCATTATTCGTTTCATGTTGTATATATATATGATAATTTCATTTGAGGAAGTGCGGACTACCTCCCCCTCAATGTTATATGACTCGTTCATACCATACATGGAACATATAAGGGATGGTGTTAATGAACATAAGTAACATATATAAGATATAATATTATACTTTCATAATAATATACCTATGTATCATTTGGTTTTGATTCCTTTTAAAATGAATAATTAAATGGAAGTAGTGTTCATGCGTATGTACGGATTACCGTCTCTACAATCATGATGAGATTCATTTCCCCATCATATCCATTCAAGACTAATTCTTAGTTGATGATTAAAAGTAATTTTTAAATACTTGATATCATTCTGTATATGAATATGATACAACCTATCTATAACAAACACCGCTTACGTGACAAAGTATATAAAGGAAAACAGATCAGTTAACACCTTAAACGACAATAATACAAAAATATTATTAATAAAGAAATATTAAAAGATCATATATGATATCATATTTATATATAAAATTCTTAAATAATATAATTACATTGATTTAACTATTATACAGGAGGTTAACCCACACTCTATCAGGGAATATTAGAAGGTAAGGGGTTTTCATCTCACTCTTTATTCCTGTGAGATTCATGCCATATTTCCACTATTAACTTTTGTGTGGTGTATGTACTACCCATATTTTTATTCTTTGTGCAATACACTTTAATTTATGTGTTTTTACATATTCATTGTATGATAATTCTTTCATGAGGTTTATGTTTTGTATGTTAGCAAATTGGTTTGGGTTAAAATCCTCAATCTCATTATTATCAGAGATTGTTTTGTGTAAGTATTTATTGGGACATTTTTATCATCCTTGTCCATTTTCATAAAAATGATTTCAAAATGAGTATTTTATAGATTTGTGAAAGGTACACTTTAGCAATATCAGAATTCTAAATGTTTTAATGATTTATCTTTCAAATTTTTTTAATTAATGTCCATGTTTTCAAAATGATATTATGGATTTATTTATATGGAAATGAATGTTTTGAAATAATAATACTTTTCAGAAGTTTCAAAGTGGTATGGGACACTTTGATTCAAAAATATCTTTTAAATTACTTCCTTTGTAAATGTGTGACTTTCAAATGATTTAACCAAAATGGAAATTTCTCTCAAAAAGTTTTACTCCTCATTTTCAACTATGTCAGCATCCTTTACTGGATATTATTTTTGAATGAGGTTGAGTTATTATAATACAATATTCCATATTTTATTGAATGATTTATGATATGTTTGACTATAGATGTTCTATTTTTAAACCCGTCAAGGTTTATGGTCAAAATATTGTCATTTTGTATGCTATTTCTAATAAGAATGTTTATGTTATGTTTCAACCTTTTCATATGAGGAATGTATTAGACATAGTAAGTGACGGGTGGATCCAACTATAGCTCCAAGATGCATCAGTAGGTCTCATGAGACAATTAGACATGGAATTGGCCAAGGCCCTTACCCAATTTGATTTATGGTTTTGGGCAAGGCCTTAATCATTTTTAGACGTCCTTGGCGAGGCATTGAAAAAATGTTTTAGAATGTCTGGAATTTTACATTCCCTAATTATGAAAATAATATTGATGGTTCATGTAGTCATTCGACTAGTAGAGTACCCATGACTATGTTTTATAGTGGAATTATTTACTCATCTCATATTCCTGCCATAAAAGTATTCATGTTTATTATTGGTAAAGGTATGTGGTTCCAATTATTCATCATTCATAATATTTATGTTTTCTTACACTGTATTGCTTACCCATACTGAGAGTTTGACCTCACCCCTTTCGATTTTTTATTTTTCCTAGGATTCCAAGAAGTGTAATCTAGTTAATAAAAAGGGTTAAGGTAAGTGAATAATGGCGTTCTCAAAGCACTATATATGATGTGTTGTATGATTGAAATTGTAATTTAAAGTTCATGTATGGAAACTATTTTCAAAGACTGCTAAACTGATCGGTCCTTCGGGACATGATTCCTTGTAATCATGACAATGTATTAAAATAATGCACCGACTAGAGGTAACTGGGGTCGGAGCATTACAGTTGGTATCAGAGGAAGTTTAGAAATAACCTTGGAAATTAGATTAAGATAAACTCTGATTGGAGCAAAATACCCTAAGATTGACATTTATGATTATTATAGAAAAACATCCTAGAATTTTGGTATTGTAGAGATTTAGTGAGTTATCCGAGCAATACAACCCTGTCTAGATACGATTAGGTAGAGGCGGCTCTGGCACAGATGTACCTAGGGGTAAAACCTGAAAACACCTCTTTGATCTAGACTCGAATGGGAACTGGTGCACGAGAACAGGCCTTACTGCACTCTTTGTTACGACACTTCTGGGGGATATGCTTAGGATAATTTTCATTTTCTATACAAACCACTATGAAGGGTTTATAAGTATATAGCTACTCAAGATTTTTTTTTTGTGATTATGGATTATATCAAAAAATAGTTTATTGTATGATATGTGTTTTACATTTTTGGGATTAGGTATTTATATTCATAAACTAATCTAGTGTATTCCATTGTATAGAAATGGCGCTCAGTAGAAGGAATGATAACTCTAGCAATACGCATGATCCAAAGAGTAAAAATGATCATATCTTTCATGGTCTTAACCCATAATAATGAACAGAAATAGTCTCCCACGTATTATCATCATATGAAGAAATAGTATCATGTGTTAATAAGATATGTAAATAATTCTCTGAGACCTATGGATTTGAATGGAATCCAAGGAACAAAAGGATGGTAGATAGAAATATAGATAAATGGAATAAGGGAAAGAGAGATTTTCTAATATGTGATAAATGTGGAATGAATCACCGTGGTAAATCCTTGAAGGGAATGGGAGTTTGTTATAAGTGTGGAGAAAAAGGACACCAAGTATGTGATTGCAAGGTTAATAAAATGTTTTCAAATGTACAATGCTTCATCTACAAAGAGTTGGGACACTACACAAACCAATGTCCAAATCATCAGAGTATACACCAAATGATGAAATTGGATAATAATTAAGTTATGATACTACCTCAGATGAAGAGGAATGACTAGTGTTCTTATTTCATTATTACAGAATTATTTTATTTTAGGGTTGTATCAACAGTATACTGATTACATGAATTATGGAGATAAATAAGGATTGTATTGTAGTACAATTTTATTAATGATTTGATATTATATGGTTCTAATAAAACTGACTTAATAGTAATCATCAATTTTTTGAAAATATATGGTTGAAGGAAATTAATCCTTAATATGGTCCCAATAATGAGGTAGTGATTTTGGAATAAGAGATGGTTGATTTGAATAAATTATATTGGATATCCTTGAATACCTTGAAACTGATTAATGATTTGTATATTCCATCATTTTAGAGTTTAAAACATTTTTGTATAGAAGGATTATATCCATTATTCTATAAGGAATATGGGATCATGAATGTAATCAATATGGTTTTAGTGTAATTCAGGATGTTGTAGTGTTTCAAAAAAATACATGACGAAGGTTTTCAGATGTTCTTACATATCGAAAAGGATCTTCATTATGTTTACCTTCCTTATAAATTTTGGGCTTGGACAGAAGTATTTTTTATAATTCTAGTTTGAGATAATTTATCAGATATTTATAAAAAGGACAACACGTAGACCATGTCACAACCCGTCGCGTCAACAAAGCTGCGAGAATCGAACCCACAACCATAGTGCGATTGGGATTTATCACCTACCACTTGACGACGTGAAGTCCCTAGATTGTTTAATGTAGTTTCTTTATTAAAGGGTCTGATATATGAATTATAAATTCATTATATTCCAAACCCTATACGATTAGGATAAATAGTGTATTCTTGAGTTGTATTATGTTTTGGAGTGAAAAGATGAGTTTGTGGTAGAAATTTATTAATGGATAAAACTCTAATTATAAATTAAGTATATCTTCTTATAATTTTATCCAATCTCATAATTAAATTCCTCAACATTATGAAAGGTAACATAGAATAAAAATGTTGTCCTAGATAGTACCTTAGATCATCACAAATTTATGGCTTTGTGATTGTCGGCCTTTTCATAGCCAAGTTCTCTACCACTCTCCATCAGAAATTGGTCATTAGATTTCTCTTCCATATCTATGTTTTCGTACATGGAACCCTAGCATGTGTTATTTTCGTTAACCTTCATACATACCACTCTTTATTTTAAATAGAGGCCACATTAATCCATTTTTTCGATGTGGGATTTCAACAATGATATTTTCAAATGTCACCCCCGTGTTTCTAATACCGATCATAAATTCCAAGGATGAAATTTATTGAAGGAGGGGAGAATTTAAGACCAAAGCTTCCACAGTACGATTCTCTTTGAATAATACAGTAGCGTGTGTGTTACGCAACATCGAAATTCTAACACATTGAGACCAATCAAAGTAGACATTATGAATAGTAATACCAAATTTTTGAAGATTTATAAAATTTATATCTCAAAATGGACTTCATTTTTGGATTCGGATCATCAAAATTATCCTAGGGTGAAATTTTGGTACTGTTCGGATAACTTTTATATTTTGATGAATAGTAAAAATTACTAAATTTTAATTAAAAACATCTTTTTAATAAATATAATTAATAGTGACAAATTATGAATTTGAGTGGTTTTAAAGTATATTTAGAATATATTTTTACCATTAAATACAATTTTGGTCATTGGATGTAATTTCACATTTAAACCAGACATAAACAATTATCAATATTTTGATAGTTATTATTTCTTAAAAACACGCTTTTTGTTTTGACAGCGGGAATTAATTTTAATTTAATATCTGCCACTTCTTTGTTTTGAATTTGGAATGATTTATTACATATTTGGAATCAGGATGTCCAAATTATGTAAATATGTAACTCTAATTTTCAGACATTTTGAATAATTTTTTCGGTAAATATTTTATTTACCATGATTAAAGGGTAAATCCGGTCAATAAGGGTAAAAAATAATATTATAATAATATTAATTTACCCTAAAACGTGTCCTAACCCTATTGGTTGATACATATCCAACCATGGAAATCTTTGGGTCGCTTTTTGGGACCCCAGGGATCCACTTGTATGTGACGATGACACTTTATATTAATTAAGTTAAAGTAAATACAATGATGACATAAGCATATATCTTTTAGGAAAACAATTTTTACATAGGGTGATATATTAAATAATTTCTACTATAAATATTCATTAGAAATATAAAACTATTTCCTACATAATTGTATTTTATTTATAATTTTTAGACATTGAAAAATTAAAAATATATATGACATAATAATGATGCAGTATTTTCATTATTAATGAAAGAATAAAAAAATTGGTATTATAAATGTTAAAATAAATATAATTTGAAATTTTTGATGAAATAAATGAATTTTATTGGTTATTATTAAATATTATGATTGTTTAAAAGAATTTTATTCTAATTTATAATGTTCATAAGACTTTAACAAAAATCAATTATTAAATATTGTCAAAATTGACATAAATGAGTTTTTAAAACAAATATTAAATTATTATATGATATTATATTAATAAAAATATATGGTTAGGCCAAAGGAATTATATAATGATATTTTTACCATTAATGGGCCACTTCTGGGTCTCTTGGATGCATATAGTATGTTTAATAACTATATATTATAAAAATACAAAGTTACATGGTCAGTGTTAAACTTATTAACCAAGAGCTAATACTAAAAGATAAGGTAAATGTAAAGACCCAATCAGATCTAAAATCTATTGGTTGAAATTATTTCTACCCATAACTACCTTATTATTTTAATAATCTACTTTGGAGCCATTAGAAACCGAATATGAATTTATTATAAATTAAAACTTTAAGTTTTTCCTAAAGAGCCCCTCTTCCCCCTTATAAAAGGACACAACTTCTAACAAATTATTCACACCTTCAAAGCCTTTTGGTTCGCCCAAAACCTGCCAAAATACTCTCTAAACATCCCTATCCTACTCATAGAAGCCTTATCATAGGCATAAGGCACTTCAAGAGTCTTTTTTGGTTCAAACCAAATGGAGTTACCCAAATTAACCGTAACTAATTCTCTTATCTTCTTTTCTTTTATTTTACTTCTCCAACCCATTAACTCTTCATATTATTTTATTTTGTAACAAAACCAATATCATAAATATAATTGGTAATTTTTATGATAATTATTATAACTACCCTTACACACACCTTCATCTAATGGGTGAATAACATAATGTTTCTGTGGATGGAAACCAAACGCCTCACGAAACGATTATTGTTCAATTATCTCCTACCACCTCTCATGGTGGTCTTTATGATGAAACTGTATGTGAATATGATATTAATGATATTTATTTTTTATATAAGCTTCTGTAATTCCATTTTATATTTTACCAATATTTGTTTCATGTTGTATATATATTCTATAATTTCATTTGATGATGTACGGACTACCGCCCTCTCAAAGTGATATGACTCATTCATAACATACATGGAACGTATAAAAGATGGTGTTAATGAACATAAGTAACCTATATAAGATATTATATTATACTGTAATAATAATATACCTATGTATCATTTGGTTTTAATTTCATTTAAAATGATAAATGAAATGGAAGTAGCGTTCGTGTGTATGTATGGATTGTCGTCTGCATGAGGACGATGAGATTCATTTCTCCATCATATCAATTCTAGTATAATTCTCATTTGATAATTAAAATTAATGTTTAAGGACTTTATATCATTCTGGATATGAATAATATACAATCTATCCATAGAAAACATGGCTTACGTATCAAATCATATAAAGGAAAACATATCACTTTACACCAGAAATGACGATAATACTAAAATATTTTTAATAAAAAAATATTAAAAGATCATATATGATATCATATTTATATATACGATTCATATATATTTTAATAAAAATGATTTAACAATTATATATGAGGTTAACCTACACTATATCATGGAAAAGTACTTGGTACGAGGTTTTCATCTCACTCCTTATTCACGTGAGATTCATGCCATATTGCCACTATTACCTTTTGGGTGGTGTATGTACTGCACATAATTGTATTCATTGTGTAATACACTTTAATTTATGTGTATTTACATATTCATTGTATGATACTTCTTTCATGGGGTGTATGTTTTGTATGTTACCAAATTGGTTAGGGTTAATTCCTGAATCTCATTATTATCTGAGATTGTTTTGTGTAAGTATTTTCTGGGACATTTTTATCATCCATGTCCTTTTTTCATAAAAATGATTTCAAAATGATTTTTTTAAAGATTTGTTAAAGGTAATATTTATCAGTATCTGAATTCTAATTGTTTTAACGATTTATCTTTCTAAATCATTTTAATTAATGTCAACGTTTTCAAAATGATATTAAGGACATATTTATATAGACATGAATGTTTTGAAATAATATTTCTTTTCAGAAGATTAAAAGTGGTACGAGACACTTTGATTAAAAAATATCTTTTAAATTAATTCACTTATAAATGTATGACTTTTAAATGATTTAACCAAAAAAGATATTTCTCTCAAAAAGTTTTACTCATCATTTACAACTATGTCAGCATCCTTTACTGGATATTAATTTTGATTGAGGTTGAGTTATTATAATACAATATTCCATATAGTATTGAATGATTTATGATATGTTTGACTATGGATGTTCTATATTTATACCCTTCATGGTTTATGGTTAAAGTATTGGCATTTTTTATGCTAGTTCTAATATTAATGATTATGTTATGTGTCAACCTCTTCATATGAGGAATGTATTGGACATTGTATGTGACGGGTGGAGCCCGCTATAGCTCCTTGATGCATCGGTAGGTATCATGAGACTACTATATGTGGAATTGGCTGAGGACCTTTCCCAATTTGATAACAGTTTTAGCAAAGGCCTTAATCATTTTTAAACGTCTTGGCTGAGGCCTTGACAAATTGTTTAGGAATGTCTGGCATTATACATTCCCTCGTTTTGAAAATAATATTGATGGTTCATGTGGTCATTCGACTAGTAGAATACCCATGATTATGTTATAATAGTGAATTATTTACTCATCTCATATTCCTGCCATAAAATTATTAATTTTTGTTATTGGTAAAGGTATGTGGTTCCAATTATTCACCATGCTTAATATTTATGTTATATTCCGCTATATTGGATACCCTTACTGAGTGTTTGAGCTCAGCCCTTTCAAAGTTTTATTTTTCCCAATATTCCAAGAAGCATATTCTTATTAATAAGAATTGTTAAGCTAAGGGAATAATTGAATTTTCAAAGAACTATCTATGATGTGTTGTATGTTGGAAATTGTAATTTAAAGCTAATGTATGTAATCTTTTTTCCAAGACTGCTAAACTGATCGGTCCTTCGGGAATTGATTCCTTGTAATGATGCCAATGTATTAAAATAATGCACTGACTTTAGGTAACTAGGGTAGGGACATTACATTTGTGGTCAACTCAAGATCATAACATGAGTTATATTATGCTTGATTCTCAAGGTATCATAATATTTAATGATATGGTATACTCTATTTTAACTTCATATAGTGAGGAAAATGAGGCATATAATGGTTGATGCAAAAGAAATATTAGTTTTGTCCTTGGTGGTATCCAATAATTTGACAAATTGAGTACGCTATTTCCAATGTCGTATAGTGATGACTATGGAATTTCCTATTATAATCACGGAAGGAGGCATCTTATGTACGATTATTAAGACATCATATTCAAGAATGATATGGTATCATTATTCTTAATTTCATTATGTGAGTAATATGGAATATCATATCATGATGACAGCATAAGGAATCTTATTCATGATGCATAGGGAATCCTAATATTGAATTATTGGGTAATCTATAGTTTAATTTTATGTAGTGATGACTATAGGGAGGTGGATTCCTAGAAATGTATGCTATGGGAATAACGCAAGAGATGACTTTTTAAGTTCATCCTGATAGATGAGTCAGTTGATGAGATTTTCGGAGTTTCTTGAGGAGAGTTTCAACTAAGTTTTATCAGTTAATCAAAGATGATAATCACAACTCCTAACATGGGAATGACACCAAGAAGAGTATGTTGATACAAGTTATTTCAACAAGTTTTTTGGAATATATAGACTGATGGAATTATATGGGGACATGTTGGAGTTTTATAAGGCCCCACTCAAACATTTCTTGACCCGTCCTAAAAATTTCACTTTAAGACTCCCCAATATTTGTGACGGTAAGTGATGGTATAGAAGGTACTAATCTAGAGGTTCACGACTACAGCCCAACACTTATCTCGAGGAGACATTTGAGGGTGAAACACTTACAGTATAGACAATAAGGCTTGATGGTTTGATATTCCCAATGGATAGTGGTACGTGGAGCTCAATGTCTAACGAATAATAGTGCATAGTGGAGCTATCTGTTCAAAAGTATTTGTGATTCACAAATATCATAGGTTTTAGAAGGTTGTGGATTCAGGAATCAATTGATTTTAAGATGTTTGGGGCTTTGTGGAGGTCAATGATTTGTGAAGGTTGGGTCTTAACTGTGCTCATGATCTCATGAAAGATATGAATTTATAGTTCTCTAAGGTTGTATAATTTTTGGACTTCATTATGATAATGGAATCATTTTTTTGGATTTGTGTAGATCATGGTGTCATGATGAATTGGGATTCATAGAGCTAAGGTTATCATGATGGATAGGGATTCATAGACCAAAGGGTCTCGTGAAGGTTCTCGACTTTTAGGAGAAAATGAAAAGTGAATGAAGTTCCTTAAATGGGGTTGGAAACACTATATCATGAATATTTTGAGTTTCTCAATAATTTAATAAATGTGAGGTAGTCCTATTCAAGATCGATTTCCCTTGGTGAATTGAGGTCCCAAGATTTTTGTATCTTATTGGTGCTTCATGAAATGAGAGTGTGATGTTATTGCTCAAATGTGTTCTTTTTTATAGTGATGTTATGATGTGGTGGAGGTGTATTTATAGAGAATGAGTTCTGTGAATAATATAGGAATTTGAAAAGCTTTATGATCGTCATGAGTTAGTGGGGCTTCTCAAATCTAATTGTTTATTTCAAAAAAAAATTAACATCCACCTTTAATGTGTTCACGATGGGAGCTCTGAGAACGTAAAATTAAAGGTGTGTAGGTTGGTGTTAAAACTCAGATTAATGGACCTCCAAAAATGGGACATTTATGAATAGACCACCATGTAAAAAGCTTCATAAATGGATATTATTGAATGGAACATTGTGAATTTAATCTCTATAAAGGGGTTCTCTGTGAAATATTTTTTCATCTTGAATTCAAATAGAAGTAACTTCTGATCAGTAACTCCATTCGGGATCTACTAAAATTCAAACAAAAGATTATTAAAATTAATATTCTCTATATTATGTTATTCAACCTTTCCCCCCTTCTTTTTCACGTTGTACGGGTTCCACCCCCCCCCCCCCTCAGAATATGGTTTATTGAGGTCAAGGAGGTTGGGGTAGATCGTGTTCTGAAGAAAGAAATAAAGAAAACACATAGTATTAAACCTAATTAATATCAACCTGAATGGGACATCAATCACAAACATTACTTTTTGGATTGATGGTGGATAGGGATAGAATGTAGGGATCCCTAAATATCATATTTTCTCTTCCAACATGTGTTAGCTCATGAATGTGGTAATTCTATGGTAGTTTAATTTTACCCAAACAATAGCGGAATGCCATTTTTAAATAACAATACAAAAAATATAGAACAAATAGAGAGTAGTGTGGTGATACAGGATAAATGCAAACCATGTTTGAAACATATCTCATGTACCATTATACTATAATTTATAAAACCAAGTTTTGACCACTAAATATGTTTGAAAAAAAGAACCTCTCTATATATTTCATAAATTTTTTTGGGGTAATTGTTCAAGGATGGTAGCTGAGAAATTTCTTAAGAAACCATTTCTTTTAGTAGATCCAATCAAATGTGGGGGAGGATGAGTATACAAATAAGGGCACACAATGCCTTGACAAATGTGGTGTAATATTTGAATAGAATCAAGATCATCTGTTAATACTCAACTGTCATTGTTGAAAATCATGCTACTGAATGAATGGACCTAGTCATGGAAGGTTTAAAGCATATCGAGAAACAAAGATTCTCATAATCCATTAAAATTTATCGAAGGAATATTTTTTCAAAGATGTTCAATTAAGACCCATTGTCTCCATGACCAAGAAGAAGGTTTATGCTATCATCCTGATTTCAACAAAGTCTAATATAGTTTTAAGGATTCACAACATTATGTTCCTTCACAGGAATAAATTCTAGCACCTTGCCTCCTAAACCACAAAGCATGTTGAAAGTACCATTATGAGTCTGACCAAGTCGAACAGATCCCTACCACATCGTGGTGTCACTTTTTTCTTCATATTTTGCACTACAACCAGTGTAAACCCTAATAGCCTATAAATATCTAGATTTCTCCCCCACATACCTATTCATGATCGAACCTTTCACCTTCTATGATCCCATTTCATGAATCTCTTCAGCATAAAAAACCTGATATAAAAAAGGATCTCCCATGTTACATTATCGTCATCTACCAAGATTTCATGTGTTCTTCATGGTAAATACATTTAAGGACACACTTCATGAATGATGGATCATGTGCTAGTTTCTTGAGGATCCATGAATTATTAATCCTTCACCGGCCACTCTTCTCATATTATGATATTTGATAAAACAAGGCCATGCTCTACGAATATCATGCCTTTGAGATGCACCCCTCCTTCATGAAGCACCCTTCCTTCGTGATGTAGACTTCTTTCGTGAATCGACACTCGTAGATCCCTCTATCATTGTGAACCCCTTTCCTGCAAGGCCTTCTTAGTTTTTGTGATGTGATGTCATGGTTCCAAATGTGATGTTTCATGTTGTGTTACCCTACATTTTTCTTCTTTACATATGTGTGCTAAAAACTATTTATTCTTCGCATAGATATGCTACCATGGTCCCCTATATTGATCTCTCATCCACCTATTTCCCATATGGAATTGTTGGAGGATTCCATTCCCCATGTCTGGGTATGTACCAGTTATATATGTCAATGAAGTGAGGAGTGATTTTTCATCATCTGAGCTACATGCTATTAAACTTTAAATCATTAATTTCTTCAACACATGATGTTAAACAAACATTTCCCCATGCATAGAAAGTCTAAGAGGATAAGATAGTGGATGAGAGTGAGATCCATCATTTCTCCCTCTCCCCTTGGCCTTTGTCTCCATCTGTGGGTTGGGCAGTCTACACATATTTCCCGAACTACCTCTTGGGGCCTCCCTTTTGGAGTAAGTCCCAATAACCATCTCTTTGGGCCACTATGCATGAGTATGTATCATTCCTCCTACCGAACTATATGAAAATTTATCCTTACCTTCCAATCACTGTATGTGGGAATCCAATATGAGGTTCAAGCCCGCATAACACCCCACCTTTCAAATATTATGGTTGTTTTACATCATCACAATTTCACCCGAAATTATGTTAAACTACGAGCCACTTTCTCCATCCGAACTACTCAGCTTTTGTTGCTTTTTGGGTGTGTATGAATCCTCCATGTGGTTTAACCCCAACCAATGGAAAACTCTAGAGCTCTTTTCTAGGGATACCCCCCAATGTGACATCTTCCGTTATTGGGACACATCTCCTAGATCCATCATTATTGGTGTTTGATCAATCCACTACTTGGGGAATTGTCCATGCATAATCCCCAATCTTCACCATAAATCTCTAGCCATGAGAGGTCCTCTTGAGATGGGCGGTTAACCATGTGTATGACTCTTGAATGTCTCGAGGTCATTGTCCATTGTGTACGCTCTAATTGTATGCCTCCATCCTAAACTATGTGGACATCGATCCATGTAATTAAAACGAGCTATATAGGATGCCTCTCTAATGTTAAACCCTCACCAATTTCATATAATAATATTTCATTCATGCGTTTTTATCTCGGTAAGATCTTTACTTATCCAAGAGCTTCCATTTCCCTTAGGTCTTAATCCTTGCTCTCCATTATCATGGGACCCCTCTTTAGGTTTCCAATCACCCCACATCATAAACTACATGGACATTGATTTCCAACAACTGGGATATGTAGCCATACTCCCTGGAGGGTCAATACCAACTCTGTCAACTTTGTTTCTATTCCGCCCCTTTCATTTTACTCATATCATTAAAATCCTCCATAATCCATCTTGATTCTTCCCTAGGACTCTTGATCCTAGTGAGATTATTCCACCCACATCCTCACTAATCCTAGAATTACACGTTCAGTTAACCATGCAGAATCCTGACACATCAAGTAAATCAAACAAAGAGTGATTCTATTATGACTGGATGTTAACCATGTGAAATACCCATATAACCCATTAGAACTACGTTGGTTTTTGTCACAATCATTAATAAATGGGACATAGAAATTCTCAATGAGGTTTAATCCCAACCAATGGTAAACCATGGTATCCCCCTCACTAGGGTACACTCTCTTTAATCCATCCATAGTGTGGTCCTGGTTAGCCTTTATAGTATGAAACCTTCCCCTTATGGGACAAACCACTCTCGATTCTATCCTCATTGGGTGTTCCAATACATCAATCTATTAAACCCTCCATGTGATCCAACCCCAAGATGTGCCTATCTGATTCAAATTCATCAGTTTTATGATTTGTCACATATATCTTCGCTAAATGTTAAACTCGTGGCATACCAAGTGCTAAACTTTGTAAGAAAAAAGAAAACCTTGGAAACATGCTTCTAGAAAATGATAAACCACAATCGACATGGGAATCCATGGGATTATTAACCCTTGATAATCCCTCTAATGAGGGAGAATACATGTGTTTTACTGTTTCAATGTCCACACATGAAATTGATTCCCAACGTTGATACTTCTCTGACTAAAGGACTTTTCCTTGGAAAGACCTTATGGAATGTCATGGCCTAATAATTTTAATTAATTGGTTTCAACAAAGAGAGGCCTCTCAGAATGAGTTTCATGAATAAAGTCATAATCTTTGAGGGATAAACATACTAGGCAATGATTTTTGAGGATGAATACATGGAAGATGAACCTGACATCCAATAATCATGTTTCAATCAAGCAGAATACAATAATAAAGAAGTGGTGAATGTCGGCTACCTTTGGAATGCGAGAATTAAGGGTTAGCGATCGTCGAGATGCGTGAGGCGGTGAAACCTATTTGACTGATTTTGAATGAGATATGGTTAACCTGATTTGAAAGAGTTATCGTAAAAATATGGTGATTATTATTTCTTGAGACATTAACATATTATTCTGTCACCAGATCCAGCTATTTGATGCCCAGTTATGTCAAGAAAATAGTGGGTCTAGGTTGAAACTCACCATAATTTGAGGCAGTTAATCATTGGACATTTCAGTATATCTCAATATCAATATTGATCACTCTCTCCTACCATTGAAGACTGAATGGAGCTTGTTAATTGGGAATTTCATTCCTAATATATATACTGATGGTTTATTCATAATTTTTTTAAAACCCAAGCTATATCTACATAAAACTCATCCCCTCTCCCCTATAGGTGAATGGGATAGAGGAATGACAAGTCTGAAATCCTACATGGCTCCACGTCTTCCACGATTTCATCCATGACCATGAATACTGAGTTCCCACGACCTATTTCACCCTCATAAATAATTAAAAGAATGGTGATGGACATTATTGATCAGAGATAAGAGCATGAGGGGGTCATCCCCACTAGGGATATAGCCCACAGGGACCTGGAGTCTCCTGTACCTCACCGTCATCACCGCCCACAAGGGCTGCATAGAGAGATGATACTCCCTACTCCAACATACAACCTTTTTGGGAGCCACTCCCCATTACACTACTATGACTCATTCTGTTATACCCATTACTTTAGTGACATAAAAGTTAACCTCACGATAAATACTATCTGATATCCACCAAGTAGGGATACCACTAGGCCTCATCATCTCCACAAAGTCCCAATCCTTCAACCCATGGAATGAGTTCATTACATCCCCATTCCACCTTCCCTATCTTAGTTAACCAGATGCCAATTCCAGGAACATGTTGAGTAAGACAACAATCATGGGGAATCATCTTATATGGATTTAGAGGACCATGCCACCATAGATTCACAATACCAATTCCCTACTATTATAGAGTAGGGGTACATTAATTCATTATTAAGATCAAAACCTCATTTATCCCATGTGTTGGCTGGGCTTTCGCTTTCAGTTACTGGCATGATCAGTAGTCATCACGGGTCAGCCCGTCATAATGAGTTCTAGTTACAATGTCATCCCCGAACTATATCCTTGAAGAATGGAGTTCCTCCTATCTATTTCACCCAACATTAAGGTCATCCCCATTAATATGATCCATTATACGATGGTCCTCCCCTTGCTTAAAATCTACCCTTATATAAGAACCCATTCCAGGGAAAAAGGGTGAACCATCTCCACCAAATGAAGAAATACGATAAGATCTAGATCATTGTCAATATATTAAAATTTTTAAATTCTGAATTAGAATATGACTTGATAATGGAACCTTCACTATGATCCTCTTCATCTGAGTTTGGGGAAAGAACCCAGCATGTGATCTTCTTCCTCCCCAAAAGAAATATGCAATAGATTCATGAATCCCTCGGCAGGTATATGCAAGAGGAGGAAGATTGGAATTCTATATAGTGTCTTTCTATGATGTACTCTCTATCATCACTAGGATCATTCAATACCTTGACACAAGATCACCATGAGTTTTTATTGGGTTTGGTGGATAATGAACATCATCATGATTCACCACTAGTTATCACCAACCTTAGAAAGGATGTAGTTGTCAACACCTCTTCCTATAAGGACATGATGATGTGGTCGATTCCATCCCTGAGAGAAAACCCATTAGGTTGTCGCCTATCTGCTCGCAATGTGTTCTCTTTCTTAACCGTTCCACTACTGAAATAGTCTACATCAATGCCATTGCTAGTTCCTTAGCCACCCCCATTTGATGAATAGGTAACCAAGAGGGGGGAGTTTATTCGGAATAAAGATGTCTATGGGACATTATCATTGTCGACCAACTATCAGAGTTGTTCTACCTTGATATGACACTATACATCATAATTTCATAATCCATTAACCAAGAAAAAGGCATGTGCATTCATTGGACCATCTAGGTGATGCACTTATATCTCTAGAACCGTTGGTTGGTTTATCTAAATAGTCATGATCACTTCAATGACATTGGCCCATAGTGTCTCATAGTTGACCTAGAAATGCTCTTTGTGGGACAGTAACCATCATCGCCTGGCAGTTTCAAGGATCTTTGTAATGACCACATATTCTCATTTGGTTTAGAATACAGTGAATCATTAATTTTCCTTAGGCAACATCCTCATGATACCAAAAGGCTTCCAATAAATTCCAATGTGTTTCAAATTTAATTGGGGGACCATTTAGCTATTACAAATAATACCATTATCTCAAGAAACAATAATCAAATATCTCACTATAGGATTCACGAATAAATGTAATACAACTCAACTATTTTATTCATGTCAAAATCACATCAAAGAGTACCACAGAGGAAGACAAAGATACTATCAAAGTAAATGTTGGAAACCAAACACGTATTCCAAGATAACTAAAACACTCCCTGATCCACAAGCTCTATACTCCAAAATCACATAATATTCCATGTATCATGAGGTAGGGATACAGACATATGATACTTTACATTTTCCCATGGTTCAGAAGATAATACCTGCAAAAGCACCATAGTGCCAAAGCTTGGATGAGTATAAAACATAGTATGTTTTCCCTAATGACATACATAATCATGCTACTAAGATTGAATAGTTAGAAACCTTTATATAAAACCATTTATATAAAAAATCTGAAAATTTTGTTACATCACAATTTAAGAAAGTTGAAAAATCATTTTCAACCAAATGAAAACACGTGCAATTTTAACCAATTTTCCAGAAATACATAGTTCCAAAAAAGGCTAAAACATTTCTCAATATCACTTTCGCATACTAATTTCATGGTTCACACACACACACACACCCATTCATTCTTCTTTTTAATGTTCCATACTCATGAGAGTTCTCTCGTCTAATTACCTTGTGACCCAATACCACATGCCCATGATCTGGGTCATACACCTTGTACCCTAATGGTACACATCCTTTATTCATGGGAATGTCGAAAATGAAATCCCAAAACACCCAAATGTATGCCAAAACCATTCCAAATAACCATATCATACCATTTCAATAAAACTATACTTTTAATGAAAACTAATGAAAAAAACAATTTCAAAACAACCATTTAGTTTCAATAAGAAATACGATTTTTTTTAAAACATGTAATCATGTACATGTGGCCCAATTATAATAAATACCCATTTTAAAATAAATATTTTAATACTAGGAAATAAAATAATATAATTAAAAAAACCCAATTTTCTAGATTTCGACAATTTATGAAACCATCACAAAAGAATGTTTCAAAAAATTCATTAACATACAATTCACAATCAACTCATCATAATGAAATATTTTTCATTTAATTCCCAACAGTTCTATCAGGAGTAGTTGAGGTTCAAGCCACCAACATCAATTTTTTTTATTAAAACCGGCAATAGATGAAGAATTATCCAAAAAAATCGAGTTAATTCTCTAAAAAATGGCACAAAATCTCTTATCCTATCAAGAATAAAGCCAAAAATCAACATTATTGGAATTCCAAAACCTATACCTACCTATAATTGGAATATATAATGGAATAAATGATCTGATATGTATATATTAGTAGATCTAAGAAGACGTGAGAAGAATGATGAAACACAATGATGAACCAGAAAGAACAATTACATGGAGAGATGCACCCCAAAAATAATAAAGATCCTTCACCAATCAGATCGCTCCAAAATACGGTGTGCCTATGAAAATAACATTCGGGTAGACTAGGGTAGAGGAAAAAAATTTGAATGGAAGGGTCGATAAAAACATTGAAATGTGTGACTTTAACCAAGGGAAATTCCATGTCATAACATGTAACCCTTAGTCACATCATGTTGGTAATGCTGGATAATTATTCCAAAAAACCCATCACCCCATTTTAAAAAATATAATATTTAAAACCTACATGATGTGTACCTGAAGTACATGATTGGTGCCATCTCACAACTTGATCTCCCCTTTCACGACTTGTATCCAGCAACTAGTATATGACGTGTATCTTCAGTACATGGAATGTAGCTTCTAAAAATAGCTGGTACCTATAGTATAAAATTTATACCTTCTCTGTATCCAATAGAAAATCTAAAAAACCAATCCTATGAACAATGATCCAATATAAATATTTGAATATGGAAAACATACTTGATCAAGGTAACTAGAGGTTTTGAACTCCCCACTATAAATATTTTCCATCCCCAGGATGTCTTGTGGAACATTTAATCCTTGGAAAAAAATAAGGTTACAACTCCATCATAGCATCATGTAAGGGTTAAATACACAAAACCGGGGGTAATAAATTCTCCCCACCATTATTCTTTCTATTTTCAGAAAGTAGAAAAAACAGAATTTCCATGGAAGAGTTTTGGCCATTTCTCTTTGATTTTCTTCTCATTTTCCCAATCCTCTTCCAGAATCTGACCATGCTTCCATAAAACATGCAATAGAATAAGACATTATACATGAAATAATTTTTCATTCCTATAAAAAATCCAGACTAGGATATGTACCAATGAAGAATTCATCTCTAGGTCAACCTAATCCCATATGATCACATGGTTAGGGTCAGGCTGATACTTTTTCAACTGAGATACGTGGATCACATTATGCACCACACTGAACCATGGCAGAAATTCCAACAGATATTCCAACTCTCCAAAATATTCTAGTATCCTAAAAGGGATTATATAATGAGGAGATCAATTTAACTACTTCCCAAAATGAGGATCTATGAGCTTTAGAGAAATACTCAAGAAGACATTATCACTCATCAAAAATAATAATGGCCATCAATGATGATCCTAAATATATTTATGATGTCTCTTAGACATATCCATCATCTTTATGATCAACAAAATCTTCTCCATTATTTCTTGGACATGGCTCGGCCTAACTAGTGACGTATCACTTATTCCCATCATAAAAAATTGCGGAACGCCAAGGACACCTATAAAATCCTTTAGACAGATATAAATTTATTGAGGAATGATAACTATTATTATAAATAAACTCCACTTATTGAATATTATTATCCCATTATCCAATAGAATAAATTATAATGGCCAACAACATTTCCCCCCACATATATATCATCCATTCATATTTCCCACAAGTCTACGCATGACATGCCATACTCATAGTCATATGAGTTCCCATGTATTTATGTAAGTATTTCCTGAAACGAAATGTTATTCTCATGTCACTATCTGAGAAAATCGAAACTGGAACACCATGTATCTTTAAAACAAGATGGGTATAGATTTTGGAATGATCCTCCATCATATGAGTCTCACGAATCAGAATGAAATGAGTAGATTTGGTAATCATATCCACTATCGCCCATATGGAATTGTGTTTTTGAACTATTCTGGTGAGACCTATAACCAAAACCATCACTCACTTTTCATATATAATGTCTAGGATAGGTAACTACTGAAAAATACCCACTCGTCCCTGGTTCTCTTATTTAACATTCTACCAAGTTAAGACCATCGAAAAAAACTCAACAACTTTCTTTTTCATGATGCTCTACCAATTCTGAACCTTAATAGCCTATAAATATTGGGTATACCTAGATTTACATCTCATATTAAATTATGAAATGAAATAAAATGTTATCATTAATATTCCATAGGTACAATCATTTGATCTTTGAACCAAATAACAAAACACACATCTAGTTTCCAACCCCCAATGGTCTCCCCACCATGGAGTTTTGAACTCATAAACAATCACTTTGCATTGGCTGTTTGTACATCTTTAAACAATTCTACCATATCATGAACCATGTATAATGAAAATAAAACTAAATCATAACATCAGTTATTACATTCCACATGCATGTTGGCTTGGACTAGCATCAACTGTTATTCATAGGAATCATCCTTCACTAGATGGACATACAAATTTCTACTTAATGCATCGACCACAAAATTACCATTTCGTAGTGTATACATTATGTCAAATTGAAACATCTATAGAGAATACATCCATATACATTTACTAATATTCAAATTTTTTTGATAAAATATGTGTCAAGATTTTGTGGTGTGTGAGCCCATTAAATTTCTCATAAAATAAATAATATCTCCAAGTCTTCAAGGAATGGAAACCCGCAGCTAATTCCGAATTGTGTATTGGGTAATTGTTCTCATGAACTCTCAACTTCCTTTAACCACAAGAAACCACGCGGTCTTCTTGCATGAGAATAGGTCACAACCTAGATCCTAAAGCATTTTAGTACACAACATACCCCTCTCAAGATTTTGGAAAATTCATGATAGGTGCATATGTAATACCAAATTCCAGCTCTGAGAAAGACTTTTTGTATTCCTCGATCCATTGGAATGGGACATTATTCTTTTTCAATGTTTTCATTGGTGAATCTAGTCATTAATTTTCTTGTAAAAAAGCATCTTCAATGCCAATCTTTCCCAAGAACACTTGGTATCTCAAAAAAAATATTCTGGAATTCCCATGAGATAATTACTTCTTTCTTTTTAGGTTCCACAGAAACACCTTTTCCAAAAATCACATTTGCGAGAAATCATACCTGTTGTATACAAAAATCACACATTGAAATTTGGATTACAAATAGTGGTCACTAAAGATTCAAAACAATATCATTAGGTGTGTCTCATTCTCATTCCATGTCCTTGAATACCCTATGATATCATCCACAATCACAAAAAAATCAAGAGATCTCTTAAATGTCTAATTCATCAATTCCATGAAGATTGATGGGGCATTCATAAGACCGAAATAAATTACACAATATTCATAGATTCTGTGTCTACTTATAATGTTTGTATTGGGTAAATATTCCTTTATAACTTGAAATTGGTGATACAATGATCGCAAGTCAATTTTAGTGAACATTTGTGCCTCCTAAAATTGATCAAATAAGTCATTAATGTGTGGTATTGGATACCTATTCTTTATCATAACTTGGTTAAGCTTATGATATTCAACGCATAGACGTAGGGTTATATCTTAATTCTTCCCACACAAAAACTGGTGATACCAATGGATACATACTTATCCAAATGAAACCTTTACTTTAAAACTCCTCCAACTACACATTCATTTCCCTTGACTCTATTACTAACATCTTATAAGATGGAAGGGAAATAAGATTGGTCCCTTGAAGGATATCTATTTTAATATCCACTTCTCTTATAGGTAGTCCCCATGAGACATTCTTTAGAATGTCATTAGAAACTTTATACAAAACTTCTAGAAAATAGATATCCTTGATCTCTTCCATCAATTCCATAGCCAAGACCACCAAATATTAATAGATCGTTCCCACTGCTAGTACAAACATGCCAATTTCACCTATCATTACAACCCTTTGTCCTCTGATTAGACGTTCGACTCCATCCTCAGTTTTGAAACTGAATGTTCTACTATAACATTCAATGTGAGACATTAACATTTTCATACAATCCATACCCTTGATGGATGAGGAAGGGTGGGATACCTCCTAGAAAGATCCCAAGAGATGGATATTATCGTTAGGGTTTCAATATGCATAAATTCATTTTCCGGGGTGATTGATCCATAAAATCACTTCTAAGAGAGGTTCCCGTTGGATTGTTCCATAGGAACTGTGGTGAATGACACCTCCAAGGCCCTTGAGAGAAGTAGTGACAACAGTGAGATGAATAAATGTCAGGGGTTTTCCCCTGTGTTTCCAATGAGATTGGCTACATAGGTGAGGATAAGGTTGAATATGTGGTGCATTCCCCCATTAAGACCCTTGATTCTGGTAGTGTCGGTTATGAGAAGATGAAATGAGGGGGTTTCCCCCCTGTTTAGCCCATAATGGTGGTAGATTTGGTGATGAGCTGATGGAATTGGGAGATCTTTCCCACCACATGCCCTATAGTGGAGGTGGTGTCTTCTATAAGGTTACAAAATAGTGGGTTTGTCACACTGTGGGGCCCAATATGGCACCACTATTGATGATGAACTAATATAATGGGTGTTTATTCCCCCACCACAACCTATCGGGGTAGTGGTGTTCGAATGGAGCTAATATATTAGGATGGTTTCCCACTATGCATCCCATGATGGTGGTGGTGCCAGCCCTTATGTGCCTCCAGAATGCAGTGGTGTGGTAGTAGAACCAAAGGAATTGGATTATAACCCCCCTATGTGGCCCAATATAGAATTGATGGCGATGAAAAGTTGATGCATTAATGTGTTATTCCCTCGTATAAAAATCATGAGGGTAGTAGAATGATTTAATAGAAATGGAATGGAGGGTGTGTAAGAACCCATATCTTTAATTCAGATTTGAATATTGATCTCATGTGTTTTTTAGAAAAAGGGGAGATTTTGGAATTTAAAAATAAGTAAATGTTGTGTACTAGGTTGTCGTGGGTATCCATGTGTTGGTTGTCTAACGACAATGACAAGGTCATGTGGGGTTCCCTAGAGACTGCCAAAAGTGGGGACTATTTGAGGAATGTACACAGAGTGTACATTAACTGAACACACTGTGCAATTTTTTGTTTTATTTCATTATACATACTGGGGTCATGTCTAATCATCATATTCATCTTCTTCTGGTCACATCACATCTAGGTGTAGCCGAGAGAGATGATTCTTCATTGAGCCACCGATCTGTCATCCATTCACTAAAGAGAACTCAAATGGGTGCATTCGAATCCCACCAGATTCCTTCATTTTTATTGAATATCTCTTGCCAATTTTTTCTATCTATATAGATATTCACTATTGAATGTTTTTTGAAATAATTGTAGATCTATGACATTATAGGATGATTCAATGGATGAGGGTCAACTATATTTATCGTAGAATTACAAGGTATGTAGTTCATTAATTACCATAGTTTTAATTTGTGTTATATATGCCTATGTGTTGAGTACCTTGATTAGGGTATTATCTGTTTTTTGAATTTAACCATGTTTACTTCCTGATAAGGATTTTTTGTTTACGAATGGGTTACTGATTATGAATAATGTTAATTATCATGATTATATAGGTGTTACCCATGTTTGTTTTGGTTATGGTCATTCAGTTTATAAATCATGTTAGGATTCTTTGTTTCCATTCTTGTTTTGTTAGGATGGACATACTATTAATATGGATGCATGTGTTTTTCATTATGGATGTATGACTAGGGGAATTGACTATGAGAGCATTCGGAAGTTGGGTATTTTATTTATGAATTGTTGTTATAGTTGACCAGAGGTATTGACTATCAGAGCATCCATGGGTTATTGAATAGTGGTGTTAGACTGTGAGAGAAACCCAAATGGTTGTCATATCATAAATTTTAAACCATAGTTCATTAACTATGAGAGCTTCTGGAGGGTCATTATGCTTTTTTATTGCTATGAAGACCATGGGTTATTGACTCTGAGAGCTACCCAGGTGGTCGTTTGTTTTTTATTAGTTCCTTTTTAGACTTAGGGTGTTATATTGTGTGAGATTTCCTAGATTGAAGTTAATATTATTTTAATTTCTGGATATATTAATCCATGGGGGTTAGGCTGTGAGGATTTTTCAAAATGAATGTTTTGCAATGATTCTATGAATGTGATGTGTCTGACAAGCCAAAGCCAAATCTTGAAATCATTATTAATTTATCATTTGAAGGTCTACTATAAATTCTATTTGTTATGGTTCTACAGGGGGATAAAGAGATTAAGCAAGATCATGAGGTTACCTTATTCAACTATATGAATAATTATTAAATGTAAATGAATGTAATTGGAACCTATTGAAATTTTTTACTTTTGAGTACAACCTAGTTGTTTCTTAATTTATGGATATTTCATACTATATATATTTATTGATAGTTAGGCATGTATGCTTTGGTGGTTTCTTTCTATGATTCGTCTCACACCTTGTTTGGGTTATTATTTTGGACCCGAACTGATTATATGGTTGCATGTATAGACAAGGGCAGGCGTCTTTCTATTTCAAGTTCATGATTGTTGTGGAGATGGGGAACTTAGGACCAAGCTGAGGCTTTCCATGCTGTTGAAGTTTATTTACATTTAGTACCTTGGTTTCTGTTTTGTATTCTATGATTGTGAATTTTTTGGCTGATTTCTAAGACACATGTGATATTCTCCATTTATATATCAGTTGCAGTTGATATTAATGTCAGTCTTCATATGTTTACATTTTTGTATGGTATTACACTTTTTCTTCTATTATTATTTGTCATTATGTTGTGCATACTAGTCCAATGAGGATATACATTCCCCACCATCACACACAAATCCCTCACTGCTAGTCGGAATTCTCTAAAATTCGGGGAAACTTTCTTAAGGCCATGTAACCAATCAGGTATGAGGCACCCATAGGCAACACCCAAAATTACAACGTTACACAGTTGTATAAGAGCATTTTCTTTTCTTATTTTTTACTGTATGGATCCTATAAGTAGGCATAGGAAGGAATAGGTTGTTGGTAAAAATATGTTCCTGAGAGTATCTTACTCGTGTACAAATAAGCCAATTTACCTCGATTATTGCAATTTTATGTATTTTCAACTGTTACAGTTGATTTGATTAGATAGTTTTGGGATTCACATGATTTATGCTTTATCATTGATATTATTAAGGTGTTATTCCTTTTTCAACCTTATTAAATGAGGGTATTCATCACATGTATCCTATATAAACATTATAGGAATCACATATCATACATTTTTTTCAGGTCATATAGGGAGAATTAATGATTTCATGCTGTTTTGATAGGTGTTGTGCTACATATGCATGTTGTTGTGATAGATTCCTTGATAGAATGACTGAAATTTTGATAGGGTATTATAAATTGTAAAGATTCATTAAATTGATGCCAGACATTGGTTCAAGAGGTATTATGCACCCTCTTGGATCAGAATTTGGTGGATCATATATGATCATTAACTGAATTTTCTCATGTTATGATATGAATAAGGATGTCAATCATTGATTAATGGGAGTACGGGCTCTCCTGGGTTGGAATTTGATATTCTATGGAAAAAATTATGATTTTTCTGGGGTTTTAGAGATGTTTCAGAGGCTTACATACTGGAATCCCAAACAACACGACATGTGGTGTTATAGACACATGCCATGTGTTCTTATGTTCTAAAATAAATGGATTTTCTTAAGTACACGTCGTGTAATTTATGTACATGTCATGTAGTCCTTGTCATTGTGAATGATTATGTGGGTAGGACACAGGGTTGGAAATTTTTTTGTGAAACACGCCATGTAATTGGAGTACACGTCGTGTTGTAAGAGCCATGTATCGAGTCACGTGGACGACAACATGTGTGGGTGAAAAAATGTTTTATACACCATTTTTTGTTCTTTCATGTCTTGTAGATTCGGTCATGTCACCAACAGTGTGACTAAAGACATATGAGGTTATAACATAAGGGTTGAATACCATGTCTATGGTAAACATGCCATGCAGTGTTACCCAAGGAAGAACCATGTGTGTAGCCATGTAGAAGAACTCGGGTAGGGGGTAATGATTCAATTTCATGCCATGGGTCAAGGAGAACATGTAGTGTGTTGGGGTGTTATGTAACCATATTGGGAAGAGGTACACATACATGTTAGGATTAGAGGGAACATGTCGTGTGGAGGTTATACACACAGTGTAACCCTGTTTTGTAAAACATGAATTCTTTTTTCTCTTGTTCCATTCTTCATCATATATGTTTCAGTCCTTGATACTCATAAACTTAGGTGTGTGCTTGGACATGTAGATTCATGCCTCCAAGATATCCTCTGGTTTTTCACTAGGCGTAGGGTGATGACAAAACACCAGAAAGGATAGATCAAGGACTACCTTCATATCCTCTCATCATTCCTATCTTGGCACTAGCTGTTATACCAGACATAAGTGTGGATAAAAAGTTCCAATAAGGCTTCATAAGGTTGATGTATACATTCCATGGAGCACCAATTCCTTCCCTGACAATGGAAGAGATGACATAGGTGTTCTAGAAGTAGTATCCTTCAACATTTTATGGGGATGAAAAACTATAGGCAGCGGATTCATGGTTGGAGGCCATGATATCTATATTTTAGAATCTATTGATGCGTTTAGAGAGAAGGGTGAAGCTCATGACGTACATTTTATGTGATTCCTCCAAGAGATGGATGGATTATATGAAATATGAGTGACATCATTAGGAAATGTATTGGGAAGAGTATTATTGTACCATCTATGACTATTTATATCTCGAGACGTTGATGGTCAATTGTGCCCATGAGTTCTTATATTTTGATCAGGCTGATCTCTCAGTGATGGATTGCTCTTCTAATTTTACAGAGCTACAATGCATCACACCTATTATTAGAGGCGACGGGTTGTATTTAAAATTGAGATTTGAGGATGGTCTTAGGTATGACATCAGATCTATGGTGAATGTATTTAGCCAATCATCAGTGTAAGCTATAGTGAATCATTTGCTGATTAATGAGAATAACAATGGGGAGTTGGGATCTATCAGATAGTAAGGCATATAATCCATGAATAGTACTCCTTGAACAAATAGTAGGATGTTTTAAAGAGAGCTTACACGTGATGTTTCATCAGGTTGCCAGGTTTTATGCTACCCACGCAGGAAGAGCAGGCATACTAGACAACATTTCTAGAGAGACTCATTTGAGTGCTGATCCTGCAGAAATCTGGACCATCATAATCATTTTTTAGGGTTTTCACACCAGTAGTGAGTTATAAGAGCACTAATTTGACTCCACATTCAAGATTAGGACCACCAGTTTGTCATCAGACAGAGAACTTGAGTTCGAATGTCCAGTCAGACCGAGGATATGGTCATGGCCATTATAGAAAAGCTTCCATATTTCTGTTGAAATAGGGTGGATGTTATCTAGGTTATCAAGAAGGGTCATCAAGCCATAGTGTATGTCATACTTTTGCATTGGAGAAGACCCAACATGAGTAATATCCCAGACCCTCTACTGTTATATGTACATTTTTTTGTTTTCTCAATTTATATTCTTCTCTTTTCGATACAGGGGATTACCATACTTTTATATTTGTTCCTGTTGGGAAGAGTCTTGAGGTCTGTATATTTACTTTTGGGGATGTTATGAAACCTAACACACCATTGGGTATTAGAACAACTATCATACATCAGTGCAAGGAGTGGCATCTTGAGGTTGGCATGTGTCACTTTATATAAGACATTTATGTTTTATAGACGACTGGCTATGAGGTCATTCGTAGAATGTAATGGTTAGTTCACATACTATAAGTTGTCTATTTCTATAATTTTTTGAAGAGTTTCACATCCCTAAATGGTGGAGTGTCTATATAAGGGATAATGGGATGTCAATATGAGCAGAGCCAGACCCAAGCATCACGGGTTGAGAGGTGTTATATCCCATACTGTTAGAATATATCTAAATTACTAGGGTACTTCACATATAGACATTCATCTAGAGGTCAATAATTTAAGTGATGTCTTTAAAGATGACATTTTAGGTTTTTCTCTAGAGAAATAAGTATACTTTTCTATTAATCATATTCGAGAAGCGGCACCAGTGTCCAATCCTCCTTATAGGATGTCTACTACAGAGTTACAAGAGCTCAAGAAGTAGTGAGAAGAGTTATAGGAGAAGGGTTTAATCTGACCCAAAACTTCTCCTTGGGGTCTTCTTGTCCTATTTGAGATGAAGCGGGAAAATACCGTCAGTGTTTTCATGGATTATCGAATGATAAACCAGTTGGTTCTCAATAACGGATATCATGTACTAAGGATTGATTATCTAATTTATCACCTTCAAGGAGCTACATTGTTCTAAATGATTTAATTGAGATATAGTTGTCATTAGTTGAGCATTATACCATAAAATATACCTATTAAAAGATTTCATAGTAGGTATGGTCTATAGGAGTATTTATTTATGTCATTCAGTGTCACAAACAAGCCTATAGTTTTCATGTTACTGATGAACCAAGGGTTTCATATTTCTTTGGATTCTATTATGGATGTCTTTTTAGAAGATATCTTGTAGTACTCTCCCACATGAAATAACCATGTCATCCACCATCAGACCATTTTGAGTACACTAAGAGAGCACCATTTAAATGTTATTCTCTAATGTTTCCACTTTTGGATATACTAGATTTACTTTTGGTGTCATGTCATCTCAGAGATATGAGTATTAGTAGACCTAGAGAATGTGATAGAAATAGTTTCCTAGGATAATCTAATGAACTTATTTGGGGTTTGGAGTTTATTTGTTTTGGCTAGTTACTAAAGGCATTTTATACAGTACATTTCACAATTAGCATCACCAATGATTGGCCTAACTAATAAGGGGTCGAAGTTCTTTTGGAAAGATTCCTATAATTCAGCCATTCATAAGTTGAAAAGAAGGTTAAATTAATCAACAATACAGATTTTTCTAGAGCTAGGAAATAGTTTCTTTTTTTACTAAGATGTATCAGGTATCGGGTTAGGAGTTTTTCTTATGCAGGGGGAAGGAGTCATTGTGTACATGTCTCGACAATTAATGCCACATGAGAAGAATTACCTGATTTAGGATCTCTTGATACCAGCAGTTTTTCATGATTTACATTGATGGAGACATAACGTTTTAGGGGAAAATTTTGTGGTTTTCACTTACCAAAAAAGGCACAAGTATATCTTTACTCATTATTTTCAGAATTTGAGGTAGTGATGGTCGGTTGAGTACCATCAGTCCTTTCACATTGAGCTTGACTAAATGACTACTAATGGAAATGTAATGGCTGATGTGTTGTGTCAGAGGACTAGGATATAGGTAGTTTAGTATGCCAGTATTGAGTTGCAGCTTATGGATATGTTCTATGAGATGCATTAAGAGGTGCACGATAGGCAGTGGAATACATTTCTTTCTTATGTAGTTGTTACCTCTACTCTAATGGAAAGAGAGTCAATAAAGAAACTATCAGAATATGAGGGCCTATTCTTAAGGGAGTTTGTGTTAGTGGGGGAACCTAATCTAGGGTGGACCATATTCAAGAATGAGATCTTGTGTTTTCATGGACATGTATGTGTGTTAACTGATATAAACGATGATCTTTTTCTATATTTTCTTTCCTCAATATGGGATGTTCATCCTAGTGTCAGCAAGATGTATCGAGACTTACATTATCCATACTAGTGGATAGGTATAAAGAGATATCATTTGGTTTTTTGATGGGATGTTCCACCTGTTAGTAGGTAAATCCAGAGCATCAACGACCAACATGGATTTTATAATAGTTGCCCATTCTCGAGTGCAAGTGGAATGATTTTACAATGGATTTTGTTACAGTTTTTTTGTGGTATCTTGAAGGGAATGATGTATTTGTAGTTTTCATTGACATGATCACAAAGGTTTCTCACTTATTACAAATCAAGGAGATCTTTAGTGTGGATGAGATGGGGAGGATGTACATATGAAGTATTTTATGTTTTTATGTGGGGACACACTCTATTGTTTTAGACATGGACTCCCATTTTAATTCATGTTTCTAGAAACAACTACAGATGGATTTGGGTGAACATATACATTTGAGAATAGCTTACCATCCCCAGACATATGGCCATTCAGAGTGCACAATTCATGTGTTGAAGGAAATTCTATAAGTATGCTTTCAAGATTTTGGTGGTTCTTGGGAAATACAAATACCCCGAGTTGGTTTTTCATACAATAGAAGTTTTTTTTAAGTGATTCAGATAGAACATTATGAGGCCTTATACGGTAGACCATGACGATAACCCTTATGTGGGATAGATGAAAGAGATGAAATGTTGATGGGACCTCTTCTAATCCTGGAGACCATAGAGTAGGAGGATTTGATTTGTAAGAGTATGGATACTACACATTCTTGATTGAAATATTATGTTGATCAATAGAGATGACCTCAGGATTTTTAGGTCGGAGAACATCTTTTCTTGTGTGTCCCACAGATGTTGGGAAACATGAAGATTATTCGGTAGGGAAAGCATTCACTAAGATATGTTGGGTTGTTTGAGATTTTGTACAGTGTCGGGCCAATTTACTATCGGTTTCAATAATCCCATAGGTACCGCGATATTGACGATGTCTTCCACGTTTATTAGCTACGACGCAACTTTTCAAACCTGGATCACATTTTTCAACCCAAGGAGGCTGAGTTAAAGGTGTAATCATTATTTGAGGAGCACCCTATATGAATTGTGGATCACAATATAATGTTTTTTTGTGTCCTTTCTTTTCCTCTGGTACGGGTTCTATGGAAACTTGGGTGGGTACAAGATGAGACATGGGAGAGGGAGAATTATGTGCAATTGTAGTGGGTGGAGATATTCAATAGTTATTCCTCACCACCATGTTAGGTATATTTGTGTATGAATTTATTTATGGGGTGATGTTTTTAAAAACCCAGGTCATCATTTCAGGTATGAATCTTGAATTTTGGTGTTTTGAGAGAAAGGGTAGATTTTGGAATTTTTGATGTACATGCTATGTACGTAGAAGTACAAACCTTGTACCAGGTTTCTATGGGTAGCCGTGTGATGGCCATGTAAAGGCCAAGAGATGGATGCGTGGGGGGTCCTAGTGACTACCTAATGTGGGGACTGGTTGAGGCATGTACATAGTGTGTACATTAAATGAACACACCATGTACTTTTTTCTTTTATTTCATTAAATGGACTAGGGTCACGTCTAATCATCATTTTCATATTCTTCTAGCCTCATCATGTCGAGGAACGACCGAGAGTGATGATTATTCTCTGATCCACCGATCCGTCATCCATTCTCCAAATAAATCTCTTATAGGAGAATTGGAATCCCAACAGTGAGTCTGTTCTTCCTCTTGAATCTATCCTCTCGATTTATTCTATCTCTTTAGTTATACAAGGTTGAACATTTTTGACGTTTTTTTGATTTAAAATATTCTAGGTTGATTAAAACGATGAGGATCAACTATATCGATCATACAACATTGAGGTAGGTGGTATGTGACTCACTATAGTGTTTCATTGATTTATATATGCCCATGTGACGAATATATATCATAAGGTATAGTGTGATTTTGTAACCTCACCATGATTAATGCCTAATATGGTTTGTTTGATTATTAAAGGGTTATTGATTATGAATAATTTTTATTACCATGATTATGGAGGCATTAACCCATGTTTGTTTTGGTTATGGATGTTGGGTCTAGAAAGGATGTTAGGAATTTTTGTTTCCATGCATAGTGTTGTTAGGATGGAGTTGTTGTTTATATAAGATTTTTGTGTTTCACGTTATGGAAGTACAAAAATGGAAATTGAATGTGAGAGCTTCCCAAAGTAGAGTCATTTATTTTGGAATTGTTGTTATAATTGACCAGTGGTATTGATTGTGAGACCTTCCATGTGTCAATTACTAGAGTGTATATACTGTGAGATCTTCCTAGATGGTCTTCATTAAATAAATTTCAGACCTTAGGGCATTGACTAAGAGAGCTTCCAGATGGTCATTATACTTTTTGATGTTATGAAGACAAATGGGTATTAAACGTGAGAGAAAACATGGAGTTAAATATTATTTGATTAGTGTCATGTGAGACCAAGGGGGTTATACAGTGGGAAGTTTCCCAGAGAGCTGTTATTATTATTTTAATTTTAGGATATATTAAACAAAGGGGGTTAGGCTATGAGCAATTTCTGAAAGGGTTTTTTTGAAATGATTGTATGTTTTTGATTAGTCTGACAAGGCAATTCACAAGCATGGACTCGGTCTTACATTATCGTTCAAATATATTTTTAGATGTCTTTTTTTTATTGATGTACAATGTGATATGAAGCTTAGGCTAGAATCCGAGGTTACATTATACAACGATTTGAATAATTAATAAATTTATATGAATTTAATTCAAAAAAGTAGGATTGTTTACTTTTGATTACTTCCAAGTTATTTCTTCATTTTATAATATTTTCTTCAATATATATTCATATACAATTAGGCATAGACATTTTTGTTATTTCCTAATATGATTCATATCACATCCTGTTGGGTTCATTATTTTTTACCAAAACATATTTTATGGTTTCTTGTATCGACTAGGGAATGTACCCTTCTACTTTACGTACTTTATTATTGTAGAGGTGGGGAGCATGGGATCAAGCTTAGGCTTACGATGTTGATAGATTTTATTTACTTTATGTACCTTGGTTTCTATTTTTTATTTCAGCATTGTGACTTGTTTGACAGTTTTCCTTGAAAATTGTGACCTGCATCAATTGTATATCTGATGTTGTTGATTTTACTATCAAAATTCCGCTGTTTACATTATTGTATTGTATTACTTCTTCCACTGCTATAATTATTTTTCATTCTGACGTGCATACTCTTCCAATGATGGCAATGATTCCCCACTATCACACCCAAGGCCCTCACTGCTAGTCAGCTACCTCTAGTGTTTTGGAAAATTCTCTTGAGGCCATGTTAAAAACCGGGTATGGGGCACCTTCTGACAACACCCAATTTTGGGATGTTACGTGGTTTTTTCCCGATCTGCATCCCATGAGGTTATCCATGTTGATGATAGATGATGGAATGGTGGGGTGGTGTCCCCCAACACGTCTAAAGAGGGTGTTGGTTTTAATGTATTGTAGATTGAACAAGGGCCAGTCACCCCCTCCCTTGCACATTTAGCTAGATGTGTCGGCAATGAGATAACAGAATTGGAGTGGTTTCCCCTTATGTGGGCCAAGAGTTTGGTGGTTTTTGCGAGTATCTGATGTTCTAGGGAAGGTTTACCCTAGTTCATCTCAGGTAGTAAATGGTTTTGGTGGGGCATTGATTGCCCATTTTATTCACATACCGAATTATAGTCATTATATCCCATACTTAGGAAAGGGAATTTTCATGGTTGATTTATTAATTTGAACATAACTGTAATTTATCTTCTTCTCACAGTTTAAAGAGAATGGTTTCATGTCATGTTCAAAAAAAAATTTGATTAATTTTTAGAGGATGACCAAATTTCCACAACCATGCCTGTTTATTTCACTATATTCATATTTTCCAAAGTTGGGATTCCATCAACACTATAGTCATTGATGTCAGATACTTTATCGAAATGGGATTATTGGATGTAATAACATCTTTGAATTGATTATTCCTTGGAACTTGTCACGTATTAAGGGTTTACATCATATATTTGAGTCATTTAAATGGAACCCATTCTCTGTTTCGTTCTTATGTTGATTTTGGTACATTACACTAATTCTATCTAGAAGGGAAACCATCTTTTGTTTGAGTATATGCTATTCCCGAGTATTTCTTTGAATATTTGGAATCTGGGTCTATTCGGAATCTGTATGTTTTTCATCTTATTAGGCATCTTGAATGTTTCATATTTTTTATGGAACCAATGGATTCACGGTTCAATCACAATGTTTTTGATTCCTGGATAGTGTTCTCATTTTGATGTTATTTGAATCTCATATAAGGTATCATGTTCATATATCCTAAGGAATCATATGTCTGCCTCAAATTAAGTAATTCCATGGCTAAAAACCTTTTAAAAATTCTTACCTCATGATTAACACACTTTTTCATCAGAAAGGTATTAAAGACCAGGTCACAAGTTCTAGGTCTTTTGAAGACGGATCAAAACATCTTTTTCAGAGGTATGAGGTTACTTGATTAATGTATCTTGAAGATAGTAATAATTTTAACATCTCATGTGGTGAATATGGATGAATTAGAATTCCCCAATGAGGAGGTTCTAGGATTTTGGATTAGAAAGCCTTGTGGGGGAGGATCTTGGAGGGGTATCCCTAGGAGGGAAGATGTCAAACCTCGATAGATTACCTATAACATCTACTCTTTAAATACATAGATATTACATCCAATTTGAATAATAATAATTAATATATATATAGTCCATTGAAATATTGTATTGGTTTTGTTTCTTTAGAAACTAAGATACATGAACAACTTGTTCATAAGACATCTAGATTGCCTTGTTTTTATTACATCATAATTGGACCCCTTTTTGACATATCTTACTTAATACTCTTCTTCATGAACTAGGGAATAGAAACAGAAAAAATGGTTATCTTAGTTTATCAGTATGGTTAAATTAGGTATATGTCAATAATATGGTAATCATACCACATATGAACATAAGATTTTTGAAACTTATCTTCCATATGAATGATCAGGATATCATGTCATGGGATAAATCATAAATGTTCATAAATAATTAATCAACATATTCCCTAACGTCAAAACATAACATATATATGTTATTGTATTAACAAAATTATATAAAATCACTTCTTATTAGTCAAGGCTTTTTGTCGAAATGATCATAATAAATAATGTTAATTACTAAACTGAGTTAGCTTCTCATTCCATCCCTATATTGTTGAACTGGGTATACTTCACATTCCATCCATGTCTATCTAATAAAATATAAAGCTTCACAAAATTTATTTTAGAGATATATTGGTACCACCCATCTCATAATTATGTAATTATTACATGTTCCACAAAAACAATATTCATTAATAATAGCATAAAAAAATACTTAAATAGATTTCTTAATCATCATTCCATGATAACATAATCCATGTAAAAAAATGAATTTCATAAACAGTGTTATATTGTAAAAATAATCATATATTGGAATAATAGGGATAGTAATGGTGAAACATAACCATATTAAATAATTATATATTCTATCTAAAATAATTTTGATTGAACACATGAAATTGATTTTTGAGGAAATCAACCATTATTTTTAAAAAATGCTTTCTTTTCTCAAAATTACACATAATTTTAAATGAAATTAATTTCATTGAAAATAAACTTGAGATATTTTGAATTTTGGTTAATGGAAATAAGGAATTATGAAAAATCAAAAATCCATTAATTTTGTATAAGATAAATGAAAACATTTTTGTCATACTATTTTTAGTTATTTCAAAAAGTTCTCATATAAAGAATGATAGAAGATTCCTTTAATACCATTTCAAAAAGTTAACAATCTGGTGAACATAACATTAAAGAATTGTATATGAATAGAAATAATATTTATAATACATATTTAGGAAAAAGTTACATGGTTGATAAATATTCTCGAGTATATACTTATGTACAAACAATCTCGGATAATAACAAGATTTCAAAATTATCATTTATCTTAGGTACGATATTCTTTGTATGTATCTGAACATTTTGTATAATGATTTAAATCATTTCATTTCCTTATTATAAAATAATATTCATTTTTATAATATAATATATGATCATATTACCATTTTTGGCTAAATAACATGTCATTATTACTTGTTATTCGGTGATTAATAAATTCATTTTCTTATGCATGTTTATCGAATAAGTTATCATTCTACTTATTATGTTATAGTTATATAATTTCCAAAATTATATTAATATAACATAAATCATATTTTTTCATTATATACATTTATACTTTCATGTTATGATGGATATCATGTATAATGAATCATATCACATCGTAGAGATGACATGTCCTATGAACTGATGAGCCATGATATCATTACCAAAATTTCGAAATGGAAAAGAAGTGGGTGGAATTTATTTTGTCCTCGAAACCATATATTTATATAGTAAACATAAATAATTATAATTTATATCATTATACCAATCCATGTAAGATGGAGGTGACACACAGATTGCACCATAGCGTGTAGACAATAAGTCATATGTATGCACATGTGGTGATTTTGATTTTTGTTGGATGGATAAAAGGATGAATATGGCTTTCCAATAATCATAATTATATATTATTGTATAATTTATACTAAATTTATTACATTAGAATGGTAACAAATAAATTAGAAGAAGTATAAGAAGAAATATGTTTGAAATAATCCATAGAAAATATTACCTCTTCTTCTACATGCACCTTCTAGATATACACAAAAATATTATATTTGGTCTTTGAGATAAGACTATAAACTCTAGAATTTCACTATAGAAGTTTAAAAATGGGTAGGCAATTTCGGAGATTGGAGGCTCCATGTGATGTGGAAATGTGAGGGAGGAGGTTCCCTTTTATAAATGATGATAGTGGAGCTTCAGGAATCTCTAAAAATATTAATTTATAATATAATCAATCCATATCCAAAAACCTCAAAATGTTACTAGTTTAAAAGATGAAATTATATATGTTTTTAATACAATAAATAAATAAATTTTATACTTGTTTTTCAATCTAATTATACCTTCTCATTTTAATTACCATATTGTTATTCTTTTTTATTTTTAAATAGGGTAATAAATATTTCAATATTTTAAGGGTGAAATAAATAATTATTCAATTTTAGTTAAAAAATAAACAAATATTTTTGCAAACATAAGAAAATATCATAGTTATTTTATATTTTTTAATTGTTTTATTATTTTTAAATAATTTAACAAAACATTATTTTGATAAATAATCAATATTGTAAAATTTGACATTATAAAATTCATTGATTATTGAAAATATCAATACAAAAATTTTACTTTGAACCAAATAATATATTATATTTATAATAGTTCACATTCATCAACAATATTTATTGGATATACTGATTTTTCCAAATTAAATTTATTTTAATTTGTTTAAAAACATTTATTTGTTATCTTTATTAATAAAATAATTACCACATCAGTAGTGTGTAATTATTTAATATACATATTATAGTTACTCTATACTTTTACACATACCATTACATGATTTTAAGTATAAGAAAACATCATATTATAAGCCATGTATCATAAAGTCTAGTGTATTGGAATACTATGTAAATAAAATTGAAAACACAGGACTAAAAAAAAATTTCATTATTTAATACTCATTAAAAGATCCTAAAATCCATTATGATCCTACATATTCATATGATAACCTAGGGCTATCATGAATAAAGGGATGAGACAAACAACCTCGTAAGGGAATAAACAAAAGAATAATTAAATACCACATGGGTTAGATGGCATGACATAATTATAAAAAGATGCATGGAACATATGGAATCATAACATATAATCATGGGATCATAGAAACATTGATTCATGTATTGTGGAAGAAACAAAAAAAAAATGAATTTAGCATGATTCAAATCTCATAGAATATAGAAGTGCATGAGTTAAGGTAATCCACCAAGACTGTTACACATGGTATCATGAGTCAAGGCTATCCATTACGACTATTTCACATAACATCTCATCAGACTAAATATTACCTAATGAATCGGATTACAATCTGGGTTCACCAATCAAAACATGTTCATGATTACTCCTGACACAATCAAAATAATTCATAATCAATCATGCATAAACATTAGGGTTACCTATGGACAAAAATTTGGTATCATATTTATGTCAAAAGGAATAACAAATGGGGATAGCATAAAAGTGTTCATGATGGAAATTAATTATATCATTCATGGACATTAATAAAGAATAATAGTAATATTTCCTTATTTGTTATTGCAATTTGATTTTATAACATAAAAAAAGACCATTTAATAAACTTCATAATTAAAAAAAAAGTTATTGTGGTTTAAGGAAAATGTCAATGATAACAAAAAACAAAAAATGGGATAATACATTATGTAAAATAAAAACTGAAACGAGATGGGTTTCATAATAATATATGATTATTTTATATTATAAATTTTTGATTTAAATAAATTATATAGTGTACTTGAAAAAGGGTAAAAATGCAGGAAGTTCCCTTAAGACTGTTTTCTTATCTGGATGTATTGAGGAGGGAACCATTTAAAAAAATTATATCTCCTAGAATATAATTATGATTAGATTGTTTACCATGTGTTTTGGGAATATAAAAATTAATTAATAATATGTAAATAAGAAATAAAATATAAATTCATTTGGGTAAAATTAATTATTGAGTAATATGATGGAATAAAGGAGGTTCGGGTTGAATACCTCACCATAAGTCTGATTTTGCCCTTCACATGATATTAATGTCCCAAATAACCAAATTAAATCTATTAATTATTATGTAAAAAACTTATTGTTTATATAATTAATTTAAGATAACATTATTAATTACATTTAGGAATTTTTATGGGTTAAGGGGTTCAATTTATTGTTTTTTCATTGGTTTTCATGATTTGTTTACTTATATACATGTAATGATAAACATGTAAGATTAGAATGGTACTATAGAATTGGAGTTATATGGTTTTAGTGGTAATACATAATATTACATGGTCTTAAAATTCATTTGGTTATTTGGAGTGAATATGAATCAATAGAGTAAACATTAATGATAACTGTGTTGGTTAATTGGTGTGTTTTTATAGCATCAAAATCATATTTCTTTATATATTAATGACATGTTTACAAAAGATTCCATAAACATAAATTAGACATAATAAATATATTATAGTCTATTTAAATCATAAAAAAAATTTCATGACCATAATTTAATATGGTAATAGAAAGTAAAAAGTTGTCATCATTGAATATGAGAAATTAACAAATCTCAGATGGTATTTTCATTTCTACTTTAAAATGAGTGGAACTGAGGGATGATGCTGAATTATTCCATTACAATAACAAAATATTATTACATATATGTTATCATAGTTATTATAAAATTTGGATTAAATATGGTTTTGAAATAAAAAGAAAATAATGGAACTAGAAAGAAAAAAAACTAATGAAAAGTGTAATTTTCCTGTTTAATATATCTTCCTTGAGAACCACATTAAGGGATAGGATTTGGACTTTTAACGAATCCATGAGATTCTAGATAAGAGATAGTGGATTAAGGAAGGATTTGAGTAGAATTTGGACTATGAAAAAGGCTTTATTTGTGTGACAAGCAGGGGGGGTAGTTTTTATAGTTGAAGAGATGAGGGTATTCTCAAAATTTTATTCATTCTTTTATTATTTTTCTCAAGAAAATTTTTTTTATTGATTATAATGAAATAAATAGTAATATGTACATGTGAGTTTTTACACATGGTCCTTCCATAATCCATGACTTAGTAAATAGTGTATTTAACATATAATGTATATATACATAAAATTACAGTAATTTACTATTCACCAAAAAGTCATGTATTTCAGAAAAATACCAACAATTTACCCCAACAATTTTACAACAAGTATAATTCAAAAGTTAAGTTAAATCTATGAAATTAATTTTATAAATATCTGATATTTAATATTTAATAAAAAATAAAATTTATATGAAAACCAAATATTTCAAAATTAAAAAAATTCTTTTCTATCACATTGAAAAATTAATTAAGGTATCATATGATTATTATATAATACTAAGTCATCAAAATAAATATTTATGCATTTATTTTATGAACATAAATTTTCTTCCAAATTATTAAATTAACTATAATATTGAATTTAAATATACAAGAATACCAACACTAGGATATGATCATATCTTATTGTCACATGTAAGATGGAAAAAAATTTATTATACATTCATTGGAATGGTTAATTATTCATTTGGATGATTTAATATACATAAGGGTCATATTACTATTCATATGGGTAGAATTACTATTCATAAGGGTCAGTTACCATTCATAAAAAATTATGTTTTTCTTATTAGAAAGCAAACATCTTACTATTCACAATCGTGTATGTTAGATTTTTGAAATGCAAATCACAAAGTCAAAATATTGTGATTTAAGGCCATATTGTACTTAGTAGATCGTTTTTTTATTTCATGTGATTAAACTATATGAAATAATTATATGAATAGAATTTTCATTGACTTATCTTTGTATAGTTAAATTTATTCATCCATAGGAAATTTCTCCCTTAAAATTTCATTTTACATTATAAGCCATAAAAAGGTGTGGATAATTTTTAATCATTTCCTCCTCCAGCTCCCATGTTGCCTCTTTGTACATATGGTTCTACAATAGCACTTTGACTAGGTGATTAGTCTTGTTGTGGGGAACATTATCACTATAGTCGAAGATATTCATTGTATACTCATAAAAATATTACTCATCAACTATACCACCTCTAAAGATAATTCATGTGAAGGATCTGGTTTGTACTTCATTAATATGGATTCATGGAAGACACTGTGAACATTATATATGTTAGGAGGAAGTGCTAGTCAAGAGGCCACAACTCTAATACGATCAAGAATCTCAAAGGGGAAGATGTACCTTTTACATTTCTTTCCTTTTTTCCAACCCTCGTGACCTTCTTCCATTGATATATGCAGAGGAATACCATGTCTCTAACATTAAAGGCATGGTCTCCTCGACAATTTTCTATATAGATCTTTTTTTGACATTGGGGTGACTTGATGTGATGCTGAATGGTTTTCAGCTTCATCACCAATTATTCAACCATTTTATGTCCTATCATATTATGCTCATCAACATCATCCCAGTAAGTTAGTGTTCTACACCTTTTCACATAAAGGGATTCATATTTATGTAGTTAGATACTTATGTGGAAATTATTATTGTAAGAGAAATCCACCATTGGAATATATTGGTCCCATCCTCCTTTTATGTCCATAAAAAACACTCTCAACATGTCTTATGGTGTCTGAATAGATCAGTAAGATTGGCAATCAGCATGTGAATGATAGGCCACACTGAAGTTCATTTTAGTTCTTAGAGCATGTTGGAGACTTTTCCAGAACTTTTAGGTTGATCTCAGATCTCTATCAGATACAATAGATAGTGGTACCCCATAAAAACATACCACCTATTTGATATAAATCCATGCAAGGTGATCTAATGAGATGTCCCCTCGAATTGTGATAAATTGAACTATCTTGAATAGATTATCCACAATGACCGATAGGGAATTATTTCTACTGAATTTACTTCGATATCAATTGACGAAGTCCATGGAAAATTTCTCCCACATCCATGTTGGTTTGGATAGTAGTTGTATCATCCCCTTAGACTTTATTATTTCTTATTTAACCTATTTACATACCATGCACATTGATGAATATACAACAATATCCTTCTTCATATTGCCCCACCAAATGTTCTCTCAGAGATATAGACACATCATTGTGCTCCCTAGGTGAATAGAGAAGGTTATGCTATGTGCATCATTAAAAATCTCCTTCATAATCTCTGTATTGGATGGTACACATAATCATGATTGAAATCATACAACTCCATCCCCGTCAATATTAAACACTATTAATTCAAATTTCAATTAGGTTCTACCCTTTTCAGAATTTCCATATCTTTTCTTTGAGCTTCCATTATTTTCCCCTTGAGGGATTGTTGTACAATAATTTTGGAATGGTTTGATGATGTTCCTCATTTAATGAATCTCATGTCCATATTATACAAATATAATAATATTGCACCCTTTTCAATTCTCATCATTGATAAATATGCTCAATCCTTTCTATATAGGTAATCTACCACCTTAATTTCCTTATCGGGATGGTAGTGCATTGAGTAGTCATAATACATAATAAGATATAACAATATTCACTGGCACATATTAATATATTTCTATGAGAATGTATATTTGGGACTATTAGGATTAGTATATATCTCACACATCATCGTATATAGATAATTCTTCCAAATTTTCAAGGAAAATATCAAAGTTGAAAACTCAAAATCTTGTGTGGGATAGTTTTTCTCATTGATTTTCAGCTACCTTGTGGCGTAGGATATCACTTTATCATTTTCCATAAACACATAGCCTAATACCTTCTTTGAACTAACAATTTACTACACAAAGAGTTCTCCAACAATTGGGATTGTGAGTATTGGTTTAGTGATAAGCCTCTTTTTGAGTTCCTCAGATCACTCCTCTCATTCATGAGTCAAGTAAAACATAACCCCCATCCATGGATGATTTTTCATTGGTTTTGAAAATTTTGATAAGTCCTTAACAAATCATATATAATACCCAGATAGAACCATAATATTTTGGATCTCTATTATCATTATTGGTATGGGCCACTCTTAAATTGCATTTATCTTTCAGGGGACCATAGATATCCCATTGTTGGTGAACAAATGCCCCAAGAATGATACATCCTCTATCCAAAACTCTAATTTTCTATACATTTCATAAATTTTCACCCTTCGAAATTTCATCATCATAGTATTAAAATTATTTTCATGTTCCTCCATTCTCTTGGAGTATATCAGAATATCATTGATAATGACTAACACAAATTTTTTCTGGTAATTTCTAAATTCACTATTTATTAAATCAACGCATATTGTCGGAACATTAGTGATTCCCAATGGAATAACTATGAACTCATAATTTCCATGCCTCTTTTAAAATTTAGTCATGGAAATAGCTTCCTTCATCAGATTTAATTGGTGATATCTTGGCCGAAGGTCCTTCTAAGAGAAATAATTTTCCCCATGATGCTGATCAAACTATTGATCTTTCAATGGTAGGGGAAACTTCTATTTACTATATTTTTTTTGAACTCGCGAAAATAAATGTAGAGTCACATTGATTGATTATTATTCTTGAAGAAGAGGACTGGCGTACACCATGGTGAAGCACTCAGACATATAAACCCCTACTCCATATTCATCTATAACTAATTCTTCATCTCTTCCATCTCTACGGTGCCCATTATATATGGTTTCTGTGATATAGTCAGATATCTAAGAATATGTTTAGATGACAACACAACCTCTTCATTTGGATGAATACGATGCAATTATTCAGAGAATACATAAGTGTAATTCCCCATTATGGACATATCATCAAGAAGTTTCATCTCTATTGTCTCAATAATTTGTGCATGAGATTGTTTCTAATAATGAATTGATATCCACACGTGAGACAGCGATTCTGAAAGAGAATCGTATTCTCCCTAACACGTTAAAATTATTGGAGGATAATTCGTGATGTTAATAGTGATCAAACTTTCGTCATAGTTGATGTCGTATTTGTATAAAGATAGCTAATCCATGAACAATATAATACCATACTATACTAAATAAAGTATCAGGAAATTTTATGGGAGGTTCAATCAACAAATGTTAACCAGGGAAGAGTTATAGTCTTTGTATATATTAAATTCTCCATTTATAGTTCTCATTGACAAATCAACCTCCATATTTTTAGGATTTTTTTGAACATTTCAACTAAACATGCATGAGATGAAAAAATGCATAGAACTCGAATCAAATAGCAAGTTCTCTATTCTTAAATGAATAACTATCATACCTCTCACCAAATTTTTGTCTAGATCCACCTCAGATGTAGTGATAGCATAAGCCCTTCCAGGTTTCCAATGAGGCTATTGTTGATTTCCCTTACCAACCCTTGGCATACGATAATTTTTCTAATAATTCACATATTTTGTGTAGTTGTAACACTAAACTACAGGCTGAATATTGATCTAAACCATCCTTTATTCTTCCATATTGCTGGGATTCTTCATAATCATCTGGTGGTTCTTAGAAATATGTCTCATTAATCAACATTTTATGCAATTACTCATTCCATTTATGTAGTCTTGATGATGATTATTTCCTAAATTTTTAAACATCGGTGGTTCAATATTATTTCTATAATGGAAATTATATTTTGAACCACCTATATTATACTCTATTTTATGCTTTTTTTAATGGGACCGTGATACTATTGATAGTCTCCAATCTACATTTCAACCTTTAGGGAACAACACACAATATTTTCATAACAATCGAAGTCATTAATCACAAACACCTTTTGTAGACTCAACTTTAGTATGCTAAACTAGTGATCCCCATGCTTTCAGTGTTGATGAAAAAGATAGAGGACTATCTTGAAACCATTTTGATGTTATCTTCATACACCATGATGGACTCATCTTCATTCTTCATAAGTCTTCTAAACATACGTTCAATTTTAAAGTTGAGTGTTCAAGAAAAATATATAATTAAAAACATTTTCGTGAATTCCACCCGATCAATGGAATCAATTTATTCCTAAGTAATCATTTTCTTGTTCAGTGTTTAACACTTATCACCTTATCCATCAAAACGATAGACTTTCAGAGTGAGATTCTCTACTTATGAGCATTATAGGACATAAAATATCTTTTCAATGGAGATAATCCACTATTCACTGAGGAAAGGATCATAAGACCCACTAAGCATGGGAGGCCTTCGATAATTAATGAATTCTATAGAAACTAGGTCTTTTCATTGAGTAGTATGGTGTTCCACATGATTCAAATTATTATTCATAACATGAACTAGCTGATAATGTACTTTCAAGAAGTTTTGAGTACCAGTTCCCATCATATTTAATATATCATTATGAAAATATCGAAATTCCATGTCACATTTATTTTTGGCATGTGTTATTCTATTTTATGACATTAACTAAGAATGATAACATACAAGTATTGGTATTTAATACTTAGCTATTAAGCATAAAAAGGAAAATTTAATCCTGAAAGGATAAAATATTAATGGAAAATTATATCCTAACATGTGATTACATAGGATTCAATGAAGGTTATCCTTGATATGTTACATAATATATATTCTTATGGGATATTTTTTTTTTGTTTCCATAAAAATGTTTCATAATAATCTTATGAATTTACCAAAGCATATCCCATGAGAGTGTCAGACTTTTAGTGAATCAAGGCCCATTTTGTTTAACATTTCTGATTCAATACTATATCAAAGAAGTATTTTGGGGTTTTTACCTAATATACATTTGTGTCAGAGCCTTGTCCACTTGTTCATATATTGGTAGGGATTTAATTTCTTGATAGACCACATTCTCTTTAATTACAAAAATTTAGATATATTCTATTTTACATATCCTCATTCATAAGGTTCTTACTAAAGTGCGCTATTCTAAATCTCCAAAAACAACTAGAGAATCCTATAATACAAACTTTAATGACCCAATCCTTTTACACATAAAATTACAAGATTTTATGCATAAAAAATCATCTTATTACAATCCAAGGACCGTAAATTCTAGGGTCTTGGACGAATGGGTACATAAAACTGGATGAATGGGAAAAATGAAACATTTCTTTATTTAATCTTCATTAAGTGCTCCAAACTTCCATTTTGCTTCTACATTTTCATAGGATAACCTGTGGGATATCATGAACAATGGGATGATATAAAAATCTGTGAATGCGATAAAAATAAAAATAAATAATTATAACATGGGTTATAAGTCATGACATAATGATTAAAAATGCATGGAACATGATGAAGCATAACATATAATCATTGGATCATAAAAAATGTAGTAATAGTAACATGGTAGAAACATAAAATATAACATTATCTTGATTTAAGGATCATTTCACATAGAGGATCATTATTCATGGAAAACCACCAAGATCATTTCACATGGTAGCACAAGATATGGCTAATCAGAATGACCATTTCACATAATATCTCATGATACTCAACTTTACCCAATGATTTGTATTGATATTTTGGGTGTACCCACTAGAACACATTCATGAATATTATATCTACATATATAATCATGAATGATTAATCTAACATAAATATAAGGTATACTTGTGTAATATAATTGGGTATCATATTCAAGAAATAGAGTATAACAAATGGTAATTTCATAACAGTGTCAATGAAGGAAAAGAATAATACCATTCACATAAATTCATAAGGTGTTATATGAATATTTCATTATATGTGATGGTAATTGCAAGTGATAATATGAAAAAATATCATTTAAGAAAATGTAGAATTAAAACATTTTAGTGCGGTTTAAGGAAAATATCAAAGATCCCATAAATCAAAAAAGGGAATAATCATATATATATAACCAGATGTGAAACAATAAGGTTTTCATAATAAAAAGTAATACTTTTATAAGAACAACATTGTGTTAAAAAATTATATAGTTTACATGAAAATGGGTAAAAATTTAATATGTTCCCTTAAAAATGTTTTCTTATCACGATGTATTGAGTAGTGAGTCATTTAAAAAAATGTATATCCTCAAAAGAGAATGATAAAAGGATATTGATTCATGAGATCAGACAATATAAACATCATTTTTAATATGTACATAAAAACAAATATAACTTTATTTGGGTATAAAATAATGATTGATCAACTGGAAGGAATAAAGGAGGTTTGGGTAGAATCTCTTACCTTAAGTATGGTGGTGTTCTTTACATGATCTTAATGTCATAGAAAAACAAATTAAATTCATTAATTTATATTTCAAGAACATATTAACTATTTAATTGATTTATTATAACCTTATTATGTTCATTTATGACATTTTTGATGGGTTAAAATGTCCAATTCTATTGTTTGTTTCATTGTTTTTTATAACGACTTTACTTATATACAAGTAAGGTGAGAATGGTTGTCTAGAATTGGAGTTATATGTTATAAGTGATCACCCAGTATATTAATTGGTTAAAAATTAATATGTTAGTTTGGAGTGAAGATGAATCAATATATAAAATATTAATGATAACTGTTTTGATTAATTGGCAGTTGTTTGGTCACATCGAACACATTTTTCTTTATAAATAAATATAATGCATACAAAATATACCAGAACATTAAATTAGACATTTTAAATATATAACTGTATGTTTAAACCATAAAATTGGTTTTTATCAGAATTTAAGATGGTAATAAAAATTAAAAACCCTTTGTCATTAAATGTTAGAAATTAACTCATCTTAGATGGTATTTTCATTTCAAGTATAAAGAAGGGGAAAAGGGGGATGCTGATGAATTATTACACTATCGTAAAACAATTCTAGTACATGTAATATATAATAGTTATCATAACATTTGAATGAAATGATGCGAGGAATGAAAAAGAAAAGAATGGAACATGAAAAAAATATGGAAAAGAGAAATTTACCTCTGAAATAAATCTACCATGAGAACCTATTTGAGGGAGAGTATTTGGTCTTATGGAGAAACCAGGGGCATCTAGATGGGGGATAGTGGCTTATGGAGGTATTTGATAAGAATTTTTACATTCACAAAGGATTGAGAGGAGTGAAGATATAGGTATATGAGGGAGTTTTTAACAGTGGAATAGAGGAGGGTTTCTCTATATTTGGTTAGTTATTTTATTATTCTTATCAAGACATGTAACAGTAGTGATTATTATGAAATTACCCATTAATATGATCATGTGAGCTCGAACCCAATGAAGAGACCCAAATCTTGAAATATAGACATTACATTACTTTTTTGTAATATTTAATACAAAACAAAAACAGGCAGCAATGGACTGTAATAGTTTAGTTTCTTTGGAAACTAGGATCATAATCTTCTAATCGTGGTAAATGATCTTCAAAATCTCCCATAAAGATCATTCCCTTTTGGTTTTCCTACCAAAAACCTTTCATTAAATCCTGGAGAAAAGAAAAAATATAATGGTTGAGCTCAAATGATCAGTAAGGGTAAGCATGGATAAAATAAAACAAATCATTTACATTTGAACGTAAAAATATGAACATAATGTTTAAAATTATAATCTTGGGCAATGACATAAAACATGGAAGTATATAAGGCATAGATCATAAAGAAACATTAATCATTATAAAATAGGCTGGGAATAAAACATGTGATTTTGGAAACCATTAAGAACATGATGTGAATTCCATAGTAGCTAAGGCATTGTTACCAAGACCATATTAGTGGACAATATCTCTTTCTATATTAAGTTCACTGCTCGTTCTAGTCCTGTATTACTGAACCGAATTAACTTACCGTTCCAGCCATGTCTATCACATGAGATATAAATCTTTACTCAATGCATTATATGGAGATATAGGTCCCACCCATCTCATAATGAATTCATTCTTACTTGTGCCAAAAAATAAACATAAATCATTCATCATAACCCAACGAATAAAATGTGTTTCATAAATATCATCCCATAATAACATAATCCATATTAAAAAATCGATATCATTTCATCATAAGAAAAGTGAAACCATATAAATCATATGGAAATTATACTTGAAACATACACATATGAAATAATGTCATCTTAGATAGAAAATGGTTTCAATAAAATAGTTGAAATGAATTTTGAGGAAAATATGCTTTCTTTTTCAAAATCCTTTTATTATCACAAAATGCAATGAAATTTTAAAAGAAAAGATTTTTATTGAAAATCGTCTTGAAATATTGCAGAGTAATCATATTTAAAATAAGGATTTAAGAAAAAATAAAAAATCCGTTCATGTCATATAAGTTTAAAAATTTCATTCTCTTCGTACTTTTGTCGTAATGGTCAAAAAGTACCTCGTATGGAAAACAAAAGAAATATTACTTCCATAAGAAGTGGTAAAAATTGAAAAGGGTAAAAATGAATTTAAAAATACATGGAAGAATTGTAAACATTTTTTTATTACATTTTGAGAACATATGGACATGGATAATAAACATAAAGCTAGTAAATTCCCACTAATAAACAATCTCGGATAAGAATGAGATTGGGATTATTATCACTTACAAAGATCTTTTTGTAAATATAATTGATCACTTATGTGTATTTATTATAATTTCACATAAAGAATGTATAAATACATGAAAAGTTATAAAAATTCATTTCTCACATAATCTAAGAACGACTTAAACAAGAAAGAGAAGATCAACCCAAAGAACAAAAATTGGGCTAAGAATTTTCCTTACTTTGTGTACGACTTGACTCGATCGTTCATTATTCTCCTAAATAAAAAACCGAAGTTAATTTCTACTTGATTAAGAACCATTTTCAAGTTTATTATTCCTTTTATATCACTTATTACCATGTATAAACATTATGTAACCATTTAAGTTAATAACGGTTGTTTTTTTGATATTTGGTACTTAAGTCAAAAATGGACTTCTTGTAATTACATGTTGTTCATGTGGTCAAAGGTTCATTATATCCAGAATTATATTCATGATTTATATATCATATATATCATATATACCCATAATATAAATGTATTTATAATAGTACATAACATATGGAGGTAATAAATTTAATTTCACCATTCATGGAGACGGTAAGCCATACGTACGCATGAATGCTGCGTTAATTTATATTTCTTATTTTAATGGAATTTTAACATAATAATATATAGTTATATTATATTTACAGTATAAAATCATATATAATATCATTAAATCCATCCTTTTTTATATCCCACATAAGGCATTAACGAATCACATCACTTTGAGGGGGTGGTAGTCTGCACTTCCTCAAATGAGATTATCGTATTTACCCACTATGGAAACCATAAATGCTAGATATAATTGGAAAGTAAAGAAGAATAATGAAATCATAAACATAATTTATATCATATATAAATACAGTTCCATAATAATGGACACCATGATAGGCGGTAGGAGAAAATCGAACAATCATCATTTCGTGAGGTGTTAGTTTTCCATCCATAGAAACATTATGTTTTTCATCCATAAGAAGGTGGTTTGTGTAATTTTAGTTATAATATTTCTTATAACAACATCCTAGTATATTTTTGATACCAGTGTTGTTACAAAAGAAAGTATTTAAAAGATTTTATGTGTGGGAGAAGTAGAATAAAAGAAAACAATTTAAGAGAAACTGTTACCTTTAATTTGGGTAACATCCTTTGGATTGAACCAAAAGGACTTCTTGGAGTGCCTTTTTCCTAAGGTAAGGCTTATAGGGGTAGTAGAGGTATATATGGAGCTTAATTGGGAAGATTTTGGACGATACAAATGGATTGAGAGGTGTGTGGAATTGCATAGAAGTGGTCTCCTTTTTTAAGGGAGAGGAGGGGCTTTCTAGGAAAGCGTGAAAAATATTTTTTTATTATAACTTATATTCTGTTTCAAGAGGTCCAATACACATTAAGGTCGAAGATAATATGACTCGTATTTGAAATAAAAACATCCAATAAGAAGTGGATAGGTTTTGGATAATATTTTTATCATTATAATCTTATTTATTTAAATCATTTATTAATGAGCTAAATACTACATCATTATTGTGTCATAAATAATTTAATGTATTTGATATATAAAAATTATTAAAAAAATTCCATGATGTGGGAAATCTTTTTACCTTTTCAATTGATCTTTATAGTTGAAAATATAACTTATATTACACCATATAATAATTATTTACTAAACGAGTTTTGTTAATGTCATTTTTGACTTCTCATGAAATTAATTAATATAAATTGTCTTTTTCACTCCCATGTGGCTCAATGGGGTCCCAAATTCAACCCAAGGATGACCATGGTCGGCCACTACTAATCCAATAATTTTAGGACAATTGTCAAGGTAATTTGAATTATTATAATATTCTTTTAACCTTGAATTACCATATTTATCTTTAACTGCAGTAAATAAAAATTACCATAGTTACTAGCCATAATATCGAAAAAAAGTAACCTATTAACATAATTTGGACCCACTGATTCCAAATATGGAATTTATTTTTCAAAATTCAAAAGACAAAAGTTTTAGTAATTAATTTAACATTAATTCTGTTGTTAAGAAAACAGGTTTTAAAAGTTAAAACATTGCCAACGATTGAAATGTTTTTACCTATGAATTCAATGTAAAAATAATGTTAATGACATAAATTATAATAAATGGTAAAAATTTATTCTATTTATACTTTAAAACGATTCAATATTTTAATTTAACCATATATGTTATTACGAGGAAGAATGTTTTTTTAATTAAAATATAGCATGTTTTTACTATTCATCAAAATATAAAAGTTACTTGAATAATATGAAAAATTTATACAAAGTAAATTTTTATTTTCTGATTCCAAAGAAAAATTTATTTTGTCAAATTGAACTTATAAATATGTTCAGAACTAGATTTAAAATGGGTGCTCCATCAAAAGGTGGTAAAACTGCATTTTTTGAAAAATACTTCTTTTATCCGAAAAACTCATTTTGTTTTCATACCTCATTCTAGAATATGTGTAAAATGAATAATAATGATATAAAATTAGAAATGTAGTTAATACTATTTATAACAGATATTCCATAATAATATTCTAATAATACATCTTTGTTTACTGAAACCCAGTATGGCGTACTACACACGCTATCAAGGAAGATCGTGATTGTGTGTAACGTTAGCCAAGTCAGGGTTGTGTGTTGTGAAAGAATCCTTCGTTGTTTTGTATAATATAATCCAAAAAAATTTCATTTATACATTGAATATATATATATACACTCAATGTTGCATAGAATGACTACTATCAAACGAACTAGGAATTTTGTGTAACACAATCCATGAATAGTGTTGTGTATAGCGCAAGATAATATTGGTGTAGTGTTCAACAAAAGACATCAATGAAATTAAAAAGAATAATTCTCATGAAATCTCAGGTTGTTACATTCTACCCCCCCTTAAACTGAATTTCTTCCTCAAAATTCGTTGGGGTTATATATGGTTTACTACTTGAATTTTTCTTTCATAGAAACCCACATCGTAAAAAAGGAATATTATAACTTCATTTTAAAAAGTGAAGTATGAAACATATCAGTTACCCAAATTAACTCATCACTAGGTTTACACATAAGATTTAATAGGTGAAAATATCGATATGGAAGAAAAACCTAACCATCATGTTCCTATGGAGAGTGGTAGAGAACGTGGCTACGAAAAACCAACAATCACAAAGACATAAATTTGTGATGATTTAAGGAAACATATAATTCATCGGATATGAGGACATTAGGACAACATTTTTGGTTTTCAATATCATTCCCCTAAAGTTGAAGAATAATTAAAAGAAATACTTACTTTATTTTGGTACAATCTCACTGTTGTTTGTGCCTTGAACAATTTCCACATCATCTCTTAAGGAAATGAAGTTGAATTTGTATTTTGTGAAGTGTTATCATATCATATGATAGAATGATGGGTCATTCCTTCTGTCTCAAAAAAAGGTTAGAATAAGTTATCAAATAAACATAAGTCTATATATGGTGAGGTTAGTCGTATATGATTCCAAAAAATGGATTTATACATCATCTATCATACCGCTTAATAAAATAAAATTAGTTTATACTAACCAGGGACTTCCTGTAGGCCAGTGGTAGGCGATAAAGGCCTGTCACACTTTGGTTGTGGGTTCGATTCCCACATCCTTTTCCGACGCGATGGGTTGTTTCCCGTTCAACAGTTTGTCCCCTTTCTTAAACTAAACTATTATAACATTCTATCAATAATATCAAAAACAATTCTAGACTTAAACAATACTAAATTATTTTCAACATAATCCATTCCAATCTTTAGGCTTATCCAAAATAATTTTCTCAAACTCATAGTATAAAGAAATTGATTACTAAAAAGGACATATAACAAGCATGTGAATACCATCATTTATCCCTCATATATCAGATGATATATCTTGTTGACCACATTCCAAACATGTGAGTACCTTAATTTTGTATTCTCTTGAAAGATGAATACCCAATGAACCTTAGTGAAATCATGAATGCGTTCAAAAATAAACACTTTCCACATACCAAATTCCAAAAATTCAATATACTCAAACCATTTTATAATATTGTCCTTATATCAGTCATGAGCTCATGAATACAGTCAAACATTTCATTTTCCCATTATCCATTCATTACGATCATATCACCTTATTTCAAAAAATATCTCAATCAAGTTCCATGGTTATCAGTACCATAAAATTATTGAAAACCACAATAGACCAATACATAAATATTCCAATATTCCACGATACTATATACAACATTATTTTGGAATCCCATTACATAAAAAATTAATCATTCCACCACATTGTTGTCATATTCAACATCCCCAATAGTGTTCACATGTGACTTCCCTTTTCCCATTTCCTTATGTGGTTGCTCATGTCGATCATCAATAACCCTTGGATTAGGGAATTGATTAGCATAATGCCCCATTTCCTTGCACTGGAATCATTGAAGTGTTGGTGGTGAATTCTCTGCAGTCTTTTCTTTCTTCACATCATTAGCAACCCTTTATCCATTACTTCGACACTCAGCTACTCAATGACCTTCTTTTCCACACTTAAAACATTTTTGAGTCCCTTTAAGACAATATCCACCATGATTCTTTCCACACATTGATCATAAAGAAACATTCATCATTTTTACCACTGTTCTGAGATTCTCCTTGAATTCCATCTTTCCTTTTTTGTCAATACCATGAGATGGATATGTAACACCAACTTCCAGTTTTACCTTCACAGCACAACACAAAATTTATTCATAGCTACTGATGTCTTTTATAGCTAATGGCCTTTGAAGACTTGGTTTTAAGAAACTGAAGAATCGATAAACTTTACTTTCTGGTTGGTTGATAAATCTAGATTCATAACTTCCAAGCCTTGTAAAATGTGCTTCATATATTCCAACAGATTCACCATCCATTTTCTTAAGCTCATGGAAATCCTTTTCCATCTTTGTTCGAAGAATAAGAGGGAAGTACTTACTGAAAAACATGTTATTGAAGTTGTTCCATTCCATAGATTCAATTTCATCTTGGGGCCTTTTATTTTTAACTAGAGCACACCAGTGGTCTTCTTCACCTTCTAACCGGAAAACAGCCAAAATGAATTTTTCATGCTCTGAAAAGTGAAGTATTGAAAATTTCTTTTCAATGGTACTAATCCATTGTTTAGAAACAAGTGGATCAGAAAACCCACTTAAATAAGGTGAATGTTTTTTCATGAAGGACTCAATAGAATATTGTTCCCTTCTCTACTAATTTGGGAGTCTAGAATGATTCAGAGATTGTATAAGTATATCAATAAGATGTTTCACTCCATCTCCCATAACATTAGTTTTTTCAGGAGGAAAATAATCGCATCATCCATTACATTGATATACATGGTTCTTATAGGTTCCAGTCATCATCTAAAACCAAAAAAGAACAGTGTGAGAGGCAAAAATCATGCTAGAAAAACAACATAATTAAGGGGGTGTACCTTCAATATCTAACATATTAGGTTTAATTCTAATATAGTTTCCATAATTCTAGGAATATAACCTATATTAATACATAACCTTAGGGATGTCCCTAAACATACCTTAAAAATATCTCTAAGGGTCTCACCAATGATTTCGCATCATAGTTTCCAAGGTTAACTAAACCTTTCCTTTGATACCAACTGTAGCGGTCTGGAATTTCATCTAGTGAACTATAATTGATACCTATGAGGGGACTCCATGGGTGGCTACACCCCCTGGGTGAGACAAACCACTATCCCCAGGGGAAACCATTTTCTCATGAAGTCCTTGGGCGGAAATCCATGCATCGTCCAACGCTAACAAGTAAGAGTGCCCAAGGATTGGATACATTCCTACCTCCTTTGCCTCTAATACCAATTGTAGAGACCCAGAGCTTGACCTAAATAGAAATTATATTACTTTTGAGTAATAATTAATACATAACAAAAAACAGACACCAAAAGACCATAATAGTATAATGTCTTTGGAAACATAGAACGTAATCTTCTAATCGTGGTGAAGGATCTTCAACATCTCCCATAAAGATTATCCCCTTTTCATTTTCTTACCTAAAAACTTTCATTAAATCCTTGGGAAAAGAGAACATATAAAGGGTGATCGCAAATTCTTAGTAAGGGTAATCATGGCTAAAATAAAACAAATCACATACATTTGAACTTATAAACATGAACATAATGTTTAAACAACAATATCTTGGGCAATGACATAAAACATGGCAGTACATAAGCCATAGATCATAAAGAAACATTAATCATGATAAAATAGCATGGGAATAAAACATGTCATTGTGGAAACCATTATGCACATGAAATTATTTCGATAGTATCCAAGGCATTGCTTCCAAGACCATCTTATTGGACAAAGTCCCTTTCTGAATCGAGTTCACTCTTCGTTCCAGTCTTGTATTACTGAACCAGATCAACTAACCGTTCCAGCCATGTCTATCTCATGAGATATAAATCGTTCACTAATTCATTGGACAGAGATATAGGTCCCTCCCTTATCATAATGAAATCATTCTTACTTGTGCCAAAAAATAAACATAAATCATTCATCATAACCCAAATAATATAATAAGTCTCATAAATATCATCCCATCAAAACATAATCTATATAAAAGAAATGGAAATCATTTCATCATAAGAAAAGTGAAACCATGTAAATCATATAGACCTTATACTTGAAACATACACATATGAAATAATTTCATCTTAGATGTAAAATGGTTTTGATAAAACACTTGAAATTAATTCTTGAGGAAAATATCATTTCTTATTCAAAATCATTTTCTATTAAAAAAATGCCATGAAATTTTAAAAGAAAAGGATTTTTTTTAAAATAGTCATGAAATATTGTAGAGTAAGATTCTTTAAAATAACGTGTTATGAAACCGTAAAAAATCTAATCATGTCGTATATTTTTAAAAAAACATTCTCCTTGTACTTTTGTCGGAAAAGTCAAAACATACCTTGTATGGTAAACAAAAGAAATATTCCTTCCATATGATGTGGTAAAAGTAGTAAAGGGTAAAAATGACTTTAAACATACATGGAAGAAAAGTAAACATTTTATGAAAAATGTTTCAGAACATATGGAAATGTATAATAAAAATAACCTCAGTAAATACTTACGAATAAACAATATCGGAAAAGAATGAGATTGGGATAATTATCCCGTATAAAGATATTTTTGTAAATAAAATAGATCACATATGTATATTCACTATAAGGTCACATAAAGAAAGTATAAATACATGATAAGTTATAAAAATTAATTTCTTACATAATCTAAGAACGACATAAACAAGAAAGAGAAGATCAACCCAAAAACGAAATTTGGGTTAAGAAGTTTCCTTACTTTGTGTCCGACTTGACTAGATTGTTCTTTAATCTCTAGAATAATAAACCGAAGTTTATTTATAATTTCTTAAGAAACTTTTTCAAGTTTATTAGTCCTTTTATATCACTTATTACCATGTAATAAACATTATGTAACTATTTAAGTTAATAATGTTCGTTTTGTCAATATTTGGCACTTAAGTCAAAAATGGACTTCTTATAATTACATGTTGTTAATGTTGTCAAAGGATCATTATATCCAGAATTATATTCATCATTTATATATCATATATATCATATAAATCTATAATATACATTTATTTATAATTGTACATAACATAGGGAGGTATGAAATTAATTGCACCTTTCATGGAGACGGTAAGTTGTACGTACGCATTAACACTACTTTCATTTCTATTTCTCATTTTAATGAAATTAAAACATAATGATACATCAGTATATTATATTTAATGTATAATATAGTATATAATATCATTAACTCCATCCTTTTTTACATCCCACCTAAGGCATGAATAAATCACATCTCTTTGTGGGGGTCGTAGTCTGCACTTCCTCAAATTAGATTATCGTATTTACCCACTATGGAAACCATAAAGGCTTGATATAATTGAGAATTAAAGAAGAAAAATAAAATAGTAAACATAATATATGTCATATATAAATAAATTGCCATCATAATGACCACCATCATAGGAGGTAGGAGAAAATCAAACAATCATCGTTTCGTGAGGCGTTAGTTTTCCATACACAAAAACATTATGTTCTTCATATATTAGATGGAGTTGTGTGTAAGTGTAGTTCTAATAATTCTCATAAAAACATACTAGTATATTGAGGATACTGTTATTGTTAAAAAAGAAAATATTAATAATAGTTTAGGGGTTGGGGAAGTAGAATAAAAGATAACAATTTAAAAGAAACCATTACCTTTAATTTGGCTAACTTCCTTTGGTTTGAACCAAAAGGACTTCTTGGAGTTCCTTCTGCCTATTGTAAGGATTCTAGGGGGAGGAGTGAGATGTATGGAGCTTAATTGGGTGGAGTTTTGACAGTTCAAATTGCTTTAGAGGTGTGTGGAATCGCATAGAAGTGGTCTCTTTTTATAAGGGAGAGGAGGGCCTTTTTAGGAAAGGGTGAAAATATTATTTTAATATAAACTTATCATCGGTTTCAAGAGGTCCAAAACACATTAATGTATAATATAATATTCCTCGTATTAGAAATAAAATCATCAAATAGTAGTTGGACAGGTTTTGGATATGATTTTAATCATTATAATCTTATTTATTTAAATCATTTATTAATGAGGTAAACACTCCATCATTATTGTGTCATAAATAATTTAATTTATATGATGTCTAAAAATTATAAAAAAATAACATGATGTAGGAAATATTTTTAGAGTTCCAATGAATATTTATAGTCAAAAATAGGACAAATATAACACCATATAAAAATTAATTCATAAAATATTTTTGTTAATGTCAATTTTTTATTCCCATTAAATTAATTAATCAAAATTTTCATGTTCACTCCCCAAGTGGCTCTATGGGGTCCTGTAATTGACCCAAGGATTCCCATGGTATGCCACAACTCATCCAATAATGTTAGTACAAGTTTCATGGTAATTTTGAATTATTATAATTTTCCTTTAACCTTGAATTACACTATTTACCTTTAACCACAGTAAATAAAAATTACCGTTGTTACTATTCATAAAATGTAATTTTTTAAAAGTATCCTATTAACATAATTTAGACCCACTGATTCCAAATATGGAATAAATTTTTCAAAATTTAAAACACAGAAGATTCAGTAATAAATTTAAAATTAATCTCGTTGTTAAGGAAACGGGTTTTAAAAGTTAAAACATTGCCAATGATTGAAATGTTTTTACCTAGGAATTCAATGTAAAATTAATTTTAATGACATAAATTATATTAAATGGCAAAAATATATTCTATTTATACATTAAAACCATTAAATATTATAATTTAACCATATAAATTATTACGATGAAAAATGTTGTTTTTAATTAAAATATAGCAGGTTTTTACTATTCATCAAAATATGAAAGTTACCCGAATAATATGAAACATTTATCCAAATTAATTTTTTATTTCATGATTCCAAAGAAGAACTTTATTTTGTCAAATTTAACTTATAATAATGTAAAAAACTAAATTTAAAATGGGTGCGCCATTAAAAGGCGGTAAAACTGCATTTTTTGAAAAATACTTCTTTTATCCGAAAAACTGATTTTGTTTTAATACCCCAATCTAGAAAATTTGTAAGATGAATAATAATGTTATTAAATTAAAAATGAAGTTAATACTATTCATAACGGCTAGTCTATAATAATATTATAGCAATATATCGTTGTTTAGTGAAACCCGGTATTGCGTACTACACACGCTATCGAGGAAGATCATGATTGCGTGGAATGCAAGCCATGTCAGGGTTGCGTGTGGTTAAAGACTCCTTCGTTGTTTTGTATAACAGAATCCAACCATATTTCATTTATACATTGAATTTATATATATATAAACTTAATGTTGCGTAGAATGACTACTATCAAATGAAAATGAAATTGTGTGTAACACAATCCAAGAATAGTGTTGTGTATAGCGCAAGATAATGTTGGTGTAGCGTACAACACAAGACATCAATGAAATTAAAAATAATAATTCTCATAAAGTCTCATGTTTTTACACCCATGGTTCTTAAATCATCCATGTTTCAATTAATAAGTATTTAAGACATAATTTATATATATATAAAATTACCGTAATTTAAAATTCACAAAAAATTCTAGTATTTGAAAACAAATCCGAAAAATTAACCCCAAACTTTTTCTAACTTGTAGAATTGAAAAAATATTTCCATTTTATGGAAATAACTTTCTTAATATTTTTAATTTAATTTTTAATTAAAAACTAAATTTAAATTAAAATTACAAATTTTAAAATTAAAAAGGCTTTTCAAACACATTGTAAAATTAATTAAGGTCCCTTAAAATTATCATATAATCCTAATCCATCAAAATACATATTTATTAATAAATATTTTAAAAATATTTTATCTTTTAAATTATTTAATTAATCATAAAATTGTAATTAAATATACAAGAATACCAACTTTATGATATAATTATTTCATATTATCAAATATAGGTTGGAAAAAAATTTATACTTTCATTGTTAAGTTTAGTTATTCACTTGGATGATTAAAAATTCATAAAGGTTGTATTAGTATTCATAATGGTAACGTTATTAGTCATAATGGTTAGTTATTATTCACCATAAATTACAACTGTCTTATCGGACTCCAATCATCTTACTAATCAAAAACATGTTTAAAATATTTTCAAAATTAAAATCACAAATTTGGCAACTTTCTATTTAAACGACGCATAGTACTTAATAGTTCATTGTGTTGTGATTTCAGGTGAATATACTATATGAAATTATTATACAAATATAATTTCCATTGATTAAACATTTAGTCATTACATTTATTTTTTTAATAATAATTAAAAAAATCTATAACAAAGATAAATCATCAACATATTATAAGAATACTGATATTATAATATAACTTCTGTAAAATCCTACCTAAAAAACTGTTATATGTATTATATCATAAATGTGAAAACACTAACATCACTAAAATTAAAATATTATATGTTTCATAATCTTTTCCATATGGCTTAAAATATTCAATAACTCAACTCTTGGATTACTATGGAAGATATATACTCGACCAATAATATTTTTTCAATTTTTTTCTTATAATGATTATAAATAATTTTTTATTGATTTTTCATTAATTAAATAATTTTTTCATCATCAATATATATGATATTAATGTATTTACATATTTCCAAAAAATGAAAAATAAAAAACATGAAGAATAAAAACATTTTAGTTTTAAAATATGTATTTATAGTCTAGTTTATATTCCCTATTAACATATATTGAAAATGATATAGAAATTCAAATTTGAGAATGACATGGCCAGCTTTTCTTTAAATAAATCAATTTAAATATCTTAATCTCATACCAGTGGAATCAAAAGGATATAATTTCGACATAAGGATGACTTCAGTTTGAGAAAACTCATCCAATTATATTATGATAAGTGTTGTGGTAATTTTATAATATTATTTTTAAACTTAATTAACAGATTTACTGTAACACCCCAAGCTTCCACGGTACGTTTCACTTCGAATAATGCAGTAGCATGTGTTGTACGCAACCTCGAGCTCTAACACACACCACAACGAATTAAACTAGCCGTTGTGAATGGTAATACCTAATTTTTGAAATTTTATAAATTTTATTTATCAAAATGGACTTCATTTTTGGATTTGGAATATCGAAATTAGCCTATGTTGAATTTTTGGTATTTTTCTGAGAACTTCTATTTTTTATGAATAGTGAAAAATACTTAAAACAAATTTTTTAATCAAAATAATTTATAGTGATAAATTATACTATTTAGTGGTTTTAAAGAATAATTAGAATATATTTTTACCATTTTATCCAATGGTGGTCATTAGAATTAATTTTACATTGAAATTGGACATAAACAATTGCCAATCTTTTGATATAAATTGTTTCTTAAAAACACGCTATTTGTTGTGACAGCGGGAATTAATTATAAAATTAATTAATGAAACTTATATGTTTGGAATTTTTTAAAGTAGACATAATTTTTGAATTCGGAATATCAATTATAGCTTAGGGTGAAATTTTGGCATTGTTATGAAAAAACTTCAATTTTTGATGAATAGTGAAACCACTAAGTGGTAGTTAAATAACTGATTTTTCGTTTAAATGAAATATTACCACTTCAGCGATTTGATTTTCAAAAATCCGACCAACATGGTTGTCATTAAGAAGTAAAATGTGGTTCAATGAGATCAAAATAATTTTTTGGTGAATAGTAACTTTTAAGTTCTTAATCGCGATTAGAGGTAATTAGTGTAGTTTAAGGTAAAAATAATGTTTTAATAATATGAGATGAGCTTGAAACTTGTCCTACTCCTATTGGATGAGTCGTGGCCGACCAAGACAACCCATGGGTCAACTTGGGGACCCCATGGAGCCACTTTGATTGGAAAATGACATTAATATATATTTATATTTAATGTTAAAATTAAATTGACACAAACATGAGTTGTTTTACAAAAACAATTTTTAAGTTGGGTTTCACAAGTCCAAATTTTGATTATAAATATTCATTATAAATCTAAAACTATTTCCTACATCATATTATTTTTTTTATAATTTTTAGACATTAAATTAATTAAATTATTTATGACATCATAATGATGGAGTGATGACCTCAATATTTAACGATTTAAATAAAATGAGAAGATAATGCAAAATCCAAGGCTTACACTTGTCCAAAGCCTATTGGATGAGGAGATTTCGAACCCTTATCACCTTAGCCACGAATTATATAAGTGTGGGACCTTTAGAATCCGAAAAGAATTGTATAATAATGTAACATTTCAATCTTTCCAAAAGAGCCCCTCCTCTCCACTTATAAAAGGCCCCCACCTCTCCCACCTTATTCACACCATAAATCCATTTGGATCAGCCAAACTCTGCCCAAATACTCTCCCAAATTCCCCCTCTTACTCCTAGAAGCCTAAATTTGGGAAGAACTCTTCCCAATGAAGCCTTTGGCTCAAATCAAAAAGAGTTACCCGATTTTGAGGTAATGTCTTCTCTAAAGTTGTTTTGTTTTATTTTTCTTCTCCAACCCCCTAAAATCTTTTTATTCATTTCTTTTGTACCAACAACAGTATCCTAAATATACTAGGATGTTTCTATAAGAAGGATTCGAGCTACACTTACACACACATACATCTAATGGTTAAAGAACATACGGTTTCTGTGGATGGAGAATTTCTGCCTCACGAAACGATGATTGTTCAACACTCATATAACACCTTCAAAGGTGACCATTAAGATGTCACTATATTTATATATTATATATAATGTGTTTATGTTTTACTTATGCTTCTGTATTTCTCATTTATGGCATACTTTATGATTTCCATTATGGTTAAAACGCGATAATTTCATTTTAGGAAGTGCGGACTACCGCCCCCTCAAAGTGATTTGAATCTTTAATGCCATATATGGGATGTATAAAGGATGGATTAAATGGTATTATACACTATATTATACTGTAATTATATTATAAATTTATATCATTATGATTCCGTTCCATTAAATACGAAATAGAAATGAAAGTAGCGTTCATGCGTACGTACGGCTTATCGTCTCCATGAACGGTGCATTTCATTTCTTACATCTAAACGTTACGTGACATTATGAATGAATGTATATACTATATATATATGATATATATATGATATCTACATCATGAATATAATTCTGGATATAATGGATAATTCACCACATGAACAACTTGTAATTAGAAGAAGTTTATTTTTGACTCAAGTACCAAAGATCGACAAAACGACCGTTATTAACTTAAATAATTACATAATGTTCATATCATTGTAATAAGTGATATAATAAGGATAATGAAATTGAAAATGGTTCTTAATAAGGTATATATTAACTCTAGTTTATTATTCAGGAGGTTAAAGAACGGTTGAGTCAAGTCAGACACGAGGTAAGGGAACTTCTTAACCCAACTTCCATTCTTTGGGTTAATCTCCTACTTTCAAATTATGTCATGATATTATTATGTCTTATTTTGTATTTTTTACTTTCTTTATGTGTATTTATCGTGAATACACATAATAGATCTATTTTATATAAAAATTATCTTTGTAAGGGAACTTCTTAACCCAATTTCTATTCTTTGGGTTAATCTCTTACATTCAAATTATGTCATGATATTATTATTTACTATTTTGTATTTTTACATTATTTATGTGTACTTATAGTGAATACTCATAATAGACCTACTTTATAAAAAAAATATATTTTTAAGGACTTCGTATCAATCCCCTTTCATTGAGGCATATTTGGTTTTATACACAACTTTCTTTTATACGGTGTATAAACCCCTTTGACTTTTATGTTTATTCAAAAGGAATCTTTTTATATGAAGCGTTTTGCTAAACGACAAAAGGGAATGTTTTTCTTTCCGTACTTATGCGGTGACAACGACTTCTCCGCCGCCGTGACCATTATTTGAGTTTCGACTTCCTCTACAAGCCATCTTTTTTTAATGAAAATTAAATACAAAGTTTTAACTTTCTTTTATTTTGGTATTGAAAATGGTTTTGAAAGAGTTTTTATTATATCAATGTGTTGTATTGATATCTTGTGATTGAAATGTGGAAATTTTATGTTTCCTTTATGAATGTTTTATGTGATATGATTATGTTATGTTTTATGATTTGTTTAAACCTTTTCATATGAGGAATGTATTGGACTTAATAAGTGACGGGTGGAGCCCGCTATAGCCCCTCGATGAATCGGTAGGTCTCATGAGACAACTAGACGTGGAATTGGCCGAGGCCCTTTCCCAATTTGATTTATGGTTTTGGCCGAGGCCTTAATCATTTTAGAAGTCTTGGCCGAGGCCTTGACAAAATGTTTCAGAATGTCTGGCATTATACATTCCCTCATTATGAAAGTGGTTATTGATATTTCATGTGATTATTCGACCAGTAGAATATCCATGTGAAGAGGTGAATGGCATTACCTCATTTTACTTTTGCCATATTATGTTGATGTTCAAGTTTAAAAGGCTTTTCTTTTAGTCATACATTGCCTTAAATGTTTATGTTTATTTATGAAAGATTCTGTAATATTGTTATCCTTACTGAGCATCTGAGCTCAGCCCTTTCAATGTTTTAATATTTTCCAGGATGTGAAGAAGTATTTTATGAATGACCTACACGGATAGTCAGAAGAGGATATGAGTGTGGACTATGGAGACTTTGTTATTGTAGTTTTTCACCTTCTGATGTAATGTAACATTTATGAATGTCTCTAGTCTTTCCAAGGCTACTAAACTAATCGGTCTTTTGAGACTTGATCTTTTGTGATCATTCCATTGTTACGAAGTAATGCACCGACTCTGGGTAGCTGGGGTCGGGGCGTTACAGTTGGTATCAGAGGCAGTTTAGTACTAACCTTGGAAGATAGATTTAGATAAACTCTGATTAGAGCATGAAGACCTAAGATGAACTTTGAGGATTATTAAAGAAGAACTTCCTAGAATTTTGTTATTGTAGAGATTTTGTGAGTTTTCCGAGCAATACATCCCTGTCTAGATACGAGCAGGTGGAGGCGGCTCTGGAACAGATGTACCTAGGGGTAAAACCTGAAAACACCACTTTGAGCTAGACTCGAACAGGAACTGGTGCACGACAACGGGCCTTGTTTCACTCTTGGTTACGACACTACCGGGGGATATCCTTAGGATAGTTCTCATTTTCTTTACAAAACACTATGAAGGGTTATGAGTATATACTTCCTCAAAGAAAACTTTTTTTATGATTATGGATTATATCCATAAATTGTTAAATTAGTGTTAAGTGTTTTACAAGTATGGAATTGTGTATTTTGATTCATAAACTAATCTAGTTTATGCCATTGTTTAGAAATGGCGCCTAGTGGAAGGAATGGAAACTGTATCAATGCACGCACTCCGTGTAGGGATTTCCCTCCTGCTCAAGATAATTATTGTGGATCAGGAGATACAACTAGTGCTGATCAACTTATTACCATACTGGGACAACTCACTCAGGTTATGAATAATAACCTTACTCGTATGGATCACCCTGATCCACAACTTGGAGGATCAATGTTAGACCGCTTCATGAGGCAACAACCGCCAACATTTAATGGGGGTAAAAATCCGTTAGTAGCTGAGCAATGGATAAAATCCTTAGAGAAAATATTCCATGCCTTTGGGAGTAGCGAAAGGGAGAAGGTTGTCATGGCAGTTTACCGCCTCACTAGAGATGTCGATCAGTGGTGGTCGCTGATTCAAAACACAAAGGAAGATGATGATGTATCGAATATGAAATGGAGGGAGTTCAAAGAGCTTTTCTTAGAAAAATACTTTCCTCGTGACCATCGAGCAGATATGGAAAGGCAATTTCTGAGTCTGAGGCAGAAGGAGGATGAGAATGTCGCAAAGTATGAGGCTAACTTTACAAGGTTAGCGAGGCATGCTGCCGATTATATACGTAACCCAAGGAGTAAGATTGATCGTTTCTTTGATGGGTTAAAACCATTTCTTCGTCGAGCATTAGTCTCACAATCATTCCAATCATACGAAGATATTGTCTCGTGTGCTATCAAGACAGAAAAGGAATTCTCTAAGTCTTATGACTACAAAGTAAAGCAAGAGAAGAATAGAACAATGGAACAAGAGACAGATAAAGGGAAAAAGGGAAAGAAGGATTTTCCATTATGTGATAATTGTGGAAAGAATCACCCTGGTACTTGCCTAAAAGGAATGGGAGTTTGTTATAAATGTAGAGAAAAGGGTCACCAGGCTCGTGATTGCAAGGGAAAGAAAGAGGCTGTCAAAGTTGAATGCTACAATTGTAGGGAAATGGGGCATTATGCAAACGAATGTCCTAAGCCTCAAGAAAACTTACCTCAGAAAAGGCCAAGGGATCAAGGCCAATCTTATGCTGTGACTACAGTTGAAGCGGAATAATTAATGTATTGGTGCTTTTGGACTCATGGATTATATTCCGGTTATTAGAATAAAGTGATATATATATATATAAGGATTGTACTGCAGTACATGTTGATTTCAATAAGGTTTTAATATGATGAAGGTAATTATATTTTTATTATGTGACAATAAGAGAAACTTTACTTTGTTTGGGGAATCTGATAAATTGATTTTGTAATTAAGAGACCTTTTAGAGAAAGTCTGGACAGAGGTATTTTGGATAACTATAAAGGTTGGAGTGGATTATGTTGATCTTTGGATAGTATTGTTTAAGGTTAAAAAATTTATGAAGATTATTTTTGGAATATTATGATACTATAGTTTTAGGAAAAGGACAACCTGCAGGGTGGGGCATAACCCGTCACGTCGGACAAAGCTGCAGGAATCGAACCCACAACCATAGTGCGAAAGGCTTTTATTTCCTACCACAAGCCTACAGGAAGTCCCTAGTTATTAGAAAATAATTTTAATAATCTAAATGGTATGTGTTAAGATTTGGAACCTTATACAATTATGATAAATAGAATATTTTTGAGTTCTATTACATTTTAGAGTGAAAGATGGGTTTTTGGTAAAATTTATTAAAGAATGAAAGTCTACATGACAAGTATGTATATTCCCTTACGTTCTTAGTAAATCTCGTAAATAAATTCTTTAACTTTATAAAGGGTAACTTAAAACAAAAGCGTTGCCAGTTAAATTTTCCAATTGGGGATTCAATGATCGTTTAACCAATCACAAGTTTGTGATTTTCTTATTGTTAACTTTCTCCTAATCCAGATTTCTACAACTCTCCATCAAACCTTGATGGTTTGTTTTTCTTCCTTATCCATATTTTTATAGAATCCTAGTATGTGATATCTCGGGTGACCTTTGTACTTATCTTGCTTTCTTTTAATGTTATATATTTATTAACCTTATTTCCGATGTGGGTTTTCCTCAAAGGTATTTTCTCTTTTCAACCATTTATTTTCAAAGAAAAATTTCAAATTGCGAGGACGCAATTTATTGAAGGAGGGGAGAATGTAGCACCCCAAGCTTCCACGGTACGTTTCACTTCGAATAATGAAATAGCCTGTGTTGTACGCAACCTCGAGCTCTAACACACACCACAATGAATTAAACTAGCCGTTGTGAATGGTAATACCTAATTTTTGAAATTTTATAAATTTTATTTATCAAAATGGACTTCATTTTTGGATTCGGAATATCGAAATTAGCCTATGTTGAAATTTTGGTATTTTTCTGAGAACTTCTATTTTTTATGAATAGTGAAAAATACTTAAAAACAATTTTTTCAATAAAAATAATTTATAGTGATAAATTATACTATTTAGTGGTTTTAAAGTATAATTAGAATATATTTTTACCATTTTATCCAATGGTGGTCATTAGAATTAATTTAACATTGAAATTGGACATAAACAATTGCCAATCTTTTGATATAAATTATTTCTTAAAAACACGCTATTTGGTGTGACAGCGGGAATTAATTATAAAATTAATTAATGCAACTTATATGTTTGGAATTTTGTAAAATAGACATCATTTTTGAATTCGGAATATCAATTATAGCTTAGGGTGAAATTTTGGCATTGTTCTGAAAAAACTTCAATTTTTGATGAATAGTGAAACCACTAAGTGGTAGTTAAATAACTGATTTTTCGTTTAAATGAAATATTACCACATTAGTGATTTGATTTTTAAAAATCCGACATACATGGTTGTCATTAAGATGTAAAATGTGGTTCAATGAGATCAAAATAATTTTTTGGTGAATAGTATCTTTTAAGTTCTTAATCGCGATTAGAGGTAATTACTGTAGTTTAAGGTAAAAATAATGTTTTAATAATATGAGCTGAGATTGAAACTTGTCCTACTCCTATTGGATGAGTCATGGACGACCAAGACAACCCATGGGTCAACTTGGGGACCCCATGGAGCCACTTTGGTTGGAAAATGACATTAATATATATATATATATATATATAATGTTAAAATTAAATTGACACAAACATGAGTTGTTTTACTAAAACAGTTTTTAAATGGGGATACACAAGTCCAAATTTTGATTATAAATATTCATTAGAAATCTAAAATGACTTCCTACATCATAGTATTTTTTTTATAATTTTTAGACATTAAATAAATTAAATTATTTATGACATCATAATGATGCAGCGATGACCTCATTATTTAACGATTTAAATAAAATGAGAAGATAATGTAAAATCCTAGGCTTACACTTGTACAAAGCCTATTGGATGAAGAGATTTCGAACCCTTATCACCTTATCCACGAATTATATAAGTTTGGGACCTTTAGAATCCGAAAAGCATTGTATAATAATGTAACATTTCAATCTTTCCAAAAGAGCCCCTCCTCTCCACTTATAAAAGGCCCTCACCTCTCCCACCTTATTCACACCTTAAAGCCATTTGGCTCGGACAAACTCTGCCCAAATACTCTCCCAAATTCCCCCTCTTACCCCTAGAATCCTCAATTTGGGCAGAACTCTTCCCAATGAAGCCTTTGGCTCAAATCAAAAAGAGTTACGCGATTTTGAGGTAATGTCTTCTCTAAAGTTGTTTTGTTTTATTTTTCTTCTCCAACCCCCTAAACTCTTTTTATTCATTTCTTTTGTAACAACACCTGTATCCTCAATATACTAGTATGTTTCTATAAGAAGGATTCGAGCTACACTTACACACACATACATCTAATGGTTAAAGAACATACGGTTTCTGTGGATGGCGAATTTCTGCCTCACGAAACGATGATTGTTCAACACTCATATAACACCTTCAAAAGTGGCCATTAAGATGTCACTATATTTATATATGATATATAATGTGTTTATGTCTTACTTATGCTTCTGTATTTCTCATTTATGGCATACTTTATGATTTCCATTATGGGTAAAACGCGATAATGTTATTTTAGGAAGTGCGGACTACCGCCCCCTCAAAGTGATATGAATCGTTAATGCCATATGTGGGATGTATAAAGGATGGATTAAATGGTATTATACACTATATTATACTGTAATTATATTATAAATTTATATCATTATGATTCCGTTCCATTAAATAAGAAATAGAAATGAGAGTAGCGTTCATGCGTACGTACGGCTTACCGTCTCCATGAACGGTGCATTTCATTTCTTACATCTAAATGTTACGTGTCATTATGAATGAATGTATATACTGTATATATATGATATATATATGATATCTACATCATGAATATAATTATGGATATAATGGATAATTCACCACATGAACAACTTGTAATTATAAGAAGTTTATTTTTGACTCAAGTACCAAAGATCGACAAAATGACCGTTATTAACTTAAATAATTACATAATGTTCATATCCTTGTAATAAGTGATATAATAAGGATAATGAAATTGAAAATGGTTCTTAATAAGGTATATATTAACTCTAGTTTATTATTCAGGAGGTTAAAGAACGGTTGAGTCAAGTCAGACACGAGGTAAGGGAACTTCTTAACCCAACTTCCATTCTTTGGGTTAATCTCCTACTTTCAAATTATGTCATGATATTATTATGTCTTATTTTGTATTTTTTACTTTCTTTATGTGTAATTATAGTGAATACACCTAATAGATCTATTTTATTTAAAAATTATCTTTGTAAGGGAACTTCTTAACCCAATTTCTATTCTTTGGGTTAATCTCCTACATTCAAATTATATCATGATATTATTATGTACTATTTTGTATTTTTACATTATTTATGTGTACTTATAGTGAATACTCATAATAGACCTACTTTATAAAAAAAATATTTTTAAGGACTTCGTCTCAATCCCCTTTCATTGAGACATATTTGGTTTTATACACAACTTTCTTTTATACGGTGTATAAACCCCTTTGACTTTTATGTTTATTCAAAAGGAATCTTTTTATATGAAGCGTTTTGCTAAACGACAAAAGGGAATGTTTTTCTTCCGTACTTATGCGGTGACAACGACTTCTCCGCCGCCGTGACCATTATTTGAGTTTCGACTTCCTCTACAAGCCATCTTTTTTTAATGAAAAATAAATTCAAAGTTTTAACTTTCTTTTATTTTGGTATTGAAAATGGTTTTGAAAGCGTTTTTATTATATCAATGTGTTGTATTGATATCTTGTGATTGAAATGTGGAAATTTTATGTTTCCTTTATGAATGTTTTATGTGATATGATTATGTTATGTTTTATGATATGTTTAAACCTTTTCATATGAGGAATGTATTGGACTTAATAAGTGACGGGTGGAGCCCGCTATAGCCCCTCGATGCATCGGTAGGTCTCATGAGACAACTAGACGTGGAATTGGCCGAGGCCCTTTCCCAATTTGATTTATGGTTTTGGCCGAGGCCTTAATAATTTTAGACGTCTTGGCAGAGGCCTTGACAAAATGTTTCAGAATGTCTGGCATTATACATTCCCTCATTATGAAAGTGGTTATTGATATTTCATGTGATTATTCGACCAGTAGAATATCCATGTGAAGAAGTGAATGGCATTATCTCATTTTACTTTTGCCATATTATGTTGATGTTCGAGTTTAAAAGGCTTTTGTTTTAGTCATACATTTCCTTAAATGTTTATGTTTATTTATGAAAGCTTCCGCAATATTGTTATCCTTACTGAGCATCTGAGCCCACCCCTTTCAATGTTTTAATATTTTCTAAGATGTGAAGAAGTATTTTATGAATGACCTACAGGGATAGTCAGAAGAGGATATTAGTGTGGACTATGGAGACTTTGTTATTGTAGTTTTTCACCTTCTGATGTAATGTAACATTTATGAATGTTTCTAATGTTTCCAAGGCTACTAAACTAATCAGTCTTTCGAGACTTGATCTTTTGTGATCATGCCATTGTTACGAAGTAATGCACCGACTCTGGGTAGCTGGGGTCGGGGCGTTACATTTACACTTTTATTTATTAATAAAAACTACGGATGTTACTATTATAACACCCAAATATAAGAGAAGTCTATTTACATGATTGGTACCTACTAATTCTAAATATGTAAATCATTTTTGAAATTTTAAAACACAGATGTTTTGTAAATAATATAAAATAATTCTCATTGTCATAATGAGAAGATGGGTTTTAAAATTTAAAACATTGAAAAATATTTAAATTTTTATACATCAGAATTCATAGTAAAATTCATAATAATGACCTTAATTATATTAAATGATAAAAAATAATATATTTATAATATAATGACATTAACTAATATAATTAAACCATATAATTGTTTTTATGAAAAATTCTGTTTCCAATTAAAATTTTGTAAAATTTATCTATTCATCAAAACATGAATGTTATCAGAGAAATATAAAAAATTCATCAAATGAAAATTTTTATAACCTGCTTCAAAATAAGATGTTCTTGTTTTCATATAAAAATTAATAATGTGTTAAAATATTGATCTAAAATTGGTTCTCTATTAATCGGTGTAAAAATTACCCTTTTCAAAAAAAAATTGTTTTATTCATTAAATAGGGTTTATTCATATCATATGACTAAAACATTTTTTACATGAATATAAAAAATATTTTGTTAAATATATAACAAATAAATTTCATAAATTTTATTTAAAAATTGAAATTCATTTAATTTCTTAATACAGAAATTCATATATTTCCTTTAAATTTAATTGGATTATATTTTTCATAAATAATTGGTTGTCAATGAATTCATTGTACATCTTCATAATATTGTTATGTGTATTACCACTAACATAAAGACTATTTTATAGTTTTTATTTTATAATAATGGTGTATCGTGATTCTTTTAAACTCAGAATTGGATGAAATTCAATCTATTGGATAATTATTTAAAGAAAATATTTTATATAAACATCTGAGTGTTACATTTTACCCCCCTTACACTAAATTTTCATCTCGAAATTCGAAAATAGAATACAAAAATATAGGAATGCATCTACATCCTCATATCCTTATGTTCCCACGTTGCTTCCCCAAATTGGTGGTTCCTCTACAAAACATTCACAAATAGGGTGGTCTTGTTTTCGTGAACTTTTTCTCTATAATCAAAAATCAATATCAATTGTTATTAAAATGAATAATCATTCTCAAATGGTAATAATTTTTAGGTTATTACATTTGAAGGAGGTTGTATGTATTTTTTTGAGGAGAGAGACATGGAAGACATCATGAACCAAAGAGAGATTCGGTGGATGTTCCAATATATAATCTACCTTCTGAACATGATCAATAATTTCAAAAGGATCAATATACGTTGATCTCAACATTCCCTTCATTCTGAATCTCTTTACATTCATCCAAGGAGATATTCATAGAAACACCTTATCACCTATTTCAAACTCTACGTCTTTTCATTGGTTTTTAGAATAACTTTTTTATTGACTATGAGGTACATTTATTTGTTGTTTAATAGATCTAAACTTCTATATAAATTCATAAATAGGATATGGTCCTAATAGATTTCTTTCCCCATGTTAAACCCAACATGTTAGGGTTTTGAACTTATTTCCATAGAGGGATTAATAAGGATCCATCTGAATAATAGAGTGAAATATATTATTGTTAGAAAATTATACCAATGGTATGTGTTGATCCCGACAACCGTTAAAATACATTGAGAAATATATCAAAATGCCTTACAGAGTTTTAATAATCCTCACAATTAGACCATCTATCTAATTATGATATGTAGAGTTGAAACATAACTCTAAATCTAGAGCCCACTAACAACTTCAACAATATATCAAGGTAATACTCAGATCTCGATCAGATATAATGGAAATTGGTACTCCATTGAATCTTACCACTCCATCTAAATATATCCTAGAATGCTTATCAATATATAAATTTTTATTGATAGCAATGATGTGTTCCAACATTATAACGTAATCATCTATAACTCTTATAGAATTATGTCATTTCGATTGTTTGGGATGTCTGATGACAAAATCTATAGTAACGTTTTCCCATGTGCATACTCGTATGGTTAATGTTTGTAACATCCCTTTAGACTTATTTCTCTCAAACATAACTTTCTGAAAATCCAAGCAATGGGGGACATATTCCGCAATATCTCTTTTCATTCCTTCCCACTAGAAATAAACATTCAGGTCCATGTACATGTTTTTTCTTCTGGGATGAATAGAGAATGAAGAACAATGATCCCCATAAAATAGAACCTTCATTAATTTTGGTTTGGTAAGATTAAAAACATTTCTCCTAATCCTTATCATTCCATCAAAATCATGTTGAATTTAGGAAAATTTCTCGTCGTCTTTTATATCTCTACATCTTCCATTTATGCCAACTTATTCTTTAATTGTATCAATGGTTCAAAATTCAGTAGAGAAAGACAATATTTATCCACTTCATTAAAATGTCAAACCCCACCCTTCACAAATCCAAAAATAATGTATCTTTTGTGGTGGAATTATCACCTCCTTTTACCCCCATGTTAGGTCATGAGGGCATCTTGGATATTGAAGAGTCAGAAGATATGGTTTGGGATTAAACACTATGCTTATCCATTCATCATCCTTATGTTGATTCATGAGGTCATCTAACCTCTTTGGTGGGTATATTTATATGATTGCAGCTTGCACATGATGAGGAGTCCTGTTGTGGCTATTTAGTGGTCATCTCATTATCATGGCATGATGTTTCTTATGCTTGATGCATAAGTCCTCATATTCTTGAATGATTGTGTATATTAGAGAATAATGTCATGTAACATTGACTATAAGGAATCTTATGTTTCTCAAATAAGGAATATCCTTTTTTTAATATGTGGAATCCTATGCTTTGACATATTGGTTATTCTATAGTTTTATGTTCTGTAGTGAGTTAAATGGAATTTCTTCTTATTATTATGGTATGAGACATCTTATTCTAGACTCTTAATGAATTAAATTACTGAATGATAAAGTATTATTTAGTTAAATTTTATGTACTAATGAATATGTTTTGTCTTTTCATGATCAGGGAATGATGCATCGTATTATTGGTTAATAAGTCATCCTATTAATGAATGAGATTTTATGAAATTGTTTTATGTCATGTAGTGAGGACTACTAAGAAGAGAATTACTAGTAGTGGCTAGTGTGATACTTATGTGATAGTGGCCCCATCATGTTTGAACTAACACTTGAGTTAGGTGATGGGTTTTTAGGAGTTTCTTGATGTGTTTTCTTCCTCAAGGTACTCAGTTAATCAAAGATGAGAATCTCAACATGTGACTTGGGAAATGAAAAATGATGAGTACATCCACTCAAATGACATTGGGGAGTGTTTAGAAGTATCTTGTCATAATGAATTGTATTGGGTGAATGTTTTTTATAGGGTCAATACCAAAATTTCATCAGCAAAACCAGAGTTTGCAGTGCGATCATCTATTTCTCATGGGTCAATGATAGTAGTGAAGGGACCAGTCCTGGGGCCCATGACCACATCTTATCAGTAATGCTGACTTGGGGTGTAAGGGTGAATCTCGTATGGTAGAGAATAATGGGTTTGATGTTCGGAGTTTCTAGAGGTATTGCAGTTCATAGAGCTTATGGTCACATGAAGTAGAGGGTATCATGATAATATTGGGTTCGTGAAGTGTGGGGATTCATGGAGATTAGTGATTCATGAAGGATGGATATTCATAGAGATCAATGATTAACAATGTTTGGGGATTCATGGTGGTCAAGTTATCATAAAGGATAGGGCTTCACAGAGCTCTGGATTCCATGATGGTTGGTGCATCATGAGGCTCATTGGTTCATGAATTTTGGGGCTTCAAAAATTTGAAGGTGTCATGAATGATTGGGATTCACAAAGCTCTAGGTCTTACGAATGATAATTAATCACAGACCTCAGGGTATCATGAACGTGATCAACATTCATAAGAGTATTATCAGGGAAAGGTAGGTTTAGAATGGATGTGGAAAACATTAGTTTAAAAGTATTTATAGATATGAGAAAATTCTTTCTTCATGAGGAATGCTCATTCACTAAGGATTACCCATGGTGAAATGAGGTCCGTTAATTGACAATTTTGACTAGAGATTTTTGAATTGAGAGCATGATATCACAAATTGGTATGCCCTATTTTTTCTGTTGAATGTGTGTAAGGACATTAAATGGGAATCTGTTTTAACATGATGGCAGGCCTTCACTAATCTTTACGAGTCTCATGAGTCGGTGGAGCATCACGACTCCGAATGCCTCTTTTGCAAAGATCACCTACAACCCTTTTCCCATTGGTAAATATACTTTTGAGAATCCAAAACTCGTTGTATAGAGGTATCCATCTAGACATTGAAACCTAGACCTCTATGAATAGACATCAAAATGGTTCTTTGTGAATCAGAATTCATGAATCAAATATCATCAAATAAGATATCCACAAATAGTTTCGTTAATCTGACTTCATACGGCCATACCATATGATTTGTGACTCCATTCAGGTTCTATGACTAGTCAAATAGAAGACACTAAAATGAGATACACGCCTAGAGAAATTAGATCAACTATTGGTCCCTTGTTGGTGGTATTTTATAATTTCCAAAACTTTCTAATGGAAAAAACATTCAAAATGATTTATTTATTAAAAATATATTTTCAAAAAAGAAATGTATGATTTCCTCAAGAATGTTTTTGAAGATATTTTATTGCATTTCTATTCATCTACAAATTAAACCCTTTATTATTAATCCCATTGTTAAATATTTCAATGATTATATCCATATTAATTATATTGATAGTTTATGATATTATTGACCAGAAAAATAATTTACATTCACTTATTTGATTAAATGTTTTATCCATTACCAACCCTCTGACTTATTGACATAAATGTTGTCATTAAAAATTAAATTTCCACTATATATACATATTATTTTACCTGGATATTTTATTTAATAAACCATTATTCATTTTTATATATTATTTTTTACACTAAAGGTTACATTATAGACAGGAAAATTATTGATAATACATATTAATTCTTCAGCAGAAATATTTAATGCTAGGTAACATTTTTCATGAATTAAATAAATTAATCAATGTATAAGGAATGTTTTTGGAAATAAATACATGGTTAGGTACTGATTACTGATATCCTCTCGATATTTCGAAGTGTATCATGAAGGAAATTAGTAGGATAAACCCTATGAGTTTGTACAGAGTAATTATTTAGTTTCTTGTGTATAGTATTGAATGTTTAGATATTATTGTACAATAAAATCAGTTTTTAAGAAGTAGTTTCAAATAATATTTTTAATTATCGTTATGGTAGATGTATTATGTCCCTGATATGTGATTTCAAATTATTTTTAATTTCATTAATTAAAATTCATTTCATATTGACCATGATATTTTAAAAATTATTTTTCTATTAATGCATTTAATTATCATTTTATTTATTAAATGGAATGTGTTTCCAATTATTTACATCACCATATAGATTATAACATATACATTATTATAGTTACGTTATTTATCATGAACATTTGTTATGTTCATTACATTAAATTATTTATAATTCTTATTAATTCCTGACATATTCTGTTGTACTTATCCCTTAATTAAAATTTTAAATCACGTTTTTCTTATTTCCTTCCATAGGAATACATGAAGTGCACTATGACATATATATATGATTTTACTAGAGGGAATAATGATATTCATATAAAAATTATGTTTTAATTAGTGAATTAAAATATCATATGGGAATAATGTTATTTATTAATATAACTTCAAATATAAAATATTAGTTTCATTGGGATGTGATTCCTATTTTCATATTCCAATGTATAAAAGAATGTACAAGATATGAGTTATTAGGGTTTGAGTTTCTATTGTTTTTTACTTATGTTTTTTAATAAAAACCATATGAACTATATTTATGAAAAACATACATTAGATACCATTTCCCTATGATATTACATGAGGAAAATTGTAGAATAACATCCTACTATTTTTTTATTGAGATGATTATGTGAATTTTTATTGTAATATATCACTGTCTGAAAACAACATTTGAATTTGGTTATGTCATAGAGGCACCTAGTGGTAATAGCTATGAAAAGGATGAATTCGGATTGAAAAGATCATCAACTAGTGCATGAAGTCGGTCCTTACTATGCACAAAAATTAAAATTCAAGGGTGATATTTTTATGACATATCACATTTTATTTAAAATAAATTATGAAGTATTTTAATAGAAAACGAAAATTAGTGACATAGGTTAACCAAAACTGGCATAGATTGAAAATAATGTGTTAGGATTTATACATCCTATAAATAATTATATCGTATTCCCAAAATGATTATTGTTTCTCACAATATTACATTTGGTATTAGTAAATGGATTAATGCTAGATATATCATGATAACATTAAATATGAGGAAAATATATTGTTTATAAAGACCCCATTGGGATTATAAATGAATATAAAATATCATGATAATTCTAAATTAGTTTTCTAAGAAATATGACTAAAAAAATTTAGTTTAACCAACTCTTGGGCTGACCAAATAAGATAAGGATTGAGTATTATAGGAGCTCAAGTGGGGGATACCATGGAAACTTTATCCTTGATTGTAGTCATGATAGAAATGTGGATGGGGACATTCAGTAAAATGTCTGAATGGAATATTAAAAAGATTTATGTGAGAAAATGAAGGTTGTAAATAAATTAATTACTGAGAAAAAATGAGGAGTTTTTGTGAATGACATAAATCTCATCTTAAGGTCTCATTTATAGTTCGTTGTATCGAATGTGGGGAACCCGTGCATTACACGAGTTAAATATATACTGTAAAAATCACCTCTCAGGCCACATAAGATCATATGTTGATCTAGGATTAGTGAAGTATTTATTCATATTCTAGACTTATATTTTAGATGTATTTATATAATTGCTACTTCGATATAATAATCATGAAACATTAATAGATTATATTATTTTTCAAAAGTATATGTGTCTTTGTTTACGTAATTTTAATGGATACCATCACATGTTTAGGATTTTAAGATTCATCATAATTTCAAAGTCATAAACAACACATTTTAGTTTTTAATTGATCAGAGCCTACCATGATAAAGTATATTTTAGGGTAAATTTAATGAATGTATATATATTAATGGAAAACATATTTTAAAACCCCTACCTTCTATTTTTATATAATTATGATTAATGTTTTTGATGAACTTTTGGGTTAATATGATTATTAATAAGATTATAAAAATAATCAAATAATATTATTAGAAATTAAAAAAAAATATGTATTGAAAACCATAATAACATTATTATTTAGTGATTAATTTTATTTCATATATGTCCATCCTATTTTAATGGACAAATTATATGAATAAAATTAATATAATTTTTAAAAAGAAAAAAGCATATGTCCCGGGAAAAACCAACACTTCTAGAAAGGAAAAAAGGCTTGAACCCAAGACCTAAGGATGATAAGTGTTTAACATCTTCCACTGGCCTATTCAATCCTGGTTAATATGTAACTTGTTTTATTTAAATTATTTGATGAATAAATAATAATTTTTAACTCGTGGTGTTTTTATATATGTTTAGAGATTAAAGGTATTGTAAAGGAAAACATTTTATAATGATATTTGTTTTGGAATGTAGTTTGAAGAATAAATATGGAAGTGTCATTATTTTATGGATCTTATGATCAGTTAAATGTTACTTTCAATTATTTAGGAATAAAAATATCTTATTTAGATACCAATTTCTTAAACTAAGTGATGAATTCGAAATTGATCAAATCCCAAAAAATGGATAAAATTGTGCTTATGAAATAAAAATATATGTTTCTTATATTTCCTTCTATTCATAGATAGTAAAAAATATATTTATCATTAGTAAATGGATCTGTAAACAACAATATAATACTATTAAATTCATTTCAGGGGAATCTTATTATCAATTATATAATGCTAAATTTATTATATTTAGTCCCTTAACTTTTCATTGACCATTCACATGATTTTGATAAATGAACTAAATAAATATCCATAACTATTTACACATTTGTTACATTTTCATATATTCATGTTCCTCTAATATTCTCCTACTTATAAATGTAATATATGTTATTCTGTTTGAATTTTTTACTTCCTGTTTTATCTTATCAAGAGGATATATTATTAACCATTTTATGATGTGGGTATTAAAGAAATATATTTTTATATATCAAAACGTTTATTATAGAGGTTGTGTTTTATCTGTGAGGTGGAAATTCATTTATGGAAGGGGGAATTTAACACCACATAATTCTAAAATAAGAATATTGCAGTCTATATCCTATATAAAATGAAAAAAATGTTAAATTAAAATGAAACACCTAGAGACATTAAAAAATATTTATTATTAAATAAATTAAATATATAAAATATATTTCATTAATCACAAAAATGATTTTATATTATGTTACATGTAATAATGAGTACCATCGATAGCTTTGATTACATGAATGACCATGTTTTACAAAAAAATTATGCTATAAATGTTATTATTTGATATGAAATATATTGTATAGCCTTTAAAATAGTGATAATGAAAAATATTGTACAGATTTAGAAAATATATATTTTTCACATGTTTATAAGAGATCAATTTATTAGTAATAATACAATAATAATTTAAATAAAAAGAATTATTTCCAAAAAAAGTATTTTTTCAAAAAGAATTTTTATTTTCACTTTTGTGAATATTATTTAAAATTATTTATTATAGGTTTTAGAAAATTTATTTGATTTATTGAAATAAAATTTTTCAAAATAAATGTCAATATTAGATTAGGGTGACTACATTATCTTTTTGAAATATTTCATTTTTTGATAAAATACTGAAAAATACTAAATTTATATTGAAAATTGATTTTGATTTAAATTATTTATAATGTTTAATTTTATATTGAATAGGCTTTAATATAACATTATTTAAATAATATATAAATTAATTAAATATTTTTTATTATAATTATTTTTATATTGAATTTTGAAATAAAAACATTGAAAACTTTTGATCATTTTCTCCTCAAGACACAAGTTTCTCATCACATCTATGAGATTAATTTAAAATTTATTTTTTTTCACTAATATGAATAAAATATTATATATTAAATTCTATATTTTGAGTAATGATACTTTATAATGACTAATCCTATCAAATTATATATTTACAATAATTAATTGTGAAAGAAATAAATATTAATTCCTGTGGACAAGGAAAAAATGCATTTAATATGGGTTAAACTAAGAATATAAGTGTAAAAAATATCCTAATGACTTTCCCAAAACAATTGGATTGCCATATTTCAACCATATATACTCTACAAATGGCAAATTCCCATTTTATATAATTTTTTCCTGATCAAAACACTTGTATGATTGAATCTTTTTCAAAAAAAACTAAAATTGTATCACTCACTTAACTTATAAAAGTACACCCCATACCCTCTCTTATTCAAACCTTAAAAACTATATTGTTCAGCCAAAAACTGCCAAAATCACATTAAAAATTCTGTCCTCTCGTCTTATAAAGAAATATCCTATATAGAAATCTAAACTACTATGGAATTGATGAAATGAAAAGAAGGATACCAAACAAATAGTCAATGTTCATTAATATGTATCTTTATTTTTTTATTTCTCCACCTGCATCAATTCATGTTAATCCATGCTCATATAATTCAAAATTTATATTATATTTTTGGAAATTTTTTAAAAATATGGTCATGAACTAAAACTATCTATACTTCATTGAAATGGGTTACGATTTCATATTTATTTTGTATAGAGAAGTACCACCTCACGAAGCAATGTTATTCACTTTTCCATTCCTACATATCACCATTCTGTATGATGATTAATCTATAATATAAATATTTATATTATTTTTAATATAATTATACAAATTGTGTCATTATATCATATATACCTCTTGACAATCCATTCTTTTGGAGATATGATAATGTCCAACTCATGTACAAATGACTACAGCTTCACAAAGCGATGTGATTCATCTTTGACTAACGCATTAAATGGATGGTTATATGAATAATGTTAGAGATTTTATTCTAATTTATAGGAATAATTTTGATATTAGTGAAATATTTAAAATTTTGTGAGAATAATATATTTCATTTTCATTCTTACATCTTCACATAATGAAAGATGATAGTTTCATTCATATACCTATGGACTACCATTATCAAGAAATGATAATACTCTCTTTTCATCACCACGCCACATGGATGATATATGTATATATATTTAATAAAATAATACAAAATATATTATTATATGATTATTATGGAAATAAAATATACTATTTACCATCATTCCACAATGACCATTGAAAAATGGAAAAGTTACTCATACATTTGTAAGATCTACCATCCCTATAATTGTAACATACACTATTTATTTATTCATAATTTAGGATAGGTTTTAAAAATATAAATGAAAAATAAATATGACAATTATTTCCTTATAATTATTATGGATATGATATAACTATGTAATATGTGAAATAATTGGATCTTTCATAATGAAACACACATAGGAAATAAAAGAAATTAGCACCTCAAACAAAAAAAATAATGAAATATTATTAATAGAGGTTTAAAACATTAAATAATAAGATAATATATTTTATTATAAATTTAAATATAGTTCTTTTATATGTTGTTATCTTATTTGAAAAAAATAAATAATATGTTAAAAAACATTCAACCGAAGTGAAGTGCGGCGTAATAGATTTTGTCTCACTTTCACTTCATTGATGAATATTTTGATTTTATGAATTGGGTTTCATTTATATGGTATATATACTAACCGTTTTACATGTAATATCATAAATACTTCATTAATAATCGTATTTTATGTTTATAATATAATTATTTGATATTTAGGGATTACACATACAAGTTACCTAGTTGTAATTAATTTCATAACTCAACTTCCTTTCATTGGATTATAATAATTTTATTATAATGTGTATAAAGTAATTTTCTTTTCTTATGTTGAATTTTAAATAGTTTAATGTTCATTTATAGTTTACACACCTAATTTATTAATTTATAAAATCAAATGTCAATGATATGCTCATTGAAAGGTTTTAATTCATAATCTCATTCTAAAAAAGATTATTTTTACTTTTATTTTCATTGAAGGTAATAATTTTATATTTTCTAGAAAAATTATTTCACTTTATCTTCCTTGGGATATTCACTATATTTTCATTTAATAGTATAATTTTTAAACACTATTTAACATAAATTTATTAATAATGTTTTTTATTATATTGTCATACTTTATAAATCTCTTAGTTCAGAAGAAAATTTCACCAATACCCATCATTTATAAAAAAAATAAAATTTTCTTATCATTTAAAAAATTATTAATTAAATACTTTTTAACACATGGATTACTTTTTACAAAACCTTTTGAAATAAATATTCTTTTTTTAATGTGTTAATTTTCTATCCTTTTTATAGTGAAAAAATAATGTTCTATTTGAACTTATACAGGATGAATATAATTTACTACAATGTTATGAAACATATTATTAAATCTTCCTTTGAATATCTAAAATTTTATTTTAATGAAAAAATATTAATAACATTTTTTAAGTTATCTCTATTTCCACGTTTTTTAATGAATATTATTTCAAAAAATTTCTCAGTTAAAAAAGTAATTTTCAAAATTAAAAAGATATATCATCAAGATTTTTTTAGATACCTTTTTACCTTATTTATATTAATCAATGAAAACAACCCTTTTTCATACTCCAATGGGTAAATTTTTTATTGATACCATACTTATTTGTTCTTTCGAAATTTAATGATCCTTTTGTCTAAGGAATGTATTCAAATTATCTTCCATGATTTATTAATAGTCATTAATTTAACATTGATTTATTGACCTTTGTTTGGATCATTAGAAATTAAACATCTACTAAATAATAATATTCTTTTATCATGGGTATTATTATTTCTTAAACTATATCTCATTTCTACATATTCTATATTACATTGATTGATATTTGATTAACTATGAAAAAATTGAAAATCTATATCTTTCATCAATACATATATCTAATAGTAAGAGAAATTTTAAATGAATTAAATCTAAATTTTGATATATGAGGAATACTTTGGATATGAAGACATTGTTGGGGCCTGATTATAGATATCCCCTTTATGCGCTGATAGGTATCAACAAAAAATTAATTTGGAGAAACCTTGTGAGTTTATAAATAGTAGTAGTAAGCTATCTAATGAAATGTGTTGACAATAGAGATGTAGCTGATCAAATCAGAGCAGTTTGTACTCAATAGTTTTATACAATATTGTTATAACTCATCCCCTGGGACCCACGCCAAGACTACTCCTAGCCCACCATCCATAGTCCTGGGGCTGGAGACTAGCACCAAAGGCGCAATTCCCTAAAACTGGGAAGGCCTTGGCTTTATAACCTATAAACACCCACACAAGAAAGCACACTGCTGGATAAAACACCATGTAAACTGTATAACAAAAGCGTGTTGAATGTAAATGGTGTCATAATAAAATCCCAAATAGAATGTACAAGGACAATAGAAATACAAAACAACTGATGAAAGTCAAAAAGTGAGCTACTACATTATCCTCCGAGATTCCTACCTAAAGGGTAGGTACTGATAGTCTTATTAGCACTCCATGATCGTCTATCTCCTCAGGGTACCAACACGCCATATGGTCCATCTCTAGGTACCGCCCAGTCCTGGTACACTCAGCCACCTTCAGCATTGTTCGTTATCTACATCCAACAAAATGAAGTATGAGCATACCCTGTGAAGGGATGTGTATAATGATACTCAGTAGGGACCCCGAGACCCTCAAGGCCTCACAAAATCTAACAAGGTTAAACCAAAAATTATGAAATTAACAGATAACCTTACATAGGTATATGACCATACATATAATTATGTTATCAAGTGATCTATCTCAATCATGAGGAAAACATGGAAAAACGTACTCATCTCCAAAAAAGGTTTTCATTCTTGGGGTAGTATTATGTAACATCCCTAGTGAAATTATCAAAACCTCGAATGTTGGAGAACTCATCATATTTCAATTACAGTGGGCATGCAACGACACCAAGCACACTTCCCACTATCCTTGGATTGTTGAGGAACTCCTCCTATCAAGTATTATGGGTTTGTCGCATCAAATAGAGGATCTCCCCACCGTGGGTCTGCTGTATGACCAAGCGTGCTCCCTCTCATAGCCTACTGAGGTACTCATCCTATCATGTATCGTGGGTCTATCTTTTCACACAGAGGTGCTTCACACCATGGTTCTATCACAGAACCAAGGCACTCCCCACCATGAGTCTTCCACGACACTAAGGCGCTCCCCACTTGGCTAGTAGATTCACTCCGAGTAAAAACAGTCAACATTTGTTAGGTCTAATCCACCTACTATGTCTCCGCACAATTCTAGCTCGTCTCTCAGAGGATCTGCTCCATGTGCTACTGGTTGATACTCCAACTGTCATTAATTCCAACGAACAAGTATCGCAATGGTCCACCATGTCATAGGGGTCTCAATGTAATAGACAATGCCTCAATGGGACGCCCGGTCTACGAGTTATTAGACTTTTAGTCCTAGGGGCCCGGTTTGATTTGTGAACGATCCAACCTGGCTGTATCTCAACTATACCACAAAAAATAGTGGGGTATACTCAAAGGGACCATCACAATCCAATTTTTATAGTGCCGCTGCTGGTTTGTCAAACGATCGTCTAGTGTCAATGATATGGTCGTTGAAGTGTAAATGGGTTGTAGTGGGATCTGGTTCGGACTAACCCGGACTGACCCAGTCTAGTCCGAACCAGTTCAGGTCAACCCGGCCTGACCCATTTGGTCTTCACCAACTTGTTGGGTTCGGCTCATCCCACTGGGCCCCACTCAATGGGCCGCATGGGGCTGCGGAGAGCCGTGAGGGCATGTACCAGCCATGAGGGCGCAGACCGGCTATGAGTCGGCATGAGGGCGGTTCGGCCCAAAGAGCACCACATGGGCGGCTCAGCACAGAGGGAACCACGATGGATGCATGGCCTGAGACACGGGGACGGTTCGGTTCATAGGGCCATGACAGGGGGAAACTCGGCCTGGTGGTCGAGGTGGCGCGGATGGGGCTGGTTCGGCCAACAGGTGGCAAGATCGGGTCTGGTTCGGCTATGAGGTAAGAGAGACAACGGTGCGATATGACCAGGGAGCGATAGGGGGCCGGTTCGACTAGGGGTTGGGGCATCCGAGGGGTGGCGTGGGTCGCGGACACCACAGGTGGCAGTGTCATTGCATTCTTCGCCTTCGTCACCTTCGTTACCTTCCTCCTTTCGAAGAACACCACAAATTAACACAAGGGTTACTTAGAGGATGTTCTCGGTTAGTTTGGACCACACTCTCCACATTATAGTGGTAGAAAGAGGTTAACAATAATAATTCACATCCCCCCTGCAAATATTCTTCCCAACCCGCAAAAGAAAATAATGGTTGTATGTGTGAAGTGATAAACCCATAACATTAACCCCGACCTTGTATTGTTCATTGATGATGATGAGGAGGGACAGTCGGTCATCGAAGACATCCCATGTAGGTTTCCTCTGCAAGGTTCTTTTGAAGAAGAAGTCAAAGATGTTCCTCGCCAGTGTTCTTCATGGAGGAAGCATTCCTCATGGATGAGGTCTTCTTTGTTGGAAAGTGTAATCCTCCAAGTGTTGGGTGTCACGTCACTTTACCTATGCTTCGTCGCTTGGTGAAGTCATCCCAAATCTTCCTCCCAAGCTCCCTATATATGAGATGGGCGACGGTAGGTAACAATCATGGAATTTATGATGGTTCATTTATTAGTAACCATCCAAAATTACAATGACACTGTTACTTAATTTAAAAAGGGGGAAATTCAATTAACTTTGATGAGACAATTAATAAGGTGTGCTGGCACAATAATAATTGTGGAGGTGTTGAAGAGGCTTCCCGCACATTTATGAGGGGTGCTGAGTGGTTTTCCTCTCCTCCCATTAATAGGTGGGTTGGGTGATCCCCAATATAATAAATTAAGAAGAGGAGGTTTAGTTATGGTGGAACCCACCCCGGAACATCCACATGGTGGGTGGTTATAAGAAAAATAAAATAAAATATGAGCTTCTTTTATTTTATGATTTCATGAAAAACCCAAAAACTAATTATTTACATCAACCAACTGTCGTCAAGGTGAATGTCTTCTTAAGCGAATAATGGCGCTGTGAGCTTATCGAAGCCCTCAGATTTCTATTTCAAGTAGCAGTTCAAATTTTGGAAAAACCTGCTCGCGTGTTTTCTGAATGTACCCGAAATTATGTTCAGATATTCATTTTGGGAACTCTAGGCCTCAGAATCATGCATCGTCAATTTTCACGGACATGTAAAATTCCCATTAAATAAAAAACGTACATTTAATTCTTGGGTCTTTACGTTCCCCCTACCTAAGGATTTACATCCGTGTAATCCACAACTCAATCTATTGGAATAATTGGGGGTAGTGAACATTCATCTGAGCCTCCCGCTCCCATGTGATGTCCTGGAGGATCCCATGCTTCCAGATAACACACACAAGAGGAGTCGACCATCCATAAATGACCCGCTCCGGTCGATTCTCAATATTTACTAGAACCTCTGTAAAATTGTCCCCATCATCGAAGACCATCTCTCCATGTATGATGATGAGAGAAGGTTCATGCATGTATCTCCTTAGGTTGGATAGGTGGAAGACATCGTGCACCGAGTGCAACTGTGGAGGAAGAGCTAAGTGGTATAACACCACACCAACTCTGCTGTGGACCTAAAAAGGTCGGATGAACCTCATAGATAACTTGCTGCTTTGGAGACATCTCTACAAAACTCATCGAGGTTAGATTCATTGAACGATGTGGTCACCATCCTTTAACTCTAGTGGTATCTGTGTCCTGTTGGCATTCGTCTTATGCCTGCTCTACGTAGTCCTTTTCTGCTCTTATATGATCTTCACCTTCTCTATGGTAGCCCGTACCATCTCTAGTCCCACAAGTGCTGACTCCCCTGGGTCTTGCCAGTATAATGTTAAACTACATGGTCTCTTGTAAAACGCCTCAAAAGGTGCCATCCCAATGGTGGAGTGATAGCAGTTGTTTTATGAAAAATCCACCAAAGGAATGTGATCCTCCTAACTATGACAATAGTGGAGCACATAAGCACAGATAATTTCCTCAAGGGTCTGAATTGTCCACTCAGTCTGACCATCCATCTGAGGATGAAAGGTTGTGTTCAAACAAAGATGCATCTAGAAAGCCTCTTGCAACCCCTTCTATATCCTGGAAGAAAATCATTCGTCATAGTCAGAGATATTATTCAAAGTTACTCCATGTATCCACAGAATATTTTTCACATAGAGGCATCCCATGCTCTCTACATAACCCAACTCTCTGATCAGTAATAAGTGGTCCGACATGGTGAGTTGGTCAATGATCACTGAAATAGAGTCATGTCCCCTGGATGTACGTGAATGTCATGTCACTATGTCCATGTATATCCCATCCCACTTCCACTATGGTACCTCTAAAAGCTAATAATAGCCTACGGGTACCTGATTCTCTACCTTAACATGCTGACATGTATGGAATCGAGAGACAAAATCTCTTACAGCCCTCTTCATTCCTAGCCACCACTGTTGTCATCGAAGATCCTGGTACATCTTCTCCACTCCTATATGTACTGCTATAGGGGATGTGTGGAACTCCCTCAACATTTCTTCTTGAATTGAAACTGGTACAATGGTACATCCTCTAAAGGGGATGACGTACTCCCCACCTTCATAAAATCCATTAGGTGACTGTCCCTTGGATATCTGAGCATGTTGTGTCTCGTAGTTAGCATCCCCATGCAGCGCCTCCCTAACTCACTGAAAAAGTGGGGGTGTGACTTTAAGAGACTGAAGAAAATTTTCTCCTTCTCTATACATGAATGATATCTACAATGCATCCAACTTCTCCGCCACCTCGCCTATAAGCTGTATAACATACCTCCTACTTAGTGAATCAGAAAAAACATTTTCCTTCACTGGAGTATAGACTATCTCGAAGTCTTTGTCCTGGAGGAACTCAAGCCAATGTCATTGTCCCAGGTTCAGGACCGTCAAAGAGACTATATAACAGCGACTCTTGTTATGATAGTAAATAGTGAAACACTCTCCCATAAGAGAGTGTCGCCACATATTCAAGGTGAATACCACTACTGCTAACACTAGTTCATGGGAAGTGTAGTTCTACTCGTGTTGTTTCAACAACTGAGAGACCTATGATATCACTGCTCTCTCCTGAATCAGAACACATATGAGTATATTCCCTGATGTGTCACAGTATACTACATAACCTAGGCACTCCTCTAATATCCTCTAGATGGGGGCACTAGTCAACCTCTGTCTCATCTCCTAAAATCTCTACTAGCAACTCTCCGACCACAAAAAGTGTTTCCCGTTCTTCATCATGGCAGATAGTTCTGCAACAACTCTAGAGAAATTTGGCACAAATCTCCGGTAGTATCCAACCATACCTAGGAAACTCTGTACCTCCATCATACTTCTGGGTGGAGCACTTGCAAGTATCTCCTCAATATTTGATGGATCTACTACAACTCCAGCCTCTGATATCACATGTCCTAGGAAGTGAACCACTCAGATCCTGAACTGTCACTTTAAGAGCTTACCAAAAAGCTGGTGTTCTCGGAGTGTGTCCATGACAACTTTAAAAATTGGAAAGCTCCTCCTTAGTAGTAAATTAGATCATAATTTCATCGATGAAGACTATGAAAATGTGATAGAGGTATGGTTGAAAGATCATGTTCTTGAGCCCCATGAAAACTATTGAAGCATTGGTTATGCCGAATGGCATAACCATGAACATGTAGTGTCCATACTGAAAACTGAAGGATATATTTTTCACATCCTCATATCAAACTCTGATCTAGTTATAGCCTGATCTGAGGTCTATCTTTGAGAACCATAGTGCTCCCTTCTACTGATCAAAGAGGATGTCAATCCTTGGGAGTGGGTACTTGTTCTTCAAAGATACATCACTCAGGCGCCGATAGTCAAAACAAAGCCTCAAGATCCCATCTGCCTTTTTTGAGAACAAAATTGGGGATACCTAGAAAGAAACACTAGGATAGATGAACCCCTTCCCCTGCAAGTCATCATGCTATCTCACGATGCTCCACGGGAGCCATCTGATCTGCTGGTCTAGATATCGATGTCGTACCAGGGTACATGTCAATGTAAAAGTCCACCTCTCTTCGAGGAGTTAAAACTGAAACATCCAAAGGGATAACATCCATGTACTGGTCCACCACTATAGGACTACTCAGACTCTACACATATACATCTTCAAGGGTAAGGATAGCCAAATGATGAGTGATCCGTTTCAATATCCACCGAGAAAGTACATCTTGTGCTGCAAAGTCTCCCATCTCACTGGTGAATGTAAACCTGGTCCCATATGTAAGGACACACATCACTCTGAGCCTAATACAGCCAACCTGAGCAAAGACTGTAGATAACCAATCAATACCCAAGAGGAAAACATAAGGCCTCGATGCTGCTACTATGAGATACCAGCTGATGCTCTCTCCTCGTAGAGTAAGCTGACACTACTGGAACCAATGTGTATGCGTCGAGTCTTCTCTCGTAAGAGTCTCTAGCAATAAGGATCAAGCCAATGGAGCCATCAGAATCTATGAGCTCTGAACGAGGGTAGTGTCAATAAATGAATGACCAGAACCTGTGTCTACAAGTACTATATTTATGGTGTAATAGACATGGACCGTATCTTGTATCAACTCTGAAGTGTCGTGATCGTAAGCCTCCACTTCTTGGAGTGGGGCTCTCCCCTATACAACAACTCTTTGTTGTCGGGGATGAACTCCTAGTGGTGTAGGCGGTAATATCTCGAATCGTCTCCCACCACCAGCTGCACGACCAGCTACTCTTACATGTTTTCCTTCTCTATTCAGACCACCTCGATTGAATCTCTATCTCTGCCTGGGTGGTCCTTTGACCATCTTTTGATCATCCAAATGGGGGTTCAGACAGTTATGAGCCATGTGACCATACCCACCACATGAGTTACACTGCCCTCTCTGGGAAGGTCTTTCTCTACCTCATGTTCCCTACCCAACCGATGATGAGTCATGCTGTCATCGCCCTGTATGTCTGCTCCTCTTGGACCTCCACGACATCTATTTCCTGCCAGCTGAAAATTAATATTCTACGTGTCAACTGTTGGGGGATCTTGCTACTAGAAACTTCTCAAAAAGGAAACTCTTCACTAGGATGGATCTCTCTAACATCCATCCTGCCTGGGGATGCTGAGTGAGATCACCGAATACCTGATCTCCCACCTGAGTCCCTTCTAGAAGTTATGGGACGTGAAGAAAGGGTCTCGCCCCATATTTGAGGATTATCGTGATAGGTATGTGAACCTCACTGAGTACTGAGAAAAAATCATGGTTCCCTACTGTATATTATGTATCTCTAGTATGCACACTGAGAGAAGTGTTGCTAGAAAATACTACGCCCATTACGGGCTATCAAAGTCTACTCAGAGAAGCATCACATGGTCATGGACCTAGAGCATCAGGCTCCACCATATTCCTGTTACATTCTATAGAATCCTGACTGTAAGAATCACCATGAGGTCTGGTGGTTTCCCTATGAGTCTGAAGACTCTCACCACAGTCTCCATCCAATCCTCAGACACATGTGGGTTCATCTCTCCCCTGATCCTTGGTGCCCTCTGGCACTGGAACTCATGCAACGTGCTCTAGTAGCATTCACCGTCTGCTACTGGGGCTGTGGGTATCAGTGGCCCAACGGGGAAAGGTACATTTGGTGCCTCCGTTGGTTCCTCGACTAGTACCTCTACTGGGAAAGGTCCATACACCGAGGCCTCATTGCTCAATGGGATATCAGTAAGTATAACTCTCAGAACTCTAATTGGATATCTGTGTGGGGGAATCCAGAAAATAATCAGATGTGACACGGTAAACATTTATAACAGGTGAGCTTACATGGTTATCTGACTTAAATAAAAAATTTGAAAACACACACGCAATCAATATTTTCGTGCATTGAGTCGGAAATCAGTAATCAATGTCTTAGTGTATGGATAGGTCGGCTGCCACACCCACACTGGACTCCCTGAAATAAAAACCACACTCATTCCACATAACACAATTTTTTCACAGAATAGATCAGAGTCCTAAGTCTTGTGTTAGATCCGACTCCTCTAATACCAATTTTTCATTACCTGTCCACTGAGGCCCATGTCGTCACTACCCCAAGCATGCCATCCATAGGCCATGGGATAGCGACTATAAGAAAAGGCGTAATGCCCTAAATCTGGGAAGCCATTACCTTTATACCCTATCAACACACACTCAATAAAACACACAACTAGGAGAAACACCGAGTAAACTGTATAAAAAAATATTGATGAAAGAAATAGGGTCCATAATACAAGCCCAACTAGAATGTACAAGTACAATAAAAATACAAAAAATGGAAGAAAGTGAAAAATAAATCTATTGTATCATCCTTTAGGATTTCTAACTAAAGGGTAGGTACAGATAGTCTCTTTACCACTCCACATTCATCCATATTTATTTGGAACTGACACGCTGTATAGTCCACCTCTAGGTACCATCTAGTCTTGGTACTCTCAGCCTCTGTCAATGATGTCCATCATATGCATCCTACACAATGATGTGCATGCAAGGACCATGCAGAGGTGAGTAAAATGATACTCAGTAGGGAACTCGATACCCTCATGGTCTCACAAAATCCAACAAGGGAAAACCACAAAGTATGAAATCAATAGATAACCTTACATTGGTATATTCCCATACACATACCTAATTTATCAATTGATCCATCCCTATCATGAGAAAAACACCGAAAAACTGACTGAACTCAAAGCATGATTTTATTATAGCGGTAGAATCAAGTAACATCCCCAGTCACTTTTTCGAAACCATAGCTGCTAGAGAACTCCTCCTCTATCTAGTACATTGGCCATGCCGCAACACCAATAGTGCTTCAAACTAACCATGGACTATTTTCGTACTCCTCCTGTCAAGTACTGTGGGTCTGGAATGTCACACAGAGGTGCTCCCCACCGTGGGTCTGCCGCATCCCCAAGCGTGCTCCCACTCATTGTCTGCTGAGGTACTCCTCTTGTCAAGTACCATGGATATTCTGCGTCACACAGAGGCGCTCCCCACCGTGGGCCAACTGGGACACCAAGGAACACCCCACTATGAGAGTAGAGTCACATAGAGTCAAAATGCTCAGTTTTTGGTAGGTCTCAACCAGCTACTAGGTCTCCGCACTATGCTCAGTCGTCTCTGGGAGGATCCGCTCCATGAGAAACTGGTTGATACTCTTACTGTCATGAATTCCCACAAAGAAGTAGATCAATGGTCTGCCACATCATAATGGTCTGAACATATCAGACGACGTGTAAATCCAAAAGCTCGATCTGTGAGTTATTAGACTTTTAGTCACAGGGGCCTAGTTGGATTCGTGCACGATCCAACCTGAACATATCTCATCTATACCCCAAACTCTAGTGGGGTATACTGAAATGGACCGTCATTCTCCAAGATTTCTAGCACCCCTGAAGGTTCATCAAATGGGCATCCGATGTCAATGATATGGCCTGTGGAGAATAAATGGGATGTAGTGGGCCCGGGTCTAGTCCGACTGGGTCAGACGGACTCGGCTAGACCTAGTCTGGGATGACCCGTTTCAGGGCATCTTAGCCTGACCCGTTGGGTCAGGTCCGACCCGTTGGGTATGCTAACCTGTTGGGTTTGGCCCAGCCCAGTAGGCCGCAAGGGGCCACGGAGAGCCGTGAGTGCACAGACCGGCCTCGAGGGTGGGGACTAGCCATGAGTCACGGTGACGGATGTCCGGCCCAGAGTGCACTGTGGGAGCAGCTCGTCCAGGAGGGTGCTGCGAGGGTGCCTCAGCCTAGGGAGTGGGGCCGGTTCAGCCAATAGGGCCGCAATGAAGGGTAGGTCTTCCCCAAGTCTTGGGCGGCACGTATGGGGCTAGATCGACCAACAGGGTGCACGGCTAGGCCAGTTTTCCTGCAGCAGTCGTCATGCGGTACGACCAGGAGGCGGTGCTGCGGGGGGGGGGGGGGGGGGGGGGGGCGGCGAGCCCGAGGGTGGTTCGGCCCGGGGGCGTCACGGAGTGGTGTGGCACCGTAGGGCGTGGCGCTATAGGGCTCATCATGGCCAGTGCATGGTGTGACCGGGGCCGGCAACGGCGGCGGCGTGGGACCGCTTCGATCGGGAGGTCAAGGTGTCATAGGGACGACGCAGGTCACAGAGGCCTCGGGTGGCAGCACCGTTTCGTTCGTCACCTTCATCACCATCCTCAATTTAGAAGAACATGATAAATCAACACAAGGGTTACATATAGGTTGTGATATGTTATTTTTTCTTGAAATACCCACATTAGAGTGGTAGTAGGAGGTTCACAAGAATGAAGCACATCAACACCCCCCGGTAAAGATTCTTCCAAACCCGAAAAAGAAAATAAGGGGTGTATTTGTGAAGCGATAATCAAAAATCATTAATACCTACCTCATATTGTTCATTGACGATGATGTAGAAGGATTTTTGGTCATCAAAAACATCCCATGTCAATAGCCCTTAAATGGTGCTTCTGTGGAAGATGTTGAGGACGTTCCCTGTCAGTGTTCATCGTAGAGGAAACATTCTTTGTGGAGGATGCATTTTTCCTTTGAGAGTGTAATCCTCAATGTGTTGGGCATCGTGTCACATTACCTATGTTTTGTTGCTTGGTGAAGCCATTCCAAATCCTCCTCCTAAGCTCCCTATATATAAGAGATTGGGGAAGGTAGGTAACTATCATGGAATTTATGATGATTCATTTATTAGGAACCTTCCTAAATTCCCATGACGCAATTACTTAATTGGAAAATTGTGCAAGAAAATTAACTATGTTGGCACAATTAATAAGGTGCGGTGGAACAATTAAAAATGTGGAGGTGTTAAAGAGGCTCCCACACATTTATGAGGGGGTTGAGAGGTTATCCTATCCTCCCATTAATGGGCGGTTGGGTTGTCCCCACCACAACAAATCAATAAGGGGAGGTTTAGTTCCGTTGGACCCCACCACTGATCATCCACATGGTGGGTGGTTATAAAAAAAATATGAGGTTATTTTGTTTTATTATTTCCACGAAAAACCCATAAACTAAAATTTACCCTCGACCAACTGAGGTCGAGGTGAATGTCTTCTTATGCGAATAATGGTACTGCGAGTTCAATGGTGTGCTCATATTTCTATTCCAATCACCGATATAAAAGTTATAAAGACCCCCTCAGCACGTTTAATGAATGTACACGAAAAAAAGGTCAGAAATTTATTCCGAGAACTTCTGGAGTCGGAATCACACACATTCAAATTTTGCGGGCTTGTAAAATTTCAATTTAATTAAAAATAATTTACCTTGAAATTATAGGTCTTTAAAAATATTTTGAAATTTCATGATGGTATACATATCATATCCCTAAGTAATGATGTCAATTAATTATGCACTACCATCATTATGATTTTAGTTATTATTTTCTATAAGTCATCAAAATGATATTATATATAGATACATTTCATCCTCAACATATTTATTAAATGGAATGTGTAATCAATTGTTTACCCTTAAATATTGATTATTCCTTATCTATTCATGGAGTCAAGTAATTTAAATGGCATGTCTCTTAAGTTATTTACATTGAGAAATTAATTATACTTATTAATTCATGAAATATTCTACTTTACGTAGCTGTTACTGACCATTTGATCAATCCATTATTCTTTTTCCGCTCCCCCAAATCCATGAAATGTAATAAAAAATACATGTGATAATATTTTATAGGGAATAATTAAATTCTTGAAAAAAAGATTTTACTTTGTGTATTTAATTATAATATGGGAATCATGTAAGTGTGTAGTTTACCGAGACTACTAAAATATTTTATAATTTGGGATATTGTTCCTTTTATCAAACTCTAATGTTTTCAAGATGGAAATGGATTTGGGATACTATGGTCAAGGTCACTAGTAATATCAAATAATTCAAGCAATGTAGTCTTAAAAAAACCAGCATAATGGTGAAATTGAGAAATAAACCGTTAAATTTTTTTAAAATTTCTATCATAATCTCCATGAAAGAAATATATATAAATATATATATATAAACAAGGATAATAAAGATATATCATTTCATGATATAAATTAAAAAAATGTCAGTTCATACATCATAAAAAATAAAAAAAAATTGAAATGGTGTATGTATCATGAAAGTAAAAGTTATGTGAGAAACCATTACCAGGAGTATGATCATAAAATAGGTTATTCATTATAAGGAATAATAAACATCTGTTAATTATTTAAATTTTTAAAAACATATTTATATTTATTAACAATTTTATTTCACCAATTAATATGTTATAAATTATAACTTGAACAATTATCTTTATGTTGTATGTTTTGATGATATTTGGCATATGTTTCAAAAATTAATTCTATAGGTCGACTATTGGTCTAACATGTCATTTTTTCAAAAAATATAAAAAAGTAATACTGAAATAATTTTCAAATTTATTAATAATGTATACATTCTTATCCAATCACAATATATGGTTTTGAAAGATGAATAATTATACAATCATAGAGACTGTAGGTCATACATATGCTTGAGTAACATTTCCATTTTTTCAATGATCGTAATGAAAATAAGTTAAGTAGTATTTTTTCTAGAATTATAATAATATACCATATTAATTATTTTAATATAAATCATTGTACCATTCATGGGGTTTGATGGTGAAAATGGAGTCACATCCCTTCATGAAGTCACTAGTCCCTGCATATAATAACGAAGTTATCATCCCCATATTTGTAATGAGTAAAGAAATAATATTATAAATTTATATTTAAAAATTATAAATATGAAATTATTATCATTAATATTTCATAAATATCACATATGATATTAAATGCGTCTTTATGACCTTCCATGTTAAGATTTACTGAATGAAAAATCACAACTCTTCGTAATGCAGTAGTCTAGTATACACACGAGTGCTGTAATATTATACCCAATAAAATGGATATAAAAAATTGTTATATGACATAACGAATCCATAGGTTAAATTATTTTATAAATATTAAATATATACTTTTTCCATCATGATACCCAATCACTATTTGGGGTAGTGGAAGTAAAAATGACATTGGTTCGTGAGAAGGTGGTCAACTGTACACACAAATGCTGGTTCAGTAACTAATTTGATGGATGTTGGGAAGGTGTTAGGTCATGTACATAACATAAAAAATATTATTATATAGAATGTGCCATTTTTTATATAATAATGGATTTAAAAAATAGGTTGAAATCAAAATAAAATAAAACTTCTCGTTGAACAACATTTACTCTTTATTGGGTATACTCATTACATTTGAAATACATTCCATACTAGGCTTCCTTTCATACAAAATTAAGGCCTCTCATATGAGAGGATGAAATTTTTTTAGTGATTTTGGTATGGAATATCCATTATAGGGGTAGATGTTTTGAAAAAAAGGATAGGGTTGGCTGTTTATTGGTGAGGTGAGTGGCACAATTGCAATCTTTTAAAAGAAAATGGTGTAGCCTTGTTTTTCACATGACAAAAGCATCAAAATGGACTATTATTTAGACATAGAAATTATAGGGTGTAATTTGTTATATAAAATTTACTTTTCATAATTTTTATGTATATTTTAACCAATTCCATTTAAGTTTAACCCACCAAGTAAACCCATTTTATCCTAAAAAATAGTAATTAATTTTATCTTTTATTACTATTCATTATGGTATAAAATTATGTTGAACATATAAGATACTATAAATTATTATTATTAATAATATATAATCTATTTTTAAAATTTCATTATTATTATTGTGAAAATTAAATTTCAAATTAATCCTACAGACACATAAAATTGTTTTTCGAAGAAAGAATGTTCAAAACATTATAATGTTTTTTATATAAAAATTAAATATTAACATGATTTCAAAGATCCAAATATGATTAGTATATATAGTTTCACTAAATCTACTTTAACCGTAACATAAAATATAATTTATCATTATTAATAATTTTTTTTAAAAAATATTTCAATTATAAATCAATATTTTTCAATATCCATCAAAAAATGAATCATTTAAAAAATCATCAAAACTCACCCAATGAAAGTTTTGATATGTTTATTTAAATAATTTATTTTTAAAAAAAAAATTTCTCGAAAAATGTTAAAAATTAATTTTAATTTTTTTTGTGCTATGCACGACAATACTGTCTTTTGAGAAAAGAATAGTTTCGCAAAATACATTGGTTTTCATTCAAATGGTTCTAATATTATCCATAATTAGTTGATATTAAATTTCTTTATTTGTCATGACCCGACTTCACTATGTTGAGGGAAGGGAAAATAGATTTCAAAACTCTTCATTACTCATTTTTATGAAGATTTAATAATCCCAAGACGTGGCTTTAATAGTCCCCAAAGTGGAAACCAGCACCAGGGATATAGAATCACATGAAATATGGAAGACATTACCCATTTTAATTAATAGGATCTGGAGAAAATATAGTAAATCCCAAAACACAGAAAATCTAGATGTCAAATCAAGGCCACAAAATTCCATTCCCATATGTATGTTCCAATAATGATGTTATACGAAGTACTAGAAAAACTCTAAAGGGAAGTACCAAAAGAAAAGAAAAACACCAACATCAATGGCATCGACGTGCAAGAAAATAGGGTCTGGCATGGTCCTCAATGTCCTCCTAGAAACCTAAAAGAATTTTAATATACGCAGGGTGAGTATATAGCTATACTCTGTAGGGAAAACCAACATCTATCATGTATAAGTGGGGAGACATTATAATGCCCCATGAGAAAAGGAGATAACCAAAGAATCTAGTTAGATAACTATCCAAAGAAACCTCACTAAGGAAAACTCCCCAAATTACACCAGTCAAGTAATGTTCTAGTAACAAAACATCAATTTTTGTGTAACCCATTCCAGTTTTCCAATGGTTATTGAATACATCCTATGCGTTATACCTTCCCCACCATTTTCAGCGTAGTCCAACTGTCATACCCCGCCTGCACACAGCTCTTCTACCACAACCACACATCCCGCCAACACAAATTTGACCCACAACCTCACATAACCATGACCGCAGACACCTGGTCCAGAATAACTACCTTCATTCCCAAGGACACATGGTCCCGAACAACATCTTCCACGACTGAAGACACCTGCCTCATCCGGAAGAAAGTTTGGAAACAACCTGTTCGCACACAGCTCAGCCAACCACCACAACGTTACCTTCACAAATAATCTTGGGATATAATAATCCTCATGCCAACATATCCTACCTATAGAGTCATGGGATAATTGGGAAAGGGAGTATAAATGGAGTGGATAAACATCCACTCATCTTAGTGTTGGGAAAAACACCATTCCCCATGAAATGGGGGTGTTCTCCATGAAGTGCTCAACATGGGTGGGTCATGAATAAAAAACATAAGAGCTAAATTCTACACATAGGTAAAAAAGAACTCATCCCAGCCTAGGGGTTCCAAATCCGATCATACACAAAAAACCTCATTACTATTCATTCATAAGAATTACAACAGCCACAACCAAGTCACAACTCATTCCCTAAAATCAATTCCCATTAAACCCATTCTTAGTTTCATATTCACGTGATTTCATTAAATTAATTATCCACTATTGATCAACGATCATGCGTAGCAACAACACATGGAAGAAAAACAATCAATCAGTAATTTAATCATTCCCACTCGGTTCCCTTCTATGTCACAACTACATAAGATATTTGTGAGATCCTGAAAGTACTTGAAGAAAACCAAGCCCCACCATACGACCCAACATGACCATAGACCCACAAACCAATAACAGCACCATAATAAGATATCACATCCACATCCATATGACCTGAAATGAATCAAGCTGAACAACCACACATATTACTAAGACCGAGAAGGGGAGTTTCTAAATTTAAACAGACCATTCATTGAGTTCCTTCTTTTTTATTGGGTTTATTGGGGTGATCACACGCAGTTTTTTTTTCACCAGACATCCATATAATATACCGAGATGACGAGATTAAAAAATTTCCATGTTAGAGACATTAAATCATCCCAGAAAACAAGGTCCCATTATGCAGAATGAAAAACCACCAACAACCATGATTTTCAGTTGAAAGAATCCCATAAAATTCACAACATATAATCAAGGGTAAAAGAATAAAATACATCATCAAACACACCCCTTCATTCTTTAAATGTGTTTTTATTATCTTCATTATTTTTTACTTCTATCCATCCCTATAAAAATAATAGCAATACTACCCCTCATGATACACAACAAAGAGAGATGAAGGAAGAACCCTACTTGGATGATCACTGGTTGAAATTTTTCTCCGCAGACCAATAAATGGGGATGCATGACTTGTAGTGGACGAACTCCGAGGCTCCAAGGTTGAGTCGAAAAGTCTCCAGTACAGCCACAACACTAGATTTGGGGAGATGGAAACCAAATACACTAAGGAAAGAAAAAGAGACCACAAAAGAATATGACAAAATTATCATGCGATAAAATGGGTAGATCTTAGAGTTACAGGATATGAATCATGGATAGCATTAAAGGTGGATCATGGTTTCACCATGCGGTTTGTTGTTTACACATGATGTATTTAGTTTTTTTATTAATTATAATCAGAGAGGTGGGAATAATGGATGTGAGTTTAAGGGTTTACTATATATAGAGAAAAACATATAACATGGGTGGAACTAGAAAGTATTAGAAAAGGTTATGTCACCAAAGAAATATCTACACATTTTGGCCAGTCAAGTGTCGCGCTGCTCTTGGGGGATTTTTGATATCATTTATGGGATTTTAATGGCATTGAAAGGGGTATTTAAAACACTCTTACATTAAAATATATGTTGTGGGACCAGGATGGGAAATATAAACAAGGGTGGAAAACCATTTGGTGAGACACAGTAAGTGGCTCCATGTTCACAGTTCAACCTTCTTGGTTCAACCATAAGCGGTTCCACCATTTTGGTGTACGAATGTGGAGGTTTGACTATTATTGTGCCACCTTCACGATGCCATCCTCACGGTTCCACCCTGACGGTACCACCATCAGCGGTGACATAGTTTCAGTGTCTAACAACTAGTGTTCCACCTATTTGGTGGGACATCGTAAGAAGTGCAACCAATTTTGTGTGCATCCGTGACCGGTGCCACAGTTTTGGTTGAACCGTTTGATATGACAGAGAGTATGGAAAAGTACTGGACCAGGAGAGTCCATGCCATTACATTAGATACCTCTCAAACTATTCTCTCCCTCGAGAATCAACCTATACCCGAGGAAATGAGAGAGGTTCGATCAACCACCTCAGAAGATTCCTCTCAACAGTAAACCTCCTAGGAATCTAAAAACATCTATCAATCATTTATCAATATTAAAATTAAAATTTCATAACATCCAAACATATAGATTAGATATTCTCTTCCTCCATGTGAAGATACTATCTGGTTTGTGCGACACTGACTAGCCCGCACAGGCTTAATCGTATCCACATTAATGAATCTGGATTACAGATCTGATCCCCCCTCCCCGCAGTCGGGAATCTTCACACACATCTATAGAACAAGGGAAACACTCTATTTTCTAGTTAACAAGGTAAAACACTACATCAAAAACATGTAAAATAAAGATCTGAACAAACCTTAAAATATCTCTAGGTACAGAGTGTGCATATGTGCCTCATATTCGTAGGTACTCTACTCAAGCCCAACATGAATCCACAACACATGAACCATGTGAATGGTTCATCCACGAAAAACATTCTCCTCATGATCCTCGATCCTCACTGGTCTCTCTACGAATGTTGCATCGTCCTCAATATTCATCTTTCCCTAGTCGAGGAAGTGTGAATCATTGTGTAGATACCGATTGATCAGAGACACATGGATGAAGTTGTCCACCCTTAGTAATGGTGGTGGTAGTGAACGATGATAAGACACTTTGTCGACCAGCCGCAACACCATGATGGGTCCGGTGAAATTGGGAGAAAGCTTACTCCCCGTGCCGAACCTCTGATTTCCATGCCTAGGGGACACCTTCAATAACATGTGGTCCCCAACTTGGAACTCCACGGGTCTCCTTAATTGGTTTTCATATGACTTTTCCCTGTCCTAAGACACATTCATCCTCTCTCGTATAATCTGAACTTCCTCCATCATGCTCCGAACTACCTCCAAGACAAGAACACCTCCTTCCCTAACCTCTTCCTAGCACACAGTTGAGTGTGACGACCTCTCGCACATTTCGTCGAATGGATACATTCCAATAGTAGATTGATATATAATGTTGTTGAAAACTTATACCAGAGGTATGGTTCATACCCACGATCCTACATGGTCCAAAAAACTTTCCCAAATAATATCCTCCAATTTTTGGATGGTGCGCTCTGTCTGCCCATCTGTCTGGGGTTGGAAAGATGTGTCGAGGCAGCTCTGGGTGATAAAAAAATTATTAAAATCTTTTTAGTCATGTGATGAAAACCGAGTATCCCAATCAAAGAATATGGAAATGATATCTCTATGAAACTGCACCACTTTGTCAAAATACCATTGTGTTAAGGAATCCACCGCACTTGACTCCTTGATTTCTAGGAAGTGAGCTAATTTAATCAGTCAATCTACCACTACCTAGATAGTGTCGCAACCCTCATGAACATTGGGTAGTACTATGACAAAATCCATCGAGATGTCATCCCAGTTCCACTCGGGGACATCTAAAGGGTGTAACAAACATCCTGGGACATGGTGTTCAGCCTTCACCAACCGACGCATGAGGAACTCTTTGACAAACTCTTCCACTTCCCACTTCACCATAGGCCACCAAAACTTACCACTAAATCTTTTGTACATTTTGGAATCTCTTAGATGTACTACAAGTATTGAGATGGGTAAATCGCCAAGAACTCTCTCGTGTATTCCCAAAGGGAAGAACAACTTTCTATGAAACAACATCTATTTCTTTTCATCTTTTGACCATCCACCTGGAGCATCACCCTGGCTAACACAATCAGGCATCACTTCAGCCTCTAAGTCCCCCCACTAAGACTCCTCCACCTTCTACAACATAGAGGACTGCAATGTCATCCGAAATAGACATCCTCTTTCATCCTCCACCCTTGAATCTAGGTGTAGGGCAGCCAAATCCTCCATCGCCTTCAAAGCATCTTCTGACTCTCATACCGCATCCTTCTACGACATCCTGCTCAAGGATTTGGGCACCTCATTCCTCATACCTTCATTGTAAAATATTTTGATGTTGTAGTCTTGAAGAAACTCCCTCCACCTCTTCTGCTGCAAGTTCAGGTCCCACTGGGAGAAGATATACCTCAATCACTTGTGATTTTTGAAGACCAAAAATCCTGCCCTAATGATACCACCAAAACTTTAGTGAGAACCCAACTGCTAGGAGCTCTATGTCATGGGTGGTCTAGTTACTCTCATGAGGACATAACTTCCTAGACACATAAGAGATCACCCCTAATATTGAATCAACACACTCCCCATGACTTGGCCCAATGCATCACAGATCACCTAAATCATCACCCCTTCTTCTGGTAAGATCAAAAATGGGGCACTAACCAACTCCCCCTTCAGATAAATGAAGGATGTCTGGCATTGTTCACTCTACATGAAGGCCTAGCCCTTTCAGGTCAAGTATATCAAAGGAGATGCATCTAGAGATACGCTGAGAACAATTCATAAGTAATAGCCTTCGTGACATAAGAAACTACGAACCTATATCAAATTATTGGGTGTTTCCCATTAAAAAACCACATTTACATTGATGGTTCCACTACTATCCCTTGCTCGGACACCGTTTGTCTAAGTAAGTGTACTTCTCGTGTCCAGAACATACTCTTGGACAACTTTTTATAGAGATGGTACTGCTTGAGAAACTCTAAAACCATCCTTAAATTCTCAGTTTGATCCGCCACTGATCTTGATTAGATCATTATATCATCAAAAAACATGACTACGAACCAGTAGACATATTCCTGGAAGATGGAGTTCAAGATCCCCATAAACCCAGCTTGTTCCTTTGTAATGCTAAACGACATGACCACGAACTGAATGTGACCATATTTTTACATCAAGGTAGTTTTTGAGATGTCACCCTATTTCACCCTCAAATAGCGATATCTAGACCGTAGGTTGAACATGGAGAACCATCATTCCCCATTAAACTGATAAAAATTGTCTTCTATCCTTTGGAGAGGGTAATTGTTCTTGACCGTTACCTAATTTAGTATCTATTAGACAATGCACAGCCTGAGACAACCATCATCCTTATTTTAGAACTAGACCATACCACCCAATGGTGATGCACTTGGTTTTACAGAACCCTTCTTCATCAAATTGTCAATCTGAATTCGTAACACCCACAACTCTGAAGGCGCCATCTGATAACGATCCATCGAAATCGGACATGCACCGGGTTGCATATCTATCTTGAAATCAATATAAGGTCGAGGGGGTATATTTAGCACCTCTTTAGGGAATTAATCCATGAACTAACTGAAAATCCCTGAAGCTTCCATCATTTCCATGTCCATTGACGGATCAACTAAGAAGGAACAAAATGTCTCCACTCGCTTGCTGCCCACCTAGGAACCTCTGTCACCGAAAAATGTCACACGTCGATGACCCAAATCAGAAAACAAAATCCTTATTTGGAAGCAGTCGATAATGGAATACACAGAAGGCAGCCTGTGGATTCCTAAAATTACACCATATTGCTTCATCTTTAACAATAAAAGGTCTCCATTGGACTGATGTGCTCTCAACCACAGTCTACATCCTCCGCAAACACAAGAGAAGCTAGTCTGACCACCAACGTGCATACTGAAAACCGTGGTTATGGAAAGTGTCTATAATACTAGAACCAATGCATGGGCAAGACTGGGTGCAACAAAGAGTGTTAAGCTCTCAAATGAATCAAGGTTCATGCAAGAGTACTAAAAAAGTTGAATGTACCTCGTATGACTTTTGGCCCAGCTGGTATTGATGAATCTACAACGTGCAATTCCCCATGCCCAACTCATCTACACCTAGTCTATCAGATTCATTCCCGACCATGACCTGGTCGAGGACCCTGAGGGGAACCTTGAGGTCAGCCTCTTCATGAAACATCTTCTCTCGGAGGATTGGGAGCTCGCTGTCCCTACTACTGCTACTGAATGGGCCTAGCTAGAAGAAGTCACTACTGAGGTGGGAATTGAATCCGCCAACCCACATTGCAATACAATTGGTTCAGGCACTGATTCCAAAGTTCTCATGACTTCCATAGATGAATAATCTTATTCCTGGTCTTGAAAATAAAGTACAAGGGCAAGGAGATCAAAATTTTAACTACTCGGGCCTGCTCCCCATAGCATGAAACATGGAAGGCCCTAACACTAGAGGCATGTAACTGATGGCCTTCCCCTTTGACTATACCAACTTGATCCCTTCTTGGGGAACACCTCCTAGTATGTGCATCCTATCCACCACTTCATCTTTCTTGAGACCTCCAATTATATCAATTTAGTAAATGGAGTAATAACAAACCGATGAGATGGTTAGAGTGCCTGTTGTAAACATCTCTCCTAAGAATCTTCATATGGAAATAGGTCTTGATAAAATAAAAGGAGATCCTTGAACGTGATCCCAAACTCTATCACTGACATAATCTCCTATTGAATGGAGAGTATCTTCTACCTCTTATCAGCCTTCATCATGAATGAGAGGAATTCTGCCTGGAACTCCCTCTTGAAGTAAGTCCACGAAACATCAGCCTCCCTCTTCTCCCCAAGGTAGAGCGTACACCAATGACACACAGCTCCCCACATTTGGATTATAGAAAGAGGAACCTAGTAATCCATTAGAGACTGAATAAAGCTCAAAACTATCACCATCAGCTCATTCCATCTCTATGTCTCCATGTCCAAGATGACGCCCTCAAACTTCCCGAGGTTCTGTGACTGAAGGGCACAGAGTGTATTCCTCCATTGGTGATCCTCCTCATATCGATCAGCCCTTTCCTAATCAGCTAAATCTGCCTCAAGTGCCTTGATCACCAATACTACTTGTGATCATCTTCCTGGTTCCATAGCTACATGGTGAACAAGAAATGCCTAAGCCCAAGTACTGTAGAAGATTGGTTTTAAATTTTTCTTAGACGTTTATTTTTTTTAAAAAAATTCCAAAAATTTATAAGACACTCAAGAACAGAAGTCATTATGATACATGTACCTTTACTATGGTCTCTACACTATAATCCGTGTAGCCTCACGTGGTCATTCGGTAGGCCCCAAGTCCTTACATTGAATCAGTGGGGCCCTAAAATCACATGTCATATCCGGTATTCCATTGCCCATCTCACACTCCAAGGTTTCATAACTTTGTTTCCCTACCATCCCATTAAAACCTCACTGTACCTAACTCTTAAATCCATCCTATCTCTCAACCAAAAATTCCTCTAATAACATTCTATCACGATCCGCCTTCCCCAAGGTGAGGTAAGGGACATCAGATTGCCAAACCCTTCCTTCCCCGTGTTGAAGGTGTGATATGGACCCCGAGACCCCCCTTAAATAGGACATGGAGTGGATACTAGCACCAAGTGTAACACCCCGAGATTTTATAAAAAAATTTTCTTTTTAATTTCACTAATTTCATGTGTTGTACGCTACACCAAAAGGAGCTTGCACAAAATGCATCCTTGATTTGCCTTTCATTACACGCAATCTCGACCTTCCTCGATAGCGTGTGTAGTATGCAATAACGAGTTTCACTAAGCAACAATACGCTATTAAAATATTATTAAAACTAGCCGTTATGAATAGTAATAACCACTTTTTGAAATTTTGTAATTTTATTTTTCAAAATGGAATTCATTTTTGGATTCATAATATCGAAATTAGCTTAGGGTGAAGTTTTGGTACTTTCGGATAACTTTTCTTTTCTGATGAATAGTGAAAATTACTAAATTTTAATTAAAAACAACTTTTTTTAATCGAAATAATTAATAGTGATAAATTATTAATTTGAGTGGTTTTAAATTATTTTTAGAATATATTTTTACAATTCAATACAATGTTGGTCATTGGATGTAATTTCACATTTACACCAGACAGAAACAAGTGTTAATCTTTTGATAGTTATTATCTCTTAAAAACACGCTATTTGTTATGACAGTGGAAATTAATTATAAAATTAATTAATTCAACTTATATGTTGGGAATTTTTTAAAATAGAAATCATTTTTGAATTCAGAATATCAATTATAGGTTAGGGTGAAATTTTTGCATTTTTCTGAAAAACTTCAATTTTTGATGAATAGTGAAACTACTAAGTGTTAGTTAAAAAAATTAATTCTTTTTCATAAATCTTAATTTTACTGCTTCTGTGAATGGAATTTCAAAAATCCAAGAGACACGGTTGATGTCAGTAAGTAAAATTTGGTTCAATGAGATGAAAATAATTTTTGGTGAATAGTAACGTTTTACTTTTATTTACCACGGTTAAAAGTTAATAGGGTAATTAAGGGTAAAAATGATATTAATATTACCCTAACATATGTAATAATCCTATTGGACAAGTGTATCTCGACCAAAAACAACCTTAAGTATAAAATATTATCATTTAGGCCCACTTGGATTAGATTAGGACATTTATTATTATTTAATTCAAAGAAGAGTTAAAAGAGTTAAAATCAAAGTTTATTTACTAAAAAAAATTTAATATAGGGTTATACATAATCTAATTTAGACTATAAATATTCATTAGAAAGATAGAACGATTTCCTACATAATGGTATTTTATTTTTAATTTTTATACTTTAAATAATTTAATTTATTTATGACACAACGATGATGCAGTAATTACCTTTTTAAGCAAATATTATCATCTTTGATGTTATAAATGCCCAAATAAATGTACTTTTAGACTTTTTATGACTTACACTAATTTTCTAGGTTAATATGGCATGTTATTGTTGATTTGAGTAACTTTTTTCGAACGTATCATTCTTTTATGAATTTCATAAAAATCATGTACCAAATAGTGTCAAAATTGACATAAAATAGTTTTTAAAACAAATATTATATTATTAATTGTTATTTTATTCCTAAAAATCTAAGTTTCGGCCAAATGTCTTAGATAAGATTATATATATTACTAATAAACAACATGGGGTTCTTTTGGCTTGATATAGTATGTTTATTAACCATATAGTGTAAGAAAACAAAAAGACACGGTAAAAGGTAAATTATTTAACTTAGAGTTAAATCTAATTGATAAGGTTAAAATAATAACCTAAACTTGTATAAATCCTAATGGTTGATATTATTTCTACCCATACCCACTCTACCTTCGAAATAAGACCCTTTGGAACCATTATAAACCGATTTTGACTTTAATGTAAAATAATATTTTGAGATATTCCTAAGGTGCCCCTCTCCTCCCTTATAAAAGGGCACCTCCTCCCCCTCCTCCTCACACCAATTTGAGCACTCAAGCTCGGCCAAACCCTGCCAAAATACCTTCTCCACTTTCCTAAAATAATACTAGAGGTCCTGGTCTTCTTCAAAGACCAATCTTAGTTCCCTAAGTGGAGGATTCAAAGAGGCGTTTCAAAGAAGAGGTAATATCCATTACCAATCTTTTCAATTTCTTTCTTCTTCAACTTCTTCTTCTTTAGTTGTTTCATGGTAAAGTAATAAAATCAGTATTACTTACATACTGATATGTTATTATAAATATGATACAACCCTAATTCACTTTCTATCTATCCTACGGAAAAATGAAATCACCGCGCGTGCGTACGTACGGAATACCGTCTCCACGTCGTGGTGTAATCTATTTTCCACCATCACCTTACAAGGATGGGTATAATGGTGTAATTAGTAACTATATATGATTATTATAAATTGATATTGACACTGAAATAGTATAAATACACTTAAATACAATTCCACGATCATGGGAACAATATCATCACTCGTGCGTACGTACGGAATACCGTCTCCACGATGTGATGCGACTCGTTATACATGATCATCATTACATAGTAATTATATAAATGAATTTAATGAATAAATATGATATATGTTACACTAATACCATTCTGGATATAATGTATCTATAACCATAAAATAAGAATAAGAGTTTATTCGGCAAAACACGCATAAGAACAAAAGGAAATAAAGACCCGAGTAACAAGTAACAATAAAATATTACTAATAAGAAGCTACGAATATGACCATATATGATATCATATCAGTATTTATGATTCTAGAATAAGTCAATAACATTATTTAAACCATTATACAGGAGCTTCAGACAAGTACAAAGAAAATCGGACCTTAGGTAAGGGAAATATCACAATTACACTTTTATCCGAGATTGTTTTTACTTTGGTATTTACTGGGGTGTATTTTATCATCCACATCCATGTTCTCTCAATATGTAATATTATTTCCATCCTTATACAGTAGTTTATATCCAATTTTACCCTTCAGTGAGTTTTTTGTAAAAGATATGAAAGGAATCTTTTGTCGTTTTTCGTACGAGGTACTTTTTTGACTTTTCCGACAAAAGTACGAGAAGAATGTTTTTTAAATTATACAGCAAGAATGGATTTTTAAAACATTATTTCCAAGAATCATCCTTTATATGTTTTCAAGTTTATTTTTAAACAACTTTTTTTAGTTTATAATTGTATGACATGTTAAGAAAAGAAAAGTTTTTTTTGAAGTAAAAAGGATATTTTCCGCAAGAATGGAGTTCAAATGTTTTATCAAAATTATTTTCCATCTAAGATAATATAGGGTTCTGTTTTTATCCATATTATTACATTGATTTGATTATGTTTTGAGGGAATTATTTTTATGAACTCATTTACCTTATATGATTTGTTTTATGATGTCATGATGTTTCAAGAATCCCATTTTTGTTACATGTCTTATGCGATGATGTATGATTTATGATTATGAGGCACACATAAGAAATGATTCATTATAAGATGGGTGGGACCTATATCTCCCTCCAATGCATTGGGTAAAGATTTTATATCTCATGAGATATACATGGCTAGAATGGTAGGTTATACCGGTTCAGTGAAACAGGACTGAAATGAGGGTTACTCGGTTCAGAAAGGGACATTGTCCACTAAGATAGTCTTGGAAATGAGTCTTGACTAACAAGAAATCATTCTCTATGATTATGTGTGAATGCCACAAAGTTTCATGTTTGAAGTTATGATTATTGGGATTTCATTTCACTACTATGATTTATCCCATGTTATGAAATTATGCTCTCTTTTGCAGGTTAAGATTTCCAAATGTTATGTTCATATGAATATGATGTGATTGATTTTTTTTTGTTTACCCTTAATGAGCATTTGAGCTCACCCTTTTATGTTTTCTTTTCCCCAGGATATAAAGAATGGTTTTAGGTAAAAAAACGGAAGATCATTATGGGAGATATTGAAGATCCTTCACCACGATTAGAAGATTACGTTTCGAGTTTCCAAAGACACTAAATTATTACGATCCTTGTGTGTGTGTGTTTTGTTATGTACTAAGTATTCCGCAAAAGTAATGTAATGTTCATGTACGTTAAGCTTCGGGCCTCTACAGTTGGTATCAGAGGAAAGGATTAGTCAACCATTGGAAACTAGGATGCGAAAACGTTAGTGAGATCCCTAGAGATATTACTAAGGTATGTCTAGGGATGTCCCTAAGTTTAAGTATACGTATAGGTTATAGTAATAGAATTACGCTAACGATCATAGAATTAATACTAAGATGTTAGATATTGAAGTTACTCCCCCTTTATTATGTTGTTTTCCCTAGCATGATTTTTGCCTCTCACAATATTCTTTTTGGGTTTTAGACGATGGCTGGAACCCAAAGGAACCTTGTTGATCAATGCAATGGACAATGCAATGGTTACCCTCCTGAACAAACAAATGTTATGGGAGATGGAGTGCAAAATCTTATTGCTATACTTACACAAGCTATGAATAATTATGGACTTCCAAATGAGCAGAGAAGGGAACAATATTCTATTGAGTCCTTCATGAGGCAACGTCCACCTTCTTTCAGTGGGTCTTCCAATCCACTTGTTGCTGAACAATGGATCAGTACCACTGAAAAGATATTTTCAGTTCTTCAATGTTCTGAGCATGATAAAGTCATCTTAGCAGTATATAATTTGGAAGGTGAAGCTGATCAATGGTGGAATATTATCAGGAATACGAGGCCAAGAGATGAAATTGAGTCCATGGAATGGGACGAGTTCAAGAACTTGTTTTTCAGTAAGTACTTCCCTCGTATTCTTCGAACGAAGATGGCAAATGAGTTTCTTGAGCTGAAACAGAAGGATGATGAATCTGTTGGTATATACGAATCAAATTTTACAAGACTTGCAAGGTATGCATCTGGCATTATCATCCAACCTGAAAGTAAAGTTGATTGAATTTTCAGTGGCTTAAAACCAAGTCTTTTAAGGGCATTAGCTATACGAGACTTCAGTATTTATGAAGAAATTGTGTGTTGTGCTATGAAGGTAGAAATGGAAGTTGGTGTTACATATCCATCTCATGGTTTTGAAAAGAAACGAAAGATGGAGTTCAAGGAGAAATCTCAGAATAATGGTGAAAAGAAAATGAATGTTTCTTTATGCTCAATGTGTGGAAAGAAGCATGGTGGATATTGTCTTAAAGGGACTAGAAAATGTTTTAAGTGTGGAAAAGAAGGTCATCGAGCAGCTGAGTGTCGAAGTAATGGCAAAAGGGTTTCTAATGATGTGAACAAAGAAAACACTTCAGAGAAGGCACCACCAACACTTCAATGTTTCAAGTGCAAGGAGATGGGACATTATGCCAATAAATTCCCTAATCCAAGGGTTAGTGATGATCAACATGAGCAACCACTTAAGGCAAAGGACAAGGGGAAGTCACATGCGATCACAATTGGTGATGTTGAATATGACAACGATGTGGTGGAATGATTAAGTGTTTAAGTAATGGGATTCCAAAATAGTGTTGTATACAGTATCGTGGAATATTGGAATATTTATGTATTGGTCTATTGTGGTTTTCATTAATTTTATGGTACCAGTAACCATGGAAAGTGATTGAGATATTTTTGGAAAAAGAATGATATGCGCATAATGAAGGGAAAATGAGAAAATGAAATATTTGACAGTATTCATGAGCTCATGATTGATATAAGGACTAAGTGATATCATGGTTTGAGTATATAGAATTCTGAGGATTTTGGTATGTGGAAGGTGTTAACTTTTAACTACATTCATGTTATCACTAAGGTTCAATAGGTATTTAAGATAATACATGATTAAGGCCTTTGAATGTTTGGAATGTGACCAACAAAACATATCTTATGATATATGGGGATCAACGATGGTATTACATCTCTGGTAATCGTTTTCACTATGTTATGAGAGTGGACTGCAGTATTATGGATAAGCCTAAAAATTGAAATGGATTATGTAGGACATAAGTTAGTATTGTTTAAGGATAGAATTTTTTTTCGATATTATTGATGGGATGTTATAGTAATGTAGTTTTAAAAAAAGGACAACCTGCAGGATGGGCGACAGCCCATCGCGTCGGACAAGGCTGTGGGAATCGAACCCACAACCGAAGTTCGACTGGCCTTTATCGCCTACCACTGGCCTACAGGAAGTCCCTGTTTAGTAGAAACTAGTTTTATTATATTAAGCAGTACGATAAATGAACTATAAGTCAATTTTAGTAACCATATATGATTAATATCACTATAGAATGACTTATGCTAACCTTTTGTTTGAGAAAGATGGAATGACCCGTCATTCTATCACATGATCTGCTAACACTTCACGAATAACAAATTCAACTTCATTTATTTAAGAGATGAAGTAGAAATTGTTCAAGGCATGAACAACAGTGAGATTGTACCAAAATAAAGTAAGTATTTATTCTAATTCAAACTCTTCAACTTTAGAAAAACGATCATGAAAACCAAAAATGTTGTCCTAGTGCCCTTATATCCGATGAATCCGATGGTACCCTAGATCGTCACAAATTTATTGCTTTTTGATTTCTGGCTTTTCCATAGCCATGTTCTCTACCACTCTCCATCAGAACATGATGGTTATATTTCTCTTCCATATCCATATTTTTACCTATGTGGAAACCCAGCGATTAGTTTATTTGGGTAACCGTTAAGTTACATACTTACGCTTTTAAAGATTGGTTTTGGTATTCCTTTTTACGATGTGGGTTTCTATTAAAGAAACTTTCGAATAGTAAACCATTTATAACCCCGACGAATTTCGAGGGCGAAATTCATTTTAAAGGGGGTAGAATGTAACACCCCGAGATTTTATGAAAAAATTTTCTTTTTAATTTTACTAATTTCTTGTGTTGTACGCTACACCAAAAGGAGCTTACACAACACGCATCCTTGATTTTCCTTGCATTACACGCAATCTCGACCTTCCTCGATAGTGTGTGTAGTATGCAATAACGAGTTTCACTAAACAACAATACGCTATTAAAATAATATTAAAACTAGCCGTTATGAATAGTAATAACAACTTTTTGAAATTTTGTAATTTTATTTTTCAAAATGGAATTCATTTTTGGATTCATAATATCGAAATTAGCTTAGGGTGAAGTTTTGGTACTTTCGGATAACTTTTATTTTCTGATGAATAGTGAAAATTACTAAATTATAATTAAAAACAACTTTTTTTAATAGAAATAATTAATAGTTATAAATTATTAATTTGAGTGGTTTTAAAGTATATTTAGATTAAATTTTTACAATTCAATACAATGTTGGTCATTGGATGTAATTTCACATTTACACCAGACAGAAACAAGTGTTAATCTTTTGATAGTTATTATTTCTTAAAAACACGCTATTTGTTGTGACAGCAGAAATTAATTATAAAATTAATTAATGCAACTTATATGTTGGGAATTTTGTAAAATAGAAATCATTTTTGAATTCAGAATATCAATTGTATCTTAGGGTGACATTTTTGCATTTTTCTGAAAAACTTCAATTTTTGATGAATAGTGAAACTACTAAGTGGTAGTTAAAAAAATTAATTTTTTTTCCTAAATCTTAATTTTACCGCTTCTGTGAATGGAATTTCAAAAATCCGAGAGACATGGTTGATGTCAGTAAGTAAAATGTGGTTCAATGAGATGAAAATAATTTTTGGTGAATAGTAACTTTTTACTTTTATTTACCACGGTTAAAAGTAAATAGGGTAATTAAGGGTAAAAATGTTATTAATATTACCCTAACACATGTCCTAATCCTATTGGACAAGTTTATCTCGACCAAAAACAACCTTAAGTGTAAAATATTATCATTTAGGCCCACTTGGATTAGATTAGGACATTTATTATTATTTAATTCACAGAAGAGTTAAAAGAGTTAAAATCAATGTATATTTACTAAAACATTTTTAATATAGGGTTATACATAATATAATTTCGACTATAAATATTCATTAGAAAGCTAAAAATATTTCCTACATAATGGTAATTTATTTGTAATTTTTATACTTTATATAATTTAATTTATTTATGACACAACGATGATACAGTAATTACCTTTTTAAGAGAATATTAACATATTTGATGTTATAAATGCCCAAATATATGTAATTTGAGACTTTTTATGACTTAAACTAATTTTATAGGTTAATATGGCATGTTATTGTTGATTTAAGTAACTTTTTTCGAACGTATCATTCTGTTATGAATTTCATAAATATCATGTACCAAATTGTGTCAAAATTGACATAAAATAGTTTTTAAAACAAATATTATATTATTAATTGTTATTTTATTCCTAAAAATCTATGGTTTGGCCAAATGACTTAGATAAGATTATATATATTAATAATAAACATCTTGGGGTTCTTTTGGCCTGATATAGTATGTTTATTAACCATATAGTGTAAGAAAACAAAAAGACACGGTAAAAGTTAAATTATTTAACTTAGAGTTAAATCTAATTGATAAGGTTAAAATAATAACCTAAACTTGTATAAATACTATTGGTTGATAGGCTTTCGACCCATCCCCACTATACCTTCGATATAAGACCCTTTGAAACCATTATAAACCGATTTTGACTTTAATATAAAATAATATTTTGAGATATTCCTAAGGTGCCCCTCTCCTCCCTTATAAAAAGGCACCTCCTCCCCCTCCTCCTCACACCAATTTGAGCACTCAAGCTCGGCCAAACCCTGCCAAAATCCCTTCTCCACTTCCCTAAAATAATCCTAGAGGTCCTGGTCTTCTTCAAAGGCCATTCTTAGTTCCCTAAGTGGAGGATTCAAAGAGGCGTTTCAAAGAAGAGGTAATATCCATTACCAATCTTTTCAATTTCTTTTTTCTTCAACTTATTCTTCTTTAGTTGTTTCATGATAAAGTAATAACATCAGTATTACTTACATACTGATATGTTATTATAAATATGAAACAACCCTAATTCACCTTCTATCTATCCTACGGAACAATGAAATCATCGCGCGTGCGTACGTACGGAATACTGTCTCCACGCCGTGGTGTAATCTATTTTCCACCATCACCTTACAAGGATGGGTATAATGGTGTAATGAGTAACTATATATGATTATTATAAAGTTATGTTGATACATAAATAGTATAAATACACTTAAATACAATTCCACGATCAGGGGAACAATATCATCACTCGTGCGTACGTACAGAATACTGTCTCCACGATGTGATGCGACTCGTTCTACATGATCATCATTACATAGTAATTATATAAATGAATTGAATGAATAAATATGATATATGTTTCACTAATACCATTCTGGATATAATGTATCTATAACCTTAAAATAAGAATAAGAATTTATTCGGCAAAACACGCATAAGAACAAAAGGAAATAAAGACCCAAGTAACAAGTAACAATGAAATAGTACTAATAAGAAGCTAATAATATGACCATATATGATATCATATCAGTATTTATGATTCTGTAATAAGTCAATAACATAATTTAAACCATTATACAGGAGCTTCGGACATGTACAAAGCAAATCGGACCTAAGGTAAGGGAAATATCACAATCTCACTTTTATCCGAGATTGTTTTTACTTTGGTATTTACTGGGGTGTATTTTATCATCCACATACATGTTCCCTCAATATGTAATATTATTTCCATCCTTCTACAATTTTTTATATCCAATTTTACCCTTTGGTGAGTTTTATGTAAAATATATGAAAGGAATCTTTTTTCGTTTTTCGTACAAGGTACTTTTTTGACTTTTCCGACAAAAGTACGAGAAGAATGTTTTTTTAACTTTTACGGAAAGAATGGATTTTCAAAACATTATTTCCAAGAATCTTCCTTTATATGTTTTCAAGTTTATTTTTAATCAACTTATTTTAGTTTATAATTGTATGACATGTTAAGAAAAGAAATGTTTTTTTGAAGTGGAAAGGATATTTTCCTCAAGAATGGAGTTAAAATGTTTTATCAAAATTATTTTCCATCTAAGATAATATAGGGTTCTGTTTTTGTCCCTATTATTACATTTACTTGATTATGTTTTGAAGGAATTATTTTTATGAAGTCATTTACCTTATATGATTTGTTTTATGATGTCATGATTTTTCAAGAATCCCATTTTTGTTACATGTGTTATGCGATGATGTATGATTTATGATTATGTGGCACACATAAGAAAGGATTCATTTTAAGATGGGTGGGACCTATATCTCCCTACAATGCATTGGGTAAAGATTTTATATCTCATGATATAGACATGGCTGGAATGGTAGGTTATATCGGTTCAGTGAAACAGGACTGAAACGAGGGTGACTCGGTTCAGAAAGGGACTTTGTCCACTAAGATAGTCTTGGCAATGAGTCTTGACTAAAAAGAAATGATTCTCTATGATTATGTGTGAATGACACAAAGTTTCATGTTTTATGTTATGATTATCGGGATTTCATTTCACTACTATGATTTATCCCATGTTATGAAATTAAACTCTCTTTTGCAGGTTAAGATTTCCAAAAGTTATGTTCTTATGAATATGATGTGATTGATTTTTCTTTTGTTTACCCTTACTGAGCTTTTGAGCTCACCCTTTTATGTTTTCTTTTCCCCAGGATATAAAGAATGGTTTTAGGTAAAAAAAGGGAAGATCTTTATGGGAGATATTGAAGATATTTCACCATGATTAGAAGATTACGTTCCGAGTTTCCAAACACAATAAACTATTATGATCCTTGTGTGTGTTTTTTTTTTGTTATGTACTAAGAATTCCGCAAAAGTAATGTAATGTTCATGTACGTTAAGCTTTGGGTATCTACACCAAGGGTATAGAATCACACTTAATATGAAAGGGATTACCCATTTTATTTCGTGGATCCGGATATAAGATAGTAAATCCCAATCACCACAAATGCTTGATGTAAAATTAAGAAAAAAACAATCTATTCCCATATGCATGTTTCAAAAATGAGGTCCTATAATGTACAAGAAAAAATCAAAAGGGATGTAACAAAATAAAAGAAAAACAACAATATCAATGGTCCTGAAGTCCGAGTAAAAAGGGTATGGCACGTTTCTCAATGTCCTCCAAGAAACCTAGAAGTAGTTCAATATACATAGGGTTAGTCTACCTGTATACTCAATAGGGAAAACCAATATCTCTCATGCACATGTTGGGAGGCATTCTAATGCACCACAAGAATGTAGGATAAGCAAACCACCTAGTAAGGGAACTATCCACCCAAACCTCACCAAGGCACACTCCCCAAATAACGCAGGTCATGTCAAGTAATAGTAATAATACATCTATGTTTGGGTACCCCGCACCACTTTCTCACTGGTTATTAAAGACATCCTAGGTGTTAGACCTTCCCTCCCATTTTCACTATGGTCCCACTACCATACCCGACCCGCACACACCTGGGATACCACAAATACACATCCTACCCGCAAAACCTTGGCCACAACCACACATAACCATGCCTGAGGACACATGGTCCAGAACAACAAACACCACCCTGCAAGACAAATGGACCTAAACAACTACTTCCATACATGATGACACTTGGGATCATACCAAAGGCACATGAGAAAAAACCACCCACACACACTTGGTTCAACCACTACAACATTCCATTCCCAATGAATCTTGGGATATAATGGACCTCAGGTCGTCAAAGCTACCAAAGCGTCTGGGGATACTCCGGAAAGGGAGCTGAAAAGAAGCTATTAACTAGCCGCTCATAAGAGTGTTGGAAAAAACACCCTCCCCATGAAATGGGGCTATTCGTTATGAATAGTTCAACTTGGGTGGGGCACAAATAAGAAACATAAGAACTAAATTATACAAATAGGTAAACAAGAAAAAATCCCAACCTAGGGGTTCCAAACTTGCTCATTCAAATACACCCTCATTACTATTCATTCATAAAAATTAAAACATCCAAAACCATGTCACAACTCATTCCTAGACATCAATTCCCCATTAACACCGTTCTTGTTTTCATATTCCAATGATTCCATTTAAATAATTCTTCACTACTAAGAAATAAACTTTCATAGCCACAAACTGTGGTTGGAAAACAATCAAGCATCAATTTTAGCATTCACACATGTTTCTCTTATAAGTCAAAAAAATAAAATGGATTCGTGAGATCCCTCAAATTACTAGAACCAAACAAAGCCCCAACATATGGCCCCACACGACCTTAGATCCACAAATCAACAAATACCCTACAATAGGGGATCCCATCCCCATCCATGTCACCCAACAAGAATCAAGTAGAATAGCCATGAATATTACCAAGACAGAGCATGAGAGTTTTATGATTTAAACACACCATTCATGGAGAACCTTTTTTCCATTGGGTAAACCGGGGATAGCACACAAGGATTATTGTTCATTTGACACAAATTTAATCAACCGAGATTACGTGATAAACTCATTTCCATTTTACAAGAATTCAATCATCACAAAAAATAGGGGTCCCTTAGTGCACAAGTAAAGGCCACAAATGACTATTATTTTTAGTGGTCAAAAACCCATACAATTCAAAACATATAAGAAAGGGTAAAAGTGTATAACAACATCATCAAACACAACCCTTAGTTTTTTAAAAGTCAATTTATTATCTTCATTAAGGTTCACTTTCTTCCATCCCCATAGAAATATCATCATACCCGCCCCGTATGATACACAGTAATGGGATATGATGGAATAACCCAACTTGGATGATGAAATAACTATGTTTTCCTCCCTGCTCCATGAACTAGGGATGAAAAACTTGCAGGGTAGGAAGTCAATGGAATCCAAGGGTGAGTATGAAAGGCTCCAAAATAGGCACCGCACTAGAGTCAGAAAGGGGGACTCCAAACACAACAAGTAAAAGGAAACAAGACCTACCTAAAAGAACAAATACATCCCATGTGATAAAAAGGAATGATCTAGGAGTTATGTGTAATGAATCCTGGATGGATTTAAAGGTGTATTGTGGTTTCCACTTGTGGTTGGATGGTTAAACATGATGTAATTAATTTTTATTTAATAATTATAATTTGAGAGGTGTCCATAAAATCTGTGAGTTAAAGGGATTCCATTAAATAGTGGAAAAAAACATTATAGGGGAAGAACTGGAAAGTATGTGAAAAAGATGTTTCACCAAAGAAAAAACCACATGTTTTGATAATTCTGGGGTATGAAAACTCATAGAGGATATTTGATATCATTTATGGGATTTTAATGGATTTGAAAGGGGTATTTAAAACACTCATACATCAAAATATACATTTTGGGAGCGAGACTGGAATAAGAAACAAGGCTGGGAAACCATTTAGTGAGACACCATTATCGGCTACATGGTCACACATCCACCATCAAAGTGCCATCGTATGTAGTGCCTACATTTCGGTGTGCGACAATTATGGTGCGACCATTACAAATCCACCATCACTGTGCCGCCCTCACAGTTCCACTGTCATGGTGCCACTGTTTCGGTGTGAGACCGTGAGGGTGCTACCATTATTATGCCATTGTCTTTGTGCCAACATCACGGTGCCACCAGTTCGGTGGGACAACTTAAGCGGTGCCACCATATCAGTGTGTGACTATGACTGGTGCTACTAGTATTTCATTCATTATAATATATTAAAGAGATTTAATTTATTTAAAAATAAATATCTAAAAATGTATCAAGATGTTTTATTTCTTAATAAACATTGTATTTCATGACATATATTTTGTTGACAATGATGTTAATATTTTAAAATCATGTGGGGTTATAATCTACCCCTTAAATAAATTACATCCTCCCAATTTAATCTTGTTCTTAAAAATTAAAGGTTCGTCCTTTGAATGTAACCATGTTGAAATCATAAATCATTAGAAAGGTTAATAAAAAAAGCACTTGATTTTATAGAAGGGAAATAAATAGGTCATATAAAATAATAGATAGCTAGTTTTCTAAGTAGGATAACATTTGTGGCATGTGAGGAAATGGAAATTGAAGAATATATTAAATAATTTTATAGACTGATAGAAATAATTGACCCAAAGAAAGTGAATGATCAATGGAATGTTAAGGTACTTGAATCCATAACACTATGATTATTTAAAAGGATATCATTTCAACATAAATTATTTTATTATTATAATATTTTGGATCAATATCTGTTTCCAACAGCTATGGAATTCTTTTACCATCTTGACTATAAACATATTAAAATAAAATAATGTGATGTCCTTCTATTTCTGAGGCATAATATCATTTTTTTTCTTCGATAATTTTATACTCCATTTCTAACTATATGAAATGAATATCAAATATGTTTTTATTAAGCTAGAAGCACAAAAAATTCATATTAACATAACATAAAATCCAAAAATTTATAAAATATTATTCCTCTTATCATTAATAAAAACAAAATCATAAGAAAAAATTATCCAATATCACCCAAACCAAACCTTAATATATTATATAAATAGTTAAATATAAATCACTTCCAAAATATGTATGAAAAATTTAAACAATAAGTTCATTAAAGAAACATTATATTATTAAAATAATATAAAGTACCACTTACTTCAACATTCCAATTATCGTATTATATTGATCTACAGAAAAAATTAATTAAAACATGAATGAACCCAAAAATAAATCAACATGTTTTCAAATATATTTGATAAATAAATAAATGCAGTAAACTCATGAAAATATGAAATAACTATAAAAACATCAAATAATTTCATGGTCACCAATACTATTATAGAAACATCTCATTATTTTCTCAATATCAAGAACATGATAAGTGTTATAATCCCTCAATCATGTGTATTACAAGAGGGTCATTTATTAACTGAATCAATTTTTATGGTCATTGGTATCATTCAAAATATTCTCTTAAATCCTTTAATAAATGGTATTATGGTATAGTCCTTATACATTTCAAAATTTTTAAAACCAAAATATCATCAATAAGATAATTTTAAAAAAATATTTCAAGGATCAAATAACACAAGAACTTGTTTCATTCTAATTCGGTTATCTCAGTACCATAATAATGACCTTGATCCCCTTGATTATTCAGAGTCATATTCCAATAATTCATAGAGTATTCATTTTTTTAGTAAACTAAATCCTTACCGTAGATGAATTTCACATTGGTGGAGGATTTATTATTCATAAAATCATGTTTATGTTGTCCTTTATCTTGAATCATTTTAGAAAATAATTTTACTTTTAATAATTTAACAATGCCTGTCCTTCCCCAAGCATCCCATGTTAGAAAATAATTCTTTTCTTTCTTCCCCTTATCACTTTTTTCTACTATCATCTTATTATCTTTCTTCCATTATAATTTATAAGACATGTAGAATTATTTTTATTTCATTATATAACATAATACTATGAGATTATATGATTATAATGTTTCTGAGACTAGTTCCCATCGAAGGACAGACATAGAACATTAGAGAAACAGTAAAACATTCTCTGCTGATTACTTAAATAGTCTGTAATGTGCCTTGTTAACCTTATAAATTTAGATTAATATAAAGTGAAATTTTCCTCTTATTTATATATTATAGTAAATGTATAATATTTATTTCCCAGTTTTTTCTCATTAGGAAAATATTTTCAAATGAAAAGTACATTAAACTAGATCCATTATGAGTTTTCAATTTTTTTCATCTTGAATTTTGTTTTGAATCAATGACCACTTTTTATCCCTATATTTAAAGATATTATAATATAAAAAGGAAACATTCCCCTTTTAACTACATCCCATAGTGATAGATATCATATCTAAGGTCTTATCCATTCCTCATATAAAAATTGACTTTAGGCCTATTAAATAATGGATTTTAGTAACACATGAAGTGGTGTAACATTATTAAACTATGTGGTGGATATAATACCAGCTCTATATGAGAAATTTGATTACTTAAAACATTTTATTCTACCATAATAGGGTTATAATTTGATCTGTTTGAGTTACAGTTTTAGATCTATCATTATTATTTTTCCAGGGATTGTAATCCTATTATGGAGTATGTGAATTGATATTGATCACATTCTTTCTGTCAGAAACAATTTCTACACAATATCATACTATAGATCAGATTATAACATTCTGAAACAAAATGTGAAATCCAAAATTTGTGAGTTAAATAAAATTTATTCATAGATAATATCATAATAATTAACATGGTTTCATTGGTGATATGTTTTTTTCTAACCAATTAATAATTGGTTGTAATGAAATAGTGATATATCCTAACCATAACCCCCAGTAGTGTCAAACAAGGTGTATATAAAGGCTTGTATTTTTTCAAAAGGTTATGATCATGTCACTCCCAGGGAATCATTTTTGGAGTAATTTACCCGGGTATATATGTTTAAGAACAATGAGAACTTGTATTTTCTATAAAGATTTGTAATTGTTTTATATAACATCATAATATCTTTCGTAACAAAACTGTTGGATATTACTATATACATACCATAAAATTTTAACATTTTTATGTTATTTAATCTAAGTTTTCCAAAAACATTGCTTCCAGGGTTTCTACTAAATGTACTTTGATACCAATTGGAGTGACCTCGACCCCAGTATCACAGATCCAATGTCTAATTTATTATACTGGCATAAAATACAAGGATTATCATCCCAATGGATTGAGTGGTTTGGTAGACCTTATAATCTAGATACATACTAAACACTCACCTTATATTTTTAGTCATATATTAAAAAAATTATTTTCTTTGAGAATAGAATTTTTCCCCCTTAGTGTATCCCTGCATATCAATAAAATTTTTTTTCTCAAATTCTAAAAAAATTAAAGCAATGAAAGGGTGAATCTTATAAAATCAGTAATGGTAATAATATATATTAAACAATGAAAAAATCATGTTTAATCAATATATAACTGTAAATAAATGAAACACATTCCATATATTAAATAGCATGAGCATAACATAGAAGGAGTTGATGATGATCAAATAATTCCATATAAATAATAAAATAACCATGAATCTTAACAAAGGATATTCATCATCATAAAATAATCACATGTAATATCAATAACTAAATTGATAATGATAATATTCTTAACTATAGACATCTATTACATACCATCAATTCATTGTACAGAGACATCTAATAAAATTGAGAAAATGTTCTATGGAATCTGTATCAATTGCAATTCCTTGTACAAAACCCAATATAGTATTCCTCACGAGAACTACCATTGTATTGAGGGGATATTGTGGGACCCACCATTTAGATACAAATTCTCTGAAATTATTCATTTAGAAGTGGTGACACATGATCAAGAAAAGAATTAATATCGAAAAACTAACATATGAAATGTTAATACATACCTCAATCAAAAAACCTAATCATAAACCATTTAGGGAAAAATATTGAATGGAAATAAAATTATACATCCTAAATTAAATTGATCATAAATAATTTATCAAAATAATAAAAATAATATTTATAATACATATATCCAGTGGATAATAACTACATTAAATGTTTGATTTCACTTATTAACATAAATACTATAAAAATATGGTCAAATTTTTTTTGAGGAACATATAATTTTCATTTTTAGAATCACATTTTAAAACTAAAAGTCCACAATTAAATTTGAAAATAACCTTTGAAAATTATAAATAATTCTTTATTACACATATTGTTTATGATAAGAAGAATTGTTTTTCCTATTCAATATGGAAAGACATGTATTTTCCTCACAATTTTTGTAAAATGAAAACTTGCATTGTCTTGAAAAAGACATGAATATTCGTATCATAATTTTTTTTTATAAAGTTAAAATGGGTAAAAATAAATTTTAGTAATTAAATTTTCTATGTTTAATATCATTTTTAAAACTAGTTTTATAAAACTATAGTTTTAATGATAATTTATTTCTTACCAAAGAGAGAAATAATGTCATATTTTCATTAAAATATTTTCCCAACCATTTTGTTTAAAAAATATTTTCAAAATGGTAATATTATATAAAAAGAAACAATGAATGAACACATTAGAATAAAATATAATTATTTTATCAATAGAACATCAATTAATTTTCATAAGCGATACTTAAACAAATACAAACTTGAATAATGATGAGATTTTAAAATAAACACTTACAACAATGGTATCTTTTTTATAATAATCCAAAATAAAGAAATACCTATAAATGAAAAATTAAATACCATGAAGAAAACATAATTCATGATATAACATAAAAATATAAAATTATATAGACCACAAAAAAATAAATATGTGGTGAATATGGAATCTGTCTCATGGATGTAAAAGTGTGACAAGAAACACTGATCTTGAGTATAACTTATCATGTATTTTATTTACCATTATGAATAATAAACATAAGATAATTTTTTAAATTCATATAGACTTGTATCATTTGTATTTTTCCTCTTATCTAACTCATTAACATTTTTTATAAAATTACATAATAAATTTATTTTACGTCATATGTTTTGATGATATTTGACTTATATATAATAACTGACTTCAGTAGGTTGACTATTGTTTTAAAAGGCCTTTATTAAAAAATATATTTAATTTAATTATGACATAATTATCATATTTATACATTAAATATAATTTTAAAACTTATCATAAAATATGTTTATTAAATATAAAATTTGTTATAATCATAGAGATGTCATGTTGTGTGTAAGAATGAATAACATTTCAATTTATCAATTATTATTATGGGCTAATGTTGATTATTATTTTTTCATTAAATAATGATCATGATTTTATAAATTAATTATCTAAAAACAATTATATAACTTTCGTGTGTTTTTTTGATGGAAAGAGAGTTACATAGCTTCCAGAATGTAGGAGTCCACACCTATAGGAACGATGATATCATCTTTATGTTATTGAAAATGAAAAAAATAAAATGATATATTACCTTTTATGAATTATAATTATATTGGTAATATAATAAAAAAAAATTTATATCATATATAGTAATTAATATAATACCTATTAACTTTTATGTAAGTAATAAGTGAATGATGAATCACATTACTTTTTGAGGCAGTAGTCCTCAATACAAACAAGCAGTAGTATCTTATCACTTATGGAATATAAAGAAGAAAATATTACATAATTACCCTAAATGTTTTAATATGTTATAAATATAACATATAAACATTATATCTTTTAATATACCCATCATTGATCGGTGATAATGGAAAAATAAATGACAACGGTTCCAGAGGTGGTAGTATTCCATACACAGAAATGGTGATTTAGTTACCCATTTGATTTCCCTAGGGATGATTATAAAAAATTACTTAAAAATATAAACATATCAATATTTTGGATATAATATGGTTATTATATCATTATTTTTAGTAGTCATTAATAATGGTGGGGAAAAAATAAATTTAAAATTCTATTTGAAGGACATTACATATTCATCAGATATCTTCCTTACGTTAGTACCAAATACTTACTAGGATGGATTTGTGCTTAATATAAGTCCTATAGAATTTGATGAGGGTATTTTGGAAATGATTTTGGTATTTATTGGTTGAACTAAAAATGATTTAATGTGTGAACAAGAGAGGAAACGGGGTGTATTATTATATGTAAGGTGAGTGGCTTTCTTTTAATTTTTGAAAAAAAGGTGAACCCATATTTTTTACATCTTAAAAGGGGAAAATGGAGTATAATTTAGACTTATGCATGATAGGGTCGATCTATGGATATAAAATATATTTTGAAAAAATTTTAGACCATTTTTACCTATCCCTTTTTATGTTTACCCCCGGTAAAACAGTTTTTACCTTAACAATGGTAAATAGTACTTATCATTTATACTATTCAATGAAGACATAAAATAATTTGAAATTATTATATAATAAAAAATTATAATGATTTAAAATATTTAATATATTTTTTGAAATTCAATTTATATATTTAAATAAAATTATTTTTAATATTAATCATGTAGACATGAAAAGAATGTGAGTTATAAAGTAAAATTTTTCAAAATTTTACAAAATATTAATAATAAAAATAAAAATAAAAATGATCAAAAGGACCTAAATTTTATTAATAGATAAATATGTGAATTAATTTTACATTAAAATTAAATTTATAAAAAAATATCATTAAATAATGTAAAAAACAGTTGGTTTTCAATTACAATTCCGATTATAGACTATTCATAGAAAAATAAATCATTTCTGAAAAAATATAAAAAATTAACACTAAGATAATTTTTCTAATATTATTTAAAAATTTATATTTATATTTTATAATTAATTATATCCAAATGTGAAAAAACAATTTCAAATGATGTGTTCAATGTGTGACGAAATTATCTTTCAAAAAAATTAGATTATTTTAGAAAAAATTTCTTTTTTATTTCTAATTGTTATTTTTTTTATAAATAGATACCCAATTAATTTATTTTATAAATGTGTAATACAAAATTTTTTCATAATTTTTTCAATTACTATTAATACATTCCAATTTAAATGCTATGTTAAAATGTACATTTTAAATAAAATCATATTTTAATAGAGCATCATGTTTCAGTCAAACCTTTTATTATGTTCATTGAAAGATATAAAAGTGATTGAATTTATTTAAAAAATATCATTAATTATCAATATTTTATATTCCATTATACACTTGGTTTTGGGTTCTAAAATGTCTACTAAATATGATGTCCATGCTTTAGAATCCCCCGGTGTTACAAATTATTCTGGCGATGGAATTGTTTATTACCCTTTTCAGTTGCTAATAACAAGTTGTTAACAACTCAACTAGATTCTAGTGAATTATAATAATGCTATTTTTTATTTAAGACCCATAGGGGTGAGACCATGACATATATTACTTGGTGGATATTTTTATAAAGATGAATCCCCTTATTATTATTTGGATTTCCCTTTTTATTAACTTGTGTAGAGACTATCATTTAGTTATAATAATAATATGGTATATATATGTCCCAGTTATGTTATTTAATACTCTCTCTATTTATCCTTCATATGACGTTTTTCTAAATTATTTTAAAAAATATATTTTAGGGGAACATTTAAAATTGAATAATGGCCTCATACATTTGGTGTATATGCTTCTATGTAAATATTTTAACAGGAATGATTACATTTATGAATTGTTAAAAATAATGTTTATAGATTGTTTTTTAGGAATTATATTTTTTTAATATAATATTTATGAAAACGTATATTTTATTGATTAATTTCAAAAAAATCATAAAATAAATCATTTAATTAAATACTTGGGATGTCGAAAAGAGGGTGCAATGCCCTGACCAGAACTGCAAGGTCTGAACTGAAGTTCCACATGACCACATGTGGGTTTATATATACAAAATAAGTTATTTGAAATGTAGTGAAGTTCTAATTCTATCATAATAGAGTCTATAACATCAATATCAATTCCCAAAGAATGTAGAAATACTAAAAAAATAATAAACTATCATAATAAAAATGCATAATGTAATTGATGGTATATATTTCAAACAAATATATAAGTTCCTAATGTAGATATCTAAGAGTAGTATACAAGAATAAAGTAAAACAAATTGGATCCTATATAGTCTTATATCAACCTAAAAAGTTAGAAATAAAATTTTCTCCTGTGATTTCATTAAATGTCTTATTATGTAATATGATTATTGAAAAAAAATCAATTCATTGGTTTTTTTATATCCTATTTGATTTAAATTATTTTTATGCATCATTAAATTTGATTATATAGTTGTTGAACAATGATCAAATGATTAGTATAAATATCTGGTTTCTACAAATCCAATTGCCAGAGGAAAATATATTGTTGGCCTAAAAAAGTAGGATTGAACCCTATGAAACCAATTTATCGGATCTTCCATGGGAGAAAACATCACTTTTACTTTCACATGAAGGAGACAAAGCTGAGATCCATTAACATAAGAGTGATAGAAAATATTTATTGTGGAATTTCAAACTCGTTGTAATCACAACTTAAACCATGATTGTAGAACCACCCAATACATGTGTTATTATCAGGAAAAATACTCTTAGGATGTTACCTGGTGAAATAATGGTTGTTTTAATAAAAGACTTAAAATATTATTATGTACATTATTTTTAATAAAATAACGAATTTATTTTCATCCAATTATTTTTACTTTATAATTTTTTTTATTCTAACATTATAAAAAACAAATATTAATTTGAGGTAATATTAAAATTCAATTAATGAATTTATTACGATGAATTAAATTATTATTTTTTAAATAATTATAATATCATATTATTATTAAATAATTTATATTTAATATAATTTATCATATAAATTTTATGACGTCAAATGTAATTTTTATAAGGGTTCAAAAAAATATATTGTCAAAAAACCCATCATTTTTTAATAAATAACAATAATTATTTTTAATTAAAAAATATAGATATTTTAAAATTATTTAGACATAAGAAATATTATTTTTCAAATCATAATGTAATAATTATCCAATAATTCTTTTTTCATATTTTTTGGGGACAACATAATTTTTGGGTAAAAATTAAATATTGTATAAAAGTACATTATGTATTATGAAATTATAATAACCCAATATTGATTTAATAAATACAATATATGGTATCCTAGACCAAATATATATTTTAACTTTAAAATAATTTTATTTTATATCTATTTTTCTAATTTTATAAATTATTTACGAATCCTCCAAAACCGTTAAATTATTTTAAGGATTGAAAAAATTTTCTTAAGAGTATGTTACACCTCCAAATAAGATAAATTATTATATTATTAATTTAGTCCATTATAATTATAAAATAATTAAATACACTCCTATTTTTCAAAAACCATAATAAAAAACCATAGAATGGTTTTTTGTTTTTCTTATTTTATTATATAGTGTAAAAAACATATGTTTGGGAAATAAAAACAATCCCCACTCATTTCTTATATAACATAACCAAAAATACATTTTATCTTCAGTGAAAATCCTTTTATAATTTCTTTAATGTGACCTCCAATCTCTATAGTCCTCCCATGTCACCACCAAAATCTCAGAAATCCCATCCAAAGCATTTCGATCGACACACTCAAGTAAGGTATATTTTCCGTTCTCCAGATTATTTTAGGGAATTCATTATCATATTTAATTTAACATAATTACCACATAATGTGATATTTTATTCCATATCATCCTTACATTAAATTTTATGTTCAAATTAGTGTAGACCCCTTTTTCTATCATCACCCCATTTTATGAGGTTTTATGGGACATCATTATGCTGTAAAAATTTTATCATGATTTTCCATGACCAAACAATTGTTTAGTGAATACCATAACTATTTAATATCAATGGAATTATCATTTATATACATATAACTAATTTAATTGGGACTGAAATGTTTTTATTATGTAGTCCTTAATCATTTAATAAAATTTTATGTTGAATGCATACTTGTTGTGTGATATTTGTGAAACACACAAGTATGATAAGAAAATTAAAGTGATTTGTGTGACCAGATTTATATAGTGATCCAATGTATGGGGAAACTTTTAGTCTCATGAGACATCATGTTTGGATAATGAGTGAAACAAATTCAATTATTGTACATTTTCTGTCAATATTTCATAGATGTTTTCCTTGACCTATTTTTATGATGTAGAGTTTTATATTGTTTCCCCATTTCTCATGTTATGATTATCATGCTATATCATTCCTTATTATTAATTTTCCCCTAATTCCAAATTAATATAACTATTACCTAACATGTATATTTATATTCATGTTATTTAATTTTTATTCCATTAATGGTATTTATATCTCACCACTTTCATATTCTTGTCGCCACGTCATCCCATACAATGTTAAGTGCAAAAGAATATTTTGAACATATCAATAAAGCTAGTGTAATACTTTTTTTAATTTGTTGTGTAATGTACATAAGTCTCAATGACACATGGAATTCCAATAATTCTTGTTTCCTTATGTTTAATATTATTTAATAAATTTTGTATTAATGTATAATAAAAAGACAATTTGTTATCGTTAGTATCAGAGGAATATTATAATTATTTTTTGAATTAGGATTAGAAAAATCTAGAATCAACCATCAAGATAAGACAAAGTATAAGAAAAAATCAATAAATATTAAGTATATATTATTTTTTTATCCCTTTGGTTTCATTAAATCCAATTTATGGGATTAATAGTTAAAAAATCCTCATCCTTAATATTATATCTATTCTAGCCAATGTATGGAAGTATGATGAATCCATAAAACAAATAACGTGAAGATAAATGTGATGACGGCCCCAATGATAATCCCAACCAAATAAGATTTGGAAGAACATGATTTATAATAATAATCTCTCATATTAATAGGGTTCTGAATAGAAATATTTATTTGGAGAAGCATAAAAACACACTTAATAGTTAACATGTTTTGACTGAGTGCTTAATGTGAAAAATGCCTTCAATATTCAATGGATCATCTGAACACTTAATCAATGAAAAATGGATCAACTCCATCGAGAAGATCATTTCAATCATTTTATGTTCTGAAAAAAAGAAGGGTTTCTAGAATTTTTATCATATGGAGTGATAATATGAGACGTGGTAGATATTGGACAAAAATATGATTCTTAAGTAAGAGATTTAAGATATGTGGTGGAAGAAAGTCAAGAAATATTATTTAGATAAATATTTTCTTTTAATTCAATGATTTTAAATGGAAATGGATTTATATTCACTCAAGATAAAAGAAGAAGAATCTATCGAGGATTATGGGGAAAACATTAGAATGATTTCATAACACACCTTCGTATTTATTATTACCCTCGAAAGAAAGGTTGACCACTTTCATGGAGGGATAAAACCTAATATATGATAATCCATAAAAATACGTGAATTTGATAGCTATATAGAAAATGATTGATTTTACCTCCAAGTGTAATTGTATATTAGTAAATCTATAATGTATCACAAGGATAATAAGAATAATGTGGATTTTAATTCTAGCAGTTCAATGGAGAAATCTAATTGTGCTGTTAAATTTCCTTTGTGATTTAATTAAATGACTTATTATATGATAAAGTTATAAAAACACATGATATTATTGGTTAACTCTATATCCTATCATATTTAAATTACCATTAAGAGTCATTACCATTGATAATATAGTTATTGAATAGGGGCCATGTTATTTTTATAAATATATTATTTTAACAAACCCAACTGACATAGATAAAAGTTGTTATGGCATCAACCAGCAGTATCATGTCCTTTAAAGACCATTTATTGGATATTTCATACGAGATAGAATCATTGGAAATTTTCATTAACCAATAAAAATATTATATCCAAAAACTTACTCATGATCAAAACCATTTGTGGGATATGTTCATGCTCATCAAGATCATAGCCCAAATCATGTATGTATAACCACCCCATGAAAGTCTCACAGTTGTGCACCTTACTGTTAGAGTGTTTGTAGAAATATTAAATGGATATGTATCAAGTCCTTATAAATAAGATAATGTACATCATTATATATATAATAATGAATATATTTTCCTCCGATTATTTTTTCATGATAGATGTTTCTTATTTCGACAAAATAAAACACAAATAATAATTTGGAGTAATATTCAAATTAAAGTATGAAATTTATTTTGATGAATTATATGATTTATGAAATTAATTATATTCAAATAAAATACTATTTTTCAATAATTTTTATTATGTAAAAATGCCCATATAAATTTTATGGATCCATATATAATTTTTATTTGGGTTAAAATCATTTATTGTAAATAACAATGATTTCTCAACAAATAAAAATTATTATTTGAAAAGTAAAAATTCACATATTTAAAAATTTATTTATAAAAAATGTATATTATTTTTGGAATAAGAATGTAGAAATTATCCACTTGTAAAAATTTCATTATTTTCTGAGGGACTTAAAATTTTGATATAAATTTGAATACTGTATAAATATAGTTGGTGTATTATGACATTATAATATCCCAAAAGAGATGAAATAAATACTATAAAGGGTACATAAGACCAAATATATGTTTTCAATTAAGATAAATTATATTTTAGTTTTATTTTATACATTTTATAAATCCTTTTATGAATCCTACAATACCATTAATATATTTTAGTGTTTTAAAAACTTTTTTAAGAAAATGACCCACCAAAACATAAGAAATAATATTATTTTATTAATTTTGACCCCTAATATTTAAAATAATATATAAAAATTCCCATTTGGTAGAAACCATGGGAGAACACTATGGTAAGGTGTTTGGTTTTGGTTATGTTATTATATAGAGTCAAAAACCTAGGTTTGAGAAATAATAAAGAAATCCCCAACCATTTCCGATATAAACCAACCCATCCTCCCATTTAACTTCATTCAAAATAATTAGATAATGTCTTTACTCTACCCTTACCTCTCTCTATTTCTCCCATGGTTCCACCATGCTTTCAATTATCCCATACCATGTATTTGGAGGTACACACTCAAGGTATTTTTTCATTCTCCGTTTAATTCAAGTATCTTCTTAACCTTATGTATTTTACCATCATTATATTTTTAGTGGTTATGTTATTTCCTATTCACAATAATTTAAAATTTATCTACAAATTATTTGATTTCTGGTTCACTATCATCAATTCAATTTTTTGAATTTTTAACTGATGTCGTTATGCTGTTGAAATATCACTGCAATTTTTCATTACATGAAAATTGTGTAGTGAATACCTTACCAATTTCATATCAAGGGTACTTACATTTATACTCTTATAATAATTTTAATTGTGACATAAATTTATGTATTACATAATTTTTAATGATGGAATAAAAAATAAGGACGAATGAGTCAATGTGGGACACATAAGCATGAGATTGAAATGAAGGTGATGGGTGCATCCAGAATTATATAGAACTCCAATTAAAATGGTAATTTTTACTATCATGAGATGTAATGATGTGATGGGGAGTGAGCCTTAATCTGTTGGAGTTTCTCTATAATGATATCTTTATTTTCATCATTGACCAATGATTACAATGAATAATTTTATGATGTTTCCACATTTCTCATGTTATGATTATCATGAAATATCATACCTTATTATTCATGTTCCTTTTATTTCCCTTTGGTGTCCCTATTTTATAAAATTTACTATTCTATTAATGTTTGCACATTTTTATTCGGTTACTGGTATTTATAGCTCACCCCTTTCTTATGTATTTCTCTATGTTATCCCAACCTTTGTTAAGTAATAAGGAATATTTTGAGCATGTTAAAGAAATTTTAAATAAGGTTGATTTATTACATATTTTATGTTGTTAGGTAATGTGCCTAACTCCTAGAGACACTAGACATTCAAATCCTTCTAGTTTTATTATGATTAAACCTAAGTAATAAATAATAAATTAATATGTAATAAATATATGGTGGTTATAAGTATGTCATGGACATCCACTAGCTCTTTTCTCCACTACCAATCCATCAACCATGGGATTAATTCACTTTCTCATATCACTAAACATAAATACTACATTGAAAATAAGATTTTCATTCATAGTGTGAATAAAAAAATATATAATACCACCAATGAATTTTAATAGATGATCTTTTGTATACATGTTTATTCCATAAATTAAAATTAAAATAAAAGCAGCACCAAAATAAAAAAAATAAAGCACCCAATTTCTAATAAATCCACCATGAGTGTAACACCCTAATATTTCATAGTATTTTATCTCAGTAATGTAATTTAATAACATGTACTACACGCAACACAGATTTCGAGCACGTCACAACTTACCAAACTGGCCATTCAAAAAGAATGAATAGTATTAACTCTATTTTGAATCTTATATATTATTAATAATTTTAACATATATATTATGTTTTTTTATGCATAATATAAGAACAAATTCATTTTTCATATAAAAAATAATTTTGCCAAAAATGAAATTTTTATGCCTTTTAGTGGAGAACACTTTTTAAAGCAAATATTTGAAAGTTTTATATATTCAATTTAATGAAAATAAATTATTCATTAGAAGTGGGACATAAAATTTTATTTTGGATAATTTTTTATGTATTTTCTGATAAATTTCATATATTTGATGAATAGTGAATAATACTATGTTTTAATTGAAACCGGTTTTTTAATAAAAATAATTTATATTGTTAAATTATGAATTTGAATAGTATTGAAGTTTTAATAGATTTTATATTTTTTATTTTATACAATTTATGTTATTATAAGTAATTTCACATTTAAATTTGACATAAACACTTGTCAATATTTTGATAGTTTATACTTTTTAAAAACATGCTTTTTGGTTTTGACAACTTGAATTAATTTTATATTAATTAATGAGGCTTCTATGTTTTGAATTTTGTCAAATAGACTTAATTTTTGAATTTTTAATATCAAAATTAGCTTAGGGTAAATTTTTTGTATTTTTCTATAAACATTCAATTTTTGATGAATAGTTAAAAACACAACGTTATTATTTAAAACAAACTTTTTATTTAAATAATTATTTATTTTTTCTAAACTTATTTTTAGTTAAAATAAATATATAATATCTATATATGTTCAATGTAATTAATTTGAGTCATTTTATTAAAAAATAAGATGTAAAAAATTATATTGAATTTTTTAACCTCTTTTACCCAACTTATAAGCCTGTTAGAAAATTTGAATAAAAAATATTTTTTCCACTTCTGTGAGTATAATTTCAAAACATTGTGAGACATGTTTTAAAAAAGTAAGTAAAATTAGATTCAATAAGATGAAATTTTTTTAGTGAATAGTAATGTCTGACCTTTATTTACCACGTTTTAATATAAATAGGGCAATTAAAGGTAAAACTGATATTAAAAGCCATATGACATATGTACTAATTCTATTGGATAATTTTAATTTGACCAAAAACATCCTTAGGAATAAAATATGATCCTTGGCATCCACATGGATTATCTTAGGTCATTTATCATTATTTTTATTGAATGAAGTGTTAAAAGTGTTCAATTTAATGTTTATTAACAAAAAAAAATTTAATATAGTGTTATAGATAAGATAAGTTCGACTATAATTATTCATTGGAAATATAAGAAGATTTCATAAATAATGTAATTTTAATTAAAAATTTTAGATATTAAATTAATAAATTTATTTATGACACAATGATGATGCAGTAATGACCTTCTAAATGAAATATTAAAATAGTATATATTATAAATATAAAAATATATTTAATTTAAAAAATTTTATTCCATCCAAGAAATTTATATGTTAATATTACATGTTAGGGTTGATTAAATAATTTTTATTCAATGTAATAAGATTTTTATGACTTTCACAAAAACCGAATACCAAATTCTGTCAAATTTGAAATAAATTATTTTTTAAAACAAATAATATATTATTGGATGATATAAAATTTCAAAAAATATAAGGTTTTTCCAAAGGCCTTAAATAATATTATATATTTCATTAATGAACCACTTCAGTTTCTCTTAGAAGTTTAGAGTATGTTTATTAATCATAGAGTGTAAGAATACAAGATGACGAAGTGAAAGTAAAGCTACTTAACTAAGAGTTAAATCTAATAGATAAGATTAAAATGGTAATCTAAACTTGTCTAAAACCTTTAGGTTGAGAGGATTTCGATCCATAAACACCTATGTATTGAAGTAAATTCATTTGGAGGCATTATAAATGGAATATGATTGTATAATAAAGTAATATTTTAATCTTTTCTTAAAGTGAAAATCACCCATCTTATAAAAGAGAATTTCTCCCTATCTCTAAATCACACCTCCAAAGAAAGTTTCACTGCCAAAACCTTCCTAAATAACTTCCCAAATTTACTAAAATTAACCGAGAGTCTGTACATTGATCATAAAGCTAACCTATAGAGCCAGTTTGGTCAACTCAAAAGGAAATATCCGAAGAAGAGGTAATAATTTCACCACCCACTTTGAAGTTCATTTCTTCTTTCACTTCAACATTATTTGATGATTACATACCAATATAATAACCCTAATAACTCATACATACTATAATTTTTTTATAAATATGGTACAACAATATTCATTATTCTACCCAACCTATAAATCTAAAAGTCACTATACATTCATACGTACGACTTACCATCTTCGTATTCAGTGCCTTCCATTTCATATATCTATCTATTATAAATATATTAATTCTAAATATATATGATATATAAATCATGGTTTGTATTATTTAAGTATTTAAATAATTATCTAAATGATACGATTAATATTATCAAGATAAAACACAAATTATAAAGAAAGTGATCATTACCCAAAATGTTAATTTAACATGGAAATAATTATTAAATGGGTAGTATAAAGTCATAAATGAATCATGTATGATATAATGAATATGAATATTATTATTTTAAAATTTAATCACATTCTATATTCATTATATAGGAGGTTAAACGTACCCTCAACCAAAAGAAAGTGCCAGGAAATGGTTAATTCTACCATCTCTTGACTTATATGAGGATGTTTTTATGTGAGTATCTACTGGGACATCTTTATCATACACATCTCTAATTCATAAAAATATTTTCAAAAGGATTATTTTAAGATTTTATAGAATGGACAATTTAGCATGATCATCATTATAAATTGTTTAAATATTTATACTTCAAAATCATTCCTATTAATGTTTTTTGATATCTAAATGGTTTTAAGGATTTATTTAAATGGACATGAATATTTTTAAAATGATAATTAATTTGAAATGTTTCAAATTGGAATGGGAATCATTGATTCAAAAATTTATTTTAATGCCTTCCTTTCTAAATTGTGTGACATTTAAATGTTTTCATGAAAAATGGATATTTATCTCAAAAAGTTTAACAAATAATTTTTAACTATGTCAACATCCATTGATGGATTTTAAATTTGATTGAAGGTAATTTATTATGATACAAATAATCCATATTTTATTGATGATTTTGTGATATGTTTTACCATGGATGTGTTATTTTTATAGTATTCATGGTTTATGGACAAAGTGTTGACATTTTGTATTCTAGTTTTAATATGACTGTTTATGTTATGTTCAAAACAATTTCATATTAGGAATGAATTGGACATAGTATGTGATGGGTGAAGCTTTTAATAGATCCATGAAAAATTTATAGGTCTCATGAGACACACTAGTGTCTTGTCACAAGGCCTTGAAAAAATCTTATTTGTAGTCTTGTAAAAATGCCTTGATTATGTGGTTATGAAGTCTAGCATTACGAATTCCATAATTATGAAATTGGATATTGATATTACATGTGATTATTCAACTAGTAGAATATCCAAGTGAATGAGTAAATGGAATTATTTAATTTATCGTTTCCATATTATGCTGATTTTTACGTTTAAAATGATTTTGGTTTAGTCTTATACATTTCCTTCAATATTTTATTCTTATTTATGAATGTTTATCCTATATTGTTATCCCTACTGAGCATATGAGCTCAAACATTTTTATGTTTTATTTTTCCCAGGATGATAAGAAGTATTAAATGAATGACCAATAGGGGTAGTTTAAGGGATATGAATGTTGTCAATGGTGAAATAATTGTTTTAGTTTTTCATTTTATAATGTAATGTAACATTCATGGATGTAATCTATTTTTCCAAGACTGCTAAACAGATTGGTATTTCATAACACGATTCCTTGTAATCATGCCAATGTATTAAAATAATGCATTGGCTCGAGGCTTCTAGGGTTAGGGCCATACAGATGGTATCAGAGATAGTTTATCAGCAGCCTTGGTAATAGATTTAGATGAACTCTGATTATAGAACATTACCATAAGATAGAATTTTTTGATTAATATAGATGAACATTATATAATTTTGGTAATGTATGGATTTTGTGTATCTTACAAAAAATACATACCTTTCTGGATACGAGTAGGTAGAGGTGGCTTAGGCACAGAAGTTCCTAGGAGAGAATACTCCGACAATGAGTTTTAGGCTTGACCTGGGGTATCCTACAACATGACATTGGGCCTTACTACGCTCTTGGTTATGAAAATCCTAGTGGATATGATTAGGAGAATCAACATTTTCATTACAAGCCATTATGAATGATCTTGGATTAAATACTTTCTCAAAGAAAATATTTTTTGATTATATATTATATGAATTACAGTTTTAATTTATGTTAGGTATTTTACATGTTTGGAGGTATGCATTGTGATTCATAAACTAATCTAGTGTATTCCATTTTATAAAAATGGAGACTAGTAGAAGGAATGATAATTTTACAAATACGCATGATCTAATGAATAAGAAGGATCTTATCATTGATGGTATTAATCCAAAATTTAATAAGAAAATAGTCACCCACGTATTATCATCATATGAATTAATAGTGTCATGTGTTAATAAGTTAAGTAAATAATTATCTGACTACTATGTCTTTGAAGGGAAGAAAGACAATTAAAGGATCAAAGATAGAAAGACGGATAAAGAGAAGAGGGGAAAGATGGGTTATCACATATGTGATAAGTTTGGAAAGAATCTCCATGGTATATGATTCAAGTTATTGATAGTTTCATATAAGTTTTGAGAAAGAGGACACTAACTACATGATTGAATGGGTAAGAAAAAAGTTTCAAATGTACCATACATCATCTTCAATGTGTTGTGACACTACACGAATCAATGTCCAAATCATCAATGTATTTCCCAAATGCTGCTATTTGATAATAATCAGGTTATGTTACCATCGAAGATGAGGAGAAATGACTTGATTTATTTTGTTGTTATTAAATTTTATTTTCATTTGTGTTTTTTATTAATTATATACATGTTATAAAAATTATAGAGTCTATAAGAATTGTACAATAGTACTATTTCATTAAGGACATGAGACTGTGTGAATCCATGAGAAGTGACTCAATAGATGGTCAGTTATTTTTTAGAAAATATATGGTTAAGAGTAATATATACCATAATATGGTTCAGATACTGAGGTAGTGATTTTGGAAAAATAAATGATTGATTTGGATAAATTATATTAAATATTTTTGACTACCATGAAACTCATTAATGATTTGTATATCCCATCATTGTCTAAGTTTAAAATTTTTTTGGATAGAATTAGTACATCAAATATTCTATATTGAATATGGGAGCATGAAAGTAATCAATTAGGATTTATGCTAATTCAAGATGATAGAGTGTTTTAAAAGAATACATGATGAAGGTATACACATGTTATTATGTGGAAAAAGGATCTTCATTGTGTTTACCTCCCTTACAAATTTTGGGCTATGAGATTGGACATAATTGTTTTGGATATGTCTAAAGGTTGGAATCGATTACGTTTGACATTGAATATTATTATTATGGTTAAATTATTTCTTGATATTATATTTGGAATTTCATAAAAATGACAACCCGAAGGTCGAGCGACAACCTGTCGTGTCCAGAAAGGTCGCGAGACAAGAACCCGGAACCTAAGTGTGATAAGGGTGGATCACCTAACACAAGTATACTTGATGTACTAGTTTTTATAATGTAGTTTTTATAAATATTCTCGAAAATTAATTATAAATTAATTACTTTTGGAACCTAATATGATTAAAATAAATAGAATATTTTTGAATTATATTAACTTTTGGATTGAAAGATGAGTTTGTGGTATGAATTTAGGGAAGGATAAAACACTAATTTTCAAGTATTTTTTTCCCACTTATTCAATGAATAAATTATTTCATAATCATTAGGTAAGGTATCTCAAAACCAAAAATTCCTTATCCTAATACCTTATGTTTTATTGAACTAACGATATTTAAAATCATCATATATTGTTGGCTTGGAGGGCCTCAATTTTACAAATGTTTATGTTTGATGACCTCAATCCCTTCCTATAAATTTTTATGTATTCCCTCTAATTATGTATCTTTAATTTCCACCAATGTTTTCCCAATCAATATCATAATTTGTTGGTGAATGTTTCATTCACTTTCCCTCTAATAAAGAATATAATTAATTAAACTAATTTTCGATGTGGGTTTTCCAAAAAGGTAATTTTCTACATTTAAACATTAATTTTTGAAACAAAGTTTTAAATTGCAAGGACACAATTTATTTAATGAGGGGAGAATGTAACTCTGTATAATTTTATAGTATGTCATCTCATTATAGTAATTTAATAGATTGTGCTACACGCAACACTGAGATTGAGAACTCCACAACATATCAAACTAGTCGTTCAAAACATGTTCATGAATAGTATTAACTGAATTTTGAATCTTATATAATTTATAAAATTTTATCTTCTATAACATATTCTTCATACACATAATATAAGAATAAATTTAATTTTTCAGATAAAAGAAGTTGTTTTTAAAAAATGCAATTTTATGGCCTTTTAAAGGAGAACCCTTTTTAAAACCAATATTTGACTCTTTTATATATTCAATTTAATGAAATTAAATTCTTATTTAGATGTGGCTCTTAAAAATTTATTTTTGATAAATTTTTGGTACTTTTCTGATAAAATTCATATTTTCACAAATAGTGAAAAGTACTTTGTTTTAATTGAAAACAACTGTTTAATCGAAATAATTTACAATTTTAAATTATAAATTTGAATGGTTTTGAAGTATAATTATATTTTTTATCATTTAATATAATGTTTGTAATTATATGTTTTTTTCACAATTAAATTTGACAGAAACACATGTCAATCTTTTGATAGTTTTTACTTTTTAAAACCCTCTTTTTGGTTTTGACTACGAGAAGTAATTTTAAATTAATAAATGTGTCTTCAATGTATATAATTTTATAAAATAGACTTAATTTTTTAATTAAGAATAACAAAAATAACTTAGGGTTAATATTTGGTATTTTTTGGAAAACATTCGTATTTTTGATGAATAGTGAAAAACACCATGTTATTATTTAAAACCAACTTTTTATTTAAATAATTCATTCTTTTATTTAAATATATTATATGTAAATATGTATATATAATTATTATTTACGTAAAATTTAATTCATTTTAATCATTTTATTATAAAATTAGATGTATATAATTTCATTGAACTTTTATCCTCTTTAACCAAACTTCTTGGAACGTTAGCAAATTTAGGTAAAACATAATTTTACCACTTATGTGGGTAGAATTTCAAAAATCCGAGATAAAATTTTGATATCAGTAAGTAAAGTGTGATTCAATAAGATGAAAATAATTTTTTATGAATAGTAACTTCTGACATTTATTTACCACAATTAAAATTAAATAGGGTAATTAAATGTAAAATTGATATGTAAAAATGATATTATGATTACCCTGACATGTGTCCTAATTATATTGGAAAATATAATTCAACCACAAAAAACCATAGGAATAAAATATGATCCTTTTGGAACACATGGATTTGATTATGATATTAAATATTATTTTATTTAAAGAAGAGTTAAAAATGTTAAATTCATTGTTTATTAACTAAAACATTTTTAATATAGGGTTATACATAGATAAATTACACAATAATATTCATTATAAATATAAAAACTTTTCCTACATAATGGTATTTTATTTATAACACTTTGAGATTAAATAATTAAATTTATTTATGACACAATGATGGTGTTGACATTACCCTCTTAATGAAATATTAAAATATTTTATATTATAAATATTAAAATTAATAGAATTTAAATTTTTTAATTCCATCCAATAATTTTATAGGTCAATATTACATGTTAGGGTTTACTAGATAAATTTTGTATGATATAATAAGGTTTTTATGACTTTCAAAAATACAAAATATCAAATTGTGTCAAAATTGGCATAAAATAATTTTTGAAAAAGATACTATATTATTGGTTGATATAATATTCCCAAAAATACAAGGTTTGGTCAAAAAGCTTAAATAATATTATATATGGCACTAATGAACCACTTTAGGTTCATTTAGAAGTTTAGTGAATTTTTATTAACCATATAGTGTAATGATACACGAAGACACGATGAAAGTTAATCTACTTAACTAAGAGTTAAATCTAAAAGATAAGCTTTCAATGGTAACCTAAAAATTTATTAAACCTATTGGTTGAGAGGATTTAGGTCCAAAACCACATAATGATCTAAATAAATTCATTTTGACCCATTATAAAATTAATATTATTGTAGAATAAATTAATATTTTAATCATTTCTTAAAGTAACCCTCACCCCTCATATAAAAGGGATCTTCCCCTTCTCACAAAATTACACCTCCATTTCCATTTTTCTAGGGACAAACCTGCACCATTATCCTCCCAGCATCCCTCACAACAACATAGAGTCTATACTTTGATCATAAAGTCAACCTAAGGGGCACTTTTGATCAACACAAAAGGAAACACCTGATGGAGAGGTAATAATTTCGCCACCCTCTTTCATGTTATTTTTTTATTCCACTTCTCCTTTATTTGTTGTTTCCATGCCAAAATAATAACTCTAGTACCTCCAACATAATTTGATGTTATTTTAAATATGGTACAACAATATTGGTTATTATATCCATTCAATAAATGACAATGTCACCATACGCGCATACGTAGAGCTTACCGTCTACATAAATGGTGCCTTGTATTTCATATATATATATTTTTTAAATAATTATAATCTAAATATATATGATATATAAATCAATTTTTATATTCAGGATGTATTAAAATAAGTATCTAAATTATAAGATCATTAATAACAAGTTAAAGTGCATAAGATAAAGAAAGCATTCATTACCCAAAATCTTAATTTAACATGGAAATCATTATTAAATGGGCAGTATAAAGTCATAAATGAATCATGTATGATATAATAAATATATATATGGTTCTAGTATAATTTAATAACATACAATTTTCATTATACAAGAGGCTAAATGTACCATAGACCAAAGGAAAGTGCAAGGTAAGGGTTAATTCTACAATCTTTATTCTTATCAGATGTTCTTTTTATGTGAGTATCTAGTGAGACCTCTTTATCATCCACATCTGTTTTTCATAGAAATATTTTCAAAAGGATTATTTTATTGTTTTATAGAAGGTACTCATTAACATTATCATCATTTTATGCGGTTTAAATATTTAGTCTTCTAAATCATTCTCATTAATGCCCATGTTTTCAAAATGGTTGTTAAAAATTAATTTATATGGACATGACTGTTTTTAAATTGTTAATTCCATTGAAAGCATTCAAAGTGGAATGGAACACATTGATTCAAAAATGAATTTAAATATATTCCATTATAAATTATCTGACATTTAAATGTTTTCATAAAAAATGGATATTTTTATCAAAATGTTTCACAAATCAATTTCACCTATGTCAACATCCTTTGATGAATTTTAAACTTGTTTCCAGTTAATTTATTATGATAAAAATGTTCTATATATTACTGAGGTTTTTTTGATATAATTGACTATAGATGTATTATTTTTATAACATTCCTGGTATATGAATAAGGTATTGATATTTTGTAATCTTGTTTTAATACAAATGTGTATGTTATGTATAAACCTTTTCATATGAGGAATGCATTAGACTTATAATGTTACAGGTGAAGCCTGCTATAAATCATCGATGCATCGGTAGGTCTCCTGAGACAAACAAGTGTCTGGGAATAAGGCCTTTAAAGAATATTTTTTTTATTCTCAGAAATATTCCTTTATTATGTGGTTATGAATTCTGGCATTATGCATTCCATCATTATGAAATTAGATATTGATATTACATATGATTATTTGACTAGTAGAATATCCCTGTTAATAAGTAAATTGAATTATTTGATTTATATTTCCCATATTATTCTTATAATTAATTTTAAAAGGATTTTTTTAATCTTATACACTTACTTAAATGTTTCATGATTATTTATGAATGTTTCTAATATATTGTTATCCTTACTGAGCATCTAAGCTCACCCCTTTCATTGTTTTATTTTTCCCAAGATGAGAATAAGTATATTATGACTGACCTACATGGATATTCTATGGGATGTGAATGTTGTCAATGGATACAATGTTGTTGTTGTTTTTTATTTTATAATGTAATGTAACGTTCATGGATATAATCTATTTTCCAAGACTGCTAAACTGATCGGTCTTTCATGACTTGATTCCTCGTAATCATGCAAATTTTTTAAAATAATGCACTGACTTGGGGCTTCTAGGGTCGGGGCATTACAATGAGCCTTAAACTCACCTTTTTTATCCAAATTCAAGAATTAATTCTAAGACATCAAATGGAATCAAGATATATTCTTAACGATAAAAATATTACACTTCAAAATTTTTTGAACATAATACATTGAATTTACTGGTGATCAAATGAGTCGTGTTCTTTTAATCCCGTATCCATCAAGTGATCATACATGAAATATAATCGGCCTTGATTAAAATTATTCTTGTTATTCGATAGGAATATATTTTTCAAAATACCTATATGAGGCATCATAATATCAACAAACTATTATTTTTTCCATTGTATGTATCATCACAAGTCATGTACACTCCCCCTTGAAGGGATAACAATTTCCTGAAGGTCCAGATACTTTTTGAATAAAAAATATCTCCTCAAAAGGAACAAATAATAGGTTTTAACGCACAAAACATCATAACATATAACCATGAGTAATATTATAATAATAAAAATTCATTAAATCAACATATAACATGATGAATCATGCAATGAACATACTCAAGGTAATATGAATAACATAAATCTCTCATGGTTCATGAAATCACACACATTTGATCATATTCCAACACATCCATAATATTTGTTAATAAAATATTAATATATTAGAAATAATTGTAAACAATATAATATAAAAATTAAGTAAATTTTATCATCAATGTCCCTAATGTCAAGGTTAAGGGTAAATCACCTGATGTAGTACAGAACTGAAGTGGAAACCTCTATAGCTAGAATACCTTCTCAAAGACCTTATTATTGTTGTTCCTAGTATGTCAATGTTAAATGATCACTAAGGATTCCTTTAACCAATTTAATTATTTTTATTTTGAAATAAAAACTATACTTGTGTATCATAATTTTATCTCTTGGAAAATTTAGCTGTAAAAAAATTAATAAAAAACTTTTCGTTATTAGTATACATATTAAATAATAATTACTATTTTACTTGAACAGAATTAAATCTCTATATAATAATTTTCAACTGTTAATTATGAGTTATTTTTCTATGATAATAACGAGATATCATCATTATAAAAGATTATTGTTTTTATTCCAAAAGGATATAAGAATTTTTATTCACAATTTTTCAAATATAATATTCATAGAAAATATTCCATTTAAAATAATACTTTCAATAATAGTGGTTAGATAGACTTCATCCATGATAAGGAAATCACAACAATAACATGATATGGCTGTAGAATAACTCTCAGACACAATATAAGGGATTTTTTTTTTGAATCTAAAATGTCAAATTAGCGACACAAAAAATAAGGTATCCATGGTTTAGATATTCTTTATAAATAATACACATGAATGTATCTATAAATTAAGCCTCTAGATATGTTAGAAATTTAATTTTTCTATCATCCATTTCTCAGTAGTGTAGCATTTTAGCCATAAGAAACATTTGCATATGGGGAAAATTAATTTAATATGATGAATTTAGTAATTTTAATTTTTTTACAAATTGTAACAGGGTGAGGTGGGGAAAAAATTCAAATTAGAGTTTTATATAATATATATATAAACCATTTTGTAAAGGAAACATGTTATTACCCTCACATAGATCATAGAATTCACTTATGAGTAAATGTTTACACTTATGTGGATCATCCTATTATTATTTAAAATTTAGAATGTGAGGGAATCCCTTCCACACCTCATAGATTTCCATTACATAACCGTTAGAAATTTTGTGATACCCTTCCACTGGATATGTTTACCCTTATGTAGTGTCAGATTTTGCTTAAACAACTCCAAGGTTACCCTTATGTAAAATTTTGGAATATAAGGATATAATTCTACAACACCATTTCCCATGTTAGTATCCATATGAAAATACCCTTTTGTTAGTGGGTTGCCTTTATGCATCTTGCCAGTACCCTCATGTCAAACAGATACGTGAGCTTTAGGTATGTTTACACAACCCATCTGGCCCTTACAATGTGATCTGTGTACCTCTATATAGAGCATATTTTTAGGATCATAACCTTGCACGGTAAGTTTTTACCCTTATTAAAGCTATGTTTTTATGAAGTTACCCTTTTATAGATTTACAATAACACTATTACTCTTACCTAGATCCCTGGAAAACATATTTACCATAATGAAACACCAGAAAACATTTTATTCGTGTGATATTTATTGAATATTTATATTTCCACCTAAGGTTAATATAATTTATAAAATAAATATGGTTCAAGGATCAATTTATATAAAGTAATATTTTAGAATTTGGTAGACTAATAAGAATTTTATTGTAGGATCTATTTTAAATTTAACATCCAAGCCCATGTTCAATTCTTGTATCCTATTATGGTATTTTTTTTAAAAAGTATTATTAGTTATTGTTGGCTATTTGAGGTCACATTAATTTTTATTTATCAAATTCATCATATGGTAAATGTAAAATTATATCATAAGTGTTGAATCTATTTTCATAGGATTACCTATGTGTAAACAATTATTTAAATCACATCTTCTTATTTATACTTTACTATTTTAATTTACATTATTTGAGGTACATTATATCAATAGTTTTTGGGAAAGGAATCAAGTAGTGTTTATTTTTTTGAAAATGGGGTTTGGGGTGAGTAGAGAGATCATCTTCTATAGAAGGAGTTTAGAGGTTGAGTTTATAGTTCATTACTACACCATTTTATTTCTTCCGTTTATTATATCTATTCTTTTATTTTTTGGTATATCTAATTTACTCATTAATTTATAACATATCTATAGGTCATAATTGGTTATATTGATAAATTATTTTGTTCTTTAACTTAGATTTTATGATAAAATAACCCCCTTGGATTATGTGTGATGTGTATGACAGTCGACGTCAGACCTATGGAATCATGGATTCCCTTCAAGTATTTTATATGATGAATTGGTATTCTCATAGATTGATGCCCTTGGATAGTCCTTGATAAATGGTATCAGAGAATATATTCATTGAAAATTCATGGTTTTAATTATCCCTTTGTTTAATGGGAATTATGGGTAGTGTGGTGTAAGATTGTAAGGATATAGAAGTTACTCAGGTGGGAGAGTCTCGTGAGATATCATCCATTTGTATCCTTGAGTTCTATTGGTAATACAACCTTAATTAATTTGGCTTTTTTTTATATTTGACATGTTAGATGTGTTTTATATGTAAATGATTTTGGATTCCCAACTAGTTTTATGTGATATTGGGGTACTCTTGAGCATTGTGTTTTTGTGGGAGAAGTGATAAAGATAGATGGCTAACCCCACAGTAATTATAACCATGTGGGGACCCTCTTGATATCAATATAGAAATTATTAAACAATAAATTAGTATTATATTTCATTTTAGTCTATTTTTTACATATTTGAATTTCAAAATCAATCTTAAATTTAACATTCAGTTGATTGATTGGTACCAAATACGATATTTTTTATAGTAATTACTATTGTAATGATTATCATGTGATTCGTTCATTAATGTCTAATAAATAATTAGTAATTATAAATTAATTTTTATTTAAATAGTGGATTATTGTTTTAAAATAAATAATTTATTTAAATTTTTTTAGCGGGTTTAATTAAATTTTATTTCTCAATTAACATAATAACATTTATTACTGAGCTATTTCATAATGGGTTTTGACAATAAAAATTTGGAATGAATGTGGGGGTTTTGGGGAATTTTTTCATGGAATAATTTTAAATTTTAAATTTTAATTAATTAGTAATAAAAATTTATTATTGAAATTTTATTTGATTTCTAATTGAGTGTCGACTTTTGAATAAAATATTGAGTGTTGATTATTTTTTAAAAAAATGGGGTTTTATAATTTTTGAATTTCATGTCTGTTTTGCTTCCATATGATCATGGAATTTTTCCATCCTAATTAGACTATAGGTTAATAAATATGAGGAATAAATTTCATGTGTTCATGTGTAGTGTTATTTTTCACACCTCTAAGAATGTTGACAGAAAATTGTACAGGTAATGTTTACAAGGATGGACCATGTTGTGAGAAAATTTCCATTTGTCGGTATTTCTTTCATTCTAGTTTCTACTTAAATTTAGTGTGGAGTATTGGACCTATAAACGTTTTTTTCCCAAAACCTATATTATTGTCACTACTAAGTGGATATAGATCTAGTTTGGCCTTGGGAATCAATTTTATAGACTTATAATCAATTGTGATAGGTTTTCTTCTCCTTGGTGATCCTCATTGTTTGGGTACACATCATTTGTGTTAGCGTTATGAGTTGGTGATTAGTTATGATGTGGTTTTTGAGGTAATTTTTTGTGGATTATAGTTCTAGGATATAGTGACATCCAATTATGAAATGTTTTTTCAGGGTAATATTTCATGTGTTCTGTTATGGGGTTTAGTAAGTTTGTTATTATAATGATGGAATTTGACCTGAAAATTTTCTTTTAATTTTTTTAACATTTTTAAGGGAAAAAGTGAACCCATTAATATAAAAAATAAAAACCATCAACAACCATACAAATTAGATAAACCATTAAATTATAATTTGAATCTATTTATAAATTTAAAATTAAATAATTTCCCTTTCATATTTTATAACTCTCTATTCATGTCGTCTTTAATAAGATTTTCTAACCAATAATCTGTATATTCCCATGTTTCAATGTATTCTACATTTTTATTTTTCTTGTGTTGAAACAACATTCTATAATTAGGTCCTTCTAATAAATACTTGTCATCTTATACTTTTTTATTTCCATAAGAAGCAGTCACTCAGTCACCTAATGTGAAACCTCTGGTGAGGCATTGATAAAATCTGAGTCCTCCAATATTTACTCTTCGGAATGGAAAAACAACTCCCATAGGTGGGAAATATTTAGAGTCTTTTTCCATGTCTCCCACTGCAGGATGATAGGTGAACCCTTAATGAGATTAGTGGTGTTTGCTTCCACCACTCCCGAGTCATCCTAACTACTATATTGTTCTCCCAACACAACTCAAACATCTTGTTCAGCATTGTATGCTTATTAGTTTCCTTATTAAATGGAAATCTCTAGTAAGGCCCCATTATTGGAACAATCCTCCTTCGATGATTCTCCCTCTATTCGGTAAACAGAAACTCTATCTATGATTTCTTGATCAATAGACACTACACCTTCAATCTTTCAATCGATTTTATGCACCCTGAGAGTAATATATCCCATAAGAATACCCTTTTGGGCGTTAATAGTAGTGTTTTCTGTCTTTTGAGGTAGGTTTCCTTTTCTAGAGGAAATTGTAACCCGATGACTTGGTAAATTAGAGTAGTATTTACATCCTTATGATCTGAAAGTATTATGAATAAAACAATTTGAATCCAAAAGGGTCCTTTCTCCATTCTTTGAAGAGGAAAAAGGGTAATCATCCTCTATTTATTCTTACATGGGATTTAAGGACCAAGAATATAGGCCTGATTGGTCATCCCTATTATTCCCTTCTCCATATTTTATTGGATTCCCATCACCCAGTAATGTAGAACAGTTCTGATAATAAACACTAGAATCTACTACATTAATAGTGTCATCATGAGGGGGAAACATTATTATAACTGATTTCAGCCAATTTTCAAGTCCCGCTGTAACTCCTTGTTGAGAATGAACCATCCTGTTAGCACTAGAAAAACATCCCTCACATGATTCTTAAGACATGAGCTCATGCGGGGAACCATTTTTCACTCTCACTGAATTTTCATAAGAAGGGATCCTGAAGTAACTTCACATATCAGTAAAAAAACCTCTAATCCTTACCTAAGAGACCTTGATCCAGTCTTTATAAAAACTAATTCCCAAAGTTTGCCAAAAAATAAAAATCATGTCCTCAATTAGTAGCCCAAACGACATGGCCTATTTCCGGATGCTCAAAGGAATCTCAAGCATCATGTTATCTTGAGAAGCCCCCTCTTGTGACGAGCCCAATAAGTGGGTATTCCAAATATTGAAACCATTCTTACCTGGAAAATTTAAGGAAAGGCCCTCGCCCAAAAATGTTGGCATCAACTTTAGATTATGAGACTATCCCCACCATCATTAAATGGAATCGGGACAAAGCCACATACAGTTCATACATAATAGAGTACATTATTTTTAGAAAACCTATTGATTCCATCACAATTAACCATCAACATCGATGTAAATGAGATATTGTGGATTTTTTGAGGCTTCCACGTCAATACAAATCCAAGGATAAAATGGATGAAAAATATCACATGTGTGATTATTTGAGTAAAGAAATAATGCAATAATGTTTCTAATAACATGATGAATTTTATGGTTTTGAAAAGGTAAGGGACGGATAGGAAGAAGAACCCAAATCACGGTGGTGGGAGAATCATGTTTGAGGTGAAAATCAATTGACCACTATAAGAGAGTAAATTAGAAACAGGAAATAACCCAAAGTTCTTTTACTACAGTGAAGATGAGATATTCTTCGTTCGTGAACCATATCATGATGTAAATTGAATTCAACAGACCTACAACTGCCTATTCATAATAATTCCAAGAAGATGAGATAAAAATTTAAAAATCCCCCATGGAGGGCCGGTGTATCTCGAAATGAGAAACCAAGCTACGATACATCATTAGAGATGCTTGATTAAATTATAGGGTTGAATACAGAATAACAGGGTCATCTTTCTTGAGATTTTTGTCTTTAAGGAAAATTTTGATTGGGGGAGAAGAGTATATAGTTGAAGGGTCTATGGACGGGGTAAATTGTGGGGCACATGGATGTAGGGTATATGGTATAGGACCACATCCCCCATCATATTGGAGGGATAATGAGGGATGAAGGTGGTGAATCCATAATATAATCCATCAGCGATGATGGAGAGACGTCGTGCAGAGTGGCGCTCACTAGCAACACCATCATAGACGAGATAGACAACCATTTATTCAAATTCCATTTTATAGTGAAATTTGAATATCAATAATGATACGCCATTATAACCTTGAGTATGTTCTCAGGAGGAATTGGTTTGGTTAAATCTAGTACAATTTCTGTTATATATTTAGTTAATTTTGTTTTTATTACATTCCCTACTTGGTGGGGATCCATTGTTGAGACCATATGTTATTTTTTATAGTTACTTGAGGTTAAATAAATTTTAATTCATTGGGAATGATTCTGATCATTGTATTAATTGTATCATGATAATGTGTTTCTCTAACACCTCATGTCCTTAAACTATATTTCTTTTAGGATAATTTAATTTTTTTATAGATTGTGATATATGCAACAATGATTTCTAACAAAACATAATAAATAAATAAAATATTATCATTCAAACATGAACATTATAACCTATCTGTTATGATTCCATGAATGAATATGAATTACTAATATATGAAAATATATGTTTTACACGTGTTCATTGGATATCTATATAACACCTAGAAAATATATAGTAGGAACATTGTATTTGGTAGCATGTATGACACGCAACACCAAGTGTATTAGAGAACATAATATCTTAAGAAATTACAATATAAATACTATTGTCAAAATTAAAATATGATACATATTGTATTTTAGGGAATTTTATGTTATCTTTTGTTACATGTATCAAATAATTTATTCGATATCGTGTGCTACATTCAAAACCATGTTTTTCTGAGCATCAATGTATTTTTAAAATATTATTATTTAATATAATAAGTTGTAATAAAGATGTAAAATTAGATGTTTTTAAAATTATTGACTAAATAAATAAAATATATGTTTTACACTTGTATAAAACTAATTCATTGGTTAAAAATTAATTATAAATGAATATAAGAACCAATTGAATATAAATGGAATGTTTTTATAGAAAACTATTCTTATGCTAACAATGCTATTTAATCCGAATAAATTAAATCAATCACATTTATTTAATGATATTAAATAATTATATTTTTCGTCTATTATATAATTTTTTTGACATTTATTAATTATATTTAAAAGACATAAGATAAGAATAGACCCATTATTACATATAAAAACTTATTTTTAGTAAAGGCATTTTTACCACCTTATACTAGAAAACATATTTTAAATCCATTTTTTTAATATATTATAAATATAAAATTTAAAAATAAACACAATATTTTCAATAAGAATAAAAAAAATATTAGAGTGAATATTTGAGATTTTTCTATCAAGTTTGTTTTTCGATGAATACTAAAAAAATACTGAATTTCAACACAAAGATTATTTTTTCCTAAATTATTTACAAGGAAAAATTTTACTTATAATTTTTTTTAAATAGTAATTATAAAAATTGTACATAAATTATTTCAATAGAGGTATTTTTAATAAATTTCACTATAAAATTGTGTCTAAAAACAAAGCACTCTTTTGAATAAATTTCCATTAAAACCATGTAATGTCATCCCCTCTATGGGATTATATTCAAATAAATTTCATCAAAATATGTGATATTGATTTGTAAGAATTGATTCATTATTTGTAAATACAAAAATTAATAATATAAAATAATGCCAAATTTGTTTTCAATGAAAAACATTACTAAAATAATTTAAAATTAATTTCAATAAATCAGAGAAAATTTTGTTTAACTAAGGTATAAACCTTATACTTTATTGGCAAAATGACATAGAAACTTGTCCAGAATCCATTTCAAGGAAATATTTGAACTCTATCCTCCATTATATAAAATTTAAACAATTATTTTATCAACTTCAAATGGAAAAAATGAGGCAATAATTACCTTTCTCAAAAAACTATAGGATTGACATTGCCCCTCTACTAAAAAATATAACTCACCCATCCCACTACATCAAACATATAAATCCACATTAGATCAAAACATCTACAAAATATCTCCTAAATAAATAAACCCTCATCCAAAAACCATAACTCTGGGCATGAATCCATCTATGTAAGCCCTTTATTGTAAACCAAAATGAGTTACCCAAAGAAGAGGTAACTGCTTTCCTTAAACTCCCTAGTTTTATTTTAATTATTTGCCCCCTATATTCTTATTATTCCATGATTATATAAATCCACCTATTTCCAAAATATAGTTATATTTTTTAAGGTGAAATACTACCTCCCGAAATAAAGTTGTCTATATTTATATTTCCAATATTCATGGTCTATAATTAATATGGAAATTTTTTTATTTATTATATGTTTAATATTGATAATATATATATTCATATATAATTTTTATATGGAACATACCTTTTTTATTTTCATTTTATGTTAATATGATATCACCATTTGTGGATGTGTGAACTACCCCCTCCTAGAAAACATATGATTTCTTCACACAATACAGGAAATTTATAAAGGATGGTTCTAATTAATAATATATTACCTAAAAAAATATATGTTATATTAATTAAATAATTATCTTTCTATAAATAATATATATATATATATATCATTTTCATTATTACCATTTCACAAACTTAAAAAGTGATAACGTCGTTCATGGACGTCTGGACTACTTCCCCATGAACATGATGTGATTCCCCCACAAAAATTATATATATAATTATTAATAATTAATAAATATGTATTTTATGATATAATTATCATTATGAATGTATTACTTTCACTTACCTTCTGTCTATAACAATCATTGAAAAATGGGAATGTTACTTATGTGTATGTAATACCTATTATCTCCATGATTGTAACATTGGTTAATTTTTCACAATTATTTATTGGTTTTAAAAGTATAATTGATTTATAAATATAATAATTATTTCATGAGTGTTGTTATATATATGATATATAGTTCCCTATTTGACCATATTTGAACAACCAATGTTGTTTGGACACATAAACCGAATTTGGTTGAAAAACACAATGTGAACATCATTATTTAGGTTGTTATATTCAACATTGTAATAAGTGAAATGAAATAAATTATAAACTGGAAAATTTTATGAATCATTTAAATAATTAACACATGTTTATTATTTAATAATATAATGACACACGAGACAAGTTGATCTCAAGGTAACATATTTTTAGCTCATATTTTACATCTGTGAGATGAATGTCATATTCAAAAATTAATTCATTGTGGTGTTAATCTAATGTCAATTATGATATATTATATGATGGATAATATTATCATCATGGTATTTAAATATTTCATTTAATTTTATTAATTTTTTAGGCTTATAATTTCAAGTGTTTCAATGTGGTAGGGGACCCTTTGGAATATTTAATGTTTATTTTCACTAAGATTAATTTTAATCATCAGTAAAGTTTATTTACATTCATGGAAACTATATGAATATTTAAAATTTACCCTTTATTTTTATTAATATTCTTGACATGCATGAACTTTCTCAAGTATTATTACCATTTTACCACTCTTTGTTACTCAACGGTTTTCAAAGGAATCTTGTAGTATCTTTCCAAACAAGTAACTTTTCTAACCTATTACATTAAAAAAAAATATTCTCTTTACCTAGTACGACATGTAAAAAATTACCCACCATTACTTCATTTATGCATAGTTATTTAATTTTTTATTTTTTATTTTTCAATAAAATTTTTTAAAATGTTATTTTGAAATAAAATGTTTTTTAAATAATCTATTTTCAAAATAAAAAGGATATTTTCCTCAAGATTTTTTATGAAATATCTTTTTATAGTATTTATATTCATCAAATTACAAAGGCACTTTCTTTTTACTCGACACTGAATATGTTGTATTTATAACATCCTTATTATTTTTATGGATGAGTTGTAATTTATTTTTCAAGGATAATAATGAAATTCACGTCCATGTTTTCATTTTGTCCCATTGAATTGTTCAATTTATAAATATCATTTGACTTTGAATTTTCTCAAAATATACAAAGTATGTTTCTTGGATATGATTATTTCATGAACTATATATCATTTTAAAATGGTTTTTACAAAAAAAGTTATTTTATCATTTGGAGAAATTTTAATAAATTTCTTATCCATTATTTAAAACATATATTTGATAAGGATAAATGTTCATTAGATAGAAGGAATTATTGGGAAATTAATTAAATTGTTTGGGGACCATTTTATATAATCCCTATGTGTTCTGGACTGGTTAAAAAATACCCAGACTACATCGATAGTGTCATGAGAGGAAATTATTTGGAAATAAACCCTTAGGGTTTGTTTCCATGAAGAATGTACAATTTTCTTACCACATTGATAAAAATCATGTGAAATTTCTTTGTTGTAGTTGTTCATGTAAAAGCTACATGTTCTCTAATAATTATGAATTTCTATCATTAACTATCCAATAATATTCATTCATTATATTTTTGGATGATATGTCTGTGGAAGCATTTCATTATTAGATTATTGATTAAATGTAATGTTTTTTTGTTTTTTACATTTCGTTGTTTATTTTTAATTATCTATTTATTTAAATGGTATATGTTTCCTACTATTACCTTTCCATATCATTTATTCACTTGCATCTTAGTTTTTTGACTACATGGTCTGTGTCTTCAATTATTTACCGTGCCATAATTTTTATTCTCATTGATTCATTATTTCTTTTAAAATTCATAACAATTACAAAGAATTTGAACTCAAAATTATTTTGTTTCCTTTCCATAGGAATCAATGATGCATAATATGAATGGTATGAAAGGGAATCTTATATATAATAATGTTATTATCCAGGAATTTTATTTTAATAAGTGTTTTATTTAATAATTAATGTCACATCTATGAATCTTATTCATCAAGACTACTAATCGAATTGATCATTTTGTATTAGATTCCTCATAATTATGTCAATTTAATGTTATTATACATAATATCTGGGATATCTAGGGTCAGGTCTCTATAGTTTGTATCAATGGATGTTTTTTGAAACCATAGAAACTAGATTTAGGAAAAAATAGATTATATAACATAACACTAATGTCAAATTTGAAGATAAGTATAGAAGAGAACCCAATAATTTTATTGAAATATGAATTACATGGGTATTAATAAAAATACATCCTTATATGAATACACCAAGTGGAGATTATTTTTGCACAATTGTACCTAAGAGATAAAACTATGACAAGGTTTGTCAAGTGTGACAGAGCGTATGTTGTTACACAAAGAAGGTCCTTACTATATACCTAGTCTGACACTCTAGATGGGGTATTTACAAGGAAATTTCAATGATTACCCAGGCACAAAGGACAATAATATAGACTCATTAAATACAACAAACATAGATCAAACAATAAATAAATGAAATTGGGACGTGGTTTTTTATAGTCACATATAGAAAGAAATTTACTAGTTGTTTTTAATATGGTGGGTCCATCATTTAATGAAAATCCCCTGAATAAAATTAAATTTATGAGAGATATGTTTGAAAAAACTATGAAATAATCAAATCATCCCTCTAGGATGGAATTCTCATTTTCATCCATTAGGGTTTCACATGCTATAAACCCCATATCAACATCTTTCATTTCAAGGTACACCACATCCCCCTATAAAATCTCCATGTCCACATCAAATAATCTCACTTAGATGGAATTTTCTTACATAATTTAAGAGAATGGTCTCAAATACTGGTGGTACTAAATATTTTGCCATTAAACTACCACCAAAATCCCACAACACATTAGATAAGTTGAGTGATCTAGGGAACACCATCCACTCTAAGAATGATATGTTACATCTATTCGAATCTATAACATTGGTCAAGTAATGTCTGTTTATCCATATATTGGGACATGAGGGATCAACATGTGAGGCATACCTCAATCACTGAGATAGCTGAAATTTAAAAATATCTCCTTTTGGGGAGGGTATGAAGAACCCCCCTTGGCCTGGTGGGATATGGGAGGTGTGCAAGGACATATGGCCTCCTTCCCTTCCAGGAATCCCTTTCCATAACATCTCTAGAGCATTGTCGGTTCATCATCTTAAGAACATCCACATGGCTATTAAGCTCCATCAAATGAAGGGATTTGGGAAGCATGGAGTCTGAATAAAACATTAATGATTCCCTTATAATGAATCTCTTATAATATTAAAAAATTTAATTACAATCCATTATGATGTATTTTGACGGTGATTTGTAATGTTAAACCTAAGGTGTTTTAGATTTAAGAAAAAGAGTCATTATTTATATATCTTATTAATTATTTCATATTTATCTATTAATATTTTTACTCACACTCTACATGTATGTTTTAGACAATTGATGGTACCCAAAATATTCAATTTAACACTGAACATCAATGAAAATATGGTGACAATGAGAAACCAAATGAGGTGTTTATAGGATTGAATGATATTTTCATAAAGTCTAATTACTTTCCCCATAATATGGTTAAGATAACCTGCAATAATGAACCGCCAAACTCACTAAATAAGGAAGGATGGAGTTTTATACAAGATCATGTGCTGGATACCATAGAGGGATGAAGGATATATTTCCCTCATTAATGATATGTGGAGGAAGAAACCTATGAAATTATGTCAATTGAATGGTAAAATTATATATGTGTGGGAAAGAAGGATATGAAAAATGAAATTGTTGAGGAGAAATGAAGAGTATGATGGCAGAAAATGAAACTCATACTAAGGACCCATTCATTTTTCAAATCATTAATTGATGGGAATTTGGGCAATACCCAAGATAATTACCTATTATTGAGGATACAATATACATTAAGTATGGATCAAGGTGGAAATAATTTGATTAGGTATTTGTGTATTTGTGTTTTATTAAATCCTTAGATAAAAGTCTACTATGTGATTAAGATTATTTCAAGATAGTCTATCAAATGTATTTTTGAAATTATATAAATATGGTTTTAGAAAAGGACAACATGTATGTTGGGTGACGACGCATTGATTCCATAAAGTCTGTAGTGATTGAACCCATGACCAATGGATGATATAGGTTTCACGCCTACCACTAACATACACACTGTCCCTGTTAAAATGTCATTGTTTTCATGTGAATAATATTATGATTAAAGGGTGTTACTTTTTAGTTTTTTAGAATAATGCCTTAACCGTATTAAATTTGTAGAATAGTTAGTCATAAATATAATGACATTACACTATTTTATAGGCCATATGATCCATTAAATGTTTATTTTAGTGATTCGTCAATAAATGTTTGTTTTTGGATATCCATTTCGGAATGTAACAGATGTTTTAAAATTTTATTTATTAACATCAAATGAAGTATGTTTTTATATGAAATTAAAAATTATCATGTAATAAAATTTCATATCTTCATAGGAAGTAAAGAAACCTCTCAACATGAGGAAAATGATGTTGAAAAATATTTTTTCCTAATAAATTTTTTTAATTCATGGTCTTCAAAATCATCACAGAGTTTTTGCATTGAGGCCCTCAACATTACATTTTCCATTAACTTGTTTATGATTTATGACCAAAATCACTACCTATAAATATTTTTTATTTTCCTCCAATTGAAAATCTCTAATTTGATATAATGACCACATACATAGAGACCTAATAATAGGTCATTCCCTATGACCATTTTAATTCCCATTCTACAGTTTCTATATTTATTACAAACCCTTCTCATGATGTGGTATTTCAATCATTGGAAATATCAATGAATGTATCACCATGATCGAGTATGAAACGAAAATGATGAAATTTAATTTAGGTTGGGAGAATGTAACACCAAAAAATTAAAAAGTAGTAACATAGTATTCCATATCAGGTAAGACAAGAAACACCAAGAGATAATGAAATATAATATCCAAATACATTAAAATAGAGTTACGATTGAAAATAAATTCAATATAATATTTCTGTTAGGACCCATTCTTTTCAAACATTAAAATTTCATCACGTTTTTGGAATAATTAATACAATACACAATCAAATGCCCAATGACCATATTACTATAGTGACTTTAAAAACATAGAAACATAAACATTGGTATATAAATGAGATATATCATCTCTCACTAGGTTCATCTTATAATGACCCAAACATTCATGAATAAAATACTCACTCATTTATTTAATAAAATATCTTATGGATAGAAAAAACACATGCACTTTTTTTCCAGTTGGGTTTAAATGAGATTTAAGTATCATTATCATTGAAAATATATTTTTTAATCAATGAACACATGACTATAATTAATTTAAGCTTTGTAAAAATAATTTTTTTGACACAAAAAGGAGAGGATGGCCTCATCTAATAGACTCGAGCCATAAGAAGATCATTTTTTAGAGAACAAAATAGATGTATAATCATTGGTATTCTCTCTTTACCATGACCAAGCAGAGAATCAACATTTTCAGCTTGAATAAAATTTCCTATGTGAGACGTAAATGTTAATAGATATTACCCCTCGAGCGATGTTATCTGAGCCACCACAAGAGTCTGTCACAATAACACACCTTACCCTTATGTCATATGCGAGTATTATAAGGGGTTATGTGACAAGGTATTTGTTACATTTTTAGTAATCTCTTTTATAAATAAAATTCTATTTCCATAAATTATAATTGATATATATATTTTCTTAAAAATATATTTAATTTGATAAATTTAATTTTCGAGTAAAATTTTACTTTCCAGAAATATATCAATTATTATATTAAACTATGTTTTCATTAATAAATTTATTATAATACTTTTATTAGAACATTATTTTTAAATAAAAATTATGATTATATTTATTGTCTTTACTCTATAAAAGATTAAGTATTCAGTTTGATCAGAATTATAGTTTTTAAATGATAAAACATAAATTGTATTTTTAATTAAAGAATTTATATTGATTAATTAAAGAATTTTATAAATAATAAATATATTAATAATAAATTATTATTAAATTTCTATTATGAATAAAAAATAATTATATAATTTTTATGGCATCATATTTAATTTTTATTAAGGTTAAAAGTTGCATTTTTCAGAACCTATCAATTTTTAGCCAATGTCAGTTTTTATCGTAAATGATATAATTCACATATTTAGAAAATTATTTAGATAAAATAAATATTATTTTTGGAATTATCATGTCAAAATGTTACAATGTTGAATTTTTTAGAATTTTATAAGACAACTTATTATTTTGTAAAAATTAAACACCGATTAAATATATATTGTGATTCATGACCTGATAATGACCCAAAAATGATTTAATAACATAATATAAAATGTATATTAGGAAAATATATGTTTTATCTTTCAAATATTGTTATTATATATTTGTTTTTTTAATTTTATAATGCCTTAGTGGACCCTCTGAAATAGATAAATTATTTTAACATTTTAAAATTATTTTATTGAGAGTGTGACTCACCCTCACATAATCAAGACTAATTTTTTTAATGTGTTCATAAATTTTCCTTATAAAATATTTTATTCCACTACAATTTGACAGAAAACATGAGCAAAAACCATGGCATGGTTTGTGATTTTTATTAGTTCAATGTGTAGTGTCAAAACCTAATAATAAAAAATTCCATTTCATTTCCTATATAAACCCTCCTAGACTCGCATTTCAACATCACTAAAATAATTGGGGGATGAACCACCATCTTACCGATACTCCATATAGTCTTCTAAAGGAACTGCCAATTTCCAAATATTTCAAACCCAATCCTTTGGGATCACACTTCTTAGTAAGGGATCCTCACTTTCGTCTCCTCCTTTCAAATTTATACATCTTATTTGGAAGTAGTTATTATAATTTGGTATGGTTATAATGTGATTAATTTATAATAATTATATTAATGTTTATTTTCTGTTATTTTAAAGACATATTATTTATCCTCCCTTATTTTGACCCTAACCTAAGCCATTAATATACCCAAATTTCATATTAGATTTCATTATTCTCATTTCTATTCAAGGAATCTTCTACATTATGCTTCTTATGTTGCATATTTGTTTTTTAATTTTTGATGTTACATGACCACCATACTTTAAATTTGATTTCAATATGATTATATCTTCCTTTCAATCTCATTAATACCATCTATGATCCTTTAATCACACCCATTATTTATTCAAAATTCCATAAGAGATCTTACAACCTCCTCTTTTTGGAATTATTATTTTCATGTAATTTCATTGAATTTATTTATTCCTATGTTGGGATTTTTTATGATATATCTTACATAATTTCCTTTATATTTATAAATTATTAGATCCCATTTCACTGTCATTTATCCCTCTTGTGAACCCTTATGTATACTCATTAACAGGCCGCATTTTCGTAAATGATTTATTCTATTCTCATTTTTTCCAAGTATCATTATGTTTTTATACCATATTATTCACAATTAAATATGTTTGGTTATGATTAAAAACATCACAATACTTACCTAATTTTTTATGCATGATTAGTGACCTCTTTCTCTCTCATTGATCCCTCCCATATACACCAATTACCATGCAGAAATTTCGTAAGAGTTATTCCATTTCTCTTATTTCTTCAAGTTTCATTATTATATTATTACATATATTTCTAAATTACATGTGTTGGGAAATGTATCTATATAATAACCTTATTTTCAATTTAATGTACATATTATGAGATAAATGTAAAGACCCGAAGCTTAACATACATGGAAATTACATAACATTTGCATAATACTTAATACAAAACAAAAACAAAAACACAAGGACCGTAATCGTTTAGTGTCTTTGGAAACATGGAACATAATCTTCTAATCGTGGTGAAAGATCTTCAACATATCCTATAAAGATATTCCCCTTTTTTTTCTTACCTAAAACTTTCTTTTATATCCAGGGGAAAAGAAAACAAAAAAAGAGTGATCTCAAATGCTCAGTAACGGTACGCATGGAGAAAATAAAAAAAACATTTACATTTGAACATAAAAACATGAACATAATGTTTAAACATAAAAATCCTGAGCAATGACATAATACATTGTAGTACGTAAGGAATAGATCATATTGGAACATCAATCATGATAAAATAGGTTTGAAATAAAACTTGTAATTGTACAAAAACATTAAGCACATGATATTATTTCCATAGTAGCCAAGGCATTACTTCCAAGACCATCTTAGTGGACAAAGTCCCTTTCTGAATCGAGTTCACTCCTCGTTTCTATACTATAACACTAAACTAGATTGACTTCCTGTTTCATCCATGTCTACCTCATGAGATATAAATCATTACCCAATGCATTGGAGGGAGATATAGGTCCCACCCATCTCACAATGAAATCATTCTCACTTGTGCCACAACATGAACATAAATTATTCATCAATAACCAATGTATAAAATGGGTTTCATAAACATCATCCCATTATAACATAATCCATTAAAAATAGATATCATTTAATCATAAGAAAAGTGAAACCATGTAAATAATAGAGATATTATATGTGAAACATACACATATGAAATAATTTCATCTTATATGGAAAATGGTTCTGATAAAACACTTGAAAAGAATTATCGAGAAAAATATTTTTTCTTCTTAAAAATCATTTTTCATTTCAAAAAATTACTTGAAATTTTAAAATTAAAGTATTTTATTGAAACAACCATGATATTTTATAGAGGAAACTTCATGAAAATAATGTGTAATGAAACCTTAAAAATATGTTTATGCCGTACAAGATAAACAAAATATTATCCTCGTACTTTTCTCTGAAAAGTCAAAATGTTCCATGTATGGTAAACAAAAGAAATATTCTATTCATTACATGTGGTAAAATTCAAAAAGGGTAAAAATGACTGTAATCATATACAAAAATACATTTATAAAAAATGCACATGGATTATAACAAAAACCCCAATAAATACTTTTGAATAAACAATCTCGGATAAGAACGCGATAGGAATAATTGTCCCTTACCTTAGGCCCGATATGCTTCGTACGTATCCGAACCTCCTGTATAATGATTTAAATAAGGTCATTGAATTATTTAAGAATCATATTAATTGTTATGATATCATATACGGTTCACTTATGACATTATATTACCTGTTTTTTTTTAAATTCCATGTTAAAGTAGCGTTTTGGGTAAAATCATTTTATTTTTCGTACGTTTTTGGACTTTCTATTATTGATATTATTTTTAATTATATCATGATATAATTAATTATAGAATGTAAGTCATGATTTATTAATCATATGTATTTATTATATATATATATATATAATTGACAAATAAATGAAATGAAATACACCGTTAATGGAGACGGTAGGCCGTACGTACGCATGGACGCTGTTTTCCATTCCTTATTAACATGAATGAAATTAAGTAGATGTCATACATATATATATATACATAAATACAGTAACGTTATTATTTCATATATTTCATGATTTCTTATTATATTTACTTTATAATCATTCTTGAATTGTTAACATGGAAAATGAATCACATCGTGTCGTGGAGACGGTATTCCGTACGTACGCACGAGCGATGATATCGTTCCCATATTTATGGAATATAATTAGAGTGGATTATATAATATTATATAATCAGTATTATGGTATAATAATCATATATATTTATTCATTAAACCGTTATAGCAATCCATGTAAGGTGGTGGTGGAAAATAGATTACACCACTGCGTGGATATGGTATTCCGTACGTACGCACGCGCGGTGATTTCGTTTTCCATAGGATGGATAGAAGGTGAAATGGGGTTGTTTCATATTTATAATAACATATCAGTATATATGTAATAATTATGTTATTAATTTATAATGATACAACCAAAGTAGAAGAAGTTGAATAAGAAAGAAACATGAATGAATCATTGGAAGAGATTACCTCTTCTTCGACGCACCTCCTTAAAAATTCTTCTTAGGGAACAAGAGTTGGTCTCTTGAGAAGACCAGAACCTATATGATATAACTAGAGAGGTTGAGAAGAGGAATTGGTATGGGTTTTCTGAGCTTCAAGGCTCAAAATGGTGTGAAGAGAAGAGGGAAGAGGTTCCCTTTTTATAAGGGATGAGAGGGGCACCTTAGGAAAACCTAAAATATTATTTTATAATAATGTAATACTTGTTTTTTAATATCTATAAATTGATTAATTTCAAAGTAAACGTGGGTATGGGTTGAAATCCTCTCATCCAATAGATTTTAGACAAGTTTAGGAAACTATTTTATCCTTATCACTTGGATTTAACTCTAAGTTAAATAATTTAACTTTTACTGAGTCTTTTTGACTTCTTACACTTTATAGTAAATTATAATGACCCATAATTTACATACATTGTTAATACGTCAAAATTGAAGCACACTTAATACAACATATGAAAAAAAACACAAAGGACCGTATAGGTATGACATCTTTAGAAACTGGGGAACATAAACAACTGGTTCATAAATCTTCTACAGTGTCTCCCATTTATTCCATCATATCTAGGGTCCCTTTTAGCATATTCTACTTAATATCCATCTTCCTGACCTGGGGAAAAGAAAACATAAAAGGGTGAGCTCAAATGCTCAGCAAGGGAAAATAAAGGAAATAAAAATCATATAATATCTTTTTAAAAATCATAACCTGCAAAAGAGATCATAATATCTTAACATGGAATAAATCATAGAATTGAAAATGAGATCCCCATAATCATAACATGAAACTTGTAACTTTGTGGCATGCACACATAATCATGTAAAATCATTTCTTGTTAGTCATGACTCATTGCCAAGACTATCTTAGTGGACAGAGTCCCTTTCTGAACCGAGTCACCCTTGTTCCAGTCCTGTTTCACTGAACCGGTATAACCTACCATTCCAGCCATGTCTATCTCATGAGATATAAAATCTTTACCCAATGCATTGGAGGGAGATATAGGTCCCACCCATCTTATAATTAATCCTTTCTTATGTGTGCCACATAATCATAAATCATACATCATCGCATAACACATGTAACAAAAATGGGATTCTTGAAACATCATGACATCATAAAACAAATCATACAAGGTAAATAAAAATAATTCCCTCACAACATATTCAAATCAATGTAATAATAGGGATAAAAACAGAACCCTTTATTATCTTAGATGGAAAATAATTTTGATAAAACCCTTGAACTCTATTCTTGAGGGAAATATCCTTTCTTCTTCAAAAACACATTTCTTTTCATAACATGTCATACAATTATAAACTAAAAGAAGTTGATTAAAAATAAACTTGAAATCTTTTAATGGTATATTCTTGGAAATATTGTTTTAAAAATCCATTCATGCTTTATAAGTTAAAAAAACATTCTTCTCGTACTTTTGCCGAAAAAGTCAAAAAGTACCTCTTACGAAAAAACGACAAAATATTCCTTTCATATCCTTTACAAAAAATTTACCGAATGGTAAAATTGAATATAAACTATTGTATAAGGATAAAAATATTACATATTGAGGAAAAATGGATTTGGATGATAAAATACACCCCAGTAAATGCCAAAGTATAAACAGTCTCGGATAAAAATGAGATTGTGATATTTCCCTTACCTTAGGTCCGATTTTCTTTGTACGTGTCCGAAACTCCTGTATAATGGTCTAAATAATGTTATTGACTTATTCCAGAATCATAAATATTGATATGATATCATATATGGTCATATTCTTAGCATCTTGTTAGTAATATTTCATTGTTACTTGTTACTCGGGTCTTTATTGCCTTTTGTTCTTATGCGTGTTTTGCCGAATAAATTCTTATTCTTCTTTTAAGGTTATAGATACCTTATATCCAGAATGGTATTAGTGTAACATATATCATATTTATTCATTCAATTATATAATTACTATCTAATGATGATCATGTAGAACGAGTCGCATCACATTGTGGAGACGGTATTCCGTACGTACGCACTAGTTTTAATAATATTTTAATAGCATATCATTGTTTAGTGAAACTCGGTATTGTGTATGACGCAAGCTATCGAGGAAGGTCGTGATTGCGTGTAAAGTAAGCCAAGAAAGTGTGTAGTGAAAGATTCCTTTGATGATATATAAAAACAAAATATTACTCATAAAAATCTTGGGTGTTACATTCTACCCCCCCTTAAAAAGAATTTCGCCCTCAAAATTCGTCACTTTGTAACAAAGAGATGAGGATACCTCTCCCTAAGCATATCCTCAAGCTCCCAAGTAGCTTCTTCTAATTGGTGGTTCCTCCATAAAACTTTCACCAATCGAGTGGTCTTGTTTCGTAGGACTTTTTCGCTACGATCCAGAATCTCTATCGGTTGTTCTTCATAAGAAAGATCTTGCTCCAGTGGTACAACTTCTGAGCTGAGTACATGTGAAGGATCTTGTATGTACTTTCTCAGGAGAGATACATGGAACACATCGTGAACTTGAGAGAGATTCGGTGGAAGCACCAATCGGTAAGCTACCTTCCCAACACGATCCAGTATTTCGAAAGGACCGATATATCTAGGGCTCAACTTCCCCTTCTTTCCAAATCTCATAACCCTCTTCCAGGGAGATATTCGTAAGAACACTTTATCACCCACTTCAAACTCTAGGTATTTTATTCGGTTGTCGGCATAACTTTTCTGTCGACTCTTAGCTGCTCTTATGTGTTGTTGAATAGATCTGACCTTTTCTGCCATTTCATCAACGAGATCAGGTCCTAATAGCTTTCTTTCCCCAACTTCATCCCAGCAATTTGGAGTCCTTCATTTCTTTCCATAGAGAGCTTCATAAGGAGCCATCTGAATACTGGAGTGAAAGCTATTATTATAAGAAAATTCCACCAAAGGAAGGTGTTTATCCCAACCTCCTTTGAAATTCATAGAGCAAGCTCTCAACATATCTTCTAGGGTTTGAATTGTTCTCTCAGACTGACCGTCTGTCTGGGGATGATAAGCAGTGCTGAAACTCAACTCTGTATCCAGAGTATGCTGAATACTTCGCTAGAACTTCGAGGTAAATCTCGAATCCCGATCAGATATAATAGAAAGTGGTACTCCATGAAATCTTACCACTTCCTTTACATATATCCTGGCAAGCTGATCTAGAGAGAAATCCTCTCTAATAGGAATGAAGTGTGCAGACTTTGTAAGACGATCAACTATGACCCAAATAGCATTATTTCCTTTGGATGTTTTAGGAAGTCCTGTGACAAAGTCCATAGTGATGTTTTCCCATTTCTATTCGGGTATGGGTAATGGTTGTAACATCCCCTTAGACTTCTGTCTCTCAGCTTTAACTTGTTGACAAACCAAGCATCGAGAGACATATTCAGCAACATCTCTTTTTATGCCATCCCACCAGAAGTACTCTTTCAGGTCCCTATACATCTTCGTGCTTCCAGGATGAATAGAGAATGTTGAACTATGAGCCTCATCCAGCAGCTCCTTCTTTAATTCGGGGATGGGAGGAACACAAACCCGATTCCTTATCATTATTATCCCATCACAATCATGGTTGAATTCAGGAACATTTATCACCTTCTTTTGTAACTCGACTACTTCTTTCTGTGCCTCTTTAATCTTCACATGTATAGATGGTTGAACATTCATTTGAGAAAGATAAGATTTTCCCCTTCCATTATAATTCCAAGATCCGTCCTTTGTAAATCCATAAATATTGGATCTTTTGTGATCCTCATCATGGATAAACTAGTATGGTCTTGTCGACTTAATGCATCTTCCACCTTGTTTTCTTTCCCTGGGTGGTAATGGATTGAGCAGTCGTAATCCTTAATCAGCTCCAACCATCTTCTTTGACACATATTCAACTCCTTTTGTGTGAGAATATACTTTAAACTTTTATGATCAGAATAAATATCACACCTTTCACCATAAAGGTAATGCCTCCAAATCTTTAATGCAAAGATTACCACAGCCAACTCCAAATCATGTATTGTGTAATTTTTCTCATGGATTTTCAAATGTCGTGAGGCATAAGCTATCACCATATCATTTTGCATAAGAACACACCCCAATACCTTCTTGGATGCATCACTGTAGATCACAAACCTTTCTCTACTACAAGGCAGTGTGAGCACAGGTGCACTGGATAATCTTCTTTTCAACTCCTTGAAATTCTCTTCACATTCCTCTGTCCAAAAAAAACTTAACACCTTTCCGAGTCAACTTGGTGAGTGGATTAGATAATCGTGAAAAATCGTTTACAAAACATTGATAATATCCAGCCAAACCAAGAAAACTTCGGATCTCAGTTACTGTTGTTGGTCTTGACCATCTTTCAATAACCTCTGTTTTTGCTGGATCCACAGATATCCCCTCTTTTGAGATTATGTGACCCAAAAATGCAACTTTTTGAAGCCAAAATTCACACTTGGTAAATTTGGCATAAAGATTATCCTTTCTCAGGGTCTCCAATATAATTCTCAAGTGATCTTCATGATCTTCCTTGCTCTTTAAATAGACAAGAATATCATCTATAAAGACTACCACAAATTGATCAAGATATTCTCTAAAGACTCTATTCATTAGATCAATGAAGATAGCAGGGGCATTAGTAAGACCAAATGGCATCACTATAAATTCATAGTGTCCATACCTTGTACAGAAAGATTTCTTTGGTATATCCTACCTTTTGACCCTTAATTGATGATACCCTGAACGAAGATCAATCTTGGAAAAGTATAGAGCTTCGCGTAGTTGGTCAAATAAGTCATCAATGCGTGGGAGAGGATATTTTTCCTTGATAGTGATCTTGTTAAGTTCTCGATAATCAATGCAGAGTCTCATTGATCCATCTTTCTTCTTAACAAATAGAATAGGTGCTCCCCAAGGTGACGCACTAGGGCGTATGAATCCCTTATCAAGATTCTCTTGGAGTTGCTTCTTCAATTCATGCAACTCAATTGGGGCCATTCTATAAGGTGTCTTTGAAATTGGTAAAGCACCCGGTACGAGTTCTATTGAAAACTCAACTTCACGATTTGGTGGAAGACCGGGTAATTCCTCTGAAAAGACATCATCAAACTCCCGTACAATGGGCATATTCTTAATCGTGAGTTTCTCACCAACCATTTGAGATAAATAACCTTAATTAAGTGGAATCAATACCCATAAGATTGAAGAAATTTCCACGGGAAGGTTATGGTCATCCTTGCATTGATAGACGATCGTAGATTGATCTGGAATATGAAATTTGACTTCCCTTCTTTGGCAATTGATATGAGCTCCATGTAGAGAAAGCCAATCCATGCCAATAATCACATCAAATTCCACTAAAGGAAGGATCACAAGATTTGCAGGAAGTACTTTCCCACAAACATCGATCGGAGAAGAATTATAAACTTTTGATGCGACTGTTGTGCCATTAGGTGTTGTCACAGCTAACTCAACATCTAATTGTTGAGGTAATACAGTGATACCCTTAGAAAATTTTTAAGAAATAAAATATTGGGTGGATCCAGAATCAAATAAAACATTTTCTACTTTAGAGTGGATGGTAAGTGTACCTTTCACCACTTCTTTATCGTACTCCACATCGCTGATAGAAATTGCATGTGACTTTCCTTTGTCTTTAGCCTTAAGATTTTGTTGACGTCGACCATCATCATCAACCCTTGGGTTTGGGCATTGATTGGCATAATGACCCATCTCCTTGCACTTGAAACATTGAAGTGTAGTAGGTTCATTCTGTGTATCCCTTCCGTTGTTTGCATCAGTAGACATATTCTTCCAATTATCGCGGCATTCAAATGCCCGATGACCTTCCTTTCCACATTTAAAACATTTAATTGTCCCTTTAAGACAACTCCCTCCATGTTTCCTTCCACACATTGAGCATAAGGGAAAGGTCATCTTCTTTTCAATGTGCTCTTTAGAATTTCCTTTGAATTCCATATTCCTCTTCTTATCAAACCCATGTGACAGATGGGTTACTCCAATCTCCATCTCGACTTTGAGAGCACATCGAACGATTTCCTCGTAGCTATTGAAGTCCCTTATGGCTAACGCCCTTCGAAGACTTGGTTTTAAGCCACTAAAGAATCGATCGATCTTACTCTCAGGTTGAATAATAATACCAGAAGCGTACCTTGCAAGTCTTGTAAAATTTGCTTCATAGGTACCAACAGATTCATCATCCCTTTGCTTCAGTTCAAGAAACTCTTTCTCCATCTTTGTTCGGAGAATACGAGGGAAGTACTTATTGAAAAATAAGTTCTTGAACTCGTCCCATTCCATAGACTCAATTTCATCCCTTTGCCTCGTATTCTTAATAAGATTCCACCATTGATCAGCATCTCCTTCCAAACGATACACTGCTAGGATGACTTTATCATGTTCAGAACATTGAAGAAGTAAAAATATATTTTCAGTAGTACTAATCCATTGTTCAGCAACTAATGGATCAGTAGACCCGCTGAAAGAAGGTGGACGCTGCCTCATGAAGGATTCAACAGAATGTTGCTCCTTCCTTTGCTCGTTTGGAAGTCCTGCATGATTCATATCTTGAGAATGTTGTGTGAGCATGGCTAAAAGATTTTTCATTCCAGCTCCCATATCGTTTGGTTGCTCAAGGGGACAATCATTGCATTTCCCATCGCATTCCGCATTAACACGGTTCCTTCGGGTTCCAGCCATTGACTAAAACCAAGAAGAATAGTGTGAGAAACACTAATTATAATAGGAAAACCACATAATCAAGGATAAAATATCACACTTAAGGTCTTATCCTAGGGTATTCATGTCCATTTCTAAAACACTAAGATTGTGTTCTATGCTTAGACTTATCCTTAGGGTTCTTACTAAGGCTTTCACATCCTAGTTTCCAAAGGTTGACTATAACCTCCCTCTGATACCAACTATAACGACCCATACTTTACATACATTGTTAATACTTCAAAATTGAAGCACACATATTACAAAATATGAAAAAAAACACAATGGACCGTATAGGTATAGTGTCTTTAGAAACTGGGAAACATAAACAACTGGTTCATAAATCTTCTACAGTGTCTCCCATTTATTTCATCATATCTAGGGTCCCTTTTAGCATATTCTACTTAATATCAATCTTCCTGACCTGGGGAAAATAAAACATAAAAGGGTGAGCTCAAATGCTCAGCAAGGGCAAATAAAGGAAATAAAAATCATATCATATCTTTTTAAAAATCATAACCTGCAAAAGAGATCATAATATCTTAACATGGAATACATCATAGAAGTGAAAATGAGATCCCCATAATCATAACGTGAAACTTGAAACTTTGTGGCATGCACACATATTCATGGAAAATCATTTATTGTTAGTCATGACTCATTGCCAAGACTATCTTAGTGGACATAGTCCCTTTCTGAACTGAGTCACCCTCATTCCAGTCCTGTTTCACTGAACCGGTATAACCTACCATTCCAGCCATGTCTATCTCATGAGATATAAAATCTTTACCCAATGCATTGGAGGGAGATATAGGTCCCACCCATCTTATAATGAATCCTTTCTTATGTGTGCCACATAATCATAAATCATACATCATCGCATAACACATGTAACAAAAATGGGATTCTTGAAACATCTTGACATCATAAAACAAATCATATAAGGTAAACAAAAATAATTCCCTCACAACATATTCAAATCAACGTAATAATAGGGATAAAAAAAGAACCCTTTATTATCTTAGATGGAAAATAATTTTGATAAAACACATGAACTCTATTCTTGAGGAAAATATCATTTCTTCTTCAAAAACACATTTTCTTTTCTTAACATGTCATATAATTATAAACTAAAAGAAGTTTATTAAAAAGAAACTTGAAAACTTGTAAAGGAATATTCTTGGAAATATTGTTTTAAAATTCCATTCATGCCGTATAAGTTAAAAAAACATTCTTCTCGTACTTTTGCCGGAAAAGTCAAAAAGTACCTCGTACGAAAAAACGACAAAATATTCCTTTCATATCCATTACTAAAAATTTACCGAAGGGTAAAATTGAATATAAACTATTGTATAAGGATATAAATATTACATATTGAGGAAACATGGATTTGGATGATAAAATGCACCCCAGTAAATGCCAAAGTATAAACAATCTCGGACAAAAATGAGATTGTAATATTTCTCTTACCTAGGGTCCGATTTTCTTTGTACGTGTCCGAAGCTCCTGTATAATGGTTTAAAAAATGTTATTGACTTATTCCAGAATCATAAATATTGATATGATATCATATATGGTCATATTCTTAGCTTCTTTTTGGTAATATTTGATTGTTACTTGTTAATCGGGTCTTTATTGCCTTTTGTTCTTATGCGTGTTTTGTGGAATAAATTCTTATTCTTCTTTTAAGGTTATAGATACCTTATATACAGAATGGTATTAGTGTAACATATATCATATTTATTCATTCAATTATATAATTACTATGTAATGATGATCATGTAGAACGAGTCGCATCACATCGTGGAGACAGTATTCCGTACGTACGCACGAGTGATGATATCGTTCCTATGATCGTGGAACTGTATTGGAGTATATATATATTATTTAAGTATCAATATTACTTTATAATAATCATAAATTGTTACTCATTACATCATTATACCCATCCTTGTAAGGTGATGGTGGAAAATAGATTACACCACGGCGTGGAGACGGTATTCCGTACGTACGCACGCGCGGTGATTTCATTTTTCCGTAGGATGGATAGAAGGTGAATTAGGGTTGTTTCATATTTATAATAACATATCAGTATGTAAGTAATACTGATGTTATTACTTTATCATGAAATAACTAATGAAGATGATGTTGGAGAAGAAATAAATTGAAAAGATCGGTAATGGATATTACCTCTTTTTTGGAACGCCTCTTTGAATCCTACATTTAGGGAACTATGATTGGTCATTGAAGAAGACCAGGACCTTTAGGATTATTCTAGGGAAGCGGAGAAGGGATTTTTTCAGGGGTTGGCCGAGCTTGAGGGCTCAAATTGGTGTGAGGAGGAGGGGGAGGAGGTGCCCATTTATAAGGGAGGAGAGGGACACCTTAGGAATATCTCAAAATATTATTTTATATTAAAGTCAAAATCGGTTTATAATTGTTCCAAAGGGTCTTATTTTGAAGATAAAGTGGGGATGGGTCGAAATCCTATCAACCAATAGGATTTGGACAAGTTTAGTGTATTATTTTAACCTTATAAATTATATTTAACTCTAAGTTAAATAATTTAACTTTTACCGTGTCTTTTTGTTTTCTTTCACTATATTGTTAATACACATACTATAACATGCCAAACGAACCCCAAATTGTATATTATTAATATATATATCCTTATCTATGTCATTTTTCCGATCCTTAGATTTTTAGGAATAAAATAACAATTAGTAATATAATATTTGATTTAAAAACTATTTTGTGTCAATTTTGACACTATTTGATATATGATTTTTGTGAAAGTCATAACAGAATTATATGTTCGAACCAAGTTGATTAAATCAACACTAATATATCATAGTAACCTATAAAATTAGTATAATTCATAAAAAGTCTCAAATTACATTTATTTTGGTGTTTATAACATCAATTATGTCAATATTTCATTAATAAGATAATTACTGCATCATTATTGTGTCATAAATAAATTAAATTATTGAATGTCTAAAAATTACAAATAAAATACCATTATGTATGAAATCTTTTTATCTTTCTAATTAATATTTATAGTCGAATTTATCTTATGTATAACCCCATATTAAAAATGATTTACTTATTAAACTTTGATTTTAACTATTTTAACCCTTCTTTAAATAAATTAATAATAAATGTCCTAATAAAACCCAAGTGGGCCTAAATGGTCATATTTTATTCCTAAGTTTGTTTTAGGTTGAATTAAACTTATCCAATAGAATTAGGACTTGTTTTAGGGTAATAGTAATATCATATTTACCTTTAGTTACCCTATTAACTATTAACCGCGGTAAAAAAAAGTAAAAAGTTACTATTCACCAAAAAATTATTTTTATCTCATTGAACCACATCTTACTTACTGATATCAACCGTGTCTGCCGGATTTTCAAAATTCCAATCACAGAAGCGGTAAAATTATGTTTTATGCAAAAATTCAGTTTTTAACCTACCACTTAGTGGTTTCACTATTCATCAAAAATTGAATGTTTTCAGAAAAATTCCAAAATTTCACCCTAGGCTAATTTCGGTATTCCGAATCCAAAAATGAAGTCCATTTTGAAAAATAAAATTTATAAAATTTCAAAAAGTGGTTATTACTATTCATAACGGCTAGTTTTTATAATATTTTTATAGCATATCATTGTTTAGTGAAACTCGGTATTGCGTACGACGCAAGCTATCGAGGAAGGTCCTGATTGCGTGTAAAGTAAGCCAATCAAGTGTGTAGTGAAAGATTCCTTTGATGTTATATAAAAACAAAATATTACTCATAAAAATCTCGGGTGTTACATTAATAATAGTACTATAACAAGCCAAAATAACCCCAAGTGGTTCATTATTAATACATATATCCTTTTCTATGTCATTTGGACGAACCATATATTTTATGGAATAAAATAACAATTAATAATATAATATTTGTTTTAAAAACTATTTTATGTCAATTTTGACACTATTGGGTACTTAATTTTTTTGAAACTCATAAAAACATGATTAATTAAAAAAAATTACTTAAATAAATACTACGATTTCATATTAACCCATAAAATTTGTGGAATTCATAAAAAGTCTAAAAATATATTTATTTGGGTATTTATAACATCAATTATGTTAATATTTCATTGATAAGGTAATTATTGCACTATCATTATGTCATAAATAAATTAAATTATTTAATGTCTAAAATTGTAAATAATATACCATTATGTAGGAAATATTTTTTGATTTCTAATGAATATTTATAGTCTAATATATCTTATGTATAACACGATATTAATAATGTTTTAGTTATTAAACTTTTATTTTAAATATTTTAAATCTTCTTTAAATTAAATAATAATAAATGTCCTAATCTAATCCAAATGGACCGAAAGGGTAATATTTTATCCCTATGTTTGTTTTTGGTCGAACTACACTTATCCAATAGAATTAGGACATGTGTCAGGGTAATACTAATATCATTTTTACCCTTAATTACCCTATTTACTTTTAACAGTGGTAAATAAAAGTAATAAAGTTACTATTCACAAAAAATTATTTTTATCTTATTGAACCACATTTTACTACCTGATGTTAACCATGTCTCTCGGATTTTTTATATTTCACTCACAAAAGCGGTAAAATTATGTTTTATGTAATTTTCAAACTCTCCTAGGAGGTGGGTAAAATATGGTGAAACGTTCAATAAAATTTTTATATGTATAAAGTTAATATAAAATGACTCTAATGAATTACATTGAACTTATATAGGTATTATGTATCAATTTTGACCTAAAATAAATTTAACTAAAATAAATAATTATTTATAAAAAAATTTGGTTTTTATATAGTAACCTAGTGTTTTCACTATTCGTCATAAATTGAATGTTTTCAGAAAAAAACAAAAAATTCACCCTAAGCTAATATCGATATTCCGAATCCAAAAATGAATTCCATTTTGAAAAATAAAAATTACAAAATTACAAAAAGTGGGTATTACTATTCATAACGGCTAGTTCATAATTATATTATAATAATATATTGTTTAGTGAAACTCGGTATTGCGTACTACACACGCTATCCGGGAAGGTCTTGATTTCGTGTAATGCAAGCGAAGTCAGGGATGCATGTAGTAAAAACTCCGTTTGGTGTTGCGTATAACATTATCAAAACATATTTCATTTATACATTAAACAAAATCTATACATAATGATGCGTAAAATAATTTCCACAAAACAAACATGAAATTGTATGTATCAAGAGCCCAGAATAGTGTTGTGTATACTGCAATATAATACAGTGTTGCATATAGTGAAATCTTATTTTGGTGTAGCATACAACCCAAGACATCAATGAAATTAAAAATAATAATTCTCATAAAATCTCAGTTGTTACATTCTACCCCCCTTAAAATGAATTTCGCCCTCAAAATTCGTCCGGTTTATAAATGGTTTACTACATGAAAGTTTCTTTCATAGAAACCCACATCGTAAAAAAGAATACCAAAACTGAAATTTAAAAACTAAATTATGAAACGTAACATTTACCCAAATTAACTAATCACTGGGTTTCCACATAGGAGAACATAGGTGAAAATATGTATATGGAAGAAAAAAATAACCATCATGTTCTGATGGAGAGTGGTAGAGAACATGACTATGAAAAATACAACAATCACAAAACCATAAATTTGTGATGATCCAAGGTACCATCTTATTCATCGGATATAAGGGCACTAGGACAACATTGTTGGTTTTCATGATCATTTTCTTAAAGTTGGAGAATTTGAATTAGAATAAATACTTACTTTATTTTGTTTTAATATCACCATTGTTCGTGCCATGAACAATTTCCACATCATCCCTTAAACAAATGAAGTTGAATATTTCATTCACGAAGTTTTAGCAGATCATGTAATAGAATGATAGGTCATTCCATCTGTCTCAAAAAAAAGGTTATAAAAAGTTATCAAATATACATAAGTCCATCTATGGTGTGGTTAATCGTATATGATTCCAAAATGGACATATACTTCATCTATTGTACTGCTTACTAAAACTAGTTTCTAATAACCAAGGATATCTTATAGGCCAGTGGTAGGAAATAAATTTATGTTGCACTTCAGTTGTCGGTTCGATTCCCACATCCTTGTCTGAAGCGACGGGTTGTCGCCCGTCCTGCAGGTTATCCCTTTTTCTAAAACTACATTATAATAACATTCCTGCAATAAAATAGAAAAATGTTATAGCCTTAAAAAATACTATCTTATGTCTCACATAAATCATCCCAATCTTCAGGCTTATCCAAAAGGATTATGTCCCAGCTCATAGTATAAAGAAAACAATTTCAGTAAATTTCATCTACCAAGCATGTGAATACAATCATTTTTCCGCCATATATCATAAGATATATTTTGTTGGTCACATTCCAAACATTTGAATAAGTTAATCATGTATTCTCTTGAACCATAGTGAAAATATGAATTTTGTCACAAGGTAACTCTTTCCATATACCAAAATTCCGAAAATTCTATATAGTCAAACCATGAAATCACCTTTTCCTTATATTAGTCATGAGCTCATTAATACTATCAAACATTTCATTATCTCATTATCCCTTTTTTATGCGCATATTAGGTGCTTTCCAGAAATATTTGAATAACCTATCATGGTTACTGGTACCATTCAACATATACTTTCAAAACTAAAGAAAAGTAAATAGTGTAACATTCCTTAGATTTTTCATTATTCCATAGTACCATACATCATTCATGATAAACATACATTCATTACACTACATTCTTAAACCACTGACTGTGCTTCATCATTTCATCCATCTCATATATCATCTTTAGTCTCTTTGTCATTATCCTCATAAATACTACCCATATGACCATATTGATTATCTTTATGAGATTTTGTCATTGGGAATTGGTTTTTATAATGCACGTACATTCCGCATTTAAAACACTTAATCATTGTTTATGTCTTAGAAATTCTATTTTCCATGTCCATGGTGTTAACTAAACATTTTCCATTACAATTACTAGCATTTTGTCCTTATTTTCTACACCCAAAGAATCTTCCTGTTCCTTTGAATCATTCTCCCTGATCCCTCTTTACACATGATTTACATGAGGGGAATTGAACTTTACTTCCTCTATGATCATCATGAAAATCCATCATTCTCTTATTATTTGAGCTGAGAAACATACCAAAGTTGAGATTATGGATCATATTTTGAGATTTATGATTAGGTATAATAACGATATGTGGACTTCCAAATCCAATTTCATTTGGTTTGTCATGGATAATATCATTCCATTGTCCATAATATCCTCCATTATCGTGAATCTTCATGTTTCCAGTCATTTTCTAAAACCCAAAGGGAATAGTGTCAGAGGCCAAAATCATAATCAAGGTGGAGTAACTTAAAAATATAACATCTTAGATTTAATTCTAACATCGTTACCATAATTCTAGTATTATCACATATACTTGTACTTTACCTTAGGGACATCCCTAGACATAACGTAGAAATATCTCTAGGGATCTCACTAAAGTTCTCAGATCCCAGTTTCCAAAGGTTGACTAAACCATTCCTCTGATACCAACTGTAGAGACCCGAAGCTTGACTTACGTGAAAATTACATTACTTATGAATAATACTTAATACATACAAAAAACAAACAAACAATGACCATAATAGTTTAGTGTCTTTGGAAACTCAGAACATAATCTTCTAATCATGGTGAAAGATCATTAACATCTTCTATAAAGATCATCCCCTTTTGTTTTCATACCTAAAACATTTCTTGATATCTTGGGAAATGAAATCATATAAAGGGTGAGATCAAATGCTTGGTAAGGTTAACCATGGAGAAAATAAAACGAACCATATACATTTGAACATAAAAACATGAACATAATGTTTAACCATCAAAATCTTGAGCAATGACATAAACATGGCATTACGTAAGGCATAGATCATAATGGAACATAAATCATGATAAAATATCTTGGAAAAAACATGTAATTGTGGAAATACATTAAGCACATGATATTATTTTCATAGTAGCCAAGGCATTACTGCGAAGACCATCATAGTGAACAATGTCCCTTTCTGAATCGAGTTCACTCCTTTTTTCAGTCCTGTAACACTAAACTAGATTAACATACCATTATAGACATGTATACTTCATTATATAAAAATCATTACCCAATTAATTAGAGGGAGATATAGGTCCCACCCATCTCATAATGAAATCATTCTTACTTGTCCCACAACATGAACATAAATCATTAACCAATACCCAAAGTATAAAATGGGTTTCATAAAGATCATCCAATCATAACATAATCCATACAAAAAAATGGATATCATTTCATCATAAGAAAATTGAAACCATGTAAATAATAGATATATTATACATGAAACATACACATATGAAATAATATCATCTTCGAGGGAAAATGGTTTTGATAAAACACTTGAAAATAATTCTTTATGAAAATATCGTTTCTTCTTAAAAATCTTTTTCTTTTCACAAAATTCCATGAAATTTTAATATAAAATGATTTTATTGAAATAAACATGAAATATTGTTGAGTATAATTCATGAAAATAATGCGTTATGAAACCTTAAAAATATTTTCATGTCGTATAAGTTAAAAAAATATTCTCCTCGTACTTTTGTCGGAAAAGTCAAAAAGTTCCTCGTACGGTAAACAAAAGAAATATTCCTTTCATAACATGAGGTAAAAGTAAAAACGGATAAAAATGACATTATTATTACATAAATATTGTTTTATAAAATCATGGACATGGATGATAATAATAACCCCAGTAAATACTTACGAATAAACAATCTCAAATAAGAACGAGATTGGAATAATTATCCCATACGTTAGGTCCGATATTTTTCGTACGTATCTGAAACTCCTGTATAAAGATTTAAATAATTTCATTGAATTATTAAAGAATAATATTCACTGTTATGATATCATATATGGTTCACTTATGACATTATATTACCCGTTCTTTTGTAAATTTCATGTTAAATGAGTGTTTTGGGTAAAATCGTTTTATTTATCATAGGTGTTTGGACTTGTTGTTCTTGATATTATTATTAATTATATCAGGATATAATTATTTATAGAATGTAAATAATGATTTATATATCATCTATATTCAGTATATATATAATAGATAAATAAATGAAATGAAATACACCGTTCATGGAGACGGTAGGCCGTACGGACGCATGAACGCTATTTTCCTTTCCTTGTTGACTAGAATGGAATTAAATAGATGAAATACCTATATATATATACATAAATCCATTAGAATTATTATTTCATAAATTTCATGATTACTTATTATATATACTTTCTTATAATTCTTGAATTGTTAACATGGAAAATGAATCTCATTGCATCATGGAGACGGTAATCCGTACGTACGCACGAGTGATGATATCATTCCCATATTTATTGAATGGAATTGGATTGGATGATATGATGTCATATAATCAGTATTATGTTATAATAATCATATATAGTTATTCTTTACAGCATTATACCCATCCAAGTAAGGTGTTTGTGGAAAAAAAATTACACAACGGCATGGAGACAGTATTCTGTACGTACGCACGCGCGGTGATTTCGTTTTCCGTAGGATGGATAGAAGGTGAAATTTGGTTGTTTCATATTTAAAATAATTTATTAGTATATATGTGATATAGATGTTATAGATTTATAATGAAACAACTAATGAATAATATGTTGAATAAGAATTAAACTTGAAATAATCTTTAGAAGAGATTACCTCTTCTTCGACACATCTCCTTTAAACTATTTATTAGGGCACTAGAGTTGGTCTTTTGAGAAGACCAGGACCTCTATGATATAACTATAGAGGTTTTTAAGTATAATTGGTAGGTTCTATCCGAGCTTCATGGCTAAAAACTGTGTGAAGAAAAGAGGGAAGGGGATCCCTTTTTATAAGGGAGGAGTGGGGCACCTTTGGAAAACATAAAATATTATTTTATAATAAAGTCATATTGGTTTTTTAATAGATCTAAATTGATTTATTTCTAAGATAAGGTGGGTATGGGTCAATATCCTATCAACATATATATTTTAGACAGGTTTAGGTTACTATTTTATCCTTATCACTTAGATTTAACTATACGTTAAATAATTTAACCTTTACCGTGACATTTTTTAATTACACTATATGGTTAATAAACATAGTATAACAAGCCAAAAGAACCCCAAGTGGTTCATTATTAATATATATATATCCTTATATATGTCATTTGGCCGAACCATAGATTTTCATGAATAAAATAACAATTAACAATATAATATTTGTTTTAAAAACTATTTAATGTCAATTTTGACACTATTTTGTACTTGATTTTTTGAAAATTATAACATCATGATTCGTTCGAAAAAAAGTACTTAAACAAATAATAATAGTTAATATTAACATATAAAATTATTGGAATTCATAAAAAGTCTAATATTGCATTTATTTGGGTATTAATAACATCAATTATTCTAATATATCATTAATAAGGTAATTATTGCATCATCATTGTGTCATAAAAAAATAAATTATTTAATATATAAAAATTATAAATAAAATACCATTATGTAGTAAATATTTTTATCTTTCTAATGAATACTTATAGTCGAATTTATCTTATGTATAACCCTATATTAAAAATGTTTTAGTTATTAATCATTGATTTTAACTATTTTAATTATTCATTAAATAAAATAATAATAAATATCCTAATATAATCCAAGTGTACCTAAAGGGTAATATATTATCCCTAAGGTTGTTTTTGGTCGAACTACACATATCTAATAGATTTAGGACATGTGTTAGGATAATAATAATATCATTTTTACCCTTAATTACCCTATTTACTTTTAACCAAGGTAAATAAAAGTAAAAAGTTACTATTCACCAAGAATTATTTTTATCTTATTGAACCACATATTACTCCTTGATATTAACCATGTCTCTTGGATTTTTGAAATTCCACTCACAGAAGAGGTAAAATTACATTTTATGTAAATTTTCAAACTCTCCTAGGAGGTGAGTAAAAGACGGTGAAAATTTCAATAAAATTTTTATATATCTAAAATTATTATAAAATTTCTCAAATGAATTAAATTGAAATTTAATATTTATTATGTATCAATTTTTATATAAAATAAATTTAAATTAAACAAATAATTATTTATATAAAAAGTTTGTTTTTAAATAGTAACCCAGTGTTTTCCATATTCATCAAAAACTGAATGTTTTCAGAAAAATACCAAAAATTCACCCTAAGATAATTTTGATATTTAGAATAAAAAAATTCCATTTTGAAAAATAAAATTTATAAAATTTCAAAAAGTGGGTATTACTATTCATAAAGGCATGTTCATAATAATATTATATTAATATAACGTTTAGCGATACTCTGTATTGCGTACTACAAACGCTATCGGGGAAGGTCTTGATTGCGTGTAATGTAAGCCAAGTTAGGGATGCATTTAGTGAAGGCTCTGTTTGGTGTTTCGTATAACATAATGAAAAAAATTTCATTTATACATAAAACAAAATCTATACTTAATGTTGCTTAAAATAATTTCCACAAAACGAACATGAAATTGTGTATAACAAGAGCCAAGAATAGTATTGTGTATACTACAACCTAATATGGAGCTGCATATAGTGAAAGCTAATTTTGGTGTATCATACAGCACATGAAATCAATGAAATTAAAATTAATAATTCTCATAAAATCTCGCGTTGTTACAATACCCCTTTCTTTCACATCATTTTTTTTATTATTTTTTCACGCTGTTATGCTGCAGAAATTAAACTGAGATTTTCCAAGCCAAAATATTTGTGTAGTGAATAGTAAACCCTTTTATCTATCAAGGTTACTAACCTATATTCACACATAAATATTTATTTGTAATACATGTATGTATTCCATATTCCCTAATCGTGGAACAACTTATGATGTTCAATGATTCCACATTATATGTTCCATGTGGTACACTTATGCATAAAATAAAATGTTTATAAAGGGTGTTCCTGAATAGTGCTCCAATTCATTGGGTAATGTTTAGTATCATGAAAAACCATGTGAAATGAGGGTTTAATCATGTTAATCTATGTGCAATGAGGGTTTACACAAGCTAATTCATATGCAATGACGGTTTACTGATGCTAATATATTTTCAATGAGGGATTACACATGCTAATTACTGTGAAACGAGGGTTTACTCATGCTAAACCCCATGCAATAAGCCATGGATCGGGATAATATCTTGTTATATATTGTTTCACATTCCCATGTTATGATAATAATTCTATATCTTTCCATTATGTTCATGATTCTATTGTTCTCCATTTATATTCTTATTGCCTAACATTTACTGTATACTTCATGTTATGACTTGGTTACTCACATAATGGGATTTCTAGCTAACACTTTTCTTATTTATGTCCTCATGTTATCCAATGAAAATCTAAGTATGAAAAATTGTTGTGGTTATGTAAAAGTTGTTTTCCATAAAGTTGTTTCATTCTTACGTCTTAAATTTTAATATAATGTTTCTAATTTAACAAAAAACCAGACCTCTTATTCCTTGGAGTTTCCTTAAATGAATGTTTATTTAATAAATATTGTTTTAATTTGTAATAAGGATTAGTGTTATTATAGTTGGTATCAAATGATAGGTTTAGTTATTTTTGAATTATGATTTGAAAACCCTAATGGAAGCCTTAATGAGAAGACAATGTTTAAGGGAAACATACATAAATTTTTTTGTACAATATAAGTGGTTCGTCAAGAAAATACATCCATTTCTAGATACAGACAATTATAGGTGGCTCAAGCACAAATGTATCAAGGGGTAAAACCGAAAACACCACTTTCTGCACTCTTGGTTCGACACTCATGGGGGATATGCTTTGTTAACATAATAATCTTTGTATTTACCATTTTTAATGGGGAAAAAACTATCCCACAAGAATATATTTTAGGAAATAGAACATGGATAAATTAGATCAAATCATAGAAATTCATTAGATAATAGGATGAATGTAATTTATAAGTTTTCAATTTTTTTCATTATATTCTCCTTTATTTGTTGAATTACCCATCTTTAATTTTCCTTTTATTCTATCCAATGGCTGGTAATATGAGGAATATGGTTAAAAACTGAGGCGAAGGGAAATTTGATTAATGTTCCAATGAAATTCCCTATCAAATGTGAGCTCAAATAGGACATTTCATGATTATGCCAAATCAGCTATCAAAAATAATGATTAACAATTGGATCATTATTGAATTACCATGGAAATAATGTAAGAGGAAGATGACATCACATAAAATTATTTCGGATAATGTTGTTAAGGGGAAGAATATCCAATTTCCTTCATGCAACAAGTGAGGAATGAGGTACCAAGGGAAATGTAAGAAATGGACTTGGAGATGTTTTATGTGGGGACATGAATCTCACAAAGTTTCCAATTGCTTTGCTGAAATGGATAATTTGATGAATGTAAACAAATATCCATATAAGGAATAAAATATATTTTAATTCTATAAATGTCGAGAAGTCATGAATTACCTAATACAATTTTAAATTGTAAGGGCTGAGAAGAATGATGAGCATAAAAAAATTTCATTGGTCATGGGAGCATAATAATTTCTATTCTATGATGGATAATTAATAATGAATTACATGCAACTTGTATTTCAATGTTGTGTATATTTTAATGCATTTCAATTCATGTCATATTTGTCCATCTTTTGTGATTTCTATGAACATTGAGTGCCTAAAAGAAATGATTTTAAATCATTAGGGAAAAAACTTTATAAGTGATGAATCACATGTTGAATATTGTGTTAATGTTCTTCTTAAAAGTTTTATAAGATTCACATCGCTGGGATTTTATGAAAAAGAACAATGTTGTTGTCTAGGTCTCCAGGACGTTGAATGTTCATGGGAAAAACTATCCCACGGAAGATCTAGAGTGGGTGGCTGTGATCTTTGCATTAATAATCAAGAGAAATTATCACATTGGGGAGAAGTTTGAAATATATATGGATCAAAATATCCTCAATTATATATTCAAACATAAATATATTATCATTCTCTAATGAAGATTGTTAGATCTGATAAAAAACAATGACTAGTAAATCCATTTCCACCCTGGGAAAGAGAACAAGGTGGGAGATGCTCTATGTAGAAATGATCCCATGATTCTATCATTGGTGGTAATAGAAAAAGAACCAATATTCTTATATTTGATTAAGATGGAAATTGTAATCATAAATAAGTGAACATCATCAATCATTTCACAAATTATTTCTCAACCGTCTCTTTTGGAAAGGATAAAGGACGCTCAAATGGATGATGTTGGAATTTAGAATAAAGTGGAAACTATCCAAAAATGGAAATACTCAGAGCTCAATGTTAATGATGATGTAATTGTGAGATTTGGTTTATGAAAATGTGTTCCATCAAATTTACAGTTTAAAAATTAATTTTTGGAGGATTCACATAGTTTGAATTTGTCCTTTCACTTATGAAAAAATGATATATCAAGCTCTTCTAGAGAATTATTGGTGGGATAACATATAGAAGAATATTGTTGTGTATAAATAAATGTTCCAGGTATGTTATCAAGTGAAGGATGAGTGGAAAAATTTTAAGTGAATGATGCACCCAGTACCCATACCAACATATATATGGGACATCATCACCATGTAATTATTTCCCAGAAATCAGAAGACATCCAATGAAAAAATTCTATCTATGCTGTTGTGGTTCATCTTAGAAAAAAAAATACACACATTATTTTGATTCAATAGGATTTCTCATTAGGTCAACAAGCATGGATATACATTAGAGATGTCATAAGGATCTATGGTCTACCAATACTTATAGTTTCTAATCGAGATCCATGATTCACAACAATGTTCCATAAGTGTCTCCAACATGGTCTGAATATTGAGATGAACATTAGAAGAAATTATCTTCCCCAAATTGATGTCCAATTTGAGCGGACTATCCAAACACATGAATAAATGTTGATAACATTCTCATTATACTTAAATGGATGTTTGGATTAATATATTCCACTAGTTGAGTTATCTTACAGAAACAGTTTCCACTTAAGAATCCAAATAGATCCTTATGAATCCTTTTATAGGAAGTGGTACAAAAAAATTAGCATTTTGGGAAGATGTTTTGTAGAAAAAACCCATAGGTCCCGAAAATGTCGAAGAAATGGTGGAGAAGGATAAGACCATTATTCTACACATTAATGATGGTTATATTAAAAAAAGAGCTATAATGATAATCATCGATGAGCCCTTGATTTTGATGTCAGATACATGGAAATCCTTTTCATATTACTATTGGATAGAGTTATGAGATTTGGGAAGAAAGGAAATCTTATTCCAAGTACATCATCCCTTTTGAGATCACAGATTTAATTAGAGTGATATCCTATCAACTATCACTCCCACCAAACCGTTCATAAGTACATTATGTATTCCATGTATTATTATTGAGGAATTATTTACATGGCCCATATCATGTACACAATTCCATGGTGGTACTATTAGGGGATTAACATTCCTATGAGGAAGAGCTGGTGAATATGTTAGATCATAGGGAATCATTTCTACAAAAATAAGACAATACCCCTCATCAATGTGTTGTGGAGAAACTAAAAGTTCGAAGAAGCAATATGGGAATCATAGGAAGTGTGGAGGAAAAGTTACCCTCCTCTGTTTAAGAGTGGGAAAATAAAATTTCAAGGGTGAAATTTCTTAAGGGGGGAAGGTGGTAATGACCCAGACATTCATGAATAAAATTCTATTTATTTTATTTAATTAAATGTCATAAGGATATAGAAAACACGTGTACTTTTATATTTTATACAATTTGGTTTCAATGAACATTACGTATCATTACCATTGATAATATAGGTATTTAATAGTAATCATATGACAATTATGGATTTAATGTTTTTATGAAGAATTTTTCTGACACATATGATGGAGAGGATGTCCTTATCTAGTATACTCAAGTAGTATGAAGATCATTTGTTGGATCCCAAAAAGAAGTTAGCATCAATGAGATTTTCACTTGACTAATTGTAATCTGAGCATCAAAACATTAAGCTCAAATGGAATCCTTGTGGGAGAAGTGGTAGTTAAAAGAGATTACACCTGAGAGATGTTATCTAAGCCACCCCAAGAGTCTGTCAAAATTGCACACCTTACAATTATGTCTTATGTGGGTGTGATTAGCGGTTATGTAACATGATATTAGTTACATTTTTTGTCATACCTTTTAGAAATATAAGTCTTCTATCATCAATTACTTTAGGAAAATATTTTATCTTAAAAATATAATGAATTAGGTAAATTAACTTTTTGGTTAAAATGGTGCTTTTCATAAATACATAAATTATTATATTTTCCTATTTTTTTATTAATTATATTATTATAAAATTTTTATAATAACTTTCCATTTAACTATAAATGATGAATATATTTATTTTTACACTCTATAATAGATTAAGTATTTAGTTTGAAATGATTTATAATTTCAAACAACAAAACGAATATTTTATTTTTAATTAAGGAATTTGTTTTTAATGAATTAATTAATTTTTGAGATAATTAATATTTTAATAAGATATTATTTTCAAATTAATTTTATGAATAATAAATTATTATATAACTTTTATAATGTCAAATGTAATTTTTATTAAGGTTGCAAACAGTTTTTTTGAAAACCCATCAAATTTCTATAAATATTTGTATTTATTTCAAAAGTAATGATTCCCATATTTATAAAATAATTTAGATAAACTAAACATTATTTTTGGAATCGGGATGTCAAAATTATCCAATGGTGAATTTTTCATAATTTTATGAGAAAATCAAATTTTTGGGTAAAAATCAAATAATGAATAAATATATAATGTGTCTTAAGAAATTATAATGACCCAATAGTTGTTTAGCAAAATAAAATAAAAGAAATATATGAAAAAAATATGTTTTATCTATAAAATATTTTTGATTTTAGATTGGTTTATTAATTTTATAATGCCGTAGTGGACCCTTCATTTCTTATAAAATATTTTATCATTTTAAAATAATTTCCTTGAGAGTGTGACTCACCTCCACATAAGGAAGCCTAATATTTCAATATTTTCATCCCTTATCCATATAAAATAATCTATACCACTCCGCTTTGGACAAAATCATGGTAAAAACCATGTTATGGTATTTGGTTTTGATTAGTTTAATGTCTAGTGTTCGACACCTAAATAATAAAGAATTCCATACTATTTCCTATATAAAATCACCCATCATCCCATTTCCTTTCACTAAAACAATTTAGAGCATAAAAAAATCTTAACCAGACTCTCTAAATTCCTTAAAACGAACCACCAATCTCCCATGAAGCCTCTCCCAAGTCTTTGGGATCACACATCCAGGTAAGGGATCCTCAATTTCCTCTCATCCTTTCAAATTCGAGCATCTTATTTTAATGTTTTTCTTATAATTTTGAATGGTTATAATGTGACTATTATATGATAGTCATATAATGGCCCATTTCTGTTTTTTTAATTTGTGATTATTTTTTCTCCATCATTTTTACCCTTACTTTAGACGTTATTATGCCATGATATCATAAGGGATTTCACTCTTCTATTTTCTATTCAAGCTTATCTTTTACATTATTCTTCTTAAGATCTATATTCATTTGATCTTTTATGATGTTAAACGACCTCAAAACATACCATTTTATTTGTATAAGATTATATATTCCTTTCACTTTCATCAATCTCCCTATTATCCTCTAAGAACACCTATTACTTTGCCTAAATTCTATAATGGATCTTCCACCCTCCTCTTTTATCAAGCATTATTTTCATGTTATGTCTTTGAATTTATTTTAGTCCAATGTTGGTATATTTATTTATATATCCTACATACTTACAATTTGATTATTAAATTATGATATTCACTTTCTCTCTCATTTATCGCTTTTATGATCCCTTATATATATATATTTTACCATGCTAAATTTTCATAAGGGATTTCTTCCTTTCCCATTTTTGTCCAAGATTCATTATATTTTTATACCCTTTTATTTTCAATTAAAAATTTTGGGGTATGATTTTAAACCTCCCCCATACATGACTCCTTATCTTTGAATGATTAAATACATCTTTCTCTCTCATTAATCCCTCCCATACACACCTATTACTATGCCAAAATTTTGTAAGAGATATTCCATTTCTCTTATTTATTCAAGTTTATTTATTATATCATGCCTTCTATTTCCAAATTTCATGTGTTGGGAAATTTATCTATATGAATGCTTTAATATCCATCTTATTTATATATTATTAGATACCAATTTATCCCTCATCAACATTTTTATGAATTTTTATGTCATGATGTTATGTTGTCAAAAATTAAACCACTATTTTCCAAGCCGAAATCATTGCGTATTGAATACTATACCAATTTCTCTATCCAGGATATTCAACATTATGCATATATAAATATTTAATTTCAGTTACATGTATGCATTCCACATTCCATTATCATGGAATAACTTATGATGTTGAATTATTCCTTGTTATATGATCCATCTGGCACACTTATGCATGAAATGAATTGTTTATAAAGGATGTGCCCTTATAGAACTCCCATGCATTGGGTAATTTTTAGTATCATGATATGATATGTGAAATAAAGGTTTACTATGGCTAATCTTTGTGAAATGAGGGTTTACTCAGGCTAATTCCTATGCAATAATGGTTTACTCATGCTAATCCATGTGAAATGATGGTTTACTCATGATAATTCATGTGCAATGAGGGTTTACTCCAATTAATACATGTTCCATGAGGCTTGGATAATGAAAATATCTTATTTTATGATGTTTCCATAGTTCAATGTTATGATAATCATGGTATATAGTTACTTTATCTTCATGTTTCTCTTGTTATTCATTGATATTCATATTGCATAACATGTACAGTATTCTTCATTTTATCCCTTGTTTACTCCCTTATAGGGATTTATAGGTCATCCATTTCTTATGTATTTACTTAGGTTATCCCATTCAATGATATGTATGAAAGAATTTTTTGGTCAATAAAAATAGTTATTCAATCAAGATTTTTTATTTTTTAGTCTTAAATTGTCATCTAATGTTTTTACTTTCCCAAGACACTATACCTCTCGATCCTATGAGTTGTCTGATGTGAATTATTATGTAATAAATAATTTTTAAAAATATAATAAATAATATGGTTGTTATTCTTCATTAATATAGATTATCTTAGACAATAAAAACATTAAATAAATCTTCATAATCTGGTATAAGGAAACATAAAAATGGGTCACCTCATATGTGCATTAAGGGTAAAAAATGGAGATACGTAATCATTATCTTGAGTATAAGGGGTATAAGAACATGATCATTGAAATATATTATCATACTCTTCATATAAATAATCATATATGTGAATCTTGTAATAAATCTTGTCAGTTGATGATTCTTAAAGAAATAAATACCATAAGATATGAAATAATAACATATGAATAAACAAATAATTGCGGTAGAAACATAAGAATATATTATGATTTCAATAGTAGTCAAGATATTTCAAAAAAGGAAAAATTAGTGGAAGAAATCCTTCCATGAATAGGTTTCACTCCCTATTATAGCCATATATTCCTGAACAGAGTTCACTCCTCTTTCCATCCTTGTAATACTGAGAAAATTTAATTTCTATTTATATCACTAAAATACTGAAACGAGTGCATTTATCATTTCAGTCATGTTTATATCATGATATATAAATCATTAGATAATAAATTTTAGGGAGATATAGTCCCCACACATCTCATAATAAAATAAAACATGCATGTTCCAAAAAATAATAACCAATCCTACCAGAAATGATGAAATGTAATGGGTTTCATAAACATGTAATCATATAATAACATATTAAAAAATACTTTTTTAATAATCATTTAATTTTAAGAGTAACCTGTGAAAGGAAGTAAGTTTCAAAATCAAATAAATAGAAAAAGATAATTTGGTTAGATTAACATCATTCCTTGAATACATAAACCATTCAATAAATGGAGATGGAGACGAAGTCCCTTACAAAGACTGTATCCTTGGAATAAGGATAAATCAATTACATAATAATGTGTGAAAAATGAATACACCAAATATAAGTGGATATTAAGTGTAAAATAATCAGAGGACAATTACACATATTCATAGAACGACATATTCAAGTTTATCCCAAAGAATCAAAATTGGGTTAAGAAGTTCCCTTGCAAAAATTCGACAGCCTAATGGCGTCACTTCAAAATTTAGAAAAAGTGTTGATGAGAGATAAAAATGGTATCTCATCACTTGGATATAAAATTTACATCAATAAGGATATATAAGAACATATCCCAAAATAATAGTATGTGAATTAAAATACATAACAAAATAAGTCTTTTAAAAAGACGAGGGTGAAAGGTTCCCTTACCGACATGGGTAACTTTCGAAACGTACACCCCATTGAATAAGGTTCATACAATGAATATGTAAATACCCATAAATTAAATTATATTACAAAAAGAGTATAATAATGGGAGGTACATACACCACTCAAAGGAAATGGTGGCAAATGTAGCAAAAATCTCACGGGACTAAAAGTGAGATGGAAAATCCCTTAAGAAAACTCAGCAGCCTAATGATGCCACTTAAAACTTCTAAAAATGGATTGATGAGATCAAATAGGGTCTCTCATCATATTAAAATAAAATTTACAGCATGAGTAATATAAAAGAACATCCCACAACATAACAAAGAGGACCATGAAAGAAGTGACATAATGGGGATTACTTAAACAGAAAGAGAGAGGTTGGATCTCTTATGAAAATTTGGCAGCCTAACGGTGCCACTCAAAACATCCAATATGGATTGATGAGAGAAAATAGGTTCTCTCATCATATGAACTTAAAAATTACAGTATGATTAATATAATATAACATCCCAATCATATGAAATATGAGCGTAAAAGTAATTACATAAAAGAGTGTACTTTAAAAAAAGAGAGATGTAGGATCCCTTTCCTCGTGTCCGACATGACTCGATCGTTATTTAATCTCCCGAATAATAAAATTTGGTCAATTTATAATTTTTTAAGGAACTACATGAATGATTATTATTCAGTTAATATCACATATTATAATGTTATAATAATTGGTTAATAAAATTGAGTTAATATCAGATATTTTTGTCGATGTTCGGTACATGAGTAAAAATCAAACTTGTTGGAAATGAATTTTCCATGTAGTTATAGGTACATCATATCCTGAATAGTATTTATGTTTCAAATAGCATATATATCCATTATATATTCATTTTATACTATTCCATAGCATTTGGAGACAAAAAATTAAAAGCACCGTTCATGGAGACGGTAGGCCGTACGTTTGCATGAATGCTACTTTCATTTTTTGTCATATTAATGTAATTAAAACAAAATGAGATATATATATATTATAATTACAAAATTATGTCCATCATTTAGATGTAATTTATTACATATATATCCATTATATATATTTACTTATAATAGTACATAACATTTGGAGATAAGAAATGAAATGTACCGGTCATGGAGACGGTAAGCCATAGGTACGCATGAACGCTACTTTCATTTCTTTTTTTATTCAATGGAATTAAATAATAATGATATTAAGGTATATTATAATTATAATAGGACATCATATGTAATACCATTAATTCCATCTTTTATATGTCCCACATATGGCATTAATGAATAAAATCACTTTGAGGGGGCGGTTGTCTGCACTTTCTAAAATGAAGATATCGCGTTTACCCATAATGGAAACCATAAAAAGAAATCCATAAATGAAAAATAAACAACATTAAGTAAAACAGAAAAATATTATATATAATATATAAATATAGTGACATATTAATGGCCACCTTTTAAGGTGTTAAAATAATATTGAACAATCATCGTTTCGTGAGGCAGTAATTCGCCATCCACAGAAACAATATGTTCTTTAAACATTAGGCGGAGGTGTGTAAAAGTGTAGCTCCAATACTTCTTATAAAAACATCCTAGTATATTTATGATACATGTGTTGTTACAAATAAAAGTAATAAAAAGAGTTTAGGGGTTTGGAGAAGAAAAATAAATCAAAATAACACAAGGGAGGACATTGCCCATTTCTTGAGAGATGTGTGTAAGTTGGTATAGTAGGGGTCCTATTATAATAGAAGAGGAGGGACACTCTTAGAAAGTTATAAAATATTACCTTATTATATAATGATTTTCAGATTTTAAAGGTCCCAAAAGGATATATTTTGAGGATAAGGTGATAAGGTTTCTAAATCCACCCATCCAATTGGTTTTTGACAAATGTATGTCTTAGAATTTACATTATCTTTTCATTTTATTAAAATTGTTAAATAATGAGGTAATCGCTGCATCATCATGGTGTCATAAATAATTTAATTTATTTAGTGTCTAAAAATTATAAAAAAATTATCATGATGTAGGAAAGCTATTTATGTTTCTAAAAAATAATTATAGTAATAAATATGACTTGTATAACCCCATGTAAATTGTTTTTTAGTAAAACAACACATGTTTGTGACATTTTAATTTTAACATTAAATAAAAAGTTATTTATGTCATTTTGCTACCAAAGTAGCTCCATGGGGTCACCAAGTTGACCCATGGATTGTATTGGTCAGCCAGGACACATCTAATGAGGGTAGGACATGTTTCTAGGTCATTTCATATTATTAAAACATTATTTTTACCTTAAATTACACTAATTACCTTTAATCACGATTAATAAAACATAAAAACTACTATTCACCAAAAATTATTTTTATCTAATTGAATCAAATTTTAATTATTAATGACAACCATGTATGTCGGTTTTTTAAAAATCAAATCACAGAAGTGGCAAAGTTTCAATTAAACGAAAAATCAGTTTCATTAACTACTACATAGTGGGTTCACTTTTCATCAAAAATTGAAGTTTTTCAGAAAAATACCAAAAATTTACCCTATGCAATATTTGATATTCCAAATTCAAAAATGATGCCTATTTTACAAAATTCAAACATATATGTTGCATTAATTCATTTAATAAGTAATTCCCGCTGTCAAAACAAATAGCGTGTTTTTAAGAAACAATATCTATTAAAAGATTGACACGAGTTTAAGTCCAATTTCAAATTTAAATTATTTCCAATGACCGCTATTGGATTAAATGGTAAAAATATATTATAATTGGACTTTAAATCCTATTAAAAAGAAAATATAATAATATTAATAAATTAGATTAAAAAGAGGTTTTCAATTAAAATACAACATTTTTCACTATTCATTAAAAATGAACTTTATCGGGAAAATATCAAAAATTTACACAATGTAGATTTTGATGTCCCGTTTCTGAAGAAGAATTTTATTTGGTCCAATATTACATATGAAAATGTCAAAAAGTCGATTTAAAAAGGGGTTTCCATCAAAAGGTGGTTAATCGACCTTTTAATGAATATTAGAATATTTACGCTTAAAATTGGATTCATTCACATTTTATGCCACTAAAATTTATTGGATAAAACAAAAAATATTTGAAAAACATATATAGTAATTTTGTAGTTAGTTCCGTTCATTCCCTCCATTACAACGGCTAGACATTAACAACCATTTAAAATAATATTATATTATTATTAGAGTGCAACACAAGATTCCCAAGAAACTCGTTGTTGCGTATTGGGTATGCCATCGAGCATAGCGTCTCCTTTAAAGTAATATTAATATTTTATTCATAAATATGGATAATTATGAAAATTTCATAATCATTATTTACCAGGGGTGTTACATATAATAAAAAAATTATGTTAAGGATTCTACCTACATCTAAATGCACTTCCATAAAGTGGGCAACGAACTCACCATTCGTGTAGGGAAAACTACCGCCTCGCAAAATGATATCGTTCCTTTTTTCATTTAACACCAGTCATGTTTGATAATTGTAATGGAAATGATATTTTTATATGATATTTATGTTATCTAAATACTTTTATAATTTTTAAATAACACATTCTTTTATGTTTTCCGTTTGGAGTAAATACCATAACATCATTTGTGGATGTGTGGACTTCCTTCTCCTGAAAAGGATGTGATACATTCACAAATTACATGGAAGGTATTAAGGATGGTTTTATTTAAAAATATGTGAAATAAATGACATATATAAGATATTAATAACAATATTACCTTCCTATAAATAAAATATATCATTTTCTTTATTACTGTTTTTCACAAACTAAAAATTGTAATGTTGGTCAATTTATCATAACCATATTTTATAATTGGATTAAAATATATAATCAATGGATAAATTTGATAGTTATTTGAAGATTTATATTTTAATAATGTTTATATAATTATAAATTTTAACATATTCAACCTACCAATGTTTTCTTTAACACATTAATTAAATTTGGTAACAAATTCTTATATAAACATAATTATTTAGGTAGTTGTATATAACATTACAATAAGAGAAATTAATGTAATAAAAAACATGAAAAAGTTTATTAATAATATATATTATTAACATAAATTTGTATTAAGTAATATAACTATACACATGGAAATTCAGACTCGAAGTAAGGAATCTCATTTCAATTTCATTTCATTAAGGCATATTGTAATATTATACCACTACATTCAATTATATGGTTTATAAAATAACCATTTAAATGTTATATAATGAATATAATTATTATTATTATATTATATGTTCCATTTTAGGTTAATACTTAATGGGGAATATGATTAAAATGTTTCAATGTGGTATGGAACACTTTGGATTGTTTAAATATTATTCTCCAAAAGAATTTTTTATGATATTTCAACGGTATTTCAATTCAGCCAAGTCACAAACTATTGTTTTTAACTGTCTTCCATTGGGTAAATCATTATAAATTCATATATTTACTCAGTACCGATATTTTATTATAAGAGAATTTTTTTATTAATTAAATTGATTATTCAATATATGAGGACGGATTTGGACATGAAAGACACGGGTTAGGGACCGGTGAATACAATCACATCGATGCGTTGTTTGTCTCATGAGATGAATCAGGTAGCCTAATTAGATGGGTTATTCTAGATATGTTAATCCATCATGAGAAAGGTATTGAGAGTAAAAGTATCATGTTCCTAGAAATCATGGAATCCAATAATTAATCGTTTAATTTATATAGCATTTAGTTATTATTATTATTATCCATGAGAATTTTTCATTGAAATTATCTATATATGGATTTCATTCTCAATTATTTTAGTTAATGTAATTTTTCCTCATTTATTAACCTTCATATATTGATTATTCCATATCATGTTTTTTTTTTGAATTGAAATTATGTCTAGTTGTTTACCTTTACATAGTGTTTTTCTTATTTATTCTATATTTCGTTCTCTGTACTCTCCCAAACTAATAATTTTATCTCACCGTTATTTTTATTTTTATTTTGTAGGATATGAAGAAAAATTATGTGAATGAGTCTCCTGTATAATAAGATTTTATTAATGATACTTATTATTTTATTTTCTAAATGTATTATGGGTATCATATAAGTAAACTACTTTTCTAAAACCAGTAAAATGTTCATTCTTTTGGGATTTCATTCATTGTAATCATGTTAATTTAATAATGTAATTTTATATCTTCAGGCTTCTAGGGTGAGGGTGTGGAAATTATAAAAGAATAAATAAATCTCAATAGTAGAAATTTCATTTGTAAAAACACTATTAGTTCCATTAAAACATTTGTGGTACGGTTTGTAAACATAATCCTTGTAAGATAAAATTTTTTAAATTGGTTTATGTGATTATGTTACAGGTCACAGTAAAAATTATTTTTACGAATTTTCACTTTTGGGAAGAATTCATTTTAAAAATATATATTTGCAACGAAATATTTATACTGAATCCTTAAAAATACATAATGGTTACAGAATGATGATTCTAAAAAATTTTCTAATATTTTAATAATAAAATTAATTATTAGTAATGAATCGATGATAAATTTAAAGGAATCTTTGGATGCTCCATTCTGTCACAGTGTCTAAAGGAATGTAAAGTTAAATACCTTGAACCCAAAGTGATTCATCTTCTAAAGAAACATCAAAAATTGACAAAGGAATAAACAATGGTTCTTTTCCATTTGGGTCATGCAACTTCCCTCATAGTGGTGCAAGTACACTTGCGTGCCGAAAATTGTTCGCGCAGGTGACATGCACGCCCTCTTTGAAATTTTGCCCAGGGTTCCTCTAGCCTATAAATACCCCCTGTAGACCCCCCATTTAAGGATGGAAAAAATAAAAAACCTCATATTTGAGCTCATAGCGCCCTAGTCTCTTCTCAAAGATTCTGAAAACTTATAAGGTAATTTCATACCTAGAACAGAAGATCTAAAGAGGGGGAGTAAGGCCTAACAGTTGAACTCATCAACACCTGCACACCTGGATAGCCAGCCCTTAAGGGGAATCTCCACACTTGTGCACCACCTTACCCCTTCCACATAACTTGCGCAGCTCTCTTCTGGAAGTCTTTAGGGGTAGTATTAAAGGCTTGAGCCCAACCTCGCCCAATTATTACCCTAAGGATTGACTGTCGTGCAAGTACCCATGTGTCACACATGTACTCATGCACCCCCAAGACTTGCGTACCCATGCAGTACTTTTGTGCCCACATAGTACTTGGGCGCCCCTCTTTTTTTTGGTTCCCTTCTTTCCCATTTCACCCCTCTTACACCTATCCACCTCTCCTCTTCCGGGTTAAGCCTTCATATCTCTCTCCAAATCCATTTATGGAATGATATCCTTGTTGGCTACCTTATTTTAAAGGAATTCTGTGGAACATCTCTCAAAAACCTAGTGATGTACACATCTTTACATCACTAATGTTAGAGAGTTTATTCATTCAAACTCATCCTTTCAGATGATAGAATACTTAACCTGGGCCTTCTTTTCAGGAGTAATCCCCATTCCAAATCCTCATTAATATGGGAATCCTCCTTAGGAGTAAGCCCCAAGTCCTCATTAAATTGGGCCACCTTTTCATGAGTAAGACCAAATCATTATTCCCTTAACCTGGGCTTCCTCTTCAGAAATATGCCCCAGTCTTAAAGTTCCCAAATATGGGCATCCTCGTCAAGAGTAATCCCAAACCATGGTTCTCTTAACCTGCACTTCCATTTCAAGAGTATGCCCAAGTCTCAAATATGGGTATCCTCTATAGGAGTAGTCCCCATGCCCATTAATTTTTAAAGTCCCTTAACCTGGCCTTCCTTCTTCTTAGGAGTAACCCCCAGTAATAATTTCTCTTAACCAATCTTAATTTACATTTGTTTTGGGCTTCCTTCTTAGGAATAAAACCCAATCATAAGTGCCCTCCTAATTTGGGAGTCTTCCTAAGGAGTAATCCCCATGTTAGAGTACCCAAATCTCCATGAAGGACATATACCTTTATGGAAATTGTTCATGGGTTTCTTCTATGAATTAAAACACAATATTCATCTATTTTGTTGATTCATACATACATAATCCATACATCATTGCATCATTCGTGGCACAAATTGTCTGGTTTCACTAATACCTCTTATTTCTCACACCGATCATGACTCACCTGAGCTTAGAGTGTTAAAGTAATCATGACATATTTCCTTGAGCCATCAATCATGAATAAACATTATAATCCCTTACTCAAACTACGTGGGTTTTGATTCTATTTCTAAACAAATAATACATTGGTATCCCATCTGCGGGTACAATCCCAACTCTGAAATTATCTATGTCCTTCTGAATGGAAATAAATTTCATGTTCCCCACTGAGTGGATTTAAATCTGGTATGGTCATCACAATGACCAAGAGAATATTATGTATTGAAGGAAACCATTGACTAAGAATATCTAACAAATACAAATGATTCTCTATTGATGAAGAACCTCGACTACATATAAAATATTCACTAAATTTCTTATATAACAATCATTGATTATCATATCTAAAGGAAAACTCATTTTATAATTAGTAATATAATAAGGATTCACAAACATAACGTAAATCTATAAAGATATTCCCAAAGTAGACAATAATTCTCCTTGAAAAGGTGTGATGAGTCCGACCTCCCATCCTCTCAAACAATGCAAATTCATAAGCATTATTAGTCACAACTAATGAGCACATACCTTTGGAAAGTATGTCCAAATGGATATGGAATCATTAGATGTTTCTGGATCTACAAAAAAACCCATTAGAAACTGATTGGAATGTTTGAACTGTCAATCGAGGAGGTCATCCCCAATTCTAGAGGGGAAAATGGTGTACCCGACGTGAAACCTTAAATTAGTTAAAGTGATGTTTTACCTATTTGTTAGGCCGCTATTTAAACTCAATGGGAGGGACGACAAGACAATCAATAACATATTTGCTCATCCAAAAGAAGTTGAAGCTGGACTTATCTTGATTATTTTTGTTATATAAAATAGGATCTCTTTTCCAAGATCTTCTACATTACAAGAATGGATTTTCTTAAGTTCACGTCTGTGAATGCATATGCTGTAAAAACCACCACTGTGAATGCATCTGTTTCTACTCCTACTGGATCATCTTATGCTCTGACGACAATATCACCTATTCAGCGTCTTCAATGCTGGGTATCGAATGCACATGTTAAAGAATACCGTCAACATGGTACCATTCAAACTCTGGAGGCTTCTCGACAAGCCCCCCAAGTGAATAATTCAACCTGGTCATCCGGACAGCGACGACCAGTGATCAAAAAGTAGGTTGTTCCAACCATTGTCTCCAACCGTTTCAGGTTATTATCCCTAAAACGCAATAACCATTCACTCTCGTATTCTGAGGAGTTGAATGATCAGGTCCCTCGGGGCCTTAATTTACAGAGACATGAGTCCTTCCCAATGGATCCTATCAATAATCGTCGCCAGAATCATACAGAAGTGCGCCTGAAACATGATGAGGGTGACATATACAGGTGTTCGGCTTAGGTTCCTCAAACCCGAGCAGGAAAGACAAACCACCAGAGGAGTCAACTAGTTATCAATGAGCAGGTTCTTATCTCTGTCGTTTCCAGAGAAGTCCACCAAACTAACTTGGTGGAAAGCAAAGGACGAGAACACACTCCCGTCCGTTTTAATTTCGATGTATTGAAGACTCATCTGGAAGAATCACGGCAATCCCTCCACGCAATTCCGGTGGAGTACTATAAACATGAACATACACCAGTTTTTAAATCATTGGGTAGTCAGCAGGCTCATCTGACTACATGTGTAGGATCCCACAAACCTAATGTGTTGACAACTGATATACAGGCACATACACCTGCTTACGCTCATCAATCCCGCCAGAAGCCTCTCCATTCAGTGTTGAAGGAGGCTCATCAACAACGTTTGGCAGAGTGTAATCAGTATTCACATACACCTACTAGTATTGATCAAGCCTACCAACAGTCTCGTTTGGTAGCATTCAGATAAGTTAGTCGGAAAGCACTGATGACAAACAGGAGGCGGACTCAACTCTCCGCCCCCACACATGAGTACTGTTAGGATTCACTGATAAGAATAGGAGGATATGAGCAAGCACATACACATACTCCAAGCACCTAATGGACGTATATCCCCGTTCCGGCATCTGATGTCCCCAATCATATTCTACAAATGGTGAAAGAGAAAAACCAAATCCCTGCTCATATTCTGGTTGCCTGCCAGGATATTATAACAACATCAGTAGCATCTCAGGGAAAGACACATAAATCTATCCCTTCTAGTGGAGAGATAAATAAACAATTCACTCTGGAGCAGACACACACATCTATTCCAGTCCAAGAGGGTTGTGGGGGCGTACTCACTCATATCATCCAGACATCCTAGTCTGGAACATACACCTGGTTTGAGCAGAGATAATCAGACTAACCTGATCATTTCTCATGATCATGCACATACACCAGGAAAATTGAGTAAGACGACGTCTAAGATGAAGACTCACCCAACACAGTCAAGAAATCAAGGGCCAATCGGTAATAAGACATTACTCGATGCTAAAGTTCTTGATGCACTCAGACAACTATCTATTGCAGCTCAAGATTCTTCTCTCTCCGTCCCCAATAGTGAGAAAATTAATTTAGACTGTATGCATCAGATACTTCCTCATGAAGGCTTGCTTCATGAAGATTCTGTCGATCTCGAAGTTTCATCTTCCGGTGAGAGCCACAAGATCCCTCTTTGTGGTAAGAAGACCAAGGAGAAAAATGTTTCATCTTTTCATGTAACCCACCATGTTGGTACTCTCCATGATGATGAATTTCTCTGTGAAATTCCTCTCCACAGTAGTGATTTCCATTGCTTGGAAAATTCTCCAACAGACAATGTACTGAAGACAAGGACCTATTATCATGAGGCACTTGAAAATGGGAATCCAGTCCTGTACAATTCATTACCATTAGAAGTTGAAATACTTACTCTACCAGATGATAGCCCAGGGTGTAGGTCATTCTATGAACCACCCATAAGTCATGCATTTTTTAGTTTGATCAGTGATTTCTCTACCAATCATGTTGAATCCGATGAAGCAACAAGGAAGTACCAGCTCTGGTCTAATTAGGTAGAAGAATCATCATTTAATGATAAAGAGGAAGTACTAAATATGAGAAAACAACTGGAAAAAGGTGATGTCCAGTCATGTTTTTGCCTCTGGCTGATTCTCAATACGACATTCCAGAAATGTTAACGGAAGATGGAATTCACGATATTCGTCTTAATATATGGAAAAATATTTTTAAGTAGAAAAATAAAAAATTATCTTATGATAAATATGAAAATAATTTCAAGATATTAGAAGGATTAAAACACCAAATTGACTTGGCTTCTCTCTCAGTTTCTCAATATCCGAAGGCTGAAAAGTAGCAGAGAGCCCTTCAACGTTCATTCCTTTGAGCACTAAGATGATTGCACCAGTTAATTTCCAATACCCCATCTAGTATTCATATCAGGGGATGGGTTGTTCATGGAGTGATATATATCATTGTACTATCCAGTCAGCAATTCCCGCCGAAAATGGTCTCATGCAATGTTATTGCCCATGGCTGGCAACAATAAATGGGTTTTGTTTGTAATCAAAAGCTTTCCCAAGAAGGGCCCTCAACTAGTTCATCACAAAATAAAGCATACAGAGAAAAAGTTGTTGAATTAATCCTGCATAATGGAAACTAAAATATTTAACAGGTATCTCATTTGGAGCAAGAACATCACCAAGAGACAAAAATCTCAGAAATCATCCAACGGTGTTTTGATCCGGGTGATAAAAGTGGATGGAGGTCAATGCATCCAACTAATTTCTGGACTAAGTTCTGCAAGATCATGAGAGCTTTCAAGAAAGTCTCAGATATAGCATGTCAAGAACTACCCCAGCTTTTTATACTAGGGAATCATTTAACCCAACCCTCGGAATCAAAAAATAGTTTTCGAGGAGTAGAGAAAAGATTTCAGAAACAGCCCCAGTCCACTGGACTGGGGACTTTTTCAAATCCTCAATCCCTCCCACAGAGAAAGTCAGTCTCCGCTTGATTGGGAAAGAAGCCTCAGGAGGAACGAAGAACCAAATTATTAGGAGTTTCCCTCCATATTACGGTTCATCAAGAAGTTCTTGAGAGATTGAATCAAAAAAAGGCAATGTCTCATCAAGGACATTGAAGAATTCAATATCGCAGAAATTCCGATAGAAGGGATGCAATGCATTATGCATCAATCAATGTCATCAATTACTAAGTTGTTGATCAACCAGATGAGGTTCACCGAGAAGGATCAGATGAAGAGGTTCATGCTCAAGACGTTGTACTCACAGACACAAATGAATATGGTCTGAGTACATGAAATCAATGGATTACTCAGAACCTAGGTAATCCTTCATGTAACACACTTCCCCCTCTCCGAAAGGGATCCAACAAGGGGAATGGAAAGAATCAAGTTACATACCATTCCTCTGGAGAAGGCCAATTGCTCTCACTAGAGAAATGATTTGCACAAAAAGAGGAAGAAATGACAGAATTGAGGAGGTTGAACGCAGTACTACTTCAAAGTAGTCTTCCTCCTAAGCATGCTGGAGTCAGTTAGTCAGAGGTATTTTTTGTGGATATTGAGATGGATCAAGAATATCCTCCTCTATCAATACACCCTCACAGGTCTAATCCTGCGGGTCAAGTCCAAAAACAATCGGCAGTGCTTCCATTGGTTGCAGTACTAGCTGCCACATCTGTACCAGCTCCAGTCACTTCACCTATTCAGGTCCAAGCTCAACCGAATGTTTCTCAAAAGTTTATAACTACTGTGGATTCATTATCAGCTCGGTTGGAAGCAATGTAGGAAAAGAATTACCCGGTTCAACCCAAGAATAGAGACTACCATGAGTGGGTTGATGCAATTCCTTCCCCGTCAAATTGTGCAAGTACCTCATTCACAATATTTAATGCGTCGGGAGACCTAGAGCAACACAAAACACATTTTGTTTCTCGTTGCGATCCTATAATGTGAACCCTTCACCAACAAGAAGCAGTTAAGCTCAGGTGTTTTGTACAGTTATTACAAGGAACTACTTTTGTCTGGTACACAAGCTTGTAGTCTCGGTCAATTACTGGGTGGGAGGATCTTCGTCAACAATTTCTACTTCAATTCATCTCAACTTTTCCAATGACAACTGTTTTTGATCTTAAAAACTGTCAACAAAAGGATAATGAAAGGGTCTCATATTTCATTTCTCACTAGAAGGGATTAACATATTCACTATTCTGAGCACCCCATCAAGAGGAAGTATTGCCAATCTATGTGGAGAATTTATGTGATGAGTTGGGAACACTGCTGATCCATGTGAAATACACAGGAGGGTTTCGATACCTTACTTTAATCACTCAGAATATTAATGATTCTCATATAAAGACTGAGTATAATTCTCATGTAATTCCATTAGCTCGAGGAAGGAGAACTGGTAAAGTAGATATTTCTACACTTATTCTTAAACAAGAACCTTTACTTGCTTCAAATTCAAAACCTTCATCTTCTCGTAGGGCTCCAACTCATGAGTGCCAACAACAGAGGTCGTTTCGTCAAGATGATAAAAGAGATCAAAGACGAATACAATTTGGGGATTTGAAAAGCAAAGATTACTCTTTCCGAAATGAACACATTCCTAGTTACTTCATTTCAGCTCTAAAATATAATTTCTTTCAATTTCCATGGATGAAGAGGCTAAATAATCAAGGAGATGAATTTCGTGCCAAGTATTTCCCATTTCATCAGATGTTAGGGAATCCCATTCTGGAGTGTTTTGTTTTCAAGGACCTCCTACAAAAAATGGGCGATTTGGGACAAGTCAAACTGAAATGTTCTTCATCTCAGATTGCATGTGTTACTACCACAGTTCAAGAGTAGGAAGGGGAGTGGTAAGTAGTTAAGAACCAAAATGCACAAATATATGATGATTGGATGGTCAGAAAGATGATCAAATGAACTAGTGCCATTTTTCGAACACAATTGAAGAAACCTATTTTTCCTTCTGCCAGGAATGCCGCAGAAAAACCCTATTCATCAGAGGGAAAATCCTCAAAGAAACGGCATAGTTCAAAGAAAGATAAACAATCAGAATAATATGAGTACGTGTCAAAGGCCATGTTGCCTTTGACTCTGGCCGATTTCATGCCATCTACTTCAAATCCATGGGAACCACCCCACCAAACGGCACAACCAAAATAGGATAATCAGGCAGAGTCTTCATCATATGAAGAGTTGATCTTCGGTTCTACTAATATGATTCAATTAAAAGATCCATATGCCAATCACAGTTTGGATTTTGAGGATCCTGAGTTCCATGTATCAAGAAGAGGAATCAGAGAAAGTTTCAGAGGCTCAGGATACAGGGGAAGTCATGTATCTTTCAGAGGGAACTATTCCAATTCTACACCAGCTAGAACTTTTTAGGCAGCAGAAATTCATGGTAGAGCACCTCAACGAGCTCAACAAGAACAAGCAAGTTCTTTCACACAAGACAGACTCAATCCTGGAACAATTATTCTGGAATATCGGTTGAAGGTTCCATCTTCATCCTCTCAGCATGTAAATAGACATAATCGGTATAATCTTCCAAAGCCAAGAGTATTACCAACTCTTATCCCGGTACATGATGCATCAACATACAAAGCATCAACATCCAAGGCACCTGCTAAACCAGATGTTCCTATTGGGAATCACAGACATTTGGATCTGATGTATGATGTATTGAAACACTTGGACCAAATATCATCCAAATTAACAATTATGGATGCTTTGAATTTATCAAAGGATCTTTGGGAGGCACTTATCGAGGCTTTTTCAAGTCCTCGGGAGTTTGAGACTGAAATTGATGCAGCTGATGTCTACCATATAGAGAATAATTCTTCAAAATTCCATGTAGCAATATCTTTTACTAATGAAGATGAATATGTTGATGTGCATGGACATATTAGACCTTTGTACTTATCTAGAAAGGTCAATGTTGTAGACATCCGAAGAGTTTTCATTGATTATGGTTCAAGAGTCAACCTCATCCACATTCATACACTTCTTCGATTGGGCCTCACAGAATCTGATTTATCTCCTTCAACTATGATGTTACAAGGATATGATAAAAATGAACAAGAACCACTGGGCGAGAATAAACTTAGAACTCAGTTTGGAGATCTTGTATCCAATTCAGATTTCATGGTTTTTGATCAGGACTCAGCCTTCAACATCTTGCTTGGATGACCTTGGCTACATCAACATGTGGCTATCCCTTCATCATACCATCAATGTCTCAAATATTGTTTTGATGGACATGTAGGGACATTTTATGGTGATAAGGCCCCATTGAAGACATGAGAATTTCAATACATCGAGGAAGAATTTTATCACATGAAGGGAAATGAGAAATCCACAAAAAAGGAGATTACCAAAGTTAATGCTCTATATGGTTCGGATAAAATTCTAGTAAACCCATTAGCACATGTGAGTACAGATTATGTGTTTCCTATTATTCAAATTGACAGAATAGACCCAAATAAAAATACACTTATAGAAACCTCCATAATGTCAATCACAGAAATCAAGCCAGACAAAATGGGAGAAAGTGGTTATCCACCAAGAAATGACGAATGCTCAAATAGAGATGTCTTCATTTCAACTGTTGAAATCCAGCAAGTCTATACATCGCCAACCAGGATAGAAGTTGTTATAGCAATGTTAGAGGTAAACGATGATGTCAATTCTTAATCTATCATCTCATCTTTATTACCCAAAGAAGACCCTTCATCATCAATTGGGTTGAAAATGGATTCTTCTTCTTCAAGATGTGCAAATGTTAGCGTCTCTTCTGATCATGAATATTCTGCTTCATCGTCGACCATGAAAGTAGAAACAAAATAAATAACACATGTTGAAGATGATGAGGAAGATCTCAGGGATGCTACTCCAGCATTTGAAGTGGGTATCTCTACCACCATGGATTAGGTTAGAGAAATAAATATGGGTATAAAAGAATATGCACGTCCCATTTTAAGTAGTGTGGTTATGACTCTTGAAGAGCAAGAGATGTATATTTCCATTCTAAAGAAAAATCGAGATATATTTACTTGGAACTATACAGATATTCCAAGGTTTGATCTTAATGTTTTCACTCAACATTTGGGTTTTCTAGAAGAACATCGAGGATTCAAACAAGCTGCTAGAAGAACATACACAACCTGTGCATCCAAAATTGAGGCTAAAGTGGATAAGCTTATCAAAGCTAACATCGTTAGAGATGTTCAATATCCCAAGTGGTTGGATAATCTTGTCCCATTGAAAAAGAAGAATGAGAAAATTAGAGTTTTCATTGATTTTAGAGATCTTAATTGGCATTGTCCTAAGGATGCTTTTCCAGTCCCGACTACATAACTATTAATTGATGCAACAGCTTGCTATGAAGCACTTTCCTTCATGGATGGATATTCTGGGTATAATAAAATCTGAATGGATCCAGAAGATGAGTAATGTATATCCTTCAGAGCCCCTTAGGGTGTGTTTTTCTATCAGGTAATGCCCTCCGTCATAAAGAATACAGGTGCAACATATCAGTGTGTCATGCATCATACCATGAAACCCTTTTTAGGGAATTTCGTTTAATGTTAAGTGAACAATTTGGTGGTTAAATCCAAACAATGTTATAATGATTTGGATGATTTGGAAGTCATATTCTACAAAATTTGGCATCATAATTTGAAGATGAACCCCTTAAAATGTGCTTTTTGGGTAACCTTAGGAAAATTTCTCAGCTATTATGTATGCCATCGTGGTATCTGTGTCGATCCTGAGACGAAAAATTCAATATTTGGTATGTCACCTCCTCAAAATATGATATAATTGAGAATAAATCAAGTACACTTAGATTATATTCGGTGTTTCATAGCCAATTTGGTTGGAAAACATTTAGCCTTCACCAAATTGATGAATAAGGGAGTCACATACCAGTAGACTGAAGAATGTCAAACAACCTTTCGATATTCTCAAAAAGTAACTCTTGAGTCCACCAGTGTTAATGCCACCTATTGAAGGAATACCACTTATCCTTTATGTGACAGCTCTAAGGCGATCATTGGGTGCCTTTCTTTCTCAGAAGAATGAGGCTGGGAATGAAAATATCCTCTACTATCTCAGTCGGACTTTTCTTGAAGAAAAAAAATCATATTCAAGTATTGAGAATTGCTTCATAGCATTAATCTTTGCAGTTCGGATGTTGAGACACTACCTGCAACATTACGAGGTCCAATTGGTATCACACAATAACCAGCTAAAATTCATCCTTAGCCATCCAATACTTATAGGATGTCTGGCAAGCTGGGAAGTTATCTTGCAGCAATTTGACATTCATTATGTGTCTCAAAGGGCAATAAAAGGCCACGCTCTGGCTGATTTCCTTACTTAACACCCTTCAGTGGAAGACACATTTTCAGATATTGAACTCCCTGATGAGAAAGTCTTCTCTATTCAAGAATGTCTCCAATCATGGGAAATGTATTTTGATGGTGCTTCCAAAAGACCAATAGGGAGGAAAAAAGGAAGATCCTAAGTTCAACAATGATGGGTTAGGAGTTGTACTCATTTCCCTGGAAAAGTTATTGATACCTTATTCCTTCTCATTATTAGAAGGTGGTACAAATAATGAACCAGAATACCAAGCTCTTATTACAGGATTGGAGTTCGCGCATCAAGCACAAGTTAATCACATAAAGGTGAAATGTAATTCAGACCTGGTAATCAAACAATTCAATGGGGATTATTCTATCAGAAAAGAAGAACTAATACCTTTGTATGATTACGTCAGAGAGTTAATGGTAGAATTTTTTTGGGAACAGATATTTTCTTATGTCCCACAATCATAAAATTCTCAAGCTGATGCACTGGCTAATATAGCCACAGCTCTGGAAGATCCAAATTGGGACGAGAAAACCATCAGTATTACCCAGTGTCGTACAATTTCACCTAATGATCTAATCAGAAAAGAGGAAATTAATGAAATTAGTCCCATCTCTGAATCGTATGGTCGTACTACAGGATGAATGACACCTATAATGGAATACATTAAAAATGGAACACTTCCACTTGATAGAGACGGGAAAGAACAAATCTGGTGACGTGTGGTCAATTTTACACTTTTTGATAGCCTAGATCACCTAGAGAAAATTATCTACAAGCATGGTTTTGATGCAGTTATCTTCAGATGCATTTATGGTGAAGAGACAATGGTTTTCATGAAAGAAGTGCATGTAGGAGTCTGTAGTGCCCACTAGTCTGTACAAAGACTGTCTGATCAAATTTGAGGGCTTGGATACTTTGGGACTTCAATGATACAAGATTGTATTGATTTCACAATGAAGTGTTATTCATGCCATGTACTTCCCAACTTCATTCATCATCCCATAGAGTTGCTTCATACAGATAAATTCTCATGGATATTTTCCACAAGGGGAATGGATGTGGTGGCACATTACCCTTCAGCTACAGCCAAGAAGTTTAAGTATATTCATACTTCTACTAACATATTTTCCAAATGGGAAGAGGCAATACCTCTCAAGGGATTCAGTTCTGAATTCATTGTTAGCTTCATCAAGTCTAACAACATTACAAGATTTGGTGTCCCTCATACCATATTGACGGACAATGGCACCAACTTCTATTCATCCAAGGTGAGGATGTTGTATCAAGAATACAACATCAAATACAATCATTAATCTCGATATCATGCAGCGGCCAATGGCCAGATAGAAGCTTTCAACAAGACTTTGTCAAATATACTGCAAAAGATGGTGGATAAAGATAAGAAGTTATGTCTTGATGAACTCCTTCATACTTTATGGGCTTATCAAACTACCACCCACACTTCAACGTGGTCAACTCCATATTCATTGTTATATGGAACGGAAGTAGTCATACTAATTGAGGTTCAATTAAATTCGCTCAGAGTAGCTATTTGTGATCAGTCATCTACAAATGAACAATCTCAAAATAGATTGATTGAATTTGAACTGTTAGATGAGAAAAGATTATGCACCCTGCACTACATGGAAGTCTATCAGAATCGAATAGTACGAGATTTGAATAAAAAAGATCATCTTCATTCATTCGTTCAGGGAGAATTGGTATTCATTCTCAGATCTCCAATGATACTAAGAAATAAACCTTCCGTGAATGATCCAAAATGGGAAAGACCTTATTCAATACATAAGGCCTATGACAATAGAGCTTATTATTTAATCTTAATGGATAGAGAACTCATCACTACTCCAACCAATGACATATTTCTGAAGAAATATTTTGTAAAAAAAAATACATCTACGGTCCATGCATATGACCTTAAACTATTTGTATTACTTTCGTCCACCAAGACGTTAAACTGAATAACCAAGGGTCCAGGCATACGAATTTAAACGGTTGGCACTTACGTCCAACCTGACGTTAAACTGTGACATCCTAACTACATGATGAAAAACTCTACAGAAGCCTCTTACGTTCGGCAAGATGTTAAACTGCACAACCAATAGTCTAAGCATACTCCCTTAAACTATTCACACTTCCCTCCAACATGACGTTAAACTGTGTCCATTTCATCATCCTATGTGACGTTAAAACTATTCAACAATGGTCCATGCATATGACATTAAACTATTCGAACCATCGTCCAACATGATGTTAAAATGTATCGTCCCTTTTTCATCCAATAGGACGTTAAACTGTGGAAAAGTCCCTAATACATCAAACATGAAGTACAATTGTGCCCTCTTTTTTCTTTATTGCATGTCATTAAAATGCACAGTCCCCTTTTTTGTCCAACATGAAATTAAACTATGTTGTCCCCATAGTCTTGTCTACATGATGCAAAACTGTACAGAAATCCCTTAATACGTTCTAGATGATGTTAAACTGTATTTTTTCCCTCCTACAAGACACTAAATTGTGCAGCACAAATAGTCCTAACTGCAAGACTTTAAACTGCATAATCCCTTTATATGTCCTACATGACATTAATCTATGCATCGTTATGGTTGTTGTTACCTCTTTTTTCTCACACAGAGTATGACTCACGTGATCTTAGATCAAACTTCAACCATTACACCCTCTCTGGGCCGCCAACCACGTGTAAGTTCCAACACCATTTGTTAGGTCGTTGTCCCCATGAAAAACCTGATCACTAATTCATTCATTAATTGAACTACACGGACTTTGATCCTTGCCTTCCCAGCTGGGTATGTAGGCATCCTCCCAAGGTTCTTGCACAAAACCACTTTCTTCACATCGGTTCACCTCCATCTCATAGGATGTTGATTCATGAAACCACCCCCAGAATCAATATCTTTACATTAGTTCACCTTCATCCTTGCTATATGACGTTAAATTGTACAACATTTTTGTCCTGTATGTCAATAAAATACAATATTCCTTGATAATATCATCTGAGAGGGAATCATTATTTAAATTTATTATTCAATCATGTTATATTCCAAAAACTATGTGCATACATGGAAATACTTGAACCTTTTATCTTTGGTTAAACCATCGTTTCACTAAAGTCTTCTTTCACCCTTCACATGCATGAAACAAATTTGTACATAGCATATTTATTGAACTACATGGTCTTGATTCCCATCCTTATGGGATACGTAGGAACGTTCGAGTGTCCATCAAATCCAGCCCAAGTCTTTTTGTCCTATCCCCAAATTCCACTTTCAGTCCCCTGGCTGAAAATTCCCTATGAAAACCCACACTGTGTATTTCTTATAATGGTACAAGTTCTATGACCCTAAACCAAGAGCTCTTATAATATCATCCCACATGATGTTAAACTATATTTCAAGAACTATGTATGGCTTGATTCCAATCATTATGGGATACATAGTGAAGTCCAATATTTCAATTTAGTATCCAGCCACAACATGATTATGGTTATCATTGATCTATGTATCTATGCTTACATTGGACAATACCCATAATTATGTGTCATAATCCTAACATGAAATATTTTCAGATCTTCATAACCCTTATATTGAATTCTAGTCACAAAAATGTCAAATTTCAGAGAGTTATTTTTCCTGACTATGTAGCACATTCCCTTAGGCGGACTTGAAAAAACAGTATACATAAGAGACATGTCACCCAAAAGAAACTATTATTTGACTATTTAGTCAATGCCCTTAGGTGCCCCTGCGCAATTCAACCCCCTAACAGGTTTGTTAAATAATGGTAACTTCATTCAAGGGAAGAAAACCTTTTTTGACCTTATTGGTCTTATCAAAAATATGTAAGCATTCGCAAAAAATAGAAATCCTTAACATATTTGTTTCATGTCCTTTTTCATGATTTGAAAGTATTCAAGTCTATGGTTTCTTTTTCTCTTCCCAACGTTTGGGTCAGACCTTCGTAGGAGTGACATTAATCTAGTTCATGGATTATCTTTTTTGGAAATATCTTCTCCATATTCATGTACCTATCTCCATAAAAGAAACTCTATGCCTTGGAAAATTTGAATCTCCATAAACTTTCATTGGCTTTTTACCACTAGGAATGTAAATTTATGAGTATTCTATTGCCAGACTATGCAACACGTGCTCTTAGGCAGCCTTGCATAAACAGTCTACAAAACAGACCTGTCATCCAAAATATATTATTATTTGACTATGCAGCCAATGCGCTTAGGAGACCCTGTATAATTCAACACCCTAAAGGGTTTGTTAAATATCGTTAACTTCATTCTTGGAAACTACTTCTTCTAATGCCTCTTAGATCTTTTTTTGTATCATTCCAAAGATTCGAAATTTTATAACTCACCGTTTACATTTTTTCCATCTTACTTGAAAATTGTAATAGGTGTTCAGATAAATTTTCAAGGAATTGGGTCAATTTTAACCTATTTGGTCAAAGCTATTTCTAACATAATCATTAGCCTTTTTAATGACCGATGTGCATGAATTTAAATTTCCCACAAAATACAAGGGAACTTGGAATTAAATTCACGTTCCAGCTCGCTAAACATAAATTTTGTATGATTTAGGTTATATTGAGAAATTAAAAGACTCCGAGTTTGTAGGGTTATTTATTATAATCCTATTAAAAATCAAATTATGCTTACTAGGCCCATTGGCTTAGGTAAAAAATCTAAAGAATATATGAAAAGAATGCAGGTACAAATGATTGAAGATGAAAGTGTTTTTTATTGACGCACAGGAGATAGAAGGACATCCAATGACTAGATTCTCTTCTCTTTTTCAAGAATTAGAATAGGCTTTCAATATAACTCTTCAATTTATTGACGACATCCCGAGCATCATCAAAAACCACATAGAATTCATTCATTCAACTGGATACAATAAGAGATCCAGTGATACCAGCTCTTCTTGGAACAATTATAAAAGGATGCTATTGAGTGCGTTTTGAGAAAATTTTCTACTGATCTAATAGTGACTCTATTTCTGCTCAAGCTACTTGGATGATAGATACATGGATTTGAGAATGTAGAATTGGAAGTAAAGAACCATTTGGAGAGAATACACTTTTCAGATATTGCTCTAATGCCATCTTTGTCTTCTCTCCACCAACCGGTAATAGAAAATATTTCAGCCCATGGGTTTGCCATTTTCATATATGCAAGGAAATGCCATGGAGAAAAAATTTGAATGTTCACACCATTTTTGTTTCTCTTAATGCACATCATAAACGAAATAGAGGAGTAGCAGTGCAGCTGCATCTCAGGTGTATAGTTCATTGCATCTGGAACATTGACTCCTTGTTGATGACCATGACTATACAGAGGCCGGTAGATTCTCTGTGGGAAATTAAGATGATATTTTTCAAGTACATAGACAATTCTGGGAGATTTTTGTCACATATATCATAGTAATCATGGCCAAAAATGTTCATCATGTCATCAATCCACTTTCTAGCTAGCTCATCAGCCATTCCAATTCTTATAGGAGCCATTGAAACTACACAAGGGTCGAATAATTAACTCTTAAGTGAATTGATTTTGCATAAAATTTCTGAAGAAATGTTAAAAAATGGCTAAGACATTAAGGGGATCAAGTCTAATTTTGTCACGCATGTATGGATGTGCCGCCACAAGTTGTGTGCTCAACCGAACTTGCACGCCGCATGTTCCTTGATTTTCTTCTTTTCATTAGAGTCACATCCTTATTTCTTTTGGATCCAACTCTGAGGGGGGACTTTTGTTAAACCTCCTTTTCATCACAGAGTCTAAAGGAATTTAAAGAGAAATACCTTGAACCCAAAGTGATTAATATTTTGAAGAAACATCAAAAATTGACAAAGGTATGAACAAGGGTTATTTTCCTTTTGGGTCGGACAAGTTCCCTCATAGTCATGCAAGTACACTTGTGCGCCGAATAATGGTCGTGCAAGTGACTTGCGCTCCCTTTTTGAAATTTCACCTAGGGTCTCTCTATCCTATAAATACCCCCTCTGGACCCCCCTTTTAAGGATAGAAAAATTCCAAAACCTCAGATTTGACATGCCGGATCCCTAGTCTCTTATCAAATATTCCGATCACTTCAATGGTAATTTCTTACCTATAACGGAAGATCTAAAGAGGGGGCGGAAGGCCTATGTGTTGAAACTCATCAACACTTACGTGCCTGGGTGGCCATCCCTCAAGGGAAATGGCCACACTTGTGCACCACCTTACCCCTTCCACAAAACATGGGCGACTCTCTTTTGGAAGTCGTTAGGGGTAATAATAAAGGCTTGAGCCTATCCTCGCCCAAGTTCTACACTAAGGATTGAACATCATGAAAGTACCAATGTGTCACACCGTTACACATGTGCGACTAGGACATGCGTGCCCACGCAGGACTTGCACTCCCACACAGTACTTGCACACCCCGTTCTTTTTGGGTGCCCTTCTTTCCCATTTCACCCATCATACACCTATCCACCTCTCCTCTTCAAGATTAAGCCTTCAAAACTCTTTCCAAATCCATTTATGGCATGATTTCCTTGTTCGCTTCCTTATCTGAAAGGAATTATGAAGATCATCTCTCAAAAACCTAGTAATGTACACATGTTTACATCACTAATGTTAGAGAGTTTATTCATTCAACCTCATCCTTTAAGATGAGATAATCCTTAACATGGGCCTTTTTTTGATGAGAAATCCCTAGTCCAAACTTTCATTAATATAGGCATCCTCCTTAAGAGTAATCGCCATGTCCTCATTAATTTGGGCCTCCTTTTCAGTAGTAAGCTCCAGTCATAATTCACATAACATAGGCATCCTCCTTAGGAGTATGCCCCATTCATAATTCCCTTAACCTGGGCTTCCTCTTCAAGAATAAGCCCCAGTCTTAAAGTCTCAAATATGGGCATCCTCCTCAAGAGTATGCCCCAACCATAGTTCTCTTAAACTGGGATTCCTTTCCAGGAGTAAGCCCGAGTCTCAAATATGGTTTTCCTTTTTAGGAGTATTCCCCTAGTCCCTTAATTTTTCAAGTCCCTTAACCTGGGATTCCTCTTTCTTAGGTGAAATCCTGAGTCATAATTTCTCTCATCCAGTCTTATTTTACATTTGATCTGGGATTCCTTCTTTAGAGTAAAACCCAATCATAATTCCCCTCCAAATTTGGGTATCTTCCAAAGGATTAATCCCCAAGTTAGAGTTCCCAAATCTCCATGAAAGACATATACCTTTATGGACCTTGTTCAAGGGTTACTTCCCTGACGTAAAACCCAATATTCATCTATTTTGGGCAGTCATACATACATAATCCTCACATCGTTGCATCTTTCATTGAAAAAATTGTCTGGTTTCACTAACACCTTTTGTTTCTCACACCAAGCATGACCCACGTGAGCTTAGAGTGTAAAAGAAATCATGAAATATTTCCTTGATCAATCAATCGTGCATAAAAATAATACTACCTTACTCAAACAAAGTTGGTTTTGATTCCTTTTCTAAACAAAGGATATGTAGGTAGCCCATCTGCGGGTACGATCCCAACTCTGAAATAATCTATGCCCTTCTGAATGACAATAAATTTCACGTTCCCCATTGAGTGGATTTAAAACTAGTATAGTCATCACAATAACCAAGATACTTTTATGTATTGAAGGATACCACTGACTAAGAAAATGATATGGGTCTTCATAACACATGAATTATTTGAATATTTATATATAAACTCATTATATTATTATCAAATCATAAAAACTAATTTATGTTTAATAATAACAATCATGTATCATGAATTTGCATATAATATAATGAAAATCATACCTCATCTCTTGAATTCCACGAAATTAACTAAAAACATGTATATAAATAATAGATATCTTTAAGACCTCATTTTTAACATTATTTATATCAATAAAATAATCAAAAAAATATATTTATTCTTTACATGTATAAATATTGGGCATTATTTATTTTTAATATGGGGGTGCATGATGTTTGTTGTTCAGAACCCGGTTTTTAATAGTGGTGTTGTTATTCATTGTCAACATTTATTTCATCATTATACCATCCAAAAAGTTAATAAAATTGATGTTTAATAATTAGTTATAACTTTATAATTTATTTTTAGGAGAATTTTGATTACGATCCATAAAGATGAATGCATCGATGGGCGTGTTTCAGTCATTTTTTATGAATGAATGTTGTTATCTTAATGAATGAGATAAATATTAATTTTACAATTGAAAAAATCAATGAAATATATATTACTTATTTATATAATATATTATCATTAATTATTTTTCTATGGTGATCTATGAAATTATTTTTAACATGGTTCAAGTTTGTGGTTAAATTGACTAGAAGATGAGAATATCATAATTAATGGATGATTATTATTAGGAACATGGTTTATTTTTGGAATAATATCATTATTACATAATAATAATAATATTATCATGATAAATTTTTTGTTTTTAATCATATTTTTTCTGGGTTTAATAAATATAAAATAATATAAATTAAAAATGAGATATGATTCATTATAGAAGTATTATTATGCACAATGCATGAATAACGTTTTAATTTCATAATGAATGAGACAAAAAATGTGGATAATAAATTATCTCTTAATAATTATAAATAAATTACATAATACATATTTATTCATAAATTTCATCCATATAATTAGTGAATATTGGGGGTGGGGATAATAAAAATTATTGCAACATAATGGTGGAACTCTACACAACCAATAAATAATTCTTTAATATTCATTAATAGAAAATAAATAAATTTGTTAATATTTATTCACTATTCATAATAACATTTAGTATATAAAAAATAATTATTTCCCTACATAATAATACAAAAATTATATTTGCGAAATTATAAATAATAATAAAAAAAGTTATGAGAAAAACACACATGTTAATGACATGATATTTCCATTATAATATAATGTAAATAGAGGTCTTAGGAAACTCTACCGTTAATAGGGGATCATAAATAAAATATGATTATAGTGCAAGGTAAATTTTCATAGTGTCAAAAGGAAATTTAAATCATTATACAGGAGATTAGGGTTGCTTAGAGGCCCCTTTTATATGTTATGATAATGATTTTTTTAAAAAAAATTTGAACTTTATTAAATAAGATCACATTTTTTCACAATTAATAAGACTTAAAAAATTGATAATTATTGATTTAGGAATGGTATAAAGTATAAAATACTCCAATAATTCATTGACACACATTTTTCTCTATCCTTTACTCCTACAATTTTCAATTTTACAAATTTTTTATTCTACCTTGGTATCTAATTTTTTCCTATGTAATTTACATTTTTTCATAACAAAATAGACCTTATTATATATTATTTTCCATACAATTCCTAATATAAAATATATTTTGTCAGATAAAATTTATATATTTACAAAAACTCAATTTTATCGTTAACTCATGTAATATGTAAAAAGTAGTTATTAGAGGTGTGTTTTTAAGTTATATTTTATAAGAAGATTAAAAATATATATTTCATTGATTTTCGTAATGAAAATTGGATTATTAAAAAAATAAACGTTCCTTAAGGAAAATGAAAAAATAATTTTTTTGAATAATTTTCATTTAATTAAAAGAGTAGAGACATAAATATTTTTATTAAAAAAATTTACTTATGTACTTAAAATGTTAGTCATGTATTGTATAAATTAAAAATAAATATTTAAAATGATATATTATTAATTAAATATATATTCATTGTTTTAAAAATTTCTTAGTCAATATTATCTTATGGATATTTCATAAAATGAACAGTTTTTGTAAAAAAAATTATTTTTTTACTATTGACCATAAAAATGAACTTTTATAGATGAATCCCTAAAATTTTTCTTAATTTTTTTTCAATGTCTAAAAAATTGGTAATTTAATAATTTCAAATTCAATAAATTTAATATTTTATATTTTAGATGAAAATAATCAAAATAGAAAATTTTCTTTTATTTAAAAATATTGTTTTTAATCATTAAATGTTTTTAATATTATTTTATAGAAATTATAAATTTAAATAATATAAATATATAATTTCATATATAAATTGTTTTAAAATTAAATAATTTAAATTATTGGGAAAAATATTCATCATATAAAAAATTGGATATTGAAAAAAATAATTATAACAAATATGCTTTAACAAAATACAGATAAAATAAATTACTTATCTTCTAAACATTAATATTTCAAATTCTTGTATATAAAAATATATAGTTTTGTATTATAATTACATAATATGATATATTAATAATATTAACATGTAAAACATATATATATATATATTAATAATATATTAATAATATATTATTTTTTCAATTTGAGTTATCTTAATAAAAATTAAATACTAACAATGCAAAATACCATTACACTTATCAAATACATGTATATCCAATAACTATATCACAATTATAATATTTATAATGACCATATATGATACTTATATAGAGATGTTAAATTATCAATAATTCCATTCTCACATCATATTTTATTAATCTTGATGCCGTATATTTCGTTTTAGATCTCACAACTTTATCTCTACATTAATAATATTCATACACATTATAGTTTTTATTTTCATATTGGTGATCATAAAGGGTGAAGATGAACCAATAGTTATCTTGGGGGGGGGGGACAATTTTATACTTCTCTATATATTTTAGACATTTTTTAATTCATCATTATAGAGTATAATAATATGTATAGAGTAATAAAAAGTTTCATGTTCTTCATTATAATAATTTTACTATTACATTGTAATATATTTTTAGTTTATTTCATAATTTTTATAAATTATAACCTAATATTTTTAAAATAATACCTAAAAATTTAAAAAAAATATATATTTCAGAATTATCAAAATATGGTTCCTGGAAAAAATATGCATCCTAAAAACATATGGTGTTATAGGGAAACCATTCTTACTAATGTGGTGATTATCAATATCGTGTAATTAAAAATATTTAATTGATAATTTCATTTATGTTATCCATAGGATGCATTTTGATATGTATGAGTGTATTTATTGTATTTATGTGTTAGTAACCCAAAATATGGGTTTTTTAATGAGGTAGACATTATTAGGGTTTGATGAATTAATTTGATGGAAAAATTATGTTTTTTGAAAATTTAATCATTAGAATCATGTTTACACACCTAGAATAAAACATGAGATAATAAAAATTGTATTTTATATTATAGTTAGGAATTTCATATTCATTTGATGTATAATAAAGTGTTCATAGATTATAGAAAACCTCTTAAAAAAATCCGTGATATTCCTTCTAAAGAAAACACATTTCAACATGAAAAACATAAAAAAATTGTTTCATTGAAAATATGGGTGTCTATTTATTATATTGTTTATGGAAGTATTGAATTGGTTATTTCTGAAAATTATGTAACCAAATCCTAGTACGGGACTTGGGTGACTCATAACTAGGAAACCATAAGAGTTAGGGTAACATTGGAACAATGTTTTGATTATATCAAAATTATGGTTTTGTGAAATTTTCATCCACTCATCCATCAAAGAGTCAAAACTATTATGAATGGAATGTTAGCCTATGTAATTATCTAAGTGATAAGATAAAGACAAAATATGACTCAAATAATATTAAAATTTCAATACTGGGTTTATATATTGATTTAATTAATGAGATATTATTCTTTAGTTGCATTACATTCATCAATAATCATGGATTAAAATATATAATACAATTTACTCACACATATATGGATCTTAATTCTGGATTATAAAAAACATCTTGTCAATAGTTTTTTAAATTTCCTATAGGTATGACATATAAAATAATTCTAAATTGTTATTGATGTCGATATGTGTTCAAAATGGGATGAAATCTGGATATCTTATTTTTAATGTTATAATCATCATTTTTTATGACTCCAAATCATGATTATTTAATAATGAGTATGAGTAAAAAATTTGAAATAATAAAAACAGACTCAGATATATGGGGGAATTGATAAATGAAGAAGTATTTTATTATTTTAGTAGTGGAGAAACATTGTCCTCACTAAATACTGATATTTATGATCTTTTTTTACACATTTGATTATTTTAGGAATTAAAGAACCTTTATTATACTATTTCAAAAAAAAATTAATTTTATAACCTGTTTTGAAAATAAAGGAATTTTATTCATAAATATTAAAAAGAGTATATATATATATTAAAATATTTATGGAATTGGTTTATGATAAATACATTATATTCTTTTTATATTGATAATATTTTTTATAACATTTAAAATATTAATATTAGGATTGATTCTAATCAAACTAGATTTTATCTATTCCACTTTTAATATATAAATTATAAATGCATCTATAGAATATATTTATATGAACTATTATACCTATTTGTTTATAAATCACGGTATATATGATAATCCTGTTTATTTGGTAAGATGACTTGATAACCTTTTACTGGATTTGGTGAGAAGGATATTGGAATGTTGGGCCTAATACATATTGATGTGAAGATCCCAATTAGAAAATAAGAAATATTTGTTTTTATGTACTGCAATACTATTAATAATGACTTATTTCATCGTTTTTATTTGTTACTAATGACACTCAAGTAAGAATATTTTTAAAAGATCGCATATTTCTAGAATAAGGTGCATAGTAAACCAGTAAAAATTATTAATATTCTACTATGTATTTTGGGACATCAATAAATTTTTAAGGATTTCACTAATCATTAAAGTGTTTATTCACTTGTTCAACAACTTTGAGATTCCCTAATGTTGTACACTCAGTTTATGTTCTAAACATCTTATTTGAATACTGTATTTGATACCAAATAAATAAACATAAACATAAACATCCATAATCTATAACATATTATACATAACTTACATACATAATACATTTTATGTTTTGAGCTATACAGTAATAGGAAAATATTGTAAGTAAAAAAATCAACATCTTCTATATCTAATGTAATTTTTTCACATTATTAAAATAATTTATTCTTTTATCATAACTGTATAACATCTCCCAAAAAAATTTCTATACATGAAAACCTTCTAGATATATATTATAGAATATCATTCATCATAACTAATGGATAAAAAAACATATGAAGAGTGAGATAAGCTGATAAGTACAAGAAAAAAATGTAATAAATTAGAAGATCATAAGTGAGAATAAAATGAAAAAGTGTGTATGGGAAAATAATCATGCTGCATAAACATAGAATAAGAAAATTATACCTATTAATAATAATAATAATTTAAAGTCATGAGTCTCATAATAAATATTTGGCATAACATAAAACATAATCATTTTTGGGGTAGAAACATTACTAAAGGAAAACGGGTTATAAAAACCTAACATAAGCATAATATTGGGGTCCAATATTGAAACAAAGACATAGTAAATAATGACATTTTTGTATTAGGAATTAAAACCAAAATCCTTTATTATAAGTGATCATGCATCATTATAAGAATCACTTAGTATAATAAATCAAAAAAACATGAACAACATCTATTAGTATAACTGACCATGCATCACTCCAAGAATCCCCTAGAAGTATCTTAAGATATAAATATTTAACCAATTCATGTGATGGATATATAAGACCTTAACCATCACATAATGATAAAACATGTTTATGTTCCCCATGAAATAATTAATATATCTCATCAATAAAACCCATGTATAAATATTTTTTTCTACATTTCATAATCACATAAATCATATAATTTATGGATTTGAAAAAATACAAACATCCCTTATTATAAGGGATCAAGCATCACTACAAGAGACACTTTTTATAATAGATAAAAAAACACAACCATTATTTATTAGTATAGACGAACAAGAATCACAACAATTATCCCCTATAAATAACATGATATATAAATATTAACCAATTCATTGCAAGGATATATAGGACATCACCGATCACATAATGTTAAAACTAGATTATGTCCAACATGAAAAAAATTCATATATCTGATCTTGAAAACCATTGTTAAAAATTGGTAACATAACATTTTGTAATGGTATTATATAAAATGATGCGAATAACTGATTGGGTTTATAAAAAAAATTAATATTCCAATATATGTATATCATAAAATCATTTATTGAGTGATCATGGAAATTAACTAGAATAGAAAATTATTTTAGTGATAAAGAGAAAATTTTATGTGAAATCATTAAAATATTATAATTAATACATTTTTATCAATGAAATAAAAAATAAGAACATAATAGTCACATTCAGAAGTCATTTTCGAGGATGAGATAAGATGTACTTTTAAAATATTTTGTGTAACATAGTAATAATAATTGAATATGGAAAATATTTAATCTTTTTTGTAAATAATTTTAGAGAAACACATAAATATATATGATTGTGATATGAAATACATTTATAATATTTTCAAATATATTTATTAAAACTGATATCAATAAAAGGAAAATAAATAATTCTGTTATACAGAGGTAAAGATAAGATTAAAGATCCAAAAATATAATACATATTTTAATTTAAAAAAAACAAATTACATCATTAGAGGGAAGAAAAAATATAGACATAATAGATAATGAGATAGTATAATTCATGTTAATTATTCAGAGAAATTTCACATTTTTATAAAGATAAATATTCTTCAAAAAGAATATTTTGATGTGAAATTTTATATTATCGAAAGTGAAGAAGAAAGTACCATATAATAATATTATTGGGTAGTGGATACGAAAAGTAGAAGAGAAATGTTAGTGAATATATATTGTTACTCAATGAATGGGAGTTGATTTAACAAAAAATATTATGATATCATAATCATTTTAGTAAAAATACATCAGAAAGAAGACTATGGGAATGAATTTTTTTTACAGTTATGTGAATCAAAATAACACCTTATAAGAGAAAACGTGGTGAAAAAATAAAATATGTATTAAGGAATTTAAATTAATAAGATGAACCCTTACAAAATTTGTAGAATTTGAATAAAAACCCTTTCAAATGAAAATTATCAAATATAAAATTTAATGTAATTAAAAATGTTATATCAATGATATAAAATTTCAAGGATACACTATATGAATCATATAAAATGTATTGGGTGGAAAATTTAAAAAATGTATAAATGAAGGATACATTGAGATGAGGATCCATAGAAATTGTTTAATAAGTGAAGTAATAATATAGTAATGAAGAGATTATGTAATAGAAAATTATGTCCAAATTAAAAAAATTTGATACAAAACATTAAACAAATTAATGGTTATTTGTCTTTTAATCATAGAGAAACATAATTGTTGGATGTAGGAATTTAATCTATACAAGTGAATTTTGATCATAATAAACTTATGTGTTTGATAATGATTCAAAAACCTAGTATGAAATAATATTTATAATAAAATACTTCTAGGGATAGTAATTTCATCCTTTAAAATATGTAATAGTTCCTAATTTTACATATTTCTTATGAAGAAGAAATAGAAATAAGGAACGTTTTCCCAAAACCTACACATAGATGAAAGGACTCAAACATACATGTAAAATAAATTTTGATATATATATTAAATCAATAACAATATTATTCAATATTATTTCCTTTTATACGATTTTTTTTCCACATTTCCAATATATTAATTGAATATTATATTTATTAATATTTATCTATTAACAATTATTTTTCCTTTACAAGATAAAATTTAGTGGTTCTACTATAATAGCATTTTTTATGAATTGATCATCATTTTTTTCATTATACGTTAATAGATTTGTTTTTTAATTCATGAATCATATAAAAATTTCATTGAACATATGTTGAAATTTTATATGGAATACTTAAAAATTCAATTTTTCAGTGATATTTGAATTGATAAAAGAATTTAATTTATTGGTTGATATAATTTTTATTATTTCAATTAGAGTATTATTAAAAATCTTGTATTAATCATTATTACATCTTATTATAATTATATAAATTCAATTAGACATTGAAGAGATAAATATTATAATAATGTTCATATTGGATTTAGAACCAACCAAAACAAGATCATGACATAACAGTTGAATGTGTAAGAACATGATCGGGTATAATGATCCTAATATTTTTATGGAATATTAATGGTTTTCAAAATGGTATAAAAACTAAAAGATTAGATTAGTATATATGTGTAATTAGAATATACATAGTGACCCAAGACTTTTACATATAAAACTACCTGATTTTATGGACAATTATACATTAGAGTACAATCCAAGTATCATAATGTCTAGTGTCTCGGAAGAATCAGTACATAATCAAAATTATAAAAACAAGTTTTTATTTAAACACCATAATGAGTTCATATCTACCATTTCTCTCATATATATGCAGATGATAACCTGGGGATAACATGAACAATGAGGTGATCTAAAATACAGTAAGGGAATAATCATAACAAAAAAGAATTAGCACATGGGATAGAAGGCATGAAATGATGATTTAAAAATCATTTAATTTATAGAATCATAACATATAAACAAAGGAACATATAAACATGGAAAAATAGACATTTTGATGAAACATAAAACTAGAATTTTGTGTGAGTCAAGCCTAATGTCCAAGATCGTTTCCTGTAGTAGCGCAAGGTGAAGCTAATGGCCCAGACTATTGCATGTAGTAGCACTAGACAAAGGTAACCTCCATTACCATCGCACATAACATATCATGAGACTCAACATTACCAAATTCATTGGAACACTATTTGGTCACACCCATATTAACTATGAGGTCACAACCTTAAACATTACATATAATTCAATTTTTCATGAATTCACATTGAGGATCTTTTCAAGATTAGTGTTTTAGTGAATTAGGCCATAACTATCACATAAAAACTTAAAAATTACATGTAGAAACTACTACATAGTATACATTTTTCAAAAAATAATAACTTTTTATAAATAGAGACATGTCCAGTTCCATGTTTTAGACATCATTACATTTCTTTGATCTCATCCTTGACCCTATTCATCGTTATGTCCTGTGAAAAACATTTAAAAACATGGGATGCACATAAAAAGATCTGTATGGTTTATAAAATTATGAAAATAAACAACAACCCGTAAAAAAATACATTTATATGAAACCATACTTTTCAATCATAACAGACCTCATGAAATCATAATATTTATGAATTACACAGATACATAATAAATCATAAAGGTAACTTATGGAATACATATAAAAATTACATTGTAGCTTTCACAACTACGTAGGGTGTTACACTTGGAATACCCATAACAGTATATTACTTAAATATCTTAGTATAAATATCATGTTTACCTCTATCATGTTATGAAATTCCTTAGAGAGATATCTCGGTCTCACCATCCCTAGTTTTATCATAGAGCCTCCCATATATGTAAAAAATGAACAATAATAATAACATATTCATAATACATAATACAAGAATAAAGGAAATATAACATTCCCACATTCCATTAATAATATATCAAATTTTTATTTTGAAAAAAAACAATGCTTTATCAAATCATTTTCAAAACCATTTAAAACATTTAATAAAGAGACTTTTAAATCAAAGTGTCTCATACCTATTTGAATATTTTAAATAAATTATCATTTGAAAACATCAATGTCCATATAAATATATCCTTAAAACTATTCATAAAACATGTACATTGATGATAAATATATATATTAATAAATCATCAAAACATTTAAAATGATATTTTAGTTAAAGAGTTATTAATCAAATGAGAGACTCTTAAATACAAATAATTGGGGAATAAAATAGAATAAGAACATTATAATATAATGATAATAAAGGGATTCATGTTATAATATGACAAAGGAAAGTATATATACCACATAATAGTGGATTGGTTTATAACAATAATGTTGACTCAATGGAATATAAATTGAGACGAAATTCCTTATATAAATAGTATACTTTGATTAAGGATAAATAAATTACATAATAATGTGTGAAAAATATAGATACGCCCAATAGGATTTTATATTCAGTTTGAATAAATAAAAGGACATTAAAACATGTTATTTTTAAGAAAAAACCAATGACTTGTATGTTTAACTCAATGAATGGAAATTGAGATAAAATTACTCATATCACGTTCATATCGATGACCAAATAATTTGTCAATGCAATTTTTATGTGTGTCAAATGTATATCCACACAAAAGAGAGTATAAGTTAAAAAATAAATAAATAAAAATTGATTCCACACATAATGATATCATGAAATAATTGGGAATTAGAAGATTAACCCATTGAATGGAAATTTGGTTAAAAAGTTCTTTTAGAGAAATTCGACAGCCTGACAGTGTCACATCAAAATTCAGAAAATGGGTTTATGAGAGAAAAAATGGTATCTCATCACATGTAAATAAAACATAAAGAAACAATGATATATAAGACCATATACCAATAAAATAATATGTAAATAAAAAGACATAACAAAAGGAAGTATTTTAAAAAGATGAGGGTAAAAGGTTCCTTAACCGATTTGGTAACTTACGAAACATAAACCCCATGAAAAATGAATCATACAATGAAGATGTAAATACAAATAAATTTAAGAATATTACCCAATTAATACATTAATTGGTTGTATATAAACTATATAAAAGAAAAATAGTGGCAATATAGCATTAATCTCACGTGAATACAAATTGAGATGAAAACACCTTACCACGTTGTAATCAATTGAGTCGTATGACCAAAAGTTAACAACCACAAAATTATTCATAGAATAAAATGAATATAAATATAATCATGATAATGTATATCAAATTACAGTACAAAATACACCACTTTCAATAAATAGGTGGAAAACAATTGAAATCTCACTGAATTAAAAGGGAGATAAGAAACCCCTTACCTCTTGTCCGACTTAACTTGTTTGTTTCTTGTTATTTTGGAATAATAAACATAATATAATTTATAACTTATTAATAACCCTTTTTAACTTTAATTATTAATTTTATATCACTTATTACTATGTTATAAACAATATGTAATAATTTATGTTAATAATGGTCCTTCTGTCGATATTTGGTACCTGAGTCAAAAATGAATACCATATAATTACTAGTTGTCCATGTGGAAAATATTTAATTATCTCCCAAGTTATATTTATTATTTAGATATAATATATATTATATATATATTATATATTTTTATTTATAACATTACATAACATTTGGATATAATAAATTAAATGCACAGTTCTTAGAGACGGTAAGTCATACGTACGCATGAACAATACATTCATTTCTATTTATTATTTTAATTGAATGAAAACATAATTATAAATAGTTATATTATAATTCCAGAATAATATCACATATAATTTCAATAACTCTATTCTTTTATATGTCCCACATATGGTATGAAATAGTCTTATCACATTGAGGGGGCGGTAGTCCGCACTTCCTCAGAGGAAATTATCTTGTTTACTCATAATAGAAACCATAAAGGTATGTTATAAATTAAAAATAGAGAATAATATATAAACCATAAACTTAATATATAATATATAAATAGAGTTTCATACTAATTTTCACCATAAGAGGAGGTAGGAGATAATTGAACTATCATTGTTTCATAAGGTGTTAGTTTTCCATGCATAGAAAAAATATATTCATTACCCATTAGATGGAGGTGTGTGTATGTGTAATTAGAATACATCTCATAATGACATCATATTATATTTATGATTCTAGTTCCGTTATAAAATAAAATAATGAAAGGATTTTTGGGGTTTGAGAAGTAAAATAAAATAAATTAATTTAAGGGAAAGTATTACCTTTAATTTGGGTAACTCCCTTTGGTTTAAACCAAAAGGACTTCTTGAAGTGATTTTTGCCTAATGTAAGGATATTAGGGGGAATAAAGGGGTATTTAGAGATTATTTGGGTATGGATTGGTTGAGATATGGGGCTTGAGAGGTGTGAGGAATGAGTTAGAAATGAGAGCTTTTTATAAGGGCGATGAGGGGTTCTTTCTAGGAATTTTTTAAAATACTATTTTATTATATATTGATTTTCTATTTATAAAGGTCCAAAACACATTAAGGTCTAAGATAAGATGTCATATGGTCCAAATAAATTCATCCAATAATAATTGGATAGGTTTTGGAAGTTATTTTAATGATAATAATCTTATTTATTTAAATCATTTATTAATGAGATAAATAATGCATCATATTTTTGTCAAAAGTAATTAAATTTATTTGATGTGTAAAAATTATAAAAAAATGTCATGATTTAGGAAATTTTCATCCCTTTAATAATAATAATTATAGTCAAAAATATAAATTATATAACCCCATGAAAAAATTAATTTACTAAAAGTAATTTGTTTGTGACATTATAGTCTTTACATTAAGTTAATTAAAATAAAGTGTCATTGTCACCCTTAAGGGACTCCATGGGGTCCCAAAAGTGACCCAAGGATGACCATGGTCAGATATGACTCAATAAATATGGATATTATATGTTTTATTGTAATTTTATATTATTATGATATTCTTTTTACCTTGAATTACTCTATTAACCTTCAACCGCGGAAAATAAAAGTCAAAAGTTACTTATCACCAAAAATTATTTTTATCCAATTGAATCCCATTTTAATTAATAATAAAAACCATGTATATCGTATTTTCAAAATTCCATTCACATAACTGGTAATATTTAATTTAAATAAAAAATATATTTTTTAACTACTACTATATTGTTTCACAATTCATCCAAAATTGATGTTTTCTAGAAAAATACCAATATTTTTCCCAAAGATATATTTGATATTCCAAATTAAAAAATTATTTATACCTTATAATATTCAAAAAATAAAATTGGCATTAAATTAGTTAAAAATATTTCTCGTTGTCAAAACAAGTAGTGAGTTTTTATGAAACAATATCTATCAAAAGTCACACTTGTTTATGTTCATTTTCAAAGTGAAATTAATTACAATGACCACTATTATATTGAATGGTAAAAATATAATCTAATTAAACTTCAAAACCAATTAAAAAGATTATATAACCATATAAAAAAATTATATTAGAATGAAGATTTGAATGAAAATATAGTATTTTTCACTATTTATTAAAAAATGAATTTTATCAAAAAAAATAGCAAAATTTTACAAAAGGTGAATTTTAATTTTCCAATTATAAAGAATAATTTTATTTTGTAAAATAGAAAAAATAAATTTTACCAAAACTATATTTAAAGAGGGTACACCATAAAAAAGTGGTAAATAGACCTTTAATGGAATATTAGAGTATTTATGCTTAAAATTTGATTCATTTACATTTTAAACCTCTATCATTTATTGGATAAATGTAAAAACATTTAACAAAAATTTACATTTATATTGTAGTTTGTTTCGTCCATTCCTTCCAATACAATAGATAGGCGTTAACTACCATTTAAAATAATAATATATTATTATTTTTTAGTATAACTCAATGTTGTGTGAAACGTGAGATTTCAACAAAATCTGTTGTTGTGTATCGTTTACACCATCAAACATAACATCCAATTTAAAGTAAAAATAATAATTAACTTACAAATATTAAAAAAATAAGAAAATGTCATATTCTTTATTTACCTAGGATGTTACATCCTTCCCCCCTTTTGAGAATTCCTTCCACGTAATTTTAAAATTGTCCTCTGAAACTTCATTGAAAGACCCATATTGTAAAATGAGTCAATAAAGATATCAATTTAAAAAAGTAAGGAAAGTATAAAGGTTACCCGATACAACAGATTATAGGATTCCATGAAAACATGGATATGGAAGAGAAACTAACTCTCATAGATTAATAAAGAGTGATAAGGAACTTGATCATGGAATGATAACCACCACAATACCATAAATTTGTGGTAGGTTAAAATTTTGATGATTAAAGAAAGGTTACAACATTTTTTCTTCATAATTAATTTCATTGAGTTGAAGAATTTTGTTAATAACTAGAATAATATTGTATGGAAATATGCTTAATTGTCATGCATAGTGTCATCCTGTAATAAAATTCTATCACAAACTTATCTTTTCTCCAAATAGTATGTATTCATGATGACTTGTTCAAATTGAAAGCACTATAATCAACTTCTATAAAATAACATGATCCACAAAATATGATCCTTATATTTCCACAATCTATATACATTAACCAAAAAAATTGGTTAGTACATGATCAGATAATCTCCAAAAGGATAATCCTTTATAAAAAGAAGAACCACTCTAAATCTACAAAATTCAACCAAAAGTACCCAATTTTCATGAAATACCATTAAATATAAAATTTTACTTAAAATTATTGAAAACAATCCAATATAATAATAAAACCCATATCCCAGATGGATTTTATCACATAGTCTTCCACAATAAATCTTAACATTTATCTCCAAAAACATTGACTACTCTAAAATTCTCAATATGAAGTGCAATTAACCTAATCACATATTCTCTCTGATAGGTTAATAATTTCCATAAATAACCCCAATCACCATATGTCAATAACAAAAACATGGATTCTTCCATATTAATATTCCACCATTAATTACCAGAAGAAATGATAATCATTCCTTGAATAAAATTTTCATATATGAAACTTCAGGGTTACACATATTATAAAAATTATTACGATGAAATCTTATCATCCAATGATACTTAATACATTTAATAATTTTTCCATCTTAAAATCTTCCATAACTCTTGAATCCCATACAGGTTGACTTCATACTCATTAAACATTCATCATGATCCATTTACCATTCTTTACCAACATATTCTAAAATACATTATTCCTATGAACAAAATCACAAATAAAATCCTAAGACTCAATAATATCAAAACATATGTTAATAAATAATCCATACCTTTCATTGTTAATTGTCTATTTCTTCATCATCAATCGGAATGGCATTAGGTGTTGATAAAAAAATTTGTATGATCCTGGTGATAGAATTCGTGAAAATTCTTCGTAGGACAACTGTTTGTATAATGACCATGAACACCGCATTTAAAACATTTAATTGATCCCTCAGAAAGAACTTCTTTCCCTTTTAATAGAATCAAATATATGCTTCCATTTTCAATTGAAGGTTGTTTCTTTATGACCTTTATTCAATCATTTATTGCATCTTCTTTTCCCTTTGAGTTATTTTTCATGGTGTTTCTTTCCACATCCTTGAAACATAGGTTTTTGAACCTACTTAAATGTAGGATTATTACCAAAACATCTGAAGGAATTTTTTTCACACAAATTGGATTTCTTCTAAAAAAACACTAAGGTTCAGGTTTTCAATCATTTCTCCAGATAGTTGGTTGAGCAAAACCACTAGCTTTATCATTACAGATCCCATTTCATTCTGTTTCTCATTAAGAAAACCGTCACAGTTTTCATCACATCCACTTTTACTTTTTTGCCTGCTAGATCCAACCATTTACTAAAAAAAATGGTAAGTGTCAGTATATCAGTAAAATCATCATATAATATATCATGAAGAGGTTAAATACTAAGATATAATTATCCATGTTATCTTAAACTCATTCAATTTATATAAAATTACTTTGACACTTTCTAATATTCTAACCATTATGGTTATGTAACTAATGCTTAAATAACACACCAAAGTCTAAATTTATCTAAACAGAAATCTGATAACAACTATAAGGACCCAGCATTAATCACTACATAATCTTGAATTATGTCAAGAATTTACATTGAGGATCTTTTCTGGTTTACAGTTTTGGAGAAATAGGCCATAACTAACACCTAACAACTTGAATATTACTTGTAGAAATTATTACTCTATATCCATTTTTCATAAAATAAATACTCTTGATAAATTGGGACATGTCTTGTACCATGTTTTAGACAACATGACTTTTCCATGATCTCATCCTTGACCCTATTCATATTTATGTCCTCTAAAAATCATTTCAAAACATGGGATGATGATATAAAACTTAGTATGGGTTATAAAATAATGAAAGGAAACATTATCCCATTAAAAAATACAAATCTATGAAACCATACTTTTCAAACATATCATACATTAGGAAATCATAAGATTTATGAATAACTCACAGAAATCATAAATCATAAAGGTAACTTATGGAATCCCTATCAAAATTACAATATAGCAATCACAGCAACATAGTGAGTTACACATGGAATACCCATCATAGTATATTTGTAACACCTGAGACTTTTATGTTATATAAATCATCAAAGTAATCTTTCACTACAGACAACACTAGCTTGTATTACTTTACATGCAACTACGGCCTTCCTCGATAGCTTGCGTCGTACGTAATACCGAGTTTCACTAAGCAATGATATGCTAGTAAAATATTATTAAAACTAGCCGTTATGAATAGTAATAAACAGTTTTAGAAATTTTTTAAATTTTATTTTTCAAAATGGACTTCATTTTTGGATTCGAAATATCGAAATTAGCCTAGGGTGAAATTTTGGCATTTTTCTGAAAACGTTCAATTTTTGATGAATAGTGAAATCACTAAGTGGTACCTAAAAAACTGAATTTTTTATAAAACATAATTTTAACGCTTCTGTGAGTGGAATTTCAAAAATCCAAGAGACATGGTTGATGTCAGTATGTAAAATGTGGTTCAATGAGATTAAAATATTTTTTTGGTGAATAGTAACTTTTTACTTTTTTTACCACAGTTAAAATTAAATATGATAATTAATGGTAAAAATGATATTATTATTACCCTAACACATGTATTAATTCTATTTGACAAGTTTAATTAGACCATAAACAACCTTAGGAATAAAATATGACCATTTAGGCCCACTTGGATTAGATTAGGACATTTATTATTAATTAATTTAAAGAAGGGTTAAAATAGTTAAAATCAATGTTTAATAAGAAAATCATTTTTAATATAGGGTTATACATAAGATAAAATCTACTATAAATATTAATTAGAAAGCTAAAACGATTTCATACATAATGGTATTTTATTTTTAAATTTTAGACATTAAATAAATTAATTTATTTATGACACAACGATGATGCAGTAATTAACTTTTTAATTAAATATTGACATAATTGATGTTATAAATACCCAAATAAATGTAATTTGAGACTTTTTATGAACTACACTAATTTTCTAGGTTAATATCACAGGATATTATTGATTTATGTATCTTGTTTCGAACTAATCATTCTGTTATGATTTTCACAAAAATCAATTACTAAATAGTGTCAAAATTGACATAAATTAGTTTTTAAAACAAATATTATATTATAAATTGTTATTTTATTCCTAAAAATCTAATGATCGGCCGGATGACATAGATAAGGTTATATATGTTGATAATAGACAACTTGTGGTTCGTTTGGCTTGATATGGTATGTTAATTAACCTTATAGTGTAAGAAAACAAGAAGACACGGTAAAAGTTAAATTATCTAACTTCAAGTTAAATCTAAATTATAAGGTTAAAATTGATACCTAAACTTGACCAAATTATATTTGATGAGAGGATTTAGACCCCTACCAACCTTATCTTCGAAATATATCAATTTGGAGCTATTAAAATCCGAATTTGACTTTATAATAAAATAATATTTTTAATTATTCCAAAGGTGCCCCTCTCTTCCCTTATAAAAGGGAACCTCCTCCCCCTCTTCCTCACACCACATTGAGCCTTCAAGCTCGGACAACCCCTGAAAATTTCTCCTCTCCACTTCCCTAGAAACATCCTAGAGGTTCTGGTCTTCTTCAAAGACCTATTTTAGTGCCCTAAAAGGAGGTCTCGAAGAAGCACTTCAAAGAAGAGGTAATGTCCGTTACCGATTCTTTCATCTTTATTTCTTCTTCCACTTCTTCTTATTTGGTTGTTTCATTATGAAGTAATAACATCAGTATCAATCATATACTGATATGTTATTATAAGTATGAAACAACCCTATTTCACCATCTATCCATCCTACGGAAAAAGAAATCATCGCGCGTGCGTACATAAGGAATACCGTCTCCACAATGTGGTGTAATCTATTTTCCACCACCACCTTAATTGGATGGGTATAATGGTGTAAATAATTACTATATATGACTTTTATAAAGTGATATGGATATTGAAATAGTATACATACACTCCAATACAACTCCACGATCATAGGAACGATATCATCACTCGTGCGTACGTACGGAATACCGTCTCCACGATGTGATGTGACTCGTTCTACAGGATCTTCAATTCATAATGATTATATAAATGAATTGAATGAATTAATATGATATATATTACACTTATACCATTCTGGAAATTAGGTATCTATAACTTAAATAGAAAAATAAGAATTTATTCGACAAAAAACGCAAAAGAACAAAAATTAATAAACACCCGAATAACAAGTAGCAATGAAATAATACTAATAATAAGCTAAGAATAGGACCATATATGATATCATAACAATATGTATTATTCTGGAATAAGTCAATAACATTATTTAAATCATTATACATGAGGTTCAGACACTTATGAAGCAAATCGGACCTAAGGTAACGGAAATATCACAATCTCTTTTTTATCCGAGATTGTTTTTACTTTGGTATTTGATAGGGTGTATTTTATCATCCTCATCCATGATTCCTCAATATGTAAGATTATTTCCCTCCACCTACAATTTTTTAAATCCAATTTTACCCTTTGGTGAGTTTTTAGTAAAAGACATGAAAGGAATCTTCTGTCGTTTTTCATACGAGGTACTTTTTACTTTTCCGACAAAAGTATGAGAAGAATCTGTTTTTAACTTATACGACATGAATGGATTTTTAAAACAAAATTTCCCAGAATATTACTTTACAAGTTTTCATGTTTATTTTTAAACAACTTCTTTTATCTTATAATTTTATGACATGTTATGAATGGAAAAGTGTTTTTGACGTTGAAAGGATATTTTTCTCAAGAATGGCGTTCATGTGTTTTATCAAAATTATTTTCCATCTAAGATAATATAGGGTTCTTTTTCTATCCCTATTATTACATGTATTTGATTATGTTGTAATGGAAATATTTTTATGAATTCTTTTATCTTATATGAATTGTTTTATGATGTCATGTTGTTTAAGAATCCCATTTTTACTACATGGGTTATGAAATGATGTATGATTTATGATTTTGTGGCACACATAAGAATGGTATCATTATTAGATGGGTGGGACCTATATCTCCCTCCAATGCATTGGGTAAAGATTTTATATCTCATCAGATAGACATGGCTGGAATGCTAGGTTATACCGGTTCAGTGAAACAGGACTGAAATGAGGAGTGAACTCGTTTCGGAAATAGACTTTTTCCACTAAGATAGTCTTGGCAATGAGTCTTTACTAATAAGAAATGATTCTCTATGATTATGTGTTTATGCCACAAAGTTTCATGTTTTATGTTATGATTATTGGGATTACATTTCACTACTATTATTTATCCCATGTTATGAAATTATGATCTCTTTTGCAGGTTAAGATTTCCAAAATTTATGTTCTTACGAATATGATGTGATTGATATTTTTTTTGTTTACCCTTACTGAGCATTTGAGCTCACCCTTTTGTATGTTTTCTCTCCCTAGGTCAGGAAGAAGGTTATTAAGTAAGATATTCCAAAAGGGACTATAGATATGATGAAATAAATGGGAGACAGTGTAGACGCTTTATGAACCAGTTGTTCATGATTCCCAGTTTCTAAAGACACTATACCTATACGGTCCTTTCGTGGTTTGGTTATATATTGTAATAATTGTGTTTCAATTTTGAGGTGTTAACAATGTATGTAAAGTATGGGTCGTTATAGTTGGTATCAGAGGAAAGGTATAGTCAACCTTTGGAAACTAGGATGTGAAAGCCTTAGTAAGAACACTAAGGATAATTCTATGCATAGAACACAATCATAGTGTTTTAGAAATGTCCATGAATAACCTAGGATAAGACCTTAAGTGTGAAATTTTATTCATGATTATGTGGTTTTCCTCTTATAGTTAGTGTTTCTCACACTATTGTTCTTGGTTTTAGTCAATGGATAGAACTCAAAGGAACCGTGTTAATGCGGAATGCGACGGGAAATGCAATGATTATCCCCCTGAGAAACCAAACGTTATGGGAGCTAGAATGAAAAATATTGTAGCCATGCTCACACAACTTTCTCAAGCTATGAATCATGCAGGACTTCCAAACGAGAAAATGAATGAGAAACATTCTGTTGAATCCTTCATGAGACAGCGTCCACATTCATTCAGCGGGTCTACTGATCCATTAGTTACTGAACAATGGATTAGTACTACTGAAATGATATTTTCAGTTCTTCAATGTTCTGAGCATGAAAATATTATCTTAGAAGTGTATCGTTTGGAAGTTGATGCTGATCAATGGTGGAATCTTATTAAGAATACAAGGAAATGGGATGAAATTGAGTCCATGGAAAGGTACAAGTTCAAGAACTTATTTTTCAATAAGTACTACCCTGGTATTCTTCGAACAAAGATGGAGAAAGAGTTTCTTGAACTAAAGCAAAAGGATGATGAATATGTTGGTACCTATGAAGAAAATTTTACAAGACTTGCAAGGTACGCTTCTGGTATTATTATCCAACCTGAGAGTGAGATCGATCGATTCTTTAGTGGCATAAAATCAAGTCTTCAAATGGAGTTAGCCATAAGGGACATCAATAGCTACGAGGAAATCGTTCGATGTGCTCTCAAAGTCGAGATAGATATTGGAGTAACCCATCAGTCATATGGGTTTGATATGAAGAGGAAAATGGAATTCAAAGGAAAATCTAAAGATCACACTGAAAAGAAGATGAACTTTCCCTTATGCTCAAAGTGTGGAAAGAAACATGGAGGGAGTTCTCTTAAAGGGACAAGTAAATGTTTCAAATGTAGAAAGGAAGGTCATCAGGAATTTGAATGCCACGATGATGGGAAGAAGATGTCTAATGATGCAAACAAAGGAAGGGATACACAAAATGAACCTACTACACATGAATGATTCAGGTGCAAGGAGATGGGACATTATGCCAATATATGCCCTAATCCAAGGGTTGATGATGATGGTCGAAGTCAACAAACTCTTAAGGCTAAAGACAAAGGAAAGTAACATGAAATTTCTATTAGTGATGTGGAGTACGATAATGATGTGGTGAAAGGTACACTTACCATCCACTCTAAAGTAGAAAATGTTTTATTTGATTCTGGATCGACCCACTCTTTTATTTCTGAATAATTTTCTAAGGGTATCACCGTATTACCTCAACAATTAGATGTTGAGTTAGCTGTGACAACACCTAATGGCACAACAGTCGAATCAAAAGTTTATAATTCTTCTCCGATTGAAGTTTGTGGGAAAGTGATTCCTGCAAATCTTGTGATCCTTCCAATAGTGGAATTTGATGTGATTCTTGGAATGGATTGGCTTTCTCTACATGGATCTCATATCAATTGCCAAAGAAGGGATGTCACATTTTGTATTCTAGATCAATCTATGATCGTCTATCGATGCAAGGATGAACCAAACCTTCCAGTGGAATTTTTTTCCATATTATGGGTATTGATTCAACAAAATGTAAGTTATTTATCTCAAATTGTTGGTGAGAAACTCAAGATTAAGAATATGCCCATTGTACGAGAGTTTGATGATGTCTTTCCGGAGGAATTACCAGGTCTTCCACCGAATCGAGAGGTTGAGTTTTCAATAGAACTCGTACCAGGTGCTTTGCCTATTTCAAAGACACCTTATAGAATGGCCCCAATTGAGTTGCAGGAATTGAAGAAGCAACTCCAAGAGAATCTTGATAAGGGGTGCATATGCCCTAGTGCGACACCTTGGGGTGCACCTATTTTGTTTGTTAAGAAGAAAGATGGATCAATGAGACTCTGCATTGATTATCGAGAACATAACAAGATCACTATCAAGAACAAATATCATCTCCCGCGCATTGATGACCTATTTGACCAACTACTGGGAGCTCAATACTTTTCCAATATTGATCTTCGTTCAGGGTATCATCAATTAAGGGTCAAAAGGGAGGATATACCAAAGACGGATTTCCGTACAAGGTGTGGACACTTTGAATTTATAGTGATTCCATTTGGTCGTACTAATTCCCCTAGTATCATCATGGATCTAATGAATAGAGTCTTTAGAGACTATCTTGATCAGTTTTTGGTAGTCTTTATAGACGATATTCTTGTCTATTCAAAGAGAAAGGAAGAACATGAAGATCACTTGAGAATTATATTGAAGACCCTGATAAAGGAGAATCTTTATGCCAATTTTACCAAGAGTGAATTTTGGCTTCAAAAAGTTTCATTTTTGGGTCACATAATCTCAAAAGAGGGGATATCTTTGGATCCATCAAAAACAGAGGTTATCGATAGATGGTCGAGAACAACAACCATAACCGAGATCCGATGTTTTCTTGGTTTGGATGGATATTATTGACATTTTGTGAATGATTTTTCACGATTATCTAATCCACTCACCAAGTTGACTCGTAAAGGAGTTAAGTTTGTCTAGATGGAGGAATGTGAAGAGAATTTCAAGGAGTTGAAAAGAAGGTTATCCAGTTCACCTGTGCTCACACTGCATTGTAGTGGATAAAGGTTTGTGATCTACGGTGATGCATCCAAGAAGGGTTTGGGGTGTGTTCTGATGCAAAATGATATGGTGATAGCTTATGCCTCACGACAGTTAAAAATACATGAGAAAAATTACCCAACTCATGATTTGGAGTTAACTGTGGTAATCTTTTCATTAAAGATTTGGAGGGATATCTTTTATTGTGAAAGGTGTTATATTTATACTAATCATAAAAGTTTAAAGTATATTTTCACACAAAAGGAGCTGAATATGCACTAAAGAAGATGGTTGGAGCTGATTAATGATTACGACTGCTCAATATATTACCACCCTAGGAAAGAAAACAAGGTGGCAGATGCATTAAGTCAACAAGACCATGCTAGTTTATCCATGATGAGGATCACAAAAGATCTAATATTTATGGATTTACAAAGGATAGATCTTGTAATTATAATGGAAGGGGAAAAATATTATCTTTCTCAAATGAATGTTTAACCATCTATACATGTGAAGATTAAAGAGGCCCAAAAAGAAGATGTCTAGTTACAAAAGAAGGTGAGAAATGATCCTGAATTCAACCTTGATTGTGATGGGATAATGATGTTCAAGAATCGGGTTTGTGTTCCTCCCATCCCAGAATTAAAGAAGTAGCTGCTGGATGAGGCTCATTGTTCTTCATTCTCTATTCATCCTGGAAGCACGAAGATGTATGGGGACTAGAAGGAGTACTTCTGGTTGGATGGTATTACATGAGATGTTGCTGAATATGTCTCTCGATACTTGGTTTGTCAGCAAGTTAAAGGTGAGAGAAAGAAGTCTAAGGGGATGTTAAAACTATTACCCATACCCGAATGGAAATGGGAAAACATCACTATGGAATTTGTCACAGGACTTCCTAAAACAACCAAAGGCAATAATGCTATCTCGGTCATAGTTGACCGTCTTACCAAGTCTGCACACTTCATTGCTATTAGAGAGGATTTCTCTCTGGATCAGTTTGCCAGGATATATGTAAAGCAAGTGGTAAGATTTCATGGAGTACCACTTTCTATTACATCTGATCAGGATCCGAGGTTTTCCTCAAAGTTATGGCGAAGTCTTCAGCATACTCTGGATACATAGTTGAGTTTCAGCACTGCTTATCACCCTCAGACAGACGGTCAATCTGAGAGAACAATTCAAACTCTAGAAGATATGTTGAGATCTTTCTCTATGGATTTCAAAGGTGGTTGGGATCAACACCAACATTTGGTGGAATTTTCTTATAATAATTGATTTCACTCCAGTATTCAGATGGATCCTTATGAAGCTCTCTATGGAAAGAAATGCAGGACTCCAACTTGCTGGGATGAAGTTGGGGAAAGAAAGCTATTAGGACCCGTTCTCGTTGATGAAATGGCAGAAAAGGTCAGATCTATTCAAAAACAAATAAGAGCTGCTCAGAGTTGATAGAAAAGTTATGCCGACAACCGAAGAGAAGACCTAGATTTTGAAGACGGTGATAAAGTGTTCTTACGAATATCTCCATGGAATAGGGTCATGAGATTTGGAAAGATGGGGAAGTTGAGCCATAGATATATCAGTACTTTTGAAATACTGGATCGTGTTGGGAAGGTAGCTTACCGATTGGCGCTTCCACCGAATCTCTCTCATGTTCACGATGTCTTCCAAGTATCTCTCCTGAGAAAGTACATACCTGATCCTTCACATGTACTTAGCTCAAAAGTTGTACCGCTGAAGCAAGATCTTTCTTATGAAGAAGAGCCGATAGAGATTATGGATCATAGCGAAAAAGTCCTACGAAGCAAGAACACTCGATTGGTGAAAGTTTTATGGAGGAGCTACCAATTAGAAGAAGCTACAAGGTATCTTGAGGATATGATGAGGGAGAGGTATCTTCATCTGTTTGTTACAAAGTGACGAATCTCGAGTGAAAAAATCATTTTAAGGGGGGTAGAATGTAACACCCGAGACTTTTATGTTATATAAATCATCAAAGGAATCTTTCACTACAAACAACACTAGCTTGGATTGCTTTACACGCAACCACGACCTTCCTCGATAGCTTGTGTCATATGCAATACTGTGTTTCACTAAACAATGAAATGCTTGTAAAATATTATTAAAACTAGCTATTATGAATAGTAATAACAAATTTTTGAAATTTTGTAAATTTCATTTTTCAAAATGGACTTCTTTTTTGGATTCGGAATATCGAAATTAACCTAGGGTAAAATTTTGGTATTTTTGTGAAAACTTACAATTTTTGATGAATAGTGAAACCACTAAGTGGTAGGTAAAAAACTGAATTTTTCATAAAACATAATTTTACCGCTTCTATGTGTGGAATTTCGAAAATCCGAGAGACATGGTTGATGTCAGTAAGTAAAATGTTATTCAATGAGATGAAAATAATTTTTTGGTGAATAGTATCTTTTTAATTTTTTTACCACGGTTAAAAGTAAAAAGGTAATTAAGGGTAAAAATGATATTATTATTACACTAACACATATCCTAATTCTATTTTACAAGTTTAATTCGACCAAAAACAACCTTTGGAATAAAACATGACCATTTAGGCCCACTTGGATTAGATTAGGACATTTATTATTAATTTATTTAAAGAAGGGTTAAAATGGTTAAAATCAAAGTATAATAAGAAAATCATTTTTAATATAGGGTTATACATAAGATAAAATCGACTATATATATTAATTATAAATATAAAAATATTTCATACATAATGGTATTTTATTTATAATTTTTAGACATTAAATAAATTAATATATTTATGACAGAACGATGATGCAGTAATTATCTTTTTAATGAAATATTGACATAATTGATGTTATAAATACCCAAATAAATGTAATATGAAACTTTTTATGAACTAAAATAATTTTATAGGTTAATATGACATGTTAGTATTTATTTAAGTAACCTGTTTTGAACTAATCATTCTGTTATGACTTTCACAAAAATCAATTACTAAATAGTGTCAAAATTGACATAAAATAGTTTTTAAAACAAATATTATATTATTAATTGTTCTTTATTCCTAAAAATATATGGTTCGGCCAAATTACATAGATAAGGTTATATATATTAATAATAAACAACTTGGGTTTCATTTGGTTTGATATGGTGTGTTAATTAACCTTATAGTGTAAGAAAACTAGAAGACACGGTAAAAGTTAAATTATCTAACTGAAAGTTAAATCTAAATGATAAGGTTACAATTGGTACCTAAACTTGTCTAAATTATATTGGATGAGATTATTCCGACCCCTACCCACCTTAGCTTAGATATATATCAATTTGGAGCTATTAAAACCGGAATCTGACTTTATAATAAAATAATATTTTTAGTTATCCCAAAGTGGCCCCTCTCCTCCCTTATAAAAGGGAACCTCCTCCCCCTCTTCCTCACACCACTTTGAGCCTTCAAGCTCGGAAAACCCCTACCAATATCTCCTCTCAACTTACCTAGATACATCCTATAGGTTATGGTCATCTTCAAATACCTATTTTAGTGCCCTAAAAGGAGGTCTCAAAGAAGCACTTCAATGAAGAGGTAATGTCCGTTACCGATTCTTTCATCTTTATTTCTTCTTCCACTTCTTCTTCTTTAGTTGTTTCATTATGAGGTAATAACATCAGTATCACTAATATACTGATATGTTATTATAAGTATGAAACAACCCTATTTCATCATCTATCCATCCTACGAAAAAAAATCACCGCGCGTGCGTATGTACGGAATACCGTCTCCACGCCGTGGTGTAATCTATTTTCCACCACCACCATAATTGGATGGGTATAATGGTGACAATAATGACTGTATATGAATATTACAAAGTGTTATTGATTCTGAAATAGTACACGTACACTCCAATACAACTCCACGATCATAGAAATGATATCATCACTCGTGTGTACGTACGGAATATCGTCTCCAGGGTGTGATGCGACTCGTTCTACATGATTATCATTTCATAATGATTATATAAATGAATTGAATGAATTAATATGATATATATTACACTGATAACGTTCTGTAAATGAGTTATCTATAAACTAAAGAGAAAAATAAGAATTTATTTGACAAAACACACATAAGAACAAAAAGTAATAAACACCCGAATAACAAGTAGCAATGAAATAATACTAATAATAATCTAATAATATGACCATATATGATATCATAACAATAAGTATTATTCTTGAAAATGTCAATAGAATTAATTAAATCATTATACAGGAGGTTCGGACACTTACTAAGAAAATCTGATCTAAGGTAAGGGAAATATCACAATCTTTTTTTTATCCGAGTTTGTTTTTACTTTGGTATTTATTGGGGTGTATTTTATAATCCACATCCATGATTCCTCAATATGTAAGACTGTTTCCCTCCACATACAATTGTTTAAATCCAATTATACCCTTCGGTGAGTTTTAGTAAAAGACATGATATGAATCTTTTTTCGTTTTCCATACGAGGTACTTTTTGACTTTTCCGACAAAAGTACGAGAAGAATGTTTTTTTAACTTATACGGCATGAATGAATTTTTAAAACAAAATTTCCAAGAATCATCCTTTACATGTTTTCATGTTTATTTTTAAACAAATTATTTTAGCTTAAAATTTTATGACATGTTAAGAAAGGAAAAGTGTTTTTGATGTTGAAAGGATATTTTCCTCAAGAATGGAGTTCAAGTGTTTTATAAAAATTATTTTCCATCTAAGAAAATATAGGTTTCTGTTTCTATACCTATTATTACATGGATTTTATTACGTTGTGATGTAAATATTTTTATGAATTCCTTTATCATATATGAATTGTTTTATGATGTCATGTTGTTTAAGAATAACATTTTTACTACATGGGTTATGCAATAATGTATGATTTTTGATGTGGTGGCACAAATAAGAATGGTATCATTATGAGATGGGTGGGACCTAGATCTCCCTCAAATGAATTGGGTAAAGATTTTATATCTCATGAGATAAACTTGGATGGAACAGTAGTTTATACCGGTTCAGTGAAACAGGACTGAAACGAGGAGTGAAATCGGTTCAGAAATGGACTTTTCCCACTAAGATAGTCTTGGCAATGAGTCTTGACTAATAAGAAATGATTCTCTATGATTATGTGTGTATGACATAAAGATTCATGTTATAAGTTATGATTATTTGGATTACATTTCACTACTATGATTTATCCCATGTTATGAAATTATGATCTCTTTTGCAGGTTAAAATTTCCCAAAGTTATGTTATTATGAATATGATGTGATTGATATTTCTTTTGTTTACCCTTACTGAGCATTTAAGCTCACCCTTTTGTATGTTTTCTTTCCCCAGGTCAGGAATAAGGTTATTAAGTAATATATGCCAAAAGGGACTATAGATATGATGAAATAAATGGGAGACAGTTTAGAGGCTATATGTGCCAGTTGTTTATGTTTCCTAGTTTCTAAAGACAATATACCTATACGGTCCTTTTGTGGTTTTGTAATATGTTGTTATAAGTATGCTTAAATTTTGAAGTATTAACAATGTATGAAACATATGGGTCGTTATAATATTCCTTAAATCTCTTAGGAGAAAATTCATGTTTACCTCCTTCACATTACATAATGCATCGGAGAGATATCTCAGGCTCACCAGCTATAGGAATTTCACGGAAACACCCATATACGTAAACAATGACCAATAACTGAAAAATATTCATAATATATAAAACATGAATAATTTATAGATTAAATTTTCACATTCAAATCATAATATATCAAAAAAAGTTATTGAAATAAACAATGCTTTATCAAATCATTTTCAAAACCATTTAAAACATTTAATAAATAGATTTTTGAATCCCAGTGTCCCATACCTCTTTAAATCTTTTAAATAAATTATCATTTGAAAGAATTAATTTCCATATAAATAAATCCTTAAAATAATTTTTAAAACATGTACATTAATGATAATGATTTAGAAGAATAAATCATTAAAACATTTAAAACAATATTTTAGTTAAAGAGTTATTAAAAAAATAAGAGACTCTTAAATAAAAATAATTGAGGAATAAAATTGAATCAAAACATTATAATATAATAAGAATAAAGGTATTGATGATATTATATGCCAATGTATTTTATATACAACATATATAATTGAATTAGTGTATAATAACAATGATGTGTTAATGGAATGTAAATTGAGATGATTTTTTAATAAAAACGTTATGCTTAGATTAAGGATAAATATATTACATAATAATGTGTGAAAAGTGTAAATACACTCAATATTATTGGATATTCAGTGTAAATAAATCAAAGGACATTCATACATGTTCATTATAAGACAAAAACCAATGAGTTTGATGTTTAACTAAATGAATTGATATTGAGTTAGTATTACTCTTATCAATTTCATATCAATGACTTGAGAGTTTATCAATGGAATGATTAAGTGTATCAAAAGTATATCCACACAAAGGGGATTGGAAATTACAACATAAATAAATAATCATTGATGTCAAAAATAATAATACCATGACATATTTAGGAATTAGAAGATTAACACAAGGAATAGAAATTGGGTTAAAATGTTCTCTTAGAGAAATTCAACAGGCTAACAACATCACATTAAAATTAATAAAATGAGATGATGAGTGGAAAAAGGGTATCTCCTCACATGGACAAAAAATTTTCATCAACACGGATATATAAGAACATATCCTAACATAAAAAGATATAAATAAAAAGACATAACAAAAAAGAAGTTTTTTAAAAGAGGAGGGTGAAAGGATCCTTAACTGATTTGGTAATATAGAAAACATACACCCCATGAATGAAGGATCATACAATGAAGATGTAAATACCCATAAAATTATGTATATTACACAATTAATACAATCAAGGGAAGCATATAAATCACATGAAAGAAAAATAGTGGAAATATTGCATGAATCTCATTTGAATACGAAGTGAGATAAAACCCCTTACCACGTTGTAATAAATTGAGCCATATGAATAGAAGATAATAAGCACCAACTGAATAATATAATACCATGAATATAAATAAAATTATTATAATATATCTAAAATTTCTGTACACAATACACCAAATTAAATAAATAAGTTGCGAACAATGGAAATCGAACAGAATTAAAAGTGAGATAAGAAAGCTCTTACCTCGTGTCTGACATGACTTGTTTGTTCCTTGTTCTTACAAGATAATAACCATAAGTTAATTTATATTTTATTAAGAAACATTTTTAAAGATTATTATTCTGTTTATATCACTTATTACCATGTTATAAACAATATGTAATCATTTAAGTAAATAATGGTCATTTTGTCGAAATTTAGTACTTGAGTAAAAAATGAACACCGTTTAATTTCAAGTATCCCATGTGGTCAAGATTTAATTATCTCCAGAATTATATTCATGATTTAGATATAATTTATATTATATACATCCATTATATATATATATGTATTTATAATAGTACATAACATTTAGAGATAAGAAAAGAAATGCACCGTTCATGGAGACGGTATGTCGTACATATGCATGAACACTAATTTGATTTCTATTTTGTTTTTTAATTGAATGAAAACATAAGGATACATAGTTATATTATAATTAAAGTATAATATCATATATAATTTCAATAAAAAAATCTTGCATATGTATCGCGTACGGTAAAAAGAGTCATGTCACTTTGAGGGGGCAGTAGTTCGCACTTTCTCATATGAAATTATCGTGTTTACTCATAACAAAAACAATAAAGTTATGCTATAAATAAGAAAATAAATAATAATAAGGAAAACATAAACATAATATATATCATATATAAAACAAATGTCATCATGATGGCCACCATAAGTTGTCGTAGGAAATAATTGAACAACCATCGTTTCGTGTGGCGTTAGTTTGCAATCCACAGAAACAATATGTTCTTTAAACATTAGATAGAGGTGTGTATAAGTTTAGTTCCACTAATTCTCAAAAAAAAACCAAGTATACGTTGGATAATGTTTTTGTTATAAAATAAATTAATCAAATGATTTTAGGTGTTGTAGATGAAAAATTAACGAAAACAATTAAAGAGAAACCACTACCTTTAATTGGGGTAACTCCCTTTGGTTTGATCAAAAAGGACTTATTGATGTGCCTTATTCCTAAGGTAAGGATTTATGGATGAAGAGAGGGATATTTAGAATTCATTTGGGTAGGGGTTGGATGAGACAAGGGGCTTGATAGGTGTGAGTAATGTTTTAGAATTGAAGTATTTTAATATGGTGGGGGAGGGGTTCTTTAGGAAAGTGTGAAAATATTATTTTATTATACAATGATTTTCGGTTTCTGAAGGTCCAAAACTAATTAATGTAGAATATTGGATGACTAAGGATCTAAATAAATTCATCCAATACGAATAGGATAGGTTTTGGATGTTGTTCTAATATTTATATTCTTATTTATTTAAATCATTTATTAATTAGGTAAATACTGCATCATTTTTCTGTCATAAATAATTTAATTTTTTTGATGTCTAAAAATTATAAAATATTACCATGTTTTATAATATATTCTATGTTTTCCAAAGAAAATTTATAGATTAAAACATAACTTATACATCCCAATGTAAAAATTAATTTACTAAAAGATATTTGTTTATGTCATTTTTGTCATTACATTATGTTAATTGAAATAAAGTGTCATTGTCTCTCGTAAGTGGATCAATGGGGTCCCAAAATTGACCCAACAATGCCCATGGTCGGACATGACTCAACAAGTAAGGTTTTGACAAGTGTTTTGTAAATTTTTTATTATTATGATATTCTTGTTACCTTGAATTACCTTGTTTACCTTTGATTGCGGAAAACAAAAGACAAAAGTTACTTTTCTCCAAAAAAAATTTATATTTTTGGAACACATTTTACATACTAATAACAACCAAGACTATCAGATTTTTTTAATTCAATTCTCAGAAGTAGAAAAATTTCATTTATATGAAAAACTCTATTTTTTAACTACTACTAAGTGGTTTCACTATTCATTAAAAATTGAAAATTTTCGAAAAAATACAAAATATTTGGCATAACCTATATTTGATATTCCAAATTAAAAAATGATGTCTATTTTAAAAAATTAAAAACATATACTTTTCATTAATTAATTTAAAATTAATTATCATTGTCATAACAAATAGAGTGTTTTTACAAAACAATATCTATCAAAATATTGACACATGATTTTGTCCCATTTCAATGTGAAATTAATTCAATGACCACCATTATATTTAATATTAAAAATATAATCTATTTAAAATTTAAAACCATTTAAAATGACAATATTAACATATAAATAAATTAGATTAAAAAATATATTTGAATTAAAATTCATTATTTTCACTATTAATTAAAAAATTTATTTTATCAGAAAAATACCATAATTTTACAGAAGGTAAATTTTAATGTTATGATTCTAAAAAAGAATATTATTTTGTCAATTAGAAAATATAAAAGACACCAAAACTATATTTAAGGATAGTTCACCATTAAAAGGAAGTAAATAAATCTTTTAAAAAATATTACAGTATTTATGCTTAAAATTAGATTCATTCACTTTTTAAGCCTCTAAATTTTATTTGAGAAATGTAAAAAAATTTAACAATAATTTATATTCATATCATAGTTAGTTCTGTCCATTCCAACCAATATAATGACTATACATTAATAACTATTTAAAATTATATTATATTATTTTTTTTATATAACTCAATGCTTTGTAGAATATAAGATTTCCAAGAAACATGTTGTTGTGCATCATGTACGGCATCAAACAAAGCATCCCTTTTTAAATTAAAATTAATATTTAATTTAAAAATATTAAAAAATATGAAAATTCCATATTCTTTATTTACTTGGGATGTTACATTAACATCACCTAAATATGTTTTCCACAGAATTAATCATACATAATCAATCATATATAACATAAGTGTTACCCATGGAAAGGATTGGGTGGCACAATCATGACATAAATCATAAGAAATGGGTGTATCTTAATAATGACCGTGAAATAAAGGAAATAAAAAGTAAATTGAATTTAATATGGTAAAATAGGCATGTATCACGAAAAGTGATGTCTAGTATAAGTGAAAACATATAAGAAATGTATGTATGATATTTTAGTATTAAAAAAATTTAGAGAGGTTTTATGGGAAATAATATAGTGCCATTAAAATAGAATAGAGAACAATACTTTCATTCAAAACATGAAGTTAACATTGAAGGTTATAATAATAAGAATTAAGGATTTTTAAAGGAAAATTTAGTCTAAAAAATGAACATATAGTTAAATTGAAATCAGGTAAAAAATTTAGATGTTCCCTTAAACCATGTTTTCTTATCAAGAAGTAATAAGGAGGGAATCACATAAAAACATGTATAGCCGAAGAATATAATGATAGAAGGGTCTTAATAAATGAATTATTTACATTTAAATACCATTTATAATATTCACATAAACAAATAATATAACTTCATTTTGGTATAAATAATGATAAGGAAACTAGGAGGAATAAAGGAGATTCAGTTAGAATTTGTCACAGATTATTCGCATGGTATTAGGTGTACTTAAGAGGTTTGAATGGGATAGAAATGAGTTTCTCATCACTTACTAATCATTAGGAATATATGGGGGAGGTGTTAAATCATACCCCATCATTACGTAATACACATACTATGACATAGCATAGACGAAATTATTGAATAAAGTATATTTGGAGATGATCCCTTACATTATGTCTAAATGCGTTCTTCCATTGTTATTAATGACTCGAATAAACAAATTTGGATTATTAATTAATAAATAAAGAAACTATTAAATATTTATTTGTTTTATTATAACATTTTTAAGTTCATTAATTCACATTTTAATGGGTTTGGTGGTTTAATTTAATTGTTCAAGAACGTTCATTTTTATAGTTTTCTTAAAGGTTTCACCTGTATTCATGAATGAAATTTCATTTAAAATGTGAAAAAACATTTATAATTATAATTAAATTTTATTTATGGTGTTACGTAACATTAAATGAAAATATAAGTAATTTTTTATAACATGATAATTATTCACTAAATAAGAAATTAATGATTATCATTTAGGTTATTTCGGGAGATTTTTCAACAACAATCATCTTGTTTTGTTTAATCATTTAGTAATTTGTACATAACATAGTTAAAAACATTAAATAGTATATAATAAATATGAAATAGCCTGGTTCAACCATAAAAATTGTTTCATGAATAGATCTAAATGCGATAAAAGAAAATGAAAACATGTCATTCTTGTAGGTTACAAATTAAGACATCATGAACAACGTTTTCCATTATAAAATAAAAATAATTGGATAAGGGGGTTGTATGATATATTCTCCCACTAGTATTATAAAATTATTTTATATGTAAGATACTGGAGTAACTATACCATTTGGATGAAGATATGTGGGGGGAGATTTACGAAAATTACTTGAAATTGAAAGGAAATTAAAGGAAGAGAGAGAGAGATAGAGGAATTACCACTTCAATCCTCATTATGGCACCATGGATTGTTCATTTTGTGGGACCAAATGATAAAGGAAGTGGGTGAGGGGACATGGAAGATGTTTCTGAATATTTTATACATGTCATGAAGCATGATAGTTATTAATAAAAGAGGTATGGTGATGTGGTTTTTATAGTGGAGGAGATGAGAGTTTTAATAATATTTAATTTCATAATTTATAATTTTACTTCAATAATAGAAAAAATGATGATTCCATGACAAAAAATATTAATGTTTTCATTTGATTTTGAGATAATTCCCTTAAATAAACAATACAATAACTGACAACGACCTAATTTAAGTATTTATAATTTATCGTAAATTATCATATTTTATTATTCATCAAAAATTCGTCAATTTTATAAAAATCTAAAAAACTCACCCTATTCATTTTTGATTGTGTAGAATGAAAAAAAATACATTTTTCAAAAATAATTTTCTAAATATGATTAATTTAATTTTTTAATTAAAAACATAATTTACACGACAAAATACAATTGTAAAACATTTATTTTCATATTCCCAAATATAGGTATATCATACTACCACATGAATCTTATATATATATATATAAGCATAGATAAGGATACTATTAATTATGTTAAGTCACTACTAATAATGGTAACATTACTATTTATAATGGTATGTTACTATTATCTGTAAATTAAGTTGGTCATATTAGACTCTATATAACACACTAATCACAACTGTGTATGTGAGATTTTCTAAATTCAAATAACAGAAGTGACAAACATATGTTTAAAGGTCACCTTGAACATAGTAGTTCATTATGTTATTATTTTTTGCGAATATATTACAGAATAATAAAAAATTAATTTCCATTGATAAAACATTGGGTCATTACATTATTCCCCCTTATTGAAATTCACCCTCGAAATTTCTTTTTTCATTCTAATACATAAATAGGTGAGGATACTTTTCCTTTATTTCCTCCTTCAGTTCCCATGTTGCTGTTTTGTGCATGTGGTTCTGCCATAGTACATTGACTAGGTGATTAGTCCTTTTACACAGAACATTATCTCTAGGATCCAATATCATCACTGGTTTCTCCTCATAAGAAAGAACATCCTTGAATTTTAAAACCTCTGAAGATAGTACAAGTGATGGATCTTGTATGTAAATCGATAAGAGGGTTACATAGAAGACATCATAAACTTTGGCCATGTTATGTCGATGTGATATTCGATAGGCCATGGCCCCAACATGGTGAAGAATCTCGAAGGAGGTGATGTACCTGGGACATAACATCCCTTTAATTCAAAAAATCATGAACTTATTTCATGGATATATGTGTTGAATTTCCAAGTATCCAACTTTGAACTCAAGGTCTCATAGAAAATTAGTTTTCATAACTATTGTGTAGGATTTGGTCTTCCATGATGTGCTTCTAAATTTAATTCAACTTATCTTCCATTTCTTCAACCATTTTAGGACTAAGAAGCTTATGCTCACCAACATCATCCTAACATGTATGTGCCATTAATTTTTTCCAATAAAGGTCTTTGTATGGTGCTAATCGGATTCTCGAGTGGAAGATATTGTTACAGCACAATTCGTCCTGTGGAATATATTGGTCCCAACATCCATTAAATTATACAGAACACACTCTCAACATATCTTCCATTATTGAATAGTCTTCTCTGATTGGCCATCAGTTTGTGGATGATAGGTTGTACTGAAGATCAGTTCAGTGCTTAGAGAATGTTTGAGATATTTCCAGAACATTGAGGTGAATCTCTTGCCATGATTGGAAACTATATATGGTGGTACTCCATGAAGACATACCACTTATTTGTTGCATATCCATGAAATCTGATCGATTTATAAGTCATCTCAAATCCTGATAATGTGATATGTCTTTGTAAGATGATCATGAATGACCAATGTAGCTCTGTTTCCTCTAGATATCCTTGTAAGTCTAGTGAAAATGTCCATGGTAATGTTCTACCACTTCTATTTTGGTATTGGTAGTGGTTGCATCATCCCCTTATACTTTTTAATTTCATCCATCATTTTTTTTCATACCATGCACATTGATGTATATTAAATAATATCACTTTTCATATTGTCTGAACAAAAGTTCTCTTAGATTTCTCGATACATCTTTGTCCTCCCTATGTGAATAGAAAAGGTTGAGCTATGTGCGTCATCCAGAAGATTCTTCTTTATCTCTAGATCTGATGGAACGCATAATTGTGACCCATGCCTCAAAACTCCATCCCCATCAATCATGGACTAAAAAGATTTCTTATTTTTAATAGCTTCAACCATTTTTAGAATTTCCACATCTTTTCTTTAAGGGTCGTTTGTTTTCTCCATGAGGGATGATTGAGAAATTATTTGAGAAAGGACTGATGAAGTTCCTTCCTTAATGATTCCCATTTCTATCCTTTGAAAATATATTATGATCTAATATTTTTAATTTATAATCATTGATAAAGATAAATGACCATTTTTTCATAGATAATTTGTCACCTTGTTTAACTTACAATGATAGTAGTGGATTGAGTAGTCATATTCTTTGATGAGATCTATCCATCTTTGCTGGAAAATATTATGCTAATTTTTTGTGAATATATATTTGAAAATCTTTTGATCAGTATATTTATCACAAATATCCCCACGGAGATAATTCTGCCATATTTTTAATGAAAACATCCCAACTTCCAACTCCAGATCATGCATATGATAGTTTTTCTCATGGATTTTCAGCTACCTTGAGGCGTAGGCTCTCACTTTATCATTTTCAAACAAAACGTACCCTAATCAGTATTTTGATGCATCACTGTACACCACAATGATTTCTCCACTTGTTGGGAGTTTGAGTACTATCATAATGATAATCCACTTTTTCATCTCTTAAAATATTCCTCAAATTATAGATTCCAGAAAAACTTTACACCCTTCCATCTTTTCATGGAAATTTGGTTTTAAAATCATGAAAAGTACTTCACAAATCATCAATAATACCCATATAAACCCAAAAAGATGCACATATCCATTACAGATGTTGGAATAGGCCACTATTCAATATCCATTGTCTTGTAAGGGTCCATACATAACCATTTTCTAGTGATAACATTCCCTATGAATGATTCTTCCTTCAACAAGAACTCACATTTCTTTAATTTTCATACTACTTATCCCTTTTCAAATTATTAAATACAATATTCAAATGCTTCTCATTTTCCACCATGATCTTGGAGTATATCATAATAGCATCAATAAATAATACCATGAATTTGTCAAGGTGATATCTAATGTCTCTATTCATTAAATCCATGATAATTTTGGAACATTAGTTTGTTCGAAAGATGTCACTATGAACTCAGAGTGTCCATACCTCGTTTGAAAGGTAGTCTTGGGAATATATTCCTTCTTAAACATTAATTGGCGATATATATACTGATGGTCCACCTTAAAGAAATTATTTTCCCTATGAAGATGATTGAACAAGTCATCTACTTTTGGTAGGAGGTACATGTTCTTTATCATGGTTTTATTTATCTCGCGCTAATCAATATACATGTGCATTGATCCATCCTTCATCATGATGAATAGGACTTGTACATCCCACGATGAAGCCCTCAGGAATATTAAACCCTTCTCCAAATTCTTCTGTAACCGTTTCTTCAACTCTTCCAGCTCTATAGTGGCCATTCTATAAGGTTTCTTCGATATAGTTAGATATAACAGAATATGTTGAATTGAGAACTCAACATATTTCTAAAGAGAAATAATTGACAACTCTTTACGGAAAACATCATTTTAATACCTCAAGAAAGAAATATATTCAATAATGATTCACTCATTTGTCTCAATCATTTGACCTAGAAATTCTTGATAATAATGAAATAATATCTACATATGTGACACTAATTATAAAGGAGATTAATCTTCCTCCTAACACTTGTAAAGATTCTGAGGATGATTTGGGATGTGAAGATTGATATCTCTTTACTGATATTTTTTGTTTGATTTTTATAATAATAGCCAATCCAAGCCGAAGATAACGTTAATCTTTAATAACGGAATTATGAAAAGATTTTATATTAGTTTCAGTCCTCAAACATTAACCAAGGAGGATTTATAAACCATGGACAATTTTTTTCCCATTCACTGTTCTCAAAGATAACTTATCCTCCAAATTTTGTGGTGGTTTTTGAATATTTCGACTAAACATGGAAGATATAGAATAATGTGTAGAAATAGAAACAAATGGTATGTTTTATTTTCATGAATGAATAACTAGCGTACCTATCATCCCATCATTGTTCATCTCCACCACAATAGTAGTGATATAATAAGTACTTCCTTGTTTCCTTGGAGGTTTTTGATGAATTCCTCTGACAAACATTGGATTATTTTTTTTTGCATAATTCCCATGTTCCTTGCAGTTGTACCACTGCATCTCTGGATGATTGTTGATCTGATCCTTCCTTTATTCATCCATATTAGTGGGATTCTTCATATACATTTTGTCATACATGGCCAGAGGACTCATTCATCTTTATTTTATGCAACTCTTGGTTCACATTAGATAGTTCCCCAGACGATTCATCCAAAAAATATTACAATTTGGATATTCAGTCTTATTTCTACCATGGGACATTTTTGTTGAAACAACCATGTTGTTATCTATTTTCATATTCTTGTCTCCAGGCCCATGAGACCACTGAGAGTATCCAAAATCAATTTCATAATTGACGGCATAAGAAACTATAAAATCATAACTACCAAAGTCTCAAATATCTAACACATCCCATAGACATTATTTTATCACGTTAAAGAAGTATTCCACCTTTAATTTGGTGTTCATGATAAAGCCATAGGTGTACCTGAAGGGCCTTGTAAGTTTTACTTCATACACCCCGATGGACTCTTCTTCCTTCTTCCAGCGTTTGAGGAACTATATTTACATCTTTAGAAAGAGGGTTGGAGGAAAATATTTTTTAACTAACAACCACTTGAATTACTCCTATTCCATGGAATCAATTTCTTCTTGGGAATTTTAATTATTGATTAGTGTCCACCATTGATCATCATCCCCATCAAAATGATAGACCGAAAATACAACTTTCTCTTCTTCCGAGCACGGGAGGATAGAAAATATCTTTTCAATGTAATTAATACAATGCCCCATAAGGAGGAGATTAGAATCTCCACTAAACATGGGAGGAATTTTCTGCATAAAGGATTCTATAGAAACTTCTTCTTTCCATGGAAGAAGAGGGTGTTCCACATTATTCATGTTATTATTCATATCTTGAGCAAGATAATCATATTTTCATGATGTTTTGAGCACCTCTTCCCATCATATCTGACATATCATTATTAAAATTTTCACATTGCCTTTCACATTGGTTTTTGGAATGCGTTCATATATTTCCATCCATTAACGTTAAAAAAAGTGCGGAAAATCAGAGGGCTTGAATAATTATATAATGATCATAAAAAAGGAAACGTTGAACATAATATGATAAACTTGTAAAGGAGATGTTTGTCATAACTTGTGATTCCCTAGGTTTAAATCAATGTTATCGTCATTCTATTTATTAAATTATTTTCTTATGGGATTCTTATATTCCTTTAATAATGGTTTTTATTAGTCTCATGAATTTACTAAATAATATTCCCCCCGAAGTGGTAAACCTTGATCATCCTTAAGGTTATTACTAATGTTATCTATTCCTAATCGACAAAATATCTAGATCATCCTCTGATACCAACTATAAACTCTCTATCCTTTAACATATAACATTACTTGATTTAAAGAATAATTATACATTAGATTATAAGAAAATGATAATAAATTCTAGTGTCTAGGATGACTATATACTTAATCAAAAATTATAAAAAAAACTTTTTATTTAAAATCCATATTGAGATCATATCATTCATTGTTCCCATAAATCTTCATAGGATAACCTAGTGATAATAAGAAAAAATGGATATGATAAAATCCAAGTAAGGGAATAAATATAACAACAAAGCGTTAGATTATGGGATAGAAGGCACGACAAGATGATATAAAAAGGCATTTAACATATGGAATAATAACATATAAACATCGGATCATATAAACCTGGAATCAAAGAAATCTATTAGAAACATAAAACATGAATTTTAACTATTCATGGTTAACCTCCAACACAGTTTCCCATAGTAACACAATTCATGTCTAAATATCGAGACCACTTACTGTAATAGCACAAGACAAGGTTAATAGTCACCCATAACGTCTCATTAGACTCAACTATACCATAATTCATTAGTGCACAATCTGGAGAACCCCATATTAACATTCCATGAATATATTTTCCACATATTGAATCATACATAATCAATCATATATTACATAAGGGTTTCCCATGGAAATGTTTGGGTAACATAATCATGACATAGAGAATAAGAAATATGTGTGTCATTATAGTTTCAGCAAAATAAAAGAACTAAAATATTCATGGAAATTAATATGGGAAAATAGAAATGTATCATGGAATGTTATGTCAATTTGAAGGGACAATATATAATAGACTTATTTATGTAATTTTAGAATTAAATTTTTTTAGAGGATTTAATGAAAATACTATAGAGCCTTTAAAATAGAAAAGAGAATGACACATTATACAAAATCATAAGTGAACTCAAGACTTTTTCATAATAAAAAATGAATTATTTTTTAAGTAAACTATTGTATTAAAACATAATATATAGCGAACATGAAATTAGGTAAGAATTTGTGGTATTACCTTAAAACAAGCTTTCTTATCAGGATGTATAGTGGAGGGAATAACTTAAAACCTTGTATATCCCAAGAAGAGAAAGATGGAAGGGTTTTGATAAACGATCTTTGTATATGTAAAAAGAAATTATAGCATGTAAATAAATTGATATGATAACTTCATTTTTATTGAAATAAATATAAGGAAACCTGAAGGAATAATGGTGATTCTGTTATAATTCCACAGGAATTATCAGCATGGTATTGGGTGTACTTAAGAAGGATAAATGAGATAGAAAGGTGTCTATAATCACTTATACATCATTATTGAACTATGGTTTAGGTGAATAATTATACCCCATCGTTAGGTATTACACATAAAATGTCATAGCATGCATGGTATTCTTGAATAAAGGTGAAATGGAGAGGATCCCTTACCTTATGTATGAATCCGTTATTCCCTTGTTATTAATGACCTAAATAAAAAAATACGTTTATTAATTAATAATTCTAGAAAATATTATATATGTAATTGATTTATTATACCCTTTTTATGTTTATTCATGGCCTCTTTAATGGCTTAAGTTGTTCAATTTCATTGTTTAGGAATGTTCATTTTTTTAGTTTCCTTGAACGATTGACTTGTATTCATGAATGAAAGTTCATTTAAATTGAAAATGATCATATAGAATTGTAATTATAGGTTATTTATGGTGTTAAAAAACATAAAATGATATTATAAATAAATTTTTTATATACCATGAAAATGATTCATTGGATAATAATTTAATGCTGATCGTTTGGGTTAATTCGGGTGTTTTTGTGACCCCAACAAACTTGTTTAGTGTAATAATTTAGTAATATGTTCATAATTTAGTTCCAAAACATTACATAGGATATGAAAAATATAACATAGGTTGGTTCAACAATAAAAAATGTTTCATTACCAGATCTGAAGGTAGTAAAATAAAATGAAAACATATTATTCTTGAAGGGGTAATTTAACACCTCAAAAAGAACATTTTCGTTTATATAATAAAAATATGATGAGAAAGTGTTTGGATGATATATTCTAAAATTATAATAATAACAGTAATGTATATGTATTATAATAGAGTTACCATACAATATGGATTAGTATAGTGGATATATATTTAACAAAATAACATCAAATTGAATGGAAATTATGGGAAGAGAGAGAGAGAGGGTAATTGCCTCTTGAATCCTCCTTAAGAAGACATGGATTGGCGTCTGGATGAGCCAGAAGCTCAAAAACATTGGGTAGGGGATAGGGAAATTTGTTGGATAGAGGTTAAATATGTCTTGAAGAATTAGTTGTGTGAAATGAAGAGGCAAGAAGGGGTTGTATTTATAGTGGAGGAGAAGAGAGTTTTCCTAATATTTAACTCATTAGTTTACTATTTTCCCTCAAGAACAACAATAGTGATGATTCAACAACCAAAATTTGTAATGCATGCATGTGACATAAATATAATGGCCTTATATCAGCCATACATCATCAGATGACATCATAATTCATGTATTTAGAATTTATCGTAAATTATCATATTTTATTATTCATCAAAAAATCACGTAGTTTAGACAAATCCCAAAACATCACCTTAACCAGTTCTCCATGTGTAGAATAAAAAAAAGAAATCAATTTTTCAAAAATAATTTTATAAATATGATTAATTTATTTTTTATTTAAAATCATCATTTACTCAAAAAACACCAATTTTAAAACACTTATTTTCTTATTCCCAAATATAGGTATATCATACTTCCACTTTAATGTTATTTATATATTATCATTGGTAATGTTACTATTAATTAGGTTATGTCACTATTCTATATAGGTAAAATTACTATTCATAAGAGTACATTACTATTCATTAAAATTTATGTTTGTTATATTAGACTCCAAATAACTTAGTGATCACAACCGTGTATTATATTTTCGAAATTCAAATCACATAAGTGAAAAACATATGTTTAAATGTCTCGTAGAACATATTAGTTTTTTATGTCATGATTTCATGTGATTTTATGACATAATTATAAGAATGTAATTTCTATTGATAAAACATTGGGCCGTTACAATATATATATGAATAACCATGAAGAAAAATATCACTTACGTCAAAATATTGAATATCATCTTAATGGGACTCGTAGAAATGAGAGGTTTTGGAATTTTTATTGGGGTATGATTCATAATAACTTGGATGAGGCAAATTAGGGATGGATAAAAGGTAACATATTTGGATGGAATGGATATTTTGTGCACTTTTTAGGGGATGGGAGATGGATTCTTCTATTGGTGAGAGGGGTGGTCTTTTTGTAAAATTAATTTATTATTATAAAAAAAGGTTAACATATTATTAGAAAATCGATTCCAATTGAGAAAATAATTATAAGGGACAATATAGTGGTTGAAAATTCATTTATCTCCAATTTTTTTGATAATATTGTTTCAAATATTAAGGCTTTAACCTTTGATTTCCAACATTACCATATCTTCTCCCTTTCCACTATGACTAAATTTTTCTAATGTCCCATAATATTATTAATTTTATAAAATGTAAAATATTTTCAAACTTTTAATATTTTTTATTATAAAAATGAAATATATTTTCAAATATCCGATTATGGTGGCCGAAAAAATTAATTTCCATAATGTGTGTTAACACAAAAAAAAATATTTTTTTAATTATTTTTTATGTATAAAAATGATTTAACCTAAATATATTGTATACTATTGATTCCTATTATATTTCATGGTTTATTATTAAATGAAATAAATTTTTGAAGAATTTTTAGTTAGTTTATAACTGAATAAAGAATTTTGAATATTTTCTTAATGTAAAATGACTAATGATGTTTTCTATTAATATAAATTTTCACATAATTTATAAATAAAAATATAATTTTAAAAGATTTATTTCACTAATTAAAAAAATATTTTTTTATGATCTAGGTTTATAATTTTAAATTCATTCTTATATAGTGATTAGTCCAAAAATGTTATGGTATATGTAAATTTGATATTTTAATTAATAATCATAAAATCAACCATTTCGTAAAAATTCGACATTTTCAACCAAAGACACTTTTTACAGGATAAATCAAAAAATGAAGTAATTTTTTAATTTTAACATTATGTTAAATGAGAAATAAACATATAATTAAGAACCTGAAATAAAAGAAAATATTTTTTTTTCATATATTGACTTTTTTAAACATTAGTTCTTCATAATAATATTTCATATAAATTACCAATTAAATCATTCTTTATATTTTTTAAAATTGAAATTTTTTTATTATAACACTCATTTAAAATGTTGTAAATTAAATTTCCAATAATATTACATAAAACATTTTATGTTATTATATTTGACCTTAAATTATTATAATCACACCACATTATGTATTTATCTTATAACCATTAAATATTAACTACTTAATTGGTATTAAAATAAAACAATAATTAGTCAAAATATTTATATTAAAATATTTTAATCTTGTAAATCCTTTTTTTACCCTTTTAATTAAAAAATGTATAAATAATATTTCAATTTTCTTAATGATGATTACCATTTTAAATTCATAATATATTGATGATTACATTAAATTATGATAAAATATATCATGTTTTTTATATTTCATGTTTCATGTGACATATGATATTTGATATAATATTTATTTAAAGAATATATGTACTAAATTCAATGGGTGATTTATTTTGCAACCTTATTTATCTTGTATCCAAAAAATTATATATATTTTTTATCAATGATGATATATGAGGTAATTAATAATATAGTCTATATGTAATATATAATGAATATTAATTTCATGATATGTACCTTTCAAATTGGAATTTTCAAGATCTATTTACATAGAAATTCAAAAACCAAATGGTTATTAAAATAATATATAAACACATTAATAAGAAAAATAAGTTTGAAGATTATTCATCCTTTGACTCCATTATTTAACATTCATTATATCTCAGGTTTACTTAGGTTTTATACTTTTTATATCAGTGAACTATTACCCCAATATAAATAAACAATAAATTTTCACGATCTTACAATATTTTATGATGAGAATTATCTGAACCTATTCCATTAGAATTCAACAAAAACATTATAATAAAATAAATTAATCAAATAAGTATATAAATCAATCATATAATCTAAAAAATGTATATTACTATTATCCCAATATAGCAAAAATTACCTTATTCCGAATTTTGTTTTTCAATCCCCAATCTTATCTATACTAATCCGCTTATTTTCCCAAAACCAATTTACCAATTATTCTACTTAATGATAATTATCTCAACATAAAATCAAATATAAACCCAATGGGTTATATATAACTCATTCCCATATTCTAACTAAAAACACAATAATTATATCAATATCGACATTTATCACCTCAAAATAAAATCACATCATGCTGAAAATCGGTATAAATGTCTACTAACATATTATAAATTGAATCTTTTTTACCCATGAAGGAATCCCATACTCATAAATTATTAATATATGATAAAATTTTACTCACAAAATCTACCCCTCGAGGTATTCCTCCAAGGTTGACTATGATAGAAGGATGATAATCATTCCTGGATCCCTCTTTCAATAGGCCATGTGTTAGATATAATTATAGGATTTTTATCATACACATGGATTAGAATTTATGATAATAAATAACACAACTTGTAAATGAATTAAAATTATAGAAAGTGGAAACCTATAACATACCACGATATATGAATTTAAGAATAAATAAAAAACTCACAACTGAATATAATTAATTTATTCCACACCAGGAAGACCACATGTACAAATAGAATAGAATAGAGTACAAGAGGCTCTTCTCCCACTCCATGCCACATACCACCTTGATCTTCAGACTTAGAGAGGGTCACCCCATAGATAATTAACCTAGGACTAAGACCAATCGATACCATAAAAAGGGGATGATTTAACTGGTACCCAATTAACATGACCAAATAAGCAGGGTCTGAGTATGTAACACAGACAAATTTTATGATTTTTTCAAATAAATTTAAATTCCTTAATATCTTGTGTTGTAGGAAACAATGAGTTTAAATAAACTATTTTATAATATTAAAATATTAAAATGTGAACATGTCAACATAACTATAAAATTTAACGATATGAATAGGAATAACTAAATTTTTAAATATATAAATTTTAGACATTTATATAATATATTCATTGGAAATAAATTTACTATAAATTACAATAAAATGATCTTTAATTAAAAGAAATGTGTTCTGAAAAAAAAAATTATACAAAATGTGACTTTATAATAATAAATTAAATTTTATAAATTTTATTGATTATTATATTAAAATTTTATATAATATATTCACCTAATTTTTTTACCAACAATATAATATTCTATCTAAGCATGTGATATGACTAAATCTAGTTTTTTGATTAAAACTATTTTTTTCAAAAAAGTTGTTGTGTCACATGCCTACAATAAAATTAATTTCTAATAAATTTAAATAATAATAATAAAAATAATAGTTTCATTTATGAAATAAAAATTTCAAAATAGTCTTGGACAGAAATTTTAATATTTTATGGAATGATTTATTTTTCAACGGATAGTGACAAATAATGATTTCTATTAAAAATGATTTTTCATTTAAAGTGTTCACAAATATACATATTTCATTAAAATTAAATAAAAGATAAATTAGTTCAAATATGTTATTATAAAACCAATTTATGTCATTGGAATCAGTTTCATGTTTAATTTTATTATTAAAATATTTTATAATTTTGCATGCATTTTCTTTGGAAAACATTTTTTCCTCACATCCATGTGGTTAATTTTAAATTATATTATATAAACTATATAAATTTAATTTAGAAAAATATATTATATATTTTAATTCATAATAAATAATACTATATAATAAATTAGAAATAATATTTTCTCATATGGAATAGTAAAAACAATAACAATAAATTATCACGGTAAAGGTTAAAATTTGTTCTCTAAGGGGTGTTACTCATAAATGATATATGTTGAAATAAACTAAAAAAATTTATTTTTTATTTTTTATTGACATAATAAGAAATTTTATCAAAATATTGTCGATAATGATCCATTTTAGAGTGATTTTTCGTGTTTAAAACATTGGTATAACTTTTTCTTTTTAAATTATTCAAATGTGTTTTCTCCCACATAAAAAAGTGAACCAACTCCCCTCACCTATTTTCAATTACAGAGCCTTTTGGTTCAGTAAATACCAGATAAATAAAATTAAATAATTACCACCTCATATCCTAGTGGCTTAATTTTTATTAGGAAACTCTCTTAAGAAGGGTTTTGGTGAAAGATATAAACGGTGTTAATTAAAGAAGAGGCATCATTCTTAATTGAGAACTTTTGTTTCATATATTCTTAATCCTATTCAAAATATTATTAAACTTTGATGATATAATATCAGTTGTATCATCCATTTTTTTATTTTTGAATATGTTAATGTAATAATATATATCCTTACCCTCCTCCGTCAAATAGGAAATGATACTTTTGATCTTCTATACGGTAGACTACTCCCTAACGAACTGTTGTAATTATTTCCATATTTTCCTCTCGTTATTGGATATAATGAAAGATTTAATATATATATATATATATATTATCAATTATTTATACAACATTAATCATAATATCATATAAATCTTCTCAACTTCTAATCTTTTAGAAAATTGTAATGTCGCACTTGTGTGCGTGTGTAATACCACCTCTATGAAGGGATGTGATTTTTATTATTTAATTTATAATTTCATTATATTAAGGAAACATTTAATAAATATATAAAATATATATGCATTAATAATTATTCTTTAATGGTTATATGTTGTTTACCATTTATGAATTCCATTCTTCATGAAAATGGATGCATTATTGATGCGTACATATGAATTACCATCTCCATTAATAATTTAATTCATTTTCATTATATAAAATTTATAGATTACTATAAATACATATAAAATTAATATATATTTTATTTATATATTTTTTAAAATTTTATATATAATTTAACTAGGATAAATTTAAAGTTACTGAAAATTACAAATCAGATCATATATGAAAAATTATGTAGATATTAACTGAAAAGTGATTTTAACTAGGATTTTCAATAATAAGTCATATGGTTCATATATACATAATATATTTTATCATGTCTTCAAGTTTGTTTGTATAATATATTTATAATAAACATATATTAATTATTAAATATATTCAAATTAATATAAATAAATTCCATAGATGGGTTAAGGGATTTTTGTCCATTTTTTATTTCTTTGTAACAAAATCAATATTCAACAAATTATTATTAGCGGTGTATATAATGCCAATGAATTAATTTTATGATTCTTATTATTACTTTTAATCTGATATAAAAGTTGGTATAAGTTCTTTTCATTCATCTATGTTATGATTTATATGACACTATAGTGGTAAATGTTTTTGGATATACTCTAATTGTTGATCAGGATTTTAATGATTAATTTACTGATGATGAAATACTATGATCTATCTCTAAAGAGAATATTATATTTTATTATTCATTGTTTATTTTTTAGAATACATTTTTCACTCATTTTCAATATTTTATGAACTAATTAGATAAAAATTAATATTTTTATGTGAATACACCATTATTTACCCTTTTAGTAAAAAACGTTTCTCTTCCATGTGCATGTTTTATAAATATGTTTTCAAATTATTTTTTAATATTTTCCTATTAATATTAAATTTAATTTTTTACCCATGTTTTTAGTTTTTTCTATAAAATGGTATAAGTGGAATATTTTCCATTTGTTTTATAAAACTAGTTACTGTTGAAATATTACTGAAATAGTCAAAAGAATATTTTTCTTAACAGGTACAACAAGAACAATATATACATCATTCAAGATTAAAAAATGATGTAAATGTTCCATTACATGTTTTAAAGGTTATTTTCAATAAAATTATTTCTATTTGTAAATATTATAGATTTTAATATAGATATTTCAAAATGGATAGTTTATTTTCTTCATAAATGTTTAATTTTTACTTTTTTGGATTTTTTTTCACCAACAATAACAACCTTTATTGTTCAATATGTTTCACTATTGATATAATCCACTCTTATGATCCTTATTTCTGACTAGAAGTTTTATGCTAAGGATTATGAGGATGATATTTTTATATTACTCAGTTATCCATTATCTATTAAGATATGATGAAATACAGAAATGTTAATGAAACAGATTCATTTTTAAAGAATTATAATTACACTGAATGTTTCATGAATTTATATATATTTTTTATTTGATGTTTTGTTTAGTTAATACACTCAAATGCATTGGGTTAATTTGCATAACTCATTAGTTATTTATGTTATGTCGAAACCTGATTTCATGACCATAATGTTATATATGGACCTAGTTTCATACACATAAGTTTATGTTTGGACCTAGTTGGAGGTTTATAAGGATATATGTTGATCTATTTTTAGGTGTGTAAGGTTATGTAGGGACATGGACTCATCTCCGTAAGGATATGTGTGGACCTATTTTCGTGTCTATAATATTATTCAAGGACTTGATTACATGTCTAAAATATTTTTCTATGTGTTTATTCTATTTCCATAACATAATGAGTTATCCAAATTACATTAATATATATAAAATATTATATATGTTTATGTTTATTCCACATTCATATTTCTATGTTATGCTCATGTGGATCATTTCCATTGAATTTAATTATTTTCATAATCATATATAAATTTTTCTTTTTTAATTACTCTAAATTATGGCCTATTAATCATGGTATCGTTATCAAATATTAATCTCATGTTATCATACCTTAGTTTGTAACACCCCAAACTTCTCCGGTACGCTTCTCATTGAATAATGTGACAGCGTGTGTTGTACGCAACATCGAGTTCTAACTCACCACAACCAATCAAACTAGCCGTTATGAATAGTAATAACTAATTTTTGAAATTATATATATATTATATTTCAAAATGGACTTCATTTTTGGTTTCGGAATATCGAAATTATCCTAAGAAGAATTTTTGGTATTTTTCTGAGAACATCCAATTTTTTTGAATAGTGCAAAATACATAAAAACAAAATTTTTAATAAAACTAATTTATAGTGATAAATTATATTATTGAGTGGTTTTAAAGTATAATTATAACATATTTTTATCATTTTATCCAATGGTGTTCATTAGAATTAATTTCACTTTGAAATTGGACCTAAACAATTGTCAATTTTGGGTATATAGTGTTTCTTAAAAACACGCTATTTGTTGTGACAGCAGGAATTAATTATAAAATTAATTAATGAAACTTATTTGTTTGGAATTTTTTAAAATAGCCATCATTTTTGAATTTGGAATATCAATTATAGCTTATGGTGAAATTTTGGCATTATTCTGAAAAACATCAATTTTTGATAAATAGTGAAACTACTAAGTGGTAGTTAAAAAACTGAATTTTTGATAAAACATAATTTTAACGCTTCTATGAATGGAATTTATAAAATATTAGAGACATAGTTAATATCAATAAGTAAAATGTGGTCCAATGAGATGAAAATAATTTTCGGTGAATAGTAACTTTTACTTTTATTTACCACGGTTAAAAGTAAATAAGGTAATTATGGGTAAAAATGATATTAATATTACCCTAACACAAGTATTAATTATTTTAGACAAGTGTATCTCGACCAAAAACAACCTTTAGAATAAAATATTATCATTTAGGTCCACTTGGATTAGATTAGGACATTTATTATTATTTAATTCAAAAAAGAGTTAAAAGAGTTAAAATCAAAGTTTATTTACTAAAACATTTTTAATATAGGGTTAAACATAAGATAAATTCAATTGAAAATATTCATTTGAAAGATAAATATATTTCCTAAATAATTATATTTTATTTATAATTTTTAGACATTATATAATTTAATTGATTTATGACACAATGATGATGCATTAATTACCATAATAGTGAAAATTTAAAATAATTGATATTATATGTACTCAAATAAATATAATTTGAGACTTTTAATGAATTAAACAATTTTACTAGGATAATATAACATATTATGATTGATTTAATTAACTTTTTTCTATGTAATAATTCTGTTATAAGTTTCAAAAAAATCAACTACTGAATAGTGTCAAAATTGACATAAACGAGTTTTTAATCAAATATTATATTATTAATTGATATTGAATTCCTAAAAATCTAAGGTTCGACCAAAGGACTTATATCATGATATGTGTATAATTAATGGACCACTTGGGGGTGTCTTGGATGTATATAGTATGTTTATTAACTATATAATATAAAAATACAAAGTGACATGGTAAATGTCAATCTAATTAACTATGAGTTAAAACTAAAATATAAGGTTAATATAGTAACCAAAACCTGTCAAAATTCTATTGGTTGAATTTTTTTCGACCTATCCCTACCATAAAAGTTGAATAATCAACTTTGGAGCAATTAGAAACTGAATATGAATTTATTATAAATTAATATTTCTTGCTTTTCCAAAGGTGCCCCTCACCCCTCTTATAAAAGGGAACTCCGCCTTATCATTACTTCACACCTTCAAAGCCTTTTGGTTCGGCAAAATTCTACCCAAATACTCTCTCAACTTCCATAACTACAAACTAGAGGCCTTAGTTTGATCAGAAAGACAACCTAAGGATCCCTTTTGATCAAATCAAAAGGAAGAACCCGAAGAAGAGGTAATGTTTTCACCACCCTTTTTCAAATTCATTTCTTCTTCCACATCTTCTTTCATTGTTATTACCATTATAAATTAATAACTCTAGTATCTTATAAAAACTATGATGTTATTATAAATATGGTACAACCATATTCAGTATTCTATCCAACCTTTGAATAACATGTCACCATAGGTGCGTACGTACGGCTTACCGTCTCCACATCGCGGTGTAATTGTGATTAAATATATTAATATTTTTATGGTTATAATAATAATGTGTAACTCATGTAAATAATAAATATAACATGATAATGATTCTTTATATATGATATAATATCCAATTATATATTATTTTAATATCAAAAGAATGATATTGTCGCTCGTGCGTATGTACGGACTACCGTCTCCACGAACGCGATGAGATTCATTCTCCATCATATCCATTCAAGTATAATTATCATTTGATGATTTAAAAATAATGTATAAGGACTTGATATAATTCTGGATATGAATATGATACATACTATCCATGAAAGACATGGCTTACGTAACAAAACATATAAATGAAAATGAGTAAGTTAACACCCGAAACGACGATAATACTAAGATATTATTAATAAAGAAATGTTAATAAGATCATATATGATATCATATTAATATATATAATTCATATATAATTTAATAAAAATTATTTCAACATTATACAGGAGGTTATCCTACCCTCAACCAAGGAAAAGTACAAGGTAAGGGTTTATTTTGCAATCTTTTCATTATCCGAGGTTGTTTATACATAATAATCTACTGGGATTTCTTTGTCATCCACATCCATGTTTCTCCTAAATGTATTTCAAAACATTTTTACCATTTACAATAATATGGGTTAAAGTCATTTATACCCTTGTTTGACTTTTATAAGAGGTTTATAATGTAATCTTTCTGTCATTTTCTAAAGAAGGTTCTTTTTAACCATTTGACAGAATTAAGGTAAGAATGTTTTTTTAACTTATACGGCAGCTGAGACTATTTTCCGCTGTTATAAAATCGTCAAAGCTTCCATTAAAAGTTTATAAGAATAATTTCAATAAAAATATTTCATTTTATATGACACTTAAATGATTTCAAAATAAAAAAGAGATATTTCTCTAAAAAGAGTTTTGATTTCATCTATGTCAACATCCTTTGATGGATTTTAAGCTTATTTAGAGATGATTTATTATGAAACAAAACTTCTATATTGTATTGAAGGTTGTGTGGTATGTTTGACTATGGATATGTTATTTTCATCGATTATAGATGAAGTAATTACATTTCTTATGCTAGTTTTAATAGGAATGTTTATGTTATGTTTAAACCTTTTCATATGGGAATGAATTGGACTTAATATGTGACGGGTGGAGCCCTCTATAGCTCCTCAATGCATCGGTAGGTATCATGAGAAAAACTAGTGTCTTGGCACAAGGCCTTGACAAAATCTTATTTGTAGTCTCGGCACAAGGCCTTGGCTATGTGGATATGATAGTCTGGAATTATGCATTCCATCATTATGAAAGTGGTTATTGATATTGCATGTGATTTTTCGATTAGTAGAATATCAATGTGAATAAGAAAATGGCATTATTTAATTTTACTTTTTCCATACTGTGTTGAAGTTCAAGTTTAAAAGGCTTTTGGTTTAGTTATACATTGCCTTAAATGTTTATTCTTATTTATGAATGTTTCCGCTATTTTGTTATCCTTACTGGGCATTTGAGCTCACCCCTTTTCTATGTTTTATTTTTCCCAGGATGTGAAGAAGTAATTTATGAATGACCTATAGGGATAGTGTGAAGGGATACGAGTGTGGACTATGGAGACTATGTTGTTGTAGTTTTCATTTTATAATTTAATGTAAACCTTATGAATATATCTAGTGTTTCCAAGGCTACTAAACCAATTGGTCTTTTAAGATTTGATCTTTCTTGTGATCATGCCAATGTCATGTAATAATTCACCGACTCTTGGTAACTAGGGTCGGGGCTTTACAGTTGGTATCATTGGATGTTTAGTACAAACCTTGGATGCTAGATTTTGATAAACTCTGATTAGAGAACATAGATTTAATATGGACTCGGAGGATTAGTATAGAAGAACGTCATAGAATTTTGGTATTGTAGAGATTTTGTGAGTTTTCCGAGAAATACATCCCTGTCTGGATACGAGCAGGTAGAGGCGGCTCTGGCATAGATGTACCTAGGGGTAAAACCTAAAAACACCACTTTGAGCTAGACTCGAATGGGAACTGGTGCACAACAATGGGCCTTGCTGCAATCCTGGTTATGAAACTCCCGCGGGATATACTTAGGATAACTCTCATTTTCTTTACAAATCATTATGAAGGGTTTAAGAGTATATACTTCCTCAAAGAAAACATTCTTATGATTATGGATTATATCTATAAATAGTTCAATTTATGTTAAGTGTTTTGTAAGTATGGGATTATGTATTTTGATTCATAAACTGATCTAGTTTATACCATTGTATAGAAATGGCGCCTAGTGGAAGAAATAGAAACCATATAAATTCACGCACTCCATGTAGGGATTTCCCTCCTGCTCAAGATAATTATAGAGGAGATGGTGATGCAACTAGTGCCGATCAGCTAATCACCATACTGGGAAAACATACTTAGGTTATGAATAATAACCTTACTCGTATGGATCACCCTGATCCACAACATGTAGGATCAATGTTAGATCACATAATGAGGCAACAACCACCAACGTTCAATGGGAGTAAAAATCCCTTAGTAACTGAGCAGTGGATATTTTCCCTAGAGAAAATATTTCAGGCTTTGGGGAGTAGTGAAAGGGAAAAAGTTATCATGGAGGTTTACCGCCTCACTGGAGAGGCTGATAAATGGTGGTGATTGATTCAAAATAAAATGGAAGATGATGAAGTATCATATATGGAATGAAGGGAGTTCAAAGATATTTTTTTAGAAAAATACTTTCCTCGCGACTGTCGAGCAGATATGGAAAGGCAGTTTCTGAGTCTGAGACAAAAGGAGGATCAGAATGTCACATACTATGAGGATAACATTACAAGGTTATCAAGGTATGCTAGAGACTATATACGTGACCCAGGAAGTAAGATTGATCGTTTCTTTTATGTATTAGAACCATTTATCCATCGAGCAATAGTATCACAATCCTTCTGGTTATACGAAGACATTGTCTCATGTGCTATCAATACCGAAAAGTAATTCTCTAAGTCTTATGACTATAAAGCAAAGAAAGAGAAGAATAGATATTCTGATCAATCTGGTAATGGAAATAAGCAGAATAATGGAAATGTTGAATATCCATCCTGTGGTAAATGTGGGAGGAAACACCCTGGTACTGGCTTGAAGGGAACGAGAGTCTGTTACAAGTGTGGTGAAAAAGGCCACCAAGATCATGATTGAAAAGGGAAAAAGGAAGATACAAATGTTTAGTACTATAATTGTAGGAAGATGGGGCATTATGAAAATGAATTTCCTAAGCTTCAGGGGAACATACCTCAAGAAATTCCAAGGGATCAAGGCCAAACATATGATATCACTACTGTGGAGGTAGAAGCTCCGAAAGAGGTGGTGGCTATTAATTTAATGGTTTCCTCAAGTTTAGAAAATGCATTATTTGATTCTGTATCATCGCATTATTTCATATCTTACCAGTTTTCTATGAAAATTAGATGTTTCCAATATGATTTAACAAGGGAGTTGTCAATTAAAACAATAAGGGAAGTATCATTGCAACAATGTAATGTGAGTCAGTCCCCATTAGACACATAAATGTTCTTTATCTGCTGATCTCATCGTCATACCTATGATTGAGTTTGATATAATCCTTGGTATGGACTGGCTTTCGGACTATGATGTGAAGATTTATTATAAGGAGAAAGAGGTTACAATTCTTGATGATGATGATAAGGAACACCTTATCCTTAGAGCAGAATCGTCACCGCCTAATTCTTTTTTAGATCCACCCAGTAGCTCCACTAAATTAAATTATTGAGGAGGAAGAGAATGAAATAAATGTGGGTGAGGAAAGGAATGTTCAAATAGAGGATGTACCAATTGTGAAAGAATATGTAGATGTATTTCCGGAAGATTTACCTTGACATCCTCCAGAACGAGAAGTTGAGTTTTCCATTGATTTAATTCCTAGATCAAGGCCTATATCAAATACCCCTTATAGAATGGCCACTAAAGAATTAGTCGAACTAAATAAACAACTAGAGGAAGGAAGTATTAAAGGATTTATTCTCCCTAGTGTTTCTCCATGGGGAGCCCCTGTTCTTTTTCTAAAAAGAAAGACGGATCCATGAGGTTATGTATCGACTACATGGAAATCAATGTTATAACAATAAGGAACATGTATCCCCTACCTCGCATTGATGATTTATTTGACCAACTGCATGGAGCTCAATAATTTTCAATGATTGACCTTCGATCTGGATACCATCAGTTGTGTGTGAAGAAGGAAGACATTCTGAAGACATCATTTTGAACCAGGTACGGGCATTATGAGTTTACAGTAATGCCTTTTGGATTGACTAATGCACCCTCTGTATTCATGGATCTGATTAATAGAGTATTCAAGGAATATCTCGATGAATTTGTGGTGGTATTAATTGATGATATCTTGGTATACTCAAAAAGCTACGAAGATCATGAAAATCACTTGTGCATTATCTTGAAGACTCTGAGAAGACATGAATTATATGGGAAGTTTAGCAAGTGTGAATTATGGCTTCAAGAGATTTCGTTTTATAGCCATATTGTCTCTAAAGATGGAATCTTTGTTGATCCTTCTAAGACCAAGGCAATCCAAGAATGGCCAGCACCTATGAATATAACTGAGGTATGTAGTTTTGTTGGTTTAGGTGGTTATTATCGACGTTTCGTCCAGAATTTTTCCCGATTGTCTAACCCATTAAAGAAGCTCACACGTAAAGGGGTTTAATTTGTTTGGGGAAAAGAGTGTGAAGAATGTTTTGAAGAACTGAAGAGAAGATTAGTCAATGCTCCTATATTGACTCTACCATCGGGGAATGATGGGTTCGTTATTTATAGTGATGCATCGACGAAAGGACTTTGTTGTGTCCTTATGCAGAATGATAGGGTTATTGCCTAAGCATCACGACAGTAGAAAATTCATGAACAGAACTATCCTACTCATGATCTCGAGTTAGCAGCTGTGATCATTGCTTTGATGATATGGATGCACTACCTCAATGGTGAAAAATGTGAGATTTATACTGATCACAAGAGTTTGATGTATATTTTCTCACAAAAAGAAATCAACATGAGGAAAAGGAGATGGCTTGAATTACTCAAGGATTATGATTGTATGATACACTACCAAACAGGGAAAGAAAACAAGGCGGCAGATGCTTTGAGAAGAAAAGACCATGGAGATTTGAACGTGATGATAATTGAAAGGGATCCAATTTTCATAGATCTAGTAGAAATGGACATGGGAATAACCAGTGAAGGTGAAACATCAATGATTTTTCAAATGGTTGCCAAACAATCTTTACTAGAATAGGATTAATTGTTCTCATAATGATGATGGAGAATTTCAAAAGAAGATTAATGCTGTGAATGATGCGATATTGAGAGATTTTTTGTATGAAAATGGAATTTCAAAATTTGGGAAGAGGCTTTGTGTTCCTGATATACCTGGTCTAAAAAGGGAATTGTTGGATGATTCTCATAGTTCCAACTTCTCTATAAACCATCGGAGCACCAAAATGTATAGATATTTGATGGAAAAATTTTTGTGGGACAACATGAAGAGGGATATTACCAATTTTGTGTCAAGATGTAAGGTTTGTCAACTAGTGAAAGGTGGAAGGCAACATCCTGGTTGAGTATTGCAACCTCTTCCCATACCTGAGTGGAAATGGGACAATATTACGATGGACTTTGTCATGGGAATACCAAAGAATCCTAGAAGGAATGATGCAATATGGGTTATTGTTGATCGTCGTACCAAGTCAGCACATTTTTTTTCTATAAGAGAATATCTACCACTGGAACATCTAGCAATACTATATATTAATGAGGTTGTGAGACTTCATGGAGTACCCCTATCGATTATTTCTGATCGTGATCCCCGTTTTCTTCGTGATTCTGGAAGTGTATTCAGAAATCCCTGGACACTGAACTTCATTTGAGCACTACCTACCACCCTCAAACAGAAGGACAATCAGAACGGACTTTTCAAACCTTAGAAAACATGTTGATATCTTGTTTACTTGACATTCAGGGTATGTGGGATCAATATTTACCTTTTGTAGAGTTTTCCTATAACAATAGCTTCCATTTGAGTATTTAGATGGCACCATATGAAGCGTTATATGGAAAGAGATGTCACACACCAACCTGTTGGGATGAAGTTGGTGAATGAAAACTTGTAGGTCCAGAACTGGTGGAGGAAACGATGGAAAAGGTGAAGGTAATCCAAAATCACATCAAAGAAGCTCAAAGTAGGCAAAAGAGTTATGACGATAATCTAAGGAAGGATTTTGAATTTCAAGTCGGTGATCAATGTTTTCCTGAAGGTATCTCCATGGAAGGGAGTCATACATTTCGGTAAGAAAGGAAAATTGAGTCCCGGTACGTTGGACCTTTCGAAATTCTAGAACAAATTGGGGTTGTAGCATACCGATTGGCAATGCCGCCATGTATCTCCAAAGTTCACGATGTGTTCCACGTATCTCTGCTGAGGAAATACATGCCTAACCCAATGCATGTACTCACCAATGAAGAATTAGAACTGGAACCCGATCTGTCTTTATTGTGAAGAGCCTGTCAGGATTCTTGATACAAGAGAACAAGTACTGAGAAACCAGACGACATGTCTGGTAAATGTTTTGTGGAGAAACCATAAGATGGAAGAGGCAACATGGGAACCCGAGGAACTTATGACGAAGAACCACCCGAGTCTTTTCATGCGGTAGTATTCTTGAAATTTTGAGGACGAATTGATTTTAATGAGAGGAGAATGTGACACCCCAACCTTCTACGGTACACTTCTCTTTGAATAATGCGATAGCGTGTGTTGTACGCAACATCGAGTTCTAACACACCACAACCAATAAAACTAGTCATTATGAATAGTTATACCTACTTTTTGAAATTATATATATTTTATATTTCAAAATGGACTTCATTTTTGGTTTCGGAATATCGAAATTATCCTAAGAATAATTTTTGGTATTTTTCTGAGAACATCCAATTTTTATGAATAGTGAAAAATACTTAAAATCAACTTTTTTAATAAAAATAATTTATAGTGATAAATTATAATATTGAGTGGTTTTAAAGTATTATTAGAATATATTTTTACCATTTTATCTAATGGTGTTCATTAGAATTAATTTCACTTTGAAATTGGACCTAAACAATTGTCAATCTTTGGGTATATATTGTTTCTTAAAAACATGCTATTTGTTGGGACAGCGGGAATTAATTAATAAATTAATTAATGAAACATATATGTTTGAAATTTTGTAAAATAGACATAATTTTGGAATTTGGAATATCAATTATATATTAGGGTGAAATTTTGGCATTGGTCTGAAAAACATCAATTTTTGATGAATAGTGAAACTACTAATTGGTAGTTAAAAAACTAAATTTTTCATAAAATTAATTTTACCGCTTATTTGAATGGAATTTCGAAAATCCGAGAGACACTGTTAATTTCAAGAAGTAAAATGGGGTTCAATGAGATGAATTTTTTTTGAATAGTAACTTTTTACTTTTATTTACCACGGTTAAAAGTAAATAGGGTAATTAAGGGTAAAAATGATATTAATATTACCCTAACACATGTCCTAATTCTATTGTACAAGTGTATCTCGACCAGAAACAACCTTTGGAATAAAATATTATCATTTAGGTCCACTTGAATTTGATTAGGTCATTTATTATTATTTAATTCAAAGAAGAGTTAAAAGAGTTAAAATCAATGGGTTTTTACTAAAACATTATTAATATAGGGTTATACATAAGTTAAATTCGATTGTAACTATTCATTAGCAAGATAAAACGATTTCCTACATAATTATATTTTATTTATAATTTTTAGACATTAAATAATTTAATTTATTTATGACACAATGATGATGCAGTAATTACCATAATAGTGAAAAATTAGAAGAATTGATATTATAAATACCTAACTACATATAATTTGAGACTTTTAATGAATTACACTAATTTTATAGGATAATATGACATATTAGGATTGATTTAATTAACTTTTTTAGAAGTAATCATTCTGTTATAAGTTTCAAAAAAATCAACTATTGAATAGTGTCAAAATTGACATAAAAGAGTTTTTAAAACAAATATTATATTATTAATGGATATTAAATTCCTAAAAATCTAAAGTTCATCCAAAAGACTTATATCATGATAGGTGTATCATTAATGGACCACATGGGAGGTTGTTTGGAATTATATAGTATTTTTATTAACTATATAATAAAAAAAATACAACGTGACATGGTAAATATCAAACTAAATAACTAAGAGTTAAACCTAAATGATAAAGATAATATAGAAACAAAAACCTGTCTAAATTCTATTGGTTGAATGGTTTTATACCTATACCCAACTTAACCTTTGAATAATAAACTTTGGAGACATTAGAAACCGAATATGAATTTATTATGAATTAATATTTCTTGCTTTTCCAAAGGTGCCCCTCACCCCTCTTATGAAAGGGCACTCACCCTTCTCAATACTTCACACCATCAAAGCCTTTTGGATCAGCCAAACTCTACCCAAATACTATCTCAACATCCCTCACTACAACCTAGATGCATTATTTTGATCATAAATCCAACTTAAAATTCCCTTTTGATCAAATCAAAAGGAAGAACCCAAAGAAGAGGTAATGTTTTCACCACCCTTTTTCAAATTCTTTTCTTCTTCCACTTCTTCATTATTTGTTATTACCATTCCAAAATAATAATTCCAGTATCATATATATAATGTTATGTTATTATAAATATGGTACAACCGTATTCAGTATTCTATCCACCCTTTGAATAACATGTCACCATATGTGCGTACGTACAACTTAGCGTCACCACGTCGTGGTGTAATTGTTATTCAATATATTATTATTTGGATGGGTATAACAATGATGTATAACTCAAATAAATAATAAATATAACATGATAATGATTCTGTATATATGATATACTATCCAATTATATATTATTTTAATATCAAAAGAATGATATTTTCACGCGTGCATACGTACGAACTACCGTCTCCACGAATGCGATGAGACTCATTCTCCATAGTATCAATTCAAGTATAATTATCATTTGATGATTTAAAAATAATGTTTATGGACTTGATATCATTCTGGATATGAATAATATACAACCTATCCATGACAAACATGGCATACGTAACAAAAAATACGAAAGAAAATGAGTAAGTTAACACCCGAAACGACGATAACACTAAGATATTATTAACAAAGCAATATTAAAAGATCATATGTGATATCATATTAATATATATAATTCTTGTATAATTTAATAACAATTATTTCACAAAATAAATGAGGTTAACTTACCCTCAACCAAGGAAAAGTACAAGGTAAGGGTTTATTTCACAATCTCTTCATTATCCGAGGTTGTTTATACGTAATAATCTTCTGGGATTTCTTTATCATCCATATCCATGTTTCTCCAAAATGTATTTCAAAACATTTTTACCATTTAAAAAAATATGGGTTAAAGTCATTTATACCCTTGTTTTACTTTTATAAGAGTTTTATAAAGTAATCATTCTGTGGTTTTCTAAACAAGGTGCTTTTTAACCTTTTGACAGAATTAATGTAAGAATGTTTTTTTAACTTATACGACGGGTGCGGCTATTTTCCGCCGTTATAAAATCGTCGAAGCTTCCCTTAAAAGCTTATAAGAATACTTTAAAATAAAATGTTTCATTTTATATGACTCTTAAATGATTTAAAAATAAAAAGAGATATTTCTCTAAAAAGAGTTTTTATTTCATCTATGTCAACATCCTTTGATGGATTTTAAGAATATATGTGGATGATTTATTATGAAACAAAACTTCCATATTGTATTGAGGGTTTGTGACATGTTTGACTATGGATATGTTATTTTCATTGTTTATGGATGAAGTATTTACATTTCGTATGCTAGTTTTAATACGAATGTTTATGTTATGTTTAATCCTTTTCATATGGGAATGCATTGGAGTTAATATGTGACGGGTGGAGCCCAATATAGATCATAGATGCATCAGTAGGCCTCGTGAGACAAACTAGTGTCTTGGCCCAAGGCCTTGACAAAATCTTATTTGTAGTCTGGGCACGAGGCCTTGGCTATGTGGATATGATAGTATGGCATTATGCATTCCATCATTATGAAAGTAATTATTGATATTACATGTGATTATTCGATTTGTAGAATATCGAAGTAAATATGTAAATGGAATTATTTGATTTTACTTTTTCCATACTTTGTTGAAGTTAAGTTTTAAAAGGCGTTTGTTTTAGTATTACATTGCCTTAAATGTTTGTTCTTCTTTATGAAAGTTTCTGCTATATTGTTATCCTTACTGGGCATTTGAGCTCACCCCTTTTCTATGTTTTATTTTTCCAAGGATATGAAGAAGTAATTTATAAATGACCTGCAGGGATAGTGTGAGGGGATGAGAGTGTGGACTATGGAGACTATGTTGTTGTAGTTTTTATTTTATGATGTAATGTAAACCTTATGAATATATCTACTGTTTCCAAGGCTACTAAACAAATCGGTCATTCGAAATTTGATCTTTCATGTGATCATGCCAATGTCATGTAATAATGCACCGACTCTGGGTAACTGGGGTCAGGGCTTTACATTGTTCCCATGATATTCCAATGTGGTCATTGAGGTCACTATTTTTTACACATACTGGGTATATGATCTCCCCCATTCTTATGTTTTCCCTTTCCCAAGTTATAATTAATGATCTTCGTAGGTTGTTTCTATTGAAATTTTTTTTGGTAATTTTTTTTGATATGTTGATTATCCTTCATGAAATAATAATATTTTTTATCTAGTTTATAGATACGCTAAACCTTTATAGTACATGGGTGTTTATTTTTTATATGTATTAAATTTTCATCTCAGAGTTGTAATATTTATGTCTTAAATTTCAAGGTCACTATATTTGTTACTATATTTATGGTTTCATATATAATTAAATATGGACCTGTGATTTTTTTACTTAGGGGAACTATCCCCGTGAAGGAATCATTCGAATTTGTCTCAATTGTCCCCTATTACATGAAAATGTACCTTATTACAAAAATGGTTTGATAAATTAGGGGGTATGTATTATAAATTCAAAAACACTATATAAACCTCAATCAAGGATTTGTGATAATGAATAGGTATGGCCTAATATAAAAATATTTTTTATAGATTGAGAATATGTCTTCTTGGTTTAGATACCCTATAAATTTTTTTCATGATTATATAGTTCACCAATATTATTATTATTACCCAAAGAATGCTTTTATGGATTTAGATAATAACATAAACCATATAGATTCATTTTAAAAATTAATGGAAATAAAAATGAAATTTCCATCCTCGTGATAATAAAATGGTTTAGAATACATGATTATCTCTTTGGTGACTATCCTCACTCAACTATCATATGCTATAAGTGTCAAAAAAGGTCATGTTGATGACTTTAATTTAAAAAGTATAAAAAAAACGCATTGAATCATTTATCGAAAAACAACCAACCTCTTTCAATGTGATTATAATAAATTAGTTTCTGAGAGATGGGTCAATTTTATATAAAAGTTATTTTCCATGCTTCATTGATTGAACCATTAATTGTTTTTCATAGTTGATTTTCATTATAAAAAAAATCATTAGTGGAATCATATAAAAAACATTAGAAAATAGTATGATATTATCTCTATATAATGGGAAGAGTCAGAGGATGTTTGTAATTAATTAATTTCCAAAACATTTATGTACAAAAATAATAATAGATTCTTTAGGTTAATAATAAGGATGTTGAATCGATTAGTTCCTATAAGGAAACATTTATAGGAATTTCAATGTATGATTATGGTTTATTCACCAAACTTGAATGAAAATTTGGTCAATTATTTAGTTTTATGAAATCAATTTTCTCAAATCAATTATATATAGTAGTGTTTTGATGTTATGAAAAAATCATTCAATGGGAACTCAAAGTGGAAATAGAAGTTAGAAACCATTAATTTTTTGGTGATAAGAATTTGGAGATGGATTTTCATTAATGATCTATATGCATATTAAATGAAGGGATAAAAACATTTCAACCTATACATTAAACAACCATTGGATGTTACACACATGTGAATACTAGAAATGAAAATTAATATTTTTCATGTGTTGGAAACATTGCATTTGAGATAAACAATGTCAAATTAATGCGAAGATTCTCGTCAATGAATGGAATAATGATATGGTTCAGTAGAATACAAAACCCACATATATATTATATAGTTGAAATGAGTTATTATTTAATAAATTCAATAACCTAATACACGGGATAATGGCGATAATAATATATAAAAACAAATGAAGATAATAGAAAAATATAATATTTATGCAATCACAACAACCGTAAAAAATCTTGTTAATTAGGAACACATAACCCACAGTCCAATGTTAGTAATTTAATGTTGTAGTATTTACGATTGATAACTATGAAAATTTTATTATTCATCTGTTTATTAAATATTATGTGATGTTAAGCATTTATTATCTCTCCCTACATAGATTCTGAAATATTGAAATCAGATTTGATATTTTGAATCAACCTATTACCATATGTCAATCCATGGATGAATGGGAAACTATAATGGAAAATTATTTTATAGATAATGTGGGATATTGTTTAAGGCATGATGTTTTAATTATATTTCTGAATAATATTAGATTTTATTTTCATATTTAAAATTATTATGGTATATACTTCTTTGTATGTGATTATATGAGTGATTAAAATTATTTCAAGATCAAATATAATTTGATCATGGGAGGATGCAAGATCAAACACTTCTACTATTTATGATAAAATTTTGCTCAATCATACATTATAGGAACCTTATGGCTCTCTATTTATGTAATGGGTTATGTTGAACCACGGGTGTAATTATTAAAGTATTAGAACATAACGAATTGTATATCATATCGAAACCATTTTTGTTTTGGTAAATATTTTTAAGAAAATGAAAATAAATTTCACTATTTTGTCAATAATAGGATCTATTGAAATATACTTATAGTACCTCAAGTTAAAAAAAGCTGTCAGGATAATCAATTTTTGGACTATGAAATAATGTTTAAATTGATCAAAGGATAACCAAATGGTGAAATTATACATACGATATGGAAATAAATTGAGTAATTATACATTTCATGTTCAATATATTGATAGTAATAGAATCCCCCAAGCATTGGTAACTGGATGTATAAATATGATTTAACACATGTACCATCATTTTGGGTGACTCAATGATCTTTTTATCAATCAAATATTTATGTCAATATAGTGGATAACATTCTCCAATCCATGTTATCTAAAATTCAAAATTAGTCATCGGGCATTAGTTTCCACCACCATGTCCATATTTTTACTCTCTATTAGTGCTTCATTATTTAGAATCAATGTTTTGTAGAATCCATGACGAAATTCATGTTTCACTTTCCTTCTTTTTTTGATGATTTTTCATCAACCCGTTTATTATGTGTTTTTTTCATAATGGAATATTCGAATAAAAATTCCTTGATTATAGATAATAAGTTAAAATTGATATAAAATAATTTTTTGAAGGGGGTATAATGTATCAACTATATATTTCAAGAAAAACAATTTGAAATAAATTTAATTTACTAAATATATTACCTAACATGAAACACTGTGTTCATTAGATTGTGATATACAATAAAATATTTAAACATTATAGTTTTAACCTAGAATTTAAATTTAGCGAGTATGAATAGGAATGAATAAATTATAAAAATTAAATGTTTTTGACATGTACGAAATGAAATCATTAGATAACAATTTCTAAGAAATATAAAAAATCACAGAAAATTAACAAAAAATGTCTTTCCAAAAATATGTTTTTTTCACAAAATATATTAGTATCATTATAAATTAAATAATCAAATATTATTGAATTATTATAAGAACATTTATATATAATATATCCAATTAAACATATTATCATTCATTTAATATGTTGTATAGGAATGGTATAAGAATCAGTCCATTTTTTCTAAAAACCATTATTTTCATAAAATGTATTTATTTCACACAACATTAATAAAATTATTTTCTTAATATAATTGTAAATTTATTTAAAAAATTGCAATTTTTTGGGATAAATATATATAAATTATCTGATTGAGGATTTTTTATATTGTTCTGAAAGTATCATTTTTTATAAATACTGAAAAGAAATAAATTTTATTTAGATTTGGATTTCCATTTAAAGTATTTGAAAAATCGAAACTTATTTTAAAAATTTTTTAAACCAAAATTATTTCAATTATATTATTATTAATCTAATTTAAGTTATTAGAATCAATTTCATTATTATTTATTATATAAAAAATTTTCATTCTTTTGAAATATTTTTCATTGTAAAACTATTATTTTATCACAACTCCGAGATTAATTTAAAAGCAATTATACAACTTCTATGAATATAATTTTGGAAAATGGATTATAACTATTTAATCATCATAAATAATATTATTAAATATATTCAAAATAATTTTTTTCATCATTATTAAAAATAGTAAAATTTGATTATCAGGTTTTGGTAAAAACATGTCTATCGAGAGATGAACTAAACATATAATATTTAAAATGACCAAAAAAATTCCCAATTCCTATTTTATAGAAATATTTCATCCTTATATCATATAAATTCTTTTATAATGAATGATTTTGGATATTTTTGGTCTGTGTTATATTTTGTTATAAATTAATCTTCTTAAAGCATTTTATTGTGTCATCTCCATCACTAATAAAAAAGAAACACATATCCTCTTTTATTCACACTTACAAACCAATTTTCTTATACAATATATGAAAAAAATTCTTTCTCAATTTCCCCCTCTAACACTAGAAGAATTATATTTATTATTCAATACTAATAATAATACTTTTCATTCAATCCAAAAAAGGATTTATGTATATGATGTATTATTTTTAACCAAGAAGTTTTGTTTTATTTCAAATTCCAAATAAGTCAAATATTACTAATATTTGATGATAATATTTCTCCATTATCTAAAATATATAGATATTTTATTATCTCAATGTAATAGTGAATATATATCTCCGCTATCATCAAATGGGAAATAAAAATATTGATCGTGCGTATGAAGGATTACCTCTATCTAAACCAATGTAATTTTTCTTCGATCAAAAAAATTGAAGGATGAATGTAATGGTGTAGTTAATGTTTATATAAAATATTATGAAATAATTATACTATTTTATTTATAATATCACTTTTACCTTATTACCTTCCAATATTTTGTATAATGATAATGTCACTTGTGTATAAATGTTGACTACCGTATCCACAAAGCAATGTTATTTTTGTTTGATTTTATTTTATCATTAATTGTAATTATAATAGATTTAATATATATATATATATATTTTATATATGATATGATAAGGAATATATAAATTTGATATATTATATAAATTTCTTTCATTCAATTTGTAGAGAAAATTGAAACAACATGCATTCATATATTTGGCCTACCATCTCCTTGAATGGTGTAATTCATTTTATATCTATTAATATTATGGATTAATATAAATAATTATATATTGAATAAATATTTATTAAATTAATATCAAGGTAAAATTATGAATTTCATTATTCCTTGATCAAATTAAAATTACAAAAAATATGAAAACAAAACCTGCATTAAAAAACAAAGTAGTTATTTTCCAAAACAGGATTTTAACAAGGAATTTATATTAAATGAGCCATAAATGGTCATCAGTAAGAAAAATATGTTATTATATATATGCTTATGGTTCTAAAATATATGTAAAAGTATCCTACCTTCATTATATATGTGATTTTAATGTTTTTTTAATAATGTTGAAACATTTGGAATGATATTTCCACCTTAATTTTATTTCTTGGAGACACATGCCATATTCAACACCTATTTCTTTTATGTGGTGCATATAATCCCCAAAAAGGATTTATATGATTATTATTATGTATTTCATGTGGTTTCTAATTCAAATCTCTTTTTTTTTTCTTTCATTGTGATTCTGATTCAAAAGATAGTGGTAATAGTTCTATGTTACAGTCTCATTGTTTATCACGATAAGTTATAATTATGTTTCCAAAGATATAAAAAGATGATTTATCTCTCAATAATATATTTAATTTTATTCTCATATATTTAATTATATAGAATACATTATTTCAATTAATTTTCCTCTCATTAATATCTAAATTTACCAAACTATTAATTTTTTAAATTGTTATTATTACTCTCTCTAATCAAAAATTAGTCCTCATTATTGAAGATTTTTTATTAAAATATTTATAAAATGTTTTATTTTTTATCCTATTATAGATAGAACTCATTTTTACACATTATTTAGAAAATATATATATCGATTAAAAATTAATCATAATTTTTTGAATAGCGGTACTTTTTTTTATTTTCTAAAAATTTGAAATGAGTCATTATTTTAACATGTATGGAATGAATGATACTTTACCTCGCAATGAATGATCAATGATTAAATGATTCCAATGCCTATTTACAAAGATATATTCAATTTAAATTATATATTTATTATATTTGCAATTGTTATATTTTAAATAAGATATGTCATAAATGAATGTATGATTTCCAGAAGAAGGTTTTCAAGATATATTCATTGAATTTATCTTCAAAAAAGAAGAAAACATTATTTTTGCTTTTGATTTTATGGGGATATGACCCAATATTACAATCCTTATTCTTCCTCCAAATGGTATATGTTTATGATTATGATTATGATATGTTTACTATTCTATTTTATTTTTCATTAGTTATCCAATTATTGAATGTTTAAATTATAATGACAATCATCAATTTTTCACTTGTTATGATTATTGTATCATCCCAGACTAGGGTTCGCCTAAAATATTCCCCAACCGTTGTTGGATACATCTACTCGAGTGTTTCTCTTAAATTATAGAGGTTAATGAATAGTTGTGAAGGCCTTGGGGTGTCCTTTAAATGATTATGACCACAATTCTAGAGTAATCATTGTAGATAAATTGAAAAAAAATCAATAGAATTAGTAAAACAATCGGATAACATATAAATAACATATTGGCAGAAAATAAACAATTCCATAAGTAATATATTATATAGATGATTATTATTATTTTCATGTTTCTAAAAATACTCTAAATAAGTATACATGGAATGTGTACAATAAATATATTAAAATACAAATAATACCAAAAACAATTATCTCAAGATAGCATCACGTGCCTCATCCTTATCTCATGCTACCCTGCTCTTATCCATGGTAAAAGGCCAACCATCGAATAGTGGATGATTTATGTATCCTTACAAGCATCTAAAAAGTCTATCTGGGTTCCCAACAGCGAAGCAAAAAAGGTGTGAGATACATTCCATGTAGGTAATCACCCAAAGGTCTATACAAATCCTAGCTATACACTATAATACTTTGCAAAATGAAATATATATATCACTATTAAGTTTTAATAAAGAGGAATGTCCCCATTCCATTTACACTAATAAAATTACAGTGTATATTCCAATAAGGCTCCACATAAAACATGGGTCAGCTTCTATAACAAGGAAGCTTCAAACCAAGAATATATAAATAATACAACATCAGCATAAATCAATATATATCATGTAAATCATGGATTTTTTACATAAAAATAAGTTTTCTATTAACCACAATTGTGTCGTATAATGATAAATATCATATTTATAATAGAAGAGTTGTATAATTAATGTGTAACTCCCTACAAGGAAAGATATAATGTTTTGTAGACCAGGGAATCCCCATTGAGTACTAGGAGAATATCAATGAAGACTCAGTGAGACTTGAATTGGGGAACATGGACCATGTCTACATACCATGTCCATTGTGATCCCAAACATACTAAATCCAATGGTTATCAAGGCTCAATGAAACCCAAAAAATAATAATACAAGGATCATACAGGTCTAAGGAATAGTCTACCATTTCCATGACCCATGGAATATCCCACAAATTGAATCATATGAAACCATTCATCAATTCAAATTATTTTTCCATGAGTATACATAGTCATAACAAAATTCATTGTCAATTTCATTTCACATTTTTACCCACTCAATTAAAATTATTTAATGTCTATTCTATCCTAAGAATCAAAATGAAAAGGTGGAAAACTGTATCCTATTAAAAATGCCAGTTCAATTAAACTTCAAGATTCCTCTAACTAGAAATGCACCGAATTACCCCATTGATGGATTAAAGAAGGGATAGTTAATGAAAATTCCCATAAAACACCCCGATGGTGGCCTGGTTTGTGGTCCAGCCTCTAACAAATCTCAAATGAACTAAAGAGCATCCCAATCATCTTTTATTTTATTTTAATCAATTAATCAATTCTTTTTTTATTCCATGATTAAATTTACAATGTGAATAAAAATGGTATGCAACTTAATAAAGTCCCAAACCACAATGTAAAATTATTGACCACCTACAAGAGGGTCTTAGTAGAGTGGTTATCTTGTATCGGCTTCTAATTTGACTCAAATTAGAAGAAAATACAAGAATAGACAATGAACCTAAAAATAGTTCATATTATCTTACACCTAAATAAATCTACCTAAACCACAAAGAATAATAAATCTCCCAAAATGAATTGATTACTCACTAACATAGGTCTAATTAGATGATCAACACTTGATTCATGGTTCATATTGAAGAATGGGATCATAGATTATGGTTTCAATTCATGAGGGTCTCTAATTGGACCACTATTATGTAGAGAAAGAAATGAGAATATAAATTAGATTTTATGATTAAATAATTGATATTCGGTAATTTTACTAGAATTTTTTCTGCTGCACAGTTTGGACGCACGGTTGGCCAAATCCTATGCTAAATATGGACCCAAAAATGTTAGGAGGGGTACCTCACATGGTTTGCTTGCATGAATGGAAAAACCATGAACGAACTATGTCTCATCCCACTATAAAAATAATTGGAGGCTACTACATGATCATGCTACTCTATCCATATAGTTTTAAAAAGAGCGCGAGCTCCTTTTTCCATCCACCCCGAACTCGCACGATTAGTCAGACTATGTGACCTACACCTCAAACATTCTACTAACTTTGATGCTTACATATTTATTCTAAAATGTGTGATTAAAGGTAATAATAGTCCAAAAAACCCTTGATACATCTTTGAACTCAATGGGTATTAAAATTACATCGTAAAAAATAATTTATCCTCAAAACAACAAGATCATTACATCATATAGAATATGTGATCATAAAATCTTCCCCCTTATATCAATTCATCATCAAATTGCCCCTTCAGGAGTGGTCGACAATCATCTGAGAATAACACTATACACTAAGTACGTATGTTGGCCTCCCACTCCTATGAGACTTCCCATAAATATTCAATCTACCATAGCACCCATATGAGTGGAACTAATCAGCCATAGATAACCATCATGATTTTGTCAATGAAATGAATCAAATGCTCCTCAAAGGACAAATCTACTAGTAAATAAACATCATTATAAAGAAAAGAATGAGAATAATTTAAATGATAGCAATATACTTCAGATACATGGATTACATCATTGAAGGATTGGTACCTCTAAGGTAACTATTGTAAATGTTATTCTAGACGTTGATGCCCTGCCTTCACCAACTTCTTGGTGAAACACCGTGTAACAGAATGATCAACATTATGTTTCATACATAGCCACTAGTACTAACAACATAGGTCATGGAATATCTTTGTGATGTCTAGGTTCACTTCCCAAGTTGAGGCATGAAACACCAACATCACCACTTTATATATGTTCACCAGAAACCAAACATGGTCAGGAATACACATGATCTCATCCACACCTACAGCCCTACCAGGATGTGGATCTTCACCATCCATAATATCCTACAGAAATAGGCCTCCTGAATCCAATAATTACCTTATAATCACTCTATCCAATAGTGTATATGTCACATTTAAGGATAAATATATATTTTTCCTTTATCATCCTCCACATCCAAGTAAATCTCCAGGAACAAATTCATAAGATTCCAGTCACTACTGGCATGCCAAAGTGATTGTATCATATTCACCCTACTCATTTCAATAGACACATCATAAAATTTAATGGTTTTATAGGGAATATCAAAGTCAAAATACTATAGACACTCAACCCACATTCAATTCCTTAGTTTCAGATTAGACACTGTATATATATATAATGGGATATTATTTTGGTCTATTTACACCACAATAATCATTTATAGAAAATATTGTCCCCAGTATTTGAATTTTTTAATGCATTTTTAAATATTTTTAACAAAAAATGGTTAGAGTGACTTTTTTTTCAAAATGTGCATCAATGATGGCATCGTGAATCCCGCCTTTTCATTACGGGTGAAAGGCAGCATCGGGGATGCCACATTTCCACTGCCATCCCAGATCGGTAACATGGAAATGGTGGCACCCACAGTGTCGCCTTTCTATATAACATCATACGAATGGTGACACTGCAGGTGATGACTTTCGCCTGACGACATTGCGAAAGGCAGCACCCGTGGTGCCACTTTTTTCTCTGCACCCTATAAAATTAAATCACCCCCAACCCCTTCTCCTCACTTCCAAACACCCATTACCTCTCAATTTCTCTCCATTGCGACGGAGTTCTGCGGTTTGAAATTTTTGGAGTTCTTTTTGATGTAATGTTTTTAATTTACTTTTTTTTATTTTTGAAAATTGTTTTTAGTTAAATATTTTTATAAATTTAATGCTTTTTATTTAGTTGAAATGTTTGTAGTTAAATATTTATATTCATTAGTAGTTTAGTTAGTTTTAATTTTTTTTGTTTACTAGATTGTTTAATGAGTTATATTTGGGAATAATAATTATCATTAGTATAAATTAAATTAGGATTATTTTATTGAAATCTTGGTAGCATAATGACTATGTTTTTTACGAAATCAAATCCCTGTCTCGATACAAACAAGTGAATGTGGATCTGGTACATATGTACCTAGGGGTAAAACTTGAAAACTCCGATTTGAGCTAAACTCGAATGGGAACTGGTGCACGACAACGGGCCTTGCTGCATTCTGGATTGACACTCCCAAAGGACATGCTTAAGATATGCATATTTCATTATAAAATAATAAAATATATAAAAAAAGAAATGATAAATTGATAATTTAGAGATGATGTTAGTAGTTATTATTAGGAATTATTATTTGAAAATTATTTAATAAATAATATAGAGTTAAAAATAAAAGTATAGTTCAAATGATTATCATAACATGGAGTTAAAAAATAACATCGAGTCAAAAAATAACAAAGTTAAAAAACAATAATTGAATAAATAAATAACATGGAGTTAAAATTTAAATAACATGGAGTGAAAATATAAATAACATGGAGTGAAAGTGATAAAATAAATAACATGGAGTTAAAATATAAATAACATGGAGTTAAAATATAAATAACATGGAATTAAAATATAAATAACATGGAGTTAGAATATAAATATCATGGAGTTAAAATATAAGTAACATTGATGTAAAATATAAAAAACATGGAGTTAAGATAAAAATAACATGGAGTTAAAATATAAATAACATGGAGTTAAAATATAAATAACATGGAGTTAAAATATAAATAACATTGAGTTAAAATATAAATAACATTGAGTTAAAATTAAAATAACATAGAGCTTCAATATAAATAACATAGAGGTAAAAAATAAATAACAGTATGTTTCGAGCTACACGATTTTCTTGCAGTGAATTGAATATAAAAATTTTAGAAGTCTCATGAGACAACGGGTTTTCTGGAATTTTGATATCCAATTCACTACAAGAAAATCTAGAAGCTTGAAACATGTTGTTATTTATTTTTTAACTCTATGTTTTTTATATTTTAACTAACTAATTAGAAAGTGTAATAAAAATTATCCTAGTTTAGGATATAAGATCTTTTAAAATTTAAGTATCATAAAGATTTAATAGTTTAGAAATAATATTTATTATTTGAAAGTGAGGTGAAATCCAACTTATTCTTGATAAGTAGTTTAATTACAGCTTCAAAGTTTAAAATCCAACTTATATTGGTATTAATCATTCTGAATGTCACTTACATTATGAAAATCTTGATCAGATATATTTTTTTACGTAGAGAGAATTGTTTTCTTGTGTGTATTTCTATGGGGAGGTTATTCAAACTGAGTAAGGAGCTTCTTACAGTACACAACCAATAACAGTAGTTAATAAAACTGATTATGTAACACTTATAGACCCTCAAAACAGAATTCATGGTTCATTAAATCTAGGACCCGATAAAAAGATCAAGTTAATGAGTTATAGACATTTGTATTTCCCGTAAAAATTGTGGCATCTAGCTTGTCCATTGGTTGATAATGTGCTATGGATAAAAACAATTAATTTGTTTTCTCAATGGTCAGATGGTACCATGATGGAGTTATATGTTGATTTTTCTATTGTACAACAACAACATTCAACGGTACAAAGACATATACTTCCACGATTCTTCAAAATTAGTCTGACCCATGAATTTTAGACTATTCCAAATGATACAGAGGACAACCTACTTGATCTCCCAAATATACATGTTTACCCGACATCTGATGAGGAGTTTCGTAATAATGAAACAGATTGTGATAGTAGTGTTGATGAGGAAGGTACAGTGGATGTTTCGAGAAATGCATTAGTTGTACAACATGATCAACCTATATTAAATCATCCAATGTTCTTTGCATCTTTTTCAGAAGCAATGACACGTGTACCTGAATTTGAAGATAATCTTCTCAAATTGGCAACTGAGTTTCTCGGAATTATATTATATAGGTTTAGTGAGATGGAAAAAGCATTATATGTTGGAAGGAATTTTACAAGTAATGATTCATTAAAAAGCACGCTAATGAGATTTCACATTCAGAGGCAGTGTAGCTATGTAGTATACAAATAAAAGTATAAAAAATATGGCATACGATGTGTTAAGTATGGGGAAGATTGTAGAATTTGATTGAGGGTGATTTCAGACATTGCACTTGGAGGATGGAGAATCTCGAGGATTGAGGAAAATCATACTTGAGTTCATCCAAGCCTGAAACAAGATCATACATCAGTTGATACTGAATTTTTGTCGTCCATTGTGGTTGAGATGATTAGGACATGTCATGATGTTGCAATATCCCTTGTACCATATAGGGTATAACTAAAATTCAGTTATAATATATCGTATAATAAGGCATGGAAGGCGAAACAGAAGGCAATTGTGAAGGTCTATGGTGATTGGGATGACTCATATTGGGTGTTGCCGCAATTTCTATCCATAATGAGGCATCATAACCATGTTTTCTTCCATCTGGATACAAATGAACATGTGTCTCATGATAACCGACTTGATCTATCTCGTGTTCAATTTCATCAGTTTTTCTGGGCATTCCGTCATGTACATCCACCTTTCATTTCTGTAAACAGTTTATTTCGATTGATGGAACATTTCTGAATGGAAAATAAAAGGGCATATTTTTTATTGCGGCAACCCAAGATGGAAACCTTTTACCTCTTCCTCTTTCCTTTTCCATTGTAGAGAAAGAAAACAATGAATCATGGAGTTGGTTTTCGGCATGTTTCTACACCCATTTCCCCAAAATTCAGGGAGTTTGTTTTATATCTGATCAGCATCGGACTATTAATGAAGAAATAAATGAAGATCCTAATACATGAAGTTACCCAAATGCACATCAATGATTTTTCATTAGACACATTGCTAGAAACATGCATAAAAAATTCCACAATGAACCGATGAAGATGGCTATCACCAGACTCAGTACACATTGTATTTGTGATTTTTTTATATCAACATAAAGATAAATTCAACATATGTGAAATATCAACTATTCTGTGTAGCATAGGAGTCCTATCAACGACTATTTGAAGAACATCTTGAACAAATCTGTCAGGTAAATGAAGATGTTTATGATTATATTATGCAAATTCCAAAAGAAAAATGGTCATTTGATTTTGATGGGGGAAGAGGTACATAAACCTAACCACAAAAATTGTAGAGTGCATAAATGGTGTCATTAAAGGGATTAAAAAGCTACCTATAACAGACCATGATCAGGAGACATTATATCGTTTTGTGATGTACTTTGTTGAATGACAAAAACTAGCATCAGATGGAATGAATCAGGGGCTAACGTACATAAGACATTTGTAACGAGAGATTGAAAAGAATATTGATGAAGCTTATGGTTATCAAGTTAATCTATTTTGACGAGAAGACTCTCGATTTTTAGTTTAAAAGAAGACGAACCCCACCATAAATAGCATTGGTGATAAATAGTGGTATTACTAGAAAGGAGGCAAAGTCAATGTTGAAGCTTTCAGGACGTATGGGTTCCATGCTCACATGCCATTGCAACATGAGCCTCTATTGACATGTCATGGGAAGAATATATTGATCCAGTGTACCGGATGAACACTATTGCTAACTTGTATATTGCACCATGGACACCTATTGGTGTGTTTCGTTATTTCCCAATGCCCAAAGCTCAACCAATAGTGGTCCCTAATATGAATTGGTTGCGTTCCCATGGGAGAACGAAGGCGAGCAGGATGAAAAATGAGATGGAATGGCCTCAAGAACAAAGACAGAGTTTGAGATACACCATAAGTCATCAATAAGATCATCATCAGAAACGATGCCCAAACATTGTTGGGTTGAGTTCACACTTTTAGCCAAAATGATGTATTTTCATTATTGGGATATTCTCATACAGTAAATTTTATATTGTTATCTCTTCCTTGGACCTCGGTTTTTTGTCCCCCATTACTGAAAATCATAACAGTAAACCCAGAAACATCTTTTGTATACCGTAATCCAAAAAATATAAACCATAATCCCGAAAATATTTTCTCAAATCATTAACCTAAACTGTAAAATGTTAAAAGAAATAAAAAAGCCAAGATACAAATAGAAAAATGTGAAACTGTGATCTTTAAATCATAAAATTGCAAACATGAATAGTAAAACCATGAATATTCTTCTAGAGAATAGAAGAGAACCCTAGAAATTGAACCCTCCTACATTGTTAATAAAGTCATAGTGACCAATGAATCTTGATGTAGTAATAGAATAACACCCAAAAAAGTGAACTCACTTACAATTACAAAATATGATCCCTAGTACTACACCTTCCACTGGTATACCCAAGGATCACATTTGAGATATACATAAAATCATTTTGAAAGGGAAATATTACATTCGAAAATAACAAAAAACCCATTCTTAATATAAAAACATTCTTTGAAAACTAGTTCACACTTCATTTCAAAATTCTTTAAGAACACCCTTCTATCTACCAAAATCAGGGGAAACCATAATTTATCAAAAAACCTTTTCGTTTAATAAAAAAGTCATGGAAATTATATTATAAAAATTTTATAAAACAAAGTGAAATCATGATTAATCCAATATAGATTAGAGATGGAACCATTTATAGGTCATGAATGAACCATGATGTGAATCCTTGATAAAACATCATTAGTTTATTTGCAGATGACTGACACCATACTAGTCATTTAGTAGACTACCCATTTTCACAGGTTGTGATAGAGGGTTGTCCAGATCAATTGATCATGGTGCATAGAGCGCACCATTTTCATCACACAGATCCTCCTCCTTCCATTATACCATACTTGCATCGTGTTGGCTTCTATGGTATTGCAGTATCAGATTGTACATTTGTAGACCATAACCTGCTAGCTGCACTCATGGAGAGGTAGTACCCAGAGACACACACATTCCACCTACCTGAGGGAGAGATGAGCATCACCCTCGAGGATGTGGTTGCGATTCATGGTCTTCCTGTCCATGGGACAACCGTTATTGGATCCACTCGGACAGCATTGTCCAACCATGCTCATCACTTGTTATGTATTGACATTTTTTCTGATCGTAGTGCTACAGATGGGGCATCAATATCGATGCCTTGGCTGGGGTCACAGATTCCACATTTAGCTGATGATGCTAACGAGAAGAAGGAGATGTGTTATGAACATGTATATATATTACAACTTCTTGAAGGGACTATGCGTACGGATCATTCAGGGATGCACGTGCACATGATGTATCAACCCCTATAAGATTATTTTTACCAGGAAGGGGTGTAAAGATGGGCATCCGCTTGCTTGTAATACACATACAGAGCATTATGCAGGATATCCAATAGGAGACACACAGGTCTTGGGGGATGTGTCATCCTTATTCAGATGTGGGCATGGGAGAACATCCCTGCATTCTTCCCTGATCTTGATATTCTGCCGGTAGAGATGATAGTGCTGCATGATGCTCTGCGTGGATGCTGGTATGATCAACCATTTCTATAAGTTTCTAATGATACTAAAAGTTATTAGCTTTAATTTATCATTTTTGATCACTATCAATGTTTTATTTTATTGGTGGTGTCAGTGAAACAATATCAATGATGTTCCAAGACATTATTTGGTCTTATATCGACTCGAGTGGGACTTTCTCTTACCCCATCAGGTATGTATATACAATCTATAATTGTCTAACAAATTTAATAATAACATGATTTTTTAGGTTACCATTTTTTCTAACAAAGCTAATATGTTATTTCAGATTTAATGGGTTTTATACTAGTCTGTTATGGACCAGTTGCCTCCATACTGCATGGCTGGTCATGATGAGGTTACCGATGTAGTTCCACTCATTCAATTTCATATTTTTGAGTGGCACCAACCTAAAAGAGTCATGCTCCGGTTTCTCTTCACTCTGTGGATTCCATTACCATCGAGGTAGACATATAAATTTCATGGGATAAAGCTGACAGGGTGGCAGGATGATGACTGGTGTCTAGTACACGCTGTATTTCACGACTGTTGGTACAAACGTGCAGTGTTTCTTATCCAGGGAGTTCCAACGATGCAGTTCTCTCTTTCAGTGCAGCAGGAGTATGAGACATGGAATAGACTAAAGTCTATACTTTATCTTAAACAAGGCGGGAGAGAGATGCATATTATTGTAAGCAAGTTAAATTATATTAATATGTTTATTTTGTTATTTTATAATTCATTTTTAATCTATTTACAGGAGGGTCACATAGATAGACATCTTCCTATTAGTGACGAGGCTGAGCATAGTGTCTTTTTTCGGGAAGACATTCATGCTCAAGCGTTGGAGATGAGATCATCTGTTCATGCATTTGTCGAGAGCCACATTGAGCGTTCGACACAGAGAAAGTCAGTTCCTGCCACAGAGGAAGATCCTGCAGTAGCTGCTAGTGCATAAGAGCCATGACCATGGTGACGTAGACAACATCGTCCTACATGTTAGGCCTCACCTGTTCCACCAGAAGAGGTCGGCCCTCTAGTAGGAAGGTCTGAGCCGATGTAGGATCTACCTCAGCCGTCATGGGATCCATCCTTTTTGACCGCATATCCTCAGTTTTCTCCATCGTGGGGTCAATATTGAGCATATATTTTGGGTTTAGAGTCATCTCATCCTTGGGGTCCAGACCCATCACAGAGTTGGGTTATAGCACCGCCATATGATTTTTTCCCCACTGTGATTATGCCGCGTTCTTCTACCATCTGTGTGGGAGAAGGATTGGGATTGTCGTACAAGGTGGAGTTAACATTTTCTCCCACTGGCACAGAGGTGGTAGATATGACAGTCGTCGTTCCAGCTCCCGAGTACCAGCCCTCTCTAGGTCATCAGTCTCCCGAGAGATCTCATTGTGGATTTCATATTTTTAGACCACCATGTGGGACAGGATCTCCTCACTGTACACATAGAAATTCATTGTTTATTCTCATTTATATGTTTTATGTCTATGGAAATGAAAAATCATTTTTTATGAAATGATTTGTGTTAGACCCCCAAGTGGGACATGATCTCTTCATCGTATACATAGACATTGATTGTTTATGTTCATTTATATGTTTTATGTCTATGAAAATGAAAAATAATTTATAAGCATTCAAAACCGCCTACTTGAAAGTTAAAAATGTTATAATACATGTCTTTGAAAAACTATAAAATTTATACAGTAAGAACAATATAAATGAAACATTAAACATTCATTAGACATATAAGTGATTGTTGAAAACAAAAATCATTTATTAAAAATTGTTCATGAAAAATAATTTTTATGCTCTCAAAAATGCATACCTGAAATTATAAATGTTTAAAGTACGTGACATTGAAAGACTATAAAATATAAAACATAAGACCAATCTTAATGAAACATTAAACATTCATTAAACATATTGTATTCAACCATGCATCAATAGGATGCCCGGTGTCGCAAGTATCACATAAATCTATAATCTTTCATGCATGAAAACATGTTATACCTCATTTAATGGGACAACTAAATCCATTCATCCATCTGCCATGTCCATATCAATATCAACATCCTGCTGCATAAAGTTATGATGAATGATATTCCCATGAAATTCTCATACATTCCCATTCGTGCAAATATCAACCCCTTCAACATCACCATGTATCCAAACATTATAATTTCTTCTACAATTGTCACCCCTTTTCCCCTGGCCTAGTAGATCATATGAATACACCTACGATTCCATATAGCCCATCGAACTCTTCATCACCATATCATTATCCTTTATTATCTTCAAAAGGCGACTGTTGGACCTCCTTGATCTTTCCATTCCAAATAGTCACATATAAGTATACTATAAACATAAAAACTTGAAAATTTATTGGTTTTTATGTTAATATAATACTTGTATGTGATTTTTTGGAATGGATAGATCAATGTGGTCCTACAGTAGCCTTTTGAAGATGATAAAGGATAAATATTTGGTGATGAAGAGTTTGATGGGCTATGTTAAATCGTTGGTGTTTTCATCTGATCAACTGGGAGTAGGGAAATGGGGTGACAATTATAGAAGAAATTATAATGGTTGGATGCATAGTGGTGTTGAAGGGGTTGATATTTCCAAGAACGGGAACCTATGAGAATTTCTTGTGGCATATCTTTCATCATACCCTTATGCGTCTAGATGTTGATATGGATATGGACATGGCTGGTTGAAGAATGAATTTCGTTGCCCCATGAAAGGAGATATAACATGTTTTCATGCATGAAAGATTATAGATGTATGTTATACTAGGGACATCGTGCATCCTATTGATGTGGGGTTTAATTCTATATGATTAATGAATGTTTAATGTTTCGTTTAGATTGGTCTTATATTTTATATTTTATAGTATTTCAAAGCCATTTACTTGAAATATTTCTATGTATCAAGTAGGTTGTTTTGAAAGATTATAAATTATTTTTCATGAAAAAATTTTATGAAATGATTTCTGTTTTCAAAAATGATTATATGTTTAATGAATGTTTAACGGTTAGTTTAGAGTGGTCATATTTTTTATATTTTATAGTATTTCAAAGTCATATACTTGAAACATTTCTATGTTTCAAGTAGGCGGTTTTGAAAGCTTATAAATTATTTTTAATGAAAAAGTTTTATGAAATGGTTTTTGTTTTCAATAGTTGATTATATTTTTAATGAATTTTTAAAATTTTCTTCTGTATTGGTCATATGGTTTATAATTTATAGTCTTCTAATGTCACATAATTGAAACATTTCTATGTTTCATGTAGGCAGTTCTGAGAGATAATATATTATTTTTCCATAACAATTATTATGAAATTATTTGTGTTTTCAACAATTTCTAATATTTTTAACGAATGTTTAATGTTTTGTTTATATTGGTCTTATGGTTTATATTTTACAGTATTTCAATGTCACGTACATGAAACGCTTTTATGTTTCAAGTAGGTGGTTTTGAAATATTATAAATTAGTTTTCATGAACAATTTTTGTGAAATAATTTTTGTTTTAAATAATTTCTTATATGTTTAATGAATGATTAAATTTTATTCTATATTGGTCTTATGATTTATATTTTATAGTATTCCAAATTCACGTACTTGAAACATTTCTATTTTTCAAGTAGGTGGTTTTGAAAGCTAATAAATTAGATTTTGTGAAAAAAATTTATGAAATGATTTGTGTTTTCAATAATTTCTTATATTTTTAATGAAAATTTACTGTTTCTTTTATATTGTTCTTATGGTTTATATTTTATAGTATTTCAATGTCATGTACTTGAAACCTTTTTAACGTTCAAGTAGGCTGTTTAGAAAGCATATAAATTAATTTTCATGAACAATTTTTATGAAAGGATTTGTGTTTACAAAAATATCTTATATGTTTAATGAATGTTTAATGTTTTGATTATATTGGTCTTATAGTTTATATTATATAGTATTTCAATGTCATGTAATTGAATCATTTATAACTTTCAAGTATGTGGTTTTGAAAGAAAATTTTAAAAAATAATAAATTTTTTTTGTTAGGTGAAAGGCGGCATCCTCTTGAACATTTTTTATGAATTATGTATACAAATACATATATAAACAAAAAAATAAAAAATTCAGAATTTTTTTTTGTTAGGGGAAATGTGGCATCATGAGTGTCGCCTTTCATCCCCAGTGGAAAGGCGGCATCTGTGATGCGGCCTTTCACCCGAAATGAATAGGCGGCATCTGCGATGCCTCCTTTGAGGTGGATTTGGAAAAAAAATTCGTGCTAATAGTTTTTTTAAATTTTTTTAAATAATGTATTAAAAAACTCCCAATATTTCAATTATTAACCAACCATAGATAAATTTACATCATGCATCGGGTAGTTCCTCTCGTGTAACCGTAGTTTCTTAGGCTTGTATGTCCTAACTCTAACTCCCTACAACAATAATGATCCCTTCCCGATACATGATGCATCCAAATATACCATGTAGCACCTTCTATGCTCAAGAAAAATCATGACCTCCACTGAATTCAATCTCTCTTTCATCTTCAGAAATGGTTCCTCAATGATATCATATCATATAAACATCACACCCATAATATTCAAGTCTAATAATAGAACTACTAAGTGTGATAATTCTATTATGAAATTCATACATTATCTATTTATCCCCAAGAAAAATCATTTTTCAAATACATTCTTGAGATGCACATAAGAAAAAACATCTCCCACCATCCCTGGTTCTACTTATACTTCTATATCTAATATGACCAAAGAAGTGAACCTTATCTATCTAGAAGTGGAATTCTGTGAGATTATCATATAATTAATGCTCTATTAATATATTCAGAATAATATCATGATGTATGTCAGGGTCATGTCAATTTTGAGAATACACTAAGATATCATCAAAAAAAACCACAAATGAATGTAGATAATGATGGAAAACTCAGTTCATTTTTGTCATGAAAACAGATGGAATGTTTTTGTGACAAGACGACATAACTATATATGTGTACATACCATATCTATTATGGAATGTTGTATGAGGAATGTTTGTATCTCGACCATATGCATTCTGTATGCTGACCTCCAATAAATTCTCGATAACATCTGAACTCATCAATGCTAATACAAAATGAAATCTATCTATGGAAAATGTTATCGGTTCTTAACCATCATCTATGTAAATTTATGATAATCTACATGGGCATCACCCAACTTGTATTCTAAAATGATTGGTGACACCCATAGAGAATTTCTAGGTTGAATAAACCCATTTGCATCAAAATCCTATAAATTCATCTTGATCTCATGCACTCCATTACAGCCATCCGATATGGATGAATGGATATTGTTAGATATCTTGAAACAATCTCGATGGAGAAATCCACCGCTATATCTAGAGGTAAACTAGAAATTCCATCTTGCATAACATCCATGAATTAAAAAACCACTAGAGTAAATTCCACTTGATGCATTGTTTGATCATCTAGATACACCCTCGCAATATGGTTTGTCATCCTGCCTATCCCACAATGCGTTTTCCATGTCGACTCAGCTTGACATCACATTCTCCCTTGTGATCAAAAATTGTGCCCTATCCTGATATGAAAGTCACCATCTGATGATATCATTAAACATAGGATCAATATAATACTATCTTTAAAATTACAATTATGACTTCAAACCTCATAATCGCATGGATAAAAATATTCTATATGCAGTGACACCCGCAATCCTTAAGGGGTAACTCCCTTCATTAATGTACATAATTTTTTATTTTCTCCAACAGACTTCCTACAATTATTAATCCCTTGGATAATTGAATAACATTCCCACAACAATCCAACATAGGCATATGTATGAAAATTTGTGATGCACCTATATGAATTAGAGAAGAAATAATATTTTTGGAAACCAGAATTGTACCTCTCATCGAAGAAAGTTAGGAACCCGACTCCCCTTGTGCATGTTTTACAGAATAAAGTTGGCTTGAACCACATCTATGTGACACAACCTCACTACCTAGAGTTTCCTAGCATGATATCTTGTTTTAATTGGTTCTTGTGTTCCTTTTCCACATCCACCGCTACCTTTTCCAAATCAAATAGAACTTCTCCAACTCCCAGCCTGATATGGAACTTTAAAACCTTTTTTCAAACCTATTGTTTAAGCTGACCCCCTAACTCTCATAGGTAGATGTATGGTCCTAAAAAAATGATACACATTACCCATCATAGTAGAATCTCGGCAATCAATTAGGTCATGAAAACACTTATTCCTCAGGTGTCCCCATTTTCCAAAAAAAAATTATAGAAAACTACACTTTCAGCACTAGTTGCATGACATGTACTTATCTCAAGGGATGCCTCAAAATAGGGATTCCTTCCAAAATAAGTTGAACCACATGGTCAAGAGAATGTAATTCTATACTCTATTATTCCATCATCTCTCAAGTTATTTCATTTAGTTAGTGCATGATTTCAACCTTCAGTAATAGAGGTCAATCTAATCATATTTACATGAGATCAAATGGCATGTCAATGACCATCCTCGAAGCATCATTCCCTCGATAGCTCATTGACATGGTATGTCAATGATAAATTGTAAAAATCTATAAATCATGTTGAATACTACATAAATGTAAAAGTGCACTACTCTAGACCCATGAAAACATTATCCCACCCTACCATGAAAGTATTGGGGTAAAATTAGTTGTAGAATATAGTTAATAAATAAACCCAAACCATATCTCTTATATGTTCATCCGATGTAAAAACATCCTACAAGTTTTTTGTGGCTCCTCGTAGCATAAATTTTTCAATCCTTACTCTCCTCTCAAGTGGTGTCTATGGATTCTTAAATATAAAAAATGTAGTGTCAATCTAAAGTTGTTCAGCCTATGAACCACCATCCACTAATACTGTGGGATGATTCGGTAGCGGGATCACATGCATCAAATCAACCATAGATGAGGAAGACTATGGTTGTCCATGAAACTTCTACATATAGCATAAAACCCCTCATGTAATTGTGCCTGAGTATCATTGTCTGTAATAAATTCTAGTTCCTCAACTATAATAATAGGTGGATGTATTGTTATCCCATGAACCACCACCTCCAATCCAAGTTCATCACCACCCTTCTGGAATATAAAAAAGGATATCATGGTTTCATGTCTCTAAAATGACGAAAAATGCTTCATAAAAGAATGACACCAATGTTCACATCATAAAAGCATTGGACATGTCAAAAAATTCATATTACTAGGTCATTCCACACAACCAGCTCATAAATATTGGACAATATAAAAAGAAACAATCACATGAATTCACTATATACATTATCTATTCCCACTCAAAAACTAGGTATGGGACGAGTTCTTTATTCATCATTATAGTTCTCTATTTTAATTTCATAATCATTCCAATTTAATTTTTAATGGTCGAACATAATGGTTCATCAATTACCAATCCTTAAGGTACCAGTCTCCTCCAGAACTAAAATACGGAATCTACTTAATCCACACCATAACACATTCTAGTCCATGAGACCAATGGCCGATGACTAAATGTTCCACGGTCTGCTGCATTAGGGTTTTTCAATAGCCAAATTTGGAAAAAAACTACATAGGTTAAAACATGAACTCTGAGTACCAACCATGCTTCAAAATTAATTATCCAAAATATCTACCACATCAATAGAAATATCAATCACAACACTTGTCACAACATTATGAAAATAAATAACCCACACTATTTTTCATGGCATTAAAATTGTAGCAGGTGAAAGAAAAATGATACGTGAGATGACATATCTACATCTCATAATGTTTCAATACAATATAACGAACAATCATATCAATAATAACATGATAATTTTTGAGCCTCACCCAACTATGGAATCAAATTAACATTAATAGTCCAAATCAAGAAAATATCAATTTCCATTTGAGGAAATTTTTCATTTTCCAGTATGTGGGTTTTCTAATCCCAGGCCTAACTCATTACCAAATTCCTATTCCTTACTATTCAAATCTATTATCATGAAATAATAAACTAGAATTGAGAATAAATACTTCTCTAATACCATAATATACCTAGACCCAGATACCACTCAATACTGCCCCAAGCCCGATTGGTTACATAGACTCATGAATATCTCCCTAAATTATAGAGGTTGCTGACTAATACTAAGGGGTCTAAGTTTTGTCAATGTGAATACTATTCCATAATTACCTAAGCTATCAAATCAGATATATATCAATAAATAAGTATCAAAATATGTAAAATAATCTTACATCAGATAAATATCCTAGAAATTTATATGTCATGTGTAAAATAAATATATTAAAACCAAAAAAATAAATAAAATTGTTATCTCTAGATATAATCATGTTCCTAGGCTCGGTCTCATTCTCCATTTCTCCTATGTATAGTACAAGGTCAAGCATCAAACTGTTGTTGCTTTCCCATATCCCTACCTTTATCAAAATATTCTATCAAGGTAAAAAACAACTGCCTGAATAGGGTGTGGGATACAATCATAGTAGGTAAGCACCCAATGGTATATATTAATCCACATTGTAAAATATTAGCTAAAGAAGATTGTAGTATATATCACAGGCAAGCAATAATAATGTGGAAAATTTACAAGGAAGTTACACTGCAATATAAGTAATATTGTATGTCCTATCAAAGCTCTCTACAGAACATGACTAATCTCGTATAATGAGGCTGCTACAAACCATGTTGAAATAAGTAAGATTGAATCACTGAACATCCACACAAATAATTTAAAATACGAGCCTTCTATATAACCATAAGTTTTATAACAACACAATTGCTTCGTATAACCAATATTATCACATTTACCAAGGATGGTCCATATAATCAATTTTTCTAACCCTGCAAGTCTATATCTAATGTATAGTGGACCAAATAATCCTTTTCTATTCCAGGGTTCCTCTCGATGGAAACTCCATTAGGCATGAATATGGGTCTAAGGAGAATTTCTACAAACCATGTCCACTGTGAGCCCAAAAAACTGAATCCAAGGGGTAGCAAGGACCATGTCATCCCATGTTATCATAATGCACGGATAATATAGGTCCAAGGAATTCTCTACCATTTCCATGACACATGGAAAAGAACAATGATGGTGTTCTATGTAACAATTCATTAATTAACATTCATATTATATGTGTATACCCACTCATAACACAATTCACATTAAATTCAATTCCCAGATTTTACCCACTCCTATACGTATTTACATCAATTCCATTCAATCAAAAACATCTTCACAAAAAAGAAGGGAAACCATCTCATATTCAACTAATTTAGTCCAATTGAATTATTAATAGGATTCATCAACCTAGAGAATCACCAACTCGCCCCATGGAAGGTTTTAGAAATTCATAAGGAAAATAAATTCCCATGGAACACCAGATGGGTTTCCTTTGTTGGGGAAAAAACCTCCAACACATATCAAAGGAACTAAATTGAATACCTAACATGATACATTTAATTTATTTCAATTATTTAATAAATTTTCAAGACAGTGTTGTCAATTATGTTGGTACAATAATGTAAACAATCTTAATAAATCACCAAACTACATGGTAATAGAATATCTTACCAACCGTATGTCCATAGTATGGTGATATTCTAGTACAAGCTTCTGAATCAAACCATAGCATTTGAAAATATAAAAAAATATGAAAAAATATAAATAAATAATACTATCTTATGCCTAAATAACTTAATAGATAACAAAAATTGATATTAATGGATAAAAAGTAATAAATTACTCATCGACATAAATCCAACAAGATGATCAATGCTCAATTCTAAGTCTGAATGGAAGAAAAGGACCTAAGACTATTTTCTGGCTTCAGTAATAGATTCAATGGGTCCATATTTGTGTAGAGGATTAAATGAGAATATAAATTATGTTAAAATATTATTTAATTAAATATGGTAATTTTGTAAAAATATTCACGGGCCTCTTGGTTTTGTGACATGGTTGGCTATGTTATGCACCAACAGTGAACCAACTACTGTAAGGAGGAGAACCTCACATGGTCTTCTTGCCTAGTTTTCCAAATAATTCTCAAACAATGTCTCAATCCACTATTAAAAAATTTAGTGGCTACTTCGTAGGTGTTATCCCCCATTCGCATAGCTTGACATACTTTGTATTCCCTTCTTTCCCACTACCCAATACATAAATAGTTGGTTAGAAAATGTGGTCTACCCCATAGGGTTTCTACTTACCATTTGGCATGCCATTTTTTGCAAAAATATTAGATTAGGGATCCGAAGAATCCCCACACACCTCTAATACCTCCAAGACCTCAAATTATAATCACCATAGGTTGTAAACAATAATTTTAACTAAAAACAAAAAGATATATACCTTGAATAAAAACATGGGATCTTATAATTATAGTGATTTATTCATTGAATTTATATGAAAGGATTATGATTTTGTAAAGGTTGTTAATGTTAATTCCCTCCAATGTATTTGGTAATAATTGATAAATCATGATATAATTAATTTATGCATGGACCACATTTCATGTCCAAATGTTATGTGTGGACCTCATTTTAGATCAATAAGGTTATACATGGACCTAGTTTTATGTCCCCTGATTTTAGTACGGTTTTTCTTTCATGTCCATAATATTATTTTTGAACCAAGTTTCATGTTGACATCATTATGTGTTGAACTTGTTTTATGTCCATAAAGATATCCGTGGACATTATTCCATGTCCACAATATTATAGGAGGGACTAATTCCATGTATTTAATTATTGAATCTATGTCTATTCATACAAGTTTAAAACCGTATATTTTTATCTTTATTACACATTTTTATGTCTATTTTATACTCACATAACTCATTTTAATTTATTTCCTATATAAATCATTTCTTTTTAACTAACTGCATTTATTCCATTACTCGGGATAGAGTTATATGTTTTACAGAGTATGGTTTTAAAATGTTATTTTCAAGTTCTCAAAAACTTATATCAATGTTATGAAAATGTGTTCATTGATATTACCCTTGTTTACCAGTATTGATCATTTAATCTAACAATTCCTTGTGTTTTCCATTCTAATATTTATAAAGAATGTATTAAACATTGTATAACTAAGAAGAATACTACGTGGGATGATCTTTTGCAGAAATGTTTAATTTTATACAAAAAATAAAGAATATTGTTTATCTAGAATTTAATGACACTAAAAAATTACATATCATTGGCATGTATTTGTGAAATATATTGAATAATCTTCTAAAAGATATAATATTTATGTACAAAACACCTAGTTCACTATATATTAAATCATTATAGGATAACACCAACATGGTTTAGTACCTAAATAGTAACATGATGTGTTCTTGAGTCTGATAAGATCTAATACATGTAAATAAGAACTACATAACTCCAAAATATTGAAAAATACCACCAAGTACACAAATTATGAAAAAACCACGTTATGATATGTTATGTTTTTACTAATACTCCATGAATTCTCATCTTTATTTAATTTAGATATGTGTCTGAATGATACTTAGAAATTAAGTTGTAGTAATGAAGAGATTTTCCCAAAAAGGATACATCCCTGATGATTCTCAATTGTCCTAAAATCCATTGGTGAGCAGGTTGGGCCACATAGACCATCATAAACTGTCTCTTTCTCTCAAGTCTGGTAATATTTACTTTCATTCCCATAGTATCCCACATGTTAGGTCACATAGACCATCATAACCCACTATCACCTCATAGTTCCAATCATAACACTATGTTAGACAAATCCAGGTCCTCATGTCATGTCAACTATCTCAGTCTCATCACCACATCTCATGAAGTGTCTGAAAAATCTCCACTTCTAGAGATATTGATCCACGATGGGTATACCATTATCTTAGGTACTATGGAGTTAAAAATAAAAAAAAACCTAGACCCAACAAATCAAAATAAAACTATGCCATCAAATCAATCACAATAATCTAGTTTCAAAGGACAAAAAATATGGTTCTTTCAGATAGGCATACCATGGAGTATAATGTGCATCTATAATATAAGTTCACACTATAATAAGATCTCTCTAATCTATGGTCAATAAGATATTCCATCAAATTTATCACATCAAGGAAACATAGGTACACATATAATTGTATAATATCATTAAGATTCAAAACAGTTACACACGGGATCAAACACCACAAGGTGAACAATCATCAACCATGGGCTCCACCAGATACACAATCGCACACTATTTGATCCATCATCATCCTTCATTATCATTGTCTATACCACCACCTAATATATATTTTTAATTATAAATAAAATAAATTTTATGGAGTAAGTGAGAAACCAACAAGTACATCATAGCCTTCAAAAAATATAGCACATTTCAAAATTATTAAGGACCAACTTAAAACCAGTAGACCTACTATTCTTAAACAATTTCCAGAAGAGAGATGTTACCTCTTTTCTAGGGTCATCTCTGATGATCCCATCAAAATGGGATGCTAACTTCCCCCAAGCTCGCATGAACTCCTCCTCCTTAATTTTATTGTTTTTGAAACCTTTGACTAAGATTTGGTGTTGTTTGGAAATCCACTCACTTTGTTCCGTGGTCACGTCAACTTGTATCTATATTTCTTTCATCAATTCTGGTGTCTCAGGAGAAGCATGGAAGTCTACCACCTTCTCATCCATACCCTCTTCTGAATGCACAAGTAACTCCCATAGATATTCTATGATCACAGACTCCCCTTCCAGCTTCCCATGGATCCCTTTCACTCCCACTATGGTAGGTGAGGCCAATTCACTCAGTTTCACCTCCTCTTCCACTACACCAGACTTGTCAGTTGGCCCAGTTCCTGCCTCCCACTGCATACCTTGAGTGGCATCCACCTTCAACCTTTTTATCACCTCCTCAGTATTTAATTGCCTCTCCTCATGATGATCTCCTTCCTGAGAGGGTTCATTCTCATGTAACTCGTTGACCAAGACTAGCTTTTCATCCACTCTCCACAATGATCGGGTCTTGAGTTCCTTGGGTTTCCCAACTTTTTTAGCCTACCGGGTCTCCATTGGTCAAGGTATAAAAGAGTAGTCTTTGCACCCCTACAGTTTCGGCTTCCTAGAAACAATACAGCACCATAGGTCCCTATTCTCTTTGTTCTTTTTCTTCTATCATTGGTTGTGCATGTCTATCCCTCCCCTCCCAATCTATTGTCCTCAAAAAATTGACCATCACTCTCCGAATTGGTATCATAAGATCCCTTGGAGTGACCCTCAGACTCAACCACATTAATCAAGTTCTCAAAATGGTTTTTTAGGGGAATACAGGAAAGAGCTCCCCTCGGGTTGAAGTACTTCCTGGAATCCAGTGACCTACTATGCCCCACTAATATCTTCTCCCACTCCTAGACTACCATCAACATATTCTTGAATTTATACAACCTTCAAGTGATAAATTTTCTTGCATCCCTCACTACCATTGAATACGATCTAGGAATTTGGATTGCCTCATCCCCAGAAGCTGATCCATCTACTTCAGCAGCTCTTGCAACCTACCCCGGAGCCTGAGTGTGGGTAGAAGCTGAGAACTGAGTACCATGAACCGCTTCACTATCCCTAGAGCCCCCTCCTTAGTCCTATTGGGGTGGGGGGGCGAGTGGCCATGTCACCTCTCATCCTCATGAAGACTGTCGCGACACTTGGACCTGGAGGTACCAAGTTTTTTTTGTGCACCCCAACCTCCCCTGAGTATTCCACTATCTCCAGATTACCCCCATACATCTCTTCTTTCTCATCCCTACCATCAAAATCCCACACACTCTAGTTCTAAATAGCTTCATCCATCACCACATTCCCTCAGTTGTTCCAATCACCTCTTCCCTCATTGCCTGTTATAGGTTCATTCCATTAATGTGTGTAGGTGAAATCACCACAACGATATTTTCCCATGTGTCAGTTCTCCCAATTCAAGGGCCATGTAAGAGTATCCTTCTCCTAGTTCTCTTCACAATGACTCTATGAATGTGGAGAAACCCCTAGTCGAAAGGCTATTGTTGGATACATCAAGCACTGAACCTCCATGTTTTGATTTTTCCTTAATCTCCTCATAATCTATAGTGTTGTGTCCCAACCTAAAACTACCTTTTCTCCTCCATATATTCATTCCATATTTCTAGGATAAATTCTACATCCATCCCTTACATATCTCTTTGATGTCTTTGGGTCGTCATATAGGGAAGATTATACCAAGACGTATAGTCAGACTCTATAGTTTTCTAACTTTAACTCCCCCCCACTTTTGATATACCCATTTGTTTCCAAGTGTCTCCTATTTAGGAGGATGCAGCCTCCCTTATAGCAGGATTCATTATGTTCCTACTCTAGATTTTTCAATGCGTATAATGGAAAGATCCCCATGGAAATTACAAGGGGACCATGGGAGGGACTTCACTTCTCTATTATGTACTCGGAGCCAGCCTTCATCTCGTACAAGGGTAACATTTCTCACTTTTTTGTTGTATAATGGTTTTGGAATGTGTACATGATCTTGTTCAAAGATCATGAACAAATTCTCATCCACTCACTTCAAAAAGGCTATGAATTCTGATGCCTATGACAAAATCATGTTTGACAATTGATTTTGATATTCATATAGAATACACATGACATCAGTACCTGGGTTAATGTGAAATTACATGCCTATGAAATCAGGAAACATAAGGCCTCTATTGTTTCCATACATTAACATAAATAGAACCCTACCAAAGTCATTGATTTTCCCAAGAAATTTAATCTACATGGATGTATAAACATTGACCCCACCAATCGGTATATCTGGAACTTTTGAAACATAACCTCTCTATATATTTGGTTCAAGTTGGAGACCAGGTCATCACTATGAATATGACAATTAGTGACACTGTTATCTTTATATCCATTATTTACTAGAAAAACAAAAACCCAAGAGAGTTAGTCCTTATGAATGGACCTTAAAACATTTGATCTCTAGATCCTTTCAAGGGTTGTCGAGGGGGAACATCAATGTGGTTTTTTGTGTGGAGGATAGGAAAGGTTAGAGTCCTTTCTAGAGGACAATGATCCTAGATTTTGTCTATTTTATGGATAGGAAAGGGATTTCTAACCATGGGTACTTATGTGAAAACTTTACACGGTGCATCAAACAAATGGAGAGCCACCGATCATGGAGCTGCTCGACCCAATGCCTGGACAACATGCACGCCTTATATAGGTTCCCCAACACCATGGTACTATCTTGGTTCGGGTGTTATCTGATCGTTCCCCTCTCCCATTTTTCCTATCTTCAGGGCAGTTCCACCAAGAAAGATTCGGGTATTTTATACAATGAGATATCCTCCTGGGGTTTCACGACCTACTTAGTGACCGAATGAGCAATAATACTCAAGGGAATATGTGTCTATCCATCAATAATAAGATTAAATGTCTTGAGGGAAAAATATAGGTGTGGGGAACATATCATTATCAGACTTATATTGATATTGACTCTTCCATGCATGATGTCAAACGCATTCAGAAAAACCATGAAGATCATCAGAATGAATGAACTTATGAGGATCTATCCTAAAGTAAGGTCAATTTTGAAGACATACTTCTTAGACAAGAATATTTGGAATGGGAGAAATTGAGGATCAAGAGGCTTAGATAGGGAGATAAGAACGATGCCTTAACACATTCTGGTATCAAATAAAGAAATCAAATCGTGAAACCCAACATGTTTCTGGAAAATGGTATGTATACACATGACAAAGATACTATGGGAAGTTTGGATTGTTCCACATTTAATAACATCCTTGATGGTCCAAATCCATGATTACCCAATGGATATACAGTTGAGGATTGTGGGTTCTTTAAGGAGATCCCCAACCATATTTCATCCCATGATAATGGGGACATGGGATCCATTCTACATAAAAAAGTTATCTTGGAAGAAATATTGAGCCTCAACCGAGAAAGCGCCCCAGGCCCAGACGGCTTCTCAAGATCAATCTACCGAACATTGTGGTACATGGTTAAAATGGAAATTTTCATCTCAATATAAAACATCTTATAAGGAGGACCCTTACCTTTGTCACATGTTCCATAAATACCATTATTCTTTCTATGACCAAAAACCCTTCAATCATCATTCATTATAGGCCAATTATTGTGTGAAACTTTTCGTATAGGATTTTGGCCAGTATAATCAATTTTAGGATGTATCATCACATTCCCCTATCACTATAGATGGAGCATAATAGGGTTTTTAAGGGTATCTAAATCCATTGTTCCATTTCACTGGATCATGATATGATCTGTTATATAAACATCAAGAATCATGCTTCCAAATTTTCTATTAATTTAGACATGAAAAAATATGATGACCACGTAAAATGGGGATTTATCATCAAGGTTATAGAATGTATGGGGTCCTCCTCATGGAACATTGATCTCATCTTTATAAATTTAAGTTATTCATGGATGGTAGTTAAATTTATGGGGGGGTGATATGGGTTCTTGAAGCCACCGACGATCTGAGGCATCATGATTATATCTTCATGAGAATCGACATGCTATATAAATATTTCCTTAGTATGCTTCTTCATAAGAGAATCAACACCATCAAGGTACCACTACATTATAGAGGAATGTGATCCCTTACCAAATCCCACAATATTTTTATAGATGAAAAATTTTATTACCTAAATGCTAACTAGAGATCAATCAGATGAACTAATATGATTTTTGAGTAATATGGACATTGGAGCAGGTAGGTTATTATCAATTCCAAAGTAAATTTCTACATCTCTAAATAATTCTCTCCCATTAAGATATTTGTGGTCTAGTAGATCCTTGACATGCAAAGAGGGGACTTCCATATAGACTACCTGGGCACCCCCATATCCTCTGGAAGCCTTTGTATATGATAATTCAAACCTCTTATCATCAGTATTACATATTGGATTATCAACTAGAAGAATAAATATTTATTTTTTAAGGGTCAGATAACACTGGTAAATAGCTTCCTCATCACTTTCCCAATCCATTCACTCTCATCCATTAACGTTATAGTAAATATAAATAAAAAATTTGATTAGATACCTAAAATATTTTTTTGGGAACCCCTCTTCATAGGGAAGTGCCACACACCCTCCTAGAGTTGGGTGGAATGACCTCCAAGTAAGGTTTAAATAAACATTCACAGCCAATATGTACCCTCATTTTCATGCATGCAAATCTAGTCGGGGAATTCCTTGAGTAGTGTACGCTTGGTGGGATCACCATGAAAAAGTATAAGTTTTGGGAATGATGTGTTAGCTGAGGGACATTCTTCCCCACTGTAGTCGATGATCTCCCCCATCATTTCTGACCTCCATCCCCATGTGAGATGGATCTTTGGGAAGCGAAACATCCATTTTTTGGAATCAAAATAGGGTTGCGAAGACCCTCATATACCTTGGATTTAATTCCATGTGTATCTACATTAGGGAGACCAGATCTAACCAACCATTTATTAAATCAGTTCTGGAAAAAGTCCAATAGGATACCTTCAACCTCATTGATCTCATCGTTTAAAAATATAGATTCATATTTTCCATGTCTTGCTCGGGGGTCTCCTCCTCAACATAAATCTATCACACTATGGTTACCAATTATCAGTGTGACCCATGGTATGATATCCATAGTTCCAATGGATTCCCCCTTAAACACAACATCCTCACAGAGAGGGTTCTTTATAGGGCCACCCCCACTGATAAAATTATTAAGAACTAAGGCATCCTGATGGCTTCAAGGTTCCCCTTCTATTCAAATCACAACAAGGATAGTGTGGGGCGTTTTTTCTATAAGGGTGACTTGTGAGGGTGATGTGGAATCATATTAGTGAGTAAACGAGAATCCATTACAACAACATGTTTGAACTTTTATTTATTGATCGATTGTTTGATGGTTTCAGGGAGAGGGTTTCGGAGAGGATGGCGCATGCCATGGCCCTCAATGTAGGATGATAGTTGATATAGAAGGCATGAATGAAGTCAAGAAATGATAGGGTAAATTCTTCTGGTACATATATCATCTTTAGAACTAAATTTTTTCTCTTGGATGTAGTTAGACTCTTCAGTTACAGGTTGGAGGCTCCTACTCTATAATGACATCAAACCCATACCATAGACATTCCTCGTGCCAGTAGAAGTAGAGGTCACTAAGTCTACTGGTCCCCACATAATATGGTCCTAAAACTCAATATAAAGGGTTAATGAAATTTGGGGGTCCTTCAAGGAGGAGGGGTGGTTTGAGACTCTACAGGGTTGGTCATCATGTAATTTTCTACTCAGCTGGGTCATGGATCCTCCCATAAGGCAGAGGCTAAGGTGATGCTCAATTTTCTAACCATATGTCTCTAGGAGGGTATCCTTTTCTTAGAGGATGAAATTGATTCAAAATTCCTTCACAATTCACTTTATGGAAATGGTTCAACAACTTGTTTGATCCAATATACCATGAGGAGGTTCATGGTCATTCTTAATAAAAATACTCGAGTGGTTCACACGTGGAATAATGGGAACCAAGATGTGGACCATAGTGCCTCTATTAATGTCAAGGTACTAAATACCATATGATTTTATAGTAATCTAATAATGAAACTTGAGGGGTTCAAATTTGTTATATGGAATGCCCTTGTTTGTCATTGAATTAAGACTCATTCTCCCCTCATGTCATGGCTATATGGGCCGACTCACCCATTTTTAATTTTCCATTTATTTTCTCAATGAAAATTTACATGATAAAGAGGATAATAATTCCTAATCATTCTTAGAATACGTGATCATTATATTATTTAATAATTCATTATAATTAAATTACTTACTCTTATGAAGAATGTGTTTTATAAATCCACAAAAAAGGAACACATAGAGGTTTCCAACCATGAAATATAGAACCCACAGTATAGGAGTGCGAGTGAGGTTTTTACACGAATGGAAAACCATAAAAGAACTTGTTATGGTCAATAAATTTATTAAAATTTCTTTCAAAAATAAAATTATGAGTATATTAGGCTTAAAAGGATCACCAAAATAGTAGATAGTAGGAGTTGGGGATGCTTAAACTATCTATATTTCATTCAGGGGAATAAATATAATTCAAAAAATTATATTCAAATTTTAATTTGTCATACCAAGTATTTATTATTCAATGATTGTTAAATACTAAAAATTTAATTTAATTACATGATTTTTGAAATTTAAAACCATCAAAATTAGTTATAGGGTCATGATGGGGATGGAGAAATGAAAATATATCATTTTTAAATTACGTTTCATAATAAGGGAGTTTTGTAAATGTAATCTGGTTTTACCCTTACAACAACTCCTAAAAATCATATATGGGTAATGAAATACCCATAAAAATCCAATGTATACTCACTGAAACCCTTTAATAATAGTTTTATTTTGGGATTTACCCTTACGATTTGTATGACCTAACCATATACAACTACTGGATACCCCTACACACTGTTGAGATGCCTGAAACAATCCTTACACAAAAATTATATACCCTTAAGTGATGTCATGTTACCCTTAGTCATTATCACCATACCTTTATTTGAATCCTTTTATACCCTTACACGGATTGTAGGATACCCTTACCTATATATAAAAAATTCAGGTATGTACTTACATATCACATGCCTATCCATACAGAGCAGTAAGGTACCCTTATAAGACTCCATGGGTATCATTATGTAACCATTTTAATTCATGGGTTACTTTTATATTGTGTATGGATTTCCCTAACATGGTGAATTAACTTTTCCTTACCCTAACATAAAAACCCTTGTAAATTTACATAGCACCATGAAAATTCAAACAACCCTTTTATATATAGGTTTAATCTTATGTAATCATTTGAAATATGGGGATACCATTATGTAACGATGGATAACCCTTACTTAACCATATAAAAGGTATATAATCTCATCTTACCCTTATGTAGAAACCATGTTCACTATATGGGTATAAATAACGTATAAAATTTTACAATTTTCCCAAATAGTACATATAAAATAAATCAAAAACCCATTTTAGAACTCATAAATAACTGAGCATGTTGAAATTACCCTTTAAGATGTGAAAAATGTGAGATGAAATTGAAACAGCAAAGAATATTATTAATGAAAACAACCTTCTTATAAATATTCCATATTGTATAAAACACAAAACATTACTTATAGAACACAATAAAAAACATTATAAAAGAAAAATGAATTAAATAATATGTATTTTTATAAGTTAATGAATCGATATCCTTGAAATAGTGACATGAACATTTGAATAGAAACATGAAAAATTGAAAATGTATTTTAGGAAATAAAATAGTATCCCCACCGATGAATTTATAAATCAAATTTTGGATTCATATAGAGGAAAATATGTTATAATTATATCATAGTATATGTAAATATAGTTTTATAAATGATTAATTAAGAGTTTGTATTTTTATAAAATATAAATTTTATTTAGAATTTCATAACTAAATTAATGATTGAAAAGAAAAATTATTTAATTAAAATATATTTATAAAATCATATTTTGATTTTTTTATAATTTTAATATAATTTAATGTGAATATATGAAATTTTTTAAAGTGTTATAAAATAATTTATAATTTCAAAATAGATATTTTTTTTCGTAAATGATGGTTTTATCGAAAAAATAAAATTTATTAAATTTAATAAATTATTTTCATAAAATGGATTAAATTTTTTAAATAGACGAGATAAAAAAAATTTAGGGTACTTTTTTTGGATTTTTCTAAAATAATTGAATTTTGGCTGAAAATGGTAATATGTAAATTTTTGTTATTTAACAAATTCAGGAATTTTTGAGTTATATATGATGTATAGATAATGTATTCCCAAAATATTAAAATCTATTTAATAATATTTAATATAATTATTTATAAGGCTCAATCATTTCAAAATCATTGTAATAATAATAAACTAATTATTAAAATAATCATACAACTTTCCCCCCTAATATATACCACCCCTCACCAGCTCTTCTCCTAACATTTCAAATTCCTTAATTTTTTACCAATGACTTCACAATACTCATCTAAACACTATTACCCACATCCATGATACATTTTTAAAAAAAAAATACAAAAACTAATCTCCCTATATAGGTTCTCAAGGATGAGGATTCCAAATTTAAAAACAACATTTAATTTTCTATTAATTTCATTACAATTTATTTTATTATCTTATTATATGAACATATAAAATTTTCCACGTTTAATTATAACTCCAGTATAATATTTATTTATTTTAATTTTATTATCTTAATTGAATAATCCATCATCAAAACTCTTCTAATAAACAATTTTTTATAAAAATGAAAACGTCATACGTGATGTGTCCATTTACAGCCATCATGGATGATGTACATTAATTTTACTATATCATAATCAAGTATTGTCATAAAACCTTTTTAATGATTGAAAATATTTTAAATTTTATTTTATCACCATTTATATTTTTTGGAACTAACATATAATCATAATATGAAATAATAAAATGAAACTTATTCGTGATGATTGAAAAACAGCCAAATTAAGTTAAAATATTATCCTTAATGTTGTATCTAATGACTCATAATCATACCATATAACATAATGATATATAAGATAATTTAATATTATGGATTTTCATAATAACATATAATCTCAATTTTGTAAAATTATCCCCATTTTATAGGAACTTCTATATATGTATACAACTGAACTGATCATGAAAAACCATAAAATAAACACTCTCGAACAATGAAATTGAACTCTATAACTCATCAAAATAGCCATAAACAGACATAATAAAATTATACTAAATAAATAACATAAATAATAGTTTTTTTATTTATTAATTGGATATTATAATTTTATTATATGGGATATTAAATTGAATAAATAACTCATACATAATGTAAAGATATTATCAAACCTAATTTCCTTTCATTGGCATTTTCTTATTTCATTCTAAGTGTCAATGTGGATGTTATTCTAATATTCCTAAATATCATTTATTTTTCCTTCCCTTTTCATTTTTTGGGATACACATTATTCTAATAGGAATTTATAAAAACATTCAAATATTTTATCAAAATAACTCGTCTTTCTGAAAAACATCTTCTAATTCTCTTGGGATTGTTTCATCTTAACTCAAGATTGGTGATTTTCAAAACAACAATGTTATTCTCTTTTTCTGTTGTGATCCTCTAGGTTTATTCATGTATATATAATTTATTAAATTATCATGATACCCATTTACATTCCATGAGTAATTTTATATGTAAGTCTTGTGAAAATTCTATGTGGAATGAATGATTATGTAAATGTTATGATGCGACAAGTGCGTATGAAATTTTATAGTGCTTCAATGCATTGGGTAATGTGATTTAGCTAATAAGATAATTTTATTAAAACATGAACATGATGATATCATTTTTTAAAATTATGGTTTTCTGATTATTAAAATATATTATGTGTGATCATGGTGATGGATTTGTTTACAAATATGTGTGGTACATGACTACTAAGACATGATGTTCCATTTATATACATTGACATATAACATGACATTATATAATTCTCTCTATAATGAATCTGATTATGATCTTATGTTAAATTTATTATGATTATAAATATTATCCCCCCATTATATATTTACTCATGTTGTTATCAATTGTCTTTCATGGCTTTTAGATCTACCCATTCTTTGATGTATATCCTATTGTGATTATTTGTAATAATGATAATGTGAAATCCACTAAGAATATAGAAGAAAGGATTAAATAATTTTTATGTTTCATTATGTAAATTTTATGAATTCTATTACATTTCCCAAGATGCTAAACCTCTGGATCCTTGGATTGAAACACTATTATATTATTTATCATTAAAATGATTTAACAATAACACAAGAAAGAGAAGGCTCACATTAGTTGGTATCAGATAACAGTTTAGTCAGTATATTAATTTGTTTTAGAGAACACTACTAAAAATATTAGTATGATACTAGGTATATGTAATCACCCAATAATATTTTTTAGATATGTACTAAACCTAAGGATATTAAAATATATTCCTTTCAGTTAAGTGAACAATGGAATAATTTAATAATTAATGACTTGTTATCTTCTGTTTCTCTCAAAGCTTTTATATTTTTGAAAATAGTGGTAACCCTAAGAAACTAGGACCATAAACATTGTGAGGGACAATGCAGTAATTTTACGAACAACATCCCCACTACATAGGGAGGTGTATTTTAATGTTTTATGACAATGACAATACTATATCTCAGCCTATGAACAATAACTTGAATAATGTGGAACATCCTCTTTCATCTAAGAGGGAGAAATGGTTTATCGATTTTTTATGTGGAAATAGCCACCGACATTAGTAGATATTCTAATCCAGTATTCATAGAATAGTCGGTCAACTCAATAGAGAAGATCTTTTATGTTATTAATTGTTATAATATGGATAAGGTGACTATTTTCATTTATAATTTAGATGGAGAGGAAAATCAATGGTCTAAAATGATTAGAAACACCAAAAAAGAGGATAACATTAGAGATATAGTGCAGGAAGAAATTAGAATAATATTTCTTAAGATGTATTTAACTCCAACTCTTCAAACGAAGATAAATATAGGAATTATAGAGATAAAGAAAAATTAAGGTGAATCTTTCACAGAATACCAATAATATTTCCCAATGTATTCATGTTATACCATGGATTTTAGTGTCAACACTTATAAAAAATAGATATATTACTTAGTGGATTAAACAACACCATATAAAGGCTCTATAAATTCGATAGATTGAGAGTTATGAATATATTTTCTGATGTGATCTCAAAATAGATATGGTGTTCAGATAATGGTCACATGGCTCTGGAGATAAGAAATGAATGATATAGTTTCAAAATTTGCGATCTATTTAAAAAGGTGGATTGAAAATTCAACCACATACATGTCAAAAACATGTGAATATGAATCATGTCGATTGAATCAAATGGATGGGTGAATTCATAAAGTGTGGGAGAGAGGTCCACCAAGCTAATGAATAATGAAGTGACATGGGGAGGATGGAAAATATACTGGAGGAAAATGGGGAACCACCTATGGTTTAATACTTCAAATGTAGAGAGGAATGTCTCTATAAAATCTAGTGCAATAAACATTGATTCTTCGGGGGGAATCCAAGTCAATATACAAAAAATAAAAAATTAAAATTAAAATTTTATTCCATCACTAATAATGAGGTGTATGCTAAAATTGACTAGGTGATATGTATGCTGGTGATTTGTTCAATAATTGAGAACAAACTATTTGATTTCGATTCGGTGAATTCTTTTATATCATACACTTTAGTACAAAAATTCAAAAAACCTCATAATATGGAGGTTCAGTTATCTATAAGAAAATTAATGGGGAAATTATTTCCACTAAATTATACTAATCCATATAGATTAATACCTCTATAATTAAACTCCAATAAAATCATTTCCTACTTCTTTTGGAAGAGTTTGATTATATATTGGGCATATATTGGCTATATTTATTCAAATCAAACATAAACTGTCAAGAAAGGGAGATAATTATTCACATCCATAGGCATCCTATATATATTTATATGTTTATGAAATATGATGAATCTTTTTTAGAGTCGTTGTATAAATTGTGTATATTATTGAATAATGAGAAAGCATATCTAGCCCAAATGACTGAGAAAATTGATAAAATCCTTTTTTGAAGACATGCCCATTTTGAGGGACTAAACTGATGTTTTCCCTAGAGATTTAACTATAATTGGTCCTAACCACGAGTTTGAGTTCTCAATCGAACTTATTCTTGGATATATTCCTATAACAAAAAAATCTTATAGACTGCCAACCATTGTGATAGAGGAACTGAATGAGATGTTACAAGAGAATTTTAACAAGGATTTCACATGCATGAGTGCTTCACTATGGGGTTCTCCAATACTCTTCATCATGAATAAGGAATGATCAATGTGCCTCTATATTCATTATCATGAGATGGTCAAAATGATGACAAAGAACATGTATCCCATTCCATGGAAATATTAATTGTTCAATGAAATGTTTCGGGCCATGTATTTCTCTAAGGTGGATTTTGACCCAAATATCACCAATTAATGGTGATGATGGATGATATTCCCAATATTTACTTTTGAATTATTTATAGAAACAATTAGTTCTGATTTATGCCTTTTGGACTCACTAATTTTACAAAAATATTCATCAAAAAAATTAATCGAGTCTTTATATATTACCTCGACAATTTTGGGATAGTATATATTGATTATATTATGATATTATGAATGAGTAAGGGGAAGATGATAAGAATATGAATACTATGGTAAGGAAGTTTTATGTGAAGAAACATTTTCAAATTTATAGTAAATGTGAGTTATATATAGAGGTTTTGTCTTTCATGGAGAAATTTTTCACTATCAAATGAATATATATGGACCCTTCCAAGATAAAGGTGATCGAATAAAGGCCTAGGAAGACATATATAATAGATATTTATAGATTCCTTGGTCTATATGGATATTACCAGTGATTTTTGAAGAAAATATCATGATTTTAAATCACACGAACCATTATAACTCAGAATGGGAAAATGATTTTCTGGACCATTGAATATGAATACTACATCAAAGAGATTAAAATAGGAATATCATTGTTCCAGGTCTCACACTTCTAGTAAGTGGTGAACTTTTTTGGTATATAATGATTTAAAAATAAGTTACTAGGTTTTTTAATGATGAAAAATGATAAAGGGACAACCAACAACATAAGGAATTTTCATGTTTCTATGAAAAACAATCATATGCATGATGTGGAGTTTTTATTTGTGATCATTGCATTGAAAATATATAATCAATATCACTATGTGGAGATGTGTGATATATATACTGCTGATAAGAGCATCAAATGTATATTTACACAGATGTAGATTAATATGTTTCACAGACGATGGTTAGATCTCATCATGGATTATGACTGCTCAATCCACTACCATCCTTAAGAAGAAAAAAAGGTGGTAGATTCTTTATGTAGAAATGAACATTCATCATTATCAATGATGAGAATTGGGAACTATCCAATATTCTTAGACCTGTAAAGGATGTACATGGGAATAATTAAGGAAGGAATGTCATCAATTCCTTCTAAAATGATATAAAAACCATCCCTCATAGATAAAATAAAGGATACTCAAAGAAGTGATTTGTAAATTCATAAAAAATTGTGGGATATATCAGAAATTAGAAATCCAAAAAGTTAAAAATAGATGAGGAATAAATCATGAGATTTGGATTATGAAAATTTTTACTATAAAATTCCAAGATAATGAAATAAATTTTGTATGATGAACATATATAATTCTTCTCTATTCAACTAGGTAGAAAAATGATGTATCAAAATCCTTGATAGAACTATTGGTGGGACCATATGAATAAAGAGATAGTTGAATATACATCAAAGTGATGGTTATGTCAGTAAGTGAAGTCTAAAAGGAAAATTTATAATTTGAGGATGTTACCATTATCCATACCAACATGGAATTGGAAGAACCTTACCATGGACATTGTAACTAAACATCCAAAAATATTGAGAGGAAAAAAAGATATATAGGTAGATGTGGGTTGTCATATGATGAAATATCACTTTATCTCAATTCATGAGGACTTCTCACTGGATAAAAATGCACATATATACATCAGATAAGTGCTAAGGATGAATATATCACCACTACAGATTGTATTTGATCAAAATAAAAGATTCAACTATAATTTATGGAAAAGTCTCCAACATGATTTAAACACTATTTTGATAATCAATTTGTCATATCATCCACAAACCGATGTCGAATTTGAGTAGACTTTTCAGGAAATGGAGGAAATTTTGAGATCTTGTTTTATAGACATAAAAGGAGGATCGGACTAACATCTACATATGACTGACTCCTTTTACAACAACAAATTCCACTCAAGCATCCAAATGTATCCATATGGAACCATTTATTGAAAAATATGTAGAACACCCGCATTTTGTGATGATGTTGGTAAATATCAGCTGTTATGACCTAAGATGGCTGAAGAAATTCTTGAGAAGACGAAAAATCATTAAGAAACACATCAAGGAAACCCAATGAAATCCAAAGAGATATTCAAATAGTATTCAATGATATATATAATTTAAAGTTGGAGACATGGTATTCCTCTACATATGTCTACAAACTAGGATCATGAGATTTGGGAAGAAAAGAATGTTGAGTCCCAAGAAAATTATCCCCTTTGAGATTATTGCTCAGGTTAGAGTTATGGCCAATCAACTTGCACCTCAACCTACCATTTATCAAGTAAACGATGTATTCTTCGTATACCTTTTGAGGATGTAAATACAAGATCTCTCACATGTAATAAATATAGAGTTCGTATGGTTGTAAAATGATCTCTCTTATGAGGAAAAACCAATGAAGATCATGGATATATAGATAATGTTTTATGAAGCAATAATTCTCACCTAGTCAATGTATTTTGGTGGAACCATAATTAAATATTGGCAACATGGGTACTAGTGGAAGCAGCGAAGGAGAAATACCCTCACCTGTTTATATAAAAATAAATTTCAAGGGAGAAATTTCATAAGGGGGGAAAATGTAACGATATAAAATTATATAAATGGAAAATCCCTTAATTTAATTATTCCATATAGTATAAATAACATAAAACCTCATAGAGAACAGAATAAAAATATTATAACCAAAGAATGAATGAAATATGAGCTATCTCTATACTTTAATGAACTAATACTGTTGAAATAGTAACTTGTCCCATAGAATTATAACCTTTAAAATATGAATAGTTATCTCAAAAATAGAATAGTAACCTCACCTATGAAAATATAAATAAATTTTATTTTTCTTAAAAAGGAATATATGATATAATTCAATCACAATATATGTTCATAAATGATTTAAAAATGATAAATTAAGTCTGGGTATTTTTATAAAACATAAATATTTATTTACAATTTTATAATAAATATAAATATTTTTACAAATTTTAATATGGAAAATTATATTTACAAATTAATAATTTTTTTCCTTATGATTATAATTTAGTTTTCTAATGATATATGTAATTCTTTAAAGCACTATTAAATAAGATATAATTTTAAAACATGTATTATTTGAGTAAATGGTCATTATATTTAATAATTAAATTTATCGTATTTGGAAAATTATTTTCAAAAAATGGATTTAATATTTGAAATCTATATTTAAAAAAACGTTCAGGTTGAGTTTTTGGGATTTTTCAAAAAATCATGAAAATTTTGTGAATATTGGAATACAATAATTTATGGTATTTAACAAATTCCTAAATTATTTAGTCATAGTTGATTCAAGGTAGATTTTAGACCAAAATATAAAGCCCTTATTCATTATTATAATTAATTTAGTTATACATTTAAAACTATTCATAGTTTTTTGCCAGAAAAATAATCTAATGAATAATGTAATCAAAAATCAAACATCTCTTCCCCATAAATACCACCTTCTCCACCACTTTTTCTCATACCTCAAAAAAATGAATATTTTCTAAATTATTCCCAATATTTTTCTTCAAAACTCTTACCCTCATATATATGAATTTATTATGATCAAAATACCAAAACCGTTCCCCCTTAAAGAGGTTCAAAAGATGGGTAATTTAAGAGATAAATAAACCTATTTCAATTTCTTTTAATTTTATTAATTTCTTTTCATTTCTTATTCTATCCACGTAGAAAATTATCCAAGATTCATGATAAATAAAATATCAGAAATATAATATAATTTTATTATGTTTATATAATAATCTTTCCATAAACCCATTGTTCTCTCCCTTTTATTCTAAAAAATGAATCATATTTCGTGATGTGTAGATTTACCGCCATTGTGGACGATTTGCTTTTAGTTTCCTATACCACTTCCAAATATGGTCATAAAACCAATATAATTGTTTAAAAATGTTTTAAAAGTTATTTTATAGTACTTTTAATGTCTTATAAATAAAATATATATGTAATATTAAATAATAAAATGAAACTAGTTCGTGATGACGGAGAAATCACCAAATTAATATATTTGATTATCATTAACATTTCATCCAAAGTTTCATCCTCATAACATATAACCAAATGAAGTATAATATAATTTAATATTGTGGAAGTTAATTGATAACATATAATCTCAATTTTGTTAACCTATACTCATTTTACATGAACTTCCCTATATTATTACAAGTGAACCGATCATGAAAACAAAGAAAATGAACACCCCCGAACGATGAAATTGAACATTATATCTCATCAAAATGGATATAAATAGACTTAATTAAATTATAATGACTCAATTTGATATGTAAGATGTTTTCTATACATTAATTAAAGCGTCTAATTTCATTATATATGATATTATAGATATGAAAACAATCTTACATAATGTAAGGGGATTGTCAAACCCAATTTCCTTTCATTGGGTTTTTCCTGTTTTTCTTGCAATGTTTAGTGTGGTTGTTCGTATAATACTCCTAAAACATAATTTCAGTATAATTATATTTTTATTTCTGGGGTATTGTTGCTTTTATATTGATTTTATGACAAATTAAATGATTTTTTCCAAAAGTACTCTAATTTGAAAAAACACATCTTTTTTGACCCTTAGATTGTTTCTTCTTAACTCAATGTTTATGATTATTATACCAAGTATGATATTACTTTTTTCAGTTTAGAACAACATGTTTTATTCATGAATATATAAATTTTGAAAATTTCATTAATCCCATTTCCTTTCCATGGAATATTGTGTGGCTAAGATTGATATATGTTCTAGGTTGTATGCATGATTATTTAAATGTTATGAATCGATGAGTGCGCCATGAATTATATAGGGTTCCAATGCAATGGGTAATGTGATGTATCTCATGAGATAATGTGAAATTTTCATGAATATGATTCTACATAGTTTCACAATTATGATGTTATGATTATTCACATCTGTTTTTCTTGAACATCAATCTATCATTGTTCACAACTATATATTGAAATTGACAATAAAGACATGATGTTTCATTTTTATGAATTTCCACATTGAATTCATTTATCTATTGTAATATCTATTAATTATGATTATGATACTATGATTATGATATGATTATATTTATTATTATCACCCCATGTTATATCGATTCATTTTCTTATCTATCCTCTTATTGGGCTTTTAGCTCGCCGGTTTCTTTGATGTCTATCCTCAAGTGATTATATATAATAAATAGAATGTGGAGGACAGTAAAAATCAAGAGAATAAAGAATTAAATAATTTTTTTGTTTTATTATTAAATGGTCATGAATAGACAAAATATTTTAAATATGATGAACCATTGAATCTAGGTCTTATAACACTATTATATTGATAATCATTATAATATGTAATAGTAATGTAAGAAGAAAATGGTAACATTAATGTTAGAAACATTCATCAAATCCATCCAATTTAAAATTTAAGAGAAATCCTATAACAAAATTTTAATATCCTGAAATCGAAAAACTATACATTAAATAACATTTAACATAAGATAATCCATGGAAGCAACAAAAAAAATCAAAAAAACACCATAAAAACCCATGAGTTATTAATGTATATCACGATAACCAAAAATATCCTGATAACATGAAAAAATATATATATATTTAGGTGAGAAAAATTGTTATACTTAGTAGGATACTTTGTGAAGCCTCTTATACAGAAGATAATTAATGAATTCAAAATGATAGTAAACAACAAGTGAAACTAACTAATCACCTTAATAGGTATGCTAGGTTACCAGCTTCACCATGGCTATCTCCCACCATGTATTAAATATACGTGAATATTAATATATATCTAAATATGGTACATGCTTCCACTCTCCCACCAGTTATGCACTCTTCACCATGTGGTGACATATTGATCCATTTGACCTAAAAAGAATTCGTCCCAATGAAACCCTGTAACAAGTACCATAAAATGAACCCATGTTCATCACACCATCTCATTACATACCATTAACCTCATACATCACATCATCTCATCATCCAATTCCGTATATTCATACCATAATAATATAGTCTACAGGATCCACTATAGCTCATATTTCATTTTTTGTAGATCGAGACATCACTAACCATACACATCATGTATACAATAATCAATAGAATTCTATATCCAGATATACATGTATGTGATATAACCACAAGAAATTATAACCCACATAACACATATGTGGTGAACAATAAAAATCATGTATACCAACAAATAATACTAATAGGAGAAGTGGTAGTGTTATAGGGGTTTTCATGCATCAGTTCCATAAAAAGTAAGATAGTAGGGAAAACACACTCCCAAAGTCTACTGGGTTCCAGTATCCCTACCAAAATGGGTGAGGTATGTATGAAATAACATAACATAAAATATATAATATAAATAAGAAAATTTTTTAATAATTAAACTAGTATTCAAATCACATGAAGATATTATCTCATGGACACCCTACTTCAACCACTAAGAACTAGATTTCCCATAAGGAAATAAGCTTTCAAGGATCTTCATATTTTACTAATTGTTTCATTTAAAACATTACCTTTATACTAATTAATTAATATTCCATAAATTAACATTATTTCATTCTCATTTCATTAAACACTAAGAGAATTCCACATCCTATTGGAATAAACCATCTAATTACACGACACCACATTATAATAAAATGTTTTATTCCATTCATTATCCAACCCCATTGGTAAATAAATTATTAATAATTTTCATTACATAATTATATTTACTCTATAAAAAATACTATGATACCATAAGAGAGATAAAAAACTGAAGATCAACTCGACAACTCATGTACCAGGGCAATGACTGTTGATACATAAGCCACCAACCCATCTGGACATTAATGGAGAATATTATTAAGAAAACACCCTTGATTTTATCACAACCAATAGTCAAGAAATACGTTAACATGATCCATAAATCTTGGTTCCATATCTTCCTCCACAATAAATATCACCATATACCCCTCCATTATAGGCATCGACTGATTTCAAAATCATGGGCCCCTATAGCCTTATCTTTTAAACCCTTAGTCATCCTAGGCTCGCATTTTGTTTCATATAATGGCCCTCATTCAGAGAAAACCCAAAATTAAGTAAATAATGAATAGATTCAATATGGAATATAGACCCCATAAATAATTCATCCAACCTACATATGAAAATATGATTTCTTGTGATAAAACATCATTCATTATCAAAAAACTATTTGTATTACCATATTTTATTAACTGGTTATTTAATAACATGTTATAATTATTAGTAACCTCAAACATTAGATACATAAGATAATAAATATTTAAAATTTATTTCAAGTATATGTCCTAATTAAATTCAACTTTTTGTAAAACACTTCCATTTAACCAACATCTATATTATTATAATCAACATGAATTTCCATTTACATATTATTTTTCTAATTCCATTATTATATTTTAGATTCATTTTTGTTAGAAATTCATCATGAATGATTTTATTTTCATAAAATATTAAGAATCAATGGATTTAATAAACATACAACTTTAATTATTTAGTAACAAAATTAATAGTTTTATGATTATAAAAAATACTATCAAATTAACAAAAAAACTCTTAACATAACATATATGGAAATCATATAATAAACATTGAAAACACACAATCTATAAGAATAAGTGGAAATAGATATCATGGATAAAAATAATTGTAATAACTAAAACCATAATGAAATTTTATTCGTTAATCTATTTTGATGTAAATTAATGATAGTTCTAATATCCACCAAATAAATTATTCTTGATAATATTATGTTTTCACTTAAAAAAAATTCAATGAAAAATATTACCTATCGGAATTCCTTCAACATTAATTGATTGAGAACCGAAAAATAACAAATATCTATAATCAACTATCATATAAAGAAACTTAGACCCTACAAGAAACTATACCAAAACAACTCAATAAAATATCTGAATAACTTCATATAAAAAAAGTGGATTAATCACCATAGCATTGTAATAATTAATGGGAAGAAAAAATATAGATAATATATGAAAACTCAATAGAAATCGGGGTAAACCCACCTAATATCACTATCGATCATACATGGAAGTACACGAAAAAATACTTATCTAAAATGATTTGAAAATTCCTTTAGAGATATCCTATAGATACATATATTAAGGAAGGATTTAGAGGTATTTTAGAGAAAATAAGGGAGTTGTAGGATTTATAAGTATAATTCCATATAGATGACTTAGGAAATCAATGAGTAATTCTAATCACATATTATAACATTTAAACCATCATTAATCAAACCACACACTGATATTTTATTATTGAATTTGAATATCATGTTGTGAATATATATCATTTCATTCACATTTCCTACTACCATATTATAGCACCCAAACTCCACAGATCCTCCAATGGGCTTCCTTTGAGAACCATGGGCTACAGAAACTTGTAATGGAATGGGATATGAGGATAATATACCTTACATAAGATAAACCTGAAAATATTATCATTGTCGGTGATTTAAACCAAATTATAATGAAGGAAAAGAAATGTTGTCATCTGAAAATCCACTATGTGAGGTTCCTCTCATGAATCTGTCCATCGTAGGATATCAACCACATCACATAAAGAATTTTATCATATAAAATGAATCACCAACAACCATATCCTAAATTTCATCTTGGGGGAGATGCCTCTCAAATATGACTATGGACACAGAAAAGAACTAAGGATGATAGAACAATCTCATAACCCAGATCATGGTTAGTATCCAAAAAACCACCACTACAAGAGAACATATAAGCATAAAATATCTTTGGGTATTGAATACACATCTCTAACTCACATTCCTCGTTTCACACTTCCACGTCAATATGTCACCACAATGAAAAATAAATGAAATAAAACACCTTCATAACACCTTATCATAGCAACACTAGATCTCCATAGGACACACCTCAAATGTCACATAACCAGCAATATCTGTCTCGAACCAATTGATGATGTGATATTTATCATAATGATAATGGTGTTGTTTTGAAAAATGAAGACATCATGTATCTGAATCATCTATAAGGAATGTTCTATATAACATTAAATGGATCCAACACCATGAATGACAATAAAATAAGGGATAAATCTTACATCCATGAACACACCATCACTATCCATGATTATAATACTTCATCAAGTAATCATGGTCATTTGTGTCAAACACTAGAGGTCTCATCCTCCGATCATCATTGGAATTATGATGATCATGTGATTCCTTCATCCTTTAATAAATCACTTAAACCAACATCATCATTCTTCGAACAAGATTCGGCCCCGAACCTATTCTAGTTCAATGGATAACAGAAAGGTTGAATGTAAAATTATTTATATGGTTTCTTAACAATGGTTGTTGACATATCCATAAGAATATAACACCCATCACACGAAAATGAAATATATCATAATGTGATAGAATGGTCCACTATGTCTAAGAATCTGTCAATAAATAGAAATCAGTTTTAAGCCACAACTGAATGGAAAAATCTTTTTGGATAACACTCAACAACATTCAAGTAAAACAATATTCATGATCAGAGATGATCATACATGATACACTATTGAGTCTCAACACCTCTTACATGTAATATATGGATAATACTTCCAATGAGACCTACTCGATGATCAATAAAATGTAGGATTATTTAACAAAAGAATACATAATTCTTTAAAGATCATCCTAGAATCCCAGAGCTCAAGGTAATCTGGTAAAAATTTCCACATATATATCATCTAAATTCAAATTAGTACCACCTAACAGTAGGAGAAATCAATAAGGAATAAATTGAAAAAATTTAACTTTTAGTATGTAAAACGTTGAGACACAATCTCTACAATGGATCATTTCATCCCAAGAATCCTAAAGAAACCTCTTAGAGTATGGTACATCTTTGTATCATCACGATGTACCACCAATGGTGAGATATAGAACTCATAAAGAACATCCTCCCACATATATGAAGATAAAATAATCATCCCTTGGAACAACACTCTATTTTTTTATTCCTCAGACTAACCATTTGGGGTATCAATATAGAAAATATGGTATCCCAACACATAGAACTCGTAATCACTACATTTAGTCTCTTATAATTATTGGACCAATGATATCTACAGTATAATTTGAAAAACTAATCATTTTCCTCCAACATTTCCCATATCAAGATACATCAAGATACATCAAAGATAGAACTACCCTATCTCTCAAGAAATCACTAAATACATGAACAACATCACTATGTGGAATCCCACACATAAAATATACTACATAATTCTCCTTTAATAATATCAATGAAATCTCAAAGTCATAATACTACAGGAATTATATCCCCCATTATTGTCAAAAGATTAATTAGAATTTAGAGAAAACATACATTAAGATCTTTATATTGGTAAAAAACCCCTCATGAGTTAATGTCCGCATAACATCATGGAAAAGAAATTGATTCCAACTCAAAATCTTGGGTAGTGTAGATACACTCATGGGGATATAATTTCGATGCCATATAATTTGTAATTAATCCATACTGCATCAAAAAACAACCCAAAACAATACCTGAAGCATGAAAAAATACCACCAAATGAACTCTCAGAGTTTTAATATTATTTATTGGAGTTGTGAGAAAATTATATATTATGTAACTAAATGATTCCTAATATTACCAATTTCTTTCATAATTTACAGTCCATTATGGTGAACGATATTATAGTAGTCACAACATGATGTAAATTGACAATAAACATCCAATAATATCCTTCATAACCATGGAAACTCCTTAAATATAATACTTCCTTGGGGTACCCATGAAAGGATTTCCTTGAAATTCCATGGAGCTATATCAACACCTCATTAGGACATTAAATTACCCATGAAGAGAACTTCAAAATCCTATATCTCACACTTTGATAACTTCCTAAGAAACCATTGATAGTGTAATTCTCCCAAAATTAAATGAATATTATATGTGTGGTCTTCTACAATCAAAGTGTACAAAATGATATTATCAAAAAAACATATTTAATCGATCCATAAAATCCCTGATCACTTATTTCATCAAACCCATAAACAATGATAAATAAATATTCACATCAAATGACATCAAAAAAGACTCATAATTACCATAAAAACATCAGAAATCATTCATTGTAATATTTTCATACTTTTTCACATCTGATGATATACTAACTGAAAAATGATATTCGAGAACCAACTATAACCTTTCATCAGATAGAATAAACCATCAATCTATAAATGGGAACAAAAGTTCCTCATTTAACCTGGTTTAATCTATGATAATAAATATAGATGCAAATATCCATCTATATTTTTCATAAAATTAACTAGGGTAACCTAATGTGACATGCTTGATCAAAAAAAACCTTTTGTTAAAATATAATTGATGAATAATTGATGATCATTTTACTGAGAATGTGACATCCAATTTAGAGACCTAAATATTTAAGATTCACAATATTGTTTAAATATCCAATACTTGATCATATTTCTTAGTAGTTACACCCCATCATCCTTAATAAAAACATCAGGTTACACTTCCTCAACCCTTGGAAACACCATTGAATGTTACTCAGAGAAAATCAAGATTTTCTCCAGAATAATGTTGGTTATGGATGTAATAATCATCTAACCCCTACGAGTGTCTGAAATTATAATGAACATTGTAGGATCTATATCATCATCCTATAACACAATATACCGCATAAAATATCCATAATATATTACATAAAAGAAATACAATAGATTAAGTGAATGATAGAATATGGTTGTATCACTAAGAATAGGTGTTCTTTTGAATGGAGATGTTACCCTAACACAATCACACAACCTATACATGAATTATATAGATTATCTCATTCTCCAACTAGAATAGTAAATTATAAGGGAACTCGAATCCTCTCCCCATCAAATTCTACAACATAGACAAGGAAAAGTGATATAAAGTAGTGTATATCTCTCGAGACAAACCCACATCAAACCAAGAAGAAATCAACAATGATTAAATCCATTGATGTATGGATTTCCTTGAATTGGAAACTAGAAAGCATGTTGAGGACCAATACCTTCTCTATGGACTCTAAACACCTCATAGAAACCAAAACCATGGTTGTGCACATCAATAATTGAATTTGGGGAATCATAGAGTTATACTATTCCTACATTATCAACTCTCTACAATCCTAGTTATAGAGATCCACTCTATTACGTCCTCGAATAAAACATACTCAATGGACGAACCTAAACCAACACACCAATTGAACTCCACCTGTTTTGAATTTTTGTTAACTTTGAAAAGTGATGACCTCAGCCTCCATAAAAAATATTTTTCTCCTATAGAAGTTGATTGAGAGCCCCCAACCCTATATAAATGAGATGAAAGGGCTAAAAAAATCAACTATCTATAAAAATATATTTTTTCTTAGAAATGGGGAATTTTATAACCACAATTGTTCAATGCATGGAATCTTGATGACTCAACCCTTAGAAAGATCTTGTCATGTCTATTGTCTTCTTAAAGACCTATACTCTCATCATCCCATCATGATATAGCAATGGTATAAGTATGGTTAGTAATGTTATAACTCTAGATTAAAAAACCTCCTTTAAATTCCTATGTATGACTTATTCAATTGGTAATAGTTCTAAAGAGTAAGAGAGATGGTAGAAGAATAGGATCCTAAACTTCAATATGATATATCCTAATATTTATGGGTATGTACCTCCAAGGGACTTGGTTCCATTGATGTCAATGAACAATTATATGATTCGAATTGGTCATTCATAATCTCAAAGGAGAAAGTTCAGTCATCACAATCTAAGAGTAATAAGAACCACCACTTCATCAGACCACCTCATTTCATCAACACCATTAAAAATTCCCAATGATCATTATGAGTATTGATCAAACTGATGGTTATCTCTTCCTCCCTTAACTAGTCCTCTATCACTGAGTCTTGAATATAGCCAACTTACTTCAACAAAATCTACAACTGAATCTCTTAGAGTTACCTCCTCGATGTGTTTTCTTTTTTGATATCAATTCTATAGTGATTTACTGTCACAACATGTTAAACATATTCAGTATGAACCTGATAAGTATATTGACATGGAATAATTACTACAAAGGAAAAAACTATTATGGACTATTATACCTAGAGTATATAATAACAATTATTTTTTAATTATTTTATTTATTTGACGTTCATCTTAATCCAAAGGTCAATCAATATGAATAACTATCATAAAAAATAATTCTCCAAGATGAATTACATGTTATCAACCATAAAAAAGTGTAAAATAACGTTATAGGCTCATGAAATGTAAATTTCTATTCATAATATAACATTGGTCCCTAAATACCCATATATGATATGATCTAAATTGTTTACATTTATTACTAAACTAAGATGACATAGCTTCCCAACTAACCCATGTAGTCTTATGTTGTTCCAACCTCCTATCACCATTATATCCATCATCCTAAAACTTAGTTACAACTATTTCATTTTCCCCACTTTCGAAAGGTATTCTTAATGGGCCAATATTGAGACATGGGAACAAATAACACCTAAATCTTACCTGAAATTGGAAAAAAGACGGGGATATACACCAAGGATATATCATACACATTGTTGGGATACATTTAACTCTAACATAATATAAGGGATAGATAATTCTGAAACACCCAACAAAACCTACTCCTAATAACACTGCGAGAGATCCAAAAACATGCATGTAATTATATACAATCAGACAATTATAAAAGAAATTTTAAAACAAAAATATTATCCTTAGTAGTAATCAAAAATACCAAAATACCTCATAAAAACCCCATGAACTTTTAATTTCTCGCCAGATCAGCAACCTTTTATTAAAGACTATAACAATAGTTTATTTATATGCGGCTTGAGGATAATTGGTATACTCAGTAGGATCCTCCCAAAATCTGATTTAGAAAAGGACAATGAAATCATAATAAATTACATGGAAAATAAGTAAAACTAATTCATCACATAAATATGTATGATAATTTCAAATCCAAACCAATGATATCTATTACCATGTATCATATACAAGTGAATATATTATATACTATCAAAACAAGGTAGCCACATTCCATTTCCCCACTAGTTTTATACTATGGGGTGACATAGAATGTCTTAAATCATTTTATTCAATAATAATTTTTCATTAAAACATTTGGGATAATGTATCCAACCATGTACACCCTGAATCAAATCAACTAACAAAATTACATGAACCCCATGCACCGAATCATCTCCTCATTGCATGTCAGATCTCGGAAAAGTAACTGAGCTGTTTTTTGGATCTATCACAACCCACACACACATTACCTATTATATTCTCTATGATAAAATATCTAGTAATACATGTGTGTGGAATAACCAAAATACATTATAGTCATCTTTAAAAAATTTGAGTAATGATATACTCGATGAATACATGGACATAATACAGATAGGAAAAAGTGTGGATAATACATTGGTAGTTACCCATCAATTTCTTGCTTACCTAGATGTTGGGGGAAACACCCTCCAATATTAAATTTGGTTTCAGTAACATTACTTACATGGGTTGGTTAGTTAATCCCATCACAAAACAAACATCATGTAATAATTTTCACAAACACACTATTAGCATTATCCTTTTCTTAGGCTCAAAAACAATGATCATCCCTGAGACACTCGGTTTTCACTTCTAAAAATAAAATAGAATATAAAATCATAATAATTAAATTATCTTAATTTAATTAATTTATTCCTTTTAACATTTATAATTAAATCAATAAATTCAGTATCCATTAATTACAATTTTTCCATTAACATTTTATTTACCACCATGTGATGTCCATGCCCTCCAGGGATAATCAAATTGATTCCACAGTTTCACAATATAATTAACGTTAAAATTCATTAATTCTCCATACACATAAGTGGAATTAAAAATTAATCATTATCATTATAATCATTTAGTTACACAATGATAAATCGTAAACTACCATAAAATGATGCCACAAACTAGGAAGAACCAACTACCTCAATCAGAGGGGAATGAATACAATTATTCATGAAACACAACCATCTGAAAATTAAATAAAATATATCATCATAAAGTAATTTCATAGCTTATTAATACATTGGGTAATACTAAATTTATTTTTTACCCATCAATCATGGTGTCATCCTTGACACCACCATGCATATCACTATCTTTCCCTCCATCAAAGGAATCATTTGTCCCAAAAACTAAGACTCCTAGACCATATCTCATCAACCATCATACATCATTGTCTCACATCATGTCCCATGGTAAGGCTCTCATCAAGATAAAACACAAAATGTAGAACAAAAATTGATTCAACATGGCATATGAACCATAGAAACAATGTATCTTGCATATCCAGAAAAACATGGTCACTCTCCCAAAAACATTTTTCATTATAAAACAACTACATTTATAACTATATTTTATTAACTGAATTATTTATTATAAAGTTAAATAATGTGTATCATAAGCCATTAGTTACCATATTAAAATAATCATTTAACTATCATTTCACTTATATATTTTTGTTTCATTAATCATTATCAATGTACAATTACATTTATTATTCCTCTTTTTTACTATCAATATCAATAATTTTCATCTTCATGTTATTTATCCAATAACATAATATATGGATGAAAAATTCAATTAATCATTTATCATCAATGATTTTATTAAAATCATATTATTAGAATCAATATATTCAATAAACATTCCACTTTAATTCATTATCAACAATATTACCAAATTTATGTTATTATCCATTTACATTAAATTAATTGGTTAAACCAATTAAAAATATAGTCAAAACAAATAATAACCACAAATTTTGTCTCATATATAAAAAATAGGAAAAATGTTATCATGGTTGAAACACATGGGATCACAAGAACCACAAAACATTATCATTATTTAAACTTGTTTAATATTTATTAATGTTAATTCCACCATTTCCTAAATAGATTGTGCTATATTACATTAAAATTTTATATAAAAATGAAATAATTGACTCCATTATCTCATGGTTATCAATTTTCCTAGATCAATAATGGAAAATAAATTCATATCACTAACCACATCTCCCATAATGAAACTACAACACTCCTAGAACATCACACTACAACCATTCCAACAAATAACCAAATAAATCCCTATAAAAAAATGAGATCAACCACCATAGAATGTTTATAATTAATAAGAGTAAATAATAATTATTGTACAATAATTCTCAATATAAAATGGAAAAATAACCTTGAATAACCATGGATCAAATAGAGGATGTCGAGGATCAATCCTCATCGAAAGGGATTTCAAATTTATTTATTGAGATACTCTTACTTCTAAGATGTGGGATAGAATTAGAGGGTTTTGGGAGAATATAAGACTGTGGTAGGGTTTTTCATAATTCCAAAAAATAGAAATTCATGGTTTTATTACATCATTGACATTGTGAATTCACTATGATTAAGATGTAATAAAAAATTCATCAACCAGATCCACCAAAAATGGGATTAATTCAGATCGTGTACTACACATTCATATCAATAGTATTCAGGGTTAGATTCATGAAATAGAACACCCCATACAATCATTTCAAGAACTGTTGGTTCACATAATGAATTTAATACTATGAACCATCCTCAATGAAGTTGTGAAATTCAATTTGGGATGTGTCCCAACCTCTCACATTTTCAAAACATCTCATGTCATTCACTTATCCTACTTCCAGATTACATATCCTAATATCTATCAATATTGAAATAATATTATTCCACCCACTCTGACCTATGAAATATGTAGTGGATTTGGAAAAAAATGATCTACGAGCTTACAATCCTAACCTATAAAGTCATCAAAACCATGTTTCATTACCAATTGATACATCATACACTTGTACACCTGTACTATTATATTTGATGATAAAACATTCTATTTACATAATAGTATTGATACCAACTAAATTGACCCAAATATAAACATACATTATTAACTTGTAAAAAGAGAAAATATTTCACATATATATCCATGTACATTATTGTTTCGAGTTTTATGGATTATAAAAAACCATGAACTAAATTTTTTTTGTCTTCTTCTTCTTTTTATTAATTATCTAATTATTCCATGAAATTATTATTTTACCATATATCTTAAAAAAATCCCAAAAAATTATCCATATAAGAAACCCATCTTGGAATATCATTCACAATATAATTCATTATAACATTTGGAGTTGGGAACATAATAATTGAAATCCAAAATTCCCATTATGATAAAACATAAGAAATAAATATTGTTGATTATAAGTGTTAATAATATGAATATTTTGGTATGGGAACATAATAATGATACAAAATCCTAAATTAATAAAATCCTACCAATTAGAAATTGGGATCAAATGTAATGATTCATAGCATATGGAATGGGAATTACATAAAAATATTCAATAGTAGTGCGGAAGCATGTGTAGAGACCCAAAGCTTGATGTAGATGGACACTACATTACTTTAGTGGAATAATTAATACATAACAGAAAAACACCGAAGGATCGTAATAGTTTAGTGTATTTGGAAACTCAGAACATAATCTTCTAATCATGGTGAAAGATCTTTAAAATATCCCATAACGATCGTCCCATTTTGTTTCCAAACCTAAAACATTTCTTTATATCCCGGGGGAAAAACAAATAAATTGTGAGCTCAAATGCTCAGTAAGGGTAAGCATGGAGAAAATAAAACAAACCATATACATTTTAACATAAAAACAAGAACATATTGTTTAAACATCAAAATCTTGAGCAATTACATAAAACATGGCAGTACATAAGGCATAGATCACAATGGAAGATAAATCATGATAAAATAGCTTGGAAATAAAACTTGTAATTGTGGGAAAAAATTAAGCACATGATATGATTTCCATATTAGCCAAGGCATTGCTTCCAAGACTATCTCAGTGGACAAAGTCACAGTTTGAATCGATTTCGCTCCTCATTTCAGTCCTGTAACACAGAACCAAATTACTTAGCATTCCAGCCTTGTCTATCTCATGAGATATATATATATATATATATTTAACTAATTCATTGGAGGGAGATATAGGTCCCACCCAACTTATAATAAAATAATTCTTATGTGTTCCACAACATAAACATAAATCATTCATCATAAACCGAATAATTAAATGGGTTTCATAAACATCATCCCATCATAACATAATCCATATAAAAAAATGGATATCATTTCATCATAAGAAAAGTGAATCCATGTAAATCATAATCAAATTATACATAAAACATACACATATGAAATAATGTCATCTTAGATGGAAAATGGATTTGATAAAACACTTGAAATGAAATTCTTGTGGAAAATAACCTTTCTTCTTCAAAATCATATTCTTTTCATTAAATTCCATAAAATTTTAAATGAAAATGATTTTGTTGAAAATATTCAATAAATAATGTATATAATGCTTCATGAAAATATGGCATTATAAAACCGTAAAAATCCGTTCATGCCGTATAAGTAAAAAACATTCTTCTCGTACTTTTCCCGGAAAAGTCAAAAAATTTCACGTATGGTAAAGAAAAGAAAGATTCCCTATATACCATGTAGTAAAAGTCAAAAAAATGTGTAAAAAGTAATTTAGACATAAATTAACCAATTTTTAGAAAATAGGGACATCGATGATAAATATAACTCCAGAAAATACTTACGAATATACAATCTCAGATAAAAACGAGATTTGAAAAGTTATCCCTTACCATAGGTCCGATATGCTTTATTCATATCGGAACATCATGTATAATGATTTAAACAATGTCAATGACATATTACATAATCATATTTATTGTTATAATATCATATATGGTTCACTTATGACTTTATATTTCCCTTTCTTTTGTAAATTCTATATTAAAGCATCGTTTTGGGTAAAATCGTTTTATTTATTATACGTGTTTGGACTTGTTGATATTGATATTATTATTAATTATATAATGATTTAATTAATTCAAGAATGTAAATAAAAATGTATATATCATATATATTCATTATATATATATATATAGTAGATAGATAAATGAAATGAAATACACCTTTCATGGAGATGGTAGGCCTTCCGTACGCATGAAAGCTGTTTTCGTTTCCTTATTGAATTGAATGAAATTAAGTAGATGAAATAAATATATATCTATATCAATAGAAATATTATTTAATATATTTCATGATTTCTTATTATCTATACTTTATAATCATTTATTAATTGTTAACATTGAAAATGAATCTCATAACGTCGAGGAAACAGTAATCCGTACGTACGCACAAGCGATGATATCATTCCTATATTTATTGAATGGAATTGGGGTGGATGATATAATATCCTAGGATCATTATGATGATATAATAGTTATATATAGTTATTCTTTACACCATTATAACCATCCAAGTAAGGTGGTGGTGGAAAAATAGATTACACCACGGCGTAGAGACGGTATTCCGTATGTACGCACGCGCGGTGATTTTGTTTTCCGTAGGATGGATATAAGATGAAATTGGGATGTTTCATATTTATAATGACATATAAGTATATGAGTGATAATTATTTTATTAATTTATGATGAAAAAAATAAAGAAGAATAAGTAGATGATGAAATAATTTGGAATGAATCGGTTAAGGATATTACCTCTTCATTGATGCGCCACTTCTTAAATTCTTCTTATGGGACTAGGGGTGGTATTTCTAGGAGATAAGAACCTCTATAATGTTTATAGGGAAGATGATAAGTGAAATGGTCAGGGTTTGGCCGAGCATCATGGATCAAAGGGTTTGAAGAAGGGAGGGAAGGGGTTCCCTTTTATAAGTGAGGAGAGGGGCACCGTTGGAAAAACATAAAATATTATTTTATAACAAAGTCATATTCGGTTTATAATATCTCCAAATTGATTTAATTCTAAGATAAAGTTGGGATGGGTCTAAATACTCTCATCAAATAGAATTTAGACATGTTTAGTTTACTATTTTAACCTTATCATTTAGATTTAACTCTAAGTTAAATAATTTAACTTTTACTGTGTCTTCTTTTTTTTCTTACACTATATGGTTAATAAACTTATTATAACAAGCCAAAAGAACCCCAAGTGGTTCATTATTAGTATATATTACCTTATATAAGTCATTTTGTCGAACCTTAGATTTTTATTATTATAATAACAATTAATAATATAATATTTTAAAGAATAACTATTTATGTCAATTATGACACTATTTGGTAATTGATTTTTTTGAAAATCATAAAAATATTATTATTTCGAAAAAAGTTAATAAAATCAATAATAAAATGTTATATTAACCTATAAAATTAGTGTAATTCATAAAAAGTCTCAAATTACATTTATTTCAGTATTTATAACATTAGTTATGTTAATATATCATTAGAACGGTAGTTACTGTATCATCATTGCGTCATTAATAAATTAAATTATAAAAATTATAAAAATTATAAATATAAAATAATTATATAGGAAATATTTTTATATTTCTAATTAATATTTATAGTCAAATTTATGTCATGTATAACCCTATATTAAAAATGTTTTAGTTATTGAACATTGATTTTAACTATTTTAACTCTTTTTTAAATTAAATAATAATAAATGTCCTAATCTAATCCAAGTGGACCTAAATGAAAATATTATATTCCTAATGTTGTTTTTGTTCTAATTATACTTATACAATAGAATTAGGACATGTTTTTGGGTAATAATAATATCATTTTTACCCTTAATTCCCTATTTACTTTTAATCGTGGTAAATAAAAGTAAAAAGTTTCTATTTACCTAAAAAAAATTATATTATTGAACCAAATTTTACTCCTTGATATTAAACATTTCTCTCATATTTTCGAAATTCCAATCACAGAAGTGGTAAAATTATGTTTTATGTAAGATTGAAAAAATCTCCTAGGAGGTAGGTAAAAGACGGTGAAAAGTTCAATAAAATTTTTATATATCTAAAATTATTATAAAATAACTCTAATGAATTACATTGAACCTATATAGATATTATGTATCAATTTTGAACTAAAATAAATTTTAATAATATCTCGTTTAGTGAAACTTGATATTGCGTACTACACACGCAATCGATGAAGGTATTGATTGAGTTTAATTCAAGCCAAGTCAGGGATACTTGTAGGAAAAGCTACATTTGGTGTAGCGAAAAACAAAAATCATCTTTGAAATTAACAAAAACATTTTTCATAAAATCTTGTGGTGTTACATTCTACCCCCCATAAAATGAATTTCACCGTCGAAATTTTTCGGGGTTATAAACGGATTACTATTTGAATGATTTAATATAAACCCACATCGTAAAAAAGAGTACTAAAACTTCATTTTAAAAAGTGACGTATGAAACATATCGGTTAACCAAATTGACTCATCACTAGGTATCCACATTGGAGAACATAGGTGAAAATATGGATATGGAAGTGAAAAATAACCATCACATTCTGATGGACAGTGGTAGAGAAAATGGCTCTGAAAAAGCCAACAATATCAAAGCCAAAAATTTGTTCTGATTTTAGGTACCATCTGATTCATCGGATATAAGGACACTAGGGAAAAAAATTTGTATTCATGATTATTTCCCTAAAGTTGAAGAATTGGTGAATTGAAAAAAAAAATACTTACTTGATTTTGGTACAATCTTACTATTGTTTGTGCCTTGAACAATTTTAAATAATCTCTTAAGGAAATTAATTTGAATTTGTCTTCTGTGAAGTGTTAGCAGATCATACGACAGAATGTTAGGTCATTCCATCTGTCTCAAAAAAATGATTGTAAAAGTTATTAAATATACATATGCACATCTATAGTGAGATTAATCATATATGGTTCCTAAAATGGACTTATACTTCATATATAATGCAACTTAATATAATTAATTTATCTTCTACTAACCAGGGACTTCATGTAGGCCAGTGGTATGCGATAAAGGCCTGTCAAACATCAGTTGTGTGTTTGATTCCCACTGCCTTGTCTGACGTGATGGGTTGTCACTCATCCTGTGGGTTGTCCTTTTTTAAAAATTATACTATTGTAACATTCCAGAAATAATATAAGAAAAAAAGTTTTATCCTTTAATACTACTATGTTATTTCCAACATAATACATTATAATATTTAGTCTTATCCAAAGTACATCTGTCGAATCTCATTGTATAAAGAAAATGGTAACATGAAAGGTCACATACCAAGAACTTGAATACCATCATTTATCTCGCATATATCATACAATATATCTTGTTGGTCACATTAAAAAAATGTGAATACCTTAATCATGTATTCTTTTGAAACATGAATTACCAAAAAACACTAGAAAAAACATGAGTTCTGTCAAAAGTTATCTCTTTCCACATACCAAAATCCCAAAAATTATATATACTCAAACCATGATATCACTTAGTCCTTATATCAATCATGAGCTGAATAATAATATCAAACATATTATTTTCCCTTTATCCATTCATTATGCGCATATCATCTGATTTCCAAAATATTTGAATCACTTTTCATGGTTACTGGTACCATATTCTTATAGAAAACCAAAATGGACCAATACACAGATATTTCAATATACTATAAAAGCATCTCAAAAATATTATTATTGAATTCTAATACATAATCCCTTCAATCGATCATCTTCAATTATTGACATGGAATAGGTCCTTCCTCGATTTAAAAGTAACTTCTTATGTCAGAGCATTGAATTGGGTAATGCCCACGTTCTCCGATGATAAGACATTGGACTCCATAACAGTTTGTACCTCTATTACCCTTTTCTCCACATAGATAACATCTCCTCCTCCATTAGGGGTATTCCTCAAGGTTCTTCTTCCCTTCTTTAGAAATTTAAATCTTCCTTTATCCACGCTCCTCACCATGCGAACATGCATAAAATTCCATCTTCCTCTTATTTGATGACTTAGGAATACATTTAATGTCCACCTTGTTAATCATATATCGAGATGACTGATTCGGCATAATCACAATATATTTCTCTCCAGGAGTTACATAATTTTGTTGATCATAGTCACCAATTTTTCTATTGTAATCAATATTAACTAAATTCATTCTTATTCCCTCCATTGACTAAGACCAGAAACCATATTGTAAGAAACAGTTAAAAAATTGAGGAACCACATAATCATAAAAAGTCACTTATGGGATGCCTAAATTATCAAAAATTCATTAATACATGACACCTTACGTTCACCCTAGGTTATTAATGATCGTCAACATAATTCTAGGACTCTAACATATACAGATACTTAACCGTAGGGACATCCCTAGACATTCCTTAGAAATATTCCAAGGGATCTCACTAATGTTCTCGCATCCTAGTTTCCAAAGGTTGACTAAACTAATCATCTGATACCAACTGTAGAGAACCAAAGAATGAAGTACATGGAAAATACATTACTTTGGAATAATACTTAATACATAACAAAAACAAACACCGAAGGACCGTAATAGTTTAGTGTCTATGGAAACTCGGAACATAATATTCTAATCGTAGTGAAAGATCTTCATCATCTCCCACAAAGATCTTACCCTTTTATTTCCATACCTAAAGCCTTTCTTTATATCCTGGGGGAAAAACATATAAAGGGTGATCTAAAATTCATAGTAATGGTATGCAAGGATAAAATAAAACAAACCATATACATTTGAACATAATATCATGAACATAATGTTTAAACATCGAAATCATGAGCAATTATATAAAACATGGCAGTACGTAAGGCATAGATCACAATGGAGAATAAATCTTGATTAAATAGCTGGGAAATAAAACTTTTAATTGTGGAAAAACATTAGGCACATGATATGATTTCCATACTTGCGAAGGCATTGCTGCAAAGACTATTTTAGCGGACAAAGTCTCTTTTTGAATTGAGTTCACTCCTCGTTTCAGTCCTGTAACACTGAACCAGATTAATTACCGTTACAACCATGTATATATCATGAGATATAATTCTTTACCCAATTAATTGTATGGAGATATAGGTCCCACCCATCTCGTAATGAAATCATTCTTATGTGTGCCACAACATAAACATAAATCAGTCATCATAACCCAAAGAATAAAATGGGTTGCCTAAACATCATCCCATCATAACATATTCCATATAAAACAAATGTATATCATTTCATTATAAGAAAAGTGAAACCATGAAAATCATAGAGACATTATACATGAAACATACACATATGAAATAATGTCATCTTATATGGAAAATGGATTTGATAAAACAGTTGAAATGAAATTCTTGAGAAAAATATCATTTCATCTTATAAATCTTTTTTTTTCACAAAATTCCATGCAATTTTAAAAGAAAATGATTTGTTTTAAAATATTAAATAAAATATTTAGATAAAGATTCATGAAAATAAGGTTTTATAAAACCGTAAAAATCCATTCATGCTGAATAAGTTCAAAAAACATCCTTCTCGTACTTTTGCTGGGAAAGACAGAAAGTACCTCGCATGGTAAAGAAAAGAAAGATTCCTTTAATACCATGTAGAAAAATTCAAAAAAATGTGTAAAAAGGAATTTAAACATACATGAAATCATTTTTTTAAAATAGGGACCTTGATTATAAATATAACTACAGTAAATACTTATGAATGGACAATCTCGGATAAAAATGAGATTGTAAATGGTATCCCTTACCTTAGGTCAGATATGCTTCATACGTATCCGAACCTCCTGTATAAAGATTTAAATAATTTCATTGACTTATTACAGAATCATATTCATTGTTATTATATAATATACTGTTCACTTATGACTTTATATAACCCTTTCAGGTGTAAATTCCATGTTAAAGCATCGTTTTGGGTAAAATCGTTTTATTTATTGTACGTGTTTGGACTTGTTGTTGTTGATATTGTTATTTCATATATCAAGATTTAATAAATTCAATAATGTAAAAAATTATTTATATATCATATATATTCACTATATATATATACAATAGATAGATAAATGAAATGAAATACACCGTTCATGAAGACAATAGGTCGTACGTACGCATTAACACTGTTTTTGTTTCCTTATTGAATTGAATGAAATTAAGTAGATGAAATACATATACATATACATAATTACAGTATAATTATTATGTAATATATTTCATTATTACATATTAAATATACATTATAATCGTTCTTTAATTGTTAACATTGAAAATGAATCTCATCGCACCATGGAGACGGTAATCTGTACGTACGCACGAGCGATGATATCGTTCCCATATTATTGAATGGAATTGGAGTGGATGATATAATATCTTATAATCATTATTATGTTATTATAAAAATATATAGTTATTATTTACACCATTATACCCATCCAAGTAAGGTGGTGTTGGAAAAACAGATTACACCACGGCGTGGAGACGATATTTCGTACGTACACACGCACGGTGATTTCGTTTTCCATAGGATGGATTGAAGATGAAATGTTGTTGTTTCATATTTATAATAACATATAATTATATGATTAATACTGATGTTATTAACTTATGATTTAAAAAAATAAATAAGAAGATGTAGAAGAAGAAATAAATTGGAAAGTATCGGTAAAGGAAATTATCTCTTCTTTGATGCACCTCTTCTTAACCTTCTCATAAGGCACTAGGGTTGGTCTTTTGAGGAAACCAAAACAACTATAATGTTTCTAAGGAAGATGATAAAGGAAATTATCCATGTTTGGACGAGCTTCAAGGCTCAAAATGGTGCGAATAGAAGAGGGAAGGGGTGCCCTTTTATAAGGGAGGAGAGGGGCACCTTTAGAAAAACTTAAAATATTATTTTATTATAAAGTCATATTCGGTATATAATAGCTCCAAATTGATTTATTTCGAAGATAAAGAGGGTATAGGTCTACATCCTCTCAACAAATATAATTTAAACAAGTTTAGGTTACTATTTTAACCTTATAATTTATATTTAAGTCTAAGTTAAATAATTTATCTTTTAAAGTGTCTTCTTGTTTTCTTACAATATATGGTTAATAAACATACAATAACAATCCAAAATAACCCCAAATGGTTCATTATTAATATATAAAACCATATCTAAGTCATTGTCCGAAACCATATATTTTTATAAATATAATAACAATAAATAATTTAATAATTGTTTTAAAAACTATTTTATATCAATTTTGGCACTATTTTGTAATTGATTTATTTGAAAATCATAAAAATATTAATAGTTATAAAAAAGTTATTTAAATCAATATGAACATGTCATATTAACCTATAAAATAATTTTAATTCATTAAAAGTCTCAAATTACATTTATTTGGGTACTTATAACATCAATTATGTTAATATTTCATTAATAAGGTAATTAATGCATCATCAATGTGTCATAGATAAATTAAATTATTTAATGCCTAAAAATTATAAATAAAATAAAATTATATAAGAATTAATTTTATCTTTCTAATTAATATTTATATTCGAATTTATCTTATGTATTAACCTATATTAAAAATGATTTATTTATTAAATGCTGATTTTAACTATTTTAAATCTTTTTAAAATAAAATAATAATAAATGTCCAAATCTAATCCATATGGACCGAAATGATAATATTATATTCTTATGGTTTGTTTTTCTCGAATTATACTTATCTAATAGAATTAGGACATGTTTTAAGGTAATAATAATATCATTTTTATCCTTAATTACCAAATTTACTTTTAACCGTGGTAAATAAAAGTAAAAAGTTACAATTCACAAAAAATTATTTTTATCTTATTGAACTAGATTTCACTCCTTGATATTTACCATGTCTCTCAGATTTTTGATATTCCACTCACAGAAGCGGTAAAATTAAGTTTTATGTATGTTTGCAAAAAGCTCATAGGAGGTAGGTAAAAGACGGTGAAAAGTTCAATAAATTTTTTATATATCTAAAATTATTATAAAATGACTCCAATGAATTACATTGATATTTTATAGGTATTATGTATCAATTTTGACATAAAATAAATTTTAATAAAATAAATAATTATTTAAATAAAAAGTCGGTTTTTAAATAGTAACCTAGTGTTTTCACTATTCATCAAAAAGTAAATGTTTTCGGAAAAATACCAAAAATTCACCCTTGGGTAATTTCAATATTCCGAATCCAAAAATGAAGTCCTTTTTGAATGATAAAATTTATAAAATTTAAAAAATTGGGAATTACTATTCATAACAGTAAGTTCATAATAATATTATAATAATTTCTCGTTTAGTGAAACTCGATATTGCATACTACACCAGCTATCAAGGAAGGACTTGATTGCATGTAATTCAAGCCAATTCAGGTATTCTTATAGTGCAAGCTCTTTTTGGTGTAGCGTACAACACAAAACATCAATTAAATTGAAAAGGAAATTTTTTATAAAATCTCGGGGTGTTACAGCATGAGTGAAAAATTATGATGCCTGAAAATATAACATTGGTAAAATAATTTAGATTAATATTGTGGCATAAAAATTATGAAAATAAAAAAAAATTATTAACCATAATTACCTTTATCATGTGCTGTAATTGATATGGAATCACTACCAGAATCAGTTAGTATGAATGATCTTGTGTCTCCACCACCATCCGATAATATATTGGATCAAGAATCACTACCATCTCCCCAAATAAATTTCATGATATATGAACCAATAACCAATGTTATGGTTGGATATATAAGACAACACAAATCAAAAAATGATAAACCATGCTTATGTGGACTTTAAATCAACAATACATCTCATCATAATGATTCATGGAATGAAAATTTGATACATAACATTTCTATATGATTTCACAAAAACTAATTTCTAATGTCTTCATGAAATGTATTTAACATTATATTCAAAAGATAAAAATGTGATATGCATTAAAATGTAAATTTTGAGATGGTTATAATAAGTACTAACAAAAAAATTAAATAAATCACATCAAGGGAATATTGAAAAATATTTATATATGTGGTGGCTGAAGGATAAAAATGTCAGAGCCCGACCATGTTATTTCTTTTATATTATTTTCTTCATATTTTTTTTACTTTTTCATTTAGTTTTGGGTCATGATTCCATATAGATTTTTTGTTTTTTGGATTTTAAAGGTGTATTTTCTCCATTGCACATTTTCTTTACAAGGTTTAGTGGTTAACCATGTGGCATGTGATGCCTGTGAGAATTTAAATTTGTTTTTATTCATCCCATTTTTTTCTTTCACTAATTGGGAATTGTTTGGAAAAAAACATGTGAGGTAAAGTAGAAACCATGAGGGTTATTTTTGTGCCAAGGGTATGGCGTATGAAAATTGAACAATTGGAGGAAACTGTACATCATGTGTATAAGGGGTTCTATAATTTTTTATAGAACCGTGGCTCATTTTTGGTTCATGGTTTTCCAAATAATTCATTGAAACTATGTGGGTTTCCATATTCTCTAATAGTTTGCTTATGATGGGTGCATTATTTAGAAAATCATGAAGCCAAACCATCTGATTAATCTAGGTCATTAAAAACGTTGAAATTTTTTCTTTCCCCATCATATGTTTTAATGGAAAATCCCTTCCTCTCTCCCCCGTCTCAATATTATGTCCTAAGGAGAGCCTTAAGTGGTTTCCTCCTTTATCCCTCATTGTATTGTATGTTCTCTTCCTTCAAATTTCTATTGTATATCTCTTTATGTGTGTTTTATTCTTCCTTATTCGTCTATCTTCTTATTGTTTCTTGGTGATTCAGGGTGTGGTCCCCACATGGCAAAACCATAGGATCTGAATTGGATTATTTTTGTTATTTCTTTTGGAAGTTATGGTGTGCAGTTTTTTGGGCTTGGTTCATTCATCCTTGAGAGTTTCATCGCATCATCATGATGTTGAGGATTAAATTTACAATTGTTTCTTTACCAATGCATTCTATTGATTCTTGAGCTATACTATTTGTTTTCTAAATGTTATTTTCCCCCTTGAGTTGTTTTAGTTTGAATTAATTCCATGTTTCAATGGGGTAATAATGATAAAAATTGTGTTTTTAATTTTTTTATTACTAATTCTTATATATATATATATGATTACAAAATGTTTTATAAAATGATAAATGGTATATGGAAAAGAAATTTGGGTATTTTGATTTTGTTTGTCCTTTTTTATGCCTTGGTTGGATTATTTTTATTGTTAATTGAATGTGGTGTGTGGTTTAAATGTCTATTCATGGATATATAGTTATGTGTATGTTTTATAAATGGTTCTTGTAGGTTTTAAAAAGGAACATTATATAACTAAGAAATGTTTTGGGTGAACCCTTGGATGTGGTATCACCCATTTGTGCATGGGGTGCACATATTGATGGGATCAAAAATGTTGATGTTCTATTGTAGAAAATGTTTCAATCTTGTACATGGATTTTCAAACACTCATTCCCTATTCCTTTTTCATATCCCCCTCTTCCCATTTACTTTTTTAAATAATTTTTCTCTTTCTAAAAAACATTTGGCTTCCAAGTGGTTCTCATTTTTTTTCAACTCTGTTTCCAAATTCTTAGCCAGTTTAGAATCTGTGAGATGTGTTTTGGTAACTAAAATTATTAATAGCCTATTTGGAATTTCCTAATAATATACATTGTCTTCCTCTTGGTTCTAAATTTGTATTGGAAATGTTTTAAAATGTTTTTATTGAAGGCCTAGATGGAACATTGAGATGTTTTAGAATGTGTATTTAAACTCATGTGACATGATGTCCCAGTTGGTACTTTTGAATAGATTTTTTGGTGATGGGAAAATCTATAGTAGAACCTTTGAAGACATGGTCATTGCATCAGGTGTTTCAATGTTAATTCTAAGAAATATAGATGGTTGTGGGTTATTGATTTGATCAACACTTCTGAGGATCTCCCTATTCACCATGTACTATTAGCATGGGATTTATAATCATTATCTTGATGGTCGAGTTACAGTTTCTTATTGACCCCTATTAGATGGGTCAGTATCCATGGTTTCCAAATGGTTCTATATTGTGTTTTTAGTTATTTTTCTAAAATCTTTTCCAGTTTGACCTTTTTGGGACATGTTTTTGAAACTAAATATCATAAAAGGATATTTGAATAATCCTATGTATAAGTGGTGTTTTCATCTTGTTTGTAATTTAGTTTTGGAAATGTATTTAAATTTTATTATTAAATTTGTAGTTAGTGAATTGAGAGCTTTTATAAAGTGGTTTGAAACTCATGTGATGTGGAGGACTAGTTAGAAATTGTTTATAGACTCTTTTTAGTTATGGGTACCTCGTTGATGGAACATCTAAGGGGAGGGTAATCGAATTGGTGGTGCCTATGTTTGGATAGGAAAACATGGTGTCTATTGGTAATTGGTTTGATCCAATCATGCGAGGACCTCCCCATTCACTATGTAATATTATCATAGAATTTTATTCTTAATCTACTGGGTTGAGTTGGCGATTTTTTATTTAACATGATTAGATATGTTTTTACCCCCTCTATTTACTATGGGGCAGGGTTGAACATGACATTGGATATGATAGTTTATAGAGGCTATTTGGATATATAATATAGATTTACTCCACCCACTGTTAGGATAGAATGATTTTGAGTAAATCCTTGTATTTATTCTAGATATGTTTAGGAAATTTCTATTATTATTACTTGCATGTTCTTATTTTATTCTACTACACCTATTTCACCTACTCAGTTATCTGGTGCCATTTTTTCTATTTTTTATTCTCAGTATAACTTGCATTGTTTATCTGGTATGGTTCCATGTTTGGTTATGTGTTTTGTAAATTGGATTTTTTTAAATGGGGGTGTTTTTTGTAAAAATATAATTGGTGGCATGTGTGATGTATCAAAAATGAAATTTTTTGTTTTATTATTTAAAATGATTAAAGTCTATTTCCTATTTGTATTTAAAATGGGTTTTTTACTATTCTATGAAAAGAAATTAATGAACATTGTAGAGATTTTATACAGAGCTATTGTATACTCACACCCAACTTGTTCCACTCTGTTTTGGTAAACCCATTCTAGTTTACATGATCATGAATCTGGTCTAGTTGACCTTTGTAAAATTTTAGTATTATGGATAGTGTTGAATACGATGTCAAATGGAGAATATGTCATTAATGTTGGTTTGGTTTGGTATGGTTTTGTAGTTTCCTATTTTTTATATTACCCTTTTTTGGTATCCATTTGTTGTGTCTATTACATTTAGTTTTTATGGATCCTCTATGTTTTTATTTGTACTATATCTCATTTTCTCATTTTATTTGTCTATTGTGAGAAATGTTACCCAATTGATATATCTTCAATGTCTAGAAATAGTAGATATATCAAAAAGATCTACAATGCCTCTTAGGGCTTGTCTTCTGCCTGGTCGGGTGTCTTGTCAGATGGAAACTCATCCTAGTTCATGAAAAAATAGTATCAAAGGATACCATTAATATTTGCAAAGTAAAATATTAGAGAATATAACTACATGTAATCAAGTGGTAGATGATGCAATGACTTCATCAACACCGGTTCATCCAGATTTTCTAGTTTCTCTAGGTAGTCTAGGATGTGTGTCTTTTCAATGGTTGTATGGATAAAAGATGACCATAGATGTAATTAAATGTTCTGTGGCAGTGTTACATATATTCGGGACAATTTAGGGATGGGTTATTATCAAATTGTATTCCTAGTGATTTACGTTTTCTTGGGGATTGGTCCACCAAATCACGTGACAGGGATTTGCATCGTCTCTACATCCCTATCTTGTGGGGTTGGTGTTTGTTTAGATTTCACAATTTATATGGATTTTAAATAAAAAAATTATATTTTGAAAGAGTAATTTATATTTAAAATGGTTTTTGGGATTTGGTATTGATTTTATAAATGTACATTGTTTGTGGATTGGTTTTAAAAATGGGTTTTGGAATTTGGAATGTGTACATTGGTCCAAGTGGTTTTGGAAGTGAAATATAAATAGTTATTTTGAAATATGATATCAGATTGTTTTTCTAATGTTGGATTATGAAATAGTATTTTATTATTTGGGTACAATTGTTTGGTTGAATTTTGGTTGATGTTGATTTGTCGTTTTGTTTTATTTATTCTCATAGTCTATCAACCCGAAAACTCCCAAATGGTTCTAATGAGTTTCATCTAATTTATGGATTTGCCTAAACTCTAAGGGGAGTGGGGGAATTTGGTTATCATATAATGTTGCCATTTTTATGTTGTTATTGAGGGCAGTCAGAGGTAGTGGAATGGATTAAGAATGTTGGGGGTGTTTTCAGGTAGTTGGGAACTCGTAAATTTATTAGAGTGCAATGTTTTCAAATCTCATTTGAAGGTCCATGTTTGGATTGTTGGAACGTGATGGTACCATCATGATTAAAATTTGGGATGTATTGGGATGTGTTTAAGACAACTTTCATCCGATGGAAAATCCGTGAGGATGTGAATGGGAAGAAATTCGATGATTTGTTGTTTATTTTGCAAGGACAGCAAATGGTTGAGGCCTATGTTGATCAAATTAAAGAGTTTTATTAATTTTACCTATAGGAAAAATAAAAGTATTGGTTAAAAGATCATCTCTTCACTCGGGGTCTTCATCCAGATATCAAGGACTAATTCCTTTAATCTGATGAATTTGTGTTTGAGATGTTGGTGGAAGAGGCGTTTCTAGAAGAGCTTGTTCCAGTAGTACATTCCATAGAAGCTATATATCTATTATCGGTTAGTGATTTGGGAGGATCCCCGTCTTGTGATTTGTGTGTTCTGGGGGAACCCATTTCTGAGAATTATCCTTCGTTGGATCTGGCTTCTTATCCATCAGACCATTATATTTGATCTTCTAGTGATGTAAGTTAAATCCTTCAAAACTATACTATTATTATACTCCAATGATATTTCTTAAATGTTGAAAATTGGGTCACTTGGAGAAATTATTAAAGACTAGTTTCTATAATAGTAAGTCCTAATCGGAGGACAGTAGTTCTAGACAGTTGGTCAATATAAGCTTCAAGGCATTATGGCTCGAGCCATATGCCCTATAGTGAATCTCTTCATGCAGTTAGATTATTTCGTAATGCAGATGTTTTCCATTATTTTGTCTCTAGTGTCTTTGTGGTAATGGTTTACTAATTCATAATTGTGGTTCTCGTGGTTGTTTTAGATTCTTATTCATTGTAATGATCCATGTGGTTCTTTTTCCTTGAATCATTGTGTTTGTTTCTTATGGATGTGGGTATTTAAGTAGTCATATGTTCATTAATAAGTTATAGTGTTTTTTTGGGATTTTCTTGGAGATGGATTAATAATGAGTAATTACTAAATTGTGTCTCAGTTCTTAGTTCTGGTGGAATTCCATCCCAGGGTTTCCTCTAATGTTAGGTGTTTGGGTTTGGGTTGGTTCATGTGTTGAGTTTTCGATCCTAGCATCGACCGGTGCTATCTGGGTTCTTATGGTGGGGAGAACCCTCTCTTGTTCTGATATAGTTCTTCATGTTGGGGATTCCTCTTATTCTCGTCAGTTGTGCATTGGGAGTTAAAATAGCACACCAATGTTCGTTGTTCTGTTTGTATTTATTCTTTTTTAGGTATTGTTTTGATCCTCTTTCATCTAGGCTACATTATGGTGGAATAAATGTTTTTTGGTGGGGTGATTTATCACACCATGAACATAATTTCTATTTTATTTTATTATTTTTTTGGTTTTGATTATTTTGGTTGAGTTTTGGCATGTGTTTCCAGCTTGAATTTTTGAGTTTTGGAGTAATAGGGTCAATTTTTTTCTTGTGTACAGAATGTTTACAGAGTTTGGCGGTTAATAATAAATCCTGATAAGGATAAAGGTGTGTCTAGTTATTTTCTTCTTTCATATATTGTCATTATTTATTTGATAATGGTTTGTGGAAAAACAATTTAGGATAATGAGTAATTATGTGGCCTGCTTTTGTGTCAAGGTCATGGCACTTGACTTGCACATGGTTAGAGGAAACTGTACTTCACGAATGCGAGGGGTTCTGTAATTTTTTATGTAATGATGGAACATGTTCATTGAAGATTTTTCTAAACTGTGAATCTGAAATTTGTGGGTGTCTTTATTCTCTAGTTAGTGTGCATGTTTGGCACATGATTTCAAAAATCATGCGGCCAAACCCTACAGGGTGTAGAAACCATTAAAAAGATCAAATTACCTATTTCTAATTCTTTTTTTAACAACAAATACCCTTCTATATTCTCCCTATGATTCTTGCATCTCTAGGAAATCTAGGGGGGATTTTTCCTTCCACCCTCCTTGAATTATATGCGATCTTACTTCAAATTATTGGTGGATCTATCCTTGGGAAAATATTATTCTCTATTTTTATTCCTTCATCGTCATGTTTGTTCGTTATTTTTATTGGGGCTCCCTCTTAGATGAACCCTATGATTAGGTTTCACTAATTCGGTTTGTTTATTTGGACTCTTGGGTGTGTGGTTTATCTTTTGGTATTATTTTCTTCATCCCCATGAGTTTTATAACATTTTCCTGTCAGTTAGGTAGGTTTTTTCATTATCTTCCTTTTCTTCACATCCCATTGATTCTTTAGTTTTTTTAATTACTTCGTAAATTTAATGTTCTTACTTGAGATGTGTTAGTTTGAATTGTGGGGATGTATCCATTGTGTAATCATGATAAAAATTGGGTTTTCAAAGGGTTTCTATACTTACGCATAAATATATATGCATACAACATGTTTAATAAAATAAAAAACGGACTTATGAAAATAAAATGGGTTATTTGGATGGTTTTTTGCTTTTTTTATGTCTCGATTATATGATTTTCATGGTTAATTTCAAGTGGTGTGTGTTTTTTTGTCTCTTCATGGTGTGATGGTTATGTATAAAGCATTTTAATGGAAATTACATCATTTAAATATGATCTTTTTGAAAATTGTAAATGATTTGAGTGATCCATTGGATGTGGTCATATCCATATGTTTAGAGGGTGCACATTTTAATGGGCTCAAAAATGATGATGGACTCTAGTAAAAAAAATTCTCTCTCTTGAAAATGTATTTTCAAACACTCAAACCCTAATTCTATTTATTTTCCATACTCTTACCATGATGTTCCTTTTAATCCCATATCACATTCTAAATAGCTTGTTGGTTTCCAAATGGATCTAAATTGTGGATTCAAATGTGTTTCCATATGCCTAACCCATTTGGCATATTTGATACATCGTTTTGTAAATAAATCGATTATAGGATTGTTTGGAACTTCCTAACAATAAGTGGTGTTTTCATATTTGTTTTAAAATAGTTTTTGAAAATGTATTGAAATGTAATTACTAATGTACTGATTGGTAGATTGAGACATTTTAGAAAGTGTTTCGAAACACATTTTATGTGAATTTCTGGTTGGAACATGTGTATGGATTGTTTGGTGATGCACACCTCTATGGAGGACCCACCGAGGAGAGTTTCATTTCATAAGTGGTGTCTGTGTTTGGGCTAGGAATGCATGGTGGGTGTGGGTTATTGGTATGATCCATGCATGTGAGTACATCTCCATTCACTATGTACTATTATCATATGATTCCTAAGAATCATCTAGATGGTGTAGTGATAGATTCTTTTTTACCCTCAATAAAGTTGTTGGTACCGTCTAGTTTTAATGAGAGGCTTAGTGGGATATGAAGGAGGATTGGATAGTTTAGAGTTCCATGTTGGATACTAACTATGGAGATGAACTATACCCTAGTATATGATTCTGATCTAAGTACATTGAGTGATTTTTTCTAGAGATGTTTACTAAATGTCTATGATTACTATCCTTGTGTTCATCTTTTATTCTATTGGCCCTATTTTACAACTATTTAGCGAGTTCATTATTGTTCTATTTCATTTATTCTTGGTATATCTATATTTTTTTATATTTTATGATTCTTTTATGGGATTTGATTTTTTAAATCGGTTGAATATAATTGGAGTCAATTTTAAAAAGTGCAAAGTTGTTGCATGTGTTGTTTTAAAAATGAAAAGATGTTTTTAATTATGTAAAATGATAAAAAAATATTTACCATATATATTTAAAAATACTTTTTGGTAATTGTTCTAGGAATTTAAATCCATGGACTCTGTGATGAGTTCTTATTATGATTCGGTATGTTCACACCAAACTCGATACAATATTTGTCAGTAGAGTCGTTTTTTTTTGTAGGTTCTGGTTTATGGTTCGGTTGGCCTTTGTAGAAGGTTATTGTATAGATGTGGTTGGTCAAAAAGGAAAATGGAGATCATGTGATCCACGTGGGTTTGATTTTGTTTTTGTTTTATAGTTTCATTTTTTGATATGTTTTATTTGTAGTTGGATTCTTTTGTTGTGTCTAATTCATTTAATGATTGTGGATACTCCATGTTTTGTTTTGTGCTCTACCTATTTTGTTTATTTCAGTTTTATATTTAGGTAAATCATTCATACGATGATTATTATTGATGTGTGGTGCTATTATGCAACTTGAGAAGATTTGGAATGCCTCACGAGCCTTGTATTGGGTCGGGTCAGGTGTCAGATAGGACAGTAACCAAATCAGGTTCATGAAAAAAAATTATGAACACTATATGGAAACCTTTTTAATATTTTTGTGTATCTTAATTAAATCCTAAATCATTAAAATTATAATAAATTGGCCATTTAAAATTATCTACAGATATGTATCAATAAAATAAAATAAAATATATCTCTAGATTTTAAAATAATAATGGAGAATAACTTCAGGAAGAATAAATTTAGATATGGAAGTGAAAGAGCTGTTAGAGAATATGGGAAATAATCCTCAAAAAGATAAATTTTTATAAAAAAAATCCATCAAATTGATTAATTTTAGGTGGAAATATAAATTTCCATAGTTATTAATAAAATTCTATATTATATAATATTAGGTTATAGAAAAGTATCCATAATGGTAATAAGTTAATGAATAATGGTTATAACAGGAACGAAAGGTAATTGAGTAAAAATATAAACTATTATAAAAATAATAATCATTGAAGTTCCAATAAATTATATAGTATATTATTATAAAAAAAACTTAATGAATATAAAATATTGTGGAATACAAATTTTATTCAATCATCTGATATGTTTAATAATATGTTGAATAATAGACTTTAAGAAGAAGTCTTATAACTCAGAGAAAGTGAATTGAGTGGTAAAAATTTGAATGGATTTTATAACTCATTAATCGAGATCCACTAAATATAAAAAGATATTTTCCCTAAAAAATTACATTTTTTTCAATAGAATATATTCATAGGGAATTTAATCAAAATAAACCATATTATGGTAATCATAGTAAAAAAATGAAACATTTCTCATGGCATTATAATTAAGACATAAAACTCTTAAAAATCTGTATCATTCGAATAAGAACAACAAGAAATTGAAAAAATGAAATGTAACATTAAATATCCTAAATAAAGAGAGATACATGATGTAAAATTTCAAAGAGCTAGTATATACAACATATAAAAGATGTTATGTGCATAATGAAAATAATGTCAAAATAGAGAAATTTTTTAAAAGTAGATCCATTTGGAAGAGAATAAAAAGTGAAGTAAGAATATATCAATGATGCTATTATATTTATAACACACTGATTTTATAAGAACACTATTTTCTATAGTGCATAAAACACACTACATTGAGTTTAAGTAAAACATAATATACTATTATAATATTATTCTTTAAACATGACTATTATGACCTATTCATTGAATTGGTGTGTATGAATATGACTAGTAGAATTTTGATATATATGTTTAATTTTCATTCTCTTAAATATATTAATTTTTAATTCATAAAAAATATGAACTCAATATTTAATAATGATATTTAATGATTAAAAATTATATTTTTTTCAAAAAAATGATTTTATTTCATTTTAAGAATGGAAATTATAACTAATTTATAACACATTGAGAAACAATATTTCATAAAGTGGTAACATTTTTTTGAAATTGACATATCAATGTTATCTTTGGTGAAATTGTACAATTTTATGAAATAATTTGTTTATTCAGTGATCAGTGAAATATATAAATTTGTTAAATAATCTCATTTATTTTCATTAAATTATGTAATTTAAATGTTCCATTGGATTTTGGATTTTTTATATGAATAAATATATTTATAATAATCTAATTAATTACGTTTTTCTAAGTAATATTCATGAATTTGATATATGAATATTATTATGTGTAAAAATGCATCTTTTTTAAACCGATGTCCATTAACTTTTATGAATTTGTGTTAATATTTATTTAAAAAACATATAGAGACCAAATGTTGGACAATAAATGTAATATTTTTAATTCCTAAGTTCATATTTTCTAAATAGGACCCTTATATTTTTGTTAATTTTGAATAATACTATTAGAATTTATTTGTGACATCAACAAGGGTAAATGGTTAAAACCATGACATAAAATCTAAAAATCTACCCTAAATCTCTATAATTTAATTATTTATGATAAATGAGATGTTATACAATTAAAATATTAATACATGGAATTTTGGATCCATTTTCCATTCATAATAAAATTTAATTTTTTTTATGTAAAAAAATTTAAATATGTCCCACTATTGACTTCAATATATAAATTTTTTTCCATAAGAATAAAATGAGGTTATGTTCTATATTAAATATTAATTTGTAATATGAAATAATTTTTTTCATGGTAATTTATTTTCAAATTTTTATGGAATAATTACATTAATTTTTTATGCAACACCGAAACATTGTTTTTTAAATTAATAAAAAAAACAAATTAAATGATTTTAAAATTAATAAATTTAATACAATTTTAATTAATTATTATGTTACACAGTTTTATTGAATTAATATATCATGTTAATTATTTTTTAAATTAGTTTATTAAAATTACATATTTATCTTGGTGTCTATAAGTTTGAATTAAATTAACAATGTCAAAAATGATATTAATGATATCTAATGAAAAAAATGATTAATTATGTAATTTAAAAATCACAAAAACATCATGATATAGGAAAATAGGTAAAATATATGGTCAAAATTATTACCCCATGGATATTTTTGTTATAATTTTAAATTTGAGATGAAAATTAAAACCCATTATGTTTGAAAATGTTGTTTCCACAATTAAGGTTTTAATCAGTTAATGAAGGGGTTAAAAAACATATAGTCTAAATTAATTTCAAAACCAGTTAGAATAATATTAGATGAATATATAATTACTATATACTCAATATATCTCAATACATTAGAATTTTTTCCAATTTTACATGAGTTGGATACGTATTATGTTATAATATTTTAAGTATTTCAAAAAATGGATTTAATGATATTTAATAATAAATAACGTATTATTAAATGAATAAAAAATAAAAATAATATCATTCCCAAATTTAATTCTAAATGGGTTATAATAAAAATACTAATAAATTTATGAGTCACTTATTCTTTTATTGTAACCTTATTATCCATGAAAGAGTAGAAAAAACATATATTGTTGTAATTGTCGAAAGGGTTAACTACATTTAAAACTAAAATATTATGATGATAAAATAACCAAAACATGTCCATATTTTATTCTATTAAATGAAATAAAATAAAAAACACATTATATTTAAATTATGTAAATTAAAATCCATTTTTCCACAAAAAATAATTTACAAAAAGATTATACTTTTTGTAATTCAATGATTGTCTCACTACTCGCCTAAAACAGGGAACCCCTTCCCCTTCCTCCTAACCACGTTTGAGCCATCTAACTCAAGAAAACCCATTCCATTTCATTCAATAATTTTTAAAACCAATTTTTTAAGGTTATGATAATCTTAAATTACCATTGAACGATTCCTCGTGAAAAAATCTTAAGAAGGCACACTAGAGAAGAGGTATTAATCTTTCTTAACATCTTTTAATTTATTTCTTCTTATATCTCCTTCATATATTTTCTACTCATTATAAAATTGTAAATAAATGACCATAAATAAACTCCAGTATTATTATTATTAGTTAAATACCAATATTGTGTTTATTCAATAAGTATTACATAAGAATTTTTTATTTCTATATGTTTTGAAAGTAACAAACACTTATTTTTAAGGAAAATTATTTTTCCCTGATGATTATTTTCCTAAGGAAAATTTCCCTTCTCTAAGAAAATTTTTCCACTTACCATTTTTTTCATTGTTCCATTTTATAATCTCCCTAAATCAAACTCATTTTATTACTACGTTTAAAATTTGGATTTTATGTAAAACCTCAAAATCATATAAATCCTTTCATATAGAGTTTTCTATTTTAAAACTCCGAATTCTCTAAAATTCTAACTAAAAATTATCTAAAATTCAAACTCAAAATTCTATGAAATTCAGACTCTGAATTCTTTGAAATTCAGACTCTGAATACTCTGAAATTCAGACTCTAAATTCTTTAAAACTTAGAATCTGAATTATTTTAAATTTAGAATATGAATTCATTGAAATTAACATTCCAAATTCATTGAAATTCATTCTCATAAATCCTCAGAATTCAAACCCTAAATTCATTATAATTAATAATTTGAATTCTTCAGAATTCAAACTCTGAATTCTTCAAAATTCAGACTCTAAATTTCATAGAATTCAGACCCCGAATTCAAATTCCAAATTCGTCAGAATTCAGACTCTAGATTCATCACAATTTCGACTCCGAATTCCATAGAATTCGGAGTCCAATTTCCTCATAAATAAGATTCTGAATTCTATGGAATTCAGACTATAGAATCTATATAATTCATGATTCAAAAACTATTTGAAAAATAGAATCCTAATATCCATGTCTTATATATTTGGAATTTTTATTTGGTTAGACTTCGAATTATAATTTTCCTTTGACTCTGAAAATTTATTTTTTTATGTAAATTCATTTTCCATACAAAAGTTATTTTTATGAAACAATTTCGTACAATCTATTTCTAACTAACTATTGGTAGAGTGACATGTGTATATGTCCCTCCAAGATTCAAGGAAAAATATGGCCATCAGAGGATGTAGATGACTATTGGATTTTTCCTATAAATAGGATCTCATCTAAACGAGCTCATGAACTGTTTATTGACCTAAAGATTACATACATTGAAGTGATTTCTAGAGATTAATAATCTCTTGCTTTCTGTAGATCTAAACATCTTGGTCATCCTTATATTATGTGAAATTGATTGTTTTTTAGAACAATCGAGGTCTTCTAGGGATATAAATAAAAAGGTGTCGACTACCTTAAATATTTATGAGTTATGGGGATAACAAGATAGATTTCAATATTCCTATCGAGGGATTACCCTGGTTTGGGTAAGACAGTATTTCTTAAAATTATGAATCTAGGGACCTTTGTCGAAGGTTGTAAGACACCCTACTCTTTGGGTTAAACGATTTTCTATTTATTATATGTTCTCTTTCAAGCATTATTTCTATTGTATTTTTTTAGAAGAAATATAGTATTACATTCTAATATATACACAAACATTTATTTAATCAGATAAACATGATTCAATATGGGTTATGATAGAATATTTTCCTAATTAAACTTTTCATTGGTTTCATTTTTGGAACCATATTTTTGGAACTTAAGCATGCTTCTTACAAAACAGTATTTTATGGCTTCTGAATTTACCTTATATAACTCTGTTAAAAATATTTTTCCTTATGGTTAAAAACTGATGTTTTTAAAATATACGATTCACCCCCACATCCCTCATATAGATGAGAATATATATTATTTATTTTGATCCCATATATGACCCTCTATTTCAATAAATGGGAAATGAAACAATGACTCATGCATACGTGTGGACAACCACAACAACATAGAGATACAATTCATTTTCCATCACTATATTTCATGGAAAGGTATTATGATGGGAATAAATATTATATATCTTATTGTTCACATAATTATTCATTTTTAACTATAATATCATATCTATTTCTTATTTTCCATTATGTTAATGAATAATAACATTTCTTATATGTATGTGTGGACTACCACCTCAATGAAGCGTTGTGGCTCATTTAATATTTACAGTTTACATGGATGTTAATATTGAGGGAGTTAATTAATAAATCAAATATATAGAGTAAAGTAATAATTATATATATTTTTTATTTATCTTATTTCATTAAATATCTTAGAATGTGAAAATAATGTTCATGTGTGTGTACGACCTACAATCTCAAAGAATTGTGTAATTAAATATTCAATCTCTATCATCCTTACATTATTAATATTATGTATATAATAAATATATGTGATATTTATATCGGTATTTGATTTCAAATTTTTATTAAAACTTGATCAGTGACAATGTCTACAACTTATAATCATAAACATACATGAAATATGAGATATGAAACAGCGAAAATGTAGTTTTAATAAGGAATTATTAATAAACCACTGTTGAAATTTTATAAGTGGATCATATATGATATTATAATTATGAAAATTATTCATATATATAAGTGTAAAGTATCTTATTAGATTATAAATGCTTATAAAATCACATACAGTGGATGTTGGACCTGATGTAAGGGAATTCTCAACAATTTACATTTATAATGGCATGTTTTATTATTATAATAAATATTTTCTTTTAGTTATTAAATAGACAGTCCTTTTAAATATTATCTCATTAATCATTAATTTTTAATATTATTTTTATTTTCAAATCAAATTATTTCATCCAAGGGGATTTGACATGAATTTCATCAAGTTTTAAAGGATTTCATCTCAATGTCTAGTCATTTTGGAATGTTTTAATGTTATGAATGTAATTAATTTTTCATGGTTAATTTAATTTCAATTATCAGTTTAAAATAATATTTGTTAATTATTATATGTATTTTATATTTCAATTCATATTATTTCTTCCATTTGAATTTTGTTTGAATGTTACCAATGGGTAAGGTATTTCAACTCAATTTCGACTCAATTGAGAAATATTTAGTATTATCTTCCTATTCAATTTTATATAGTTCATATATATCATATTTTAATTATTTAACAAATATATTTTTTATTCATGAAGTCTAATTTTTTAATTAGAGTTTTTTCATTCAATGAGTTTAAATTTTTATGTCACTCAAAGGTAATAATTTAATTTAAAATATCATATAATGTAAATTGATCTTATTTTCATTAATGAAATTTCATAATATACACTTTATAAATAGGATATATATTATTATCCTCTGAATAATTTATTATTTACTAAATTCTCTACCATTTTTTTCCTTCCTTGGATATATAATTAAGAAATCAATGATCTACAAATAATTTTTTATCTTATTTCACTATTTAATCATGTATATTTCATACCATGTCAATGTTTTTTAAGAAAATATATATTCAAATCGATTTTATTTAATAAAATTATTTATCAAGGACATTTTTTATTATCCATGTAATTTTAAATTTTTTTAATAGAATATTAGTAATTCTTTTTGTGTGGGATGTTTTTAATTTTCTTTCAAAAAATTTGAATGGAATTTCTTCTTTTTAACGTATAACTTATTAAAAGACATTCTTATAACTATAACCACCTTATTATATTTATTATCTTCCAAAAATAATAATAATTTCTACAAAAAACACTCTTAAATTAAGAATATTTTATTTCTTTTATTCCATTTTCTTTTTATTCTATAATGTACCATAAATTGTAAAAAACCAATATTTATAATTAATTAACCTCATAGTAGTGTTTTAGTTAGTAACCGTCTCTAGAAAAATTCATCTTTTTATGATTATATTTCATTTGAAATTATATATATCTTAAATATCCAAATTATTTATTTCATGTATATTATTATTTCCAAAAAAGATATATAATTTTATTTATAGTGTTATTCTGTGATTGTTATTTGACTGAAAAGGAAAATCAGAATATTTTTTATCCTTAACCAAATATGAATATATTTTGATAATTAATATCAAAAATAAATTAAATTGATAATTAAATATCTAAGGAATTCATTAGAAAAATAGTGTTTGGTGGGGCCTAATTGTAGACAATTCCCTGATTCTTTGACAACTCTCGGAAGGAATATAATTTGATTAATATTATAATTTACCATCATTAATAGTTCATTTATATTTATACATTAGATTGATACATTGATATTATACATGAATGCTTTTTTCAAATGATATTGATTAAATTGATTTTGTTTTTCATCCTTTCCCTTTACATGTTGATTTTGAATTTCATAATTATTATATCATCTACTATATGTGACCCTTACAATGCATTTGACCTCACCGATATTTTATTCATTTCCCTTGGATATGATGAATGAATTTTTAAGGATTCCATGTATGTATGATATTTAATATCACAATGTTTTATTTCATTATTTCAAATGTTATGTGAGAATCATGTATTTATCTGGTATACTAAGACTTCAAACTATTTATTCCGTTGGGACGTAATCACATATTTCATATAAAAATGTTTTAAAGTAACCATTAGATCTATGTTACTGGGGTTGGAGAATTTGCAACAAAAAATAAAATTATATGCACAAAATAAAGTGGAAAATTATATTATAAAATCAATGATTATCAATCAGATAATTATAATGTAATATGAACAATGAAATAATGGATTAACTCAATGAATGTAAATTGAGATAAGAATCATGATAAAGGATTAATAATGAATAAAATTAACATGTATGCTGGATAATATGTGACTGTAAAAATCATATGGAGAACGTGATATATGATAAAATAATCTAATAGATTGTAATTACATCATGTCAATGAAGAATATGTGAATAATTTTAAATATGTATCATCAAATAGACAATGATACTATAAACCCATAGTTCAAAATGTTTTTTAGTTGAAAACACTATAATATCTCGATATAATTAATTTTTTATTATTATTAACATGAATTATAACCTCATTAAGGGTTATTTTACTGTATATTATCCCTTAATTATACCTTATTACCCATATATAAGTAAATTATTTTTAAAATTAAAATTTGGGTGTTATAGGTTCTGTTCCCTTTCATTATTTGATTTTTTTGGTTATGTTTCTTAAGTCATATTCATTTATTAATCACATATATGAATTTATTTTTAAGGAAATAATTGTGTTTTTTGGTATTGGAGACCCATATAAATTTGATTGAGAATATTTTTTTGGGTTATAACTGAATGCATAAAAATTGCCTTTTTTATTATTTTTTAATTTAAAAAATACTTGAATCTATTTATATATAAATTGTTCAATATTAACAAACTGAATATTGAAAAAAATTCTTAAATTAATCATTATTATATCTTAGTACCAATATTTTTTCTTTATTAGTAATTCATGAAATTAATATTATACCAATTTCCATATAGGAGGTGAAATAAACAAAAACTAGCACATGTTGTTATAGTTGAATGAAAATAAAAGTGTTATTAAATATTGATAATAAATATCTTAATCAATATTAATAGATGAATCATATTTAACAATAGATTGAAGAAGAATATAGAGAACAATTATCAAGAAAACAATATCGCTTACACTAATAACTTGAATCACCTTTTAAATGACTTATTCGAAATGAGGGGTTTATTACTTCTTCTTAAGAGAAGAATGTTAAACCCAAAAATTCTAAATTAAGAACCTTGCATTCGATATCAAGTAGGACACATGACACCAAGCATGTAATGGAATATCTAGGGACTATATGACATATTTACTATTTAAATATATTTAATACATTATATAAATTTTAATGAATGAATATCTAAGTAAACTTATGTTTCATGTATGAGCGACCTTCCTTGATAGCATACGTTATACGCAGGACCAGGTTTCACCAAATAAAAATATATGATTAAAATATTATTAATAAATAAAATATGATATATCCTAGTCATTATGTTATAGGTTATTAATAGTAATAACTATGATAGAATAATTTATTGGTTTATGTATATATAAAATGAATTCACTATTTACTAAATAATTAGAAATCAAAATAAGAACAAACTAGATATAGAAAGAAATATAATTATTTATATTTTTACAAATTAGATTTGTCTTAATAAACATAATGATTAATAATTAGTTATTTAAATATATTAAATATATATATATATATATTATTCAATAAAATATCTTTGATATTCATTCATTGGGTTTGATATGCATAAGTAAAGAACAAACCATATTTTACACTTCAAACATGATATTTTTATAAAGTTTAATTTTCAACATTTTAATGGTGAATTAATTTTAAATATGAATAATGAAATATTTATTAATTGAAATTAATAAGATAATATTTATTTTTTAGTTCATAATTTAATTATTATCTTAGGGTTATTTTTTGTATTTTGTCAGACAAACTTCATTTTTTGATGAATAATTTTAAATACTACATTTTTGTTAAAATATTTCATTTCATTTAAATAATTATTAATGTTAAATTATATCCCAAATTTTTTAAAAAGATATATTATATAAAAAATAAATATATTAATACAATTTAGTTCATTATAATCAGTTTCTCTTTTAAATTGAATATAAAAACATAACAATCTTTTGAACATTTTTCTACTAAAAGAAGTTAATCTGGGATCTGTGATATTATCATTAACCCTAATTATCCTTCATATGTGAATTTAGTTTAGTAAAATTCACATACACCATTGTAATCAGGATTATATTTTGAGTCTAATAAGACCAACTTATTTTTTTTATGAAAATGATTAGTGATTGTGATTAAAATTTGGTACATTGTTTAAGGTGTAATTATGAAAAAAGTTTTAAAACCTATATTTAATGGCCCACATGGAAAATAAAAATTTAATATTCACTTTAATGGCTACATATCAGCCATAAACCTTCAATAATTGTTTTAATAGGGTTTGGTACTATTTTTTTAGGTAATATCATGTGTACACCTAACTAATTGCCAAAAATTATAAGTTGGTCATTTTCCTTCCCTATAAAAGGCAACCAACTCTTCCTCTTCTTCACACCTCCAGAAAATTTTAGGTTAGTCCATGAACGACCCAAATATTCTCCCAAAATTCTTCTCTTATACAGATAACCCACCCATTTTTTAGGAAAATATCCAGGAAATCTTTTGATTTAAACAAAATGGAGTTACACTATTAAGAGGTGACATCTTCTCTTAAGCTCTTTAGTTTAATTTCCCATATAAAACCCTGAAAATATTTATATAAAATTGTTTTATAAAAAACCAATATAATAAATATAATAGGATTTTGTTTTTATAATTTTTCTACTGACACATACACACACCTCTGTCTAATAGGTAACAAACACATAGTTTCTGCGTATGACGAACTACTGCCTCACAAAACGATGATTGTTCATTTTTCCCTTACCACATTTCATAGTATCCATTATGATGTACATTATATTTTTAAGGTTATATATGATATTTAATATGTATCTAAACATCTTCAATACTTTAATAACACATACATTTAATACTTTTCATTTTATATTAATATGATAACATCGTTTGAGGATGTGTGGACTACCGCCCCATCAAAGTGATGTGATTCATTCACAAGATACATGGAATGTATAAATGATGGTTATAATTAAATATATGTGACATAAAAAACATGTATATTATATTCTCGACATAATTTATATATATATATATATATTATTTCCATTATTAACCATTCACAAACTTAAATAGTGATAACATTATTCGTGGACATGTGGTCTATCGCCACCTCAACAAATTGTGATTTCTTTTTTATCATAATAATACTATATATATGTACGTATAATTATATAAAATGGTATTTATTATATAATAATAATTAATTAAAAATATGTTTCCACTTAACTCTTTTCCATAATAATCATTGAAAAAATAGGAATGTTACTCATTCATACGTATGACCTACCATCTCGATGATTGCAAGGTTGATTATTTTTTCATAACCATATTTAATCATTTATTTTAAAAATAATAACTTATTTAAAAATATAATAATTATTATTTCATTATTAGTGTTATGGAGATGTTATATTATGATCCCTTTGACCATATATTACCTACGAAAGTTGTTTTTACAAATAAATCAAATTTGGTAAAAACACCTAATTTAATTTTAATTGATTAAGAAGTTGTAGACAACATAATTATTTTTTAAATAAAATTAATGATAAATATGGAAAATTTTCATAATAAATTATAAAAATAACTTATGTTTGATATATAGGATGTTATTTGACATTTACCTTAAATAAAACACATGGTAAGGGATTCATGTCTAATTTTTATTTTGTCAGGAATACTTAATTATTGTTCACGTCATTTCTTATATATATTGAAAATAATGCAACATTGACATATAATATCATGAATTGTATTATATTAATAGTATTTAATTGTTTTATATATGTATTATTACCTTTGGGTTTTCCAATTTATTTATTACAACATTCGTAAGAGGTTCTCATCTAACGTTTTCCATTTGTGAGATAAATGTCATGTTCACCACATACATATTTTGTGTGGTGTATCTGCTGCCCCATTTTTTTATTTTATCATTAATCCTTTTATATTCCAAGAATAGTATACATTTATTTAGTATCATTCCATCATATGGTTTATAATTCAAAATGTTTCAAATTGGTATGGGACACTTTTGGATGTTTAAATATTATTTTACTCAAGAATAATATTAATGATCTTTCAATGGAATTTCCATTAAAAGAAATTATTTAACCTGTGTACGATAAAAACATTATTTAATATATAGTTATTCATGTCATGTATTATGTATTAGTACCATTTATCCACTTTATTTATTCAATGTGTTTTAAGAATGTTGTAATGAAAACCTAAAATCACTTCTCGATTTGGTTAGGGAACCTATTTTCCCTCTAAAATCATGTTCTATTAAAATGTACTCAAAATTTTATTATATGGATTTGGTAAATAAATTGTTTCCCTTAATATTCTTTTACCAATGTTTTCAAAAAAATATTATTATTTCTTTCTGAGCAAGGAATTTTTCATACCTTTCAAATGTGAAAAAGTAATGTTCTTTTTACCTTTTATGGTATGTATGGATTTACCCACCATAATTCCTTTATATCTTCTTTTTCATTTCTGAAAGGATAATTTTAAAATAAAATGTTTTTTTAAAATGATTTTCAATGATAAGTATTTTCAATTTTTTTTAAATAAAAAGATGTTTTCTTAAGAAATGATTTTAGAAAATATTTTTATAATATTTCTATTTATCAAAGACAAAAATCTTTTATTTTACTCTATTTTGGTCATATTGTGTTGATACCATCCTTAATTTTCCATAGGATGGTTTATTATTGGTTTAGTAATTGATAGTATTCACATTTACTTATTTTATTTCGTTTTATAAAATATTCAATATTCTATTAATTTAATTTTCCACAATTATCAATTTCATTTATCATAGAAATAACAATTCCCTAAATTGAATACATATTATACATATGGTTTATACATTGAAAGCTATTAGATTATTTTGGTAAATATTAATATATTCGTATCTATAAATCCATACTGATATTTGATAAGGAAAATTTTTCAATCAAATATTTAGAAAATGATGAATATTTGGGACTCGTAGGACAAGGGCATAGCCCGCTATCACCCCTCAATGCATCAAGAGTCACATGGGATGAGTCGTTTGGATATCTTTCTCAGATGGGGTTTTACCCTACATTTTTTAAACTACATTTTTAAATGTCATGGTGGAGGATGTACCAAGTACATGGCTTCAAATACTATAATAATTTCCCTTATATTTATTCTGATTTTATCCATCCCTTTGATTTTGCCTCGATATATATGGATTAATTTAATTTCTATGTTTCAGTTTTTATTCACCAATGATATTTCATGTCGACATATCAATGGATGCATTTCATTTTTCCTTATTTAGTTTAAATGTGTTTCAGTTTCTTACCTTTCAATATTTATTTTCCCTTATATAGTTATTTGAATGATATGTTTTTCTAATTATTTAACTTTACATATTGATTCATTATTTATTCCACTATATTGTTTCCCTACTGATAATTTGATCTCACCCTTATTTTGTTTATTTTCCTAGGAATTAATGAAGTGTACTGTGAATGATATGCATGAATTTACTAGATAGAATAGAGTTATCCTAAATGATATTTATTTATAAGGAAGAAAAAATTATGTTATAATTAGTGTATTAATTTTTAATAGAATACAAATTTTTGTATCTTCTTTACGTATACTACTAATATTATCAGTATTTCTGTGATTGATTCCGTATAATAATTCCAAGGTAATTGATATCAGAAAATGGTTCGAGGAATCTATGGTCACGATGCTATTGTTGGTATCAGAGGAAGATTAGTAGAGACCTTGTGAACTAACTTGTGGAAAACATATATTAGAGAATATTGATGTCATTATATAACTACATGTATGGATTACAACACAAATATTCTGGTTAAGTATAGATTATGTGGTTCTTTCAAGAAATATAACCATGTATTGATACTAAAAGTGGATGTGGTTCAATCACAAATGTATTTAAGAGTAATTACATTGAAAAGGTGTTCCAGAATAGACTTAGAGTAACCTGGTACATAATAATGGGCCTTACATCGTACCTAGTTTGACACTCCTAGGGGATATGCTCAAGAAAATTAAAATTTTCTTTACATACGATTATGAATGATTTAGACACATAATATGTTACCTAGGTTAAACCTATGTTATTTTAGATTAATGATTAGGTATCATGGTCTATAAATCCAATAAATTATATTAAGGATAAACATTAGGGAAAAGAAGGACCTATGTAGTATAAACACTTGAATTATTTAAATATATAAAATCATTGTTAAATGGTTATTTAGTTATTAGCCATATTTTAAGGATGTATTTAATATTTTTTAAGATGTTATTAATTTAGTCTTAGTAAAGGATATCCTAAAAGCTAAGTGAAAACCAATAAAATTTGGCAAGGACACGGGACATGAACCCATGAACCAAAGATGATAAGGTTTTGATGCCAAACCCTGACATATGCAATGTCCTGGGGAAATTTTCATTCATTATAGTTAAACAATTTTCTGCATAAGTGTTAATGAATAACTAGTATGACAAATTTTGATTATTATAGATTAGTCTATTAACAATCATGGATTTAAAAAATATTAATTGAAAATTTTTTGACTTTTCTCACATTTATATGCCATACGATCATTTAAATGTCTCTTTTAGTGCTTCGTGCATAAGAAAAGTCACAGTGGTTAATTTATTTTTGTCAATAAGGGAATGAAATAGAATTTGATTGAAGAACAAAAAAATGATAGGTTTGATCATATAATATTGAGAAATTTCAAGTAATAATATTTCATTATATTCATGGTTAGTATAAGAATTACCCACCGTTTAGAAATTTACATAAAAATAATTATTCTTTCTAATTATTTTATTTATTTAGGATTTATAGTCTTATAAATCATTAATGATTTTGGGATTTTAGGCTCTCATATTAGCATTGATCATTTAATTTTTTGTGATTGATGACCTCATTCACCCTCTATAAATAGATAGACTTTTCCTACAGGTATTTATCAATACTTTCCACTAATTTTATCTTACTTAGATAACTAGTTACAATGTAGTCCATGTTACCTTTTAACATCCCTTTATCTATTTTCTAGATGATTTTTTACGAACCCTTCCCTCGATGTGGGACTTCAAGATATGAAACGTCAAACAATATATCACCAAGATCGAGTTAAAATTGTGAGGATTCAGCTTAATTATGGAGAGGAGTATTTAACACCATGAAATTCTAAATTAAAAACCATGTATAAGATATCACACATGACACAAAACACCAAGCATGTAAGGGAATATCCCAAGACTCTACTACATATTTACTATATTAAATATATTAAATACATAGTATATATTGTAATGAACTCACCACTAATTTAACATTAGTTTTATAGATGAGCGGCCTTCCTCGATATCTTATGTTACATGCAAGAGAGACCTTCCTTATAATATTATATTACATGCAAGATCTAGTTTCACCAAATAAAAATTCATTATTAAAATATTATTATTTATTATAATTTGATACAAGCTAGAAATTATGAAAGTGGTTATGAATATTAACAACTAAATTTTGACATGTTTTATTTTATATCAATATAAAATGAATTCCCTTGCTACCAATTAATTTGAATCAAAAATAATAACCAATTTGATATAGATAGAAAAAAATTTATTTTTATTTTTCCAAAGGATCTTTGTCATAATAAACATAATTAATTATAATTTCATAGTGATCTAATTAAATATATGTGCTATATATTCAATAAAATATTTTTTATATTTATCCATTTGATTTTCTATGAATAAGATAAGAAAAACCCCAATTTTTCAACTAACAAACCTATATTTTTTAAAAGTCAATTTCACCACCATTTATTGGCGCACCAAATTTAAATGTTATTTTTCACACATATATAAATTTAATTTTATAAAATAAACATTATTTTTGAATTGATAATGTCAAAATTAGTTTAGTGTCAATTTGTTTTATTTTTTTTAGAAACATCATTTTTGATGAATTGTGAAAAATACAACATATAATTAAAACATTTCCTTTTAATTTAACATATTAATAAGGTTAAATTATATCATTCTTTTTTTAAAAAGATGTATCTGATCAATAGTACTAATATTTATAATATTTATTTTATTATAATAAATTTTACATTGATATTTATTATAATAACTAAACAATCTTGTGAACATTTTTCTACCAAAACAAGTTAATTCTTTAATATGTGAGATTAGAATTAATTTTAATTCTCCCACATTTGTGAATTGAATTTTAAAAAATAGTAATAATAAAATTTAATGATGATTATAATTTTAGTATAATAATAAAAACTTTATTTTTTCTAAATATTATTACAGAATGTGATTGAACTTAATTACAATGATTAATGTATAATTTGGTTCGAAATAGGACTAAACCCAAAATTTAAGCACCCAAATGACCTATCCACATTTACAAAACTTTTTTTATTCACATATATAGTCCATTAACCTTCAAATATCATGTTCTATTTTTTTGGTGTGACATATTTTATGTAAGAGAATGCGTACACCTAACTTTTTTCAAAACATTCCAAGAGATGGCTTTTCTTTCCCAATAAAGGATAGCCATATCTCCAACTTCTGTACACCTATAAAAACTCTTAGTTTAGTCGATTACCTTCAAAAATAGTCTCCTAAATAACATATCCTCTACCTACAATCCTACATTTATTTAGAAAATATTCCATGGATGCATTTGTTTCAATCCAAAAGTAGTTACCAGATTAAGAGGTAACGTCTTCTGTCAAGATTTTTAGTTTCCTTTCCATTATCCTACCCATAGATTTTTTTATTATATTATTTTATAACATAACCAGTATATAAATATTATATTTTGTTTTTATTTTAATTTTTTAACCTACACATACACATACCTATGACAAATTGGTAAAAAAATACTATTTTTTACATGCGAACTGCTGGCTCCAGAAACTATGATTGTTCATTTTAACATACCTCGTATCATGGTGTAAATTGTGATTGGAAATCAATTTATAATAATATATTTGATATTTTTTATTTATTTATGCATATTTAATTCTTTTATATAACATAAATATAATAACTTATATTTTAAATTAATATAATAACATCATTTCAGTAAGTGTGGACTACCGCCCCCTCACAATAATGTGATTCATTCACACGATGCATAGAATGTATAAATGATTTTTATAATTAAAAATATGAAACATAAAAACATATAAAATATATTAATGAAATAATTTCCTTCATTTATATAAATATATATCTTTTTATTTGTAACCCTATCAACACATAAAAAGTGATAACTTTATTTGAGGACGTGTGGACTTCCACCTCCTCGACATAATGTGATTCCTTTTTAAAAACAAGAATTATATATATAATTAAGTATGATTAAATAATATGTTAATTATGATATAATTATCAATCATGAAAAATATGGATCTACTTAACTCATTACCATAATGATCTTTGAAAAAGAAGAATGTTACTCATTCGTACGCATGACCTACCATCTCCATGATTGTAATGTTGATTCATTTTTAATAACCATATTAAATGATTGATATTAAAAGAATTATTTATGTATAAATATAATTATAATTTCATGATTATTATTCTTTAGATGTTATATAAAGACACATTTGTCCATAGTTGACCAATGAAACTTGTTTTTGGCAGAAAATCCAAATTTGGTCAAAACACTTGAGGTAAACTAAACTTATTAAGTACTTGTACTCAACAATGTAATAAGTGAAATAAAAAATAATTATAATCTATATAAGGTTATTAATATATAAAAAAACTAACATAAGTTAATTATACATGATTTTAATGGATGTCCACCCAAAATAAAACACGTGGTAAAGTATTTTTCTCTCATTTTTATTCAGTGAGGCATAATTAATTATTGTGAACCTAATTTCTTATAAATGGTGAAAATAATTACAATTTGACATATAATATCATGAATTATATTATATTCTTGGTATTAAACTATTTTATTTAAGGGTTATTACCTTTGTGTTTTCCAATTCATTTGTTACTACATTAGTAAGGGATTCTCATCTTAATTCGTACATTAGTGAGATAAATTTCAGGGTGACGACATATATATTTCATATGGTGTATCTAATACACCTTTTGTTATATTAAATAACTAATTATTTTATATTCTTGGAATTATATACATTAATTTAATATAATACCTTCATAATTTTTATAATTAAAAATGTTTTAATTTTTTATGGGACACTTTGGGATGTTTAATGATCATTTTTTTCAAGATTAATAAAAATGATATTTCAATGTAATTTTTATTCGAGGAAGTTATATAACCATTTTTCAATAAAACATTTATTTAGTCTCTAGTTATTAATGACCATTTTAATTTATTAGTTCAAATTTTCACTATTTTTTACTCAAACTATTTTAAAAATGTTATCATAAAAACTTGACTTCACTTCTCTATTTAGTATAAGAACTCTTTTTCTTCTAAAAACAATGATTTATTAAAATTAAATAAAAAAATTATTTTAAAATGATTTGGTAAATCTATTTTTACCTATTTTTTTTCTTTTACTAATGTTTTTAAATAAATCTTCTTATCTCTTTCAAAACAAGTCATTTTCCATACAATTCAACAATGAAAAAGGAATGATTTTTTTACCTTGTACAACATGTTAGGATTTACCGGCCATAATTCCATCATAGCATACTTGAAATTTTTTTATGGTTACTTTTAAATGAAACTGTTTTTTAAAATTTATTTCAAAGATATGATTGTTAAAACATTTTCAAAATGAAAACATATTTTCCAAAATAATGTTTTTAAAAGATATTTTTGTAATATTTTTATTCATCAATGAAAACAACCTTGTGTTTTAATCCACATAGGTTATGTTGTTTTGATACTATAAGTAATAATCCTATAGACGTTTTTAGAATGATTTGTTCTAGGATTGTATTCAATTTCACTTGTTTTGATTATTTTTTCCCCTGGAAATATTCAATCTCCTATTCATTTAATTTTACCTAATTGTCCATTTAATTTATCATAGATAAAATTATTTCCGAAACCATATACCATTATTCAAATGTTTTATACATTGGAATTTATTTTATTATTTGTGTAAATATTGATAAATACTTATCACTTACTCCATACATATATTCGATAAGCCACGTTGTTAAATAAATTATTCGATATATGAGGGATTTTTTGTACTAGTACAACATGTGTGGGGCATGTTATATCCCTTTGATATATTGGTAGTCTGGTGTGACAAGTCATTTAGCTATCTTCCTCAGATGGGTTTACAACCAACATATTTTAATATGTCTCTTGAAATGTATTGATGGAAAAGGTACCATATACATAGTAAACATGGAACCCAATACTAAAGTATTTCCCTCGTTTAAATTCGGTTATTATCCTTCCATGATATTTTGTGTTTACATATATAAAGATGTATTTAATTTTCAGGTTTTAGTTATTATTCATCCATGATTCTTGTTTTGACAAATATATAGATTCATTTGATTTTCAATTATTTATATGGAACATGTTTCCATTTCTTACATTTCCATATTTATTTTTCCGTATTTAGTTATTTAAATAGAATGTGATTCTAGTTATTTACCATTCTATATTGACTATTTTCATTGACTCATTATTTCTTCAACTATATTATTTTGTTTAATGAGCATTTGAGCTCACCCTTATTATGTTTTTTCCTTATGAATTCAAGAAGAATACAATGAAAGATACACATGGATTTACTATGTATATTAGAGTTATCCTTGATGTTATTTATTTAGAAAGATGTACAAAATTATGTTGTAATTAGTGTATTAATATGTTACAAAATAATCTCTTATGTATCTTTTTTACCAAGACTACTAAACTGATCAATCATTTAGGGCATTATTCCTTGTAATAATGCCAAGGTAGTTGATAGAAGTCACTAGCATCAAGCTTCTTGGGTTTGGGAACCTCAAATAATCTTTTTAAGGTGGGGAAGGGTTTTTTTAATTGGAGATATGGTAGATTAAATAGAGTGAATATTATTTCATATTTGGATTTTATAATATAGATGGGGTTCATTCTATAAGTTAGATCAAAAGAATATTTGGAAAATTAATATCATAACATAAAAATGGGATTTCTTATTCATGGAATGTGGATCAAAAATAGAAAAAATCAGAAATGTATAATTCGTAGGTCAATAAATATGCAATGCATCGATTTTCTGAAAACAATTTAAATATTTTACGTCTTTCGCCTTTTATTTAAATCTTTCACCTTATTTTAGTATTTACAATTTTGATAAAATTTAACATGGTATAGATTTTTATGGCTAAAAATGATATGGAATATATTACCTAATTTCATAATAATGAATCCAAATAGTTTTTTAGAGTATCTATTTTTAGTGGATGTAAAAAATAAATTAAACAAAAGTGTTCAGAATATAAAAAAATCAGTGTTTAGAAAAAAATACTTTTAACCATAAAAGTGAACTTACATCAAAAACATATATAGTGTTGACTATCAAGATATTAATATTTATATTGTTAATAAAAGATGACTATTATTACATTCATCACAATCCAAAACATAAAATACCAATTTGGATATTTATTTATTAGAAAAGGACAAAAATAGTTTTGTATTTTAATAAATATAACTAGTGTTTCAACATTTCAAACATAGGTAGACAAATTCAATAGAGTATTTTTATATTATTTATGTTACTATTTTATTATATATTTGGTATATCGAATTGTATTATAAATTTATATGACTTTATTGTATCATATTGATGTCAAAGAAGTTACTATATTTGTAAAAAACCATATTTTTACTATTCACCAAAAAATCAACCATTTTAGAAATATACGAAAAATTCACCTAAAAATAATATTGAAATTATGAAAACAAAAATAATGATTATTTTTTATAAAATTTAAATTCAAAATTTCAGAAATTAAAATTAAAAATAAAAACATAAAATATAGTGTAAAAAAATTTTAAAATGAAATTATTATATGAAACATTATGCATTTTTAATATAATTTCAGATGAAATAAAATTAAAATTAGTTTATTTATTTAATTTCTATATATTGAAAATATTATTATAATAATACTATTAAAATTTATAAATTTATTTTTTTTAAAATAGAAAATAATAGAAAATAATATTTTATAAAATCAACTAATTTCAAACAAATCCAATTATTTAGTTATATCATAATAAATAAATTTTAATAAAATCATTGATCTTAAATTAAAATAATAATATTATAATTAAAATGACTCTTTTTAATAGATAATCTTGTTACCTTTATATTTAATATAGGTTTTACTATTTTTTTTATTTTACTTAATTATTCATCAAATTACATGTTCTAATTGTATTTTGATTACCATTTATTAAAATAAATAATATCACTGTTTATTTTTCCCCAATTTCATTGTCATATATGTTTCTCAAAATAGAATATCCTTATTAAAAAAATCCTCCTTGATCACCACAATTTATTAGCTTGTCTGTTGGGAGTAATAATTCCATGTGTAAAATGGATTTATAGATTATGTGTTAGTGTAAACATATAATTTTATTATGGGTAATTATCTAGATACGGTTTTAGTCCAACATAACAACATTTCTACTAAAGATCCCATAAAGACACCATATGATTTAGAATCTAGTAAATATAATAAATGTAATTTATAATGAATTGGGATTATTAATAACCCATTCTATGATTTTATTTTGATAAGATTAACCATATAATAGAAAAATTCTTTTGTATTTGTTATCCCTATATTGACCATTTCCAATACAAGTTAGAAATTTCCACGACATATTAAATTTTCCATTAGGTGGTACATTTTTTTAATGAATTTTGTTCCACATAGGTGTTATAAATGTTTAAACATCTCAATGGGATAGTCTTATGAGTAGTTACAGACTTATGGAAGGTCTTTGGTGTTTAGAATGGAATTAATGGAATTCCAGATTGGTTCATAAGAAGACATGTTGAAGCTAAATCACATTCAATGTGTGATTGTGTCATTCAATATATGAAACTAATTAACGTGGTGGATTAATCCCTTGATAGTGGATTTTGGATTATTATAATTCATGATGTGAACCTATGATTCACACAGTGAACCATAATAAAATCAATTTCAAATAATCCCAAAATGGGATCTAAAGTAGAAACCCCTTAGTTATTCTCTTCAGGAGGCAGGACCATATAGAGGGGTGAAAAATCCTCCCTCACCCTATTCCTTCTCTTTGATCAAGATGTATTCTTGGAAGTTCATCATTCTTGTTATTAATAAGACCACCTTTCCCCTACCCATGGATCTCCCTCTTATTTTATTATAGTTTTTGGTTAATCATTACATTTCATTAGAGTCTATTTTTTTAGAGCATATAAAAAGAATCACTTTTGTTTGGGATTGTACGTGAATCTTTTAAACAACACCCCTATATACTATAAACAAGCCTTAATTTTCAATTTATTTAAATGTATATTGTTTAACATGGTTTATTGGGATTTATAAGGATTTTTGGTTAATTGGGGAATTGATATGAGTTTATAAATTAGATATTTTATGTTTCAAATGATAATAATCATGTCAGCGGTGTATCTCAACTCATCACTCACTATTTCAACATCATAAGGATTATTCCTGTTTTTACATCCAATTATTCCTCATTTTTTATTCATTTTGGTTAATTATTTAATTACTTTAATGATATTGGTTCAGTTGATATGTTCTTATAGACTGAAGGGATATATTTATTGGCCCCATATAAATTATTAGACAATGATTGAGGTAAGATGTCATGAATTTACTTGATTATATTGAGTAATTATTTATTATATATTAATGTGGCTCATTAATTAATCATATTTAATGCCTCATTATTTGGGTGATTTTCCATGGGGAATGGATGACTCTAGATTAGATTACTATTCAATATCGACGTATATAATTCTAAATATACCGATGGTGGTGTTTTAGTCAAACAAGTGTCTTTGTCCCTCTTTATAATTTTTTATATGTAATGCATTAAATTTAATGGGTATTATTATCCCCTTAAAAAATTTTACATTAAAAAGTGTATATATTTAGGTTTTTGAAAAATGCTATAAGGAATAGGATTGTCATATTTTTGACTATTTGAACAAGTAAGGATAATGCACTATTTTTCAAATCATGTGGGATTAGTGTGATTCCTTTTGTAATTTATTAGGTATTGAGTGTGTTGATGAATGATTATGTATAAATTGTGTGGGATTCCTTTTGATAAATTTGTATACATGATGATGCAAGTTTGTTTTGTGGGTTTTCCCATGAGAGCATTTTTTTCGATTGAAAGAAATGCTTGAACTGATGGACATGAAATACAATTTTGAGGGTCAATATGGATTTGTAATGTGTATGAATCTCATGACTGAGTCTCAAGGGACTTGTTACCTGGTGATGATTCAGAGTGATATGAGATGGGTTCTGTTCCTTATTTTTTGATTCCTTCTGTGTTCGTAATTGTGGCCTCCCAAAAGACTATGTGAGTAAGCTAGTGTGAGTGGTGGACCTCCCCAGATACTGTAGGTATAGAAAAATTGAGCGATAGACCTCCCCAATGTCTATGGTAAGGTTTTTTCATGCATTAGCTAGACCTTTCAATGGTAAGATTAGGCCTTGGACTACTATGGGTGGGTAGTGTTGTGGGTTAACATGAAACTAGGAAGGAGTAACTCTATAAATGTATGTGGGTTCTTTGTGGATCATTTGTATATGAATATTTTATGTTCCTTTTGGTAATGTGTTGCGGTTTTTATGACACCACACCCTTAGTCTGTAGGTCTGATCTATATATTGTCCATTCTCAGAAAATCATAAATCATTGGTTATGGGTTGGGTTCTAGTATGAGGTGACATATTACTTTCGACATTATTATAAAGAAAGTATTTTATTGTTTAATTTATGAGGTAGAACAGGAAATTGGGTCAAATTTGGTATTTCAATGTTTCATTATATGATATAGATTTTATCATAGCACTGAATTGTGTATCATTTTCAGTTTTTAGTGTGCTTCATGTCATATTTCTTTGTGATTGTATTTCATAGTAACAAATGTAACTTATATATGTATTTAATTCATTCCCACCTGATCAAAACAACAGTAATTATGTTTGAGGCATTGGGTAATCCTACACAATCATTGGACTCACCCAATACCCATAAAAACAACACGTGATTCGACGTATTTTGGTAAACCTTCACATTTCCCATAAAAGATAGGTATTATATTTATTTGGAAACATAGTACATGTTTGGTTGGTTATAGAGTCCAATTAATCAGTAGGTTTCAATGTTATTAGCACTAAAAAGTTTTATTTTTAATTTATACCATGTTTTCTAATGATCTACTATGTTTTTCTACATCTTTTAGATTATTTTATTGCAATATATTCAAGACGTGGGGGTCATGTTTGGCTCAATGTTTATTTTTTCACATGTTTTTTTGGATATAAATTATATGGATGGTTCATGAATAATTTTATATATGTTTTTCGTTACCATGATGATTTTTATAGAGGGAATAGTCTCCCCATAACAATGTTAATCCCTCATCACTTATCTTCCACCTTTGGTAGAATTTGATTCATGTATGAGGTCCTGTAGAGTCCCTATTTGTGTGTTTATCATTTTACTCAGAATGGGGTGTTAAAAATTTATATATTTGGTTCTTCTTTGATCGGTACTATAGTTAGAAGTGGATTAAGTTTTCTAGGATTTAGGTTGAAGATTGAGCACATTTCTTGGATAGTCTGACACGAATCGAGGGGAAAATTTCCAAGGGATGTCCAGTTTTAGAATTCACCACTCTGTAATAATAGAGGTGTTGGATTGTACCTATTATCCCATTTGTAAGATGGATTATCCTCTGGATGAGTCATAGGGATCAATTAATATTTGGTGGTCCTTTCCTGTATCAATATAGTGGAATTCTACATACGCGTTACACACACCATTAAAAGGGATTTTTTGTCAGGATACCTCATAATATTAAATATTAATATAATAAAAATAGAATTTAAATAATGTTTTATTTCATATAGTATATAGGGTGATAAAAATTATATGGATATTATGAGAGTTTGTGATTTATTTAGATTATTATTTCATAGTATCCATGGAGAAATTGTTTCCAATATATTTTTGTTTTTTTGGGAAAACATGTTTTTAAAAAATTAAAACTCACTTGGTCATACAAGGAATGTGTAAAATAATTTTCGGAGGAGGAATTATTTTAAATATATTATTGAGTTGATGATTTAAGAAGGAATTGATACATTCACATTAATTAGAAAGATATGGAAAATAGGTTTTTAACATGGATTTAAAATTGTGTTTGAAAATTGGATTGGTTTTCAAGAAGGGTCTAATAGGGCCATAGATTTTGGGTAATTATAGTTTTGGTAAAAACCTCGGGATGTGGTTAATTTTAATGAGAACTCATGTGAGTTATAGTTTTTTTAAAATGTTATTAAAATGTGTGTTTTTTTAAATAATCAACTGATATATGGATAAAATGGTCTATATGGATTCTGTTTGTATTTTCAGGGTGACCTTCATGATTGAAATGCGTGTTCAGAGTATAGGATTGTTTTTATGGAAACTAATTATTAATGATGGAAGGTATGTTCACATGATTTGATATGATATATAGACAATACTTTCATCCATTGCAACCTGATTTTTAGGGACATTGATGTTTGACCATGAGACATATGTGTCATTATTTTTTACATTTAAAAGGCATGTCAAGAATGTTTGAGTGTTACACTAAAGGTGGAATCGAGACAAATTTTTGATGATTTATACTATGGATGGATCTTGGATTTTTGTTTAATGTTATTAATATGTATATTTATATGTATAATGAATATTATTTTATTGATTTCAATTGATGGACTACTTATGTTGAGTTTTTTGTTGAGATTTATTGTATGGGGAGAACCAACTAGTAGAATTGGACATCGATAGAGGAGTCTTATAGTGAGGAGTACCATAATATATAGTGAATTCTTTACTAACACATCAATGTTTGGGATTGAATGGGGTATTTTGTGCTATCTTGATGTGTGGTCATTTATGTTCTCATTAGAACTCAGGTTTGTGAAAAGTGGTCATGCCTAGTCATTACATTTTTTAATAGATATAGGATGGGATTTATGATTTTTTTGTGGGATAGTCTTGGTGACCATGAATAAACTCTTATATTGGGAGTTATTTTATCCTTCATTAGATAATGACCAAAATATTTAAAGTTTAGGGTTTTCTGAAACACTTTATATAGTTAGGTGAAATTTTTATGGGATACTAGTGAGCCAAAATATCTGATTTAGAGATTCCGGTTTAGTTCTAGTTGAAATCTACATATATTGATATACATTGAGTTATTAGTTGTATATAGTGTATTTTCATCTTGTTTGAGGTATTTTATTATGATCATAGGGTAGATCATGGGGAAACGACATGATTTTTCACAGGTGTTTGGTGTGAACCCTAATTCATGACATGTCTTTGGGGGGTGAAACTATTTCATCGCATGATTTTGGGGTGAAAGTTGATTCATCATATTATTCAAGAGGAAAGTAATGTAATGAAATGTAGTAAAGTTATTTATTTGGAAAATGATTCTTAAGGAAGAAGAAATGATTATCTTATGGGTCAAGGTAAAATTTTGGCCTTGGTGTTAATTATTTGGTGATTTCATTATACCTACAGTAGTAAGGTGTCATTTTTTAGAGATATAGTACTATGGAATTATTAGATGATGTCATCCAAATTTGGGAGATTTGTTCTGGGATTGACCAACATTTTTTATGGGAAAAACCTATATATGGTGTATAAAAACCTCATCTATACGATAATTTGATATGTAATTTATGAGGTTGGATGATCAATTTGTGTTTTTGAAGGTTGGTCATTGTGTCGAGGATTGGGGTTATGAGTTTTACAATGGAATTTTTTTGGTTGGTTTGAGAAAAACCATATAATGTTTTGATATATTAATGACTGATTTTGATTTTTTTACTATTTATGGACTACCATGGCTTGTAAATGATTATATATTTTTTATGGGGAGTTTGTAGTTACTCATTTCATTATGAGTTCGTTGTTTCTAAGAGATTTTGATTTTTTTGGCCAATTTATTTAAAAATTTGGGGGTTGGATAGGAATAATTAAAATTCAATAATCTCAAAATGATGGTTTTATTTGTTGTTTTGGGCTCTAGGAAGGTCCAATTTATATGTAAGGTTGTTATATGTATTTCATAGCGGTTGTGATATTAAAATTTTATAGAAAGAGGCCATTTAAAATTTGAAATTTTCATTCATACTATGATAGGAAGTCATGTGGTGAATACAGGATATGAATGGTTTATAATGTTTAATAGTGGTAACTTCCACAATAATTAATGGCATGAACCCTGATGATGTGGTACATAAAAATACCCCAAATGGTTTCAAAATTAGAAACTTACTTTGGGGTGTATGTATCGAAGAAACGCACTAAGAGTAGGGAGGTTGAACCAACATCTCATTTTCACTAAAATTGATTAGGATGGATTCATATTGGTTTGGAGTGCATGTTAATATATTGGTATCTTCTACTTTTACATTGATCTCCATCCTATGATTTTCAAAAAAAAAATTATCACTGTTGTGGTTTCAATAGGGGATATTTTAATACAGCATGGAAAAATATTCATATCTATTGTGGATTTCATATTTGGATCATTGTGGATTCCTAGAGTAGACATTAACAAGACATTTTTATCCTTTTTATAATAATGTAGGATATTTTTATTAACTAATTTATGATATTAAGTGACTTTAGGTTTATTTTGGTGGTGATTTAGTTTTAAAAATAATAATTTTTTTGAGATTTAGGGGTTCAACAAAAGTGGTTACCACTATGTTCATCCGGGATTCAAGATCATATGACTGCCCTATGAGTTTGAAAAATATTTTTTCCCTTGGTTCCTTGGTTTTAATTAATTTATAAATTAATTTAATTATATTTTTTGGGATATATGAGCCCATTATCTCATTGAGTGTCAAAACAATCCTCATATCAAATATTGTATACCAATTTAGGTAGGATTCTTTCATATTATTTGGGTATCTTGGTCAATTGTTTATTTCATAATATAGTTCATCATTAACATATCTACTTGCATGCTACATGATTATTTTGAGATACTAAAAGGTTGGGATGGAATCATTTCATCCTAATAGTTAACATAGATATACAGGTTACTAAATGATCTCAAGGGGGGAACATTTCTCAATGAGTTTTGGTGCCACTCATTATGTTATTTATTAGGGGAATACATTTCAATCCAAAGGAGAAAATTCATTATTAATTAAATTGTGTCAAAAAAAGAATTTTTTTAATTGGGTTTAAATGGAAATCCATATGAAATAGGATTGACATGTTTCATCCATCTGACATCAAGAGGGTGAGAACCTGTTTTACAAATCATGTTTTCTTCTTTTGATATATATTTTTGTCTTCTAATTAAATTTATGTGTTGATAAATGACGATGAATGTGTTGGGTGGCCAGACCCATGAGATTATTTTTTACATAATGTTTTGGCCATGTTCTGTGGGTAGACCTCTCCGAAAATTACTTTTCATATCAATGTGTTGGTTGGTATTTAATGATATGATTGTCTCTGAGGAGGTTAAATATGTGTTAAAATATGTTCCATTCTTGGGGCTAGGTGATGGGGAACTATTTCCCTATTGCTCAGATGATGAGTTGTGTGATGGGTTGTGTGAAATATTTATTTATTGTATTCATGTGTTTTATTCAGTCCTTTATAGAGTCTATGTGGATGGGTTATGGTGATTATATAAGGCCTCAATATTGCCTAAATAGATGGAAAGGTGTTATTTATGGACCTCCCAAGGGATTACGTAGATGGTTTAGTGTGACTGATGGATCTCCCAAGAGTCCATGGAGATGTGTTTTTGCAACTGATAGACCACTAAAATGTTTGTGATGATGGGTTCATGTGAATGGATTGATCCTTGCATCGGTAGAGATTGACCGAGGTCAACCCTCAGGTTGTTGTCATGGTTTTACACGAAATTAATATAATGTGCCTTTCACATGTGAGGAGGGATGGGTGGAGTCTCACCGTTACATTGAAATTTCAAATTCTTTTTGGTAATGCGATGAGCTTTACATAAATCCCCTTCATGATTCATTTGGTGGAATATGGACATAAATAGTTTTCAACATACCAAAAATTGTTTTTCTATGGTTTGGGTTCAATACAAGGTAAAATATTACTCCTAGAATAATTTTTGAGGATGTTATTACAAGGTTTATGGTATAAGAAGGTTCCCAACATGTTGTTGATATAACATTTGTATGGGTTATGGGATGATGTATATTCTAGATTCGTTCCAAAATATGTATGGTTGTGTTTATTAAATTTCATATTATATTTATAAATTGGTGTCTTTCATGGTAATTATTTCTCCTTTTTTGTGTATGGATTTCATATTCCCTTGATCAATGCAACATTATGTGTGGTTCGGGAATTAGGGACTTATAAGAGGTTGTGGTACTCAATCCTAGCAAAGTACACGGTATATAATTAATTATATATCGGTAGAAAATCCAATTTTCATTTATAAAATAGGTATCACATGTAAATGGACACAATATAGATGTCTATATTGTCCTGGATAATGAGGATTTGGTAGAACAATATGTTCTTAACACTAGAAGTTATGACATTTTATTTATCTTATTGATTCCATGTTTATATACTATCATGTTATGTTGTGTCGCATCATATAAATAGTTTTAATGATTTCAATTCAAGATTGTGGGGGATTTTTTGGCTCCCTATTTCGTTTTCAATAGTGTTTATGGGATGCATTTTATAATATAGGTCATGATAAATTTTTTATATAGGGGAAAACCCACTGGGCTTATTTTAATGGGAATAGTCTCCCATAACTATGTTAGTCGATTGTCACTAATCAATGGAAATTGAAATATGTTGATACTTTTATGGCCAAATAGAGTCCCCAAATAGGCCTTGGTTGGGTAGCATCATCCAGTGATTTATAGTCACAAGGAAACATAGTGATATTATTTTTATAATAATACTCAAAAAATAGTTTATTCACCCGAATGTGGGTTTTCTCTTGAGAGTAAACCCATTGATCATGGTTTTGGTGGGAGGAATGTTGAACATAGATATGATTAAGACTAATAAACAGGTAGTTTTACATATATGCATGTTGAAAAAGATCTAAAAAATAAATTGAAGAAAAACTGGCACTTCTTAAACAAAAACCTTGTTGGTATAATAGTATTCATCGCAATCTTGAAAGATATGTATTTATTATAGGAACTGATGATGGTTAAAATTTTATAGGTGATAATACTAAAACCAAATTTGAGTAAATTAATATTTATAATTCCAAATAATGGTTATCCACTGAATCTATGATAAATATCTCATATATAAACCATATTTGAAACATGGTGGACACACCTAAAATGTATGGCCCATAATGTGGAAGTGTGGTTTCTACATGGAATGTGAAAGGGGTTCTAGAGTGTCTAACTATAAACTGTACCTAGTGAAAAAGGTTTACAAAAAAATTCTATGTATTTTCTATAAATAATCATTTCCAACTATTGTAATGATAAATTATATTCACATGTTACATTCAATAAAATGTCATTTTGAATATGAGATTTATCAAATGGATGCCATAAATAATTTCTATGATGGGAATTTAATCAAGGACATTGATATGTTATAAGTCAAATGTTTTTATGTGGAAAATTAATTTGAAAATAAATACAAGTAATCATGTACTTTTAAAGAATGAATAATGATTCATGGATTGGATGATCTATTTTGATAACTCAATAATAGAGTTTGGTTTAATCACGAAAATTGATGTTTCATGTATATATTTTTATATTAGTGGGAGTGTTTTAGAATTTTCGATAATGTAAATAGATAATATATAAATTATCGGAAATGATTTCCTAACATTAACCTCTACTATGATGTGGCTTTGAAATTTATTCTCTATAAAATTCCTGGGAGAACATACCTATATAATGGGGATGATTATTAATATTGAGTTATCAAAGAGGCTTCAAATACTATTTCTAGACACATACATTAGGAAATTGTTAGAGATTCTAACATAGATAATTTTAAAAATTGTTTTCACATGTTTTTCTTGTACAAATCATATAATAATTAGGATATTTATAGAGATGTGGAAATGATTTATTGAATTACTTTTAATTTTTGTCAGTATCTATCATGTATGGCAGTTTTTTAATTGAAAAACTTTTTTACATGACCATTAAATTACTAGTAGGTTCTAATAAAATCCTAGTTATAATCCCCACATTTCAATTACAATCACCCTTCAGTACATAAGTGTAAATAAGGATATGATCGTAGTATTTTCAGGAGAGAAGGATCTTTATTTATATAGATACACTAATCAATGTTTTCAATCTGATAAATATGACCCAAATTCTCAATATAGTTTAATGATTTTATAAAATGGTGTATATATTAGTCGGAAATATTCCATGAAGGTTATAATAACAGTCAAAACAATAATGGGAGAGTACATCAATACATAAAATGTTATAATGTCTGTTTTTTGGACAAAAATTATTATTAACAAACCTAGGGTTATTATAATCATAATGGGATAGATTTAGAATTAGTGAGAAAAAAATTGAACCATTAATTTGGACAGTAAAGCCCATTATCACTAATGGGAAGAATGATTTATTAATTAATATAATGACATATTGGGTATCACAGGGATGAGTGATGATGGGATATTTTGGGGGGGGTGATGATGAAAATTTAGTGTATCCATTATTAAGACCATAACACATCAACAACATGACACTAATTTTTAATCTATTTTTAGGTAGTAAAAAATTGATTAAATGTAATGGTTGAAAATGTATCATGGTTTTATAATTAAGGATACCCACATTTTTTATTCATTCATGTAGGTTCTAACATATTTTAAATGAAAAATAAAATAATAATATCCTCTACAACAAAAAATTGAGTTGTACCCTTTATACCATCATTTTGGATTATTGTTGTTTGTGATGATATTTTAATATTATAATGATTCTAATGTTTTTATCTATACAATGAGTAGTGTATAATATATGAAGAATTAAATGAGGATGTAAGAATTCAAGACATTATACATGGATTGACCCACAAAATTATAACTCTTTTAATGTAGGATAATTATAAAAATCAATATGGGTGTATACTTAATAAAAATCCCAATTACCTAGGTTTAGATAGATACCTAGGATGAAAAACCTTATATTGTATACAAGATTTCATGGGGAAAATAGAATATAAATTTATACATACTGTATAAATGATCTATATTGTGGTTTAAATTTATATATGGATATATGAGTATATTGGATTAATATTAAACTATCCCTTAATAAAATTGAGATTAAATAATGTTCATATTGATAATTTTTTCCTATTATTTATAAAATAATCTTCTCTTTTCAATGATACCAAGATCCAAAGGGTCAAACCATTAGGAATTTTGATGACGATTATGTTTTAGAGAGTTTCAATTTCCCAAATTAAGGAGAGTTTGATAAACTATATCCAAAATATTTATTGATGGATTAACAAAAATATGTATTGTTTTAATAAATTCCTTAGGTAATTTAACATCTAGTTAAATATTGTTAAAAATATTCTAACATGTGAGATATCATATATTATGATATGCCTGGATCATAATTGGTGATATAACAATATTGATTCTTATACAATGGCTTATGACTGTTTTTCAATAATAATGTATAGGTCACTGCAAATGTGATGTCACATGCATGAATACCTTCCACGTTAAAACAATAATTAATAATTTTAAAATGAAAACATCATATAATAAAAATATTTTAAAATAAAAATAACATTCAACGCAAAAGTAATTAATTGATTAAAATAATATATTAAATAAACCAAACACTTACAATAATTAAAAAAAATTAAAAGTAATTAAAATAAGAAAATAAAATAAATAAATACATGCTTATAGTACAAATAAATATTGAGAAATAAATTACAAAAAAAGAATAAGAAAAAATATGAATTAAAACTAATCATAAATAAAAAAGAAAACAAAAAAAAATTGATATTAAAATAATTAAGAATCAAACACACAAAAAACCCATTTATAAGAAATTATTTACAAAATTAAATATAAAAGAATAATTCATTAAATTATTAAAAATACATAACTTTGAACACATTACTACATAAAAACACATTAATTTGCCAAAGCATATTTAAAAAAACTATATCATATAAGACCACATGAAATTCCCCCACACTACGACATTTATTGCAGAGAATCAATCAATGTATCAAATTCAGTGGAATGAAAAAAATTAATTTATAAATACTAGGTTTCCATAATTTTTTTAATATTACATTCCCCCAAATGTTTTTATCTTGAAATGAAAATTAATACCCTAAAAATTATGTTTTTCGGTGAAAATTGGATTCTAGTATTTCAAAAAATAACTAAACCTAAAAAATTGAATCCATATTCATCCCATTTCAATATAAATTTAAATTATTTTCTAAACATTTATTTACATCTAGGAGAAAAGAATTTCATAAATAAGAAAAAAATTAGACACTCTCCTTGGATGAGGAAATATAACAATTTAAAAGTACACTAAATAACATATCAAAAAACATAAATATTTACAGATAATGTTCGACCTATATTATGATTTTGATTTCATAATTCATTTTAATTCATATACTACTAGTATGAATCAAAATTTCAAGATTCAAGGATAATTATAATTTTAGAACATTCAAACTATCATTTACCAAAGGTAGCATCATTTCATTATGCAAATTAAAATTTTATTTCCTTACAATGTCTAAGGGGTAATAATTAATTAACCTATATACTGTTTTCATATATAATTAAATCATTATAAAAATTTAAATCCAATGAAAATGAATTATTAAATTGTAAAAAATAATCCAATTTAAAAAATATTAGGGGTTTTGATGGGTTTTAATTGTTGTATAAACATTGAATGATGCATCAACTAATGATATGTTTGTATTTAATTTTATAATTATCATAAATTTTATAACCTAGGTATTATAATAAAGCAGTAACCAATGTTTTATAATAGTGAGACTTCCCCATAACAGTTATAATATATTAAATTATTTTAATTTCAACTTCTATTTTTTAGAATTTTTACTAGTAGATTAAAACTGTTGGATAAGAAACAAATTAAATATCAAAACACACAAGGAATAAAAAATAGATATTAAAATAATGAATAAAAATTAAATCGTAAAAAGATAAAATAATACAAAATAAAAACAAAAACCTAAATAGTGATTCTTACGGATTAATATTTCATCATCGTTTTTAATAGCTTTTACACCTATAACTCTCTAAATGATAAGAATTATGTTTAAAGTCATAAATTTCATTTGGTTTATTTATATAAGTTTATAACTAAGATCTCAAAAGAAAAATTACTTTATAAAGTGGTTGTTCAATGCTCTCAATGATACTAGTAAATATATTCGATGATGATAATCACTACACTCTTAATATTAAATCATCGATTGAGATTATTAAATAGAGAGGTGCTCATTCAAACTCTATCTCATCTTAAATTAATGTGATACATTCAATGATATCCAAAATAAAATTTCATTTGTGACATACTAAGAATGTAATAAAAATGATTAAAAATGATAGAATAATAAAACATCTAAAAATGAATGAATTCTTGAGTTCTAAAAATCTGGAGAGAAATTAAATTAAGAAATTAATTAAATGAAGAAACAAAGAAATACTTCACCATGTGAATCCTCTTAATTTAGATACAATAAATTTTTTGAGATATATATATGTTATAGAGGCACACTTTGATCTCCATTTTTATCAACCTCATCAGTAGTGACATATTCCTAAAATATATCTTGGTTCTTCTACCATTTCATGGTTTCCTTCATCTCTGGAAAATCACAATTTGAGATTCTATAAATCCTATCTAAATAATTTTTGTGTTATTTTCTATCTATCATCTTTAAATATTATCTCTATTTTTTTAAGATCACTAATTTCATTAGATAAGGTGATGTTAAGGTCCTCATTTCCTTCATTTTGTTCTCTTTGGACTTCTATCTTTGTCCTATCATTAAAATAAAACTCCCCAATTATTTATCAAATCTACTAAAACAATATATGATAAAACTAAAAACACATCTCCTCTAAAGAGACATTATTAGTGTTTTGATATGATATTACTGATCATCATAACTTTTAATCCTTCAAAATTTGTAATCAATGTTGCATTTTCTTTAATCTTTAGTCATCAAGCAATATTTTTGAACACCAACAAAGTAAGCATCACCACTAATAAAGTATTATTAGAGGGGGGGTTTCCTGTTCATACCAAATTAGAAAAACTAAAACCTAAATAATAAATTCCATAAAAAAATCAATAAAAATATTATTAACGAATATAATTCACTTTCTCAATCCAAGACCCGATCTTGACTAATTCTTATTATAAATTGGTACTATCAGATCATGCCTCGACCATGACCATATTCATAATCTTCATACTAGATACGAATACTAATTAAAATCATTTAAAAATAATGAAAAACTCATAATTGGGTGACACATATCAAAATAGAAACATCTCATCTATTAAAATTAAGATTACATTTTATAACAATCGAACTATGTAAAATTATTCCCCTTGAACTTGGTCAAATATCATCTAAAAAATCAAATCCTATTTTTGTTTGATTGTGTTCTAAACATTGAACATGATCAAATTCAAATTTCTTCTAGAAATGGATACTTTTTTACATTTTCAATGTTTTCTTCTATTTTAGTTCATCATCAACATTTCAGCCTCAGGTTTTTCATCAATCACAACATGTTTGATTCAACAATAATTAAAAATTAATCATCTAGGTTGATATATAGTGGTTAGATTCAAATATTCATCCCAAATATTCACGACTGTTGTTAGATTCACCAATGACATCAGGATACACCTTTGAAAACTCATATCTCATTCAAATATAGAATCATACCTCATAACCGAGGTAGTTAGCACATCGATCACCTTTTAACTAAGAAATTCTATTCCTAGAATGGAAGAAACATGAAATTTAACTTACCAGTGGTTATGACTGTTTCTTCTTCATGGTCAAGTGACTTAGGCATGGTTTAGGTGTGGCTTCTATTGACCATATTCTAGCATTGAACACAATTTAAAAGGATCATTTAGCACAATATCTCAGATGAAAATTATCATAGGAATATTTTTCATGTCCTTGGGTGTTCTAAGAAAGGAAGCACAGGTCGATTAAGTCATTATATGAGCCATTGAATTTTGATTGTCCCCAAATAATTAAATTATATGGATGGAATCTAGAATATTTCTTATAGATATGATATTTCATCTCTGGGTCTTACCAATATAGATTTATTATGAGGGAAAAATTAAACATTATGTTACATAATAAATTATCTTTTTATTGGAGACAATTATCTTATGTAGGATTTTTATTATAGAGATAGGAAGTGGGGAACTCTGTTACAGTGAAAGCCTACAGAATAATCATATTCATGTGATCAACAATATTTATTCAGTAAATTTAAAACACATTAACATAACTTAATATGATTACAAAAAATAAATTCATGTTAAAATTAAAAAATATATATTATTAACACAATAATTATCCATTTCAAAATAAATATCATCATTGAAACAAAAAAACGGATAATTAAATTAATATTTTATTAAAACTTTTGAAGTGGAACAGAAAACATATTTAAATTAATTAAACACATATAAAAATAAATATAAATAATTTAAAGTAAATAAAAAAATTAAATTAAAAAAATAAAAATAAATAAAAATATGTTGACACTACAAATAAAAAATATTAATACAAATATACAAAAATAATAAATTAAAATTAGGATTAAAATAAGACATAAATTGAAATGAAAAAAATCAATGAATTATATATTCAAATATTTTACCATTAAATTCACAACAAGACTAATTCTATGTGATTATTTAAGAAAATTTAAACTACAAATAAATCATGAAATAACTAAAAATACTTAATTTTGAACACAGTTTCACATAGAAACACATTAATTTACCATACTTTATTTGAAAAAATTATATTAAATTAAAACAAAAAATATTCACCCACACTAGGACGTTCCATTACCTCAAGCAGCCAATGTCTCAAATATAGTGAAATAAAACAAATCATAAGTAAAAAATGCTGGTTTGGAACAAAAAATTTTATTTCAAGTTGATATTCCCATTAAAAGTTTTATAAAACTGTGACTATTTTAACCACTACGAAATAATGTCTTCAATGAAAAATTGATTCCTATTTTTCCAAAATAATTCACCCAAAATTTTTTAATTTAAATTAGAACAATTTTAATTTTTATCCAACTAAATGTAAAATATTCTCTTTACCTCTAAGAAAAGAGACACAAAAAAAAATCAAAAAACATAAATTATACCCTCTTTATGGATGAACATTTTTATAATTTAAAAGTACAATAAATAACTCATTCAAAAGCTTATAGAATAAGAAGAAATTTTAATATGTTATGGGATTTTAATTTCGTAATTAAATTGAATATATATCATATGATTTTAAATAAAAATTAATAGAGTATAGGGTAATTTTTATAGTATCTCATTAACACAATCAATTTCCAAATTCAACTTCTTTTTAAGAGGGGAATAAAAAAATGTATTACCCAACTAAATCTAATGGTTATTAAATAATTAACATCCATAAATATGCTAAAAATAATTTAAAATTTATAAAAAATTAAGACCACAATTATAATTTTTTAATATAAGAGTACCAATCAAATTTGTAAAAATTTGTTGGTTTTCATTGGGTTCAAAACATGGTACTTATTAGAACACTTAAACAAACATTCTCCCACAGTAAGATGATCATTTTCCCCAGTACTAAATTTAAGATGATGAAACATCATTATTCAAATTTTAATGTTCAAGATAGATCTTACAATTAATTATATAACAATCATGTTTAAAAGAGTTACAATAAATCCCAATTATTTTTTTACACATAAACATTATATAACAATAATTTATATTATTCCTGGGAACTTATTTATTACCACTTTGAAATTATAGTTCAATAATATCATATGTATAATAGTTCATGTTCAAATAAGTGTAATGAAAATTTTGAATCTAAACACAATATTATTCATTAATAGTATATAATAAAAAATCCATTTAATTTCTTCAACCATAATGTTTATTAAAATAAAAAAACATCATTCATTTCAGAAAAAATCATAAATTTATGATCAAAAATTCTGAAATTGGTAGATTAAATAAAATTATGAAAAAATAAGAGAAATATAAACAAATAATTCCCATAGAATATATTCTAATTTTACCTTTCAATCCATGAAAATACTAGTCATTATTTATTTTTATAATGTCTCCCTTTTATGATTCAAAATTCTACAAAATGACAAATAATTGTAATTATATTCAAGAAATTTCATCTAAAGTAAAATAAAATAGGAGTTAAGTTTTAAGGGTTTTAATCAACCTCCATAATTTTTTAGATTTTGTTAATTTATATTTCATGAAATCATCACCAATAGTATAATAAAGTGATGGTCAAACCTAGGTGGATTTATCATGGTCAAAAATATGAAAATACTCAACCATTTTGATCACTTTATTCTTTGTAATGAAAAAACTATAATGAAAGAAAGAAAAACTATAGCACTATAAAATATTAATACATTCCCCCACACTAATTCCAGATAAAAAATTAATGGATGAATAATCCTGATTGATCAATTTTATTCATCTTACAACAAGAGAATCTCCTTCCTGGATATTCCTTATTACCTTCTTTAAATTGTGTAAAAAATATTTCTATTAACTATAAATGGAGAAATATTTCCACAATCTTGAATCTGTAATCCACTAAATGATAATATTATAGTTGAAATAAAATATCCATACCACTTCAAAAAAAATTCTTGTAAAGATCCGCATCCAAGAGTTTTATAACTGCATGTTATATATAATATGAAACTATATATTCAAACTCATCTTGCATGAAGATATTTAGTTTTTTCTTTAAAAATACTTTCATTTTCATAATAATTATTCCTCATCTCTTCCAAATCTTGGTAGAAAAACTTATATTCATTACTTGTAATAAATAGTTTCATATTACACAATATAATAGCCCAAATAGGTTTATACTCAAATTCATTTGAAAAATGAAAATATCTTCTAAAAAAATTCCTATATTGTGGATTCCATTTTGTAGTCTTATAGATAGTCTTATGCACCCAAGGGAATCCTCATATCATAACCTCCAATAATTCCTATTTGGGGTAACTATTTTTTCAATAATATTCATAATCTATTTTTACAAAACATCATTAATTTCAGTAATTTTTGAGAGATAGGGTATATAATATTTATGACTTACCCCATACCATTTATGAAAATCATCCATGGTTCATTGATATAAAAAAGTTCCTTGATCGATAATTATAAATCAAGGAATCCCAAAACTATAAAAAATCATTACTCTTAATATGATGGGAAACCACACAATCATCAGATGTTTTTATTGAAATATATTCTATCCACTTTGACACATAGTCAAATTCAATATGGATGTTCAAATAATTGACACGATAATGAATTGGAAAAAAATACATTCCCTATAAACCAATTACATCAAAAAACAAATATAGTTGTTGTGTAATCTCATGTATTTGATAAATATTTCATTGGAATTAAAAATATTTTAATGTCTGATAAAACACATGAGATTATTTGAGAATGGTGGGCCTAAATAATTCTAAATATCGGACTTTTTTAGAATTCCCCTTTGTCCTTAACTGTCCACTATAACATAAAAAATTTAATAACTTCAAATTGAATATATTTCTTATCCCATGGTACATTTCTTATCAATTTGATCCCATCTGTTGTATCAAATGTAAGTTTTATGTAAAAAATTGTTCAATAACATGAAAAAAAGTCTAGAAACCTATATCTTGGAAAACTAGTGTTGTATAATTTTACCAACATAGTAATTCAAAATGTTTGAAAACCATTTTCTTTTTTAAATTATCTTTAATACATCTTCTCCCTAGGTAAAAGCTCTCATATAGGTTCAATAAAATATTTATCCCAAAAAATATCATCTTTTATCACACACATGTTATCCTCCATATAATTCTCAATCTCTTTCATATATTGGATATCTATATAAAATTCTTGGAGAAATTAGATCCATCTAACTAGCTTTGATTATGATTCTAGCTTCTTTATGAGATATTAGATAGAATCATAATCAGTGACTACCAAATAATTAGATCCTAGAAGATAACTTTTGATATAATAAGGGAAATTAAAATGCCATGGAATTTCTTCATTGTTGTAGAGTAATTGGAATAATTAAATTATATAAGTCCTTGATGAATAATATGTTACAGGTGATTTACTTTCCACATGTTATCAAAGAATATCCTATATATATAAATATAAATCATTAGTCATAAGCTAAAAAGGAAAAATCATATATGGTGGTTGATCTATAGGTGGAGACTCTAGATTCTGTTTGAGTTCATTAAAGGATTCCTAACTTTTATAATCAAAGTAAAAAAGGTATTTCTTTTTATAGTCTTATAAAAGGAAATGATGTTCGACTGAAATAATTTATGAATCTATGATAAAAAATAACATGGGTAAGAACAGATCCACTATCCTTAATAGTATTTGGAAAAGGAAGTGAAGAGATGATGTGAACCATGGACTTTTCGACCCTAATTCCATTTAGAGACACATCATAACCATGAACATTTCCATTATCAACCATAATATAGGATTTTTTCATACTAAAAAACAATGTTATTTTAAATAAAATCTCCATGAACAACTCATAAACACCACAATGAACTCTCTAATGATATACCATACACTGTAATTAATTCAATAAATAATTACAAAAATTCCTCAATAAATTCAAAAAAATTATAAAAATGAATATATAGAATGTGTTGGGTTAATTACATAGTCCAAGTAAAATTCATTAATATGATATGTTACCAAAATTTCGTGTGAATGTTTTATTATCATCTTTATATAAATATTTGTGAATCTAGAAGTATCTAGGAAAATCATATTTGAATTAGTAATTGGATTGACTAGATAGACATTCAAGATTATAATCAGTAAATAGTAAGGGAATATGGTCTTTTTATGTGAGTAATTTATGCCACCTATAATCTATGAATACCATCCAATTTTTGGAAGTCTAAGCAGGGTCTAACTCTCTAAATTCATTTTTAATAACTATGAATCCACCAATTTTAGGTGAAATTTGAAATGTAATTAATCATTGACTATCGTAAATGTAGTAAATTATATATGCATATAATAAGTCCATCAGCAATTTCCTAACTACTTAAACAAGAGTGGGAACAAATCTCCATTGAAATTATTTAATAAGTTTCTAATCATACTATATGAAATCATATGTATTCACACCAGTGGACTAATTCATATAAAATTATCTAAATACCAGCCCAGGGACATTATATTCTTCCTAAGGACCACTAAAATTTAATTTTCCTTTTCATTGGTCTTCCCAATTGCCATTATAATAGGAAATTGTTATTTTTAAAAAAAGTAATATTTCAATTTTTTAGGAAAATGATTTAGTTAAAGGATTGGAGGCATTTACATATTTTATAAATAAGGCTCAATGGGTTGTTTACGTTAATTTCCAGTTAATAAAATATTAACCATAATAATTTAGTTATAAAATACTAAACTATAAGAACATGAATTTTAAATATAAAATTTATTTCACCTCAGAATGATTTTTATATTCATGTTAAAAAATATGAGGATAATTTTTAATGATATTTTTGAGAAAGTATTAGGTAAATTTAATCAAAATACAAATAAGTTTTAGAAATTGAAGATTCAATTTCCGATGAGAAATTATACTTTTCAGTTATAGTATATGTTTAAAACATTTCTAAATAATCATTATCATTTTTAGTATGACTTTTATAAATAAATTAATTGTTAACATTTTATGAGATTCCAAAATTACATATGAACTTCCAAAATATAGATTTAAATTTAGATTCGTCATTACAACAGATTTCAGAATGTTTAGATTAAAAAATATTTAGTAGAAAAAATTTTATATTCTAGAGAATGATAAATTATTAAATATTAATGATTTTTTTATCATGAATAATTTCATCAACAATATCTATTAAAAACTAGTCAATCATGTTATCTTTTTTTATATAATGGTCTTCCACTATGTGTATCATTGATTTAAATATTATAAAAATAACCATATTGCCTCCTAAATCAAATGGAAGTGTACCATTATGAACATTGATTATTGAATTAGTTGTTTTTGATAATATTCATCTCAAATTAATGGTTCATGTGATAGAAAATTACAATATTCCTTTCCTTAGAAATAAAAATGAGTAGTGGAAATTAAATATTTTTCCCATACCAACACATCATCAATAACTCTATCTTAGTTAAAAAATGACTTCTTAAATAGTTGGATAAAAATCCATATTTTCTGATCTCCCCAACATTATTGGTTTAAAAGATGGAATATGTAATCAAATTTATATAGGCTCTCCTATATAACATATATTCATCAAACTAATTTTTACGAATGACTTATGAAATATAGAATTTACCTGGAACATTGTATTTCATAGGGATATGTCGTTGGATTAGGGATTAAATGTATCTTCCAAATTAAACATTCTCACATACATTGAACATCCTTTTGTTAATATACATATCCTTATATAATTTTTTTATTGGGGGATCTATATCATAATTTCTAACCAAGGGATGTTAACCTGAATATTCTAAAATGTTTCATGTAATTTTTTAACCATTTTAATATCCACATTATTCTTAATTAGAGGTCCATCCAAATGATAATGTATTATCTCCCTATACATTTTAATATCATTATCAACATATTTGTTAACTTTATAAGAGCCCATTTGGTTTCTAAAATACCAAATGATTCATTTATGTTGGAAATAATAATAATTTTTTATTCTCTACAGTTTTATGGACAACGTGTTGATTAACTGTTTTAGAATGTTCAATGAATACGTCAGTAAGTTAAAAAATAATATTGGAATGATATATTACACTTTTTCATGATATTTTACATTTTTTTAGAAGATATAAAAATTTACAATTTCTTTTTCAATATGTTCATATTGGGGATTATGTATAATAATTTTAATTCCCAATAATATTTCACTTACACTCACACTCCATCTATAAATCACATCATATTTTAATGTAAAATAACTACTTTTTGATTTTTTAAACCATTAGTTTTTTTAAATTTGACCAATTTGTGTAACCATGTTCTATAAAAACACCTATTTTTATTTTCAACTATTGTTTTAGTTTTTAAATATTTTATTAAGATGTGAATCATTTCTTTATTTAATATGTTAATTTTTAATATCTTGATTTTGAAATACTTCTAAATTCCCTTTATCATTGTTTTCATAGAGATATTTATTATACCAAGGTTGTTTATTGAATTTTTAGTGGTATAAATTACTATTCGGATATTAATTAGGAAGGAAAATTTTTTATATTGGTTATTAAATCCTTATTTGAAATTTGGGATTGATTAAAATTTCCTAGGTTTTAATGTCATGTTGGGTAGTTGAATATTCAGGCTATTCGAGAAAGGTTTTCTAGGAATAATTATGTGCTAATTTTCATAAGATTCATGAATCATTGGAATATGATCATTAAAATAATTAGTGGAATAAGAAATTTCATTGTGCATCTGGATTGGTAAAATGGTTCTGCTAGGGATTTTGAAAAAGAATTAGTCAACATTTTATTTATCATACATGCAAGTTCACTTAACTGATTCCAAATTCCTCAAACATAATAAATGGATGTCGAAATATTCTTGTCCAAAATAATATAAATTTTAACTGTTTAATCGAACAATTTTGAATTTAATTCTATTTTTATATGTATATTTTTATGAAAAATTGGAGTTTTTTCCCCAAAATCCAATCCTACAATAGTATATATCATACACTTATTTATTTAATATAGTCCGTAATAGAAAAAAAAGATTAAAATATCATTACAAATTAAGTGGAAAGGGTTGATAAATTATAAATTCTTAAATATCAACAAGTACTCATGAAGATTATCCACACGCATCTTCATAATCTAGTATATTTCTATTGTTATTGAGGAATTCCTAGATATAAGGAAAAAAATTTATGTAATTATTGTTCTCCTGATTCAAACTCCCAAAAGTTGTGGATAGTATGTTTAAAAATCACACTATGGAAAAACTATCTATGAAAATGAGAATTCTCTAATATTTATTTCATCCTCACATATCTCTTGGAACATCATGGTGATACACAAAAGGTAAAATTATTTTCTGTCCTTGAGATGGTCCTTTCCTGGATGTCCATGGAATTTAGTTAGATGATTAATCATACATAATGAAATATCAAAACCAATTGATACTTTAGGATATCCCAATAAAGTTTTATGTTTCTCAAAATGTAGAGTATTGAGGTCCCTTTGGTTCCTACATACATCCATGTATTATATGTCTTGAAATATTTTAGTTTCAATGGAAATTTATTATGGTGTTTCCCTTTATGTTGTCTGATTTTTTTTCATGTTTTTAGAACTCCACAAATGTTTATTTTTTTTATTTATTCTATTTTATTTCAAATATTGTATGATTTTTATTTTTTAAAATATCATGAAATTATTGGACATGTGGAATATTTATTAATGGATTTTGTTTAAACTTTTAATTTTTTTCTTAATTACATTTAATTTTAAAATTTCTAATAACTTTAAACCCCTTTGAATCCTCCTTGGAAACTACTAAAATTTATGAATGTATTTTTAGGTCATTCTATACCTAACTCAAATTTTACAACATAATAACTATTGTAAAGCATTGATTATAGTTCTCTCATTAGAAGATAAACTTTTATATGTTATATTTCATTGAATAATTTAAATTTATTGTATCAAATTTTTAAATATATATGAAGAGATTAAATAAGATATATGAAAAAAATAAACACTCAAAAATCACAAGGAATTGATAAAAATAATGTAAATACAAGAATCAAAATTAAATGAGAAATAGTGGAATGAATAGAAAATTGAAAAAACATCTTAGGATGAGATTTAAATAGATCAGTCTTCCTTCATCATATTTAATGTTTTTTAAAACTGTAACTCTCTTAATGCTAAGAATAAAATATAAATCATCGTAACTAAATAAGATTATTAATATGATTCTAAAATAATAACATCAAAAGTAAAGATCCTATATTATGGAGTCGATAAATGCTCCCAATTATTTTAGAAAACACAAACATTAACAAAGCTCTGTATAACCCTAATCTGAGATCATTGATAGAGAAATTTACACAGTAAGGTTTAGATTCAATGTTCAATGTGGCATTAATTAATGACCCTCATTAAGATATCATCTAACTCCAATATAATATGTGACATAATCAGAAGGGGAGAATTGATTTTACTAAATGATTTGTGAATAAAAATAAAATAGCGATCTCGTTCTCTTATTATAATTTTCTTTTGAGAATTTCAATTATAATATTATGAGAATGAAAATGATAAAATATGTACCCATTTTAATACACTAGTTTTGGATAATTGAAATTTAATCAAAAATATATAATGAGTATATGTTCACTTCTCTATCAATCTTAATATTTTTTAGAAGTACCAAGATCTTACCAAAATATCTCCTAGTTCCTGTCCTGCTTCCCCACTTCTATCGTCTGTGAGTATTTTTATTTTATTTCTAAATAATCACTATATGTGATACTGTCTGTCAACTCTGGAAAATATCCCTATTCAATTTATTATATTCACTATGTTCATTTTCTATGGTGAAATGTCAGTCAACACTTCTATTATCTTTTATCTTTGGAATTATGTCACCAAAACATTATTAAATTAAAAAATCCAAACTTATTTAGACATCTACTTATGAAAAAAACGTCCAACTAACTCCATGTATATTATATAATAAGATAATGATAAATATACTTTGAAATTTTGCTTTATCCCAAATTTTAAACCTCCATCAACAAGAATCAATAATACATATATTCTTAATTTAAACTAATAGACGAATTGAAGAAAACACCAACCATAAAAGCATTACCATACTTATAGATGAATCAAGGAGTGATTTCACATTATTAAAAAATTCAATTGATCAAGAGCTTCCCAATAATTACAACAAAAAAGATCCATAAAAATAATGATAATAAATATTCTTCAGTTTTCATGCTCGCAATCAACAATGGCAGATTCTTATATTCCATTAGGAGATTCAGACAAATCCTTCGCCTCATCTATCATTAAAATCATTATACTATACATGAATAAAAAATAAAATCAACCCAACATTATAACCCATATCAGAATCAGATGACTCAACTAAAAATATAAATGGAACATATACAATAATTCATATTATCTTCTTCAATAACAATTTAGTGTTACATGTTTCCATTCAAACTTGGTTGCAGATCATTTGAATCAAAAAAATTTGCTTTGGTCATCTCGAGTTTCAAACATTTAACAAAATTCAATACCTATTTTTTCTGTCCAACAGTTTTCTTCATTATCTTCATTGTTGTATCCTATTTGAGTTCAACATTAACCCTCCTTTCTTGGATATTGGTTAAATTACAACATGGTAGCTTAATCAATTGTTGAAAATGGAGGATGTGGGTTGATCTATAGTGTTCTGATTTAATTCTACCACATAATTCTTTGTGAGTGCGGTCAAATTCACATTGAAACATCGATATCCATTTTATAAAGCTATAAATTCATTCAAATGAGGTTCTAGATTTCATATCCTGAAGCATCATATCATTAATCATCATTTCCCTAGATATGATTTTGCATTGAATGGATGCCACGATAAAATTGGATTGAATATAATGAATATCAGTGCTTCACTATGCTCGAGTGACTTCATCTGGATTTGGGTGAATCTTCTTTCTTCCATGTCCATGATTTAGACTCAATTCTAAAGGATCGGCCAACAAAAAACCATTAATGTGAACGATCATGGGAATGATTTTTAAGGATAAAATATTCTTATAAAGGAAACTCAACTTGATTATGATTCTATACAAGGCATTGAATATTCTTTCCCCACATAAAATTCACCTAGGCCAAAGTTATCCATGATATATCTTACACAGATGTGATTTAATATACTAGTATTGAAATTTAAGATATATTATTTTTCTCCAACTCGAAATTATCTTATATAGAATATAATCATGCATTGGGACCACATTCTCTTTGATAGGATTTTATTTATGGAGAGGTGATGTGAGAAATTCTCATTTTGTGAAAACATCCTGAATAATATTACATGAGTGAGCCAAAATCATTATATATATAAAAAATTTCATAACAAATAAAATTCAAGGCATTGAAATAAAAAAATCATTATAAAAAAATATTAACACATTATTTAAGAATATCAAAATGAAAACAACAATTAAATAGATGAATTGAATATTAAAATAACATTTAACTATTGATCTGTAAAATGAATAAAATAAAATATTAAATTTAAAAAAAACTGTGAGTAATTATAATTAATAATTAAAATTAATTAAAATATTAAATGCATGTAAATAAAAATACATCAAAACTAGAAATAAAGTTTCTAAATACAGATAAAAAAATAATAATAAATTAAAATAAATCATAAATAAATAAATAAAATGAAATAAATTCATAGATTAAATATTTAAGCATAAACTACCCAAAATAATAAGTCAAAAATATTATTTAATTAAATTAAAAATATAAAAATAATTCATCTTATATTTAAAAATACGTATTTATGAACAAAAATTTATATAAGAACATATTAATTTACCATAATTGATTTAAAACAATGTTTAAAATAACACTACATCACACGCCATGCCTCAGTAACCATCAATTCTCATTTAATTTTATTGATTCATTTTTTTGGATTTCTATATAATATAAATATAATGAATCAAACTTAATAATTTCATGTTTCTGTGACATTATAATAGAATTAACATTCTTATCATCCTAAAGATCATTTGGGTTTTGAGTTTCATAGTGTTATGTCATACCTCTAACATAATAACGTATAAAAATATATAATTTACAAATGTAATAATTATTCATTATTTCTAAAAGATAATTTTTTATATAAAACATGATTTCTTTTCATGAATAAGGGTTATGAATTTCGTTTTGATTTCTTCATTTTCCTTACCAATTCTTAAATTCTATGAAAATATATTTAAATCATTGGATAAAAAGAACAAGATCAGTAGTGAATATAATATAAATGAAATAATAACAACATTCGATGATTACTTATAACACTTTTCCTTTTCAAAGTAATAATTGGGCACAAAATAAACCTATTTATACGTAAGAAATCACCTTCTTGGCCCAAATAATTTCATAAAATTTTTCATCATAAAAAATTAAGTCATAATAAAACTAATAAATGATTCTTTTAAAACATCAAAAAATAATTATTATTTTTTTCAGAGAGTTATAAGTTTCACCCATATGAATTAGTAAACGCTTTCTTTTAAAAAATAATCTCATTGCTAATCATTTTCTAAATGATAATATTTAAATAAAACTAAAAGAAATTGTAAATTAAATATAATAGATTCATGGAACATAATTTTATAAATTTATATTTAAAATGAAATAATCATACGATCCTCTTCCATACCTAATTCATTATTGGGATATCATAGGTCAACACATAATTTTTTTCTAATGTAACCACTCGTCCTTTGTTCATAATGTAACAACCTATATTTTGTTCACAATGTTACCACCCATTAATTGTTTTTCGTGGAACAACCTATACAGAGAATATAATTTAATATATCGTTACCATAAATACTATACATGAATAATAACATAATCATTACATATAAGATCCTTAAATTTTCAACATTACACTTATAAAATACTCTATTGACCCATAAAACATTTTCTGGAATTTTAAAGTATACACTCCATTTTAAACCCCATTTTCAACAAACAAATACCCTGAAAAAAGGGAAATAAGTTTTTTCTCTAAAAAAATATGATTGAATGTTTTGGAATCGAAAATCATCTAACGGTTCTATTGATTGGAATATATTTTTTGGCCATTTATCGTAACCTAGAAAATTCTTTTGTCTTTTTTTAAAAACATTCCAAAATAAAAATGAAAAATATTCCATATGAAATAAAATTTAATTAAAAAATAAAAACCATCATGTAAATATTTTAACATTCATAATTATATTTATTAAAATAAAGTTGTGGAAGAATAAAAATTTTAAGGGAACTCCAAATATGGATTCTAAAAAAGAAATTCTTGTAGCACTTTATAAATTTTTCAACCACAACCACCATGGAAGAATAATGTTAAGGAAAAAATTAAATATCATGAGAATAGAAAATTAATGACATAACATGTCAAATTGTCTTTATATACTCCTCATAAAATTTTATGTATCAATAACATTAATATATGGCATAATGAAAGGAATTTGAGATGATGTGCTTTACCAAGAGACCGACTCATCACATATATTCTGTATTTTAATGAATAATTAACTGGTGTTAATATTTAAATTATTAAGAACCCATTTTAAGTTTATTATCCATTTTTTCTCATTTATTAACATGTTATATATAATTATTTAATCCATTATGGTTATGTCATCTGTTATGAAAATATCCGTCATATGTGTCAAAATTGTCTTGGATAAATTGACTATGGTAAAATATGTAATTATTAAACATCATAAGAATAATTATTCTGAAAAAATTATCATTTTTATAATTAAAATATATTTTTAAATCCAGACATTAAGGATATTTATGACACAATAATGATGTGACAATCATAGAGTCGGTAGGGTGATTGTACACATGAGTAACATTTACCTTTTTCAATGACCATTGTGGAAGGAAGTTATGTATTATTTTATTATTTTATAGTGATCATAATATCCTAAATAACATATTGTTTCAGTAAATATAATAACACAATAACACACATATATCTATATATTTTTATCACCCATGATATTTTGTTATGAAAATAATAATAAAAACCACTTTGTCGAGGTTGTTGTACACATATTTACATGAATGACGTTATAATTTTCTTGTGTGTTTAAAATTAAGGAATAACATTATAGATAATCTTTATGGAATATTAAATATGTTTTCAATATTAAAATTAAATTTTACATTTTACAAATATTCATTAACATTATCTTTATTACCTTCCATTTAAAATTTTAGAGAAAAAAATCATATCTCTTCGCAAAGCGGTATTCTGCCAGACACATGAGTGACATTGTTGTATACCTAATAGAACAGTAAGAATTAAATTATATGGGATATAATAATTCAAGATGTATAATTTTGTTTAATTATATATATATATATATATTAAATTCATCATTAAAACAATCTATGGTTAGTGATGATGAAAAATAAATAACAATGGTTCAAGAGGCTACAGTCTTCTATACACACGAATGATGATTTCATTTTCTATTTGAAGGTGGAGGAGGTAGATTTATTTAGTAAAATTAATATAAAGTTATATCATTATTTTGGAGATATTGGTTATATTATATCATCATAGTTGAAAAATATTTTATATATGTGGAAGAAGAAATAAAATAAAAGCATTTGGTAATTAATGATATGTCTATTACAGACAACCATAATATTTAAGCACCAAAAGCATTCATAGATATATTTCAGGTCAAAAAATTCGATACAAGTCTAGTATATGAATTTAAAGAAGATATTCATGTTGTTATAATATATTCCAAATGACATTGAAGGTCTGAATTTGAGTGGATATGATGTTTCCTTTTATAGGTGAGGTCAGTGGCACAATTGTAATTTTTGGAAAGGAAAAGTTGAACCCATGTTTTTCAAATACCAAAATTCTCCAAAACAGATCATTATCAAATAATAATTATAATTTTTAAATATGAAAAAAGTACATTTTTATCAATTTTTATGTTGTTTTAAAACTAATATTTTTTTGATTAAAACCTTTGTAAATCATTTTTAAATTTAACCAAAGTTTATGATTTTTAATATATTCACAATTACATATGGAAAAAATAAGTTTCTTATGTAATAAAACATAAATTATTATTATTATAAATATGTAATAAATTTTAGAAAATTATATTCATTGAAGTGGGTGAATTTAATTTTAAATTAAACTCTCAAACGTGATGAAAAAGTTGGTTTTCAAGAAGTTTATTTTTCATTAAAATAATGGTTTTATATAAAATTTTTAACTAGTAATAATAATTATATGAGGTTAAATTAATATTCACTAATATATAGGAGATAAATTTCATTTAAATAATTCTAATTTGGTGTTTTTTAATTACTTAAAAATTATTAATCATTATGTAAGATAAAATAGTTGTTTCAATAATCATCATTTTAATCCAATTAATAAAATTATTCTCAAATCCAATGTTAAGTTTATAAAAATATAATTATGTAGATTAAATATAACTAATGAATAATTATGTTACTTGAAGTCATATTCAATACATAATAAGAGTTTTTAATAACTTAATTTGTTGAAAAATTATATTTTTAAAAAATTCATTATTTTTCACAATTCATTTAAACTCTTTTTTATGAAAAATATAAACAAATTCCACGTTTGATAAATTTTGATATGATTATTTAAAAAATTAAATTAAGTATGTATAATTAAAATTTTATAATTTATAAATTGTTATTTTAAATAAAAACTTATAATAAAATAGCTTAATTAAAAATATTTTCATTTTGAGTTAATAATTACATATTATTGTTATAATAAATATAGTTATTTAATACATAAATATTAATAAAAAAAATGATTTATTATATAAATATATAGTTTGGATCACTCTTCTACTCTTTGTAAAACTATGTCCACTTAAATTTATTCACTTATTAAACTTGTGGGGATATCTTTTTTTGTAGCAATTTCCAATTTCATATTTTTCTTCTTTAATTATATAGTTTTCCAAAAAAAATCATATCCTAGTGAATTACCTTATTCTAAAATACCTGATCAAAGAATTCAATAATCTTATGAGGATTTACCTTATAATAAAGGTTCACTTTTGACTCATCTACTATAAGAATTAAAACATGGGATGGATAGGGATGATATTTCATTAACATTGAAAAATTAAATAAATTGTGTACTTGTGATAGACATAGAGACGAATCCACATGGTTGGAAACCAATCCATCATTATCTATCGTATCATACATTCCATTGAATCAATTTCATTTCTCCAATTTTTTTTAAAACCCAAAACAATTTTCCATGGAGATCCTCTAAAGAAAACATGATCACTTTCCATGAAATAAATATCCATCATCTAGTTATTTTCAAAAAATTTCTACATACTCTAATCCATATTTTTATGTTTTAGAATCAATTATAAAAACTAGAACATTTTTTGTAATAACACGGGTCCAATGAACATCTTTTCTTCTAATACATTATAAAAAACTATCACCAAACACTGTTTTCCAAATATTTCCTCAAATGAAGAAATATGCATAATAAAACGAGACTATTCATTATAAGAATAATCATACAATGAAATTAATTGATCCCTATATTACAATACATTAAAAAAGAAAAAATCATATCGTCCATGTTCTCATTCATTCTCTCAAACTGACCATTATTTTGATGATGTAGAGTTATACTAATATATAATTTAGAGATCAAAAACCTATAAATTCCATTCAAAAAATTCAATGTGAATCTGAGATCGTGGTCTAATAAAATGGATAAATGAACTCAATGAAACATGAAAATCACCTATATATACAGTCACGAAATATTATCCAAATAAATTGAATCATGAATGTGATAGAAAACTGATCATTTTTTTAATTGAAAAAAATTCATTATTACATTGATATATATTTTGAAAAACCACTATAAAATCTATTTATATATTTTCTTATTGCACTTTGGAACTATTAATGTTTGATAAATTCCCCTTGATAATTTTAATTATTATTTAACATGCCGAAAAATCAAGAAAAATCATAGAAAAATATATAATATATATTTTCATACCATCCCACTAATAATACTCAATAAAGACTTAGTTAAACATTTAGATTCTCAAATGAATAAAAAAATAAAGAACTATGAGATTTACTCAACAAATATCTCTCCAATTAGATGTCAAGAAGCACACATAATCATGTTTCAAATATGAAAAACAGTATTCTTAAACATTTAACTCACGAAACATATAATTTATAATGTATTATATATTTTATTACAAATAATGATCCCCCTTATAGACTTGCTTAGTTATTTATAAAAAGAAAGACTACCATGATGCTTAAAAGTAAACAAATATTTTCCCTTCATCCAAAAAATAATAAAAAAATGAAAAGCATTAAAAAAGGTTTCATGTTCCAAAAATTAAAATGTTAGTGTATCATTATTTTTATGAATAAATGAATCAGCCACTTTAGTTTCGTTCCAATGATTGTAATTAAGCATGGAATCAAAATTCACTATTAGTTCAAACCATCTTCTCGGTCTCATGTATAATTATTTCTGAGTGATGTATAATTCTAAATTTTATTATTAGTATATATTTAATACTTTACTCTATTCTAATGGTACCTCAAAATTTATAATGAAAAAACTACAATATCAAATTCTATATCATTTTTAGGGATATTTAACTAATCTGGTTTTAATTGACATGAATCATAAGACATTACTTGATGATTCTACATCAAGTCAATATTATGTCCCTTTAATAAAGTATCATTTTAGATGAAGCATTATCCATTTCTAGATGTAAGGGATAAATATGGGAATTCACCAATATTATATTTAGTCTCCAAAAATAGTCATCAAATTATTTTCTCTATATGATTTTAACTCTTTTTCAATTTAACATAGTCAATGGGATATGAAACCAAGTCATGTATCAAATAAATTTCAAGTATTATCCTTCTATTCCAGGAAAAGTATGAATCTATGTGATATGTGTAGTTATTTTCCATTAATAAAAAACAATCATTTTCACACATTCAATAGCTTTTACATCATTATAAATAATGTGTCCATGGATATAATTTTTTTAACCAAAATCAACACATAATAAATTTTCTATATAGGTTCTTTTATTTCATGGTTTGAAATACAATCCTTAGGTGTTTTTCATGTCCCTGTTACCTTTTAAGAATATAACAAAGTATCATGAATAAATATTAACGCAATCATACATAAATAGTCATGGAATTAACTATTCCTAATATCAATAAATATAGCTAGTGCATTAGATTTCCTAAAGGTAATGTTAAATAATCGTATTTTTATAGACACAAATCTTGTGTGATTTTTTTCTAATTAGTTTACTATTTTATTATAGAATTTGGAATTATAAGATAGATTGGATGATTTTCATATTTCTTACTGATCTTTCATGATTCAACACTTTGCCTCACTTCTCCCGATACACTACTCTGGATTTACCACTAAGGATGACTCGTTACTCCTAACTCACTGTTCTGGACTCACCACTCTTGATTCATTGATATTTTTGAGCCATCATTCCAATGAAAAAGCATTCCAAAGACTCAATATTCCATTACTATACTAACCTATAAAAATTTTCCCCACTTAATTTTTATTTTCATTTTAAATTAAATATTTATATTAGTAATATTTATGGAATTTAATGCTACTGATTATTTTAATGGCCTTTTCTGGCCTTCCCTATAAAAAATTTATATCGATTTCAGACTAAAGTATGAGGTACGAGGTACCATGACATGAATGATAAAATGATTTATGATAAACAATATAAATCTAAATGATGAATTTTTGAAATTACATTGAGTGAATAGAAACAAAATACATGTGCTGATAGACGATAGCAAACACAACTCATCATGTGTACCATACCAAAAGAGTCATTGTTTCCTATGTGTGAACTTGTACTTCGAACATTAAAATAACACACAAAGAATCTAATTGATGTACACATGGATCATTCATACAATACACGACTAACGTATCTATGATACACTATTTTGTAATAGTCGTCTAAAAATGACTTTAGATTCATTTCACGTTACCTTCCAGGTGTCATGAAGCTATAAATCATGTCAAAAAGGGAAACACTATACCTTATGTTCTATTATATGCTTTATCAGTTAACTTAATTTAAATTATGAGAAGTTTTTGATTATCTATTTTTTAGGAACACACACTATATCTTGTGACAACTAGAAGATACAGTGATATATTCTTGACATATCATTTTACACCTTGAATTCCCACTAATAATAGTGGAAGATGTCCATATATGGCCTGTCACTATTTTCACTCCCACCAAACAATTGAATAGGTCTTAGTGGCATAGAAAACATTGTATGTGATGTGGTATAACTAATCTAGGTTTTGGATCATGTTTATTTCTATAAAAAAATTTCCTAAGGTGGTAACCAAGTGGCTAGGACTATGTCTCAGCTTGAAACTAAATCTATTTTTATTATTTCTGTTGTTCTTTTTAATGTTATATTTTCAGAGATTTATATATTTAAAACTAAAAAACATATCATTCAAATTATTAATTAATCTTAGATATTGTTTATATTATAATTTTATATAGTTAATTTATTTCAAAAGTTAATATAGTATTTCTTATTGTTTCAATTGATAATGAATAACTCTTTGTTAAATATTTTAAAAAGATAAAATCTTTTTTAAATATCCTACTTTGGTTGACTGTGATGTATTTTATTCTAGTTTGTGGGGTTTTTAATGTCAATTTATAATATAAATTGAATAAAAACTAAGTTCACCCTCCCCCCTTAAGAGTCTTATTCCAAACAATATTTTGTATCATAAGAGTTAAAAAAATTCAAATATTTTTTTATTATGATTATAGTTTTACAATAAAAATCTAAAAAATTCTATTAATTCTAAATTAAGTATTTATTATAATTATTTATTAATATTTTAATATGGATAACAGACATGAACATTATATTATTAAAAGACCTCAATATTTCAATGAGACAATTTTTTTCCAATGTAAAATAAAAATGAAAATTCATATTGAATGTATGAGTTTTGTAAAATTGTCTTCCATAGGAGATGAGTATAAAATTCCTATTACATCTAGAAAAAATGGAAAGATTAAAATGAGGATTTTTTTTAATTACAATTTAAAATCCATGAATATTTTATTCATTGCCTTAGGAAATTAATATTTTAATTGAATTATGGCTTGTATATCTACCTATGAGATACGAGATACAGTAGATGTCTCACATGAAGAAAATAAAAATATTAAATAAATTGAGATTAAGACTTATACTATTAAATGTGTCATTTTTATGATAAATCATGGTGATATTATCCCAGACATGTATCTCAGGTTTAATGAGATCCTGAATATATTGAGCTCACTAGGAAAGACAATTACTAAAATAGAAAAGGTCATGGAACTATTGATATGTATTCTTGAAAGATGGAGAGGGACATCAGTGACAAATCCTGAATCGTGTTGCGTAAAATCAATTAGTATAAATGTCTTGATAGTAAAATTGATTATGTATGAGGATGATCTAAGGGATAGTCAAGAAGAATATGATAAACCTAAAACAAAAGCAGTTTCATTCAAAACCACTACATCTAATAAAAAATAAAATGAAAAAGTTCATGTTCAAGATTAATGATCAAGTGATGATGATTGATCAGCTGAAACTGATTGGAAAATGACACATCTAGGTAAATTATTAAATATGTTTTATATAAAGAAGAAATTATTCAAGAAAAACCCACATCAAATGAAATATAACAGTCATAGAAAGTGGAAAAAGGATTTTAATAAAGAAGATCATTCAAATGATATCATATGTTACAAATCTAAGATAAAAGGTCATGTGAAGTTTAACCATCCGAAAAATGAAATATGATAAGAAATACGATAAAAATGAACAAATGTAAAAGAAAGATATGAAATCCACGTAGAGTGCTTTTGAGAACTCCTCTAGTGACTCTGATTCATCTCATGATAAAAATGATGAAAATACATCTTGTGAATTATGAAAAATGCAATCTAAAGTTGCTTCTATATCTCTAAGACATAATTATCATTACTATAGAGATGAAATTTAAAATGATATTGATGAGAACATTACTAAAGATGAGTTGTTTCATTATTGAAACATGATTGAGGATACATCTAATGAGCTGAAGAAAAAATATAGAAAGCATAAAAAAATTCATTATCTTTCTATTACAATTAAATATGATGATCTTATAATAATAGATAAAATGGTCAGTTAATTAAAAAAAATAAAGAATGCAAGAAACTTAATCAAAATTTAGTGAAATATATAGAAAAACATCCCTATGTGAAAAATATAATAACACAAATTCATGGAGAAAAAATTGATACAAAATACAGTACATATATAGGATACCAAACTGAACAGAGGAGAATAATTAAAAACACATTTATTCATAAATATAAAAAATATTCTTCCTGTCTGACTTTTGTAAAATTGCGGGGTCTTAGTTTTGAAAATCATTCTATAAACTATTTTACTAGAGGACTTAATAAGGGTTATTTCTCTATAATTTTACAATCATCTTATAAGAAACCCATTAAGAAAGTCTGGATTTCTAAATCTTTGATTAATAACATTTACGGACCCATGAATATATGTTCACCAAAATCATTTCTTGTCTAATATATTTTGTAGAAAAGCTACATGAAATGTTACTTAAAGAACTTATAGTACTATGATAATGGGTTTTCAAGGAATATGATAGGATACTAATCAATCTTAAATAATTTAATAAATTTTAGTGGTGGACATGTCACCTTCTGTGAAAACAATAAATGAATGATCAATGGAATTTTCCAAATTGGTTAAACCAATTCAAGTTTAATTTCAAAATTACTCTTTGTTTTTGGATTAAATTATAACTTTCTTAGCATTTCAGAATTTTTTTATTATGGTTTATGTGTCATATTTGAAAATTATTCTTGTAATTATTTTGAAAATGTAATATAGTTTTAATATATATAGAAATGAAAATGTTTAATTTTTTAATCTAGATTCTTTACATTCTCAAAATGCTTCTTATATTAGTGACATTCATAGATAATATTGGCTTTAGAATAATAGAATAGGACATTGTAACAATAACACACCTAGAAAAATATATATAAAAGGTCTATTGAAGTATATACCCATTCATGAGTATTCAAATTGTAAATTATGTAATCCATGGGAAAAAGAAAAATAGCATAGGATATTATTCAAACGGAAGAAATAATTATGGACATCTAAACCTCTCGTGTTGGTTCATATGGACCCAGTTAGACCATCTAGATATTCAAGATTAAATGGATAACATTATTTTTATGTACTTGTAGAGTACTATTCTAGCTATACATGGGTATTTCTTTTATCTAAAAAACATTTAATCTAGTTAATATTTTAAAAAATAGTTTAGATCTGTAAAATATCTAAGTGGAATTAAAATCAAGTCTTTAATAATTAACCAAGGATTTGAGTTTGGAAATTATTATTTCAAATCGTTTCTCTCACAAAATACTAATAGTCACAACTAATATAATTTCTAGACACCTCACCTGAATGGAGTTGTAGAAATAAGAAACAAAATCTTTCATGATATTGTTAGGACTATGATTAATGTATATGAATTATGTTTCTAATTTTTGGAAAACGCTGTGAATATTGCTTGTTATGTAATCAATAGGCTCTTAATCAAACCTATCATAAAGAAAAACCATTATGAACTATATAATAATATAAAATATAAGGTTACCTACATTCGTGTTTTTGGTGGTAATGTAATTCATCATAATACTAAGGATAATCATAACATATTTTCTTCTAAAAGTGATAATGGAATTTTTATAAGTTATTAAGTTTCTCTATAATCTTATTGAATATTTAAAAAGAGAAATGAATCTGTGAAAAAATATATACATGTCAAATTTAATAAAACATATCCACATGATCCCAAGACCTATCTAGAAGATATTGAGTTTGATCCATAAAATCTAGCATTCAATCCCAAATATTCTGATTCTACTGTCAAACAAGAAAAAAATCATCCAATTTTGGAAAATTTCTGGACTCTAAACCTGTAGAACCTGAATCTAATAAAACCCAGAGGCAACTAGTCCATCTTTTTACACATCCATTAGTACTCTTAAAAACATCCCATTAGATGTAGTAGTAGGAGACTTAGACAAATTTTGACAAACTGGATCTTCTCTAAGAAATGAAGTTGAACATCATGTCTTTTTGTCATATATTGAACCTTAGAAAATCTGTGAGGCAATCTGGGATGAATTATGGGTAATGGATATTCAAGAAGAACTATATCAGTTTTAATTAAAGAATTTGTGGAATATTAATTTACCCAATGATACCATGACTATATAAAATAAATGGGGTTTAATAACTAGTTTGATTAAACATGCACTATAGTAAAGAATATGGCTAGACTATTTGTAATGGTTTTTATTCCATAACAATGTAGAGACTATAAAGTGCTAATTTCATTTGTATCCTGACATGAAGCCATTAAAAACCTACTAGTATATTTATCTCATTTAAATTTCAAACATTATAAAATGAATGTAAAAATTTCATTCTCAAATGGTTATATAGTTGATGATATTTTTCCTGAACAACCCAACAATTTATAAAATCCCTATTTTCAAAATCATGTTTTCAATATAACCAATTTTTTATATGGTTTAAAACAAGATCATATAGATTGGTATGAAAGGATTTACTATTTTCTTATATCAAAAGCATTAACAAAAGGTATAGTTTTCCCAACAATTTTTATCAATAAATATTTAAAATATGTCTTGGTTGAGAAAAACTATATAGATGATATTATTTTCTAATCTTATAAAAACATCATATGATAGGATTTTGAAAAAATTACAAAATGTTAATTTGAAATTAATTTAATGAGTGATCTTAAATTCTTTCTTGGATTTCAAATATCCTAAATCAATGAAGGAATTATTTTCAATCAATGTAAATATACTAATAATCATTTAAAGCTTTTTGGACCGGATAAAACTAAAATTTGTGATACTCGCACAAATAACACATGTAATACTGATCTTGATGAGGCTGAAAAATGAGTGGATGAAACACATTAAAGATGTATTATTGGATATATTCTAAATGTACTACTAGCCGACCAGATATTATGTTTTGTGTATGTATTTTAACTCATTTTCATGAAATCCTAAAATATGTGCACCTAAATTCTATAAAAATAACTTTTAAATACCTTAAATATACTACTAATTACTAATTTTCTATCCCATAGGAAAATAAGTTGATATAGTTAGTTGTTCTAATACTGATTTTGGTGGATGAAATATAGATAGAGAAAAAACCTCTAGAACATGTCACCTTTTGGATAAGTCACTATTATCATGGTGTAGTAAAAAAAATCTTTTGGATTATCTACTACTGAATCTGAATATATTTCTACTATATGTTTTTGTTCTCAAATTTTTTGGAAGAAAAAAACTTATATATATTTTTGATATCAATTTCGACATATACAAATAATTTGTGACAACAGAAGGTCAATTAAAAATTCTAAAAATCTAGTATCTCATTGTAGAGAAAAACATATTGATGAATGACACCATTTTTTGAGAGATAATTGTAAAAAATGGGACCTAGCACTTCAATACATTGGCACGAAACATCATATTGCTGATATGTTTAGTAAACCTTTGATCTGTGAGAGAATGTGTTACATGAAACATGAGATCAGAATGATTTATTTTATTTGAGTGTCTCATCATTGATGACTCGTGATAAAGTTATCATCATCAATGTCTCACCATTGATTTATCACCATTGGTGACTGACAGTTGATGTCTCACCATTGACGTCTCGCCATTGATGACTCACAGTTGATGACTCACTATTGATGACTCATTGTAGATGTCTAACAACTGATGACTCAGAGTGGATGTCTCACCAAAAAAGTATCACCTTTGAGAGTCTCTCCATTTTTTCCCTTTAAAAATTAAATCTCACTAAACTACAGATTAAAAATAGTATTATTTTTAAATTTAATATATTTTTTAATTTCAATTATAGAATCCAAAAATGATAAAATCATAACCCGAATAATTTTATCAGTCCACTCAAACATTAAACCTATTTTGAATCCTTCTTCCCTACCTTTATACCTTTCCTCCATTAGATTAAAACACTCTTGAGATGTTTAGGATGAATAAAATTAAATGAACTTCTAAATCGTCTCTAGATAATATAAAACCATTAGAGAAAAAGAAATGTGTTTCAATCAAAATTTCTGGGGAACCTTTTAATCTCGAACTTCTGAAATGAATTTTTTTACTAGAGAAATATCTCTATATTGAATGTCTTCAAATTATTAATTCTCGTTTGCTAAGGGAATTGAATGAGAATGTTTGGAAGAAATTATTTTCCAATCATAAGCTACCCATGTATCCGAAGCTAGTGTCTGAGTATTATTAGAATGTATATTTTTTTGAAAGAGGATGAAGATTTTTTGTTAAAGAGATGTGTAAATAGACACAATCTTGTCTTATCCTCATGACTATGAGATAATTGTTTAGGAGTACCTAATGAGGGTATCTTTTATGATCGTAAGAGTAGTGCACCTCCTGCTAATGACATTTTCTGTTTCGATGTATCATTAAAATATCTCACTAAAGATGCAATTCTTAAAAGACCAATTGATTCTATGATAGAAGGAGAAACTAGACTACTGTTATCTTTTTTCAATATCTTCTCATTTTGTGAAAAGAAGACTTTTCTTATATGAATTATCAAGGTGAATTCTTTTTGTATCTTTCTAATAAATGATATAAATTCAATCAATAAAAATATTTCATTCTCTATATGTGTGATATTACTAAATCCACATTAATATCTATATCATTTTTTTATTCAATGTTCATTTATCGTATGTTTAAAGCCAAAGGATAAGTAATAAAAAAATTATATTCTATTATAGAGTGATGTGGTTTTTATTACCTTGTTTATATGAAAAAGGATGAAAATAAGTAGGAAATTGTTGAATAAATAGTTGGTAGAGGATAATGAAAATATTTATGAAAATTTAGACCCTATTGAGCTTCACACAAGACAAAAATATATTAATGATCAGGGTTTTGAACCCAATGAAGCAATGGAATACTCATATGAAGAAGTTGAGGATTATGTCTCTAAAGATGAAGATGAAAATCTATATAATTAATAAGATGTGATCCTGATATTCTTAAATAGCATAAAGAACCCATCTCGTGAATCTCTTGGACCATTGTAGGAAATCTAATATAGAAAATCTCTTCTCAAGGATTATGATAGTGGTAGGACTATGTATGAAATGATTAAATATAAAAATAGAGAAGATTGTGATGATGTAGATCAATATGAAAATGAATGTGAGGAAATTTATGAAGGATTTGATTATGATGTTGAAGTAAATGATGATGTACATGAGTAGGATGAAGAAGAAAATGAGGAAATTAGAAAATAAGAAAATGATAAAAATAAAATAAGATAAGGATGAAAATAAAAGAAATGATGAATACCTATATCATTTGAATCATGATAGTGGTTATGTAATGGATAATGTTATATTGAGCTGGTTAAACAATCAATGAATGATGATGTTGAAACTGAGGAACCACAGAATACAGTTGAATTATTGGATGGAAATGATGATGAAATTCAATTTATATTGTCAATTGATACTCAAAATGGATAATTTATTAAGGGGGATAAAACCCTATTTTTTTAATAATTTACATACCAAACCATTTTGATACATATTATATGTATGTATGTTACAAATAACCAAGATAAATTGGTATCGGTGACTCTCAGATATTATTAATTAATTATATAGAATTTCTAAAATAGTTTCAACTCAGGTCGGTATGTTTAAAAAATATTCTCCTGCCACTACTCAGATACCTTCAGGCTATGTAATTCTGGATGACTTAAAATATTTATAAGAGAAATTGTTATATAGATTTGGATATCCTCTGAGATCACAACATACCCATATGACAAATCATATTGAATTAAATGTAACACTATTTTTGGAGAAAAACATTTTTCAAATTAAAACAAGGATAATTAAAGAGAAAAAGAAGCTAGATTTGAGAATAAGCAGCTTTGTGATAACTATAAACCATCAAATAGTTGGTTGAGGAAATGAAGTTGGATATTAAAACTTCATTGTCTAGTATCCTTAAATGTCATGGAGAATCCTCTTCTAAGTTTTCTTGAGTTGATTCAACTCATTGTACAATGTTTGATATTAATCTGTTGAGAACAATTGTTAGATATGAGTTAAATGGGGCTTCAACCTCTGCTACAACTCATTCTGGGTCTATCAATGTTTATAGGGTTAGATCAGATGTCAGAGAAGCATTGTAGAATATGATGGGCAGTTCTGATCTGAAGTCCTTGAGAATAATTAGACACAATAATGATCATGTACATTCTGTGGCCAGGCTTTATTCCAATGGGGCAAATACTACTCAAGAAATATCACCATGCAAGAAGATTTAGTAATTTAAAATAATTAATATCAAGAATCAATTGTCCAATTATATTATGTATTTGGCTGAAAAATGGGGCTCCCACCGGTCACATAAGTCATTAAAGATCATGTCAAGTACCATAAGGAACTTATTCCTACAATTTATTCCTTTATGGAAAATAAGTATGATTTCACAAATGATATAAAAAAAGGGATGCCAGATAATTATGGAATTTATCAATCTACTAACGTAATGACTTCATGTTCATACCACCACAATTGTACCTCCATAAGCCTTTTTCATTCTTTCAACTTCTTTTGATGTAACTGCTAGACCTATGTACCCTTCTCCGCATCAACAATACATTTATTCCCTTATTACCAATATTTTTTTCCTTTACCTTATACATTTAAACTACTAATAATGAATTCTACTTAGGCTCTCTAACATCTAAGGACTGTAATTTACTGAGAATTACCTTTCACTAACCCAGCTTCTCTTTCAAGGCCGACTATTATCCCTCACCCATCATTATATCCTCCAACAACTTCTAAAAAATGGAAATCACATCTATATCCCACCATTTAAGAAGACATAATGTTTTTTTATTATTTTAATGGGTATGTAAATGGAAACTTTCATACATATATATAATCATTCTGAATCCTTCCTTATGTATTTTATTTGTTTTTTAATTTTATATAATCCAAAAAGGGAGAGAAAATAACTATGGAATATGGGTTCATATATCTTTACTACCTATATAATAATTACTATTTTTTCTCATACCATAATCTTTTGTTTTTTCACAGACACAATTTAAGATTATACTCTATACTATAATACAATTTTAATGAATATATATTATTTTAAATTGTATTTCTTATGTTCAATTCCATGAGTTGTGATCATGAAAAATGGGGATATGTTTTTAACTCCCCTACTCTTAAAAATCACAAATCTTGCTTAATTGAGTTTCTAATGAGTTTACTAATGCTATGTTAGCATTTGGCATTATAAGAAAATTCGGAATATTTTTCTAAGTATGATTCACCGTTCCCGAGTCACCTTCCGGACTCACCGTTCCTGAAGCATTGATCAGGATTAACAACTAAGGCTGACTCACTACTCTTGAATAACCATTCCTAACTCACTGATTGATTCATCATTATGTTCGTGTCACCTTTCTAAAGACTCACTTCTATAAAGACTCACCATTCAAAAACAAAATTTTTCACACAAATGACTATCCACTACCATTCCTTTTACTTTTTAAATTCAATTTTTATAACTATCATATTTGTTGAATTTAATTATACTGACTATTTTAATGACTTTTTCTGGAAATTTTTTACATAACATTTTAATCGATGTCATTCTGTAGTACGAGGTACAATGACCCAATTGATAACATTATTTATGCTAAATAATATAAATATACAAATTGTATCTCTAAAAATACATAGATAAAAAAGAAATAAAATATTTTTGGTGATATAAGATAATGAACATGACTCAACAAGTGTTCCAAGATAGAAAGGTTGTATTTTGTGTGTGCAACCATATACATTAAACATTCAAACAACAAATGTAGAGTCACATTGTTGTAAACCAGGATCATTCATACTGCAAAAGACATAAGATTCTATGATACTATGTTTTAAAAAATACTTCTAAAAAAAGACTCAAGTTTAATTTTAAGCTACCATCAAGGAGTCAAGAAGCTACAATACATGTCACATAGGGTTACAATATCCCTTATAATATTTTATCTCGTCTATTTTTTGAACTTTATTTAAGTTATGATCATTGTGTAATTATCTCTATTTTATGAACTCATAATGAATCATGTGAATAACTGGATGATAAAATTATATCTTATCAACGTATAATTTTAAACCTTGATTTCCCATAGATAATAATGTAAGAATCCATGCATGGCCTATCACATTTTTCACTACTATAAATAATATGTAAGAGGTCCATGTGACATGGAATACAATATGTGTATTATTTTATACAATGATCCATGTTTTGGATCATGTTTATTTCTATAAACCGCTTGGTGGAAGGTGATCACCAAGTGGGGAGGACTAAGTGTCATCTTGAGTCTGAATCTCTTGTTATTATATTCATTGATCCATTAAAATTTTTGTTTTCAAAAACATTATATATTTAAAACTAATATCATTTCCTAAACATTTATATTAAATCTTAGATAGTGTTTATATTATAATTTGATTTAGTAAATTGATTTCAAAATTTAAAAAATTATTTCTTATTATGAAAATTGGGAACTAAACACTCTTTCAGAAATATTTTAAAAGATCAAATCATTTATAAATATGTTACATTGGTTGTCTAGGTTGTATCTCATTCTAATTTGGTATATTTGTATTTATATCCATTTTAAATCAAAAAAATTATTACAAACTCAATCAACCCCCCTCCTATCTTGAGTAACTTTCTATGACCAATAGGTAATAAATTCAAACTCATAATTCCCATATATATTCAAAAATGAATTCTTTGTATTTCCCTCATCCTTCGACTTCAGCTGATGTTACCCAAATTACAGATCATCCTTGAAAAAACACTGATCTTCATGAAGCTGATCAAACAAATCATCGATATGTGGAAAATGATAAATCTTCTTAACAATGATTTTATTCAAATATATATAATAAATTTGAAGCATCATGGGACAATCTTTATTTTTAATGAATAAAATAGGAGGATCCCACAGTGAGGTTATATGGTGAATGAATCCTTTATCTAAAAACTTATACAATTTTTTTTCAATTATATTATTTCAACTTCATTCATTAGATAAGATATTTTTAATTTGAGTTATCATATAACACTATATAAATATAAATTTATCCTACTAATTAAGAATACCACCAAGAAAATTTTTAGTAAATACACCCATTTATTCATTCACTAGTATCATATTAATATTTCGATGAATTTCATTCATTTGTAAAATTTGATCTATGTAACATATAATTAAATCTATAATTAATTTATCATCTTCTTTGTATGTTATAAAAGGTTTCAAATCATTGAATCAATATTTTTGAGAACTAAACTATATCATAGAATGATAAAATGAATGCAAATCCATACCAAAAATGTTATTAAACTCTATTGTGGTATGTTCAATAATATTTGTAGGAAAAACAATTCCACTAATGAAAACATTAATATTATTAAAAATATTATTATTTATTAATATCCCCAACCAAGAGTTTTCACCAAAACTAATGTCCTCCAATCATGTAGTGACATTCCAAATTTATATGAGAATTTCTCAAAAATGGAATAATATAATTATCCAGAGTCAAACATGGTATTCTCATAATTCTAATAAACCAATAATATTCATGTAACCACTTCACATATTCTACCAAAATCAAGAATAGTAGAAAACAATTTTTCCAAACCATTTTCCACTAAACATGTTTATTAACATTCTTATTAACTATCTCCAGGAAAACATTGGTATAATTCCCCAACTCACTATACATAAAATATATTACCATTAAATTTTCATTCATTGTATTATAATTATAATTTTTTTCATGATTCATATTACAAAACATACAACATTAGAATCACTTCTTGAACTTTTCAATGAATTACATGGGGTTCTTTTTACCACACTTATAAAAATATGGTATATAACATCCTTACCTATAGACTTATATGATATAATCTCTTCATTTTCATACCACATATTTATCACTTTATATTTGTTTTCAAAGAATACCTAATCATAAAAAGTCTATATTTCAACCAACATAGAATATCAAACGATATTTTCATGACATTTGTAATCATTAGATTCCAGTGCCCTTCATCATTTGACCCTAAGTCTATAGTAAAATTAATAATCTTATTATCATGATACCATATAAAATATTATAAATACATACTATATCATGTTAAATTTTCATGAAGCATTGTTACAAAATCCTCATTTTTCCATTTATTCAAAAAATTGTATCTCCATAAAAAATCAATCAACCATATAGAGATTGATGGAACCCATGTTTTAATAATCTCTATATAAATTTTCTTATAATATTAATTCTTTTTATGTGTTATGATAGCATTTTATAAAATAAGAATGAATGGAGAAATATTTTTTTAAGTCTAGGAAGGACTCACCATTTAAAGGAGTCACCGACATGAATGGCTCACCATTTATGATGTGTCACCACTAGTGATGACTCGATGTTGATATAAAATATTTGGATAAGTTTTGGAATCAAACACCCTGATATCTGTCACACTGCCATAATAGATTTTTGGTTGTTTTTTTGGAAACACTCACACCATCATGAGATGACTCATTATTGGACAATAAATTTTGAAATGTATGGAAAACAAATACCATTAGTAATGAGTCACATTCAGGAATCAAATTTGGGTATGTATGGAGATGGACTATCACCAAAAGATGATTCCCTGTGAGAATAAAAATTTAAAATAGTTTTGAGTTGGCCTACCATAGAGAACACTCACTACTCAGATGAGTCACCATTGTCATAACTCTTCAACTTCTCATCTCACTAATAGTCTATGTCACCAATAGTGTTGTTTAACCATTCAAATGAGTCACTGCTAATATTTTTTTATTAAATATTTTTGACATCTATATTGTCAAATTTAATTACAGGATTTATTTTAATTAATTTTATAAATTTATTTCCTAGATGTATTAACGTTCATCTCAGTCATCATGTACGTGGTGTAGATGATCTGGATGATTCTTCCAATATGCTATTGTTGAATGAAGAAATAAACCCCCTCATGGAGATATCCGTGCATGAAAAAGTGAAATTCATCAGATTCAAATATACATACATACATGCTGTGTGATGAAATGTTATTACAAGAAAAAAAATTAGAATGATGTGAGTTGTTCCTCACACAATGAATCCTTAACAGCAACTAAAATATTAAGAGAAGATCTTTGGAACCATTCATTTCATTACCACATTCATAATAAAAGAGTTTATGATAATTTTGTAACCAAAAATATCATAATTATTACTCGAGGAAAGGGTAAATTACGGTATCATTTCATCCTCTATGTTGTGGTGACTCTTCCATCTCTCTCGCTAGGGTTTTCTCATTTAGTTATGTTCCATACCCTCCTCTAGCATGTCTCTGTGTGAGTTGGAGACACATTCTTTGGCATAGTGTTGGCAGGAAATAGTGATGTTTGGTGAGGATCTGTATGACCGTGTCGGCTAGGCGAGGACTGAGGTGATGCTTCGACTTTGGTTTCCTAAAGCATGGCCTCAGTGAAGTGTCATGTGTTTATTCATCATCCCATTAAAATCATTTTTTGGTGTATATCTGGCTTCACTTTCACAACTCGGTGAGTTTCATGTGTTCATTTTTGTGGACCTCGGCTTGGCGTTGGTAGGCGATGCATTTGACAGGGTTGGATTCCTTTTGGACGTGGCTGGATATTGGCCCCAGTGTTATGTAGAGGGGGTGGATCTCCTATTTCGGGATTCTGGTGCCCTGTGGCTCTCCTCGTAGGTCTAAATTTCATATATTTATCATTTTCTGTTGATTTAATTGAAATTCTGTTAGAATGGTGCATTTCATTGGGGTTTTTCTCTATTCTGTGATTGTTATGATGATTGCGTTGAAATGGTGGTGGAATTCAAAAATTGTTTGGATGTTTCTACACATTGTGATGGTTGTTCTTTGGTGGCCTACTATACAAAGTTTCTTTATTATTAATAATCATTAGGGACATATCTAGATGAGGTTTAGAGCTACATTTTTTCACCAGACTCATGTGTTTCATTATTGGATGATTTAGAGGGTATGGACTTGGCCATCAGTGCTAGCCCATCATTGTAGGAGACAACATTCCCAGCTTGATGGAATAGTGGAAACTAGATTTAATGTAATTTATGATGGGAATTTTATTTTACTTATTTTTTTATCTAGATTTTAATATTTAGACTCTTGGGGAATATTTTTATGACTTTAGTTATTGAATTCATGTTTCTTGATCTCTCTCTTTTTCTATAAATTAGTTTCTTTAATAAAAAATTTAATTTCCAGTCACTGATTGAGCTTCATTTCAAGAAACATTCAAGGAGTAACAATCTATATAGAATAGAAAACTGAGAAACACAATATTTATACATATTTTTTATTTTTTCTTTCCATATAATTTCATTAAATTATGGGAATTATAGATTACTCTATTTTATTAATCTGAAACTAACTCATTCACCTTTACAAGATGATGCTATATATCTTATTAAACTCTATTTTACCTATTTTCCCATGTGTTTTGGAAGAGGTCCATGTGTGGATTGTATTTATTAGATACCCACATGAATTTTGGAAGAGGTACCTATGTGGTCATGATAGATTTGATATGGTATACACAATCCAGGTTTTCAAACATATATAATTTTATATAATCATCATTGATGAAGTTGATTTTCAAGTGGAGAGGATTACATCTCGGTGTGAGAATGAAACACTTATTTTTATTCCACTATATGTTTTATTTTTTATTTCTTTATTTTTATTTTTTAAACTGAATCTATTTTAACTAAAAAATACCACTACTTTGATACATAGCCTTAATTAGTGATTATATAATATTTTGATCAAGTCAATTGATTTATAAATCTTAAATAGTTTTCAAAATACTTTTACTGAGTCCTGAACAATCATGGAAATATATTTTTAATTATTTTTATATATATCATTCTTAAATTTTGATTAACTAGTTTATTATAATTAAATCAAAGGGGTTTATATAATTCTATTTTAGATCAATTTTTTTTGGGTACTCAATTAAACCCCCTTTTGAGATACTCACTTTGAAAAACATTTATAATGAATGTATTTCAAAAATATTTTCATCTGAGATTTTAGATGTTTTAATGATCTTAAATTTCAGTCATTTATAAATTTAGATCATTTAATGGATATTAGGAAATATGTCTCTTCTACCAACATAACACCATTATTTAATGTAAATAATTGTGATTAAATAGAAAATAAAGATAAAAATTAATATAGAGTGTGTGAGATTTAAATTATGGTATTCTATTGAGGATATGTTTGAGTTACCTAAATCTACTTGAAATATTTTTGATTATGCTACCAAACATTCTAATGACAACAATTGCAGAAATTAGAATTCTATGTACTTTTCATTTAGAGATGAACATTTAAATAGTATTTATTCTAGTAAAACTACCTATGAAAATTTGGATACATTAACTATTTTTCATTTAGGAACCACTAATGTTAACAAAATGATATTGAATACTTATAAAATTATGTAGGATAATTTTAATATTAAAACAACTGAGATAATTTCTGATATGTATCTCAGGTTCATTGAATATTTAATACAATGAGCTCATTGGGTAATCTTGTGTCACATAATGTTCATATATTGATACTAATGATATCACTTCTAGAATGATGTAGAGGGAAATATATTTCAAAAAGGTAATATTGTGAGATAAGTAAAATAGCTTTTTAGTAATTTAATGGGAATAAAAAGTTGTATTACTAAGAACATAGATTCAACCGTGAAGAGGATGGTGAACCTAACATAATTTCAATATCATTTATGTCAACTACATAAAAAAAATGAAAAATAAATGGTACAATATGAATGATACAAGGACCATGAATCACCAGCATATTGTGATGATAAATGTTCCATTTGAACATAAGTTTTACAGAATTATATATAATGAAAAAAATATTAAGGAAACAAAACAACAAATTAAATTATGATGGTATAAGAACATAAAAAATGACATCAAAAGAGATGTCAATGCAAATGATATTACATTTTATGAATGTAATTAAAAAGTTCATGTTATGTGAGTCTATATGAAGTTGAAATACAAGTAGATGTATAAGGAATTTGAATGAATTTATATGAAATATATGAAAGCTGTATTGAGTTCCTATGATGAAAACTCTAGTGACTTTGTTTCAACTAATAAATATATTCTTGACAGATCCAATAAGTGCTTCGTGAAAAATGATACTAAGGTACCTACTATATCATATGTACTTACTTATGATCAATGCAAAAATGAAAATTATAATGATATGTCAAAATAATGAATTTTTTATAATTTTAATATGCTTGAAAATTTTTTAATTAACATAAAGTCAAATAAAATGTTATAAAGTAATACATTTTTATTTTCTAGTATTCAAACTGATATTAATGGAGAAAAAGAGAATAATTATCAATTTTTAAAGGAATATTATGAACAAAAAATTAAAAATGAGAAACATAATAAATATTTAGAAATATTCACAAATTTAAGATAATCACTTAATCAAATTCTTGGAAAATAAACTTCTCTTGAAAACATTACTTGTTATGGTTATTAACCTAGATTGAGAAGATTATTTAAGAGAATTTTTTCCCCATGTCTAATTTGATCATGAATTTTGATAGATAATATTCTAGAGGACCAAATATAGTTTTTTATTTTAGAATGTTTACATTATTTATATATGAAACCTTTCAAAAAATAAGTGTTCCTAATACCCTAATTAATTGATTATATGAACCTAAAGAAATTTGGTTACCAAAATCATTCCAGGTATAAGAATTGTTTTATAGGATAGATTCAGGAAGATATCCTTTAGTAATATAGGGTAATTAGAAAATAGATCATCCAGGAATATGAAAAGAGTTTAATTGAAAATCAACAACATGATAGAGTTTAATGGTGATGTTGTCTCTTTATATGATAATTCTAAAAGGATGATCATCAATGTTGTTCAAATTAGAAACACCAACGTAGATTCAATCTATAAAGTACTTTATTTATTTCTTAATATATAACTTTCCTATAATCTCACAATTATTTGATGATGGTTTTCATATGAATTTAGAAAAAAATGATTATAAGTTTTTTAATTCCAAAAAAACTTTAACATTTACCTATTTTAGAAATGATAATGTGTATGTTGTTAATATTTATTCCTTGATTTCTCATAAAATTTATTGCATAAGTGACTTTCATAGATAATCATACCATTATAATGGGAGATTATGCCACTCCAATATTCAATGACATGGAAATCCTACTATGAATGGGTTATTTTGGGATTTACCCAAACATGAATTCTCAAATGAGAAAGTCAGTAACCATTACCACAAATTATAAAAACAACATATTTCTTTTAAATTAATGAATGAATTTTCAACATCTCAACCGCTTGAGTATGATTACATGGATGTTTATGGAAAATTAAAATTTTCTAGATAAAATTGGAAGAACTATATCTATGTACTTGTAGCTAACTTTTCTAGGTATACATGGGTATTATTTTGGATTATAAAAGTGAATTTAGGTCATATTTTTCCATTTATTCTCAATATAAATCAAAAGTGCATTCTTAAATTGGTATATAATTGAGGATGTTTTTTTAACATTATCCATTATTTATAAATCCCCATTTTCAAAATTGGGTTTCCATGTTATCAAAATCATTATTTGGTTTAATGTAACACCCAAAAATTCTAAAGTACAACTTTTTATTAAATAGACGTTATGACAAACAACAATAAGATTGAAATGGGAATATATTACCCTGATACAATACAATATATTAAAAATTTTAAATAAATATATTATATTATATGTATTGTGATGCATGAAACATTGTGTTAGATTACATCACATGTAATGGTTTCGTTCATTGATAGCTTGTGTTAAATGCTAGAACGATCTTCTTCAATAGCTTGTGTTACCCTAAAGACAGAGTTTTAGTAAATAACAATGTATTATTAAAATATTATTACTTATTATAATATGATCTATCCACGATGTTATGTTAGAGGTTATGAATAGTATTAAAAAATTATGAATTTTTTGGGTTAAATATCTAAAAAAATAATTCATTGGTTTCTAATTATTCATAATCTAAAGAAAGACCTAATTGGATATAATAATGAAATATTATTATTTGTATGCATCCAAAAGATTTGTGTTTTAATAAAAAATTTAAATACAATTATTGATTTATATTAATGAAATTTCTATAAGCAAAACCTTATCATTTTAAACCTAGGACTCTATCAATGAATCAACCATCTACATAATACATGACATGTGATGGTGAAGCCTGTGTAGGGGTGAGTAAAAAACACTATAGGACGCCCTTAAACCACAAAAGAAAAAGACTAAGAAATACATGATTTACACGACAAAAAAAATACATAAAGTATAAAAAATTGGATATAAAAAAGTACAATAATCACCACAAAGGTGTATGTTTGTAACAAATATTACAAGATTATCTATGTCTACTCATAACCATTCATAAGTAAAGAGGTAAGTAAGAACCAAACAACATCACTAGATTCTTCATGATGTTCGCTCATTCTAAGAGAACATACCTCTTAATCCATGATTCCATTAGATACTATCTCAAAGAGGTCTCACTAATTTGGTCCCCACCCAAAGGGAAATGCATTGTTCAGAAACCATCATGCACATAGATGGTGTCCTTCCCATATAATTCAAACATCAGAATCTGTATTAGTTGACAATATTGGGGATACATCTCAGAGAATACTAAAAATCATACCAATGTGGCTTGTAATGTAGTGTACCCTTCTTAGAGAATACCAATAACCATATTGATACTGACAACTAGATATATGACTAATGCCTAGCACTCAGATTTCTCATCAATTCCATCAAAACCTAATCATGGGTGGTAGAGGATCACTCGAGTCCTAATAAAGATACCATAACTCTATCCGGGACTCAACCTATAGAGGGGACTACTATCCCTTTATTTGGATGTAATTCCATATTGAAACCTAGAAGAATGAATCAAGGGAAACTCTCCACTATAATGTTCGAAGCTAAAATATGACAAATTTATCTCAAAAGCACCACCTCGTCTCAAGGTTCCCAACACTATAGATGGATCATAAAATGAACCTTCCATTTTAAAGTTACAATAATTTTTATGAAAAGGATGGACTTGAGTCCATTCTAGGTCTGACCCAACCCAACGGCTGACCGGACCTCGTTTAGCGGACCTGACCCGGCCCGGTATGGTCTCGCATGAACCAGCCCGACCTGTGGGGCCTATTGGACTGCTGGAGTGGCCCGACTACCCTTGGTCCAACTGACATTATGGGTCGGTTTGATCCACAACACTTGTTCTTCCCCAACTACATGCCCCCCATGATGATTTGGTGTCATTCCATGTTCCCCACGGCCAGCCCACCACATCACATACAACGTGGCCTCGCCATCATAGGTTCCTCCAATACAGCATTGTTCTGCATCCCAAATCACCACCTTGTACATGTATATGGCCTCACCTCACCCACATCCCTCATTAACGTTATAACCTCTTATTGTGGTTTGTATGAATAGGCCACATGTTCCCCAACATGGCCTCCCGGTCACGTTCTTCCCACGTCATCCACTCTTCCGGTGGCCTTGCCCTTCCGAATAACTGTCTCCCGATTATTGACCCCCTGGAACTGTGATTCTTCACTAGATCTGGCCAGATACGCCCCCATTCACTACCTCATTGCACTACTATTTAATAAGAATCTCATCATGTCTACTATTACACCTCTTTTGTTCTATTGAGGGTTCTGATCTGCAATCTCATATCATTATGCCATGGCTCGGTGGAACAATGGTTGATCGTTCACATATGGGTTACAAAGGTGAAGAACATTATATATTTTGGTGAGATAAAAATAATCTAAAAAACACAAAAATAAAGGATCTTGCCCTTAGATTATGTTAGAGTTATTTATTCCTTGTTAGAGGGGTCATAATGAATGAAGCAATCACACAGAATTAATCCCCATTTATAATCCTACAATTGTAAATTCACATCATGAAAATTATCATACAGTAGATCAACCAATTTCTGGTTTGGTCTGCGTTCATTGTCAATATTAATAATTGAGAAATAATTATATTGAAAAAACACCCTATAATGATTTTGGATCAGTTTTTGAGGAAGGTAAAATCTATGTTTTCGTTGTTCATCGATCCTTCGAATATGGGATTGGTCGATCATGATTATCCACTAAGATGATGTTCTTTGTTGGGAGATCCTTCTACATTACACAATGGATTTAAAGGGTTATGTTGTAACCCTCAGTTCCTTTCAATAGGAAATAGTTAAAATAAAACTAACACTCTGTAAAAAAAATTTATTAAATATTTTATTCACGTTTATGTTCAAAAGCTAACATTTAAGGTCGGACCATGTTGGTCGATGTTAAGCCCCACCTAATGTAAATTTGTTATTATGGACTCAATGGTAACATTATATTTCTAATCATGACACCCATTTAAATAGTATTCTAATTTTAAATACAATACCACCCAGGATCATTATTATAAATAGAATATCATTCAACGAATTTTTTTGGGCACATCGAGCCTAGAAATCAATTGTCATACCAATGACTTACCTTGAAATTTTCCGATATAAATTAGAAAAATAAAACAAGAGATGATTTAAGTAATTAAATTATCCCCACCTTAGGGATTTACGTCACCAAAATCCATAAAAATTGATATTAATAAAAAAATATGAGGTTATTGGGAATGAATCCGAGCCTCCCACTCCCAAGTGCTCTCTTGGAGATTCTCGTACTGCCAATGGATGCAAAAAATAGGAATCAAACTCACATAATGTAAAATCCATTATCTATCCATGATCTCAACCAGGTAGTCTAAAAAAGTAACCCCATCATCAAAATCCAGCTCACCCTAGTATATGATTTGAAATGGATCATCAACGTACCTCCTCATCCACAGCACATAGAGGAAATCATGCACCTGATGCAACTGTGGGTTTAGAGCCAGGCGTCCACAACCACACCAACTATAAATAGAATCTGAAAAGGGATGGTGTATCTCAGAGATAACGTGACACCCCAACAAAATCTCTACAATCCACGTCAAGGTGATACCTAAAGGAACACATGTTCTCCTTCCACAAACTCTCGAGGCTTACCTCTCTTACAAGCATAAAACTTATGTCGGATCTGTGCAGTCCTTATCTGCTTGTAGATAATATACACCTTCTATGTAGTATCACACACCAATTCTAGGCCCATGAGTACTTACTCTCCTAGGTTCATCTGGCCTGGTGATGAACAACATTGTTGTCGATACAGGGCCTCATACGATGCCATACCAATAGTTTAGTGGTAGTTGTTGTTGTATGAAAACTCTACAAGTGGTATGTAATACTCCCAATTGCGACCAGTGCCCAAGATGCAGGCTCCATGAATTTCCTTTATAACATGAATGGTTCTCTCCTTCTAGAAATCCAACTATAGATGAAACACTATTCTCAACCATAGATGAGTCCCAAACGCCTCCTGTAACCCCTTCCACAATTGGGATGTGAAATGAGTATCATGATTTGAAACAATCATCGATGGAACTCCATGAATCTGAAAAATATCTTGTATATAGAGGTGTCCCATTTTCTCTACTGAACTCTTTTCATGGATAGGTAGGAAGTGGGCCGAGATGGGGATTCATTCAATGATCACTTAGATAGTATCATGCCCCCTTTACATGCACTATAAACCCATCATGACTCCATTGATATCCCATCCCACATTCACTCAATCACCTCAAGTGGTTGGGTCAATCATGTTGGAACTTGGTGCACAACCATCACTTGTTCAAAAGGGAGGCATAAAGAAACAAACTCTACCACATCCTTCTTCATCCACATCCACAAAAACTGATGTTATAGGTCTTAGTACATATTCACCATAATTGGATGTACAACTAAATGAGTCATATAGAACTCCCTAAAGACCTCCTCTTATAACACCACTGGTTCCACTATTCTTTCTCTAAAAAGATTGATGTGCTCCCCAAATATTGAATTTCCATTAGGGAAATACACTTTTGACATCTGATCGTGTAAGATCTCGAAGTTGGTATCCCCAATCTTTTCCTCCTTGAGTCGTTGTAAGAGTGGTGGCATGGAAACCATCGAATGGGGGTAAGATTATCCTTCCCCATCCATAAATGATATCTACCCAGTGTTCAACCGCATGGACACCTCGCTCAGCAACTACATGATGGATCTCCAACTAAGAGCATCTTCCAAAACATTCCACTTACCAAGAGTATAGAAAATCCCAATGTCATAATCTTGGATGAACACTAGATATCACCTCTATATCATGTTCATATCCTTCTATGAGAATATATACTTGAGACTCTTGTGGTTAGAGTAGATGATAAACCACTCACCCATTAGGTAGTGTCACCACATCATCAATGTGAAGACTACTGCAAATACCTCAATATCATGGGTCATGTTGTTATTTTAATTTGTATCAACTATCATGAACCACAGGAGATCACTACAATCACCTATATTAAGACACAACTAATCTCGATCCCTGATGCATCATAGAACACTACATACCTGATAGCCTCCTCTGGAAATATAAATATGGGAGTGCTCATCAACCACTACACTAACTCTTGAAATTAGTAATGGAACTTCTCTATCAACACAAAATGCTTCCTCTTCCATGAAAAATTCTTTAAGGGTGTTGAATATCTGGAAAAGTCTGGTATAATCCTCTTATAGCACCCTTCCAAACCCATGAAACTCTACACCTTAGTAACACTCATGGGTGTCTAGAAAGAAAAAAAAAACCTCAATCATTGCAAGATCCATTGAAACTCCCCCTTGGAAATGATGTGTCCCAGAATGTGGACCTCCCAAATATAGAACTAACACTTCAAGAGTTTCCCATATAGATGGTTCTCTCAGAGTGTGACTAGGATCATAGTCAAGTGTATCATCTGTTCCTACATGGACAATAGGTACACTAGGAAGCCATTAATGAAGAACACCCTGAATTGGTCTATATAAGGCTAGAACATCCTGTTCACGATTCCTATAAAATATACTGGAGCATTCTTCATTCAAAACGGCATAACAAAGTATTAATAGTGGTCATTCCAACATCTAAAGGTTGACTTCGGTACATCCACTTCCCATTCATGAATATTTTGACAGAAAGATCTATGTTAAATCTCCCAAAACATCCTGTCTAACATCAACTATTCTAATATTCCAATAATTCTTAATAGTAGGTATTTATTTTCACAATCACGAGATTTTGGCACTATATGCCAATACATAACATGAAACATATTTCTTCCTTCTTTTCAAACAAAACACGGGCCACCCAGGGTGAAACACTAGGTCTCATGATTCCCTTCCTCTATAAGTCAGACTATCATTATTTCTTTGTATGAACCTCATACATGAGATGGAAAATCTATATTATTTGATTATAAAATTTTGAGTAATGAGAAACACAAGGGAAAATTTTTCTCATAATAAAATAAATATATCATTGATGTTTGAAATTCTGGATAAGCAATTTATATAATGGGAAAATATATAGGATACCACAAAATAGGAAAACATAGGATGTTTATATTATTATTTTTTGGATATTTTCATATTATGTGACATGTTGGGGAGTTATAGTATTAATACACTCTTCGTCATTAGTATAGTCCAATAAATGGTATATTTTAAATCGCTAGGATAAAAAAATATGATAATGATTTAGTTTCTGTTATATAATATGATGAGGTGGAAAAAAAAGTATATAATAATTTATGGAATTACCATTTAAAATTTTAGAATATTTTGAGAAGACATTATAAAAAAATATTATTCCTTTAGTATAGATTTTTTAGTTTTATGACCGCGTCAAGTATTAGACATGGTGGTACCCTGAAAACATGAGATATTATTGAAAAAATTATTCTAGATATATTCCTGGATTTGGGTTTTATGGAAGATAATTCAAAGGTTTTGGGGTTTTTAAGACCTATATTTAATGTTGAGTTTTTAAATTTCTATTTTTATTTTATCATTTTATATTAAGTGTCTTATTGAACACATATAGCTTAATATTTATCATAAATTTTAAATCCAAAATTGAATAATAATTCTTATATATCATTTTACTTTGAAAAATTTGAATATTATAAGGCACCTATATCATTAGTGAATTCATCATTATTTCATTACAACACATCAAATTCCCCTTTTATATATTTTTTTAATTATTATAATAATCCAATGATTGATTTGTATTTAACATTACAACCATCGTAGTTTTTTTAGATTAAGATGTTATAAGTAATACCTATTAAATTTTTTGGTTTAAATTGTATTTTATACATGACTATATATATACTGATTCAAAACTGAATACAACAAACCCAAAATATAATTAAATCTATTTGGAAATTTATAGATAAATTCCTGTATATTTTTGTGATCAATACATACAATCTTACTATATGATATTTTTGTTTGTATCATGTGGTAAAACAGTTTCTAGTTATATACATATATAAAAAATAAAAAATTAGGATGCAACACTGATTAAATTAAATATATAATTAATGGATGTAATAAAATAAATTGGATGAATATAACCGCCAATTAAATTTATTATTTTTATTTAAAATTACAATGCATGATTTTTGTATTAAATTAAATGATATGGGTACATGTTAATTAGTATATGTGATCTAAATAATTATTGTGATCCTATTATATTTTTTATTGAATTATTTTTCAATTTTTTAATAATTATTTTAAAAATGGAATGGTTTCATCCCTGAGTTGTTCTATAATCACTGTGAATTAGAATAATTGTGAGGGGAGGTTACCTAATCGGATCTATGACTATCTGGGGGATATTATAAAGATAATTTCATCCTAGATCCATGGAATGTGTTATCTTTATTATCTTATGAGAGGATGGGGTTACCAAATATTATATATAATAGGAATGGTACAGTGAAATTTTCTTACATCGTAGTTTTAAAGTGGTAATAGGTTAACTAAATAATATATGATATTACAAAAGAAATTATTGTTCTATATCTAATGGAATACATGTGATAGGATGTTAGATTACATGTTTAAAATTAGCAATGGTTTAGGAATATTTTTTCAATAATTAATTATAATTGATAGGATTTTTAATAACATTAAATTAAACTGTTTAATTTCCATGATTATTAAACTCTCTTATAGCCTATGTATTATATCCCCAGAAAACGTAAGAGTATGGTGAGTCCTGTTGTAAACATGTTTAGCATGTTCATTAATGGTTCTTGTACAAACGTAGGTATAAATTATGTTAAAATATTCTCTCATTTTTTAAACTCAACCTCACCAAATTACTTCATTTTAATAAATTAAATGAGACATGGAAAAAATATATCAATTTTTGAATATTTCTCTGAAAACATCTAATAAAATGAACATGCAATAAATAATGTATTGATTCACAAATTTAACACAATATTTAATAATAAATTTTTTGGTTTAGGCTAGCACACTCTTTTCGGGGGTCACTTACCATAAATTTTTTTCGGATAACTCACTACCACCCAAGCAAAACTACATTCACACTCACCCCAATTCTCACTACTCCAAAATGAAAACAATTTTTCATACAAGATAAAAATAAAAATAACATGTGATAAAAGATGCACCAATCATGGGTTGGTGTGGATTGAAATCCATAGTGTACTTATTAACTACTGTGTTGTAAATATGTTCATTATAAAATTACCACCATCTTTTAATAATACTTCATGGAAAACCCATTATCCTTATGCTTTTTCATGTTCACTGAGCTCTCCCCTTCCAATTATGAGTCTCTAAAACACATATAATGTGTTTTGATTGCAACCCACTTTTATTTTTCGAATCACTAAAATTATTATACATTCTTAATTGTATGGTATTTGATGCACACCGTACTATAAAATAGTAAATATCTCTTTCTAAATAGTAGTTTTTTTAAATAAAAGATCGGTCGACTTCTATTTTTTGTCTTGTTTTTCTGATAATATATATAGAAAATTATGCTCATGTGTGGTCAATTTATATATTTTAAAAATATAAAACCATTATTTATCATCCACTTATTCGATAATTAATTATTTATTCAATGTAAAATAATGATTGGAGATTGATATGGAGATATTTTATTTCCATCAAATATTCTATAAAATATTATTTAAAGTGGATGTAACATCTCATTCCCCATAACACTTTTTTCAATTTTGTAATTATGTATAACAACACTTTCACCATGAAAAATTAATTAGTTAAAATTATTTTTGAAATATGTTTCAAAAAAATATGGATGCCCACTAAACAGTTTTCTGTGGAATTTTAGAAAAACATAAATTATTAGAAAATACATCTAACTCCAATAGTTATAATATCAAAATATCTAACTTCCATGTCTATTATGTTCATTCTGGTAATTTTAGGTTCCAAATAAATCAACCTTGATAAAGATATGAATAATTGTAGTAATTTAACATTAATAAAAATTGAATTTTTTCATATTTTTCTCTACTTAATTGTAGTATAATAATTAATCATATATTATGTTTACTAAAACACTATTTATTTACTACTATTCGGTTTAAGGAATATAAACAATGGGATGGCTCATACACAAACATTGAGGATTCATATGTAGCCTTTTATGACTCTAATGTAGCTCATGATGACTCAAATGTTGTAGAAAATAGATCATATGTAGAGTTATTGAATCATGCCCAGGGGATGATCAATGTATATATATTGTATGGCTCTTATTGACTGTAGGAATAAATCACACAAAAATTCATCAAACTCATATAGATAGGTAATATTAATCATACACATTTTTCTTATATCTAAATTTTTAAATATTTTTTACAGAATGGATCAAACATTTCATTCAATTATCTTCTCACATTATTCAAACTAATCCTTCTTTCATTACCTCATGTTAACAAAGTAAAGTTATCATTAAAGTGAATAATAGTTTTTTACTTTGTTCACCCAAATGGGATAATCCAAGTATCTTGTGATAAATAATGTGTTGATTTAGTAATTAACCACTAAACTCTTTGATTAATGGTAGGATTTAGTATATGTTACTATTATCTATGGTCACAACCCTTATAAGGATTTAGGTTGGAACATTACCTACTATTTCTCACTAGCTTTAAACTCTAACCATTTCTCACTACTCTCAATGGAAACCCTGCTTTTATGCATGATAATAAAATATAACATATTATTATAGATATCACATGTATTGTTTTTAATGTTAATGCCTCTTGATACTTCTTCACTCGTGTTCAACTAGTAAAACTTTGAAAAAAAATCATTGTTATTCCATATGACGTCGTGGAAAAAAATTATCCTTCTCCTTTGAAAAAGTCGATATTTTCTCTCCTTAAAATAATGAAAATAGGAAATAAATCTTTTTTTCTATTACAAAAACCCCATTATATTTATTCCTTCATAATAATTATTCTCTTTATTCTAAAATATATAAGTTGAAATACACCTTAATTCCTAGTAATATAAAATATCCCTAGAAAATATAGTTTATATAAAATAGATGAAATGTATATTTATTATTTATTCTCTCATAGTTCATCTTAAGTATTAAAAAATATGATCATGTGAGATCACATTCCATATTATAAAAATATGAAAAAATTAATTCTTTTTTACCTTGTCTATATCATATTCTTGAGTCAAATCCAAACAATGAAAGGTAAAATATATGGAAATATGTTATTTTCATTGTATCAACCATAATATATTATTTAATTTTGAATAGACTTCTTCATTCCTTACACACCTTTTTATTTTTCACAACACTGAGAAATATATCTTTTATAATGAGGACTTATTTATTTGAATGTTTATACATGAAATATCTTTTCATAAAAAATTGGAAACATAAGAAATGCCCCACCTAACAATTTCAAATTCCACATCCTATATTAAATGATAAACCAAACCCATGTTGTTGTAACCTCCATGTCAACAGGTTACCATTCCATGGTGTGTAAATTGATCACTTTAAATTCCAAAAAAATTGTATTTAACAAGATAGAAATAATCCATATAATATAGAATTAAACTCCATTAGTAATTTTATTGATTATAACAACTCAAAAATAAAATAAAAAATAATCATATTTTATATTTTTTATATGTCAATCGAACTGCTATACATCATTTTATAGAATATACAGAATGGGATAATTCATACACAACCCATGAGGACTTACACACTACACGTGAGGACTCATACATAATACATTAATACGTTTACATAGTTAGAAATAATGAATACATAGAGATATTAACTTATATGTAGGTATAGACCACTCATAGATGATGACTCATACACACTACAATAATATATCAAACTCACATTCAACCAACTAATACATATATATATGATGACTCGTATATAGTTTCATGTCTCTTCTAAAACATCTTATTTGAGATAGAGTGGACCATATCATGATATTAAATGAATCATATGAAATCATTAAACTCTGTTATGCCTAGATATCACTTTTGGATTTTTACAAAAGGGATTATTTGAAGATATTGATTACTCATAAGGTATTCCATTTTTTCTATATCTCTATAATATTTCATAAAACTAATTATCCAAAATGACATGATAACACCTAAATATTTTCTGAATCATATCATGAACAGCTCAAAAGGTAACAGATTTTTATCAATTTTTTATGATAACCATTCAATAATTTCATGATCCTTGTTCTATACCTTTCATTTCTAATAAAATTCATCATGGATTTTCATAAATACTCAGATCTTATTTAGCCATTCTGAAAAACTAAACTACATGTTGTGAAATGAATATTTATTAATATTTATTCATTAAGGATTCCTTCCAAATTATCAGGTATTACATCCATTTCATAGGATGAATATTTAACAAATATTAGAAAAAATTCCAAATTCCAATCATCACATAATATAAAAATCTCTAATACGAACTATTTAGGGATCAAGCCTTAGAGATATATGATATTATCATGTGATGTTTATTTTGATTCATCTAAAAATTATTGAATAGAATAAAGTGAAAATGGTTTATATCTATGAGTATGTGTAATGAACATAGTTTGTAAAATTTAACCTTTAATGTCTTATTTTAATAAAATAGTATGTATACAATATAAATTATATACTTTTACATGAACTCGCACATTAATAATAATAATTTTTTGGTACACATGGAAGAAATATAATCAATAATCCATACTCACATCTGGGATGTATACCCCATTTATTGTGGAATATGTATAGGAATAGTCCTTGAGAATGAAGATTAGAGTTTTTTATATTTTGATTGTAGATATTTAGGTATAGTATAAAGGAGATGATGATGGACCTTTTTAGATGATTCAGGTATCTAACTTTCTTATCACATATGGAATTTATTTTCATAAATGAAAAATTAATAGGATATATTAAATATACATGATATATGTCATATCCTAACATGATAAACCATTATAATTAATTTCAGGATTAAAATATATTATTTTTGAGATTTTACTCTGTCCCCACTAGTTATAATTTTTTCTATTTTTAATTATATTAATATTTACGTTTTACTTATTATGTAGTATAGAATTATGATATTGGCCATGAATCTATATCAAATGATTTAAGGAAAAAACTCAATATAAGCCTCGAACCTTTTGTGATCATTGTTTTTGAAAGAGGTCTTGTGGTTTTCTATCTCAGGTCATATGGACTATCATGGACTAGATTATAATATCATAATCAATTATTAAGATTTTATAATTCCAAAATTATTATAAAAATAAATATGTGTTATAAATGTTTCAATATAATTTGTTCTAGATTACGTCAAGAATGTGTTTTTCTACCTCTATTAAATTTTTGTTTCAAACATATAATCATAAATAATATGAATTATATGAACCTCAATTAGATTTTTTCAAACATATTATAAATAAGTATTAAAATATTTATAATTATAAATATTTATATACTAATTTATAATAATATATCTGGGGGTATAATAATTATATGATTCTATTTTATAACACATATTATTGATTTAATATATCAATTTCATCACACCAAAATATGTATAATAATTTATTTTTTTCCAACAATTCTATTATATTATTCAAAATTTTATTTTTATTAACTTATTTATGTGATTATTTAAAGAATTTAGGTGAGTCATATATCCATAAAATCTATAGGATGTGATTTATAAGATTCTAGTGATGTTTCATCTATAGAATCATATTATAGTAATATTACTCATAAGTCCAACATGTGATTTATGGAGCACCCTAATAAGGTACAATCATATGATTCTTATAATCATGAGTCGAAATTTGAAAATGAAATTTTATATTTTAAGAAATTAAGATAATATTTTTTCAAGTTCTAAAAATTCATCTGAATATCTAAATAATAAAAAGAAAACTCTTAAAAAGTGGTATAATTTTGATGTTAATGAAAATTATGACATTCATAAATAATTTTCAGATTTATAAACTAATTTGGAAATCAATTCCTCTTCACATATTGAATATGATAACAATATTGATGAATTGAAAAAATATGTTTTGGATAAAAAATATGTTGCAATATTTTTCAAAATAGAGAGAAAGATTTTAAATCAAATTCTTAAAAACAATTATTATCATAAAAATATAACTGGAATTTAAAGTCATTGTGAAAAAATAAAAACTTATAAAAACTTTTTGGTTCTATGTTATGAAAATTAGAACCTCTCAAAGGATACATGTTTTCACTATACACATTTGGTGAAATATTCGAATAATTATAGTTTGGAAACCCGTAAATTTTGTGGTGCCATACTAGCCATTAATTCTAAAAATATTTTTAAAATTTAGTGCTGGATTTTTTTAAAAGAAAAAATAGATTAGGGATCAAAAATCATTATCTTCTAAAGTTGTTGGATATATAAGGATATGGGTAACAAAACAATTTAATTACTAATTATTTATTTTAGGTATAATATTCCTTGTGGATCAATGAAATATTGTGTGTCTACGTTTTATTTCCATGTAACATGAGTAGTTATTTTTCTAATTTAAACAACTCTGGAAAATGCAATTAAGGATATCTAACACATGGTGACAATTATTAAAGAAATATTATGGTATTTTTATATTTTATAAATCAAATCTCACCACATCAAAATTTTAATTTCACTTAAAGTATAGTAGACCAATTTGATAATATTGTCACCAATTTGCGAGGACAATAATGTTTTTTATGTTTTCAATAAATAATGATCTATTATTAATAATTATTAATTAAAATTAAAGGGACCTAGAATATATAATGTTGAAACTATAGTTTATAATTCGTTAATTTTTTTAAAATTAAAATTTATAAATATAAAATCAAATAATTATTTGATTTATCATAGAATATATTTACATTGTATTATTTATTCTTTGAATAAATAATCCAAAAAATATTTATTCATATTTAATGCAACATTAATTAAATAAAATGAAACAATGTGATGCATTCTAAATGGGTATGAAATAAAAGTTAACATTTAATTTAATTGATATGATTCTACTTCTAAAACCCTATAACATATTCATATGGATTTTTATGGTTCATCTAGAATTGAAAACCAATAATGGAAAGTTTTATATTTTTTTCAGTTGAGGAATTTTCAATGTTTAAATTGGATTCAATTTTATATGTTAAATGTGAATCATGATATATTTTTTTATTTTTCTTAAAATAGTTTAAAATCATCAACATTCTAAAAGTATTTCATTATGAATTGACCATAGAGAATATTTTTTCAACTATTATTTCATCTTATATAGTTTAAAACCTGGAATCAAATATACTTTTTCATCCCTAGGAATTCTCAACATAATAGTGATGTTAGAATGAGAAATATGAAATTGTAATAAATTGATACAAAAATCTTATCAAAATATAACCTACCAACTCATTATTTGGATATATATATAAATAAATATTTTTATGTCATAAAAATTGTTTTATTATTACCTATTTTGATTGAAATACCCAAAAAGATATAGAAAAATAGGAATCCAAAAGTTAGATACATTAAATAAATTTAAAGGATGTTTTATATTATAAAAACCAATGATAATATTAGTAAATTTCATCTAAATAATGATAATGTAATATTCCATGGATATTATACTTCTTATATAAAAAATATCATTTTCAGTAATTTTTTAAATATTTTATATACATAAACTATTGTCAAATTTAAAGAAATAGGTCCATTTGATCATGACATGAATCTTATTTATTTGATAAGTGATTCTTTTACATACATTATACTTGAACCGATAATTTGTTAAAAGTAGATGGTGAGTTAAAAAATGATTTTCCATTATCAATTCAAAAAATAATGGATACCAATATACCATAAATTGTGATTCGTATATAGGGTTGAATGTTAAACCTTGAAATTCTAATTTAATAAACTTTTATTTCATAACATGCATGACACGTGACACTAAGCAAGTAAGGGAATATAGTATCTAGATAATTAATAATATATTTACTACTTAAATAGATTCATTAAATTTAAACACTTGAAACACCACTTTATCTTTCATTACACACAAGTGACCTTCCTCAAAAGCTTGTGATAAATTCCAAAGTGACCTTCCTAGATAGCTTATGTTACACGTAAAACCAAGTTTTCTAAATAACAATGTATTATTAAAATATTATTATTTAATATAATATAATATAACCTTGGAATTATTTTAGTATTTATGAATTGTATTAACTAAATTATAATGATTTATCGTATATACAAATATATAATGAACTTAATGGCTTCCAATTAATGAGAAACAAAAATAAGAATAAATTGGATATAAAAGGAAATATTGTTATCTTTATGCCTCCAAATGAGTTCTGTCTTAATAATCATAATTAATTATAATTATTTAATTATTTAAATGAAAGATAAATATTATATATTCAATAAAATATTATTAATATTCATCCATTAGGTTTTATAGGGATAATATTTGTACAAACTCTATTGTACACATAAACCCTATATTTGAAATTTTGACTCCTTTTAATATAGAATACATTTTAAATATGAATTTTGACAATTTACTTAATAAAATATTACATAATAAACATAATCTATGAAATATAAACATAAGAAATAGACATGTTGAATTTTTTATGCCTTTATGAAACATTTCAATTTGTATTGAATTATAAATATAATTAAATTTAGTTAAAAAATAAATTTTTTTCAATTATATTTATAATATTAAATTATTCGTAAATTTTTATAAAATTTTAATTAGATCATTATTTCATTAATCAAAAATATTTAGCACAGTTAAATAAATTTAACGTTGACATTTACTATAAAAACATAGGAACTGTTTTGAAATTTTTACTTTAAAAATAACCATTGTCATCCTGCCTATGGGATGAATATTAAATTATTTTGTTCCACATATATTGTTGGAATTCGTAAAACTGGATTCCATAATTGGAATAAAAATAATTTATAACATATAATGAGATCAAATTTTTTTACCAGTATTATTAGTGAATGTAATTAAAATTAATTACAACTATTATGGAATATTAAGCTTAATAAAAGATTAAACATTTATCATAAGGGCCAAAATGAACTAGAAACACCTCAAAAACCTATTTTATGTTCATAAATTTGCTATTAACCATCTATTATTGAGTTTTTTTTCTTTTTATGAATTTTTTAGGTAATAACATGTGTACACCTCACTTGTATCCATAGCATCCTTGTGAGTCATTTTCCTTCCCATTGAAAGGCCACCACCACTCCCACGTCCTCATAACATTGGAAACCATGTAGGTTTTTCCATGTTATACCCAGGTAGATTCCAAAAATAAACCACATCTACTAATAATTATCAATTGGGTATAAATATTTCAAAGTAAGCCTTTTGGTACACACCAACGTTACTTACCTGATAAAGAGGTAACATCTTCTATCATGTTTTTTTAATTTTATTTCTATTCTAATAAAATTTATATCTTATTATTATATTCTTGTATAAAAAACAAATATCCTAAAAATACTCGTAATTATTTATTTAAAGGGTTCAACCTACACATTCACTAACTTCCATCAAATGGGTAACAAATATATTGTTTCTGTTTATGGTGAACTACTACCTCACCTCACGAAACAATGATTTTCCATTTTTACCTTACCACCTCTCATGGTTTCCATTATGATGGAAAATATTTTTATATATTATATATATATATATATATGATATTTATTATTTATTTATACTTATTTAATCCTTTTATTACACACACCTTTAATAATTTCCATTTTACATTAATATGATAACATTGTTTGAAAAATTGTATACTATCGTCCCCATGAAGTGACGTGATTCATTCAAACTCAAAATAGAACGTATAAAGGATAGTTCTAATTAAATATATGTGACATAAAAACCCTATATATTATATTCATGAAATAATTATATTTCTTTAAATATACTATAAATATATATCATTTTTTTGTTACCCATTCACACACTGAAAAGTGACAACATTGTTCGTGGACGTGTGGACTACCACCTCATCAACATGATGTGATTAGATTTGTAGTAAAATAATTAAAAATATAATTATATAGGATTAAATAAAATAGTATTTATTATATAATGATAATTATTTAAACTTATGGTGTTACGTACCTTTTTTCTATGACCATCATTGAAAAATAAGACTGTTACTCATGTGTACATACGACCTACCATCTTTATGATTATAAAGTTGATTCATTTTTTATAACTCTTTGTAATTATTTTTTATAAAATAATAATTGATATTAAATAAGATAATTCTGAAATTATAATTATTATATTAATGTTCTCATTGACCATAGTGGATCTACCGAAGTTAATTTTGACACATAAACCACATTTGGTTAAAACAGCCGATGTAAAATTAATTGTTTTTGTACATATTAAAAAAAATAAGTTTAATAAAAGTAATGATTAACAAAAAAATGGTTCTCAATCAAGTAAATATTTACATAATTTTACTATACATGATGTTAAACAATGTTCTCCCCAAAGTAAACTCAAGGTGATGTATTCTAATATCACTTTTTCCATTTGTGATATAAATTTCATGTACACAACTTAAATATTTTTTGTGGTGTATCTACAACCCCATTTGTTTAATTATATCATTTATAATCTTTACTTAATGATATTTTAAACTCCCATTTAATGTTATTACTTAATAAGGATTATTATTTAAAATATTTCAATGTTTTATGAGACATTTTTGAATGTTTAATGATAATTTTCCTCATCAATAGCTTTAACTATCATTAAATTTTATTTCCATTTAGGGAAATTATATGACCATTATTCAATAAACACTTTCATTTATTCTCATCTGGTTATTATTGTTTATTTTTATGTATTAGTATCATATTTCACTCATTGGTACTCAGTTGTTTTGGAACATGTTTTTCAGAAAAACCAACAATGTTCCTATCACTGGTTGTAGAACCAATCTTATTCTTAAAAACCAATTTTTTTTAAAATGTTTTGAAAAGTGTTTTAAAAATGATTTGGTAAATAAATTATTACCCTTTTCATATTTTACCAATTATTTCAAAGAATATTCTCAACACTCTCCAAAAAATGAATCTTTTTAACCATTAACCATGAAAAAGGAATGTTATTTTTACCACGTATGGCTTATACAGATTTACCCTTCATCATTTATTTCAAGCTTCCATTCCTTTTTTAAAAGATTGCAATTGAACAGAATATTTTCAAAAGTTATTTTCAATGAAAATGTTCTTGAAATGTTTTTTCATAATGAAAGGATATTTTATTGAGGAATGTTTTTAAAATATCATTTTACAATATTTCTATTAATTAACAACAAAAACCCTTTTTTTACTTCAAAGGGTATTTTTTGTATTGACACAATCCTTATTATTACTTTGTATAGTTTATTATTGATTTGGTCCATGATAGTCTTAACATTCACTTCCTTGAATAATATTTTAGTCCCCATGAAATATTCAATCTATTAAGTTAATTGATCATTCAATTGGAACTAAATTATTTGTTTCATTTGTTATGGATACTATTATTTCCTAAACAATATACCTCTTTACAGACATTTTTTGCATTGTCGTTTTTTTGATTATAGGGTAAAATATTGAAAAATCATTATTCTATTCTCCATACCGATAGTTGATAAGGCATATTTTTTATTAATTAATTCAATTACTTGATATGAAGAATGCTTTGGAAATAAAATAATGGGTGGGTATCGGTCATAATATAACTCCTCGGTGAATTTACAGTTTCACATGAAAATAATATATTCTGGAAAATAAATTGGATTGTATCAGTAATTTTAAAATTTCAGTAGGATGGATCTTTATAATTGAGGTTTTCATGTTCTCGAGATATGAGGTCCAATAATTAAGCATTTCATTCCTTTTGATTCATTATTATTTATCCATGAAATTTTTCATCGACGTATCGGTGGGTACATTTCATTTTTTTTAGATGGAATGTGTTTCCGTTTCTTACCTTTCTATATTTATTTTTTCTTATCTAGTTATTTGAATGGCATATGTTTCAAGTTATTACCTATAAATATTTTTTTATGTTTTTTCAGTTAGTTTATTTATTAGATGGAATTTTTGTTTAATTATTAACCATTCCATATTGACGATTCTCATTGATTAATTATTGATTCCAACATATTTTACCCTTAATGTCCATTTGATCTCACCTTTATTATGTTTCTTTCCCTTGTAATCCAAAAAGTGTACTATGAAAGATATTCAGGGATTTACTTGTTGAAATAATGTTATCCCTGAAGCTGTTTTTTTAGAAAAACATTATGTTGAAATTTTTTTAGACATTTGTAATACATTACTCATTTATATATGTTGTTTACCAAGACTACTAAACTGTTCAGTCCATTGATGCTTGATTCCTTGTAATCCTGCCAATTTAATTTATATCATCCATCAGCTCTAGGTTATTTAGGGGCGGGTCTCTATAGTTGGTATAAAAGGATATTTAGTAGAACCCTTGGGAACCGGATTTAGGAAAACATATATGAGATAAAATAACCCTATGGTAGAATTTGATGATAAATATAGGTGAAAACCCCCGAATATTGGTAAAATATATATTTTGTGGGGATTCCTATAAATACAAACCAATTTTAATACAAAAAGTTGATGTGGTTTTAGAAAATATGTACATAGGATTAATACCTTAAAATATTTCTTCTGAGCCTGACACAAGGTAAACTAATACATGATAATGGGCTTTATTTTGTAGATGGATTAACACTCCCATGGATATTATTTGGATTATTCACTTTTTCATTACAAATGATTATATGTAATTTCAAAGGATAATGATAATGAATTGTAAATGTTAATCCTAAGTTATTTTAAATTTAAAAATAAGGTGTCATTATTTTGATATATTATAGATATTTAAACTCTTCTCTCACTATGACTATTATTTCTCACACAATTCTTTCTGGTTTTAGTCAACAGATGGAACATGATGGATTCAAGTTAATATCAAAAATGAAAGAAATAGCCTTAAAAATGAGAAACCAAATGATTCTTTTATAGGATTGAATGAAATCATGTTTATGAAAAATTAGTTTTTCCAGAATTTGATTACCAAATTATACCATTACCAATTATATAATACCCTAATGAAGTTAAGTATGGCAGTTTTTAAAAGATAGATTGGGAAAGATCGTAAAGAAAAGAAGGCTCAATTTATGAAATGTGAGAATTACGGAATGAGGAACCAAATAATGTGTCTCCATGGAATAAGGAAATACATTATTTTTTGGAATTAATGACATAAAGAAAATGATTGATATGGAAAAATGAAGAGTGAAGTGGAAGTAAATAAATATAACCTTGATAAATCCTTTATAGTACATTATTGTAAGTGTGGGGAACTTATAAAATTCTTGAATCAATTTACTCTTCTATATGATAAACTATAGATTAAGGAAGGATATTTGTGGAAATAACTAAATGACGTATTTATATGGTAGGTTTGTATTGAAAACCATTATTAAAAGGCATTGAAGTGATTAACATTATTTCAAGTATGTCCAACATATTTATTTTTGAAATTATTTTAATATGGTTTTTGAAAATGACAACATGTAAGTCAGGTGATAACTAATAAAATCTAGAAACATCAGTTCTTGAACTCATGATCAAAGGATGATGAGGGATTCAAGAAAACCACTGAACTATTCAGTGTCCTGGTTAATTTTTTTTAGTTATATAATTTGAATAAAAATCTTTAATAATGAACCATTAGAATCACTTTTGAGAATTAGAGATTAATATAATTACCATATAGTTTTTGGAGCATAGTTAATGGAAAATAATTAATACATTTCAGTCTTTTATAATCCTTATAGTCCTTTAAATTTCTATTTAACTTCGTCATAAAATAAAAAAAAATCTGTATTTATAATTAATTTATAGGACTTTATGAATTAGAAATTGATCGAAGCACAACCAAAATTTTGGAATGTTCATTTGTAATTGAAAACTATAAAATAAAATATTTTATTGTATTCTTTGTTTGTAAAAGAATTACCCAACAATCAAAAAATGACAGAGAAATAAAATGTAATCATAATACCTTAATTTATGTTGAATTGATGGTCTTCTAAATTATCTAAGGTTTATGAATTTAACACCCAAAACCTTCAATTGTTCATTCGATTATTTTTTATTAAAGAACCCATTCTATACCAGGAAATATTTATTATTTTTATCTATTTATGTATCTCTACTTTCCACTAATATTCTTTTATATAGAGACCCTGTTACATGTTAGTTCATGTGACCTTTGTTGCTCACATTCTCTCTTTTCAAGATGATGTTTTACATCCCTTATCAAGATGTGGGATTCAAAAATTGGAAATATCAAAAAAATTCCATGATTGAGTTTAAATTTCAAGGATCCATTTTAATTAAGGTGGGAAGAATGTTTCACTTGGAGTTTCTAATGTAAGAACCCATTATTCGATAGCATGAATGAAATGAGAAACCAAGTACATAAGTGGATAAAATATCCGGATACTCTATAAAATATTTACAACCTAAAATAGATCAAATATATTTAAATACATGAAAAACTAGGTTATATAGTGTGTCTCACAACAATTACCTTCCTCGATAACTTTTTTTACATGCAAGAGTGACCATACTTGATAGCTTTTGTTACACGCAAGACTAGATTTCACCAAATAACAATGTATTATCAAAATATTATTATTTGATATAATATAATATAAACTAGTTGTTATGTTAGCAGTTATGAATATTATAAACTAACTTATGAAAAATTATGGATTATACAACTATAAAATGAATTCATCGGCCAATATTTAATGAGAAATGAAAATAAGAACCAATAAGATATAAAAGAAAATATTAATATTGTTAGGCTTCTAAAGATGTTTTGTCTTAATAAAAAGAATAAATTAATTTTTATTAATTATTTAAAAGAAATACACACTTATATAATTAGTAAAATATGTTTAATAATCATCGATTAGGTTTTATAGTCATAAGATAAGAATAATCTCTATTTTACAAATAAAACCTATATTTTTATAATGGTTATTTTACTAAATTTTAATGGGGAACCCATTTAAAATTTAATATTCACACATTGGTTAGTTTAATATGTAACAATAAACAACAAATTTGAATTAGACACAAAATAATTAGTTTTGGGTGAATTTTTATTATTTTTTCTGAAACATTAATGATTTAAAAAATATTAAAAAAATACCGAATTTTACTTCAAAACTACTTTCAGCTCAAATTTATTTTTACGGTAAAATTTAAATTTTAAATTTTTTAAAAGTATAATTATATCATATTTTTATCTATTAATAAAAATTATTTCATTGAAATCATTTTCACTCTGTAATTGACTATAAAAACAAATCAAACCATCAGTTGTTTTTACATTAAAAATCCCATTTTGATATCACCTATGAGATGAATATTAAATTTATTTCTACCAGTTCAATTATGTTAATTTTGAAAAATGGATTGTATATTAAAAATATAATTTTTTATAATTTATAATAATAAAAAATTTCTTTTTTAACAATATTATTTGTGAAAATAATTAAAATTGATTACATTTATTATTGTATAATTAATATTAGTAAAGGAATAAACATTTAACATAGTGTCCTAAATGACATATCCACTTGTAAAAAACATTTTTTATTGTAATAATTAGTCCATTAAAAGAACACTGATATATTTTTCTGTTTTTTAAGAATTTTTTATGTAAGCACATGTATACACAAAACAAGTTTCCAAAAATTCAAAGTGAGCCCTTTTCCTTCCCTATAAACGACCACCACCTCACCCACTTCCCCACTCCTCTAAATCCACATAGGTTAGGAAATTATCTGAGCTAATTGCATTAAAAAACTGTAACCATTAACAATAATACTCAATTTGGTTATAAATACTTCAAAGTAATCCTTTTGTACAAACCAAAAATAGATACCCAATAAGGAGGTAACGTCTTCTCTCTAGATTTTTAATTTTATTTGAATTACAAATAAAATTAAATATATTCTTATTATATTATTTTATAAAAAAATATTATCCTTAATATAATATATTTATTCTATTTAATATTTTGTAACTACACGTACACACACTTCCATCTAATTGGTAGAGAACAAATATTTTCTTTCTACAATCTATTAATTCTTTAAGAAACAATGATCATTCATTTTTTCAAAAACAATTATCATAGTGGTAATTTAGATTGAAACTCTATTTTTATATGATATTTATGATATTTATTATTTATTTATAATTTTTAGTCCTTTTATTACACATTCCTTTATTGAATTCCATTTTCTGTTAATATGATAACATCTGTGAGGAAGTGTGGACTGCTGACCCCTCAAAGTGATGTGATTCGTTCCCACTAAACATAGAATGTATAAATGATGTTATTAATTAAACATATGAGAAATAAACAAACTCTATATGATATTAATGAAATATTTTCCTATCTAAAAATATATTATATATATCATTTTCATTATTACCTATTTACACAATTAAAAGGTTATAATTTTGTTCGTGGACGGGTGGAATACCACCACCTTGACATGGTGTGATTTATTTAACATCAAAAGATTTATATAAATAAGTATATATGATCAAATATATTTTTATTTATGATATAATGAGAATTGTGTAAAGGTATGGTTTTACATACCTTCTTTTCATAACTATCATTTAAATATCAGAATGTTACTCATGTCTACGAACGACCTGCCATCTCTATGACTGTATCATTGATTACTTTTTCAGTAAAATATAATTATATTTACTTAAATTATAATTGATTCATAATTATGATAATTATTTCATTATTGTTATTATTTATATGTTATATAATTACACAGTTGACCATACATGACCTATCAATATTTATTTTGACACATAAAGTGGATTTGGTCAAAACAAATAATTTAAACATGATTTTTTAAGTATATGTATACAACATAGTAATATGTGAATTCAAATAAATTATAAAAATAAAAAATTATGTAAAAAAATTATAAAATTAACTATGGTTTATTATATTTAATGTTAAAGGATATTCACCTAAAACGAAACTCAGTGTAAGGGATTATCATCTCACTTAATACATCCATGAGATGAATGTCATTTTCACCACTTCCATAGTTTCCATGGTGTATCTACTACCCCTTTTGATATATTATTTCATTAATACTCTTATCTTCATTGTATTTTAATCTTTCATCTATTTTTATTCCTACATTAATATTATGATTTAAAATATTTTAAAGTGTTATGGGTGACTTTGGAATGTTTAAATACTTTTTTGCTAAATAATAACATTAATAGTCTTTATACGGTATTTAAACATTCAGAAATTATATGACCATTATTCAATAAAACCATTAATTTGATCTCCTATGGTTATTCATGACCATTCTCAAGTATAAGTACCATTTTTTCACTCTTTGGTACTCAAATGATTGAGAAAATGTTTTTTCAAAAATTCATGTATATTCCTCTCTGTTGTCAACGAAAATGATTTCTTGTAAAACAATATTTTATTAAAAAGTTTTTAAAAGTGTTTTTAAAATAATTTAATAAATAAATTTTTACCATTTTTATATTTGACCAATGTTTTCAAAGGAATATTCTTATCACATTACGAAAAATGATTCCTTATAACCTTTAACAATTCGAAAGGAATGTTATGTTGAGTCAATAAGGTTTTCCTTATGACTTTTCCATTACTTCTTGTTTTGAAAATCACAAAAACATTATCTTTAAGGAAAATTTCTTTTATAAGGAAAATTTATTTTATAAGGAAAATCACTTTTATAAGGAAATTCGATTTTATAAGGAAAATATATTTCGTAAGGGAAATTATCCTTATCATATTTTCATCCATATATTTCATATGTATTTGAATTGGATTCATTTATATATTCTCAAAATTGTTTAAAACATTGATATGAAGCATTCTGTTTTATGCTACGAATTCTGGATGGGAACTGTAATGAAGTTCTACTTTGAATTCTAGATACTAACTCTGATAAAGTTCTACTACAAATTCTGGATACGGACTCTGATAATGTTTCTCTCCGAATTCTGGATACGAACTCTCATGAAGTTCGACACGAAATTCTAATTAAGAATTCTTATTACGAATTTCCATTACAAAATCTAATTACAAATTCTCATTAGGAATTCTGATGAAGAATTCTCATTCCGAATTCTCATTCCGAATTCTCATTCCGAATTCACCTATTAAACAGAACATGATCATCTTTTCTTTATACACTCTGAATTTATTTAGACTCCGAATATTATTGGTTAAACTCCGAACATTCATTTTTCTTACACTTTTATAATTGGTCTACTCTTTTAAATTTTGTTTACACTCCGAACCTTCACTCCAAACTTTTGAGTTAGACTTAAAACGATGTCGTACATTCTGTTACACTAGTATTTTTATAAAATGATGTCGTATATTCCGTTATAAACTAACCGTTGGTTAAGTGACACGTGTATAGGTCCCTCCAAATTTTAAGGTAGATATGACCGTTGGAAAAGAGGCTGACCGAACCTATAAATAGGAGTTCATTTGAAAGAGCTCAAAATATAATGAAGTTGATCGATCTAGATACCACACATAACTAAGGTGATTTCTAGAGAGATAAAGCTTTTCATTCATTGTGAGTACTAAACCGCTCGTTTAGTTTTTGCTTCGTGCGACTCCGAATGTTGGTGATTGCATTCGAGGACTTTCGGGGATAGGAAGATAGAGTCGTCGACTACCTTGAAGCTCGAGGGATTCCTTGCTGAGAAAGACAGAGGTTCCAACTACCTTGAAGTTGATGGATTGTGGAGATTGAAAGATAGAGATTCCGATATTCGTATCAAGGGCGTACCCTATTGTGGGTAAGACAGACTTGCATGAAAGTATAAATCAAGGGACCTTTATCCAAGGTTTTTGGATACCCTTCTCTTTGGGTTAAAATACTTATATCTTGTTACTTGTAGTGTTACTACTTTTGTGTTTCCACTGCATATTGTATTGTAAGGAATGTATAAATTTCTTATGCTTCCTTACCTGTACATTGATAGATTTATATTCTATACGCTTTAAGGTAGAATCTCATATTGGAATACTTAGTTATGTTTCAAATTCTGGATCCATATTTCAGGAACCTACTTTTGGAATCTCTTGCCAGTTTCAAGCAAGTGCATAGATATTGATGTTTATAACTTCAATCCTTATTCCTATTTTTTAATTCGTGTTAGAGGTGTTGTGAATTTGCTTAGTTTAACTTTGTTAAACTTAGCTCTATCCTTTATTTAAAGAAATTTTTAAAGTATACAATTCACCCCCTCTTGTATATTGAGCATCTACATCATTGTTTCGATCCTACATGTTTTTTACCTCATATAACATTTATGGTTTAACCCACCATAATTTTTTTGAATATTTTTTTCCATGATTAAATGGATATATTTTAAATAAAATATTTTCAAAATTTATCTTCAAAGAAAATGCTTTTCAAAACCAAATCATAATAAAAGGATATATATCTCAATAATGTTTTAAAATATCATCTTATAATATGTATATTCATCAATGAAAAAACCTATTTATTTTACTCTAATTTCCAATTATTGAATTAATATCATAATTATTACTCCTCTAGATGGTTTATTATTAATTTGGACAATGATAGTATTCACATTCCCTTCCATGAATCATTTGTTAGTCCCCCTAAAATATTCAATCTCATGTGATTATTGAACCTTGATATAACCCAAAATTATCCATTTTATTTATCATAGATATCAATATTCCTTAAACCATATAGTTATTGACATATGTTGTATACATTGATAGGTTTTTGAATTTTATGGAAATATTGAGATTCTCTATTCTTTATTCAATAAGGATATTTGATAAGGCTTATATCTTAATAATTGAATCAGTTTGTATTAAAATAATTATATATATAATTATATAGGATTAAATAAAATATTATTTATGATATAATGATAATTCTTTAAACATATGGTGTTACTTACCTTCTTTCCATAACGATCATTGAATAATAAGAATGTTACTCATGTGTACGTACGACCTACCATCTTTATGATTATAAAGATGATTCATTTTTTTAAACACTTTGTAATTATTTTTTTATAAAATACTAATTGATATAAAATATGATAATTTTGTCATTATAACTATTCTATAGATGTTCTCATTGACCATAGTGGACCTACAAATGTTAATTTTGACACATAAACCACATTTGGTCAAAACAGCCGATGTAAAATTAATTGTGTTTGTAGATCTAACAAAATAATAATAAGTTTAATAAAATTAATGATTAACATAAAAATGGTTCTCAATCAAGTTGAAAATTGACATAATTTTACTATACATGAAGTTAAATAATGTTCTCCCCAAAGGAACCTCAAGGTGATTTATTCTAATATCACTCTTTCCATCTGTGATATTAATGTCATATCCAACACATAAATATTCTTTGTGGGGTATCTACTACCCCTTTTGTTATATTATATCATTAATAATCTTAACTTAATTATATTTTAAACTCAAATTTAATGTTATTACTTGTTATGGATTATTATAAAAAATGTTTCAATGTTTTATGAGACACTTTTGAATGTTTAAAGACTATCTTCCTCAACACTAGCTTTAACTGTCATTAAATTTAATTTATATTTAGCGAAATTATATGACCATTGTTCAATAAACACTGTAATTTATTTTCATCTGGTTATTCTTGTCCATTTTTAAGTATTAGTACTATTTTTCACTCATTGGTACACAATTATTTTAGAACATGTTTTTTAGAAAAACCAACTATGTTTTATCATTAGTTAGAGAACCAATTTTATTCATAAACCCAATTTTTTATTAAAATGTTTTGAAAAGTGTTTTAAAAATGATTTGGTAAATAAATATTTACCCTTTTTATAGTTTACCAATTTTTTCAATGAATATTTTCAACACTCTCCAAAAAAGGAATCTTCTTAACCATTAACCATGCAAAAGGAATGTTCTTTTTACCTCGTATGTCTTATATATATTTACCCTTCATCATTTATTTGAAGCTTAAATTCCTTGTTTAAAAGTTTTCAATTGAATAGAATATTGACAACTGTTATTTTCAATGAAAATGTTCTAGAAATTGTTTTTCATAATGAAAGGATATTTTCTTGAGGAATGTTTTTGAAATATCATTTTATGATATTTATATTAATTAACCCAAAAACCATTTGTTTTACTTCACTTGGGATTTTTTTGTATTGACACCATCCTTATTATTCTTTTGTATAGTTTATTATTTATTTGGACACGGATAGTTTTAACATTCACTTCCTTGAATAATATTTTTGTCCCCATGAAATATTCAATCTATTATGTTCATTGGTCATTGAATTTTTACTATAGAAACTATTTCCTTTATCATGGATATTACTATTTCCTAAACAATATACATCTTTACAAACATTCTCTACATTTTCATTTGTTTAATTATTTGGTAAAATATTGATAAATCATTTTTCTATTCTCAATACGAATATTTTATAAGGCATATTTTTTATTAATTAATAAAATATGTTGACATGAAGAATGATTTGGAAATAAAATAATGGGTGGTTCTCATTCATTATATAGCTCCTCGATGAATTCATAGTTTCTCATGAGAATAATATGACGTGGAAAATAAATGGGTTTGTATCATTAGTTTTTAAATTTTATTATGATGGATCTTTATAATAGACGTTTTCATGTTCATGAGACATGAGGTCTAATAATTAACCATTTCCTTCCATTTGATTCATTATTATTTATCCATGAGATTTTTCATCGACATATCTGTGGTTACATTTAATTTTTTATTATTTAGATGGAATGTTTTTCAGTTTCTTACCTTTCTATATTTATTTTTCCTTGTCTAGTTATTTGAATGGAATATTTTTCAAGTCATTACCTATACATATTGTTTTTTAGTTTCCCTTCAGTTTATTGAATACATGGAATTTGTGTTTATTTGTTAACCCTTCCATATTGACTATTCTCATTTATTCATTATTAAATCTAATATATTTTACCCTTACTGACCATTTGATCTCACGTTTATTATGTTTCATTCCCTTGTAAACTGAAAATTTTACTAGGAATGATATTCAAGGATTTAGTGGTTCAAATAATGTTATGCCTGAAGCTATTTTTTTAGACAAACATTATGTTTTAATTTTTGTAAACATTTTTAATACATGACTCGTTTATATATGTGGTTTCCCATGACTACTAAACTGATTATTACTTCGAGGTGTGATTCCTTGTAATCATACTCATGTAATTTATAGCAGTCATTAGCTCTAGGTTATTTAGGGGTGGGTCTCTATAGTTGGTATAAAAGGATTTTTAGTAAAAACCTTGGGAACCAGATTTAGGAAAAAGATATATGAGATAAAAAACCCTATGGTAGCATTTGATGATAAATATAGGAGAACACCCCAGAATTTTGGTAAAATATATATTATGTGGGATTCCTATAAATACAACCCTATTTGAATACTAAAAGTTGATGTGGTTTTTGGAACATATGCACATATGATTAATACCTTAAAAAATGTATTATGAGTCTAACACTAGGTTAACTGGTACATGAAAATGGTCTTTACTATGTAGCTGGTTTGACACTCCCATGGATATTATTTTGATTATTCACTTTTTCATTACAAATGATTATATGTAATTTTAATGGACAATGATAATGAATATTAAATTTCAATCCTAAGGTATTTTGTTTTTAAAGATAAGTTGTCATTATTGAGATATATTATAGATAATTAAACTATTCTCTCACTATGGTTATTATTGCTCCCATAATTCATTCTAGTTTTAGACAACGACTAGAACATTATGGATTCAAGTTAATATCAAATATGAAAGAAATGGTCATGAAAATGAGAAACCAAATGATGTTTTTATAGGATTGAATGAAATCATGTTTATGCCAAATTGTTTTTCCTGTAATATTATTAAAAATATATACCATTAACAACTTTCGAAAAACCTAATGAAGATAAGCATGGCGGTTGTTAAAATATAAAGTTTTAAATATCGTATAGAAAAGAAGCTCGATTTATTAAATGTGAGAATTATGGAATGAGGAACCAAATAAAGTGTCCCCATGGAACAAGGAAATAAATTATTTTTCATAATTATTGACATAATTAAAATGATTGATATAGGAAAATGAAGAGTGAAGTGGATGTAAATAAATATCACCCTATTAAATCCATTATAGTTCATTATTGTAAGTTTCAGGAGCCTATACAATTCTTGAACAAATTTCCTCTTCTAGATGATAAACTATAGAATAAGGAAAGATCATTGTGGAAATAACTATGTGATGTATTTATGTAGAAGGGTTGTATTGAAAACCTTTATTAAAAGGCTTTGATGTGATTAACATTATTTCAAGTATGTCCATCATATTTATTTTTGAAATAACTTTAATATTGTTTTTGAAAATGACAACATGTAAGTTAGGTGATAACTAATCAAATCCAGAAATTTCAGTTCTTGAACTCATGATCAATGGATGATGAGGGTTTCAAGGAATCAACTGGACTATTTACTGTCCTGGTTAATTTCTTTAGTTATATAATTTCAATAAAAAATGTTAATGATGAACCAATAGTGTCACTTTTAAAATTAGAGATTAATATAATGACCATACAGGGTTGGAATATATTTAATGGAAAATAATTAAGACATTTCACAATTTTATATGCCTTATGGTCCTTTAAATTTATATTTAAGTGCTTCATAAAATAAAAAAATTCAGTATTTATATTAAATTTATACGAGAAGTATATGAATTAGAAATTGATCAAAGAACAACCAAAAATTTTGGAATGTTCATATGAAATTAAATCCTATCAAATAATAATATTGTATTGTATTATTTTTAGTAAAATAATTACCCAATATTGGGAAAATGACGGAGAAATAAAATGTAATCATAATACATTTATTTATGTTGAATTGATGGTCTTCTAAATTATTGAAGGTTTCTAGAGTTAAGACCCTAAACATTCAATTGTTCATTCGATTATTTTTTATTAAAGAACCCATTCTATACCAAGAAATATTTATTATTTTCATCTATGTACGTATCTCTACCTTCTACTAATATTCTTTTATATAGAGACTATGTAACATGTTAGTTCATGTGACCTTTGTACCTCAGATTCTCTCTTATCTAGATGATATATTACAACCCTTCCCACGATATCGGATTCAAAAAAAGGAAATATCAAAAAAAAATTACCATGATTTAGTTTAAATTTCAAGGATACATTTTAATTATAGTGGATATAATGTAACACCCTGAGATTCTAATGTAAGAACACAGTATTCGATAGCATGCATGAAACACGAAACCAAGCACATGAATGGATATAATATTCGGATACTTTATAAAATATTTACTACTTAAAATAGATTATATATATTTAAATATATGAAAAACTAGGTTATATTGTGTTTCTCAGAACTATGACCTTCCTCGATAACTCTTTTTACGTGCAAGAGTGATCGTACTCGATAACTTGGGTTACACGCAAGACCAGATTTCACAAAATAACAATGTATTATCAAAATATTATTACTTGATATAATATAATATACACTAGAAGTTATTTTATAAGTTATGAATATTATAAATTAAATTCTGAAAAATTACGGTTTATATAATTTTCAAATGAATTCATTAGCAAAAAATTAATGAGAAACTAAAATAAGAACCAATAAGATATAAAAGGAAATATTATTATTTTTAGGCTTCTAATGATGTTTTGTCTTAATATAAATAATAATTTATTTTTTTATTATTTAAAAGAAATATATATCTTATATAATCAATAAAATATTTTCAATAATCATCCATTAGGTTTTATAGTAATAATATAAGAACAATCTCTATGTTATACATAAAAACCTATATTTTTATAAAGGTTATTTTAATAACTTTTAATGGGGAACCCATTTAAAATAAACTTTTTTAAATAATAGTTAATTTAATATGTAAAACTAAACCACAAATATTAATTAGAAACATAATAATTAGGTTAGGGTGAATTTGTATTATTTTTCTGAAACATTATATGTTTTAAAAAATATTAAAAAATTACAAAATTTTAGTTCAAAACTACTTTATGCACAAAATTATTTTTTAGGTAAAATTTAAATTTAAAATTTTTTAAAAGTATAAATATATCTTATTTTTATCGATTAATAAAATTTATTTCATTTAAATCAATTACACATTGTAATTAACTATAAAAACATATCAAACCATCAGTTGTTTTTATATTAAAAACCTACATTGTCTTACTACGTATGAGATGAATATTAAATTTATTTCTACCAGTTCAATGATATTAATTTGAAAAAATGTATTGAATATTTTAAATAATAATTTTCTAGAGTTTATAATATTAAAAAAATTATTTTTAAAAAAAAAATATTTCTGAAAATAATTAAATTTAATTATAATTATTAAAAAACATTTAAGATTAGTCAAGGACTAAACATTTAACATGGGGTCCTAGATGATGTATCCACTTGTAAAAAACCTTTTTATGGTAATAATTTTTCCATATAAAGTACATTGTTGATTTGTTTTTGTTTTTTATGAATCTTTTATGTAATAACATGTGTACACCTAACATGTTTCAAAAAATTCCAAGTGAGCCCTTTTCCTTCCCTATAAAAGGCCACCACCTCACCCACTTCCCCACACCTCTAAAACCACATAGGTTAGGAAAATATCTGACCTAATAGCATTCAAAATAGCTATCCATGTATGATAATACACAATTAGGTTATAAATCCTTCCAAGGAATCCTTTTGTACAAACCAAAAGTAGATACCCAATAAGGAGGTAACATCTTCTCTCTAGATTTTTAATTTTATTTCCATTAAAAACACATCATATATTATTATTATTTTATTTTATAAAAAATATTTTCCTTAATATAATATTATTATTTTGTGTAATGTTTTATACCTACACATACACAAACTTCCATATAATGGGTAGCGAACAAATAGTTTCTGTATACAACGAACTAATCCCTTACGAAACGATGATCATTCATTTTTTCATAAACACATATCACAGTGGTAATTTGGATATAAACTATATTTATATATGATATATATGATATTTATTATTTATTTATAATTTTTTATCCTTTTATTACAAATGGATTTTATGAATTCCATTTTACTTTAATATGATAACATTTGAGAGGAAGTGTGGACTACCGCCCCCTCAAAGTGATGTGATTCATTCACACTAAACAAGGAATATATAAAGGACGTTATTAATTAAACATACGGGAAATAAAAAAATATAAATAATATTTATGAAATAATTACCTATCTAAAAATATACTATATATATCATTTTCTTTATTACATTTTGACACAATTAAAAGGTTATAATTTTGTTCGTGGACAGGTGGACTACCGCCCCCATGACATGATGTGATTTATTTTACATCAAAAGAATTATATATATAAGTATATATGATCAAATAAATTTCTATTTAGGATATAATGATAATTCTGTAAAGGTATGGTTTTACAAGGCTTCTTTTCATAACTCTTATTTAAAAATGAGAATGTTACACATGTGGACGAACGACCTACCATCTCTATGATTTTATCATTGATTAATTATTAATTAAAATATGTAATTATTTAATTTAAAAATATAATTTATTCATAATTATTATAATTAGGTCATTATTGTTATTATTTATATGTTATATAATTACACCGTTGACCATACATGACCTATCAATATTTATTTTGACACATAAACTGGATTTGGTCAAAATAAATTATGTAAACGTTATTTGTTAATTATATGTATACAACATAGTAATATGTGAATTAAATGTAATTATAAAAATGAAAAATTATCTCAAAAAATTATAAAAGTTGCTAATTTTTATTATATTGAATTTTAAAGGACATTAACCTAAAATGAAACTCAATATAAGGGATTATCATATCACTTATTACATCCGTGAGATGAATGTTATGTTCACCACTTCCATATTTTTAGGGTGTATCTACTACATCTTTTGATATATTATTTCATTAATACTCTTATCTTCATTTTATTTTAAACATCACCTAATGTTATTCCTTGATTAATATTATGATTTAGAATATATTAATGTTGTATGGGAGACTTTGTAATGTCTAAATACATTTTTACTCAATAGTAACATTAATGGTCTTTATATGGAACTTAAATTTTCAGAAATTATATGACCATTATTCAATAAAACCTTTAATTTGTTCTCCTATGGTTATTCATGACCATTCTCAAGTATGAGTACCATTTTTTCACTCTTTGGTGCTCAAATGTTTTAGAAAATGTTTTTTAAAAAAGTCTCCAACATTCTTCTCTTTTGCCAAGTAAAATGATTTCTTGTAAAGCCATATTTAATTAATATGTTTTTAAAAGTTTTTTTAAAATAATTTAATAAATAAATTTTTACCATTTTTATATTTTAACAATGTTTTCAATGGAATATTCTTGTCACTTTCTGAACAAGGATTCCATCTAACCTTTAACCATTCAAAAGGAATGTTTTTTACCTCGTATACCTTGTATGGATTTACCCACCATAATTTTGTTGAATTTTTTTCCCATTTTTAAATGGTTACATTTTAGATAAAATATTTTTAAAATTTTATTTTCAAAGAAAATGTTTTTAAAAAACACATCATAATAAAAATATATATATCTCAATATTCTTTTAAAATAACATCTTAAATATTAATATTCATAAATGTCAAAAATCCATTTATTTTACTCCAATTGGTGTTTTCATTAAATAAATACCATAATTATTACTCCACTGGATGGTTTGTTTTTAATTTCAACAATGATAGTATTCACATTCCCTTCCTTGAATCATGTGTTAGTCCCCTTAAAATATTCTATCTCATGTGATCATAGAACATTTATTTAACCCAAAATTTTCAATTTTATTTATAATAAATATTACTATTTCTTAACCCATATACTTATTATCATATGTTGTCAACATTGATAGATTTTTAATTTTAAGGAAATATTTAGAATCTTTATTCTTTATTCAATAAAGTTATTTGATAAGGTCGTTTTCTTAATAATTAAATAGGTTAGTAGATATGAAGAATTATTTGGAGATGAAATGAATGGTGGATCACGAACATTACAATGCTCATAAATGTATTGATTTTTATCATTAGTCAAATAAGTTTCACAAATTAATTGTTTTTGTATCCATTGTTTTAAACTATTGGACTGATGGATAATTATAGTAGAGGTTTTGATTTTACTGAGACGTGACATTAAATAATTAATAATTTCCGTCATTTTGATTCATTATTATTCATCCATGAGATTTTTCATAGACATATCTATGGATACATTTCATTTCTAGTTATTTATATGGCATGTTTTTCAGTTTCTTACATTCCAATTTTAATTTTTCCTTATCAAGTTATTTTAATGGAATGTGTTTATAGTTATTAATATGACATATTCTTTATACACTTCTATTAAGTTTATTGATTTTATGTCATGTGTGGTCAATTATTTACCTTTCCATATTAACTATTCTAATTTATTAATTATTTATTCCTCTATATTTTATAATTACCTTTAATTTAATCTATCCATTCTCATGTTTCTTTCCCTCAGAATACAAGAATCATACAATTAAAGATATGCATGGATTTACTAGTACGAATAAAGTTATCCTCAATGATATTTATTTATAAAAATAAAATTTTGAAATTATTATATATTTTTTGAATATAAGACTCATTTATATATATAGTTTACCAAGACAACTAAACTTATTAGACCTTTGGGGCTTGATTCCATGCAATAATTCCAATGTAATTGATAACAGATGTAAGATATGGTCTATCTGGGGTAGGTTCACTATATAGAACCCATAAGATCCATCCCATATAAATAGTTTTTCGATTCTTATATTAATGTGTTTTGACTATAAGAAGTGTCAAAAATATGGCGAAATATTTTATTATATTTTCAGAAGAAGGACCTGTGACTATTGAAGAACCTTAGTGGATAAGAGTTAGGTCTTACAAATGAAAGGAAAATTAAACTAGTTCAAGAGGAACATATTTTGGGAATTAATTGATAGACCATATTAAATTGTTATTAAGTGAATAAATTTTTTTATAAAAAAAAGGAAGATCATGATGTGAACATAAAGAATAAGGCGAGAATAGTTGCTAAATTTTATATTCCTCAATATGTTATTGATTTTAAGGGGACTTGTCCAACTATTACTATATTATATTATTATTATCCTAGACTATGAATCATATATAAATTCCAAATAATATCAATTATATGTAAAATATTCCTTCATAAATGGATTTCATATAGAGGAATTGTATATAGAATAAACTCATAATTTTGAAAATCCCCACATTTTGAATTTTTATTTCAAATATACAAAAGTTCTTAATTATCTTAGACAATAACTAATAACTTGAAATTAATATTTAAGTTATTTTAATTTATCAAATGTTTTTTAAAAATGTAAGGTTCATTCAGCTCTATATGAAAAATTATATCCTCTCATATTTGATTATTATCTTAGATAAAAATGATATTATTTTTGGGTATATAAATATGAAATTATGTATATAATTTTCAAAATAATTGAAAAAATAATTTTAAATGAGAATTATGGGAGATTAAAATTATTTTTTGGTTTTTAGATTTATCAAAAAGGCATTGGAAATGTGACAATCCAATGAAAATTCATGCATTAATTACATAAAAAGATTTTACATGAATGTGAAAAAGTTAATAAAACATGAATGATTTTAAATGAAAGGATTTTCTAGGATGAAGGTAGAAAAATAGTTGACAATAAGTAATACTATAGAATAATTGACTGTATATTGTATTTGAATCCTTGTTTACCAGATATTATATAAATAGTACGATTATGATAAATATTTTATTAAAATACTATGGAATCTTATATTGAATATATCATATAAATTTTAATATATTTAAAAGTTATATTTGATATTTCCTTACTTCTTTCCAAAAATATAATATTTTAATAGAACTCTATATTCAAATACCTACATTGGGAGGTGTAGAGTTATATGAATAGTAATTTAGGGAAATATCATTTTCTTGGTAGGACTATGGTATAATGGTCTTATAATAAACAACATAAATTTCATCATCTACTTCCAAATAAGAATATATTGCTACTGGTAGTTGATAGGACAATGTATTGTGGATCAAATACATATTAATTTATTTTTAACTCCATGTTTATCAAATTTCAACTAATTATGATAAATCTATTATAATAAAAAAATAAATCACATTAGAAACAATTATATCAATATAAGGCATCATTTATTGCGATTTCATTCTCAAAGGCGTGATATTACTCTTCATTTTAGCACTTCAAAAATTCAGTGCATCTTTACTATAATTTATGTAGGAAATCGAGGGAAATTTAATAATCGTATTTGGAACTTCTACCGTTGAGAAGAATCTTGTCCTTTATTTACCAGCTAAGGAGAAGTGATTTTATAAATTTGACCATACTAGGATTGTTAAACAATATAGATAGATTATATCATTCCACTATAAAATCTACATAGTTATGACCAGTAACATAACAAAAAGTGAGCCTCCCCATATTACTGTGGTAGTTGACTAGAATTGAGGGTCGAGGGTGTGTCTATGGGGAATGTATGCACTTAGCAGTCAGAGTGTATCAAAATGGTGATATATAAATATAATCATTGGGAATATATTAGATCATGTAGCAGTATTATTATAAATGAACAACCCATAAATACAAACATGTGAATACTGAATCATAATACATAAAAAATTATGATGGGGGACATTTGATGTAGATATTATAAATGAGTGAAATGGATACATGGGATACATGCATATAAAGATTTTTAAAAAAAATACCATAGGTGGTAATTAGTAACATCATGAGAATCTCCTTAGTCCTCCACTCACATAATCCACCCTAGAAATTAGAAATAAACCTCAGATGATGGACACTTCCCTTTATCATGGCATGTAACAATGATGTCTTCTTATGTGTCATAGGTGTCCCAAGTTGTGTGTGATATATACTCAATAAGATACCACCAATGGTATTTATATCTATCTGATCTATATATATATAATTAGTTGTGGGAAAATAATATTAAATGCATGATGTTAAATAAATAATTAAATACATCAAACTGGGTTACTCATGGGATACCCAATTGACTTTACCAGCTCTGGCATAAGACAGATGTCTCGGAACCACTGTTACCTGTACAACTATTAAATAATATAGAAACAGATCCATATAAATAATTTATCAAAAGTTAGACCATCATTAAGCGTGAGCTTTGGAATGGAGGATGTGTCCCTATAACCTTCATTTCACCATCATATATTTTAATTAAAATTTCATCAGTAAAATTATAAAGATGAACTCTGATTCCATCCAATGATATAAAATAGGAATCCAATGTATCACATTTTATGCACATCAAATTCTCATTGTGTAAGAGTATGTCCAAAGAGATCTAGAAATGGAATCCCTAGTATCACTCTCGGTGTGGCGTGGCATCATCCTTTTGATCCCACTCGTAGAATCTCATGTTGGGGATCGTGTTTCACTCATTAGTTGGTATAAAAAACAACCCACTGAGCCTATATATAGTTCTATACCTAGGTGACATGTATCTCTGATGTGGAGGGAATAAAAAATCTCACTAATCCCATACTTGGGATACCATGTATCTCTCCCTGCATTTAAAAAACAATTTAAAAATTCTAATTCATGAGAATTAATCATCCATCCAAGGAAACCCATAAATGGAGTCCCTTATGTCACCCACAACCATGTGTTGATGTACATATTATAAACTATGGTTTAATTCATTTATGAATGAATGTAATTTTTTATTCTTAAATAGATTATCCATAATATTTAGTCATGAAATTAAATTTTGACATGATGTTTAGTGGCATAACTCATGGCCTTCTATTTTACATAATTCAATTAAAACATCAAATAAATTATTACATTAAATCGCACCCCTTACGGTTTTATTATCAATTTTAAGGAATATGAAAGACAGGCTATCAAGGATGGGATCAACCACACAGTTTTCCACTGACAAGTATAACACCCCAAGATGTGATTCCACATTATATAGGATCATTATAATAATAATAAAATCATTAAATTATTTTATTATTCGTTTCGAAATGGTCTCTAAATAATTTTGGTACATAAAATGATGGTGCATGATATAAAATCACTAAACAAGAGTGAAAGATAATAGACCTGATATCACTACTTCGTAGTGATCACATCATCTAAATATTTCCCTTGAATTGTAATAGAACAAGAGAAATTAGAATAATAAATAAATTCCCGAAATATTTGGAAAATTATAGTGTACCTAACTTATGAATAAGGTGGGAAGAAAAACTAAGAATATAATGTAGGAGGGTGTAGAGCTTATCGAGAGGGATCCAATGTACCTTATGATGTTCGAATATGAGATCGTTTGATGGAGATATAAAAATTCAAAATAGGTGGAGGAGGAATGATTTAGGAATGTGGTATTTTCACTAGAGGATGAATAAATAGAAAATGGATTTAAAACAAAAAATTTCAACAAAGTAAATTAGCCTTAAAATTTTTGGTGTCATGGTTTGGCCACAGATTTGGCCAAACCGTGTGCCAACTATGCACTAGGCCCTATAAAAAACATCACCAACATGTTATATGATCATTTCTATGTTAACCATGTCCATCTGGTGAAAATCCTAGTGTCAACATGGTCTAAAATCCCATACATGCATTCAACCAAGCTCCCATTAATTCAAGCAATCATTTTGGACAAAACTATGATCTAGTTAATATTAATGGTTGAGTCTCATAGTTTTATTAACCATACACCAACCATGTGGATTTTTTCCTCATTAAATTCTAGATCTCCAACCTTATAACAATACCTAGACAATCATGAACAACATTTTAGCCTTTAAATTGCATTATTAGTATAGAATGATCACTTTTGAACAATGACATTTAAATTATTACCTCATAAAAAAGTTAGGGATTCTAAAAACTACCCTTATTAAAACAAATTGTCTGGGAGTTTCCCTTTTTAGGGTGGTAACACATCATCTGAGAAAATTTATGGAATCTATTTACTGATGCATTCAGGTCGTAGGGTGTAGAAGGATAGAATTATTATACTAATGGAAGATAGTTTATGACATGGACCGTCTCACTTGAGGTGCTTCTCAATTCCTTCACTCACATAATCAAAGTCACTTAATTATAATTATTTTTATTATTTATCAAAACAATGATAATTTTGGTTTTGATTTATTTTTCAATTAATGAAATTACATGTAATATGAAAATTTAAAATAACTTACATGATATGATAAGCATAATTTTATTATGAATATAGAATGTGGTTTTGAGTTTGGTTTTGGGTTTAATCATTATTATCCATTATTTGATTAATTTTTTTTGGTAATCTAATCATTAAATATCATGATTCTTCTCTATAATTTTATTTATGTTTGTGAAATATTGAATTCCTTCATGTAATCTAAATTACACCTCTGTGGAATCTCACTTTTTTATTAAATAAAATTTCATTTCATTTTTCAAACATAGGATATTTAATGTCATATGTCTTTGAAAAATAGTACACAATTCATGAAAACATATAAAATTATTTTAATAAACATTATATTATTCTTGAAATGTTCATCATATGTATAATTACTAAATATCATAACTTAGGGATATACATCCAATGAAAGGGTGGGCATAAGGCCCAGTATGATAAAATAGTTTAAAATTTTACATATGAACTTTTGATAATAAAATAAGAACATGAGAAAATATCATAATGTTATGAGAAGATAAATAGCATGATAATAATTACATGAATCATATCATGAAAATGCTTCTATAAAATTTAATTTATACATTCATAATCATATCACTATGTTCCATCCCCACGGTGTCATAAAAATTACCAAGGTTATTCACCAAGTTATCATAAAACTTGTCATCTCTTGAGATTAATTTATTTACCCAATGCATTGTATAACTATTAGGTCAAACCCTTCAAATGTATTTACTTTCATGTGTGTCAGATAGATCATAATAAAATATTTAATAAATAATACAAATATTATAAATGAAAAGTGTTTCATGTCCAAATCATGATGTTTTAAAATTTGGATGAAAACATGATCATTATGTCATTCAAAACCCATGGAAAAATATTGAGGTTTTTATTTATTTAAATTCAATAATAAAATATATCATTATTATGTATTTATTAATACCCTAGAAAACGTAATTGGATTTGGTATTCACATAAATAAAATAAGATAATTTCTTGAGAAACAAATAGAGAGATTTTGAGAAGAAAAAATCTACAGCATAACTGCTATTCAACATGATTTTATAAAGCATTAAAAAGATCAGTGATAGGGGTAACCCATTCATTAAATACCCATAATATAGTATACGTACATAATAAAATAAAAATAAGAACATAGTATTGATACATGAAAGACATACAACATAGAAGAGAACTCAAATGGAATAATAGTCATTGAGAATTCCCTTACCTTGAAGAGTAACTTATAAACCTCAAAGATCAAGACCATGGGAGATTTGGAGAACCTTGGTAGGATTACATTCAAGGTAGAAATACCATATACACTAGTTGGGGAATTCATAATGAATCGAAACAAGGAATGGGTTGGTATTTATAGAAAAAGTGAGGGAATATTTTATTAATTTCCAAGGGACACCTCATTAGTGGTATTTACAAAACTAGGGGCTTAACCATGGTATTTTACCATAGTTTTGGCCATGTGTGACACCCCATATAATATTTTAATCGATTTAATTCTACCAAAATTTTAAATTACATATTACATAATTATAATTTCATAAAATAGAAAGCAAAATTCAAAAACTGTATTTTTACTATTATCCTAAAAACAAAAAAAATTATAAAAATATCAGAAATTCCTCATGACCCAATATCAATGTTCTAAATTCAAAAAAAAGCACCATTATATAAAAATAATTTTTTATATATGAGATATTATATTTTTATGAAAAATCACTATTTACCCGAACGAAATACTAGTACTTAACTTATAATTTCTGGAAAATTTATTTACTTATGCTATTCTATCATATTATTATTAAAGAGGACTAAATTATAATGATACTTAATTAAGTGAGGTTACCATTTCATTGATAATATTACTATTCATATGGGTAACAGTATAATTCATAATTTACTATTCACTAAAAATTTAGTTAATCATATCGTGATCTAAATTTCTTACTGATCACAACAGTATATATCAATTTTTTGTAAATCATTTTTCATTATAAATTATTTATATTGTACAAAAATATATTAAAATACTTTTTCCAATATTCATAAATAATATGAAACTTATTAGAAAAAAATTTTAATATGTATTTATTTTGACATATGAAATTCAAATATTATTGTTATTTTACAATAATAAGAAAAAAATTAATTAATAAAAACGGATTACACAACGTAACTACATCCCCATTATATATCCCATTATCGCACCTACGAAGGACCTAAGAGGAAGGTCTGCAATGGTGATATAATCTTTGAGTGGCTCGAAAAACATTGCCTGAGTGGTGATTTTTATAAACTTCAACTTCTACTGTAGGCGATTACGTTCAAGAATAACATGTTTAATCATAGATTGGGATTCATCCCGTGAAAATCCCAATGATTCTACCTCCTTCGAAAACATTTAATGATGGGGTTCTTATGACCCAAGACTACTATATGAGGCCATCGACTCATCTTTCGGCATTAATTATCAAATATTATTTCAATTTTAAACAAAAATTATAATGATAAAAAATTATTTTTTCCAACAGTAATATTGACCAATGGTCACATTTCATTTACACTGAAATATTTTTTATTTATTATGAAACAGTAAAACATACATTTTTAGGAAAAAATATATTATTCAAAAGTTCAGGTCATTACATTATTCTCCCCTTAATAAATTTTATCCACGGAAATTCCAACTCATACCCTAAGAGAATAATATGTGTGGGTACTTCTGGATCATATACTCGTATTGTTATCACACAAATTCTTTATATTTTTGGTTACTCTACAATTATTTAACAAGATGGGTTGTATTTTTTCATATAACTTTGTCTTTATGATCTAAGATTTCCATATGAAGCTCCTTTTAAGAGATTTCATGTTCTAGTTGTACCACCTTTAGATTTAGTAAAAATGAAGGGCCATGTTTGTACATCCTCAATAAGGATACATTGAAGACATCACAAACTTGTTCTAGATTTGGAGGAATTCCAAGCCTATTGGCCACTGCTCTTAAGAAATCAATGATTTCTTAAGGGGCCAATGTACGTTGAGATGAGCTTCCCATTCTTCTCAAACCTCATGACTCTCTTTCAATGAGAAATTTGAAGAAATAATTTTTCACCAACATCAAACTCTATGTTCCTTCTACGGTTGTTGGAATAGATCTTTTCCCAAATCTGACATGCCTTAACGTGTTTCTGGAAGGGATAATCCTATTTTTATCATCTCTTCCACATAATTTCACGATCTCTGCCTGAGTTAGCACTGAATTGGTCAACCATGCCAGACGATAGGCATTTCTGATCCTCCCAGGATAGCGACAAGCACCTAGGGAATCTGTAGAGTGAAAAGGGAATGATTTCTCCCACATATAAAAAATTAAAAAACCAGTGTAAATAAAAAGATAGCCCAATACACATTTATATAAAAGTTGAACCGAACATTATTTGCACATGGAAGTAAATTTAAAACTTAACCAATCAATATAACTGACCAAACCTGAAAAATAACAATCCCTATGGGAAAATGCTTCTCAGTTTCCTACACAATGCTCACACATCTTCTAAGGTGATCGAACATGAGTTGAAACCAATACAAGGGCCAAAAATAGTTTAAGACTATAGGTGTGAGTATTAAAATAGGGAAGGTTAGCCAAATATTCTATCCCCAATTAATTTCCTTCAAAATAAAAGATACATAAATTCCATGTTTGAAATAAAATATATAATATTATGTATTCCAAACATGGTTCTATGCTACAATCATTATAAAATAAAATGGTTGAAAGTCTTCATAACGAAGAAATACTACTAACCAATTTCATTGAGGTGAATCTTCGAAATGAAATTTTTTTCAAGATGGATTCTTTAATGAATGTACACATTTAAATAAAACACACGCACTGGTAAATTTATCAACCATATACACTTTATGATGATGGTGAGTACAAAATTTCCCAAGAGCACAAGTCATGGGAACACCCCAAGGTACTAGTTCAATGTGGGCCCCAAGTACCTCATATATCGATGTAAATGATACCATAAAAAATTTGTTCTCATGAATGAAAAACTAATAGGGAAAAAATATTCATAACCTATTGGTCCCCAACATCATCATCATAGTCTAGTTAGTGTTGTCATCGTCAAAACTAATACGTGAAACAGGGATGAAACCACTCTAGTTCACTAGCATAGTAGTACATGTTCTCCCACCATGATACTTGGGTTTACCTTTAGTGCTCAATCAGGTTATACAATTTATAAAATATAAATCATAAAAGAAAATTTCAATCCCAAATCATACACACACAAACAGCTCATGAAAATGCATCACATTTCTTTCACGGATCAATAAACCACTTAAAATTTTCATAATACAATATTAAGAATTATAATGAGGCTTTGCACAAAAAATCCAATAAAAATGATATTTTATGGGAAAAAACCCACCATTACCATATCTACCAAATTTGGAATCCCCATCACCATTTAATAAATCAATTTTGTAGACCATAAAATGGCTGTAAATGATAAAACATGAAGTACACATGAAGTCAATTTTTACAAGAAAAATGTCAAAAGATCCTTTAATAATTCATCACAATAACAAAATTTAAAAAATTAACCAATTTTGATATTCATAAATAGGTGTAAACACACCATTGAAATCCATAAAAATTTAACATAAACCCTTAATTAATAATTTTACACATTTAAAACATATTCCTTTCTATAATGGTTCAATGTGGGACATTTACATAGAACACCTGCCAAAACACCCTAAAAATTGATACTCAATTCATTATACAACCCAAAACGATATTGGAACCCTCATAAGGATCACAAAAAATTTATTCACATTAACCCAATATTTATCAAAATACAAAAAAAATCATTTCATATCACCTTAGCATAGAAAATTCACCCGAGCAGTTTCCTGAAAATGAGGCATGAAACAATTAATAAAATAAACACTATTAAACACTAAAAATGTTATAAAACCAAATTTTCATGCCAAAAATTTATTTAAAAAGATAAAATAGTTTCAAAAAAATTATATATTAGGTTCAAAATCAAATGGATCATTTAAACAAACACTTAGTGTGCACACATTAACCAAAACAGCACAATTATCACAAAACAAGGCATAAAATATCTTCATTGCACAAAAACTAATTAAACCAAAGCGTGAAAAAATAAATATCATACATATAAGTTTGTCCTATTAATAAAAATATGAATATTGAATTATAAAGGTAGTTATTGGGAGAACCTACATCAAAACCAAGGAAAAATTGAAACGCACACCTGATAACTCATTCTGTGGGTTTATAAACTCTAAACCTATGAATACCATCCCCAAAATAGAAAAAACCCATAAAATAATGGGATACCATAAAAATATATCTTTGAGGACTAGAGGAGATTATAGAGCCAATATAAATTATAAGGAGGAAGGAGGGGAAAAGAGAAGGAAACTCACCTTGATTGCTGGATAACTCTTCCTCGTCCGTTATATCCACACTCTCAAAGGATAGTAAATGTATTGGAACAGAAATTATAGTCTCATTTTGTCTGGAAACCCCAAAGAATGTATATTTGGTCAAAAAAGAGTAAAAATTGACTATTTTATGAAAGAAAGAAATTACTTTTTTAAAGCTGGACGATTTGAGAAACCTTGAGAAATTTATCGATCATCACTAATGAATATGATGTCCAAAGAGGGAAAATGGAACATGGGTGTGAGCCTAGGGTTTTTGGTCTCGAGAGAGAGGTGGAATTACTGATCAGTAATAAAAATGAATAAGATATGAATGAAACAAAATATTTTTTCTAAAAATAGAAATGGGCCCACTGGCTGCCCTAATACCGAAATAAATAACCCAAATCCGCCATGATTATTAATTCATAAGGGGTAAAAATTGATATGATGGATTGAATAGGTTAGGGAAGGACATGTGGGATGTGGAATGGTTGAAAAATGATAAAACATTAGTTATAAAAGAATCAAATTTTGTTTTTTATTCTGTAAATTGTCTCATGGTTTGGCCCAAATCATGAAGTCTCCAAAAACCCCGAAACAAGAAATTGTTTACCCATGGTATTATGGTTAGACATAGATGGAAATTCAAAACACAACATTAATATCACCCAACACCCAAAAAAAGATCAGGATTACCAAAAAAACCAGATCAAAACCCTGACCTGAAAACCCGTTTGTGACAATTCTCCCAACTATTAAAGCTTTATACCCCCAAAAAAGACATAACATATTCTAGATAATTGATAAACACATAAGGATTCTTCATAAACACAATATATACTATTAATTCAAGGATATTTCACCCACTAAAAGAGAACATAATCCTCTTGCCTAAAATGAATCAACAACTCACAACTACTTCCCAAGAATTAATGGGAGGATCAAGCCACTCATACACAACCAATACAAGACTATATTGTTAGGCCATCTCCAAAAGATCCCAATTACCAACCCAATCCAAAGAACATCATGATTTCTAATCATTTCGAGGGAGGAAATAAAAAACTACCCACCATTAATAACCATCCTGTATTTCCACTGGATCTAGAATTGGGCCTCTCCTACAGAGGCCAATAAAAACTCCCTTACAATGGCCTACCAACCCAGACCAATAAAAAACATGATTATATAAGCTACTTTATCTCGAATAGAAGGGGACATGTACAAATCCAAATCATCTCACACTGACCAAAAATGTAATGCCCTGATCCTAGTTACCCAGATTAGGTGAGTTTTTAAATAACATTGGTATGATCACAAAATATTTAGTCTCGAAAGACCGATTAGTTTAGTAGCCTTGGAAGTACTAGAAACATTCATAAGGTTTAAATTACATCATAAACTGGAAAACTAAAACAACATTTTTTTTCCTTGGAAAAAACTTAGATCCCATAGTCTATCCATGTAGGTCATTCATAATATACTTACTCGTATGTTGGGAATAATAAAACATATAATTGGGTGAGCCCAGTTGCTAAGTATGGATAACAATATAGTGAAAACATTCATAAATAATCTCTAACATTTAAGGAAATTTATAGAACTAAAACAGAATCCTTTTCAAAATAAAATTCATCATAATATGGAAAATATAAATCAAAATAATTCCTTTTACTTAGTCACATGGAAATTCTAGTAGTTGAATAATCACATGAAATATCAATAGCCACCTTCATAATGATGAAATTATGAATGCCAGACTTTCATTACCACATAGTCAATGCCTAGTGTTGAGACTACAATTAAGATATTTTCAAGGTCTTGTGCCAAGACACTATATTGTCTCATGAGACCAACCGATGCATTTAAGATCTATAGGGGGCTCCACCATTCACTTAATAAATCTAATGCATTCCACATATGAAAATTTTTAAACAAAACATGAACATTCAAATTAAAACTAGCATACAAAATGTCAATACATAATCCATAAACCATGAATGGTATGAGATAACACATTCACAGTAAAACATATCACATAAACTTCAATACAATATGGAAGTATTGTATCATAATATGTCAACATCAAACAAACTTAAAATCCATCAAAGGATGTTGTCATTGATGAAATGAAAACCTTTTTAGAGAAATTTCTCATTCTATTTTGAAATCAATTAAAAGTCACGTAATTAAAAAAAAGAAAACATTTATACTTGAAAATATTTTTATAATATTGTATTGGAAGCTTCGACGATGTTATAATGGAGTAATATTACCGCACCCGCTGTATAAGTTAAATAAACATTTTTACCTTAATTTTGTCGAAATGGTCATAAAGTACCTTGTTTGGAAAATGATAGAAAGATTCCTTTGAAAACATATAAGGTCAAATAATGATAAAAATTACATTAACCCATAGTCTGGTAAATAGTAAAAATGTTTTGGAATAAATTTTTAAGAATCATGGATGTGGATGATAAAAAGTTCCAAGTAGAAACTTACGTAAAAACAACCTCAGATATTAAAGAGATTGTCAAATTAACCCATGACTTGAACTTTTCCATTGTCAAGGTTAATTTAATCTCTTTAATAATGGTTAAATAATTTTTATTAAATTATATAAGAATCATATATATTAATATTATATCATAAATGATCATTTAACATTGCTTTGTTTATAATATCTTAGTATTATCGTCGTTTTGGGTGTTAAGGGATTGGTTTTACTTTATATGTTTTGTTATGTAAGTAAGGTTGTTTGTGGATAGGTTTTATCTTATTCATATTAATAATGATATAAGTATTTAAAAATTATTTTTAATCATAAAATAAAAATTAGTCTTTAATGGATATGATGGGAAATGAATCATATCGCGTTCTTGGAGACGGTAATCCGTACGTATGCATGAGCGACAATACCAATATTTTGATATTAAAATAATATTTAATTGGATGGTAAATCATATATACAGAATCATTATCATGTTATATTAATTATTTACATCAATTACACATCATTATTATACCCATCCAAATAATAATGTATTGAATAACAATTGAACCACGACGTGGAGACGGTATGTTGTACGTTTGAACGTATGGTGACATGTCATTCAAAGGATGGATAGAATAATGAATATGGTTGTACCATATATATAATATCATCAATATATATAGAATATACTGGAGTTATTATTTTAGAATGAAAAACACAATGAAGGAGGTAGTGGAAGAAGAAAGGAACTTGAAAGAGGTTAAGAAATATTTACATTTTCTTCGGGTTCTTCCTTTTGATTATATAAAATAAGCTTCACAGGTTGGCTTTATAACTAAATGTAGGACACTAGGATGATGGTAGGACATTTTATAGGGTATTTGGGCAGGGTTTGGCCGAGAAAAATGTCTTTGGAGGTGTGATTTAGTGAGAAGGGGGAGGGCCCTTTTATTATACGAGTGAGGGGAACCTTAGGAAAAACTAGAAATATTATTTTATAAAAATTCATTTTCACTATATAATGGATTAAAAATTTATTAGATATAATATATGGATGGTATGGGACTAAAAAAATTCAACCAATAGGTTTTAGACAGATTTGGGTCACTATATTGACTTTATCTTTAAGATTTATCTCTTAGTTAAATAGTTTGACATTTACCATGTCTCTTTATATGTTTATAATAGGTGGTTAATAAACATTATATATACATCCAAGTTAACCCCATGTGATTCATTAATGAAACAACTATCATTATATACATCTTTTTGTTGATCCTTAGATTTTTAGGAATATAAAATCAATTAATAATATAATATCTGTTTTAAAAACTCTCTTATGTCAATTTTGACACTATTTGGTATTTTGTTTTCACTAAATTCATAACATCATTAATACTTCTAAAAAATTCCATCTAAAAAACTATAATATGTAATATTAACCTATAAAATTAGTGTAGTTCAGAAAAATTCTCAAATTACATTTATTTGGTAATTTATAATATCAATTATTTTAATATTTCATTAATTAGTTAATTACTAGATCATCATTGTGTAATAAATAAATTAAATTATATAATTTTTAAAAAATATAAATAAATTTAATTTTTGAAGGAAATCACATTTTCATTCTAATGAATATTTATAGTCTAATTTATCTTATGTTTAACCCTGTATTAAAAATGTCTTGGTTATTAAAGATTGAATTTAAAACTTTTAACTTTTCTTTTAATTAAATAATAATAAATGTACTAATCTAATCCAAGTCGACCAAAGTGGTTCATTTATTATTAATAAGTGTTTTTTTCAAATTATACTTATCCAATAGAATTAGTATAAGTGTTAGGTAATAATAATATCATTTTTACCATTAATTACCGTATTTACTTTGATCTATGGTAAATAAAAGTAAAAAGCTACCATTAACCAAAAATTAGTTTTCTCTTATTGAACCAAATTTTACTCCTTGATATTAACCGTGCCTCTCTGAGTTTAGAAATTGAAATCACAGAAGCAATTAAATTATGTTTTATGTAAATTTTCAAACACTCCTAAGAGGTAGTAAATGGCAGTGAAAAGTTCAAAAAAAATTTATATATATAGAATTATTATAAACTAAATCCAATGAATTAAATTTAACATATATAGGTACTATGTATCTATTTTGACTTAAATAAAATACATAATTATTTAAATAAAAATTCATTTTGAAACAACAACTCATTGTTTTTTACTATTCATCTAAAATTTAATGTTTTCAGAAAATTACCAAAATTTCACCGTAATTGAATTTTGATATTCTATATCTAAAAATGAATTACATTTTGAAATATAAAATTTATAAAATTTCAAAAAGTTGGTATTACAATTCATAATGGCTAGTTTGATTGGTTGTGGTGTGTTAGAACTTGATGTTGAGTACAACACACGCTAGAGTATTATTCAAAGAGAAGCGTAACATGGAAGCTTGGGGTGTGACATTCTCCCATCCTTAAAATAATTTCGTCCTCAAAATTTCTATATTATTACTATGTAAAATTACTCGGGTGGGTTTTTATCATAAGTTCATCGGGATACCACGCTGCTTCTTCAATCTTCTGGTTTCTCCATTGAACTTTTACCGGACGAGTCGTCTGGTTTCTCAACCTTTTTTCTCTTGTATCAAGAACCTTGACAAGATATTCACAATAAAATAGATCATGTTCCAGTTCTAATTCATCAATGTTGATTACATGCGTTGGGTCAGACATGTATTATCTCAAAAGTGATTTGTGGAATACATCAAGAACATTGGGATGACTTGGAAGAATTTCTAAATGGTAAGATATACCCCAGTTCATTGTTGAATTTCGAAAGGTCTAATGTACCTGGGACTCAATTTTCCCTTCTTACCGAAATGTATAACACCCTTCCCAAGAGATACCTTAAAATAAAATGATATCCTACCTAAAATCAAAAATCCTTATTTCTGTTTTCCTCATAGTTCTTATCCCTACTTTGAGATGCTTTTATGTGCTTATGGATTACCTTCACCTTTTCCATCATTTCCTCTAGAATATCTAGGCCTAAATGTTTTCTTTCACCAACTGCATCCCAACAGGTTCATGTGTGACATCTATTTCTGTATAATGCTTCATATGGTGTCATCTGAATACTTGAATGGAAGCTCTTGTTGTCGAAAAATTCTACCAGAGGTAAATATTGATCCCACAGACCTTGAAAGTCAAGTGAGCGTGATCTCAACATGTCTTCTAACGTTTGAATAGTCCATTCGGATTGTCTATCATTTTGGGGGTCATAGGAAGTGATCAAACCAAGTTCAGTATCAAGGGATTTCTGAATACTTTTCTATAATATTGATGTAAAACATGGATCACGATCAGAAACAATAGATAGTGGTACTTCCTGAAGTCTTACAACATCATTAATATATATTCTTGATAAACGTTCAAGTGGTAAATCTTCTCTTATAGCATGAAAATGTCGTGACTTGGTAAGATGATCAATAATGACTCATATTTCATCGCTCCTTCTAGGATTTTTTTGTAGTACCATGACAAATTCCATCGTAATACTATCCCATTTCCACTCTTTTATGGGAAGAGGTTGAAATACTCCTTCAATCTATTGCCTTCAAGCTTTCACTTGTTGACAAACCATACATCTTGACACAAAATCAGTAATCTACCTCTTCATGTTGTCTCGCCAAAAATGTTCCTTCAAATATCTAAAACTTTTGGTTCTCCCAAGGTGTATAGAAATATTGGAACTATGACTATCATCCAACAATTCCATTTTTATATCATGTATTTAGAGATCACAAAGTCTCATCCCAAATTTCAAAATTCGATCTTCATATATGAAGTCACTCAATCTCCCTTTTTTCATACAGTAATCTTATTTTAAACTCTTCATCACCGGTCTGAGAACTCTTTATCCTTTTTAGCAAATATTTTTTGGAAACAATTTGAAAATTTATTGATGATCTACCTTCCATGGTTATTCCCATATCCTTATTTATTATATCAAAGAAAATAGCATCCCTTTCAATTCTCATCTTGTTCAATACTCCATGATCTTCTCTGCTCAAAAGAACCTTGTACATTATATGCCTTCCTCAGTTGGTAGTGTATCATCGAATCATAATTTTTGAGTAGTTCAAGACTTCTTATTTACCTCATGTTGAGTTCTTTCTCTGAGAAAACATTCTTCAAACACTTGTGATCATTATAAATCTCTCATTTTCACCATATAGAACTAGTCTCCCTATCTTTTAATCGAATATTACAGCTGATAACTAAATATCATGAGTATTAGAGTTTTTCTCATCAATTTTTTGCTGTCGTGATGCATAGGAAATAACACTATCATTATGTATAAGGACATAACCATGTCATTTCATTTATGCATCACTATAAATAAAAAACGCATCATTCTCTGATGGTAGAGTCAATATAAGATCATTGACTAATATTCTCTTCATTTCATCAAAAAAATTCTTCTAACTCTTTTATCCAAACAATTTTAACCCCTTTTCATGTAAGATTTCATTATGGGTTAGCCAATTAGGAAAACTTATGGATGAAATGCTGATAATAACTAGTTAAACCAATAAAACTGTGTACGTCAGTTATACTCATCGGTTCTTGCCATACTTTGATTGCCTTGGTATTTGAAGGATGAAAATATATTTCATCCTTAGAGACAATATGGACAGAAAAACATATTTCCTAAAGACAAAATTCACATTTTCTAAACATCCCATATAATTCGTGTCTTCTAAGAGTCTTCAGAATCAAGCTCAAGTGAATTTCATGATCTTGGTTGCTTTTGGAGTAAACCCAGATATCACAATGAAAACCACTACAATGTCATCATGATATTCTTTGAAAACTATATTCATAAGTTCCGTGAAGACATAGGGTGCATTAGTAAATCCAAAAAGCATTATTGTAAATTTGTAATTACCATACCTAGTTCGAAATGTCGTTTTTGAAATGTCTTCCTTCATCACACACATCTGATGGTATCCGGATCGAAGGTCTATCTTTTAAAAGTATTGATCTTAGTGAAGTTGGTCAAATAAATCATCAATGCGAGGTAGGGGATACATTTTCATTTTTGTTACCGCATTGATCTCCCTGTAGCCAATGCACAACCACATAGATCAATATTTTTCTTAACAAAATGGATAGGGTCTCTCCATGGAGAAATACTAGGGAGAATAAATCCCTTATTACTCAGTTCCTATAATTGTTTATTTAGTTCCACTAATTTTATAGGGGACATTATATAAGGGGACTTATTTATGGGCCTTGATCCAAGAATTTAATCAATTGAAAACTCAATTTCTTATACTGGAGGATGTCCAGATAAATCATCTGGAATGAAATAAACATATTATTTTACAATAGGTACATCCTCTATGTGAACATTATTTTTCTAACCCACAATTATTTCATTCTCTTCCGCCCCAGTAATTGAATTTAGTTGAGATACTGAGGGTGGATCTAGATAGATTTAGCTGATGATGATTTTTCTCTAAAGGTAAGGTGTGCTGTATCATCATCATCAAAAATAGTATCTTACTTCTTCTTAAAATTGTTTTTGCATCATGTTCTGAAATCCAATCCATAATGATAATTATATCAAAATCAATCATGGGTACGACAATGAGATTAGTATATAATGAACATTTATATTCCCTAATAGAAACATATTCACAAAACATTGTAGAAATGAAACATCCCTTAAGAGTTTTGACTGAAAACATCCATGTTAAATCAAATTGAATATATATAATTTTCGTAGAAAAATGGGAAGATATGAAATAATGCGATGATCTAGAATCAAATAAAGCATTGGCTAAACATGAGGAAACCATTATATTACCTTCCACTACATCTTTTGGAGAATCAACCTCAGCAGTATTGATAGCCTAATCCTGGCCTTGATCCATTGGATTCTTCTTAGGTAAGTTCCCCTAACACATAGGACATTAATTTGTAGAATTACCCCATTCACTACAATTCTAGCATTCAACATCGTCAACCTCTTTCTTCCCTTTGCAATCACGAGCTTGGTGGACTTTTTCACAACACTTGTAACAGACTCCCATTCCCTTTAGGAAAGTACAGGGGTGATTCTTCCCACTTATAATGTGGTGTGGACATTAAAAATTTCCCTTATTACCCATATTTACATTTTCAGAGTGTTCAATAGATCACTTCTTCTCTTTCTTTGCATTAAAGTCGTAAGACTTATAGAATTCTTTTTCTGTCTTGATAGCACTTGAGAAAATATCTTTGTACAATGAGAAAGATTATGAGACTAATTCTTGAAGGATAAATGGATTTAACCCATAAATGATATGATCAATATTACTTCTTGGAATATGTATATAATCTTTAGCATGCCTTGATAACCTTGTAATGTTAGCTTCATACTTTGAGACATTCTCATCCCCCTTTTGCCTCAGACTCAGAAATTGTCTTTCCATATCCACTCGATGGTCATAAAGAAATAATTTTTCTATGAAAATATCATTAAAATCCCTTTATTCCATATTTTATACTTCATCATCATCCTTTTTATTCGATCAATGACCACAACTGGTCAGCATCTTCAGTGAGGCAGTAAACTACCATGATAACTTTTTTCCTTTCGCTACTCACCAAGGCATGGAATATATTCTCTAAAATATTTATCCATTGCTCATCTACTAGTGAATTTTTACCACCATTGAATGTTGGTGGTTGTCGCCTCATTATGTGATCTATCATTGATACTCCACACTGCAGATCGGGGTGCTCCATACGGGTAAGGTTATTATTCATAACCAAAGTGAGTTTTCCCAGTATGGTTATTAGGTGATCAGCAACAGCTGTATCACCAACTCCACTTTATTTATCTTGAGTAGGTGGGAAATCCTTACATGGATCGCATGCATTTATACAGTTTCCATTCCTTCGATAGGATCCATTTCTAAACAATGGCATAAACTAGATTAGTTTATCAATTGAAATACATAATTCCAAACATGTAAAACACTTAACATAAATTGAACAGTTTATGGATGTAATCCATAATATTAAAAAAAACCTTTGAGAAAGTATATAATCATAATCCCATCATAATTTTTTGTAATGAAACTAATAAATACTCTATGTATATCCTCTGGGCGTGTCATTGCCAATTGTGAAACAATGACTATTATCGTGCACCAGTTCTCATTCGTGTCTAGCTCAAAGCGGTGTTTTTGGGTTTTACCCATAAGAACATCTGTTCCAGAGCTACCTCTACCTGCTTGTATCCAAACAGGGATGTATTTCTTGGAAAACCTCACAAAATATCTACAATACCAAAAATCTAGGAAGTTATTTATAATAATCCTCAAAGTCTGTTTTAGGGTAATGTTCTCTAATCAGAGATTATCTAAATATAGATTCGAAGGTTTTTAATACACTTCTATGATACCAAATGTAATGCCTCAACCCTAGTTTACCAGATTTGGTGTGTTATAACATAAAATTTTCATCATCACAAAAAAACAATTCTTGAAAGATCGATTAGTTTTGTAACCTTGGAATTACAAGATACATTCTTAAGGTTTACATTACACCAGGAAATGGAAAACTACAACAACATTTATTCTAGGGACAACAATAAGATCCCATAGAATATCCCTGCAGGTCATTCATAATATAATTCTCTACATCCTGGGAAAAATAAAACATAAAAAGGCATGAGCTCAGATTCCCAGTAAGGATAATAATATAGAGGAAACGTTCATAAATAAGCATAAACTATTAAAGAAATGTATAGAATTAAAACAAAATTCCTTTCAACATAAAATTCATCATAATATTGAAAATCTAAACCTAAATAATGTCATTTACTATCTCACATTTATATTCTACTAGTCGAATAATCACATGCAATATCAATATCCACTTTCATTATGGTGGAATGCATAATTCCAGACATTCATAACCACATAGTCAAAGCTTTGTGCCAAGACTACAAATAAGATTTTGTCAAGGCCTTGTTCCAAGACACTATTTTGTCTCATGATACTTACTGATGCATCGAGGAGCTATAGCGGGCTCCACCCGTCACTTACAAAGTCCAATGCATTCCTCATATGAATAAGGATTAAACATAACATAAACATTTGTATTAAAACTAGCATAAGAAATGTCAATACATTATCCATAATATATGAATGGTATGAAATAAAATAACCATAGTAAAACATATCAAAAAACCTTCAATACAATATGGATGTTTTGTATCATAATAAATCAACATCAAACAAACATAAAATCCTTCAAAAGATGTTGACATAGATGTAATCAAAACCTTTTTAGAGAAATATCTCATTATATTTTGAAATCATTTAAAAATATGTAATTATAAAAACAAAACATTTATATTTAAAAATATTCTTATAATCTTGTAAGGGAAGCATCGATGATGTTATAACGGCGTAAAATAGCTACACCCACCTTATAAGTTAAAAAACATTCTTTCCATAATTTTATTGAAAAGGTAATAAAGTACCTTGTTTCGAAAACGTCCGAAATATTCCTTTCAAAACATATGAGGTAAAATATGGGTAAAAATGACTTTAAACCCTAGTATACTAAATATTAAAAAAATGGAACAAATTTTTAAGAGACATGGATGGGGATGATAATGAGGTCCCAGTAGATACATACAAAAAAACAACCTCAGATAATAAAGAGAATGTGAAATTAACCCTTACCTTAAACTTTTCCTTGGTCGAGGGTAGATTAACTTCCTAAATAATGGTGAAATATGTGTTACTATATTATAAAATAATATATATATTAATATTTTATCATATATGATCTTTTAACATTGCTTTTTTAATAATATATTAGTATTATTGTCGTTTTGGGTGTTAACTGATTCATTTTCCTTTATATGATTTGTTATGCAAGTAATGTTTATTATGGATAAGATGTATCTTATCCATATTCATAATAATATTACTTATTTAAACATTGTTTTTAACCATTTAATGAATATTTGTCTTGAATGGATACAATGGGGAAAGAATGTCATCATGTTCGTGGAGATTGTAATTCGTACGTAGGCACGAGCGACAATATAATTCTTTCGAAATTAAAATAATATTTAATTGGATACTATATCATATATACAGAATAATTTTGATGTTATATTTATTATTTATGTCAATTACACATCATCATTATAACCATCCAAAAAATAATTCATTAAATAACAATTACACCACGACGAGGAGACGGTAGGTCGTACATACGCATGTATGGATAAATTTCACTCAAAGGATGGATTGAATAATGAATATGGTTGAACCATTTTTAAAATAATAAAAAAGTATATAAACGATTCTATAGTTAATATTTTATAATGAAAAAACAAATAAAGAGGAAGTGGAGGAAGAAAGGAACTTGAAAGTGGTGATGAAATATTTACCTCTTCTTTGGGTTCTTCCTTTTGATTTGATAAAAAGGGCTCCATAGGACGACATTAGGACTAAATTTAGGCCTCTAGGATGAAGGGAAGAATGTTAAAGGGTATTTGGGAAGGTTTGTTCCCTAAAAAATGGCTTTGGAGGTGTGAAATAGAGAGAAGGGGGAGTTCCCTTTTATAAGAGGAGTGAGGGGCACCATTTGAAAGGCAAGAAATATTATTTTTTAATAAAATCATTTTCGGTTTCTAATGGCTAAAAAGTGAATTATTTAAAGTATATGGTGGGAATGGGTCTAAAACCACTTAACCAAGTGGTTTTATAGTGGTTTGTTTCACTATATTAACCTTATCTTTTAGATTTTACTATTAGTTAAATAGTTCGATATTTACCATGTCTCTTTGTATTTTTCTATTATATGGTTAATAAACATAATATATACATTCAAGAGATCCGCAAGTGGTTAAATAATTATACAAATATCATTATATAATATTTTTGGCATATCATTATATTTTTAGGAATATAATATCAATTAATAATATAATATTTGGTTTAAAAACTCTTTTATGTCAATTTTGACACTTTTTTGTATTTTGTTTTTCCTAAATTCATAACAACATTAATACATCAAAAAAAATTCATCTAACTAACCATAATATGCTCTATTAACATAATATATTATTAGAATATATAAAAAGTCTAAAATTACATTTATATGGATATTTTTAATATCAATTATTTCAATAATTCATTAATTAGTTAATTAATGCCTCATCATTGTGTTGTAAATAAATAAAAATATTTAATGTCTAAAATTTATAAATAAAATACCATTATGTTGGAAATCTATTTAGAATTCTAATGAATATTTATAGTCTATTTTATCTTATGTTTACCCATATATTAAAAATGGTGTAGTTATTAAACACTGAATTTTACACTTTTAACTATTCATTGAATTAAATAATAATAAATGTCCTAATCTAATATAAGTGGAACAAAATGGTTCATATTTTATTCCTAAGGTTGTTTTATCGAATAAGACTTATCCAATAGAATTAGGACATTAGTTAGGGTAATAATAATATCATTTTTACACGTAATTGTCCTATTTACTTTAAACCGTGGTAAATAAAATTAAAAAATAACTATTCACAAAAAAAATATCTTTATATTATTGAACCACTTTTACTCATTGATATCAACCGTGTCTATCAGGATTTCCTAATTCAACTCACAGATGCAGAAAAATTTTGTTTTATATAAATTTGCAAAAACTCCTAGGAGGAATGTAAAAGACGGTAAAAAGTTTAATAAAATTTTTATATATCTAAAATTATTATAAACACACTCCAATGAATTACATTGAATATATATAGGTATTATGTATCTATTTTTATTTAAATAAAATAATTAATTATTTAAATAGAATGTCAGTTTAAATCAATGACTCGGTGTTTCTACTATTCATCAAAAATTTAATGTTTAAAGAAAAATACCAAAAATTCCCCCAAAGAAAATTTCGATATACCGAATCCAAAAATGAAGTCTATTTTGAAAGATAAAATTTATAAAATATAAAAAATGGGTATTACTATTCAAAACAGCAAGTTTGATTGGTTGTGGTGTGTAAGAACTCGATGTTGCATACAACACACGCTACAATATTATTCAAATAGAAGTGTACTGTGGAAGCTTGAGGTGTTATAAAAACCTTACACCACACTATGAGGGGAGGTAATGGGGAAAATAATTGTACCGTTAAATCAAATTATGGAAACCACCCACCTCACATTACCTATTGAGAGATAAAATCCAATATCACACCTTATTCACATGGATGGTCCAAACAATAATACTAACTAGACTATCGTATCCATGATAGTATAACTCTAGACACTTCATGAGGGGTAATTCCTCCACACCATTTGTAGGAAAGGTAATTCACAGTGATGAGAAACCACAATGGAAATTCCAAAACCACCTCACCTCAATGGTGGAGGAAAAAAATAACCAGACTCCCCCACCACTAAGATTCCTAAAAACATTCCATATTCACTATGATTGATATAGCGAGAGTTTTGATTCTTGAAGCATCCACTTCCTCGTAGTTAGTAGTTACGGATCACCACACCCCATGAAACACACTAGCTAAAAAAATACTTTTACCCAGACAATGACTTTCAAGATACACATAACCATTCTATCTCACTCTCAATAAAGAGTAGAATGAAAAAGGAACATAGTGAAGCCATTCAATGTCACTGAGCACAACTACCACAACCGAGAGAATCACCATATCAGGATGGTTCTTTAATCCAATCCCAAACAGCTCTCTATTTCATCAAATGGGCCAATGAATCATTCAAAGAGGTTGATTTAACCCTTGAAATGAATCATTAGTCAGATAAACTAGAAATATTTCCAACATATATCCATCCATGGCCACATCACAACATCCAAAACATATTTAGAAACCCAATGAACAGTAGCCCAAAACTGAACCACCGACAAGACCCCATCTCAAGACACCTCATGATTATGACTTCCAGATCACAAGGAAGAATATAAAATAAGGAAAACTTCTAATACATAAGGAAAACCAACCAATTAATCTTCATTTTATAGAAAAATCCACCATTTTTTCAGCTCAAAACAATTTTGAAAAAAATACTAACATGGTGGATTTCTATATTCACCAATGGTGTTTCATCAAGTCTCACTCACATACACATTTTCATTCCACCCAATAACCCAACCACCATGTCATACCTTCTATCCATCCATATATATATAAATCTCTGCATGTGATCACCCATGAAAATTTCAAAGGCTAAAACAAAACAACTTCATTCCAAAAAAATCATGTACCATCCAATGGAACAATAACCCCCATGTCAAAAAATGTTTTTATATATCACAAAACATATAAACTTCATTAAGAGAAATTTCTGTAAAAAACTACCCCTTTTATAATTAAAAACATTTAAAATAACCAAGCTACTCTGAACAACCACCTTCTATTTTTAAAAAATCACTAAGGTCACTTTTCATAATCTGATGGCCACAGAGACCAAGACCCTTTCTAGGAAAATAGTAACCACTAAAACCCAATTTCCTTAACCAATTAATCAGTTTCAAACAACTTTCAACAGAAAAAAATACCTCATTTGACAAAATGTTTGATAATCACCTTAAAATGATCCTCTCTTTTAAAACATTTTATTCTAACAAACATAATTTCTGATTACGGAAAATCTAATACTGTCAATTAATTTTCACTTTATATTTGAGATTTGTTTCACAAAACCCAACATTATAAAACCTTTCTTATATTAAATATTGAAAACCAATTTCCGAATTTCTCACACTAGGTTTTTAAAAATAAAATTTTAATTTATTAAAGGACCAAGAGACCCACAAAATGGAACTACTGTCAGTGGGTGACTTGACCATTTGGTTGGAAGACACATGTGAAACACACCACCAACATAGAGAGCATTATCAAGACCAATAACCAGATCCACATGCTTCTTTAAGACTTGTGAGATCACATAATCCATTATTCCAACTCCCCTTGTCATATCCCAAAACCAAAAAATCAACATGAACCAAGAACTCCCATAAAACCAGACTTCCCATGGAAAACCAAGGATCAGAACAAGAAAGAGGTCGTGACGCTCTTACCTCACTTACCCATAAAGTCCCAATAATCATACTACATATATATTTAAATCTCCAAAAATAACCTGATAAATCTAAAAATAAAGGTCCACTAAGAGCTGACCTCCTCTGATACCATTTTTTGGCGAACCAGCGCGAGTCAACCCTGAACAGGTCACCCAGGTCAGCCCATGTCAAGTCCCTAGATGCATTCTTGATCCTCTTGGGATAGAGACAAGCACAGATGGAATCAGTAGAGTGAAAAAGTAATTTTTTACCCCACATATAAACAATTAATCCATCATAATAATGAAATAGACAGCCTAGTACACATTTATATAAAAATTGAACTGAACATTATTTTCACATGGAAGTCAATGTTCAACTTAAATGAACAACTAAACCATCCAAATCTAATAAAAATCATCATATGACCCATTTAGTCACTCTCAAACATAATTATCACATGTCTCCCAAGCCTATCAAACTCTAGATGAAACATACACAGGGGCTAAAAACAGAAGAAGACTATAGGCATGAGTATTAAAACTCAGTAGGTTAGCCTGATATTTTTTTTCCAATGCATTTCCTTTAAAATAAAAGAAACATAATTTCCATGATTGAAATAATATATATAAAATTATATTTTCGAAACATGGTTCCATGATATACTCATTTTAAAATAAAATGGAATCATGTTTTAATAACTAGAAAATATACTAATCAATTTCAAATAGATGCAATTCCAATTGAAAATTTAAATATCGAGGGATGATTTAAATAATGTAGAGTTTTTAAAATAATACACACTCCCCTGAAATTATAATCCAAACATTCCATATGAAAATTTTGAGTACAAAAAGCCAATGTGAACCAGTCATGGGAACACCCTTATGCACTATTTCATCATCGGCCCCAGGTACCACATATATCAGTGTAAAAGTAACCATTAAAAATATATGTTCTTGTGAAAAATCCACTAGCATGGAAAAATACCAAAAAAATAGTGGTCCCCAACATCATCATCATTGTTTTTTTATTCTTTCATTGTCAATCATTTTATGTGAAACATAGACAAAACCACTCTAGATCAATGGAATACTAATACACGTCCTCCCTCCTAGATACTCGGGTATCCCTTTAGTACTCAATAAAGATCCACATATTATAAAATACACTTTTACTATGAAAATTTAATTCCTAAATCATAAACACACAAACATCCCACAAACATGATTCAAATTTCATTCACGGATCAATAAACCATTTAATAATATTATAAAACAATTTAAAGAAAAATATTGAGGATTTACACTAAAATTCCATTCAAAAATGCACTTTTAAGTATAAACACCCACCATAACAATTTCTAACCTTATTTGAAATCCCCAATTCTATTTAATAAATCAATTTCATGGATCATAAAATTTCTCCAAGTGATAAAACATGAAGTACACATGAAAACCATTTTTACTAGAAAAATGCCGAATGGGCCTTTATGAATTCTTAAAAAAACATTTAACAAAATAACTAATTAAAATATTAATTAAGAGGTTATGAAACACCATTTTTAGAAATATTAAATATACTTAAACCAATCAAAATCTATGGTTACACATTCAAAACCCATCCACTTCTGTAAAGGTGCCAAATAGGCCATTTATCGAGAACACGGGCCAAGGCACCCTAAAAACCGATACTCACTTCATTATAAAACCAAAAAACATATTTCAATCCACATAATGAACCCATAAAAATTTATTCACGTGATTCCAATAATTTAAATAAGCTAAAAACCATTTTATATCACCTTGAGCACACAAAATCCAATCGGGAACTTTCTCGAAATCGAGGCATGAAACAACTAATAAAATATCTATTTAACACCAAAAATGATACAAAAACAGTTTTTCATGCCATAAAATTATATAAATATCCAAAAAAAGTTCAAAAAAATATATATCATGTGGGAACTAAATTTTAGCATTTAAACAAACACATATTGTGCCCACTTTAACAAAATAACACAATTTTCACAAAAAAAAGGCGTAAAATACCCTTCATGCACACTATATATATGAAAAAAGGTGAAATGAAAAATAGAATACCAATAAGGTTAAAAAATTAATAATCATGTGAATCTTGAATTATAATGGTATCGATTTGGATAACCTACCTCAAACCCAAGGTAGAATAGAAACTCACACCCGACAACAATATCTGAGGGTTTATAAACACTAATCCTTCAAATACCCAAACCAAATGAGAAATAACCCCATAAAAATCATGGGATAACATAACCCTATATCATTAATGAGAAAGGGATAATATATATCCAAGAAAAATCGAATGGATGTAGAGGGAGGAGGAGAAATGAGAAGGAAACCCACCATGATAACTAGAGAACTATTCATTATCCCTTATATCCACACCCTTAGTGGAGATGTAATGCATGGTAACTAAAATAAGAAGATACATAGGTATTTAATAACCATGTAAAGAATATTTGGGTAAAAAATTGTTAAAAATTAATTATTTATGTAAGAAACAAATTACCTTTCCAAATTTGGATCTTTGAGAGTCCTTGAGGAAGTTCGGCCTAATCCCCGATGAACGTGTGGTCCAAAGAGGTAAAATGGATCATGGGGGAGAGCCTATGGTTGGTGGTCTCTATTGAAAGTTATAATTTCTGAAAATTATTAAAATTTTAATAATTTATAATATAAAAAAAATATTATTTTTAACTTGAGATGGGATCACAAGTTGGCCTAATACCTAAATAAATATCCAAAATCCACCATGATTATGAATTTATATGGGGTCCAAAAGTATATGGAGATTTTAATGGGTGAAGGGAAGAAATGTGAATTGATGAATTGGAGGAAAATATTTAATAACTAAGGAGTTATAAAATATACAAATTTTGTTTTTAAATATATAAATCGGCTCACAGTTTTGACAAAACATGAAATAACCACCTTTTATTTAGTAAACCCTCCAACATGCTATGGAAAATTCATGGTAAGATGATTATAAATAGATGGAACTTCAAAATTAAAAATTCATATCAACCAAAACCCACAAATAACTTTTGGGATTTCTAATGAACTGGATCATAACCAAGACATGAAAAACTGGGTGTGATACATGATCAGACCCAAGAAGCTTTCTCTCACTTGATTTTTCCCAACATGTAGGTGTTCTACATCACTTTCCATATAAAGCATCATGGGGTGCCATTTAAATTATTATATAGAAAATATTTTTTTAGTAGAACTTGATGGGAGATGTTGATCCCATCCACCTTTGAATTCTATTTAGCATGTTCTTAGCATGTCCTTGAGTGATTGAATATTCCTTTCAGATTATCCATCAGTTTGGGGGTGATAGGATTTACTTAAATTCAATTTGTTATATTGATCATGTTGATAACTTCTCCAGAATTTTGATTTGATCCTTGGATTATAATCATATATGATAGAATATGGAACACCATGCATCCTTACCACTTCACATAAATCCTTGAATGTTGACCAATAATAAAATCACCCAAAATTAATATAAAATGTTTAATCATAGTGAGATTTTCCATTATAACCCATGTCACATTTTTTCCTTTGTATGTTCTTGGGAGACAGATGAAAAAGATCATAGTGATATTATCCCACTTACATACTGGTATGGATAGTGGTAGTAATAACCCTTTTGAAATTTTTCTCTCTACCTTCACTTGCTGACATACCAGGCACCTTATAGTGTAGTCAGCCAACTCCCATTTCATATTATCCGACCAAAAATTAATCACGAAGGTCCCTATACATTTTCATGATTATAGGATGTATAGAGAAATTATATTTAAGACATTTATCAATGAGATATTTATATATTTCTAGAATATATGTAACATATAGTCTTGTATGAGATTTCAATACACCTTATTAAACAATACTGAAGTCATGAAACATCCAATCATTCACAACCTCAAACTTCATTTGTAAAAAAGGATCTTCTTTTTAATATTTCATATTCTTATTTAGTAAAGATTGTTTAGAAATCATTTGGGATAGGTTTGATGACATCCCTTAACATACAATTCCTATGTCCAATTTCACTAGTTATTTGATTTAAGGATCCCTTTGAATCCTCATTATGGACAGGACAACTAGGTCATTCCTTCATAATAAATTGGCGACTTTGTTTTCTTGTCTGGGATGATAATGAATTGAACAATCACATTATTTATGATGTTCCAACCATCACCTATGTCTCTTGTTAAATTCCTTTTGTGTGAAAATACACATCAATATTTGATGGTATGTGTATATATCACATTTTCCCTTATAAATATAATGCTTCCATATCATCAGAGATAAAAAACTGCAGCCATCTACAGGTCATTCATAGAATATTTTTTCCCATGAATATTTACATGTCGAGAAGCATAATTAATCACCTTTTCATTATTCATGAGAACTCACCCAAGAACATTCCGAGAGGAATCACTAAAAATAATGAATTCTTCTCCACTTGAGGTAAAGTTCAAATGGGTGCAATAACCAATCTCTTATTAAGCTCTTATAAACTTCCATAAAACACCTTTTTTTAGAAGAACTTGACCCCTTTTCCAATTTACATGTTTTATGTATTATAATGTCTTGAATTTTGTTTCACAAACCTACTATAATATCTTACTAATCCATAGAAACTATAAATCTCAGTTATTATTTTTTTTCTTGAGGCCACTCCTCTACAAAAAATTTTCTTTGCATTGTCAATTATGTTTCGTTCATAGGATAGAGTTTTCTCCAATAAAGACACTTTTTTAACTAAAAATCATATTTTTTGAACATTCCAAAAATACACTCCTTCCGTAGAGTTTGAAAAATTACCCTCAGATAATCCTCGTACTCCTCGCAACTTTTAAAATATATCAGGATATCATCAATAAAAAGTACAACAAAGTAATCAAGATATTACTTAATTACTATATTCATCAAATCCATAAAAATTGAAACAGAATTAGTGAATAAAAAGGTCATACAAACTCATAATTCTTATATCGTGATTAGAAGACAGTTTTTGAAATATCTTTTTTATCACCCTCAATTGATAATAACTAGATCCAATATCAATGTTAGAGAAGAATTGAACCCCATGATGTTGGTCAATTAAGTCATCAGTTCTTGGAATATGGTATTTGTTCTTTATTTTGGTCCTATTTAGTTTTCTATAATCAATTCATAGCTCCATTGATCCATCCTTCTTCTTCACATAGAGAATAAGTGCTCCCCAGGAGACACACTCGGTCAGACAAAACCCTTCTCTAAAAGATCTTTTATTTTCTTATTTAATTCCCCCATATCCTTATTTTCCATTCTATAAGAGTGCTTTGATAACAAATATAAATAATTATGAGTTCAATGGATAATTGTACCTTTCTTTCGGGGGGATATCTAGGTAAATTCCCAGGAAATACGTCAATGTATTCATGGGATATTGGAAAATTTTCTATCCTTGTACTCTCATTTCCTTATTCTTATTCACTTATCAACTCCACATATAAGGCTACAAGAGGTGATTCTAGACAAGCATCCAGTCGACAAATTTCTCATTGGAAAATAACTATATGTTTCTTATTCAAGACTACTAAAATTTCCTTTCTTCTATATTTGATATTAGCATTATACATTGAGTGCCAGTCCATACTTAGTATAATGGAAATTTCAAACATGGTATTGAATAATAGATTTTAGATAATATAATTATAACTAAATTTAATAATAGTGTTTCTAAACAGTGATTATTCATGGCTAATCCCACCATGAGTCTTGAATGATAAATCTACTTTTTAAAATTCAGGGGTTGATTCAATATTCATTGTAAACATGGAGAAAAAGAAAAGAATTCATATATCTATAATTAAACAATGTAATTTATAACTATGAGAGAACAACAAGTGTTCCTTGCACTACATCATTTGGAGCTTCAATATCAGCTATCTTGATAGAAAAATCATGACCTTTCTTCCTTGGACTTCACTAAGACTGATGATGATTCCCCTGCAGTACCCTCGAGTTTAATCAGTGATTTTCAATGTTCTCCTGCTATCCACACATAAATAACTGGACATTAGGTAGATAATTCACCATATTCAATTTTTCATCAGTGTTGGGATGTTTAGGCTTCACCTCACTAGGACAATTCCGCATAATATGAAAATCTCTTCCACTCTTGTAGCAATCCACACTCATAAGAAGGAAGTTCCATGAATTCTTCTTTCCACACATATTACACATGGGATATTGCACTTTTATGTCCCCTATTCCTTGTTCAAAAACCTCCCTAATGTTGTATCCATTTATCTTTTCTTGTCTTTGGATTTATGAGACAAATCAATATCACAAAACCCCATTTTGACTTTCATATCTCTCTGAACAATCTCCTCATAGCTATCATAGTATTGGTTGGCTAGATTCATTAGTAGATGAGGTCTTACTCCTCCAAATAATCTATCAAACTATTCATTAGTATCTATGAAAAATATATAGATGAAACAAGAATGTCTTTTTGAAGTTCATCTCGAAGCTTCCAACAGATTCATTCTCCTTCTACTTCAACATGAGAAACTCCAACACCATTTTTTTCTCATCGAATAAGGAAAATACTTATTGAATAAGATCCCTATGAACTCTTCCCCCTCGATGGATTTATCCTCCACTCATAGCCTAATGTTTTTAATTAGTTCCCACCACTGATCATCTTATCCCTCTATGTAGTAAACATCAAGGTTGACCATCCCTTGATCTGAATAGCGGTGCACTGAAAATATCTTATCGAGGGTGCTGATCCACTATTTAGAAATCAATGGGTCTGTAGATCCACTGAATATTGGTGGTCGTTGATTACTAAGGGGACTCAACATAAAGTTATTCCATTTTTGGTGAAATGGGTATCCCATATTTATTCATGTTATTTCCAATAACATGAGTTAGATGGTTAATCATTCTCATGAAAGTTTTCATTCATGATTCCATCAGATGGTCTTCAGGGCATGGTCCATTTCAGTCACCATTTTCACTGTACCACCAATTGAAAACAATTATTCTAAATAAAATAAAATTTAGTGATAAAATTATTTCATTTAAAAATATTATATCTATAAAGGATTTTTAGATCATAATACATCATGCTTAAGAATGTTATTCTTTAAAAATAATTACATTTCACTATAAATCTTTCATAATGATTCATAAAACCTTTGTGGAGAATGGCCATTTATTGTGCACTAGCTCCCATTTGATTCTAGATAAAAGTGGTGATTTTTGATTTTACCATTAGATATATATGGGCTAGAGCCACATCCACTTGTTCATATTCAGATAGGGATTTATTTGTTTGGAAATAACTTACTTAATATTTCACCAAAATAATAGGAATTTTTCAAATATTTAAACTATTATATAAGGTTATTTCTATGGTTTTAATATCATCATTTCCACAAATAACTAAACTATCCATGGATACAAACTATGAAATCCTAATTTTTTATTACCGAACTTATCATTACATTTTAAAAATAGAGGATCTTTAATGTCTACTGTCAAAGATAAAAGGTACATAACAGTTGAAAACATATAAAACTTATCTTAATACCCTTGAAAGGGTTATTTAAATTTTCATCCAAAGTACAATTACTAAATCTCATAACCTGGGGAAATTCATCAAAATAAATGTTGGGCATAAGGCCTGGTAAGGGAAAACGGGGAAAATAGTTCACATGTGAACCGAATATAATACAATAAGAACATGAGGAAATATCATAAAGGCATGTGATGAAAAATAACATTATAATAATAATTTTAATTATATCTTGAAAATGGGTATAAAAATCATAATTGATGTATTCATAATTATATCCCCAAGGTCCATCCCTATGGTGTTATAAAAATTACCATGGTTATTCATTAAGGTATCATAAAACTTTTCATCTCAAGAAATTAATTTCATTCACCAATTCATTAGAGCACTCTCCAGGCAAACCATTAATATTTCATTATTTTCATGTCATACAAAGATATAATAATCAAATTTTTCATAAATAACCAAAATATAATAAAAGAAAAGGGTTTCATATAAACATGGTGGCATTATAAAAAGTGACTAAAAACACATCATTATGACATTCATAACCCATAAAAAAGAATGTGGGTTTTATGTATGTTAATTATAAAATCAGATATATAATATTTATGTCATTAGGAATACCCCTGGAAATGAATTAGGTTTGGTTGTTCACATAAATAAAATAAGATTATTTCTTGAAAAAAATTCTATATATTGAGATGAAAATTCTGCAGGATAACATCTATGAAACATGGTTTTATAAAACATTAAAAAGAGAGGTGATATGGGTAACCAATTCTTAAAAGACTCATTATAAAGTATATGCAAAGAATAAAATGTAAATGATATCATGGTATGGAAAATTGAATTATATACCACATAGATGAGAAATTGAATGGAAAAAGAAACGTTGATAATTCCAATTCCTTGTTGAGTAAATTCTATAACATTACGATCAAGACCTTGGGGGATTGAGGTAACATTGGGAGGACTCCTTGTGATATATAAAGACCAGAGCTTTTTTGAGGGTGAATATGGAATTAAAGGAATGACATTATGGGTTGGTATTTTTATCAAATGTGGGGGAATAATTTATTAATTTCCAAGGGATGCCTCAGTAGTGGTATTTAAAAAATCATGGGCTTTACCATTGTATTTTCCCAGGGCTTTAGCCACTTGGTACATCCCAAATAATATTTTAATCCAAATGAGTTGATCAGAATTTTAAAATACATATTATATCATTATGATGTGATAAAACCCAGTGAAAACTCGAAAACTATATTTTTATTGTTCCCTGAAAAACAAAACATTTTATAAAATTATCTTAAAATCGCCCAAAACTAATATTATTGTTATAAACATAAAAAAGAACATAATTTTTTTAAAAAATTTCTAAATATGATTTATTTAGTTTTTATGTAAAATTGTTATTTACCTGAAAAATTATTAATACTTAACTAATAATTTCAGAAACAGTTATTTACATATGCTATTATATCATATTATGATTCAGGATTTCTAAATTATATTTATACTGAATTAAATGAGGTTACTATTCTATTGCTCATATTACTATTCATACGGGTAATAATACTATTCATAATTTACTATTCATCATAAATTAAGTAGATCTTATAAAACTCTAGTTTTCGTTCTAGTCACAACCATATATGATATATTTTTATAATAATTTCATGTTATTAATTATTTAATGTATTATTAATTTTTTAAAAGAATAAGTTTTTTAATATTCATCAATAAAATGAAAGATGGAAAAAAACTAAAAAATCATCTATATTTATTTTGACATTTGAAATTAAAAAATGATGGTTTATTTACCATATTTAGAAATAACAATTTTATTTATACAAATGCATTAGACAAAATAACTAAGTCCTCATTACAAAGACCCTTATAACACTTGAATAATACCTAAGAGTAAGATGTGTAATGGTGATAGAATCTTGGGGAGGCTCGAACAAAATTTCTCAAGTTGTGATTTATATCAACTTGAACTTCTCATGTTGGTGATTACAGTCTAGATTTACATGTTAAAGGCCAGATTGAGATTTGTACAGAGAAAATCCCAATGACGCTACCTCCTTCCCAATAATCGATAGATGGGCTTCGTATGGCCCATGTCTACTAGATGAGGTCATCGACACTTCTTTCTATATTAAATTATTATTATTATTTATATTTTAAATTACAATAATTTTTTTTAAATAATATATTATTGCTTCCAATGTTCATGTTGACCGATGGTAACATTTCATTAATAAAAATATACTTTTTATTGATTATAACACAATAAAAAATACATTTTCAAGAAACAAAATAGTATTCAATAGTTAGGGTTATTACAACCTACTCCTATAATAAAGGTGGTTAGAACCCCTTGGTCAAAGGTTTGGCATCTTTAAATACACAGCGCCATCAAATATAGTTTCATACATTAATTGGATTAACTTCATTGTGTGTAAATCTAATCAAAGGGACATCGAGAAAAGAAAAAAATAACAATAGAAATAAAATTGAGATTCATGTCATGGAAGAATCTTTTCTTGCATATGTATGCCACTCATATTAACCAAAAACATAAAATAATATTTGAGATGAAAATTATGAACTCCTTAACCACTCCCATGTCAATTTTTGATTCGTAGCCTCATTTTTTAGGGTTTTAGAACACTTACTAGAAAGTGATTATAAGAGAAGAATAATAAGAATAAAAATAAAATAAAATGGATGAGTAAAGAAGATAAAATTACAAACATGAAATTGAAATTTTTTATAAGAATTGAGAGATATATATATATAATACAATGAATAAAAATAAATTAAAATGATATAAAATAAAATGAATTATATTTGTTTGGGCAATAATAAAATTTAAATATGAAATTAAATGGTGGATAAGGAGAATAAGAAATGGGATGGATGAAAATGAGTTGAAATAATAACTAAAATACGTGATTTATATTAAAAAAGTAAACTAATATTACAATTACAATAAAAATATACTACAATGTATATATAAAAATTAAAAATTAATGAGATAGAAAACAAAATGTAGCTTCATTGTCAAACTGCTTTGGTGTATTCCCTCCTTTGGCCTCACAATAACCTCAATACTGGTAGAAAACAATATTTTAACAAGAAAATGAGGAACCATGACATTCTATACAGTCCATGAGCTTCCGAATCTCCCTGAAGAAATTTAGTTTTGAGACAAGAGGTGAGGTAATGTTAACACTCTATAAAACCAGGTGTTTAACATTTGCAGTGGACATGGTGAATAGGGGTAGTGTCATCTTGGTCTGTGTTTTTCTTTTTTCGAGGGTCATGCATGGTCAGAGGGATGTGGTACTTCTTTCAAGAATTTTTTATTATTTTTCTTCTAGAATTTGTAAATGTTGATGAATGAAATTGACAGTATCTCCTTCATCTGGACTTTAAAGTGGTTGTATGAAATCTAGAATAGACTACATCGTGATCAATCAAGGTTCATGAGGTTAGCCCATGGTGATCAGTGTTGCGATGGTGGATCTCTATTGTGAGAAATGTCCTCCAAGAAAATAAATAGTTTATCTTTGGTATCATAAAAGGCTTCTTGTCAATGTTCAAGGTGGAGAGTGTTAACACTCATGTGTCAGAGCATGGTGGTTCAAAATTTATCAGATATGACATCATCCTTGTTAAATGATAAATTGTTCTTGTTACTCTATCCCACATATAATTGTATAAATGAAGGTAACTAGTCTATAAGCCAAGGTGTGTGATGGGGGCTCAGAATACATGTTTTGGGTGTGGGATACATTATAATGCATGCACACACATCGGCAACACACACTATGTGCGGACCCAGGGGCCTTATTCCAATATATTTTATCCACATTCTTGACTCCCCATGTGCCACCGCATCATTTTGATTACCCCATACTCTTCCTCAAGTTTTTTCACTCCCATGGCCTTTGATGTCTAGTCGTCCTATTGCGACTGGCTAGGTGGCTTTTTGCCTCTATGATTTAGGGTCGACCTTTGTTGGATCATCCTTTTAGTAAAGTAATCACATGAACAATAATATTTGATGCCATGTTAAAAAATAATAAATTATTCATTCAACCCCAAATAAAATTCCAAATTCAAATGCAGCATTTTTACCTCTTAAAATATACTTCAATGTTTTAGTTCAATTTTTACATAATTTTATATTGTGAATAATATCATATTCGAATTTATTAAAATGAAATTTAAAATAATTAGAAATTACAGAATAAAAATTCATGGAAATGATTGTGTAAAATACCCCCACAATTAAACCATTATTGTCATCAAAAATTAATTCTAGAAATTTAATTCAGAGGGAACTAATATTAACATTACTCAAATTTCAATAAAATAAAAATAATTAACTATCAATGTCAAATTAGATTTTAAAAATCCTCATAAAATTTAAAATAAATTTATAATTTTTATAATAATTCGATTATTCTAAACATTTTATTTTTCCCTTTTGAAATTTTTGGAGCTTTTCTTTATTTTATTCATGTTCTTCATTTCATTATTAATAAACATTCCAACTCATGATTTATTTTTCTTAAATATTCTCAGTCATCATCCATGATATAAATTATCTAGATTTATACGAATATCATGTGAAAATGTTCTTTATACATAGGATAGAAAAGAAAATAAATTCTCCACATTGTAAATACTAAAGACAAATAAAATCAAGATTATTTTTTGATCAGGGTTCATAATACTTTTAGGCTTATGGTTGGTAGTAATTGATGTTCAAAAAATAATTCTAAAATAAATGGTTGGTTTCTTAATGTACAATTAATGAAATCAAAATTAATATCTCAATGTAATTCTCCCCATTATAATAGGACTCCCACTTCCAATACTCAAATTATGGTCATGGATATTTTAATCAAAATTAATTATGTAATCCTTCTTGAACATTTTTCTATATTAATATTATTTTTAAATTTTTTCAAGTACATTTAATAATTCTTCACATTTATCAAATGTAATTCTTGGAATAAATATCACATCCTCCACCTCACCACATATGATATTAATCATTAGTCCATTGATGGTTTTTTTCGATTCTTCTAAGAAACAACATATTCAAAATTTTAATTTTTTTTCAAGAAGGGGATACAATAAAGAATAATGAATGAATCAACATCATTTTTATATGACCACAAATAACAATTAGTCACTTTTTCATTGCAATTAATTTCATCCATTTTATCATGAATTTTCCAACCCCCACACTTCATCATTGCAATATCATACAATTACTAAGAGGAGTATAGGAATGTATATAAATGGATTGAAAAAATTATCATCATAATAAATTCCATTTATGGTATAAATGGTATAAAAGAGGATTAAAATATATGGTTTTATCAAGGATAAAATATTTTCAAATGATGACACAATCATTTTAGATTTTGTTTTTTAGAACCATAGCTTTGACATATTCAAATAAAAGTTTGAGCTGGTGACATGTCCCAATATCAGTCAAGATATATTATCAATATAAAATAATATTTTCATGGTCAAAAATCTACTCTATAATGGGAATATAAATTGGGAAAATAACTTAAGGCATGAAAAATTTTAAGAAATAAATTAGCTTGAATTTTATAAATCTAATGCATGAAAAAATAATTGAAAATTTCACATACATAAATATAAAAGGTTCCTCAAAATAAAGAGTCATTATTTTAACATCCATTATTAACATTAATCATAAAATTATCCATTATAATTATTCAATATCATTATTATTGAACTATAAAACATGGAATCAATGGATTCTTAAAGAACTCATGTCTCCTGGATAAGACTATTATAGCAAAAATTCTTGTATGGTCATGCAATTAAAATTTAATGCTCAAAACATGTTTTCATAAAATAATTTAGGGAGTTTAAAAATTAAACATTAAATGTGAACTCCATTTCCCATGATTATTTTTCATCTTTCATAATTTATTATTTTGGACTTCCCTATTCAATCATGAACTTAACAAATAAAATTAAATAACTCTACCCAAGGATCATCTTTAACACTCAATAAGACAGGGGGTGATCTATATTCTAGACTAATCCTAATAGTGTACTTGTAATCAAATCTCATATAATACATATAAAAGGATATTACATTTTTAATTCCTCTATGTGGGCCTTTCATTTTAAGAAGCATCATAGGTAAGTAGCAACTATTATCCATAAGATGATGTTGTGTGTACCTTCTTATAATTGAAAAACCACATGTTGTTTTCCCATATTTAAATTCATTAATTTTGGTGAGGAATGGTCCATTGATAGTGTATACCAAATACATCATCTTCAAATTTATGTATAGATTTCATGGTGGGGGAATGATAAATTTTGGATAATAAAAATTATTGGTTTCTACTTTTTCATCATCCTCTTCTGTTTCCACTAATGGCTCAACACATGATGTATGAGTTGAATGATTAAAGGGAAAGTAAGTTGATATTTATACATAAATAAATTTTGAATTTTAATTATTTATAAATATATCTAATTTATTATGATAATCCCATAAAATGATTTACTCAGGAATAGCTACTTAGGTATCCCCATGGACTTCATAAAATTTATGTTCATAAAAATAACTGAGCTTTATTTGATCATCAATAGATGCATGTTTTGTTTCATTATCTTCCTATAAGGCATGGAATGAATTAACCAAGTATAAAAATTCATAAGAAATAAGGAATGATAACCTATTTAAATTCAATATGATCAAAAATAAAATATTTTGAAATAATATTATATCCTCGAGTTTTTTTTAGGTCAATCAATTCTCAATGGTGAGTTCCTCTTGATGTTGTATCTTAGTGGATGGTGGCAGGAAGTGCAGATCCTCCAAATTTTCTTCAAATTAATCCACATAGGTGGTTTGTTACTATGTGGATAGAAAAATATGAAATGATTTTTCCTCATATACTCTTATGTGAATAGAGAGTTCATGTTTTACCTCATATTAATTTCAATATTAATCATCATCTTGTTGATCTCCCACATACAGCTCAGTGGAGAATTCTACCTCATCATGCATCCATTGTCGCTCATCATGGTCATCATGGATCTAGTTCAAAAAATGGTTGGGATTTTTATATTACCTGAGTTACGCCACAACTTTTTAGATATCATTAGAAAAATATATAAAGCCAAGTGGCTCATCATCTGGTTGAGGTTCATGTTCCTCAGGGTACACACTGATGTTCATAGTTATCAAATACATTTTTCCTTGTATATTTTATGCCATATCTTCTAAGATTTTCAATATAATATTTGACTTTTTTTAATTTACCCTAGAATTTATAATATTGAATTTTTTCAAAATTATTGGGTGAAAACAAAGATGAATCTATTTTTTTCTTTGTCAATTATTGATAAAAGTCCCGGAAGTAGTCCTAGAATTAAGTTAACACTCTCTCAAAATCAATCATAATTGGTTGTTTAAGGGTCATAATGGGATCCTGAATTATTTACATGAATTTCTATACTATGATGAATTCTCTTCGAGATCCCATGATATTTATGAAAATAATGATGCATTGTCATCTATATTCTAGGGATATTCAGATACAGATTCATAAACCTACATGTTTCTATTCTATGACGAATAATAATTATATGAATACATCATTGAAGAAATAATTTTTATGGGGTTTTTTGTTAAATCAATAAAAATAATCTATTGTCTAAAAATAAAAAAATGCGAAGAAGACCCTACTTATCTCCCTGAAAACAATGCCAATTTTAAAGTACTCATGTCATAGTGTGTGAAATTGTTTTCCCCTAATTGATCATAGTGGATGACCAGGGTTGTCACAAATGAGAAGACTTTAATTTTTTTCACTCACATAATCTAATCATCCTAAATCTAATTATTTTTTTAATTTATTATTTTTCAAAATAATGATAATTTTTTTGTTAATAATTTACAAAAAAATTAAATGACGTGAAATATAAAAATTTAAACTAAATTATAAATAAATGATAAACAAAATTTGATTTAGAAGATAGAACTTTGTAATGAGTTTTGTTTTGGGTTTAATCATTATTATCCATTAGTTTTTAAAATATAGTTTGATAATCCAATCACGAAATCTCATGATTCATCAATATCATTTTATTTATTTTTTGAAATATATAATGTGTTTAAGAAATATATATTCAACACCTACTATAATCAATGCTGATATCACACCTTGGTAGAGGGTGTGAAATCATCTTGGTTTTATCTCAATATAATTATGTTTCATCCTTTTATTTGCTCAAATCCATCATGTAAATAGTTAATCATAGGAAGAGTGGGAAAATCGACGAATCAAAATAATATAAATAAATTTTAGATACACATAATGGGGTGTAAATCTATATAATCATAAATCCATTCATATTTATCCCAATCATTAAATAATAATTAGTATTTATTTCTTGAACAACTTATCCATCCTTGGAAAATCCTTATATAGTCCCCTCATTGTAGAGGGTAAGACATAACATGGGGGAATGAGAAAATAGGTTAAGAAGAATTAATGTAAAATTAAAATAAAATGTATGTGAGTTGAAGAAGAACACAAACACATGAAATTACAAAAATTATTGAATATAGAGAGATATAATAAAAATAATAAAAATAAAATGAAGAAAAAAATATATTTGTTTACCGAATAAAAAAATTTAAATAAGAAAGAAGAAAGTATGGATGAAGAAGAATAGTTAGAGGGGTGGATAAAACCACCATGATAGAATAATTAAAAGGAATGATTTCTATATACCAAAAAAACTAAATTATAATTTCATTTAAAATAAATCAAAATTAAACATTAATAAAATAAAACTAAAATATATGAAACTATATATAAAAGGTTTCTACATGGCCAAACTACGTTGATGGATTCCCTCCCAGGGCCTTCCAAAACCCTCAATAGTGATAGAAAACCTTCTTTCTATAGTTAAATGAGAATCCTTGGCAACCTATCTAATTCATGATCACTTGGATCTTCCTTCTCCAATGAAGTTTGAGAGCCAGGGTGAGATAATGGAAATACTAGAAAATATTAGTTCTTTAAAATGTGTTGTGGACTAAGTCCATAGGAAAAGAACCTTGTTTGGTCATCTGTGGTACTTCCATGGGGCCATTCACAGTTGAATGCATGTGTTAATTGTGAATGGAAGTGGTCCAAAAACATCACCCATACAGAAATAGTAATACATGGTAGTGGTGGATTTTCTTTAAAATGTCCTACAATGCGACCATATGAAGGTTGATATGGACTTCATGGAGATTGATTGAGGGGTATGAGGAGATCACATTATGATTAGTGGTTGAATGGTGGTTCTCAAACTAGTAAGATACCTACATTAATATCTCTACTACCTCAAAGGTAACTACAATTCGTAAAATACCTATATGAATATCTCTACTATCTCAAAGGTCCAAACAAAATGGGGTGATATATTTCCCTTTTTGTGAATTTATCTATGACCCAATCTAGGGGAAACTTGAACAGTGACCAGATTTCCCACCTCGAACCCCCATGATCAAATATGACATTCGGTTAAGACATCTTCCACAAAAGAGTTTTTTAAATACATTTATGAATTATATAAACTTTTTATGAAGTCTCCTGAACATGATGAAGACCCAGTAGTATAGCCTCAACTACCTCTAACTATCATAGGGTTGAATGGAAATACCTATCGTAACGGGCCTCACACTAATCCATTTGAATAATTTCCAAAATTATGTAATTGTAATAGAACTAAATGAGATTTATTTGTTTCTCCCTTGAACCTCTAAACTCAAGGAAACATACCCATAACATGTCCTCTAACACCCATATCATCAACTTGAACTTCAATTCAGTCTTAGTGTGATAATATGTACTCAATAGTATCTATATACCAAGTACTATATAAATCCCCTTCCCTAATAGAGAATTAAAGTTGGTGTCACAGTTTGATATTATAGAATGGGGAACACAATAATTGTGTAAAATATTTTTTATATATAGCATCCCAATCTTTTCAATTGAGATGGTCTAACAAATTTGTATGAAGTGTATGACATTTGTCAACATGTTGATGATTACCCATATAATGTCACTACATCTATTGGATATCGACAAATCATTTTAAAATAACTAATGAAATCATTCCATTTCCACTTCGGGGTGGATAGTTCCTATAGAAATCTGGAAGGCCACTAGTGAACAACCATGACATTTTTCCTGGTGGTGAAGCAATTAATGAAACATGTAATCTGTATCTATACACATGGGACCTAATATTGAAGACATATAACATGGTACAAATTGGTAAGTCCATGATGAACTATGTAAAAAGATTCATGGCATTCCCACATCATCTCTTCCCATATGTATGATGGAACCCAAATACATCCATGGAATATTATGATATCATTATTTTCAGAAACCCAATTAGGTTGTGGGTTATCACCAAAGAACTCTCCCTCAAGATGAGGCTATCCAGATATGATATCTTCTCATATGAACCCACCCTAGGATCATTGAATTCTGTGTTACAGCTACTAAAACAAGTTTATCGTGTTATTCCTCAACCTCCTAATACATATCAAAAAACAACTATTAAACTACTACTCACCTTAAGCCTCCTAGATTTCATTTTTCTAATTATTCATTCTCTAGGAGTTAGCTACTTCATTACACTCTATGTGTATATAATAATGATGAACACTGAATTAATGATGGTATTCTAATCACATGAATTGTTTGATATTCAAGACCCAATATGTGGAGACATATTTTTGGATTTTATGATTCATGTAAAAATATAACCAATCCACTAAAATACAATATATCCAACAATATAAAACATGAACCACAACCTCTATATCATGGTCATGTGTAGGGTAATTCCACAGAGGAGGTCTCGGTTAGAGGGACCCATATACTATAACCCAATCTCTATATATTAGAACATATCCTAGACTATCAACAAATGAATCAAAGTAAAAAATTTATATTCATACCGGATCAAGAATAATCATGATTGATGCTGAAGTATGTCACCCTTTCAACTCTTCAGGGGATATTTCACAAGATTCTGTCCATTACAACACCGCCCCCATTTTTTTCAATCCCATATGAGGCATTGAATGTTTTCAAAAATCCAGAATGAATCACCTATAATACTAATCCATCCTCAAGAAACTGCATATATCAAATACATTCATGGGATTATCCCAGGAATCCATGGTTCTCACCTTCAACGGTTCAACAGATCTGCAAGCTTATGAAATGATATTACCTAAGATGTGTACCTTATTGAACTAGAAGTGAAATTCCTTGGTCTCAAGATGGTTTTCATGGTCATTTCAAGTGAGAGAATACACCATGATATCAACACTGATGACTACCACGAATGAACAAAGATAATGCTGGAAACCCCTATTCAACAATACAATAATCATATCACACACATTCATGAGGTCAAAAGACATAACCAGATACTTGTACAAGCTATAACGAATTTTAATTTTGTTTTTGGCATGTATGATGGTCTCACACACACACACACCATATGGTATCATAAACTCAAATCAATATAAGAAAAATCCATTTCTTCTTGGAGCTAGTTTAGGAGGTCATATATTTATGGAAGTACATACCTATTCTTCACTATATGTTGGATCAACCATCTGTATTCCATTCACAAAATGAGGGAACCATCTTCCTTCATTGAAAAAGGACATGTTATCCCCTTGGTGATGTGTTCGGTTAGAGAAACTCCCATCACCTATATATATTATAACTTCTTCTTCTATTCCTGAAGCATTGTAGGTGCCATCATATAGGGAAGAACGCACATGATACCCACACCTGGAACAATATAAATGATCAACTCTACCTATCTAATAATATGTAAACTAGAGAATTCATCATGGAATATGTCCTAGAAAACAGAAGGGAATTATATAAGCCTTATTCCCTAATCTCTCATAAAGAGAATTTTTTTCAAGGTTTCCACTCCACCAATTCCATGATTCACTACTCTAGCTCAAATTTATTTGAAATTAAATCATCCCTTATAAATATATTTTCCCCCTATGTGTTCTAAATTATTCCCTTAGATGATAGTAATCAACATAGGAATGATACTGCACTAGACATTCCATACTGAGAATGGTGTCCAAGTTGGGCATTTTATGATAATGATATTCCATGTGAAATTTTACATACATATCTATATGGTAACTCCTTGAACTAGAATATACACTCTAATCATGCCCTTATTTGGGTGTTGAGGGTTATAAAACCCCAAAATTACTCTATCTCTAGGACCATGTATTTCATAAATATAACTGATATTAAGGATTGTGATGTCCCTATAGAAAATAGGGAATACAATTATTAAGAGTCAACTAGAATATTCACTCATACTTTAGAATCCCCCAAACATTGTTCCCCATGTGTAAGTCACAGATCATAAATATGGCCCAAATTCCACCCCTGAGATGCAACATGACTAATTTTTGTAGGTCTGTTCTACAAGAATTGAACCTCATATATCTGACAACCTTGTTCACAGCAACCTCTATGGCCAGATATGTTGGTAGAATACCGACTCTCAAGTTGATGTGCCACTATGGATCCAGTAAAAAGAAGAAATGATGATATATATCCCTACTCGCTGTATACAAGAGTAAACATTTTGCCTAAACGCTATTGTTCACTCATCCTAATGAATTCTCGACACTCGATTGGGATCCTTGTACACTATATATTTGTAGAGAATGTCCTAGAACACTAGTGACACACCGCATTGCTATTGGTATATGTAATTTGTCTTGAACATCCCCCACCTTCACCCTAAAAATGACTCTTCCATCCAATGGGTAAAAAATATCCCAACGTTTATGTTGATCCACCCTACTCACATTTTTAACTTCCCTCAAGTACTCCTCTCTGATGAGGCCCTAGTTTACAATATATAAAATTTTAGTTATTTTAAACACATTCACATAGGATATGATAGAGTATAGAGTTCCATTATTGAATTTCTTTATAGTCTGCAACTCTTCACCGAAAATGATTGGAGAAAAGCACATAATCTTGGTGATACAAGACAATTATTCAATGAGAAACATATAACCCTAATTTAGATGCAAAAAAATAACAATCAGGATCTACATAAAGTGTACAAATAAAGAAGTAATCATATATGGCTATTTCGACACTAGCCCAAACTATACCATAGTGATATCCATACTAGTTAATGAAATCCAAATAATGTTCAGCATAATCATGTAGCATGTAGGTTAGCGAGATTGAACCCTTTCATTGGAGGAGTCTCTAGATTCATAATAATATAAAACATGAACTCTATCAATGACTCAACAGCCTCAAGGACTCCTTCCCCTAAGAGAGTGGGTGAATGTTTCTACTAGAACTCATGGGTCAGCTCTACCAAGGTAAGTGATGTTTTTGGATCACCTTATATAGAATGTATAATGTGAATGAAACTTTTTCAAGAAAGAGAATTGGTTCCCAGTAGAAGATCAATTGATGGTTCCTTATGTGGTACTATAGGAGGTACTATCGGTGGCATGAGGGAAGCCACTTTTAGAGCATGGTTATTTCTACCTTCTTGGGGAAATAATCACTAATGTAAAGATGAAATATGTCTAAAACATCCAAAATCACACCTCATATAATATTTTATGAAATAGATAATAAATAGTGAAATAAGGAATTAATGGGTTGTAAAGACCCATAAAATTCAAGGGAATTTTTTTTCATAATTATCTTTGGGATTTTACAAGATCGCAGTTTCTGACGTCACCTGATTCTGAGGCCCTGTGTGCCCGAAATCATTTTCTGAAGATTTGATCAGGTACGTTCAGTGAACGAATGAGCTGGTTTTTCTAACTTATGAACTGGTGCTCGGAATTGAATTCTGAGGGTACCAATGGAATCGCAGAACCGATATTTTATTAGAAACATTTTTTCCGGACTTTCGTTTGCTCGGGTGTGGTTTTTAATTTTTTGGGTTAAGTTAAGAAATAAAATAAAAGTGGTGCAACCGGTTTTTATTTTATTTTTATATAACATAAGTTAAGTGGATGATGTGGGACCCACAATATCCTACCCACTTGGTAGGATATTTTTGAGGTGGGGCCCGCACGATCACGCACCGTTTCCTTTCTTCTAAGTAACGCACTCGCACCCTCCTTTTTAATGAAGTCAACTCTTGCGTTTAATCTGGATATTAAACGCCTTATTAATTGGGCGGTATTAAACTCCTCAATTAATTGTTTATTTCGTTTCTTTTTGAAATTCAAACGTTGGCTTGTGCGTTAATAAAATAATACAACTCTTATTTTATTTCTGTTGGAACTTGTTTTGTGGATAGGATTTGGAGAAAAGCCTTCTTCTTCGATGAAGATTGCGTAGAACGCGTAGAACGCGAAGAACGTGAAGAACATGAAGAACACCCCGATCTGTGACGAAGAATGCCAAATCCTCAGAGATCAACTCCACGGTGTTGTGTATCACGACGCCATTGACGCTTCATCCCTGACGCTTCTTCCGCGACGCGTCTCCACGACGTGACGATCCACCCTCTACGACGCCTTCTTCAGCGACGATTATTTCAGCGACGAATCCTCACTCATAGAATTCGACAAGGTAGGGGTTTTGATTCAATTAAATCATTGTGATTTATACCCACGCAATATGTTTAAATATTTTTCGGAAGCCTTTTTAAACCGCTAACGCGGTGGGTGCGGACCAACGAACAAATCTGAACCCACCGTCCCTTTTCTCTTGGTGTGTTGATCGGCGGGCACGATGAAGCCGGCCGTACGAGCGTTGTGAGCTCTTTGAAGTTAAGGAATAGTCCTGGGAGGGACGTTTGCGAAGACGGCAGGCAAATCCGACCACCGGAGCTCGTCCAGTGGTCCGCAGAGCAACCCGCCGGCGGCCGGCACCAGCCGGCCGCCCGGAGACGGCGGCGCCCGACGCGCCGCCCGGAAGAGCGGTTGCGGCTGAAGCTGCGTCCTTGGCCCGCAAGTCCTGCGACCACGCTGGACCGGAGGAGGCGGGATGCGGCACACAGCCACGTCTGTTGGCAAGGGGCGGCCCCCACGCGGGGCCACGATTTCGTCCAGGGGGGCGTCCCCCCTTTTTGCGCCACCGCATGGCCAGCACTAGCGTTCCATCGCGCTAGGCCGAGCCACTCGGCCGGACTGCCAGGCCGGGTCGGGTAGCGCTAGCTGGGTCGGACCCGGACTCGGGTCGGGCCGACCTAGGGGGTACCGGGCCAGGTCAGACTGGGCCCGAACCCCCTAATACCGGACCTCTCACGGTCTTTTGCCATACCGTGGGATGAGGACCTCCGATTGATGCACCATCAGCGGATATGCGATCCTTGGATCGAGACGGTTGTTTCGGTATATCACACTCATGGTTTCGGAGTACTTTGGATTCGGCCGAGTTGGTTCGTACTCGAAACCAACCGGGCTGTCGGAGCGGAAACGCTTATAACATGGGCTCCGGACGTCTGATTGACGTGCCGTCAACTTTGTTAGATTCATCTTGATGAGAAGAAACTTTTGGAATGCCTTGCCTAATTTTTAGATGCAGTTTAATAACTGACGGGTTGGATTGAACCTGAAATCCAACCAGGCCCTTGTAACGGAAAAGGTGATAGCTTTCAGACCAGACGTCCGTTTGACGAACCGTCAGCGGCGTTGGTGATCACGTTGAGAAATGGTCCCTATGTGAATTCCCTATGAGAGTACGGGGTAATGTTGAGATACATCTAGGTAGGTTCTCACACGAAACCAACCGGTCCCCTTGGACGAAAAGGCTAGTAACTCACAAACCAGGTGTCCGACTAATGCACTGTCTATTGCATTGAGACCCCTATGAGGAGGCGGTAGTTTGTTTTACTTCTTCATGGAACTTTGTGATAATTGCATTGTCGACTGTAAGCTCTTGGAGTGGACCCTCCTGGTGTCGAGCTAGCAGAGTGGAGAGACCTAGTAGCTGGCTGTGACTTGACGACTGCTGATCTATCGACTCAGTGTATTTCGGGTAGCCCAGTGGGGAGCTCTTGGTTGTAGCGGGAGACCCACAGCGAGGGAGTTCTTGTTAGTAGTGGAAGACCGATGGAACTCAAAAGAAGGAGTACCTCTAGAAGCTATGAGGGGGAGTGCAATGTTTTTGCGGCAGACCCATGGCGGAGGAGTGCTTGGTAGTAGCGGCAGACCCGTTGTACTCAATAGTAGGAGTACCTTTGGAGGCTATGAGGGGGAGCAATTGGTTTTAGTGGTAGACCCACGGTGGAGGAGCGCTTGGTAGTAGTGGCAGACCTGCGGTACTCAACAGAAGGAGTACCTCTGGAGTCTCTGAGGGGGAGCCCTTGGTTATAGCGGCATACCCCCGGCGGAAGAGCGCTTGGTAATAGTTGCAGACCCGCGGTACTCAACAGAAGGAGTACCTCTGCAGGCTATGAGGGGGAGCGCTTGGTTGTAGTGGGAGACCCACGGAGGAGGAGTGCTTGGTTGTAGCGGAAGACCCATGGTACTCAACAGAAGGAGTACCTCGGGAGCCTATGAGGGGTAGCTCTTGGTTGTAGCGACAGACCCATAGAGGGAAGCACTTGGTTGGAGCAGCATGCCCATAGTACTCGACAGAGGAGTTTTACAGCAGCCATGGTTTTGACATCATGAAGGAGTATACTTTTGTGAGAAAAGTATTGATATTAAATCCTTATCTTTGATAAGTTTGACTTGATATCCTGTGTGGATTACATTATGCTTTCCTGTGTGGATTTGGTTGTGTTTCATATGAGGAATGGGATGTACATGGGCTCGGATGTTGGAGCCGAACGAGAATTGATGACTTAGGTATATGTATGGGCATGTACCTAAGTATTGTTGGATATTACATTATGATTGAATCTTTCCTTGTGGATTATCCATTGTGGATTCTGGGAGACCTTCGAGTGTCTCGGGTTCCCTACTTAGTAGCTTATACTCACACCTGAACAGGCTATGCCCACACTACTTGTGTTGGATGCAGATGACGGACAACGTTGATCGTGGTTGAGGCACGAGGAGCAGGTCGGTACCCGGAGGTGGACCACTGGGCGGGGCGTACTCAGAGCGGATGGCTGGACCTGAGGAAATGTGGATGCTATTTGTACCCACCCTTCAGGTGGGAAGTCCAGTGGACGGCTCAAGGCTGCAGCTTTAATTTTCAGTTTCTTTACTCTCCTTTTTAGTTGTACTTTACTTTCAGTTTGGGTTTGTATTCTGGCCCACTTACTTTACCTCACATTCTATTGTACCCAGTTTTTACTTAGTGTTTATTTTTGCTTGCTTACTCTGTGGTGTTTTTTTACATTACAAAAGAAATGACTTCCCTTTATATGGGAAATTACGACTTGCTGCTAGTCTCCATCCCATGTCCTATTGAAGGCGGGCTTGGGGTAGTCACGGCATGGGCCCCGAGGGCGGGTTGCGAAAAATTGGTATCAGAGAGGTTCGGTTCTACCGCAGAACATTGGACTCTGATCTTTCTCCTATGTGAAAAAATAGTGTTAAGAGTATTGAGTGTGGTTATTAGTCCAGGGAGTCCAGTTTTGGTGCGGCAGCTGACGTATCTGTGCACCAGGACCCTGACTTATGATTTCCGACTTAATGCACAAAAACATTGATTGCATGTGTGTTTCAAGATTTCTTTGTGAATACATTGTGTCAGCTCACCAGGTATACTATTCTGACTGTGGCGCAGCTGTCTTTTTTCTGGATGGCCCCACAACGGCATCCAGCTAGGGTTCTGAGAGTTGTGCATGACGACAACCCACCGAGCGACGAGGCCTCGGTAAAGGGCCCTTAGACAATAGAGGCACCGTCGATACCTCTACCCACCGAGCCATCGATGCTACCAGCCCCGGCCGCTGACGGTGGACGTCGCCTTAGTTCACTTCATGAGTTTTAGCATCAGTGACCACCCAGGTTCCGTGGGGAGATGGACCCTTATGCAGCCGAGGATTGGCTGGAGGCAGTTGTATGAGTTTTCCGTTTAGTAGGGACACCAGCTGACCATACGGTGGTCCTTGCAGCGAGCCTCCTGCATGCGGAAGCAGGAATATGGTGGAGCTTGATGCTCCAGGTGCATGATGAGGCATCTCTCCTTTGGAAGGACATTGATAGCCTTTTCTTCTTAGAGTTCGTCCCATCCACCCTCCGTGCGGTGCGCACCCCGGAGCTACTACAGCTACGGCAGGGCAGCATGACAGTAGCCCAGTACGCAGCGAGGTTTACCGATCTCTCATGCTATTCGACGGACATGGTACGAGAAACATTCTTCAGGGCCTGAACCTTCGATCAGGGGATCACGCGAGAGATCAGAGCTTCAATTGTTTCTCACATCATTCCGACGTAGACAGGGGTGTTGGAGCGAGCCATCTTAGTGGATAGTTTCCTTGCTGAGTAGTCTCCTGCAACATGACCCACCACTAGCCGGCATGCGGCAGAGTCTTCTTCAGTGGGCAGTAGATAGATGACGCAGGGGTCTAAGAGTACTAGACCTATAGGTGGTCGACCGCATGACACATGATCATTTGTACGAGGAACCCGGGATGGATAATGACTTACCATGAGAGGACAATGTTACTCCTATGGCGGGGTTGGTCACATGGCTCATGACTATCCGACCCGCCATACAGATGACCAGCAGATGAATGAAGGACCTCCCATGTAGAGGAAGAGGTTTGATTGAGGCGGACCGCATAGAGCAGGAGACCGCGGTAGGGGAGCTGTCCGTACCGTTGGAGGTGGAATATGCTTCGAGGTGTTTCCATCACCACCACCAGGAGGTCCACCACGACCACAGGGAGCTGGCAGGCAGTGACAGGCACAGCTTCAGGCAGTTGAGGCCTACGATCATGGAGTTCTGGGAGCAGATGGACAGGAGAGGGAATATCTCTAGACATGGAGACTTTTGTTTGTGCTACTTATGGATTTATTGATTTTTGTTTGTAGATGCTTTGTGTCATTTTACTTTGAGCTGCAGTAATAAAAGACACCTTTCTCTTGGCATTTACCTTCCTGCCCTCTCTTTATGTTGTTACTAAGAGGTTCCGGTTCAAAAACCGTTGACATGACCCTCACTTTGAGATACCTACTATAGGAGACCCAGTGACAACACACTGATGCCGATAGTGTGACTAAACCCTTGGAGGTGAGAGTAACGGTTTGATCTCTTGGTAGTAGCTTCAATGCCTTACAACATCATCCTTTGTATGGGTTAGTATCATCCATGTCAGGATTGACTGTATTAGGAAAAGAATGTGGTCCATCCAGGGAATGAGACCAGATTTCTCTTATCAGCAAAAAAGAAATATCAGCACCTCTTGTAGGACCGGAAAGCTCCAAGTCATCCATGAGCAGATGAGTAAAACTCAGAGCCGGCAAAAGGCTAGTGATGACAGGAGGAGGAGACCAATAGAGTTCAAATATGGTGACCACGTTTCCCTATGGGTCTCACCTCGACGTCAGTTATGGAGATGTGGCTGAGGCGACTAGTTATCTCTGGGGTTCAGTGGAACTTTTCAGGTCCTCAGTGGGGTAGGCGAGGTGGTTTACAACTTGACCCATCCACCTATGTTACACCAGGTGCACGATGACTTCCACGTATCTCAACTGAGGGGATACGTGTTCGACCCTTCGCATATCATCGACCATGAGGAGATGGACGTTGGTGATGGGGTGACATTTGCAGAGGTCCTAGTGGAGATTGAGGATCGATAGGAGCGGGTCCTACGTGGACGGTCGATTCCTCTAGTGTGCATCATATGGCAGCACGGGGACCTCCAGGTGAGCACATGGCAACGAAAGGCTCATATGCGTGCTTAGTACCCACATTTGTTCCCCTAGTTTTTAATGTATCTTTATGAGGATGTAAAGCCCTGAGGTGGGAGTAATGTAAAGACCCGTAAAATTCAAGGCATATTTTTTTTATTAATTTTCTTAGGGATTTTACAAGAACGTTGTTTCTGACTGCACCTGATTCTGAGGCCCGGTGTGCACGGAATGATTTTCTGAAGTTTAGCTCGGGTACATTCAGTGAACGAACGAGCGGGTTTTTCTAGCTTTTGAACTAGTGTTCGGAATCGAATTCCTAGGGCACCGATGGAATCCTAGCACTGGTAATTTCTTAGAAGCACATTTTCCATAGTTGCGTTTGCTCGGGTGTGGTTTTTAATTTTTGAGGTTATGTTAAGAAATAAAATAAATGTGGTGCAACCAGTTTTTTTTCTTAAGTTAAGTTAAGTGGATGATGTGGGACACAAAATATCATAGCAACTTGGTAGGATATTTGTGAGGTGGGGCCCACATGATCCCCTATCATTTCCTTTCATCGAAGTAATGCACCTACACCCCCCATTTTAATGAAGTCAACTCTTGCGTTTTATCTGGATATTAAACGCCTTATTAATTGGGTGGTTTTAAACTCATAAATTAATTGTTCATTTCGTTTCTTTTTGAAATTAAAACGTTGTCTTGTGCATTAATAAAATCAGACAACTCTTATTTATTTCTGTTGGAACTTGTTGTGTGGAGCGGATTTGGAGAAAAGCCTTCTACTTTGACGAATTATCCGAAGAACGCGAAGAATGCGAAGAATGCGAAAAACGCGAAAACGTGAAGAACGCACCAATCTCCGACGAAGAACGCAAAATCCTCAGAGATCCACTACATGACACTGTGTATCGCGACTCCATCGACGCTTCTTCCCCGACTCTTCTTCTGCGACGCTTCTCCACGACGTGACGATCCTCCCTCTGCGACGCCTTCTTCCACGACGGTTATTTCCTCGACGAATCCTCACTCATCGAATTCGTCAAGGTAGGGGTTTTGATTCAATGAAATCATTGTGATTTATACCCACGTCATATGTTTAAATATTTTTTGGAAGCCTTTTTAAACCGCTAACGTGGTGGGTGCGCACCAACGAACAAGTCTGAACCCACCGTCCCTTCGTTATTGGTGTGTGGATCGGCGGGCGTGATGAAGCAGACCGTATGGGAATTCTGAGGTCTTCGCAGGGATGGACCGGTCCCGGGAGGGCTGTTGGCGAAGACTGTAGGAAAATCCGACCACCAGAGCACGTTCAGTGGTCTGCGGAGTAACCCGCCGGCACGGCGGCACCGGCGGCAGGAGGCAGCGGTCGGCACCGGCCGGCCTCCAGGAGACGGCGGCGCCCAGCGCGCCGCCGGGAAGAGCTGCCGCGGCTGAAGCCGCGGCCACAGCCCGCAAGTCCCACGATAACGCGGGACCAGAGGAGGCGGGATGCGGCACATGGACGCATCCGTTGGGAAGGGGCGGCCTCCAAGCGGGGTCGCAGTTTCATCCAAGGGGCGGTCCCCCATTTTTGCGAGGCTGCATGGCCAGCGCCAGCGCACCGGGCTGAGCCGCCCGGCCAGACCGCCAGGCCGGGCCGCGTCCCGGTCAGGCTCAGCCGTGCCCAGGCCGCTCCGGGCCGCACCCAAGCAGGCCGGACCCGGACCCGGGTCGGGTCGCCCGGTTCTGGCCGACCCAGGGGGTACCGGGCCGGGTCGGTCCGGGCACGAACCCCCTAATACCAAACCTCTTATGGTCTTTTTCCTAAAACATGGGCTGCAGACCTCTGATCGATGCACAATTAGTGGAGATTTGATCCATGGATCGCGACAGATGTTTTGGTATATCACAATCAAGTTTTCGGAGTATTTTGGGTCAGTCCGGGTTGGTTCGTACATGAAACCAATCGGGCCCTCGGAACGGAAACACTTATAACATGAGCTTTGGATGTCTGATTGACATGCCGTCGACTTTGTTGGATTAGTATTGATGAAGATAAACTTTTTTAATGATTCTCATTAGTTTTGGATGTAGTTGGATAATGGCCAGGTTGGATTGAACCCGAAATCCCACCGGGCCCTTAGAATGGAAAAGCTGATAGCTTTCAGACCGGACGTTCATCTGACGAACCGTCAGCGGTGTTGGTGATCACATTGAGAAATGGTCCATATGAGAATTCCCTATGAGTGTTCGGTGTAGACTTCAGATATGGCCGGGTTGGTTTGCACACGAAACCAATCGGGCCCCTGGGACGAAAAGGCTAGTAACTCACAGACCGGGCGTCCAACTGACGAGTTATCTGATGCGTTGAGACCCCTATGACGAGGTAGTCCTTTGAGATACTTCTTTTTGGAACTTCATGATACTTGGAGTATTGACTGGTAGCTCGTGGAGCGGACTCTCTCGGTGATGATCTAGTAGAGTGTAGAGACCTAGTAGTTGGCTGAGACTGATGACTGCTAATCTGTCGACTCAGTGTATTTCAGATAGCCCAGTGGGGAGCGCTTGGTTGTAGCGGTAGACCCGTGGTACTCAATATAAGGAGTAGCTTTGGAGGCTATGAGGGGGAGCTCTTTTTTGTAGCTGTATACCCACAGTGGAGGAGCACTTGGTAGTAGCAGCAGACCCGCGGTACTCAACAGAAGGAGTATCTCTGGAGGCTATGAGGCGGAGCGCTTGGTTGTAGCGGTAGACTCATGGTGGAGGAGCACATGGTAGTAGCGGCAGACCAGTGGTACTGAACAGAAGGAGTACCTCTGGAGGATATGAGGGGGAGCGGTTGGTTGTAGCCGCAGATCCACGGTGGAGGAGCGTTTGGTAGTAGCGGCAGACCCGTGGTACTCAACAAAATGAGTACCTCTAGAGGCTATGAGGGGAAGCACTTGGTTGTAGCGGCAGACCCATGGTGGAGGAGCACATGGTTGTAGCAGCAGACCCACGGTACTTAATAGAATGAGTACCTCTGGAGCCTATGAGGTGGAGCGCTTGGTTGTAGCGGCAGACCCATGGAGGGAAGCGCTTTGTTTCAGCATCATGCCCATAGTTCTCGACAGAGGAGGAGTTCTCTCGCAGCCGTGGTTTTGACATCATGAAGAAGTATACCTCTGTGAGCTGAGTATTGATTTTCAATCCTTATCTTCGATAAGTATGACTTGATATCTTGTGTGGATTACATTATGCTTTCCTGTGTGTATTTGGTTGTGTTTCCTGTGTGGACTGGGTTGTACATGGGCTCGTAAGTTGGAGCCGAACGAGAATTGATGACTTAGTTATATGTATGGGCACATACCTAAGTAGTGTTGGATGTTACATCATGATTGTATCTTTCCTTGTGGATTATCCTTTGTGGATTCTGGGAGAACTTCGGGGGTCTCGGGGTACCTACTGAGTAGCTTATATTCACCCCTGCATGGGCTATGCCCACACTACTTTTGTTGGATGCAGACAACGGACAACGCTGATCATGTTTGAGGCCCTAGGAGTAGGTCAGTACCTAGAGGTGGACCACTGGGCGGGGCGTACTCGGAGCGGACGGCTGGACCCGAGAAGCTGTAGAGGCTATCTGTACCCACCCTTCATGTGGGACTTCCAGTGGATTGCTCGAGGCTGTGGCATTACTTTTCAGTTGATGTACTCTCCTTTTCAGTTGTACTTTACCTTCAGTTTGGGTTTGTATTCTGGCCCACTTACTTTACCACACATTCTATTGTACCCAGTTTTTACTTAGTGGTTACTTCTTCTTGCTTTCTCTGTGGTATTTGTTTACTTTACGAAGGCAATTCCTTCCCTTTATACGGGGAATTACGCCTTGGTTCTAGTCTCCAGCCCCTGGCCTATGGAAGGCGGTCTTGGGGCAGTCACGGCACGGGCACCAAGGGCGGCTCTTGACATGGGTACACAAAATTTCTATAATGAGTCACACCTCTCAAGATACTCTAAATTATAGTTCAATGAGATGAAAATGTTTCTTGTAAGTATTAGGAGAAATTTTATAATTCACACTACCAAGGATGTTTTAGGTTCAAGGTCTCATACAACATAGAAGCAGTTCTAGTTTCTGGAGTGTCAGTTTTAAGGTATAGAAGAAAACACTATTACATTTCAATTGAAATCAACATCTAGAGGAAAGTATTTAACTTTAAATCTAAACATTATTGAGGTTTAATTATTATTTATTTGGATAAATATATCTTAGTTTAGTAAATTTCGTCACTAATTCAAAAATTATAATGGCCAATACACTTTATAATTTGTAATTAGCATGTCAAGTAACTGCAACATGAACCGTATGTCCAGTATCATGTTGTAACAAGTAATTTATTAGGATTTTATAAAATGAATACCAATATGAATTTATATAATTACTTTCTTCATAAATAAAAATTTTAATTCATCAATAAAATCAATAGTATATTATTCTATAGAACTATTTCTTAATAGATTAAAATGAGAATATTTGGTTAATAAATGTTTCATAATCAATCATTATGGGGAAAAATAATATAGATTGATGTAGTTACTCTTTTTAATCCAATCATGTTAAAAATTCAAAAATACTTACCACGTTATAATTTATTACAATCAAAGCACACACAAAATCTACATGAAATATGAGAAATGCACACATATGTACAGATATAGAAGGAATACCCATTATCCCACAAGGGGAACTAAATATTCTTACTACCATATTAGTATGAACAATTTAAACCATAAATGAAATCACTGGTTTCACTCTCGGCACATAGTGTCATCAACCCTCGAATCATGTCCCTAGTATCTCAAATAGGGGACCATGTATCACTCGTGAATGGTATAACCTTCTATCCACAGAGAATATCAATGTTGTCTCCCCTAGGGAACCAATATCTCTCCGATGGATGTAAAAAAATTCTTGGTGATACCATCCCATGAATACACGATATCACTCTAGGTGTGTATACAACCATTTAAAATTTTATTTCAAGAAAATGAATAACCCATCCATGGTGAATCATAAATAGATTCCATTTTATTTACCTTGGATATGTGTGGAATTATGGCTGAGAAAATATAATTTATTTCATTTATAATGTATGGAATTTATGATTAATAAATCAATTAGAACAATTATTTAGTTAAGTAATTCAATTATGGAATGAAGTGTATGGGGTATAAGTCATGGTCTAATATATTAAATAATTTAATTCATACATCAAAAAAATTTATTACATCATCAATCACCCCTCAAGGACTATTTGATAATTTTAAGGTAGAGGGTAGTTAGTCTATAAATATGGTAACACCCATAAGGGTTGCCCAAGAGAAGATGAACAACTTGGGATGCGATTTGTTGTTTTCTATTATCATCACAAGCATATGAAATAATATAAATTGATTTAGTAAATTTATTGAAAGAATCATTGTAGAAGAATGTGGTGTGGAATATTGAATTATGATATAAAATGATTACGCATGTGGGAAATTAACAAGACATCCAACCTTTTTTTATCAAAGCTCTATATATCTATTGTTTTCCATTGAATCTGTCTAGAATGAGAGATATTAGAATAAATTATAAATGACTTGATAATAGAATAAATGATCCCACATTATAATAGAACAGTTTGAGGGATTAAAAATTATTAATGGAAGAAATAAGAGTGGGTATCGTACCTAGAGGGATCCTATTCACCCGACAGTGATCGATTCAGAGACTGTATGAAGGAGTTATCATAACCCATAGGAGGAGGTGGGAGGAGATATTAGTGTGTGAGGGATAATATTTAGAGTTTGAATAATTTTAAAAGAGGGCTTAAAAAATAATAGTGGTAAAAAGTGAAATCGCCTATAAATTTTGGGTTGCAATGTTAGGAATCATTATTAACCAAACCATGCACTGTCCTATGTTCAATAAAATCTATCACATGGGTTAGGATAAAAGTTAGGGTAAACTTGAAAACCCGTTGAAAATGGACATTTTCAAGGTGGAATGTAATCCTGTATGGGCACGTGGCATAGCTTTTATAGTTGTAGAAAAATTGTGAATCATCCCTTGTTCACTGGGTAGCTCAAACAGTTGAGTTCTACAATTAGCACTAACCATGTTCTAATCATGAGTCTCAATCTTCCTACTTAAATTATATAACACTGAACATGAAATAAGCCTTTAATTCTCTTGAAATAATCCTTATGTTTTAAAGTGCATTATAATCTTAAAATTTGTGGTTTTGAACATTAAAATGAATGCCCATACCGCAAAAAAATGAAAGGACATTATAAACTTCACTCTAAATATATCATCATTGAGTTTCCCTTCTAAGGGTGGTAATGTATCATCTAAGAAACTATTCATCAATTCTGTGCATACATATGATTATAAATCCTAGGTCTCTCTGTCTACATGTTTGTTATTCCATATAACCAAAAATAGTTCCAATAGACTTCCATGGAGAGCCTTGTTCCTGTGATCAACAATATGTTTTTTACTATCATTGAAGGAATCAGTCTCCAATAGCTCAATGTCCTTAGTTTAAAATGAATAAGATGGATTAGTATGGTATTGGAGAAGCTATGGTACATGGAAGAATTTGTTCATGGACTAATAGCTTTGGGGAAACTGGAAATGTTGTACTATCAGTATGACTCTATCCATTATATTGAAGGGCCCCATAAAATAGGGAGATATATTTATCTATCTATGAATTTTTCTATGACACAATATAGGTGATACACATAGAATGACAAGATGTCCCCTCATGAACTCCATATGATGAAAATGATGATCAGTATAAGGATTATTCATAGAATGAGAAGTATCCAAACAACTCTAAATCAGTGGTACATTCTATGAAGTCTCCTAAATGAGATGGGGAATGAATAGTTCTTCTACACATGTCTCATACCATCATAGGGGTGAAAAAAAATATTTTACCATAATGGGAATAAAATAAATCCATCATAATAATTACTAGAAAAGTTTTTTATTGTATGTAAACACAAAAAGAGTTATATATTTCTCCCAAGAGAATATCAAATCAAAGACACATGCTCTATGAATGTATTTTAATACATATATTGTGCGCTCATACTACCCTTTTTTCTGATGTAGATATGTTATACTCAAGGGCACATGTGATCCGAGTGTGTTTTACAACACATTCTAGAACTATGTTATGAAATGGGCATCTTAGTCTGATACAATTGAAAAGGGAACACCATGAAGGAAAATATTATATTTGATATATGTCCTCCAAAATATCATCAACTATGAATGTAAACTAGATATATTAGAAGTCTCATACTATGTTCTACCTATTGATGATCACCCACACAACATCACTACATCGATGGTATCTCGACAATACCCCCATGAAATCCAAAGTGACATCATTCAGTTTTCACATAGGGATGGGTAGAGGCTGTAGAAGTCAAGAAAGTCAGTGTTTCTCAGCCTTAACTATCTAAAAAGTGGATTACCATGTAATGAAACATGAAATTTTCCTATTCATATCTATCAACCATTACTGATAGAGTGAATTATAGTTCATCTTGGTATGCCTAGGATGAGATTCCCAAAAAAAGGTGTGAGTTTCCTATATTAGGTCTTTGAATATGTTTATAGGAACAAAAATACATACATAAAAGAGTGTAATATCATTATAATAATAAACCAAACCAGACGCGGTGTTATTACAACATATACTCTCCCTAGGACAAGGGCCTCAAGATCTGATAGCTGTCTCATCTAAACCGTATCTATAATGGAAGATATCACTACTAGAGTTTCTAAAAATGAATTCCATGTTTTTTTAAATCTCCAAGTGAATATATTAAAATAGATCCATCAAGTTCCACTATCAACTAGCCTCATGGATGGAATGTGTCTGAGTATTCTTGCTTAGGGTGGCAGGTATTTCATTACCCTTTTTGAGTGTATAAGTAAGCTCCCAGTCAAATTAATATAGGTGTACCACCCACCTATGATAGCTAAGATTCAATTATCATTGTTTAGAGATGTTTTGAAGTCATTTTTTTCCATATAAATAACAAAACACTAATCTAACAGATAATTTATCCAAAAACATAAATCCTGAACCATGACTACTATCCCAAGGTTTTGCATAGGGTAATTCCACTCATGAGGTCTCAATTAGCAGGACCAGTGGGGTATAACCCGATATCCCTACATCAAAAAAATCTTAACATATATCTTAATTAATAATATAAAATATCATAGCTTCTGATATGATTTGGAAGAATGAGGATCAATGGCGAAGTTAACCTCACTTTCAACTCATGAATGGATTTCTAACATGAATCTCACTATTTTGATCATCACCACATTTTTAGTCGTGAATGTATAAGGCACTTCTAGAGATGAATAATTCTGAATGAATTACCAGGAACATCCATCATGATCTATGAAACAGTGTATATCAAATACATTATTGTTTTTCTAGATGGAAACCATAGAGATCACCTTCTTTGGGTTAATAGATATGTCTGCCTCAAAAATGATATGACTCAAGAATTGACCCTTATTGATCTAGAATTCGAATTTTATGAGTATTTCATATATATTATTCTCTCATGGTGTATTCATCATAATATAAATGTGGATATCATGGTCATGTCTAGTACATGATAAACTAACATTTCGTCAATAAAGGCTAGAATTAAGGAATCAAGACACAGGTGGAAAACCATATTCCTCAAAGCCATAAATATTACCAGTGTAGTAGTGACCTGAATGGAATAACCAAAATCATGTACAAGATATAACTACTTTGGAATGTTGTATTTGGTATGTCTTATTGTCTCACACACACCTGATGGTATCCTGACCACATATCGATCTTAGAGAAAAACAATTTCTCCTTGCAGCTAGTCGAAGAGTTCCTATATATGTGGTAGTGGAACTGATTATCAACTATAATATGGTACAATAGACTAAAATATAGGCACAAAACAAGGGAACCAACAACATTCTTGGGGAAAAGGATAGGAGAACCCCATAGTGAATTGTTGGGTTAGATATAACCCTTTTTCTTTAGATATAACAATTGCTTCTCAAGTTCTGGATGCTCTGTAAGTCACATACTATAAGGATGAATGGACACAATTGCCTCACAAAAATAAAAATCAATAGTGAAATGCACCTATCTCACATCAATAAAACTAAAGACTTCGACATGGATGACATTTGAAAAATAATCAACAACAGGAGGTAATTATTCAAACCACATTCCCTAATCAATCATAAGGATACTTTCAATCTGGGATTTCCATCCACCAAGACATGATTCTCTGAACCAAATCAAAGTTCCTATACATCCCATTCACAATTCTGAATATATGTGTTTCAATAAGGTGATGTAAATGACATTATAATGAGATAGAAATAAACATGGTACTGATATAGTACTATCTATTGATACAAAGAATGACGTTGAAGCCCTTTATCTATAAAAAAATTGATATTTCAGAAGAAATGTGACCCCAAAATATCAAGGGGAACTACTTTCACTAGTATATAATCACTTATCAGGACCCCAATGGTGTGTTGAGAGTTATAATTTTGTATAAGTACTCTATATATAGGCCAAAACAATCCATAAATATCGAATTTATAAATGAAGGCAATGAACCTATATTAAATAGATCATAAACTTTAGTAGAATCTATAAGAATAGATAATATTACTTAGAAGGTCTTAGACTCTGCTCTATAGGTGTCAATTTCACTGAATAGATATACCCACAACTACAACCCTAACAAGAATCCTGAAAAATCTAGGCAGGACTGCTCTGTTGTGGTGAACCTCTGATGTTTTAATATATCAACCACAACCACCTCCCCAAAAATATTACACGATATTAAACCAACAACCATCTTTATGTGGGGATTTTTATCTTGTACCTAAATTTTTTGTCAGTATTGATTTCTTCCAACTAGATAGAAGATGAAATGTTTGAAAACAATTTCAAGGTGACCCATCCTACCATGTTCCCAGTAAATCATCAGTGCTGGGTTATGTTATCCAACTAATGTTTAATTGAATCTTGTAGTATTTTGTTTGTAATTTTGAATCTACACTCTATATTCATCCATATATTCTAAAATATTGAAAGAATGACCTCTAGTCAATTATTTTCATCATGAGGACTACAATCCAATAAAAATGTTGGAGGATGCTACAATTGGAATTCACCGATCTGCTCTTCCAATGTAAGCGGTGGACACAAAGCACCATGTAAATACTATATAAAGAAATAGAAAGTTCTCATAAATGAGAATAATTGGAAAGTAAAATATCAATAGGAGGTGTATGAGGTTGAACTATATGTGGTACTACTAGTGGCTCAGGGTCCAGAACCCCCAGAGTGTGGTTGTGATCACCTTCATTTCACATGAGAATATTTCCAAGTGTATGCCTTAGATAATATTTATATTCATAATATAAGGACCAATAAAAGAAGGAAAATATAGGTATGCATCCTTTCTATAATGAATAACTCCTCATATACTACTCCAAAATCTATGTTACGATGTTGATAAAGATTCATATAAATCTTAGCAGACATTGGATACTACTGAATACTATAGATGGGTTGGGTTTAGGGTTTCATTAAAAAAACAGAATTTGCAGTATATGGAGTGTCAATTGCAAGGTATAGAGAAAAACATCCTTGAATTTTTAATTGGCATCCACATATAGCGATAACATTCTCAGTATAATAATTCACATTATTGAAATTTTATACCAATTTATTTGGATATATATATATCCAGTTAAATCCATCACCAATTCAATATTTATAAACTCCCATAATCATTATAATATTCAATTGGCATGTCAACTGACTACGAAATGACCTGTATATCGGGTATTAGGTTATTATAGGTCATTTATATTAATTTTATTGAATCAATACAATGCTCAATAAATATAATTATTTTATTTGTAAATTACAATTGGAATTCCTTAATAAAATCACTAATAGTTCATCCAATGGAACAAGTGGGTTACAGACCTAATTTTCCATAATTGGATAATTAATGATTCATTATAAATATGTATGGGAATCACCATTTAGATTGATCTAGGTAATTTAATTAATCCAATAATTTAAAAATAAAAAGAATTATAGAACATTTAAATAAACAACAATCAACCCACATACACAAATAATATGAAATACATGAAATGCACACAAAAATATAGATATTGTTTAGAATAATAAATGACTTGTATGTCCTATGGTGCCTAGTACAATGAATTTTTTGATACATCTTAATCCCATATGTCAAAGGTATTTGAATTATATTTTAATATTATCAATATAAATAGACTCACAAATCATTAGTGTCAACCAAATGGTGAAATGAGAACAAGTGTAACAATCACATTCAATGAAAACAATAACCCATCCAAGGTAATTTGGGTTCTCCAATACATGGGTTAGATAATCCTTGGTAAAGGCTCACTACAAGATTCCATTACATAGTAGTATACAATATAATACAATACTATTTGTCAAAATAAAAAATACCTCTCATACAACACTGTGGAATCCTATCATGTAAACCATGTATGGATCCCCATGATTGTCAACAACATGACCTCAAGTGTGCCTCCACATACGATAGAGGGATCCAAATAGTAGTAAGGGCCCTAGGTGTGTTAATGTGGTGACTATTCCCTCATGAGTCAAAGTGTATCATAATGGTGATATATAAATATAAGTATGATAAATAGATAATATCATACAACCACAAATTAATAAATGAACATCCAATAAATATAAATAAGAAATTGATGAATAATAATATGTAAAAAATGTTAAATATGACCATGTCATGTAAATATACAAAATGAGTTCATGGGATATAAAGGATACATGAATACACTACATGATAACAAAATACAAAAATATCTAATGCTTCTAATACTAGAATCACGATTATAGGCATGGTCCCATACTCCAATACTTTATTTTAGGAATATCAATGAAACATTATATATTGTAAACATACCTTTATCAACACCTATAATCATGTGTATTCTTGGGTACCAAAGGAATCCCAAACAAGGTGTTAGATATACAATGTAGGCCACCACCAATGATGTCTAGATCAATCCCCTTTGTGTATATAAAATGATAAGTATGTCAATAATATTAAATTTAAGGAATTAAATATCTAAATAAATAAATCAAACTATGTGCCTCATTGGATACCAAAACAAGTATACAATATTTATCATAATTTAGATGTCTTTGAACCAAGGAGACCTTAATAAGAATGATATTATGTATAAATGGGTACACATAAATAAAGGATCAATATATATATTGGCATAAAGAATTTTATTTGGCTTGGAAGTCACATCCATGGAACATTAGTTAGTCCTTCATATCCTTTAATGTAAATTTTACCATTATAATTAAAAATATTCACCATGATACCTTCCATGGAGATTCAAAGAGAATCCCATTTATCACTCTAGGGTCACTACAATTTCCCACTACCATAAGAGTCCATCCAAGGAAATCCATAAATGGAATCCCATGTATCACTCTTTGCATTTTGTAATATATTCACTTTGAGCCCATCCCTGCTATGTCATGTTGGAGACCATGTATCACTCATGTCCTGGTATAACCAACTTTCCACAAAGCCTGCCCATGGTGTCTCCCCTAAGGAACTGGAATCACTTACATGGATGTAAGGAAAAATCATGGTGATCCCATCTGAGGAATACTCGGTATCGCTACAAGCCTTTATACAACCATTTACAATTTATAATCATATATCATGAATATCCAATCCAAGGAAACAAATATATAGAGTCACTTATATCTCCATCATCTAAGGGTGTATGTATTACATATAAACAGTGGTTTAATTGATTTAGAAATGAATGGAATTTATTATGCTTGAAATAATTTTATAGAACATGCAGTTAAGAAATTAAATATTGGAATGAATTATGGGGGTATAACTCATGAACTATCATCTTCCATAATTCAATTAATACATAAAAATTTATTACATGTAACCACACCCCAAAAGGATGGTTTGGCAATTCTAAGGTAGTGGATAATTAGTTTGACTTGGATTGTTGCACCCATAGTGGTGGCCAATGAAAAGGAGAACAATCTTGTATGTGATTCTCCATTAGATAAGATCATTATAATTACATATAAATATTTAAATTAATTACTAATCATTTAAAAATATTCTATATAGATGTATAGAATTTAGATTTATGATGTATGATATAAAATCACTATACTTGAGGGAATGGAACTAATCCCCCTACATTTGGTTCATATCACTCTTCTTTTCACGAATTAGCCCTTGATTTGTGCTAGAATGAGTGATATTCGTTGAAAAAATAAATTTCATGGTAAAAAGGAAACTAATCGGACATGAAAATTGTGTTTCATGAGGGAATAAAAAATATTAATATAAGGAATAGGAGTTTATATCTTACTAATAGGGATACAACACACCTTAAAACCCCAGAATTGGAGATCATAAGAGGGATTTCTCAAAATCTATAAGAGGAGGATGATGGAGTGTTTCATGCATGTGGATGTTTATTGGAGATGGAAGAAAAGGAAAATATGTTTACAAAATATAACTGGGGACAATGTAAATTCAACATTAAATTTTTTTTCTCATGATTTGGATGAAATTTTTTCCAAAGCAAGCACTAGTCCTACAACATCCCCTATCCATTAATACCCCATACACAAGCTAGGTGCACAACTATGCTAAACCTTTGTAGCCTTTGAAAAAGGCCACCACCAAGGTGGTATACAATCATGAATATGTGTGTGGCCTAGATTAAATAGTTGTAAAAGAACCTTGTGGCCTCCCATTTTCACGTGGTAGCTAGTGAGGTTTTGTCTCGCATTTATAACTAATCATGCGCTAACTGTGCATCATAATCTGGCTCCTTAAATTTAGATATCCAATCTCTGAGGCAACCCCCGACTCCCCTGAACTAGTCCATATCCTTTAATGTACATTATTATATTATAAAGTGTTGGTTTTAACATTGACATGAAATTATGTAAATCTCCAAAAATTCAATATGGTATAGAGATAGAGAATTTTCTATTTATTGATATTTCTGTATTATCTATCTTAGTTAATAATATGTTGCTCAATCACCCTAGGTTAATGATTCCGTTTAAGAAATACTAATTAAAAGGAAAAGATTAATTTACATAATATCTAATTTTTTGGATGATATCATTTGGTCAACGAAAAATAAATTCCATATAAATTTATTAGAATTTGTAAAATTCTATAAAATATATACATTTTTTATTGTGTTGTTGATGAAATTTTTGAACTTATGGGACACATATTACATTTTTTTATGAATTTTGGTATATAATGTGTGTCTAAGGTGAGTCATCCCAATACTCACAACCTATGGATGTAGAACCCACTGAGATGGTGCATTCTACATAATTGAATGAGTCTAAAGTAGCTAGAATAGATCCGTAGATATAAGAAATATTTAATTCTATAGAAATATATATTTAGAGACATGTATTTGAGGTTGCTGAAGATGATTCAATGCTTTTGCATGATGATGCAGTTGTTGGTTAATATATTATAATTCTCTATGACTGTCTAAATGAGATTGTACCTAATTATTTAGTTTCTGATACAAGACCAAATGATGTTTATATCATGAAAGAGTTCATATAATTCTATTAAAGTAAATATTTTTATTATGATAAGGATGGTGATTTGGTTTTGGAGACTGTTTATCATTCTCACACATCACATATGAAATCACTTATTCCATCCACACCTCCACTACATGAGAAAGAACCCTCCATTAGAAAGAACACAGGTGGTTCTACAATGAAATGTTTTTCATCTCCTATTTTGATTGAAATTTATAATACTAGTATATAGTATTATTATTTGAAAAAGATTATAATTTCATTGATGTATGACATCAGAAGACTCATGGACATTTGTTTTTCAAAGGATGGTTTTTGACATATTTTTTATGTTAATGACTACCCAAACAAAGATGATCATGAATAACCAATCAGTCCTCCATCTAAATAATGATTTTTCTTAATGTAAATAAAAAAACAAGGAAATTATATCATTTTTAAGATACATGAATTATAATTTCTACCATGTAAGAATTCATTGAGCATGGAGTGATGTTTCTATCTTAAATAGACCTGTTGCAAAGTATTACAATTTTTTAATACAATATTTCTCAAGATGTTATTGATGATATTAATTCTATTAGATTAGAAATGAAATAATTGATTCACACATTATGATGTGTTATGATAATATTTTTTTAATTCTTCAATAGGTTTAATTCCTCAAAAAATTTAATTTTAGAGCATTCAGTTTTCAAAAAAAATAAAATGGGGTTGATCAATTCATTTCTAATTTTAACATTATTTATTATCATATTCAATCCCTTCGTGGTGATCTATTCACTCGAGTATTGATCAAGTAGTTTAAGAAATATATTATGGGTGAGTTCCTTAACACCTGAGAAATAGTTTGAAAAAATTATGCATGAACATATGTGCCTTTAAATGACACCATATGTTATCATGAAGAATCTATTGGTGGACAGTTAAATGAGACATGTGATGTTTCCAAAGATACTCAAGTGTTGTTTGTTAGCATATTGATCTAGTTTCTAGAAAATAACTGTGGTTGTGAACACTTATATACATTTTTTATAAATATATTGATTGCTTGAACTGAGAATCAATAGAAGATGGATCTAGTTCAGAATCTACATAAGCTCCAACTATTTTATCCTCTTATATACGAATGGATTGAATTTTATACATTCGTTTTTGTACTATTACTTATATGAAACTATATTATCCTGCACCTTCTATATATGTCTAAACTACACTCGAGAATGCTACTATTTTTACTAGTGCTCTAGTGTATACTTCATCTTATAGTGTTGTACTAGAATCTATTAAAATTTTAATTGAGCAAGTAGCTAGTATTAATTGAATGATGCAATGTGAGAATATTAAAAAAAATAGATATGAAATGTTTAGTGTATTAAATTATAAGAAGTTTTTATGGTAGAATCCATTAGGTGTATCTGGTCCATCTTTCACATAACATACTCCCTTTCTCAGTGCTCCTCATTTTTTTCTCTAGTCTATTTAAATCCATCAAGGAGATACTATGAAAGGGACATTCCACTATTTATGAAAAATAATAAGAAGGATTTTAATATTATTAATTAGTTTTTAATGTTATTTATTTATAAAAGTATTGAAATGTTTGTGTATATACTATTTTTTATAAGAGGAAAAAATAACTATAGGACATGCTACTCCAGATAATTTTATAGACACCAGAAAATATGTAGATGTTGTTTATGATCTATACCTAGTCTATGTGAAATATCAACATATTGATGATACAACACTATCTGCTAATAATTATAATGAAGGTGCCTCATCCTCTAAAAAACTAATGAAATTAATTTTGTACCTTCTATAAATAATGAATTCAAGACAATAGAATGGCATCCTTGAAACATTCATGGTCCTCCAAATTAACATCATAAAGTGAAAGCTTCTAAAAAATGGGAGTTCATGTTAGAAAAAATAACGGGAGGAATGTGATGATGATACTAATGAACCCCATATTACCTTTATAAGAAACCATGCCTTTAAGATACCTATACCAAAACCACTATCTCAAGTTTACCATATTAACAATCTTGTGTCTTCATGACTAGTCATTTATGACGAAAAGTATATTACTGTTGTCTTCCCATTATTTTTCTATTAATTGTTTTAGAGTCATAAGCCATATGTCTAAAATACCACATCTAAATCACTGATATTATTTCATACCACATTATAGTGTATAAAATTTACCATTATTTTAATAGGATTGGAACTTAGTTTTCATACCTCTATATTTATCAGATGGATGCTAGCCCATTTCCATCAATCTAGAACATTTCTTACTTTTTTCACCTCAAGGAAACTAAGTTTCAGAAAAAACCATATCCACTATCTTTGAACAATTAATTACATTATCCTAAATGTTAATTCTGCATGCTAAAAAACCTCTTCATAAACTAGGTTTCATCCCTAAGTATAATCTATCAACATTACTATTAGTGTCTGAAATAAAATATGGTACACACATGTTCAATCAGGTGATGTGTTCTTCTCACATGGTTGAAGAGTCATCATATTTTATCCTCAATTCTAGAATTTGTTTCCATCTAGAGTCTAACAAACAAATATAAATATTTCTCATGTGAAATTTCATTTAATGTTTCCAATTCCATGACTTTAATAATGTCTTTATCTCAATTATTATTAACCAGAGACCACCAGCGATCATGATCAACTTCAAAATAATAAATATAAAAAATTAACTATCGTCATTATTAATACATCATGACTTCAAATACCTTATCCATAACATTGATCTATCCTTCGTCTACTATAGAGTAACATGATCCATGAAATAAAGGGAGTGTTGTCTCCTAAAACATTACACAACAAACATTCACTTTTTTGGTAGGTTTTTTAGTCACTAAAAAGAATAAAACCACCATTTATTGAATTTCTCAACTGATCCATTGTTGAAAAAAAAATTAAATAATAATTATAGCCATCATGTGATGCTGATTTTGAAGGATAATTTCCACCCAGTTCTTTCCCATTATTTCATCTCTATTTTCTCTAGGGAAAACCCTACTGAACATATATAGCTTAGATTAAGAAAAAAAAGTAATATTTAAATGATATATCATTTCAACATAAAATATCTAAAATACATTATAGTTATGATATTATCATTATCCTAAACTATAATTTGATCTATACTACTCTTTTCTACAATCTATAAGGGTTCGACCTTATGCATAACATAATCTTCAGTTTTACTAATGAATTTAGTTTCATTCCTATTGATAATTGTTTTTATAATTGATTTTTTAATATTGAGGTCATAAATCATTTATAAAAAAACAATACAGCACAATGTTGGACCTTATAATCTGTATATAATTTTCTAGCACATAAAACATTTAATATAAAACATGATTTCTTTTCATGAAAAATATTCACAATATTTAACTTGATATCATCCACTCCATTAACAATCCACAAAACATTTGAAAAACATTTTAAAATATAGAGTGAACGGAATATATCCTTTATATTATTTTATAAAGGATAAAAACTGTTATTCTACAGAAAAACTTGAAAACTCATAAAATGTTTAACTTATTTCAAAAATTTCTATGACTAAAATGCAAAAAATTCCATTAACCTGAAATCAAACACACTTTTTCTAAAAGAAATAATTCAAAACCAATATCACGAATATATAAATCATGTAGTTAAATTGGTGTAACGTCATTCACATCACTCTTAAAAATGGAATAACTGATATAGTCAACATCCATATCTAATGTACCCAAAGTATTAGAGGTTTATCATGGACCCACCAATCTTGGTATTATCATAGATCCAAATGTACATAGTTTATAACTGAACCAATCTTCCATGGTTATTAATATAACCACCCATCCTTGGATTCTGAAGGAACTAATTTTCATTAAGAACAATTCTTATGAACTATAACATAATCAAAAATCATAATATCTTTAATTTTCATTATAAATCCCTTTAAAATCACTTTTATTCCCATTAGAAAAAATCTATCATATATTAAAATACAAATTAAAAAAAACGTCAAAAAAAATACATAGAGAAGGGAAAGGGTTTTTTTTATGAGTAAAAAATAGAATCAAAACATCAAATAATTGTTAAAATGGTGGGAAATGGTTTTCACTACATGTGATAAAACAGGATATTCCTCTAGTTATTTGTAAATAAAGTCAAACATTTTATAAAAACATCCCTTTTTTGAATAACTTTGAATGAATAGAAAAAAATACCATTATTAAACTATCATCTCCATAATAAAATCATTCTAAAAACATTTACATGGAAGAGAACTATAGTTGAGAGGAAAACATTATAATATGTCTTCTAATGAAAAATCCCTACTCACATTTGAATCATTTTAATCCTAATACTAATAAAAAAATAAAATTAAAAAAATATTAAAAATCACATTAAAATATATATTCATGATATAAAATATCAAAGGGGTTGTATATACCCCTCATAAAATAATATAGTTTCATAATAACAAAATATGAATCAACAAATGAAAATTGTGACAAAGTCACTTAGAATGAGTCCAACTCATCACATATGTACGTTCTAATTGCAAATAAAATAATCTTGTAAATTATTTACTTTGTTATATCCTTTTCCATGTATATTGTTTCTTTCAATTTTCATTTTTTCATGCTATAATAAAATATTTAATCATATATGTTCATATCATATTTTTTAAGATATTCAGCTTATATGTTTAAAATGATTATTGTAGGTTGAGTAAGTCAATGGAGCCCTTACTTCAAAATATACAGTATAATAATAATGAAAACATTATAAATTTTACATAATTTATACTTTCTAATAACAATAATTAAATTTTTTTATAAAAAATTAACTATGTTATGATCATGAAGATATTATTCCATACATATATATGAGTAACATTACAATTTTCCAATGATCACGATGAAACGAAGGTATATATATGTTTATTTTTAATGAATGATCATAATATAATAAAAACCATATTATTTATTTAATAATACATATATATATATATATATATCATCTATGTGACTTTTTGATGAGGAAAGAGTTGCATCTCTTTGTGGATTCGGTAATCCACACACACACAAAAGACATTATCATTTTTCAGTGTAAGAATTAAAATCATATATTATCATTTAATAATGAATAAAATTTATGAATATAATACTTATTTTATTTTTACCATGTATATTCATTAATATTAACCTTGTTAACTCACATTTGATACCTTAGAAAAAACTAATTTCATTTCTTCATGAGGCCATAGTCTGCCATTCACGTGAAAGATATTATCATAACCCCCGTGGAATCAAATTTAAGAAGGTTTATATAATTTTATAACTCCATAAGTATAAATATGATACAAATAACATATATATATATATACATTTTTATTTTATCACTAGGAATATATGTGGAAGGTAATGATGGAAAATTTAGGACATCGGTTCGTGAGGCATTAGTCTTCCATAAACGCGAATGAAGATTTTGTAACCCATTTGATAGAATAAGATATAGATATAGTTTCTTTGATAAAATTATTAAAATCAAAGTATATGGGAGATATTGATGTTTTTATATAATCATAATTTAGTAATATATAATGTATGTAGAAAAAAAATGCTCTATTAAACATGATATCACTTCTTCAAACAACCACCATAGGTAGGCCACAACATCATTATTAAGATGTATTTATGATAAACTATAAGCACTCAAAATAAATTGGTTTGAATTTTGGATTTTAATTGGTCATGTGTTTTTCTTAGAAAAGGTGATATTCTAGTTGGATGAAGATAGAAGAAGGGTGGTCCTTTACAAGTGAGGTGAGTGTCACACTTGTATTTTTTGAAAGGAAAAGGTACCCATATTGTTCACTATCCAAAAGCATAAAAATGGACCATTAAGGATAAATTAAAATCATAAGGTTTAAATATTACCATAAAATATATTATAGACAATTTAATTAGGTTACATTAGACCTTATCTATTTATTTTAACCCCTGACAAACATGTTTTCACCTTAACCGCGATAATTATTTTTATGGTCTTCACTACACATTATGGTCAAATAGTTAGTTCAACATATTAGATGATATTAATTATTCTGAATAAAAATCAATATTACACTATAAAAAATTAATTTCATATAGGTGGAAATGTTGAATTTAATATTAAAACAGCAAATGCAATTAAAAAGAGGGTTGTGAAGCTGTGTATTTTACATGAAGAATATGCTTTTATATTAATTATATAACTTATAATTATATTTTAAAAAATAAAAATTAATTTTAGTCTACATACAATATAAAATTTTATTTTAAAATACACATATTTATGGATTAGTTTAATAAATAAAAATGGAGAAACATCAGGCACATTAAAATTGTTTTCCGAAAAAGCTATTTTTATACAAAAAAAGACTTTTACAAAAATACAATAAAAATTTGACTATAAATTAATTAAGTGGATTAAATATTATAGAAAAATAATTATGTTACCTTAAATAATATTAAAAAATTATTTATAAATTTAAATCACTTAATTTGATGAAAATAAATGGAATATTTAAATAAATCATTTTTTTATCTATTTACTGAAAAATCAATAGTTTCTTAAGAATCCCAAAATTTAAAATTATGTTAATTTTGATATTAGGATTAGATAAATAATATTAATTTTGTATATTTAAAATTCAAAATTTTATAAATTAGGATTTTATATAAAAACATTATAATAAAAGAGTGTAGTTAAAAATATTTTATTTATGATGTCAAAATTACAAAATATTTTTATAGTTAATAAAACTATATTTATATAATGAATTATATTTATTATATAATTACAAGGATTGATATATTAATAATACATTAACAAGTTTATAGATCATAAAATATAGTAAAATTAAATGAATAAAATACCCAAACCTATGAAAATTTTGATGTGGAGAAAATTATCTTTATCCCTTCACTGAAGTATTGGAACAGTTTAACATTGAGATATCCAAAAATACCTTAGTAATATATATCATCATTGGATTGAATAGTTAGGCTTTCCAAATTTGTAGAATATTAATAAATTATATTGTAATTATATGTAATAATTTATGATTAGATCTAATTATATATATATATATATGAAACAATTATGACTAATAGCATCAGTATATTCTCCATGATATTATTCATTGTGAATAACTTATACTAATTCTATGTGTTTCCTCAATAATCCATAGATCTCGTAATTGTTAGAATAGATCAAAAAAATAAAAATAGAAACATAACATGAGTTTAAACATCATGTAAATCTTAGTAACATAATACCACGCATCCCTTTCATATAGTTTTTTCCATGTTAATCGAAACACATCAACATCCTTATAATAAGTTATGATCAATATTCCTAAAAAAGAAACCAAAATGAATTATTCTTGAAATTAAACAATCAGTTAAACCTAACCATATTTTTAGTACTTCTATGTAGTCTTTCACATTATTTATTGATAAATATGTTCCCGATAACAAATTCTCATGTAGGAACTAAACATTACTTTGATTATATCATAGTTTTGAAACACTCATACTAATGATCGTGACTTATAGATATTAACTCATTCAATAATGATTCCAAAAATTTAAACGACATCAAATATAAAGTTTGAATTAAAATATAATTTTTGAATTAAAAAACCAAAGTTATCCATGAAAATAATTATCATTAGGTATAAATTTTAAAAAAATGGTAAAACATAGTATCATATTGTAGAATCTGTTAAACCAACTCTATATACTTTACTTGATCTTTTATAAACTGTCTATAGAACTATAACCTTGTGTTCAAATATTATTTTTAGCAATATTAGTGGCATCATGTAGAACATTAATATGGAATTAATTCATTTGTGAAGGAAATTTCACGTTATTTATGTCATACGACATGGATAACAATTTAATAATGTAACAAAATCCATTTTATAATGACTGTTTATTTCTTCATTAGAACACATATTTATGAACAATTCCATCTATAGAACATTATATGTCCTTCATTTAACAAAAAATAGCACTTATGAGTCCCATAAATAAATAGTATGCATACTCATTTACAATTCTAGTCAACTAAAAATTTATTAACTGACACAAACATCATCAAATTTATAATTCACACAACAATAAACACACAATATATAAAATAATATAATAAGAGATAGATTCTGTAAAAAACAAGTCTTAAATAATCAATATAAAATATTCACTCTACATTATTCCAATTTTATGTAATTGAAAATTATTATATCTTCTCCTAGTTTTATATGATCAAAATGTAATGAAAATATTGATCAAGTCTAGAAAAATGTAAAAAATGGATATAAAAAAATATGTACATGAATGAAAAAATAAACACCCTTATCTTATATTTAAAAAATAAATTGTGGTAATTAAAAAACAATAATAATTTATGTAGTAAACCAACATGCTGAAGTGGTAATAAAAATAATTATTTAATACAAAAAATACTTAAAATAAATACTAGTAATTGAATATAATTACCAATATATAATTTTAATAATATAAAAAGATAAAACATATAAAATTATATAAAACATTGAAACAAATAGAAAAATTTTCCCCTAAGTATGATCTTCATCCTATAATTAATTAGGAAATGAGGTGTATTTATGTGGAATCCTATTATACAAATAAAAAACTAAAATTATACAATAACATTATGAGTTATATTCAGAAAATTATTATATATATTCAATGAAAAAAAAAATATGAAAATTTTTTATATATAATTAACCAATTGAAAAAAATGAAATCATACCTACTACAAAAAAAGAAACAATATATTTATAAATTCATGCATGAATACCAATAGTTATAACTATGAGAATTATACATTATTTAGAACACATACATTCTTATATGTTCCTTTAAACAATATTTGGTCACACTATATTTTTATAACTTCCTTTAAATACCAAATCTAATGATGTTTTATAAAGTTAACTGTGAAAATATAATTATTTTTTAAATCCTTCCAGAGAACAAGTTGTTAAATACCCCGAAATCTCGAGATCCAGGTGAAGACCTGATCCCATAAGATTAAATAATGAAGAGTTAAAACAGTACAAACCAGTCAATGAATAGGAGCTTTACACAACCTTGTTTACACAATACCAATTTTATCATTGTGAACAAGGTCATTGTAATAACTAGGAAGCATGAAGGACCAGCTAGAGCTAACTTCCATGATTTCCGTTTTTGAGAGCACATCTGCCACTTGATTTGCTTCCCTATAGACATGAGAAACCTCAAGAGAAATTAATTTTGCAATCTTAAATGATCCAACCCAAGCCCCAAGCATCCTCCATGGGATACTCCTGGACTGCTCTTTGAGAATCTGCATGGCAATAGAGGAGTCTGATTCTATCCAGATCCTCTGCCAGCCAAAACGAGTAGCATGCCTTATTGCCTTAATCATAGCCCATAACTCCACCTCAATAGCATGACCAGTTCCAATATAGTGGATGAAACATCCTTTTACAAAGCCTCGACAGGTCCTGAAAACACTACCACATCCAGCAGGTCCCGGCGTGCTAGAGGCTGCCCCATTCACATTCACCTTTATATAATCATTGATTGGAGGAATCCACCGAATATATTTATGCACCTTGGGATTCCTCTCCCTACCACATAAATAAAATATAAATAATATTCACTAATATAATGATCAAATGATGAAATTATAAAATAGTTATTGTAAGAAATACATAATCATTTTTCATTATACATTGATGTTTCGATAAAACATTTTTATTACAAACATTAATATATATATTTTATTACATCCTTATTGAAGTCATATTTTTCATTCTCATAAAAGATTTCAGACATTAACTTCAAAAATTATTTTTTGTAAAACCATTCTATCAGACCTTATACTTTATCCTTATTCATCCCATTTTATTTTTTCAATGATTGTAAATAATCATATTATTTTTAATATTTTTATGTTCCATACACTAATTTTATATGTTATAGGTTTTTCAAACACATAATTATTTTAAACACAATTATCAATTAAAATATATATATATGAGGTTAATTACACATAAATCCACCATAATACGTAGAAAAAAATTCAAAACCATTTATATTTACCCTAATCATGTTATCAATGATATTATAGTTCATAGTTCCCTTCACGATTATAGATTCTGTACTCAAATCATTATCTTTAGTGCATCTATATCCTATAACCAATTATTTACTATGATTTTTTTTCTTTTCATCTATACCTATATTTTATTTTTCTTTCCCATTAATTCATATTTTGTTTGTTTTCTCTTCTTGAAATTATTACATCTAATATAAAAAAATTTAATAGCGTACATTCATTTCCAAATGAAATAATTCATGTCATTTTTCACATATTCATTACACCCTGAAATTTTCCTAGATGGGGATTTATATTTCTAATAACATATCATAAATAATCTTATTTCTTATTATAATATAATTTTACATGATCATTAAAAAAACTGAAGGTAAATACATACTTTACATTAAATAAGTTACTATTTTACTTTCAATTTTTTCATTATCAATATTCTCCTATTTAATATATTATATTATAAATGATATAATAATCTCATCCATGTAATATTCATAGAAATATTATATTTATTGAATCATATCATTTTTTAATTTACTCTTTATATGTATAGGTTGAATAACTATCTCAATCATAACATCATTTTTCTTCGTCCCATTGTGAGCAGTCATGTTATTCATAATCATAGTAAATGTTTTGTACATTTCATTATGTCCTTCAATCACGAAAATTCTAAATTCATGAAATTAATCATGGTTTATACCAGTCTTAGTTCGCTAAAATTTTTATATTCCTGGATAAGTTTCATCTAACATAAACCAAGTATAAGAAGTAAATTTAAAAGTAGAAATATGAATATAAACACTTTTACTAATATAACTATAAATATCATTAAAAACATTATAGTTCACAGTGAATTCTGAAACATCATTTCCACTAATATATTAATATGAAATTATTTTATTTTATACGTTAAAATATTAATGATCTAGTAAATGATTCTTATATTCTTTAGAAATACATAATTTTTTGCTTTAAATTACCAACATCAATCCCTTTAAATTATGTCATCATATAGAATTTTCATTATCTATCATCATATAACTTACATGACTATAAAATTATATTCCCCTTACTTTTATCATGTAATGAGATATTTATTATGAAATAATAGATTATATTCACATAAGAAATAAAAAATCTATGAAATCTATTTGAATAAAAGGAATTTTGTAATATAATTTTTTTTGTTCAAAGTAGAATAGTAGTGTAAAATTATTCTTATAAGGATATTATCTGATAAAAATTCTTAGGTCCCAAAATAGGTATTGATAAAACATGGGATTAATTGTAAAAAAATGACCAGTGTAACATAAATTAAAATGTTTAATTTAGTGGTTTATAAGAATAAAACATTCATGTATAAAAAATTATATAGTACTTGTGTGCCGAGTGAAAATAATAAAGATTGAAATTATAGAAGATTGTATTTATATTAATTTAAATCCAAATGATATTATATTTACACATCAAGCTATAATCCTAAGAGAGTGGGTACCTGTTATAATAAATATATCTTCATGTTCTGACCACGCCCATCCTTTTATAAGGGTGATAACCAAACCCTACCATTTCTTGGCTACATATAGAACCCATCATTTTCATGGAAGAATATAGAAAGTGGAATTTATAAGACCATCCATATCCTATTAATTTTAGTTGGTTATGGAATAATATACAAATTTCCTTTTGATCTAGTGGGAAAAAATAATGTAGAACCTTTTAATAGTTTGAATAACCTTGTGTGAACAACTTTATAGTGAAAACTATCTTGTAAAATAAAAACACTAAAAAATGAAATGAAAGGAAGTGTTGTAGATATGTTTTTGGTATAGAAATAATGATCCTTGTCCATTAATAGATGTTATAGAATAATTACAAATTCTGTATACTATAAATACTATAATAATCTAGACTAGTAGTGGATAGAACAATTTGGGTTTCTAATATAGCATCAATTCATAAATATGAATTAGAATTTTTTATATTAGTACCTAATATTTTTTCAAATATTGTTGAAAAAAATGATTGTTATAATATGTTTAATCTATATTTTCTTATTCAAGATCAATGAATCCTTCATAGGGAGGTTCCAAAATTATCACCACAACCTGCGACGATTAAATTCTTTAAATAGATAAACCTTTAATGCAATATTTATTTTTGTTTCAAAAAATTTAGCTACTACTGAGTGGAGAAACAATCAATATGTGTTTCAATGTTCATGGAATTATTATCTATGTATTTAGATACAATTAATATTTGGTTATTGATATTTCTACCAGGTCGAGATCATTTTTATAAATGCAGGGGATGTATCCCATTTATTTTGGAGTTTTTTAGAGAATTTTTCATGTGTTATGAAGCTATAATATTGTTTCAGAAAAAATTATAATTTGAATTTAGTGATTTTTTAGCATATTATTATTAATATAATGTGTATATAAAATTGAGAGATAATTCATAAAACCTTGAAATGAGGAGTAATATTATTATTACTATAGAATTTGTATATGACTTTGCTAGTTATGTATGTTATTTTCTTAGAGTGTGTATAATGTTGACCGACAAATATTATGTTTACCTAAAAACATCAATTACCAATCATAAGCCACCAAATGTCCTATATAGAATATTATATGTAATATAAAATTTGGGGCCCAACATATGTTATTATATCCAACTTATAATGTAGCATTCTTTCAGAAAATTGATAACTAAGAATACCAAATAATCATTATTAAATGTAAATAAATCCAAAAATAGTGCTTTTACATTCCATTAGGGATTAATCATTCCAATGAGATTGAAACTCAATCATTTTTTAATAACTCCAAAAGATAATAAAAATAAATTAGGACCATGATGTAATAGATTTTAGAGTTATAGATGTTAAAAATGGAAAGTAGAGAGGAGAAATTCTATAGAGACAAACATAGTTCATCTAAAATATTGATAAGACCATTCCATGTTGAATATTTTTTAGGAATTATATTCACAGTTTAGAACACATAAAATTTGTTTTTATACTTATGTTGAAATGATAAATATTTGAATACCATTTAATGATGTTGAGTTTTTCATGTTTAAAGTATACCAAAAAGAAAAAAATAGTTAAAAAATCTAAGAGGTGATCATGGTGTCTCCCATGAGTGTTTAGGGATAGATATTAAAACAATGAGGACCATGTCTTGGTTCACTATTGGGGTCTATTTTTAGATTCCTATGATGATATAAGTAAACAGAGGTCAAACACAAGTAGTTAAAAATTATGGGGATTGTCATGTTTCTTCATGAATGATGCATATGTGAAATTAATAAAATAGATATGGTATTTGTAAATAATCTGATTTTGTAATATTAAAATAATTCATAGAGACTTATAACAATGTTTTAATTATTTTTTAAAAAATATTTTTTTGGATTTTAATTATATGATAAATTACTAGAAATGTAGGATAAATCAATTTAGAAAAAATCATGAAAATAATTTACTAACCGGACATACTTTTTTTAATGGTATAAATTTAGGAGATAAAAAGTATTCAATAACATTAGAGGTGGCCGATATTATATTTTATCAATGATTGAGAAACCATTTCCAGTGATTTTATTAAAGAATAAATAATTTGGTAAATTAATAATAATAATTCAATGTTTTAGCTTCTGTATTGATAATCTATGGTATTTATTAAATAGTAACACAATACATCTAGAATTGATCATTTATATAGATGAATAAGATAGAAAGGAGGCTTATGAAAAAATTTAATGATTTAATGTAATTTAAAACATGATGATATAATTTCATTGTTATCATCTATCCATTGGATCAATAGAAGCTGTAAACCCAGAAATATTACATAAAATGTGAGGAGAACAAGATTTATAGGATTTTTTTACCTTTTGAATATTTTTCTGTGTTCTATTAAATATTATAAAATTATCCAATTTATAATGAATTTATATAACTTTATTCATGTGGTAATTGGGTTGATTAATGGAGAACACATACAATCCAAATGAATAAGTCGCAAAAAATGATAAATCTCCATCTCAATAATATATTTGAATAAGTTAATAAATTCTTCGATTAATACTATAATTATATATTAATAATGAATATTTATAATATACCCTAATAATTGTTTTTCTTATTCCAAATTAAAAAATATAACCATTGTATAAAAAATCATGTTTGAAAAAAATGTATTATATAAATTAAAAAATATAAATGTAATGAAAGAAGTTCAAAAATTAAAATCATATATAAATAATTCCAATTAAGTATAAGATAAAATATGTAAAGGATGTCTAAATAAAAAGGAAATTATCCTAATATAGTAAAATGGGTCACACTATGGATCATTACAATCAAGTCATAAAAATCAATATTAAGAGAATTAAGAATAACTAATGAATAGAATCAATACAAGAGAGGGATTTAATTATTGGTTTAATTATAAACATCTATGTAGAATCCAATTGTAAAGTCTTGGGATTCCCGTATAGTTGAATAAGAAAGGGATAATGGGCTTTATGTGTCATCTATGAATCTGAATACTCAATTAATCTTCTATGTTGATCAGGAATAGAATAACAAAATAATGGGAATTAATGATGATTCCACCTCTCTTAAAATTAACCATGATATCACAATGTTTGTATACTATTTTCAAAATCATCCAATTGAGTAAATATTTGATAAAAATAAGGGTTTTTACACCATTTGAATGATAGATCTCATAAATCTCCATATCCACATGATGGAAAAATAATAGATTACATTATTAATCCTCATATGATTTATATTAGAGATATAAACATTGTTAATATAGAACTTATTAATAAACTCATTCATGTTTCCATTTCTCTTGGTTACGTTCATTCCCAAGAAAAATCTGGCAAGCATGAAGATTATTCAATCACTTAATCTTATTATAGTGATGAATAGTATCACATAATTATTTTGAAATCAATTAGTCTCCTACAAAAATAAATAATATACCAATCACCACTCCTAAATAAAGCAATTATAATAATTTTAAACTAAAAAAATGTTAACAATCGTGAAGTAATAATTTATTATTCTACATAACCTTATGATACAAATTTACACAATAAATATCTACATTAGGTGGCTGTAAAGAGTGATGGAAAATCAATGACACTGATCATAAGTCCAAAAAATGCATGCATGTCTTCATCTATAGTCAAGACTCAATTTTACATCATACATGAAACCTATTTATTTTACAACAAATAATTTGATAATGATACAATATATCAATATGTTTGGGAGAAATAAAAAAACAAAATATTTGTAAAACATGAAATCACAATGGAATTTTCCTCCATGTTAAAAAATAGTTATATCTTATTATAGTTTTAAAATAAGTATATAATATTAAAATATGAGGGTTGTATTATGGTTGATTTAGTGGAAACACAATACCCTAATGCTCAAGATTTTCCATATCATTATAGGGTAAGAAACTATTATTTTATAGACAAACACTTCAAAAATAAAGGTGGATGTCTAAATAGTGATGGGGAAAATAAATGATCCTAAAAAATTAAACCAAAAACACAAAAAATATGGTAGGAAGAAGGAGATGATATGTTTTTATGAAACCAATTTTAAATTAGGATTCTATTATGGAATTTTTAGGGTCGTTCCTACCATGATAAAATTGACTCTCTTTATATTTTTAATTTCATGAATAAGAATTATCATCTAGTTATTTTTATACTGGAAAAAAAATTTCTGATAGGTTTTTTTTCTTTGGATAAGATGGGCTATTATCTTATAAAATATAAATAGTTCGGTAAAGACATAAAAATACTATAGGTCCTACCTCATTTCATACTAGATGGATTCCCCTCTATCAATTCAACGGAATAAATGGGAACTCATAGTTATTAAAGTATGGGAATAAAAAATTATTTCTCTATAATTTATATATAAAATAGTTATCAAGTGAGTAGGTAACTATAGAAGAACATTCAGTTTCTGAGTCGCTCAATAAATAGTCCACAAAAACTTCATCGATAATTCAATGTGACTATAAAACATTATTAGACACTTGGTATGGTTAACTCATCAACCTATAATAGATATTTTGGGACATTAATTCAGAATATATATCTTTATAAAGATAACATTATTGGTGCCGAATACACATAAAACATAATGGATCTCAAAACAATTATGGTAAGTCAATTGTATATGTTTTTTAATAGTGTGCCTATTGATGTTTTGGCCTCAATTTATTACACCACTCTTGAAAAAAAATCATACAATCACTATATTGTGACAAATTATCACTATATTGGTTAAAATAACCATTCCATCAAAATATAAAAATGCATGTACCATACATTAAGACTGTAATAAATTAGTGAAAGACAAACATAAATCATTAAATTATAAGGATAATGTTGTGGAATGTGTTTTATATATCACAATTCTGAGGATAAAGATGAATTTGTTGATTTGATAGTTCTTTAGTAACATGGATGAAAATATTTCTCATCTTGAATACATATGTCACATCATTCAAGAGAATTAAATGGCCGGTTATTTTTCCATAGGTCATACTATTGAAAATGTTATTATTCATGACCTAAATAAACTCTTAAATCTTAATGAATTTAAGAAAGTGGAATACTATAATGTTAAATTTATTAATGAGTGTGATAAGAACACTAGATTTTACAATTTTAATTAATCCATCAGGAATATCAATAGATCATTAGTTATTCTATGTTATAATGGTGAGTTTTTATAAAAGAGAGGTTTCTGATGATCATGTTGTTACATATTACAAGAATCTTTTTTATGGTCCCAACACTAGTATTACCTAATAGAATACATCATTATCATGCCAGTAAGTCTTGAGGATAACTCAATTATTTATATTAATCGACTTGAATATGATATCAAAGAGTCTATATTTGGTCTAAATTATTATTTCTTCCCTATACAATATTGTTTCAAAAATTATTTCTTCTATACCTTTTGGATGAATATTATTGGTAAGGTTTGTAGGCTTATAAATCATTTTTTCAATGGTTTTTTGGATGACATAGAGAATTAAAGCTCAATTTATGGAATTCATTTTTAATATGGATAAAAATTATTGGGAATCATCTATTTATAACTTTATCACTTTTCAAAACTATTTATAAAATTATTTGAAAAAATCATGTAATAGGCCTACCAGAATTAGAAATTTGGTCATTTCTTCAAATAATTTTGGTTTACATAATGATATAACTATTCAATATTATCATACCACTACATATAAATTTATTTACCTTATTATGAAATCCCACAGAAGAGATAATATCACTCTAAACATTGATGTTAAAAAATTATTTTAAATGATATATTATAGCTTCATTGGTAATGTTTTATGTAGTTTGAGATTAAATGCGACATTAATTAAATGGGTTATAATCATTATGGTATCAATATATATCATTGTGATTATAAAGGTCTCTCCTGGGGAATAATTCAAATGACCTAAATGTTTTAGATAATTTGATACTCTATTAGTAATTATTTTCTATGTTTCTCAATATTACTTAAGAATGTTCCTTATCAACATGGTTAATGCTAAAAAAATAAATCCCATCAGAGTTTTATAGGACTTGATAACCCCAGTCATTTGTTATATAATGATTAAATTATCCTCTTCAATCTAGTTGATGAATTAAATATCATGAAAATCATGAATTTTATCCTTTATTATGATAAGGTTTTAGGGAAGGAGATAAGTTTTAATAATTCTTTATTATACTCTGGGAAATTTTTTCATGCTGATAGAAAATTGAACATCATCAATGTGATGGGGATATGATAAGGTGAACTTACTTTAACTTATCTATGTGCCTCTATGTTTTGGGTAATTCCCTGTGTCATTCTTTTTTCACATATTATGTTTCATGCGATATATAAGTTAGCTATTTGGAATGTAAATACATTATTGATGATTGGTAGGTTCAGTCGTGTGAATATTGTGATTGTGTTAATAATTATTAATTAATTTATTGTATATAAATGGTTGGATACCCCCAATGGTAATATCAGCTTCTCTATTGATAAAACACTATATTGAGTGGAATAATTTCATATTGAATACGAGTGAGTTCCCCCAAGAAATTGTGATGTCACCTGGTTGAATATGGAGTGATTGATATTAAAAATTAATCCAAATTAAATAATTATTTACTGGATAAATTCATATGGGGAACATCAATGATATGTTGGAAATAGTTGAATTTCAAATATATATTTATAAGAAACATCAATATCAATAATTTAATCTATATGAACTCATACATATTGAAGGTTCCATAGACACAGTGAAAGTCGGTCAGTTGGAGATTTTTAAAAACATTATTGTCTAGATGACAGAACATGTCATCTCGAGTGATCCAAGACCTATTATGGTTTTAGGATCTCATGTAAATTAAACAATGTAGAAAAATAAAATAAAAATAAATATCTTATTTGATTTGATGTTTCGCTCAACATCCCCTTGTCATCAGTGATCGATTCACTAAGGATAGGAAAAATAACCCCTCAAGATCATCCACAATCTCTTTAAAAATATGAAAGAGAATAAATCATCTATATCAAGGTGCTACTGTGGCAATTTGAAAATGTTTTCAACATTTAGAGGATTGACATACCATTGATTCATGGGGATGGACATGATCTACTCAACTAGATTGAAATATTTTCTCTTCAGAAAGTGATAGTGTAATGAGAGACTCTATAAATATCTTAGTTAATATTCATTGTGTGATATCATCTCTATTCTATTTATATTAGATGATCAAATATCCTAAAAGGGTTCCTCATAACCATTGTTTATATAACATCCACTAAATAATAATTATGTTGAAATAAAATACATCATAAATATTATATAAAATCTCATCAGAAACCTATAATATTTATAAATTATATCAAGTGATAAACTAATTTCATGAACTTGACTCATAATTCCCTTGTAATATAAAAATATCTAGGAATGTTAAAATAATATTCATTCGATTAATATTTTTCCTCTTAATTACACTACTAGTAAATAGTTTTAAAAATTAAATTATACCCAATTATTCTTCGCATGAATAATAATGAATTTATTTATCCATCAGTGACAGATGAAATGGAAAACACTCAGAAACTATGATAGGGCCCAATATATCCAATATAACTATTCACCAAAATAGGGAAATTCTTTATAATGCTATTGTGTGTGACCCTCTAGGCCCTTATCTCGATAATAGTGAATAATATTCAGAATTAAAGAGAAGTGTCTACTAACCCATTAATCCATATAAAGAGATATGTATAACAATATAAATCAAAACAAACATAATAACACACACTATGTAATATATTAACTTTTTCTTTAAATATATCATAAATATGGACACACAATTTTTTTATCGCCCTTTATTTATATATTCTTTTTTATCAAACAAGATAGAATTACACTCAACTACCTTGGACAAGGTCCCATGAAGTTACTACTATCCTAATCAACCATGCCTGAGATATAACTTCCTCAACTAAGAACTAAAATAATCAGCCTTGATCATTCAAAAAATGACATACCACTAATAGATCTCCCATCCCGGGATACCTCTCCATGATTTCAATATCATGGTTTATTCTTTACATAAATGTACACAACCAATTAGAATTCACTAATAATGATCTCAAATAAGATACCAGTACACATGTTCATTGATATGAATAAACAATGACACACAAAACATGTGGTGTTACTATTATTGGGAATATCCTATCAATCACACTAATATATACCCCCAAGTGAGAACTCCATTAGAAGAGGTAACATTGCTTATGAACCCTTAGCACTTGATAGTCAGACGTCAACTGTGTGCAGTTAGTATGATGCATCTAAACCATAATACATACATTTAATATTAATTTCTTGGTATATCATGGTTCCCATTATATCATGTGATCTTCCAAAACCATTTGATACAACAATTAAACTATATAAATTTCCATTATATTGTGGATGCTGAAATGTCTACACTATAATGGTAACAATAAATCATGTATATCTAACTATATACATGAAAATGGTAATCAAAAGTATTTTTCATGATGGTTCTAAGGAACCCATTATTACAGCACTTCCACATTCACTAGATCCATCTTGATATGCATCCTTTTTATCACTCACATGATTAAGATCATTTTTCTTCTAATTAATGGCTTTAGATACTGTGTTCTCCACATTTCCACTACATCCCTCTTCTACTATATGTGACATCATCTCATTGACTAAAACACATCAAAAGATGGTATCCCTTTATATATCCCTTTTTTACACTATCCAAACATGACATATTGACTAGTACTATTAACATAATTATCATAATGATAAATCATTACTTACTAGTTGTGATCCCAAAAACTAGAACCAATTGTTAAATTTAATAACAACTTTTTATCTTCTATAGTTGCTTCAACATACATGATATTTCTATTTATGGATACCACTAGATTATATGATCATTACTTTCTCAACGCCTTGTCCTATATATGATTCAATATCAAATTTATCCAAATAAAGAATATTTTATGTCCCACAAAAACTAGTACCCTTTTTATTTACATTCTAAATACATATCATTTAACATTTCGCAAGTACAATTAGATAGTTCTAGCTTCTTCATTTGTAGTTCTTGTAGAAATAACTAATATTTTCCTAACATATAGTCTATCATATCAATATCAATTCTTGTACATAGAATTATATATTTGATTTATGCATTAATAAAGTGTATGGAATCAAAATTACCATATTATTCCCCTTCCATGCCCATGAATTTCTATATTGATGTATTTATTCCATATGACACTGGTAACAATTTTATCTAGAAATTTTTAACTTTTATTTTTCTATACTACATCACTATATGTATGATTGACCAGTTCCAAGAAATCGTTAGATATATATAGGTATTTCGTTTTACCTAGAAATTATGTTTCTAGTTTAGTTAAATCACTAAGGAATTACTTTTATTATAGTATTAGCTAAATATAATACCAAATGTGGGTTTTCATTTTTTTTTCATACCATATTTAACATAGAAAACAATGGTTCTCTCACTAACCTCTGGCAGACAAATGGAAATGATTAATTCCAAATGAATACTCTAAGACATTTTTTCTTATATTAATGATGAAATGGATTTATGTAACATGAAACCCTATTGTAATTATCTGGTGTTTCCATCCCATTCTGGTTGAACCAAATAGACCCCTTCCATTGCTGGTGGTCGTGACATCAAATTCACAATAAAGAAATCATAGATGTTTTCTATAAGAAGTAAAATTATAACTGATTTAAGAATAATATCATTGTCTAACCAGTAGAACCTTATTGGTACGAAGAATTAACCTTCCAATTACCATTTCACTTAAATACCCACAACATTATTCTAAAAAACAACACCCTTTTCACTTTGATATGTCGATTCCATTATGGGATTTTAATTCACATTGTCAAATGTTGATGATTTCAAAATAATACCTACTTTTATAATTTATTATTCTCAATGAATAATTTATGACCATAAATGATGAATATAAAACCATTACTATGGTTTTAACCTCCCTTCAAAGATTATTTCCATAAAAATATTCTCTCTGACCATCTCTTATCGAAGGTTGTTCTAATACCTAATATTTCTGAATCACCAGCATTAACAAAACTCAGGTCAATATTTCTCCCTCGGTCTCAAGTATACATTTTCACCCTCTTATATAAATGTAATCTACCACTTTAATACATCTTTTATATCATAGAGATTTCTTTAATATCCTAGGAATCATTTTAGATTATTAATTTAGTTCACATTGTGTTTTTCTTGATGTAATTTGTTTTATATCTTAAAAAATATTTTCATTTAAAAACTTTCCCTTAATACATAATTTATTTACATTATAACATGAATAATATGATTTCCATTTATCATTTTTGATGGAATATTTTTATCGGGTATTGTTTTTATTTTTAAAGAACTTCTTGAAATATAATGGATTTTTCTGCAAGTTACAACATTGATATTACACAAATCATGACTATGCTGTGTAAAATGTTAATTTAGAAATTTCTCCACTCTAATTTTTTTAATCAATGCTAACATATTATACATATCATCAATAATCCTTATTAACATCAATTATGTTTAGTTCAGGTGTGAGTTGGATTTTCTCCATGCTATATTTTATTGATCGATGAATGCTTGTTCTAGAAAATCATCATCTTGTCGGCCTAAATAAACAGATCTTTAAAACCTACGAAAACTCTATAAATCATTACATAAATACATAAAGTAATTTTTTGTAGTATATTTAACACTATCTTACCCTTGGAGTAGTTTACACTATCTTGATGAACTAATTTTAAAATCATTGTGGAATACATTAATTTTTAATGCTTTATTATTGAAATCTAAATAATTATATATGTCAATAATACCTATAGTGTTTAGATCAACTGATTCTAAATACCAAATTGGATATATCCATTATGTCCTCTATTAGTTTTACTTGATAGATAATTTTCCTTCCACAAATGGATAAAATAGAATTACATTTTATAATCATCATGTCCCTCCTAGAATTAAAGTATAACTGAACAATTGGTTGAGTGTAAATCACCACAAAAATCATTCATTCATGAACATGGAATAATTTCTCTTTATATGTAAAAGAAATTTGAGATAATTTTTTTGTTTATAAAAATTAATATTTTGACTTAAATCATCAAATTGGTAATGAGAAGTTATTTTCTTCTCACCACTGACATAGGAATCATGATTTCGTAGCCACATGGAGAATACACATTACGTATTGTAACGTTTCTATTACTTAAATGGTAATTGTATTTAAATAAAAATTTAATATCATTATATTGTATTTAATATCCAAAATTAATAATATAAACATTTCATTTGATGTTAATTAATATTCCTGAACAAAAGATTACATTCTTCTATAATTAAATTTATTTTATTTAAACTTATATTAATTTATTTCATGATACAGTAAGAAAATGTCCTCCAAATGGTTAACTATTTCAGTAATGGATGTTTTTTAAGGTTCTTTTGGTGTTTCTCCTGCCATTGTCTTTTTTTCCTAGCCTTTCAACTAGATGACCATAAGAACTAATGATTAATTTAACTAAGATATTTATAAGGAAGTCCCATAGGAACAAAAAGTGGGAATTCTAGTGGATGTGACATTGGGACATTATGTGGGACTTCCAGTAGAAGTTCTAGTGGGACTTCTAGTGGCATAGAGGACTGCTGGTGGCACACCATTGGCATTCCTTCTAGTACATCCAGGGGGACTTCTAGTGGGACTAGTGGAAATTCTAGTGGCACTCCCTCTAGATGTTCCATCAGAAAATCCACTAAAGTATCAATAGAACATAGACTTTTGAAACATTATATACTATAATTTTGTGGATGACCCAAGTAATTATTTATTTTGTATTTTTAGGTGTTCATTTTAGGTAAAATTTGACCTCCTTACAATGACTTTTACAAGAAATAAAAGATCAACTGAAAGATGGTCATAGAAATGCTTTGCGCACTACTCCATTTTGGAATATGATTGAACAGTTCTTATCCAATATAGTAATAGTATAGGATTGCAAAAAAATATGATATTTCTATTATGTATGTATTGGATAACTATAATCCTTCAACAACTAATTTCGAATTCTGTTGAGAGGAAATACGTTTCTCTAAAGCTGATATCCAAAGGATCATTTCAATAACCGAAGGTGAAATAGAAATAGAGGACTCCAACTCATTCAAACCAATGAAGGCATCATTATATTTATGGAAAGTTCAAACTAGTGTCATGTTGTTTACACAAAAGGCAATCTAATCATCCCTTTTGGAAGGAATAAAGGGAGATGAAGAACCCAATAATCTTGACAGAGCAAAACTTCTATGTTTATACACATGTGAAACTATTTTTTCCCTACTACAGGTTTGTACATGTGTTGGGGTTTTTTCAATTTTGTGAGTACTTCAAGAGACATGACAACACTAATGTGGTCTTGTGCAATACACCAACATTTGATGAGATCAATTAAATAATTTCAAACAAACTGTGAAAGGATTACGAGGGAAATTATCACTTTATTTGTAAGGATTAATATTTATTTTCAATTAAATGTATAATATACTCTTCATATGATTCTTCTTATTGTAGTATTGGTATTGTGAAGAAAGTTGTCTAGTGAAATGGAATGAACAAGAATCCAATTAACCTTTCCCAATGTGGAGTCTCTATGATTTTTAGGATTCTTTAAAGAAACTAAAGATTCATCATGTTCCAACTACAGAGGAGCCAGCAGTGGCTATGGGAGCTTCTGTTGGAAAGTAGAAAAAGGATAATCTAGAGAAGTACAGAATACAAGAAAAAATAAATGATCCAGCAACTATTATGGATGATTCTGTTGGTCACCAAGAAAAGGGGGAACTAGAGGACGTCAGAATAAAAGTTCATGAAAAAGAAAATTCATCCTTAAAATGAAAACATCATAAAATGAAGGCATTTGTTAAAAAAAGACTGAAAAAATTAAAAAACTGATGTAGTTATTATGTGAGAATTCTAGAATAGAGAAAATAATAAAATAAGGTAGTGTTGAAAAGAGTCATTAAATCAAGGTGGAAACCTGGACCGAGAGTACAATTTAACCTGAAATGAAGCATGATCATTAAGAAAAAACCATATCCCCCCACAAAGTAGAACAGTAGAAGGAAAACCAGCAACATGGTTCCAAGGAAACTGGGATTGTGGAGCCTGCAGATCAACTACAAGAAGATTCTGAACTAACCACAGCTGTACATCAAAGGTATCAGACTGGACAGACAGAAACTAAGAGATTCCAAACGAGATAAATAATTAGAAATGTGATGTCCAGAGTGAGGAATTAGATGAAATTGGATTCCTCCTTTCAGCATCAAATCTTATACACAAGAAGAATAACAGTAGCAGGACAAAATAATTCAGTAGAAAAACCAAGCATGCTTGAAAAACCAATTGAGGTAGGCAGTGTTTCAATGAAAAAAGAAAAAAAATGTTGTTATAGGTCTGTCAAGAATACCTAAATGGGTTAAGCAGAGTAGACGGCTAAAGAAAAAATACTTTGAGTAGTTGCAAAAGATTCTCCAGATGGAACCAGGAAGTTATGTCTGCCCTTCATTTCAAATATTTCAATTCAATTTCCCTGATCATTATTTGTTTTCTTATAAATTATTGTGTTCATAATGAATTCAATATGTATGGGAAGCTGATGATGGCTTCTATTCAGTTGGAAAAGATGACATTATCAAACTTTTCACAAAAATCATGACATGTAGCCGGGTGAGCCTAATTTAAATAAGCTTATTATAAAGTAATATTCAATTAGTCTCACATCTGCCATTGTATTTTTATTGATATCATGTTATAGATGCCTATACTCAAGTTATCATAAACCAGTGTCAAATAGGGAAGACGTCTGGAATTTTTGATAATGAATAAAAAAATGATTAAAAGTTTCACATTGGTAAGTCTAATATTATCTTTGTTCTTCATGTTTTAAAGATATTAATTAATATTTTGTCTCAATATACACATTTTTAGAGATCATTATATCTGGGAAGAACAATAATTTGTAATAATTTTTGGTTGAGAATCCCATAAAAGAGGCAATGAAGTTGAATGGAAATGTCTTTATCCCCATAAACAAAGAAAATCATTATTGGACATTACTTGTCTTTGAAATTGATGTAAAACATTTCAGCTACTATAACTCCATGCAGCCTCTCATGGGTCCTACTGCAATTTATTATTACCAACAAAATGCTCTCCAAATGGTAAATTATATCCTCTTCGACATCTACTGAATTTTCATATAGACCAATATACTCAATAAATTTTATTCAACACTTGCAGAAAATGTTTATTGAACAAGTAATCAAACATTTGGAATCCCAAATACCTAGAGATGAATGCCGCATCACTTCCATTTATAGTGGGAGATAGTCCCTAACATGGGGATGCAACATTATATTGCGGGGTAATTGTTTGTTTTCTAATAGAGAAGCTGGAAAATGATCAAGGGTATAAAAAGACCCTATCTCATGAAGAAGTTGATGACATGTACCTGTATATGGCACACTGTTTCCTTACAGACCATTCATAAAGTTGGAATGAAACATCATATAGAATCAGGAGTTGTCTTGTGGAAAGAGTACAACCAGAATGAAGAATAAATAAAATTGTCAGGGAAAATGGGTGAATAGTTTTGGTAGCATTTTCACTGTGCTGGGAATATTATGTCCTTATAAGGGGAACCATTTTCTTTTTAGGGATTTTATTTGTATTTGTTTTTAGATTTAATGATCATAATTTCTACAGGTATGTTAATGATTCACACTTTTTGGATGTTATCTTTATTGTTTGTAAATGTTATGTTTGCCCAATATCTGGAATTCATCCGAAGATGGAGAGTCTCTATATGGACTTACTTCTCACAAAGATCCCATAAATCTTACTCAGGCTTCTGGATTTATTCATCAAAATTAGAGAACCTGGATTTATCACATCCTCACCGAAAAAATGCATAAAAAATTCCAGAACATGGATTTATCTCATCTTTATAGTTCCATATAGAACACATGCATACAACACATTTTCAATTTCGTAAAGTATCTGAATCCCACTGCCAATCCATTACAACCAAAAGTGGACTATAAAATACTACCACATCCTCAAGGAACAAATTCATGAATAATTTTAGAACCTATATTTATGACATCTTTATAGTTATATATAGAACACATGAAAACAGCACATTTACAATTTCGTGATGTATCCCAATCCAAATCCATAACAAACAAAACAGGACTCTCAAATACTACCACATCTTTACAGAAAAAATGCATAATGAATTTTAGAACATGGATTTATCACATAATTATAGTTCCGTATAGAACAAATTCATACAACACATTTACATTATTGTGATGTATCTCAATCCCACTGCAAATCCATTAAAATCAAAACTAGATACATGCTTTAGATTTTTCAATTCAGTCATTACAATTTAAAAAATTACTCCCATACAATGTTGTCTACACTAATCAACCTCTTATTATTCTATCCCATCAATCTATGTCCCAATTTGAAGTTCCAAATTGGGTGAAAAGTCTTCCTGCAACAGAAAAAGTATAGAATTACAAACGGTTAATGAAAAGAATGCTCATAAAAATTACATGTGAAACTGTTTTTCTAGCTCGAACATGAAAATATGATCTTTCTTGATCCTTGACTCCCTGCGTACAAACAATAATGATATCAGATAACATATTAACAATAAATAACTGCTCTTATAAATGAAATTCATCATAAAATAAAATCATATAGTCATCAAATAAGTAGGCTTATTTTTTATTCAAATGTTCCCCTTTCGGAAGCCATTGTCTAAAAAGCATTTCATTCTGTCTCCCCCATTCTTGGTTGGTTTCTTTTTAAAATAAGCCTTTATAAAAATAATTTCTGAACATGAATAACCATTATCGTTATCCACTGATGTATTTATGATAGACAACTCCTTTTCAATATTACTAAAATTTGACAAGGCAATGTCATAACACACATCTGTCTCACAAGATACATTAATTAACATCATTCACATTCGTGATAAATCATTGTAATGTTTTGCTAAAAATGATTTTCTATCAGCATGTACCTCAACAGAAGAACCTTTTAACGTCAAAATATTTCTAGCCAATCAGGTCCATCTCCTAAAAATTTATTATTTAGGTATGGCTCTCACAACAAGCCGATCAAAAAATTTTAAAACATGAAAACAACGATACCTAATAGAATAAAACATTCGATAAGAACATTTAAAAACTTCATTTGAAGCTTCATATGATAAACAATATTGATCTTCAAAATGAACCATTACAATAACATAACTAAATTGAACTCCAATTTCAATACAAGATATCAACAAATAAGTACCAACTAATTTATATTCATGCTGGAATAAATAAAATAATTTTGGTTTATATCTAATAGAACCATGGCACATCAATGCATGGTAAGGGTACATATTATGACGAAACTTCTCCTGCATCTCATATTCTGCATTTGTTTCACGATACCAAATTTTTTCCATTATGAGCTCAAACTGCTTAATGAAATCAACAACACTTAACTTTCATTGAAAATAATCTTTAATAAGTCCATTAAAACTTTCAATTAAAGGGGTTCTATGAATAACCAATGTTAAATCATCTTTCAAATAGCGATGCACCAACTTTTCTCGCTATAAAAAAACATCTTCTAGCCACTTCGATTTCCGATCACCAAATACATCTCTAAGGGAAGACCAATCATTATAAAACTGAATTGCATCATGGAATTTTAACGTTAAATTCTTCAATCTAGTTAGAATAATAGATCCATCTTTCATTTATTTACCTAAATGCTTAATGCCATTTTGCATCAATTTCCATGAACAAAGGCAATGTCAAGTTCCCACTAAAACTACCGGAATGATTTTTCCCATTCCCACATCCTGATCAGTAAAAATAGTTTGAGGACTCCTCATGTGATATACCTGTAAATTTTTATGAAATAACCAAGAAAGCAGAGTCATTGTTTCATCATATAACATAGATGCCCCAAAAATAACAATATCCTAAGGATGATTGAACCCCACAAAAACACTAAATGGCCAATACTCTTCATTTGTGATAAAAGTGGGGTCAAACAAAACAAAATCTATGAACAACTCATAATGTTATCATTTTTGGATCAGCCCAGAAAATATTACTAATTTTCCCATTCATGTCAAACTGCATAGTATTAAAAAATGATGGACTATCTTGAATTTTTCATTCCAGGTATTTTAACATGCAACATGCATCACTATGAAGAAAATATCTTTCTTAATTAGGAATTGAAAAATACAACTGATCAACACACTTGTGCCCAATAACATCTCGCCCCCCTGCAATAGCGGTCTCCAACGAGAAAGAATCATTTGGTTTAATACTCGCAGAAGAATTCACATCTAACTCAGCTACTTGTGCTTCTAATATTTATCTTTGAGACCACATCATATGAATTGATTCAGGCCTATGAAATGGATGATTATGCTCTTCAAGAAATATAGTGCATGTATATTACCCAGAAGATAATTAACTAACCCCTAATCTATCAAGGGAACCTACACGTGTCTCTGCCCAGGGAAATTTCACCTAGATATAACATTTTTCAATCTTCCTATGACCATCTTTGCAACATGCATAAAGGCATGATGTGATAATTGATTTATCCTTTCTTGTTTTATTAGAGTATTTTCGGCGTACACTGAATCCATTTACTCCAGCATATGTGACATAAAAACTTTGTGCTTCATCGTGTGACTTGAACGTCATCCCTACAACTGGTTTAGTAGAAGCTACTACAACATACACATCCAGATCACCATCAACAACATTGAAACACACTACAACAATAAAATAGTTCAGGAAAAGTACATTAACTATATAAAAGGAATTAATCCATTTTAAAATTTATAAACTATATGAACAGAACTGTAACTAAATAAAAATTATTACAAATATATATATATATAATAAAAATTATTTTCATGAAATAAAAAATAAAAAAATTATAAAATATATTTTCCACTAGATGTTCCAGTGGATGTTCTACCAGATGTGCCCTTGGATTTTCCACTAGAACTTCCAATGGAACATCCAGTTGAACCTTAGGTGGAACATACAGTGGAACTTTAGTTGGAACATCAGGTGGAACTTCGGGCGGAACATTCATTAGAACATCAGGTGGAAGTCCCAATGGAATTTTCACTAGATGTTCCGCTGGAAGTTTCAAATATATATATAACATAAATGTAAATAAATAAAAATTATTATATATATATATAATATAATTATTTTTATGAAATTTTAAATAAAAAAACTTATAAAATATATTATCCAGTAGAAGTTCGAGTGGATGTTCCAGTTGATCTTCATGTGGAAGTTCCAATGGGACTTCTAGTGGAACTTCTAGTGGACATGGAGATGAAGTTGAATATCAAGTGGAAGTTTCACTGTAGAAACCTGGGAAAAAACTACTGAAAGTGCCGCAATTCAACAAAACTATATAGCATGGGAACTTGCAGTGGAACTTCCAGTGGAACATCTAATGGAACATGCAGTGGATCATCCAGTGGAACCTCTAGTAGACATCAAGATGAACTTGGACATCAAGTGGATGTTTCTCTACAAAAACCCGAGCAAAAACAACCACTAGAAGAACCACAATTCAACAAAACATTATATCACAGGAACATTAAGCCAAAACTATACTGGACATCGATAGGAACTTAAAAATGAATTTGAAGTTTCACTACAAAATACATGGAATAAACCTCCACTGGAAGGGCTTCAATGCACCAAAACTATATATTACTTCTAGTAAAAAGACCACCTCAAACTTAATCAAATACCATTTAACAGATTTACAACAAAACCAACAAAAAAGTACATTAAATAAACTTTCCTGCAATACCTTCATCACTATCCATTATAACGAGAACATTGAAATCTCGGACGAGTGTCTCACCCTGCCCGGAACTTGAACAAAAATGCACCAGAGCACCACAACGCCACTCTACCACACAACTCTCACCCTGCCTGAACCTCGAACGAGTCTCTAATTGCCCGAACCTCGAATTTAAATGCACTTGAGTGCCACAATGCAACCCTACTCCACAACTCTTACCCTATTGGAACCTCAAACAAGTCTCAGCCTGCCCGAACTGCCAAATACCTGGTGGAGAGACCGGGAAATTTCATGTGTGCCCCCATTCGGTTTTGAGATGAAATTTCCCTCCATCACCACAAGAAGATTGGATGGTTCCACCAGTAAAAAAACACATGTCACGATGCCCCCATATCACTGAACCATCCTATAAAAGGAGTTAGTGGAGACGATAAAATGTGAAAAACTATTCATCCACCAGAATGAATGATTCTAGTAACCTGTATTTACATAAATTCCGAAAACCGCTTACCACGGGGGTAATATAATAACTATATATATATATACACACACCCATACATTATTCAAATTTATTACACCCTCAAAATACATGTTTTCAATCCATATTAAGTTTTTTTAATGTTCATAACATGGCCATTTAAAATTGGATCGTGGTGAAGTTTTTGTCGTTATGACCCAAATGAAATACTATATTTAATTTTTAAGCCGCAAAATTTTTCCATGGCTTTGATAATTTTTGTGATTTTTTTATTCCAATTGATGGTATCTAGGACATATTGAAAGTTGGTGGGCTTGGTCTTTTAAAATTTTTTATTTCTATGATGATGGAACATAGCACCTCAACCGATTTGAGCTTCAGTATGGTCTAATGATCTCACATAAAGTAAAAAGAGCACAAAAAATATCATTTTTATTTGTAGATACGCTATAAATATTCTCTTTATTGGTGATCATTTCATAATTTATAAAAGTCTATACTACATTAGATCATCCACACACACTTCAAAAATACATAAAAGCATCGATCAACGGAATTTGGGTGCTAGCACGGCGATCCGACGATGTCTTCTATATATCGATGATCACCGAATCGACATACCTTTGATGGATGGAGATGGACTCGATCTAATCACCTAGATCAAAATATTCTCCCTATAGAAACTAGGAGAGTAAAAAGAGACATTGAAAATCTCAGAATGTATAATCATTATGCAAGAGACTGTGTCCTCTATTTATAGTGGATACTCAAATACTCAAAATGTGTTCACTGACCCCTCCCCCACCCACCGTTTATTTAATGGCCACTAAATAATAATTATGAAAAACTATACTACATCATAAATAATATTTATATTTTATCACATACCTGTAATATATATATATAATATTTTACATGATAATCCAGAGTAAATAACATGACTCATAATTCCCACAAAATATTTAATGAACCTGGAATATTAAAAAATATTTGTTCATTTATTATTATTCATCATATTTACATAACAAGTAAATATGATGAATAAATAAATTCTTACATATTATTTTTTACTTACTTAATGATGAATTTATGTATCCATCAGTGATCGATGAATTGGAAAACACATGAACCCTGCGGTGTGGCACACCATGTCCAATTTACATATTTGTTGGAATTGAGAGGATTCTTGAATACACTAATTTGTGTAACGATATAGGCCATTATATCAATATTTATGAATAATATTCAAAAACAAAGAGTGTATTATAACCACCCATCAAGGCCCCTAAAAATATAAGGATAGTCGTGGAAGTGAAAACCAACATACAAATACAGAAAGAGTCATATAAACTCAATATCTTTAACAAACTTATAAATAATGACACATAATAGAGTCATTGAACTGCCATTTTTATCTAACTAGATTGATTTAAAGTTGACATACTTGGCCAATGTATTACCAATGTACTACCATATTTCTCAACTAGGCTCGAGATATAACATCCATAACTCAAGAGTGAAAAATCCTATCTTAATCAATAAAGCAATGTCATACCAACAATATAGAACCCAATAAAAGGTACCTCTCCATGATTTCAATATCATGGTTTTTTCCTTGTATGAAAGTACTAAATCAAATGACACACATTAATAATAATCTCATGTCAGGAGACCAATACAGATTACTATATATAGTAACAAAAAATGACACCAAAAACATGTGGTGTTCATATTATTGGTTCTATCCTCATGATAACATTACTATACATCACTAAGTGAGAACTGCATGATAATAAGTCTCAATGATTATAATCCCCCAACACAAAATATTTAAATATCAACTGTTTCTAGTCAGTATGATGTATCTAGACAGTATGACATATATTTAAGATTAATTTTATGGTATGTCAAGATTATCATTATATCATGGGATCTTCTATAATCATTTGATATAAAAATTAATATATGTACATTACCATTAAATAGTTGATGAAAAAATGTCTACAATATAAAGTTAAGTATACATCATGTATATCTAACTAAGGACATGATATGGCAATCAAAATTAATGTTCTAGTTGGTTCTATGACACCCACTATTACAACACATATGGCTTTCCCTTATGGAATATGTATCCATTATTTTTATGAATTGTCATTAGTTGTCCAACATCAATTAATCCCTCAATTTATAGTTATATAGCTGCACATGTATGTCTTTTATTAACATTTTAATCTATCTTAACCCATCTCTTAAGAAAAATGAGTTGATCAAGGATAAAGTAGATAATTTTTTGGACATTTTCCCTACTAAAATCAAGGAAATTATCATGAATTGAAAACTTATTAATAGTTGTAACTCAATTGTTTTGTATCCTTCCACTAAAGGGAGTCATTATTTAAAACTATTCTACCATGTAGATTTATAGTGTTATACCAAATATTAGGCTATTATCTTGAGAATATATTGGATTGTTTCATCCATATTTTAACTTAGATGGAGGAATATGTAATCACAACTTCCTAATGATAATTTTTTTTTTGTCATTTTGATTTTAAAATATACACTATATGTGTTCTATGAAATTAGAATAAGGATGAAATTGATCACCTTTTACAGATTTGTGTTACCATTACTTCTTTTTTGAATGATGTAGATCATTTATTCATGGTCATAATTCCTTATAAATTTTGCTTAAGGGACCACATATCACCATGAATTATGATTCCCCAATCCCAATATCTTATAAACATGTTCCGTGTGGCAATCACTAAAGTCATTCATCTGATATAAACCATCCAAATGAAACTAGACAATGAGAAATTTTATTTCTATCTACTGTTAGCATTAGATGAAATTATAGTATCTATGATATAAGAAAATGTTGTCCCAAATAGTCAGTGCTACAATTTTATTCATTATATTTCTGTGATTAATTAGTATTTGAGTTATAGAAAATTATCAACCTCCAGAAAAAACATTTAAATTCAATTGGATACATCTTATTTTTGGATCGAGAAAAGGTATCATAGTTGGAGATTCATGAGGAAATCCAGGTCCTTCTGGGTCTTCTACATTATATAGAAATCACTATGGTGATACAATGGGATACCAAAATGGTCCTTTTCGAATTACCATGTGAATTTATGAAAAAATGGTTGTATAATCAATTAATATGAAATAGTTGAGAAATGAGTTTTTTTCAACTTGTGTCTTGAATGTGATTAAACCAATATTGTGCAGGAAATTGGGAATGAAATAGTACATATATCATAGAGTCCGCCTGCTAGGTAGAACAAAATTATGAACTATATTTTGTCCATGAACTACATCATCAATCACACCTTTCATGAGGAAATCTTTTCGGTAGGTGGGCTTGTAAATAAATGTATAGAACATTTGTAACATTCCCTATAATAACTCAAGAATCAATAATCAATCATAGTTTATAATAATGATCAGCATGAAATATCAAATGGAATCATCCCCCCTAGTTGTCTATATGGATTGACTAAATAACCTTAATATTGGGTGGGATTCATCTCAAATTAATGATATTTTATTATCACTCATGAGTGAAAGTAGAATAATAAAGAAATATTGGAATAAAAATTATGTAGAATATAATATAAATCTAAAATTAACACCATTTCATTAGATACGCCACCTTATATAGTTTTTAGGACACACCCAAGAATTTAATCTTTTATATACATGTTACAAAACATATTTAATTTCCTTGTCCATTTATACTTTAATCATATAAATTCTTCATTGACTATTTTTATTTTACAAGTATTAATGATAGTCCAAATGAATGATATATGAATTTGAACCACTTAATTATTGCGTGCCTCATTGAATAATATTATATAAAATAGATTTCAAGATATTTTTCATAATGACTCATGGTATAGCCAATCATATAAAATGATTGGAATTGGTAGAGATGATGTGACTTAACTATATCAACCTTTCATTCATGTCTATCTAATGCATATAAAATTCCAATGAATAATGTATATAATCCCATATGATATCCCTATATAATAATATATGATATAATCTAATATGTATCATATATATACTATTATTTATGGAATATCATTATAAATCTCTCTCTTTAACAAAATCCTAATTGACAAAGTACATTACACCTTATATTTAATCACATATAATAATATAAAAAACATTTAAACCTCATTTTAGACATATTATAAAATAGTTTTACATTTTTATAATCAAATTCACCATGTACCACATCTAATGAAATTAATTATTAGTATCTGATAAAAAACACATTTCAATAATCTCTAAGTTAATTTTAGATATACTACCTACTTTTAATAAGACACTATCCTTTTTTAGTCACCCATAATGTGTATTTCCACAGACATTTCTTATGTCGATAATAAATATGAATTCATAATGACATAAATTTAGGAAATGTGAGGACTCTAGAAATGTTCAGTTCTACTCTAGCTCCAAAGTGATATAGAGTGCTCTCCATTAACCACATGTATCTCTATACCACTATCCTCTAGTTTTATCATATAAAAATGATGGTTAATTATATACCATTATCCAAAACATTAACAAAAAATAAGATATAAATTATTAAAATCTAGTACATATACACATGGATTTATTATTCATTGGTTATAGATGTACTAAGTCATGGAATACATCACAGGTCACACACCTTTATATTGGAGTACATCATATGAACCATATTTAATTTATTTTAATACCACATGTCTTATAAAAGTAAGGTAAAACACTATTCAACTCAATATCAATTATGGGAACAAATGTCATACTATTTATATGTGAGGATAAATCAAATATTTTTTAATCCACAATTGACAACATGATCTCAAATATACCCTACCACCAAATTATTTACTAAGAAACTAGGATTGTGGATGAAATGTATCAGTGTAAAATGATCATCCTTATAGGATTCTTTCCAAACCAACTTATTAATGAATTATTAATATGAATCATGCACAATTATTATTTTTCATCAGTTATTTATAGTGTGAAGTATGTATTTAAAATTAAAATTCCTAAGGACTCACAATATATCCTACCATATAGTATAATTATGAAAAGAAGAAGCAAAAACACGTCACTAATACATCATGTTTTTCATAGCTATCCAACTCCAATATGTATCACAAAAATAGTGTATGTCATCACATATGATGTCCCTAAATCAGAAAATATTATTTTTATTATGTACCATATACATAATTGACTTTATGGAATATATATATCAATAACCTGCTTATAATAAATCAAAATAGACATTGTTTTATTCATTGTTATTATGTGTCACATAAAATAACACATTTAATCATATCCAAAAATGATTTTTGATATTATCCAAAACACTTTTGGAATGCTATCATTAAATTCACTATATATTAAAATATATTGAAACCAACCACCCAAAACCCATTATAGATAAATTATAACACACATTTTGGTAAACTCTCCATTTTTTGTAAAACTCAACTCCCATTTAGGCAAGAAAAAATGTGTCACACCATGGTCATCTATAGTGTTAACCCATAATTATAATTTCAAAATTCATATATTTTAGAATAGAGCAGCCTCTTGTAAATACATAATGAATCATAAGATTAAAATGGATCATTCAAGATCTCCATTAAACACATATATCTGAACCTATATTGACAAATTATATTAAACACGATCATTAATTTCCACATGATTCATTTTTTCCAAGATATTGAGTCACTATGTTACATGAAGTAGTTTAATCTCATATAGATACTCATATTTTTTATATTCTCTATGTATGTACAATCGAGGTTGACAAATATATTAAATATCATTCGTTTTTATGAATGAAAACACCACATGACTCTCATATGAAAGATATACTCAAGAAATGTATTATCTTGGTATATTTATATAATCATTACTATATAAAAACTACGGTACCTAATGTTGTACTCGTGGTGAATTAATAATAAGGACATCATAGTTAAGCCTCCACTAATGACATGAACAGAAACATAATGAACCACCTCCTAATTAGATAAGACTCTTAGATTACCTAAGAAAAGTATCAATGCATTAATGATATCATTATAGGTTTCTTACTAACATAAATAATTATGGAATTCTATATATGAAACAAGCATCCCTAGTATTCCAATGACATTTAGAATAACAATTCATCTGGTATAAATTTCAATTGAGAATAGGAAAACCCATATTTGTGATTCATGAAAATATGCAGTATCTCTATATGAAATCTTCCAATTCTAGATTTAATATTATTTCAGAAGCTATAATATTCCTCGATAGAAATAAAAAAGGAAAATTTATAAGATATATTTCATGAGGTTTATTATTTTTTCACTTCTTTAGTATTTGTATCCATAATTTATGATTAATAGTACACATAATTTGTTTTTATAACATGATACCTTTTATATTCTCAAAATCATATTAATAAAACTATATACGTGTTCCTGTAAAAACATATCACATATGATAGACTATTAAGGATTCCTTATGTTTTCCTAACTTTCAGATAATTTTTAATATCATTAAATCTCTAAGTAATTATTATCACATATATATTAATATATTTGATAGAATAAACGAAATAAAATATTTTAGTGAGTGAAATTTTACAGAATAATAATTCCCAAAAAAACTTGAGAATCAAATAAATTATTATTAAATAATTAAAAAAACTTCAGACACTTACGCATTACAAAACAAATTTTATGATGTTATTAAATTCTGTTTTCCACATAGAACTACCTTTATGTTCATCATAATCAAAATTCATCAAAATTTTCCATCAATTTTTTATCTTTATTTTTTTCATTCTTTAAAAAAATTACATTCTATGATTTAAATCTCAATATATTTGTGTATCTAATGTGATATCCATAGAATTATGTTAATTTATTGTTAGTATTTAAACATATATTTACCAATGTATCCATAAAAATTTTATCATATTAACTTACATTCACTTGAATCATGAATCATGTAATATTTTATGTGTTATTTTCTAACATCCCAAACTCCAATACATACTCCACCTAACTTAATTGAAACTATATTATATTCAAAATATCATACCATTATTATAAAACACATTTTTTTTGAAAAGAATTATTTCCTATATTGATAATTATTTGATAAAATAATACATTTATTAATATCATATGTTGCATTGAATGTTTTTGAATCAATAATCTAAAAAATATAATTTTTTCTTCTAAATATACCACTAGTGGGTAATGTGATCATATCTATCATATTTTATTATACATCTAGATAAAATATTTTATCTCAGATAAAAATAATTTTATAAAATTCTTCATTTCTATTATATTATAGTATATTATGAATCATAAAGAATGTGTTACATCTAATATTATTCCTAAAAAATTATTATTAAAAAGACATATATTACCACATAAGTGAAATGTGATAATCATATTTATCCTTTACTTAAATCCATGTGAGGTCAATATAATTTATTGGCATTCGACCGTATGATTCAAAAGTCATTATCTTTCTCATTTGAATTAAAATTATACCTCTATCAATTCATCACTTTATTTTAATATTCTGTATAATAACATCATTTGTAAAATATTCATTTGATGTTTGTAGACCTTACAAATTAGAATAATTTATTTCTATAAAATCAATATATAACATTGAATATCCATGATGTTTCCTAAAACCCTTTTGTTATTTTATAAAATTCCATCTAAAATAAGATATTTCACATCCTTCCTAACACATAAATAATTTTTAATGACATGGGATTGCTATTATTCATATCCAATAATCATTTTTAGCTTATTCATTTTCAATTTAAAACAAAAAACACTCTACTAGATCATAGACACCATCTTCAATCCCTAGATATCCTCTACACTTTGAGGAAACAATGTTAAAATTTCATGATTAAATTTATATTTATAGATATTTTCAAATGATGGAGATAAAATAAATTCCACGGTCAGAACCATGATAAATGGAAACCACTAGTTTCTCCATCTCAATGATGTACCTAATATTATATAATATATTATTGGAAACTAATTGTTCCTCAATACCCTTGATTCTAATTCATTTAAAACATTATGTAAATTACATTTTTATTTTCATCAGAAAATAAATTCAAATATTGAACACATTCAACATACAATTTCCTGGTAAGGAAATACTTTATCAAATTTAATTTCTTCTTTTTTATGAATAATTTTTAAGAATTATACCATTTAAATGTTTTTTTTACGTTGAGTAAATCCATTCTCTATGATTTATATCATCATAACAATTTTACCATATTATTTATCTATAATAAAAGGTTTAATTATATTAGTATCATGTCTTATGTTCATTTAATAATGAAATTTTTTATATTTCCTACCCATAATATTTTAATCCATATTTTAACTCATAATATTCATTAGAGATAAAACATTCATATTTCACTAAAAGTTTAATCCCTTTGGTTTTACATTCAACATGATTATATTTTGGTTTGAAACTACGTCAAAATTACATTATATGAATCTTAGATAGTTGAGAAGACAATATTCTATCAAATAAATCAAATAGATAGGAAAAAATATGTAGATATTGTAATAAAATCCTATTAGAGTCTTGAAACTATGTGAAGAAAAGAAAAATATTAAAAAAACTAGAACCTAATACTATAAGGGACCCCAATAATAGGATTCATTAAACAATATGATACAACACACCCATATATATTATGATCTAACTAATCAGATGATCTAATTCTAGATGAGAATCTGCTTCTAATGCAATATAATCCATTATAATTTTTAAGGGAAGTTAAACCCACAAATTTTTCATATCTTTAACTTTTACGTATTGTTGAATAAAACAATTTCATTTTCAATAATTTCCATTCTACCAAATCAATATGTTGAAACCACATTGATGTGCTATATTTACACAATACATATATTGTATTACAATCCATAATTATATCCCATCTATATTTACAAACATCAAAATCAATCCCATGGCCATGGAACATGAAACCTTATCATATAAATTATTATAATACTAAAAAATCTATAATCCTTACAAGTATTTGACAGGAGTGAAAGAAAGTCAACCCATTCTTTTTAAAAAATGCATAGGCGTCGAGGATAGTGAATAAATTCTCCAACATAGAGTATGTCTACCCAAGAGTACATTTCTAAAGAGATAACTTGGTTACATACTAATTCTAAAAGAAAACCTTTATAAACTAAAATCAATTTTTTAATTCAATATCATAACCTAATAAAATAAAATGTGAAGATATAATAAATCTTAACTAATCAGTATACAAAGAATTTAATTTGTCATTTTCATTTATTAAAATTTATATATATTTATATATATTATGAATTTTAACTTAATCATAAACCATTTAATAATATAAAAATTATATATATGAATAAATAATGTAATAAACCATATAAAATAACAAATCATTTATTTAAACATGAGATAAAAAAATTATGATCATTTAATAAAAAAATAAATTAATGAGACATTATATTTTTTTCATACATTATAAAAATTATAAAATTAAGTAAATATAAACACTTTATATTTAAATAAAATATGATCTCTATTGTAATAACATTTCTATTACATTTTTATTTAAACATGTGATATTGAAAAAAATAAATACAGATTAAATCTGAATTATTCATATATCATTTAACTAATTTGAATACCATACATTTAATATTATTTAATTATTTCTAAAATTATTTTTGAAAACTCATTTAGAAAAGCTTTAAATAATTCATAAAATTTTTATTTAAATTTGAATATATAAAATTATTTAATAACAACAATTTATAATATTAGAAATAAACTATTATATATCATTTCATTTTTATACAATTTACAAACACATTACAAATTACTATAAAAAGATCAATATAAATCATTAATATAGAAATTATATGATATTAAATATAAAAAATGTAATTTAACATTATCATTTAATATTATTGGTATATATTTTTTTATTATTTCTTAAATAATTAATAAATAATTACTAAAAAATAAAATTATTTAATTTATAAAATATTTTTAAATTATATAAATTTCCCAAAAAATATTTTTAAATTTATTACCATTTTGTATAATAGATATTTAAATTCATAAATAAAATTAAAGAAAAATTTATTTAATAAATTGTTTTATATTTAACCCTAAATATAGTAACTTATGTTTTGGTATATAATATTATCTAATTTTTTACAATTAGTACATTTTTTTATGGTGCATCACTCTGAAAATTGGGCGTTATGTATTATAAGATCCAAAATATCATAAAATTTATATGATTATATTTGTCTACAACATACCTATGTTTTAAATGGAATCTTTACAATAAAAAACAGTCATATCATTTGTTAAAAGATAGAAAACCATATATTATAAGATAAATAATGCTTTATGTTATCAAATATCATATAAAGGGATCCAATAATATCATATAATATCGATCATAATATGAAAATACATAGAATAAAATTTCAATCATTTTATATTATATATAATATGAAATACATAAAACATACATATTTCACCATTTTGAAACATGATTTGAAGCATCTAGAAGCATGGAATGGTACATATACTATTGAAAAGGTCAATAAGGATGAAAAAATTCATGTACAAAATAATATAATATATTATAATCCTAATCTCAAAGATCGCCATGTAATGTAAAAATACCATGTAAATATAAACGATAAACACTTGTACCTTTCAGCTTAATTGGAAAATTCTATATCAACAACCATAGTAATTCAGAGAATCACTAATGGATAGCCAAAGGAATTTTCCCTTAGGATTGTATCCAAAAATCAACTAAATCACCATGATACTTGGTCATAATTTTCCTCAAATAATAGATATGCTAATATATTTATGGAGTTAAGGAATGAAATGAAGATATATCAGGTGGTAGAAAAGAATATTGAAAAGTGGAACCTTGAAAAAATATCATCTAAATGTCCTAGACTCTTATATATCCCTTATCATTCTCATCTATATTCATGATTTTTGTAATACATAATTTAATAAATGAGTAATACTTTTTTCATTTATAAATTTATCAAAAATTACCAATATTATTTTGCATATGATTTTATTGTTATGTATTTCCCTTTTGGATTATATCATAACATTAAAAAGTAAGTTTTAATTACCATAATAAATTTTAGAGGTTTATTTTAATCATATAAAATCGTTCATAATTCCTCACGATATATCCATTCATATAGTATGATTGGAATTGGAAGAAGAAATGTGGTGTTTGTGTATCTTTCTTTCTTTATCCACCTATTTAATGAATGTAACATTTTATAGAATAATTGATATTGTAACATATGAAATTCTAATATCCCATAGTTTGATAAAATCCCAAATAAAACATATACATATTAGAAATTTGGTATATCTCTATCGCTAAATTAAGTTATAGGGGACCTATGATTTTTTTATAGTGGAATTCCTAACTTGATCATTCTTGTGGGAATACAAAACCATTCCTTGACCAAGGGAATTATGAACCCATGATTATTCCTTGAGGAACCACCATCAAAGTTTACTGTGGAGTTCTATAATTTTTTTAGAATATGGGGGACCCTCACCCTAGCATAACCACATCACCTGGGGGTACCTAAACTCGTGTATTCTTTGACTTTTTTACATGTTCCCAACATTAATCCCTATAGTGATAAGGTAATGAAAATATCATAATTCTCACATATTTCCTTTAATTTTAATGAGTATCATACCATTGTGTTCTACTTTAAAAAAACTCACATAATGGAATACCCTTATGAAACAAATCAGGTCTAGGAAATGTAGTTTCTAAAAATACTAATGCTTAGGAAGTATGAAACTTGTTCCAAATTGGGAATGTCAATTTATCCATGAGTTTAACACTGTTCACGTACTATAACTACAAATAAATGTGGGATTTGTGTATAAATTATGTAAAATATGGTAAATAGAACATGAGACTCATGGGTGGCCTATGAATGTACCGACATAAACGCAATTTGTTTGGAATTAATACATGATATACCCACTAGACCACACAACATGTGTGGATATCAAGATAACCATTCATTTACTCAAATATATGTTGATATATGTAACATAGGGTATACCCCTTGTGATATTTAACAAGGACTAGAATTACTCTCCACCATTAATGCATGATAGATGAATTGAGATTCTAGGATCACACATCATTTTATTTTGACGTGATGGATCCCTACCCAACCAAGTGTCACCTCATTAAGACCCCATTTTTCACTAATAATCCATGATCTATATTTATAAACCCAAAAGACACACATCATTCCTCTAGTGATCACTTTACCCCTCCATTGATTCCCCATGGATCATCTATTCCTTGGAAAACACATGTAATATTCTTCTCATTCACATAAATCATTCTTCATAATAATATGTATTATAATTTCACCTAAAAAAATTATTCCAAACCATTAAAAACATGATACACGCTAATATCATTTTATTAGACACCTTCTATCAATAGCTCATCAAAAATGTTACTCAATACTCTCGATTATTAGTTTATCATACTAGTATTGGGCATTTATCTAACCAACGGATAAAGAAATGGCCAATAATGAATATGAAAATCAAAAAAGGGATATTTATAGGGAATAACATATTGTTCTCAGTCTCTTTATGGTACTTCCTTCATTCATAATGCTTAAATCTATCAATAGTAAAGAACAAGGGGGAAATTCATAGATTTTTTGACCAAAAAAACAATGTACGTTGGTATTGAAATTCATGTACATAGAATGAAAAAAAATTATATTGGGATTAATAATGAATAGACTAAGGACCCAAAAAAATCTCTACCATGATTGAATTGGTTTTGTTTTGTGGTATCCTTATCAACATTTTTTTGGCAACCTAGATGGGGAACATATTCACACAACTCTATATATCCAAATCTCTCATGCCCACATAACTCAAAATTTAATTTTAATGTTACCTCCCCATTAATATACATCTGATGAAATAATAAATAAATTAAAGCATACATCGTATCATATTTTTATTTTTTCTACATTTTATTAAAACATCCACGAAGAACTCATCCTAGGACCTGATGAATGAAATGAAATTGTATCACCCCTTGGGTAAACACCCTATATGACATCAATAAAAAATATTGTTTTACTATATGTGTATCTATATATGATATATTAACAATTATCCATGGATTTGGAGGAAAAAAATACATTTTCATTTTTCATTTTTAATAAAATATATTCAACTATCCATGAATAGAATTAAACAAAAATAGATCTGTGATAATCACATAAGATATTATCTACATTGTTTTAATATTATAAATGATAAACATTGGGTCACCAACCATCCCCACCTTCATGGATATTATTCATAAAATGTGAAGCTTACTAGAAATGGTGAGGATATTGATATCAAATCTAATACTTGTGTTCCAAAATGATAACATGAATGTGTACAAGAATCAAAAAGAATAGTAAATTTGATATTGATGATATCAATAATTCATTCATACATATTCATTCACATTTTCATTATTTTAGATAATTCATTTCCGAAAATAAGGTGATTATAATGGTCAATACATAGTTATTATTTATCATAAAAATATTTTGATGTTTGAAAATATTATGAAATTGATATTTTTTAAAAATGAAAATGTTTAGAGAATAGTTAAAAATGATTCAAGAAAATCTGCCCATGTTAATGATTAGCTAACATAAGTAGTTAATTGACATAATTTATCCAAAAAATATATATTGTAGATTATTTTGATAAGTATGAATTTTGAAGAGCATTTGGTGACACTTGTTAATAAATCTATGAAATATAATAATATATGGGATAATGATGAAAAAGAGTGTCCGTGTGAAATATTACTCATATGGAAGGAGAGGTACATTGTGGTACTAATGAGGAACAATTTTATACATTGGAGAAACCATATATAATAATTGGAGGGATGCCGAGCATAATTACATTATTTCAAAAGCTATTATAGTAAATATAAACATAAATTATTATTCATATGGGGATAGGAAAAATGGGGGAGTTTTTGTCCTCTCCCCTATCATGACTTATGTTTCTTGAATTAATTAATATGACTAGTTTTCTTGTGTAATGAATAAAAAAATATTCAATCCATTTAAATATTTATGAATCATAATAATATAACTAAGGGATCATGTCACCACAAATTTAATACACAAAACTAAAATTTTTAGTTATGAATATCTCAAATGTTCTCGTGCATATCTAATATATAAAGGCTCCAAATCAATTAAAAATCAAGAATTGAAATGTAATTTCCAAAGAAAGTATCTATGAAGAACTGGGGAAGCACACAAAACACTGTTACTAACTATATAAACTCAACCCATCCTTTATGCAGTGACTAAGAACCACCATGGGAGTTTGAAAGGAGTTTGTGCCACTCTTAGGAATATTTAACAAGCCATGTATGAAAATGGAGATCTTATAGAAGCACTATAAAGATATAGTATCAATTATTCACCACTACTATTCCAAATCTACCATAGATAGAAGAGATGAGCATGTATGAGATTTCATGAAATTGGATAATATATAATAATAAGACCATATGTATAGAAATGTCAAATCATGCTTTTATTTTTTCACTGTGATGTGAACATTCTAAGAGTCACTCTAGGAATGTGTAAATTTCATTAAATATATGAAGAGTAAACACTTATAAATATTTTAAGGAGTTTGAATAATAACTATGTAAATTATTCCATGTCAATATGCACTCAGAGTTATATGTGTATGAAGGGGTTACTGTCACTCTATGGTTATAAATTGGTGATGAAAAACCAATCATTCCCATGAAGAAGTTGTTATAATTAATGAATTTTTCATGATGAAAACCCTCTTTTCACACTGAATGTTGTGGTAAATATATTTTTTAAAGATGAAATCTTTTGATATATTTTTCTAGAAAATTACAGTTTCATAACAAGGGGAATTAATGAAAAAATGAAAGGGTTTATTGTGGAAAAGGAATTGAAAGATTGAGAGATAATTTTTCATATAAATTGGTGGTGTGGTCACTACATTTTGGTTTATCTGGACATTGGATAGGAAATCTCTATTAAATAGAAGTTTATATGAATTTACATTACATGGGTTTGATTTCCTATTTTAATCGTTCCCATGACTAGAATGAGAGAGTAACCTCTTGGTTCTATGCGGGTTTTATAGAAGCTGGATTCATGTATATGAGGTATTTATTTTATTATGTACTATTAATTTATCTTGTTTCAACTATATTCCCTTTTCTAAATTTATCTACCATTTTCAAACCATGATTATTACATTATAATGGAGATTATTCTTTTTTCAAAGCATTAATTAGGGTGTGATATCAACTATGACCATTGGGATTATCTCATTCAATTTTTTAACATGGTTTTGAGTCACCCAATCATTATGTGAACTGATGTTCCTATATATGATAGAATTGTAACACAATCATTAAATACCCTAAAATAGTGAGTTTCATAAACAAGATTTTGATGATTACATGATTTTTCATTATCCATTTCTGCTTCATACTGATTAATCCTATTCCTTCAACTACCAAACACATTTTTATATTTCCCAATCTTCAAAATCATAATCATTGTTTTCTTATTTTAAAATTCAAGAATAAATACATTTATTATAATTCTTGAAATATTTTCATAATTATATAATTTGAGTCTCTCATACTATTGTCTCTATGGATCTGACATCAGGTATTACATAACCATATGACAATTTTTTTTGTTTTTTATAGTCCCATAGTTTATAATTTCAAAAGATATATTACAACATGGGGTATTAGTATAGCTCTATGTGTGATCAATTGCACAACCCCATCGGGTTCACTACTCTATGTCCTAGATAATTACTGGGTACAACAAAATGGTAGCATATTGTATGAAATACATCTTACCCTATATGAAAATGTTTTAGGAATCATGTTTTTAAATACTCAACACTGTTAGATGAATGTCATCGTGCACAATTGTTAATACTATCAGATTACATGTAGGGAAACCTCAACTAAACTACATAAGATCTAGATAAATTGATTAACATTAGTGAAAATTTTCATCCCCAATTGATCCATCATAAACCGTATCAATTTTATTCTTTTATGAACACATGATATCCCTCCTCAATCCCCAATATTCTCTCTATTTAGTACATATATTCATTTTGAAAGATTAAAACTATACTTATATACTCTTGGATCCCTTAAAACATCAATATAATCAACCAAACTAACTCGAACACTACAATTAATGACTATCTAATATCCATCAAACACAGCGGTAACTTGAATTGTATCATATATATGGAATTAAAACTATCTATGGGAGTATTATATTTTTAGATGTTGTTATAAGTGAACTCTGCTAATAGTATGTAATCCTCCCAACTCCAGTCAAAGTATATCACACAAGATCTCATAATAATCTCATAGACCTGAATAATATTCATATTTGTAGGAATTTATCAGGGGTTAGAACATTGCACTCATCTAAAATTAATTCATTAATTCCTACTGAATGGACCCCAAAACAAGGACATGAATTATCCATCTCAGATAGAATGATCAAATGTTGTATTCCATGAAATCACTTGATATAATACTTTCTTAATAGTAACAAACCCTCATCCATGTTTTTCTCCCAAATATGAAGTAAATGGGATGACATGCCTGATGGGACAATGATCACCCATATAATGACATGACCCTTTATAAAACACAATAGTCATATCTTGAAATCTATAGATATTTCATCCCATTACAACTTTTCAACCTTGTTTGGATTACCCAATCCCACTAGGATGCTTAGATATTACCTATTGATAGGTATGGAACCTTGATATGTATTGAAATACATTCTTCCTCAAACATGACAAAAAATATTTTTTCTTTATATATATCTGCATATGTATCAAACCTGGAGTCACTAATAAGGGAAAAATGTAAAACACCCTTACTGACTCCCCAAGATATTTGATTATAAAAATGGACAACCAATAGAAGAGGAAAATGTCCGCCAAAACATTAATGAAAAATATAGAGACTAAACTTTGTATATTCACTCATAAAATATTACATGGTCATTGTATCACATATGGCCCTCCATTTCATGATGACAATTTTTTGATGCCACCAACATCAATAAAATATAAGTGGAATCTACCTTATCCACCAAGAAAAACAACATTGAGTCTATTTTATTAGATTCATCCTCAATTAACTACGAATAAGCCTACCTACTACGAATTAATAAACCAAATTGTTGTTTCCCAATGTCTAGATAATCTAGATTTTATTTTTATTTATGATTTCTAACCACCACCAATTAAATAGTTTTAGATATCAATAATTGAAAATGTACCATACGCTACGGTGGTCCCTATAAACTTCAAATTAGTCACTATGAAGAAAATTTATTTATTTATTCCAGGTGAAATATTAATCTATGAAATCTAATTCATTGAACCTATATTTCTTCTTATGTGTTTTCAATTTCCTTGACCAATATGAAATCACTACCTGTCTATATGTTAACTGATAACCATGTTCATTGTTAGAGTAATCATAAAATACCACATACAATAATCCATAGACTTGTTACCTCAGGACAAGAGTGTCTTTAAACCTATTATGGTTATCCAACTATCTGTCACTACTCAAAACAAACAATGGAATATACTTATTAGCTAATGGTGTTTAAGGGGTTGTAATATGGTTGAATCCTTCAATGATTCTACAATAATATTATATATAACCAATAAAACTTCACACCTGTAACATATTATATGATAAAACCCAAGAAAACACAATCGTGATATTTTTGCAATATATATGAACAACACCCTCTTAGATGACACTCTCTATGAAATTGTCATCTGGAATCTAGAACATTATCATTACGAATTTACAGTTGGGTTAGTGTCTTCAAATAATTCAGAGAAAATTCTCATATAATTAGCATTCTCATCAACTAACACTAAATATAAAAGGACATATCAATGGGTGAATACAATGAAATATTACATGAATTGATAAAACAATCATTCTAGGGTTCCCATGATTGAATATATGATGATTGTTACACTAAACAAGAATATAATAAATATCAATTCCATGAATTAAATATGAATGTTTCCCTTGGAATACCATACATACAAACCTACAACTTTTTACTTCTATATCCAATAGAAATCCTTTTAACCCACATCACTTACATACATTTGTCGATGACCTTATTGAACCTCCATATATGATATTTGTTCTACACCCTCACCTATATTACATAGATATAGTCTATAAAAATAATCAAGATATCATTCATAAATCAGGTAAAAAATATGATCTTCATTGGGAGAGCACTTGTATAGAAGAAACCATTCTTAATAAGGAACCCATACTACACTTTTTTTATTAATGAGATCATTTGAGGATATCTGGTATGCTATATAATATATTATTGTGGTGCTAGAGTGAAAATAGATAGAGAAGATAATATCTTTATGCGGTTAAATCCTAGAATATCCATTGGAAATAAATCTATATACTCCTATAATCTATATAAAACTGATTATCTAATTCATCCATGATTCCCAGAAGTGATCTCTATAACTGATGTTTGACCATCTAATGCTTTTTGTTAATAATCCCCTATAATACCATATGAAGGTCCTACTCACCATTGCAGAAAAAAAAACATCAATGTATAAGAACGTTTCTTAATGGCTGAATTCTATCATGAAATATAATAATGATAGTTATTTATTCCAAAAATTATATTATAGGGACAATCCCCAACCATTGTGGGGTCCCATCAGAACATATCGCCCTTATGTGAAATCTAGAGTCATTAAAAAAGCAGTTATAATATAATCTATCCAATTTGGAACATCTATCCTTATATTATATGATATGTGTTTTATGATTGATTTAAATATCGAAAATATGTGATGAAAAAATAAAGGAACACACTGGTATCAATGAGTATGTTTGTTAGTGTAGAGAAAACACATATCATTCCTTAAACAACATCAAGAATAACTTGGTCACTTCCATCAATGAACTACATCTGACCTATCTCTATCTATGAGATAAACTAGCTTAGTACAAATCATTTGTAGGAATTTAATATAAAAATATATCATGACACCGTCCACCATGATCTGCTCTGGGTTCACAAAAAACACCTCTATCAAAAACTCCCCCCTGAGTTCCACCATTTCCAACATGGGGATTCCCTTCACCAAAATATTTTCTATATGAAACAATGCGTTTGTAATTCCTAAGTCATATAACATCATTCTGTATAGTCAATAAAATTTATGTCTCCAACATAAATGGATCCCCTATATTACTCTCCCATTATAGACACTTTTTATTAGTTTCAGACATGAGTATGCCTCCATCATGAAATCCCTGAATCCAATTATTATCAAATAGTACCTAATATTTCTTATTATACATAACTATAACCATATACTGTTAATCAATTTCCATCTTAAAAACACACAATTACTAAAAAACTCTACAAGACATCAGTATTAGCATGGATATGGAGGGGGAACCAGTTTATATATCTCTATGAAAGCCTCTATCAAACAACCCTACTCAAAGAAATGCATTATGTGTGAAATGAGGATAGTGTACCAATGAGGTTAATAAACCATGATGTGTTATCATTGACCCCAATGTTGTAGGTTTTTTGAATAATGGAATCATCTTCTATTATATTACCAACTAATATTTTAGTCTTAATTTACATCCTTTCATTACCGTACAAGAATGAAACTATGAATGATGAAAATCATAGATCTCATAACAACGGAAAAAATGAAACTGGAAAAGAGGGATCTTTACCTGTAATTTATAATTTATTCCAGTCATAATATAGAATTATATAAACTTTTATTTCACTCTATTTTGATGTTTTGTATAACTAGATCTCTTCATACCTACATTTCATGGAGGGATACAAGTGACAAATACCTCTAGCGGTGAACCATGAATGAACCCAAATATATGAACATCATTATAGATTCATCTAGTGCTGACATGGGAAAATTTTGATTGCTTTTATTGTTCGTAGTTGGCTCCATAATAATTCTTCTTGATGGAGAAATAATAGTTGATGTTATCTTAATGGATTGCGAGAGGAGGAAAAGAGAGTGTGTTCTAGTTCTCAAGATCACTCTCAAGGTATTGATAGAGTCTCGTGATATCAATTCTTCACAACTAGAGTCTCTATAGAAAATTTTATAATTATATATTTATTATCGAAGTTTTAGGGGTGGGAAATTCCACAAAAGTTAGTTGATTATTTAAATATTCTTATTTGGAACCTTGAATAATAATAATAATATTATTATTATTATTGTTATTAATTTCATCACAGTAGTAGAAAATTAAAAATATTAATAATCTATTTTTTATCATTTCTAATAAAAATGTTAATCTTTTTATACATTCCCTACTCAACATTTATCAATCCTTAATTAATGACTATTTATTTATTAAATAAATTTTAATTCCATATAAATCCATAAATATAATAAATATTTTTCATTTAATCATTAAAATATATGTATTTAAATTATTTAACTACCATATCCTTTAAAATAGATTGAGAATATTCTTGGAAATTAACTAAACCCAAATGAATAATATTGTTTCCAATTTTTTTGATGTAATACAATAATTTTACTAGGATTATTTATACACATATCATATCAACCCCTATAAACCATTCCTGGTGTAATTAATTGAACAACCTAAAGTATAAGGTTGGAGTCTAAAAGTATTCCAAGGCACCCATAATAGAGGATATTAATGTTGCAATGTCATTATCAGCTATAAAAACTGACAATAAAATATAATCAATTATTCAATAAATTACTAATAAAACCGGTTTCATGCTAGTTCAATCAATTTTATGCTCAATGTTTATTTATTTCAACTTATAAAAAATGAACATAATCACTAGACACCATGGCCATTATTTTCAATTTATATCTTCATTCATATCCAAGGGATGAATATATATACTTCTATCAAGGGATGGAAGGGGAAAATCCATTATCACACTTTTGAATAATGTAATATCACTCATGATATACCTAGCATATCTTACCTCACCACGATCATATGACATTATTTTTTAAATCATTACATTAATGTACTTGATTCATGATATCCAAAAATTATATTATTAATTTCCAATGATAAATCAATACATCTTCTAAAAGAACTGATATAAATGTGTATTTCATATTGAGGGGTCTGTTCTCATAACCACATATCATAAAGAAAACGAATATATAACACTATGATATTATGTCTTAATGACTTATGGTCCTCCTATACATAATATCATATATTCCTTATATACTATCAAAAAATAACATCCATGCATAGATCATTGTTCAAGATTACTATTGTGGAATCAAAAGGTTCTCATCAATGCGATGAAATACCCTGAAATATTAGTGAGGCATATATTCTTCAAATATTAGAACATTAAAATTTTATATAGAGAAAAATTAATGATTTTTTAAGAACAAATCCTTGAATAATAAAACATGTAATCATGTGTCAAAGATTTTTGTCCTATAGAACTAACTCCAAAAGAATCCCAATTACACCAGAGCTATATAATAACAACATTAAATCCCATATATGTAAAATGATACTTGTACCTCAAATGGGACAGAGCCTTCATCAATGGTTCCACTGTGATTTCATCACTGGACAATCTTCTCACCACAACCAAATATTTTTTAGATACATATTTCAAGAGGTGAAATATTTAAACTAAGTTATTTTTCTATTTTTATGAACATATATCCTTTTAGATATATGTTTATCTATATTTTTATAATGTAAAACATTGGTCATTTATTTATATTTGAGTACCACATCATAATTTTGGAAAATGTCTTAAATCCACAGTATTTACTTTTCTAACTCAAAATCCAAAATATAATTGAACTCTAATATAGAATCAACAAAAACTAGAATCCATGACTCATTCATCTCATATCTCCTCTATTGAGACAAAATACATTTCTAGACTATAAATTCATATTATTATAATTTTTAAAAAATATAGAATCTATATATCCTCAGATGATTGGATTGTCATATCATCCATAATCTATGAACATATACATCGTTCAACTCAGATACTAAAGGATAAACCTTACAATAGACCACTGTTATTCACCGAAATATGGTTTAAATATACCTAAAATTCTCAAAACATAAACAATATCAATCCATATACAAACATGGAATACCATATATATCATAACATATAATTATATGACATCATAATCATTCTCTCCCTTCCCTCTTTTTTCTAATGAAAAATTTTCATTAAATAATGTTTACCATCTAACACAAGAAAGGATCTCCCCTTATATTTTTTCATACAGAACAACTTTACTCTCTTTTCAACGTATATATAATTACTTAGTCAATGAACCCTATTGAATCAATAATGTGTGATCTTAGTTCCCAAATATAGGATGATCCTCAAAAGTCTTTCATAGAGAACTGTATTTTAATCTATGACTTATCCTATTGTAAGTCTTTTATATATTTTACAACTTGTAATTTGTCATCAACATATAGTAATATATAAACTACTATCATAATACTAAACGTCTTGTAAACAAAAGACATTATTTTATCCTCAATGAATAAAATTTATATAAATTCATTATCAAACCAAATATATCATGGCATGGATGATTTCACTAAAACATGGATGGATCTATAACACTTTCATAGATTTCTTGATCATATTAGAGCCACAACCCCTTATGGATGTGTCATGCACACATCCCTTTAGAGTTTCCCAGTATGAAAATATCTTTTAAAATTCATTTTCCAAATCTCAAATTCATGATAATGTATGTTGGAATGAAATATTTAGAATTATTAAAACATTGTAGATAGAGAAATAGATTCAATATATTCAGTTTTTTAATGTTGTCTAAACACTTTAGAGTCTAGTTGTGCATTATAGTTATTCACATTACCTTCATTGTCCAATTTTCTTTAGAACACCCTTTGACTCCAAACGGGTTATATATCATGTGTTGGATTTATTAAGACCCAAAAAGTTTTGTGTTATATGGGATCAATATACAAATTTATTAATTGATTCCATATTTCATCTTTTAAGCTCTCAACTATATTCAAGTAAGAGATGGGATTATATTTTTCAACCAATACTGATACCCCATCATGAGTGACTAGAATACCATAGATATATAGATATTTTACCTCTTTAGTACTCTTATATTGAAATATTTTTTAGTGATACATTTTTACATGGGGACTTCTGCAATGTATTATTGTACCAAATCTCATGTATCTTGATCATAAACTCCATTGAAGTTGTTATATCATCCAATATTCTCCTTGAGGATATATTAATTTTTTATAATGATGACCTATGTTGTAATAGAATCATTCCTATCTAAATAGATACATATATATTTTCTCATTATTTCATTTGAATGCCTTATAATTATATAATATTTTTGTGAGAGTGATTGTTTATAACTTGATCTATCCTTAAAAAATACCTCACAATCCCATACATGAAAATGTGAGAAAATATTTTTCGTTCCAAACTATAACTAAAGATAATATTGTTTCCACAATAGATGTTACATATTTTAGTATATATGATGTATTATTTCATCCATATCCCTAATTAGATAGAGAACGTCTTGAATGGATCATCATCGACCTTACCATGTCTACTACTGTACAAATCCTATTTTCCCTAGCACCATTCTTCTATAGTGTATAAAGTGGAGTGAGTTGAGATAAAATACAATACACCAGTATAAATACAATATGTATTCCAATAATATATTAACAACCATGATCTAATATATGTTTCTTTATATTCTAGAAAATATACTTCTCATCTACAATCATGATCTCTTTTAATATCTCAGAGGATTTAGACTTATACATAATAAATTAGACATAACCATACAAACTCATGTCACTAGTAAATGTTAAAATGTATGCCAATTAATTGCTATCATCTACTTGAAAAGGATTACACACATCGATGTGTATCAATTTTTATTCTATGTCCCCCTTTCACATTGTCCGCCAAATGGTAGTTCTTTCATCTTGTATTATAAAAAAGAGTGATATTTTTCTTGAGATTTAATCTAAGATGATTCAATGTAAACAACATGATAAATTTTTGTCAAAGAATTCTCATGTGAATGATCATGATATTAATGCCACAATTGTAGGTTATATGAGTAATGTGTATTATTTTTATTATAAATAAAAAAATAGGATTTCATAATTTAATACAATGGTATTTTTGTAAAATTATTCTATAATATTAAATATACATTCATTTTAAATTTAAATTCCCTTATCTCTAAAGTTAAGAAGAAACCATTCACATATAAGCATGAAATATAAATGTTTTTTTGGTAACACAATGCACATAATAAAAATTCATTAGGAAAAAAACCAATCACGTAGGAAAGGTGAGACGGTAGTCTCCAATATCTAGAGAAACCATCCTCACTCCATTGGTAGCTCATAGATCCACCATTTTCATGACCCATCCTAATGGATCCCATGTCATGACTCCCCAGACTAGCCACCAATATACTAGGGGATAGTGACTAGCACCGAGTAGGAATATGACTATCATGGTAGGAATTTTCGATGTAGATCTACACTCACACACATATTTATGCCCAAAAATATGGAAATGTAAAATACCACTATGAAACCCATACATGCATATATATATCACACAACTGGAGTATGGCATTAAGTAAATTAAAATAAAATTGTCATAAATATAATCTTCCCACAATGTGTCTTTAACATAAGTATACCAAGAATGAAAAATTCACTGGGACTGTTGTCTGAAATCCATAGGAACACACCTCATTAAGTCGTATCTCACTACGCAATGTCTGGTCCTAGTCTTCCTAAGACGTCATCGAATGCTCAAATAAGTACACAAGACATGACATGTGCTGGTGAAGATTGTGCAGGTGTGAGTATAACAATACTCAGTAGAACACCCTGAAACCACAAATCATTCGAACAAAAGAATTTATAGTCATCTATACATTGGTATATTTCTAGAGAAATTATAATATGATTTTCTAGATATATTATATCCAAGAAACATGGTCTTGAGGTAATCCACAGCCGTATATGACCTGGGATTCCATCTCGAAGATTCTACAATGCACTCATCTAGGATCACAATCCCCTGAGTCTAATATCACCAATGATGTTCATATAAGAGGTAATTCATGTCTTTTACAATCATGAGAATGATACTATGATAGATCCAAAGTGAATACGATACAACATATGAGGATAATAGGAAGATACAGGGAGTGATACCAACAACTCCAACAAGATTAACATAAAAATTAAAGGATAGATGCCCAATAAGATTAGTCATGTCATTACCAAGGACTCCACCAAGGTCATGAATATGAATATAGGATCTTAAATTTTGAATCTCAAGGGATTTCAACAACTCTTTCCCAGAAATCATGTTGATGGGATCATAGTCCTACGAGTAGAAAATGATACTATACTTACCTTCAGAGAATAGATAAGGGAAATATTTGCAATGAAACATTTCCCTGATTCTAAGAACAAGGAGTATATTAAATGTGATTAATAATTCAAAAAATGTTGAGGGGTTACACGCCATGTACCTTGACCTTAGGTTCTATCCATTTAAAATTCGTATGTCATCAAATTGTGTTCGTGTAGTAGAACACACATTGTAGGGGTGTTTTGTACTCTACATATGTGATTGTACATGACTCTAACCAAGGTAAATATTCCCATATACTAGTACATAGATTTTCTTTTGTACCCACACACAACATATCCCATGTACTTGGTCAAGGTCATGTTCTTATATAAGAGTACACACCATGTGGGATGGTCGTGTAGTACACCCCATGTCTGTGTATTTACCAAATACACTCCCATGTCACCCAGGTGGGACGACAACCTCTGTAGAAATACACACTCATCATGTGATACCATATTCTTACCTGAAACCCTATCCTCTACTAGGGGAACCCCACATATCTTTTAATCCTAGATTACATGAAGTGTTCTATGGGATTTTCCAGAAATCTGATTCCTCCTCCGCCCATACTGTTCGATTCTCTAACCATTGATTTGGTGTATTCATTGCCACAAAACTAATGATCCAAGATCTTCGGGTCATGTTATCATCAGATCAACACATTTTTTCTTCTAATCTACTCATAAAATGGATCAAATCATCGTTCATTGATTCACACCTAAGAATGCTAATTCGGGGATCCACCAACATCCAAATCACTCCATCTATATCATCAAAACTTTATCATATCATATTGATCCAATATATTTGATATTAGGACATTACACCAAGAATTTTTTTGTGAAATAATCGATTGATTGGGATGTGTCGAGTAGCATGGAAAGCGCAGAACACCCATGATGAACAATGAATTGGAGGAGAAAAGAATGAGAACCAATGATGGGACAAATCATCAATTTATTTTCATTTTGATATATATTTGTCTATTTTATAATCAAAATAGATTAAAACAATTATCAAAATGATTAATATCTAATCAAAACAATACAAATATAATCCCATCCTGTAATACACATTATCTGCAAACCAGTCTATTCTTCGATTGACTCACATTTATCATAGGAATAATGGGGAAGAAAATAAAAATTGAAACAGATTTCCTACCATGATTAGTTTTGATTGCTGATGAACATCAATTTTCATCATCATTGTAATGATTTGTCAAATTAGTTGTCCGTCGATCGTCGATTTAGGATCCGCCACCATTTGTCTAGAAGGATTATCCAGAGCTCTCTCCAATATTCCTCCAACATCACTATGTTTATGTGGCTAACCATGTATTACTGTCAAAATGATCTATATAAATATCCACTCATCTCCTCATAAATGATTTGAAATAAAAAAAAATTCTTAAACAGTTTTATTCATTTAATAGTTTATGATGATTTTTGCACAAACGGCTCGCGCATGTTAATGTTAAGTCCTACCTAGGGTAAAACCACCATTCTGATCTCAACATTTCCCTTATATTTTTGATATGAATACCTGTTTATATGTTATTTCCCATTTTGTTGGAAAACTGTGCACACATGGTATTGAATATATTTAATATTTTTGAAATATTTATTTAGATCCCACCTTGCAATGTCCCGGGTCTGGAAGCCACATAAAAGTGCCCCATACCCGGTTGGTCACATGTCCTCAAGTGAATTTCCACGAAATTTATAGGCTGCCGACTAGTAGCGAGGGCCTTGGGTGTAATAGTGTGGAAAATATGCCCTCATTTGTAGATTACACAATGGAAGTAAACAACACACAATAGTGGAATCAGTAAATATCCAACAATAGTAAACATCCGAAGATTAATAAAGAAAATATTGGAGAATAAATATAATGAAATGTTGCATGATACATATATGTTTAAGAAAATATCCAAACAAGTCACAATGCTGAATACAATAATAAACCAATGTACAAAAGGAAAATAGATGAGCAAATCCTCAGCATCGCAAGCCAAAGCTTGGTCTCATTTTCTCCAGACCCAGAGTAGTCTAGTACCTAAAGACTAAGGGTGATTTCCCTTGTCTATACCATCAGAAATATAATCTGTTTGGGCCCAAAATCATGGCCCCAACAGGGTGTGAGACTAAATACTAGTAGGAAACCACCACAAGATCTGTGCCTAACAGTCAGTAAATATATGGCAGGTAAAAATACAGAAAGCAGTAAACAAAAAAGCAATAAGTAGTAAACAATCCTCTGTTTAAGCATTCAAAACACCACACATCATGCAACAACAAAACAGATAACACAATAGGTAACCCTTTGGGATGTAGCCACAACCTATCCCCTTTGGTTCTACCTATCATGTACAAGCAGCCCTATGGAATCACACACAGTCTCACCCCTCTGGTTTGGCTAAATTATCAACTCTATGAGGAAGCACTCATCGTCAATTCCCCTTACAGTCTCGTGTCTTACTAAAGGTGCTCTGGGGACAGACTCAACTTAAATTCCCCCTGTGGCCCGATTTGAGGAACTACATACACATTGGATTTGAATTGAATTCCAATTCTCTCTATGGTCTCGCATCGTATAATTATAATGACAGTTTGGGGAAGCCTTCAACGTCAATTCTCCATATGGTCTATACACCAGGTTCTCATGGCCCTGTGTATGTTAAAAAATTATATCATGTGTAATGTCCATTTTAAACCTCATGAAACCCTTGGCTATCATTCTATGGAATATCAGCACTTTATAAATACAATAATACCATCCTACAATATGAGGCATGAAAATTAAACCGGAACCAAAAATGCAAACAAGACCCAATGGTCCAGACTAGAAAAAAATGCATGGAAAAAATTTATAATGCATTAAAATTAACCCTATTCAAATTCATTATCCTCTACTCTAGCATATAAGAACATCAAGAAATTAATGGGGATAAAAATGGTAAACACACAATACCTTTTTCAAGGAATTGGTGGAATTTTCAAAAAATATTCAATGACTTTCAATGGAAAGGCACAAACCACCTACCTTGGGGTTAGGAGATCAATATACATGATCCAAGAGGCATGAATCATCTTATAATGTCGTATATCTAAGAAATCACACAAAACTCACAACCCATGATAACTCACGAAAGAGGATAAATTGGAAGACGATGCTCTAGGGGAAGAGGGAACTCACCGATGTGATTCCAACGCAACCAACACAGTTTTATTCAGGGGAGGACGGAGGCACGGTGGTTCATTGAAGATCTGTGGTCATACTGGTTCTCTTGGATGAACTGAAACTAATGGAATACGGTTCTATCCCACATATGTGACCCCGGTGCGTTTAATGAAAAAATAACGTACAAGGAATGAAGATATTAAGTACACAACGTGTAATATCCTTTTCCATAGTCCACTTTAGGTGGCCTCCATGTCACCCCTACATGACTGTGTGTGTGTCCAGGACACAGCCAGCACACGACCTTATATGGCAATGAATTACACGGTGTGTACTCATAATGAACTCATCATGTACTTCAAATATTTAATGATTTCCCACTTTTTCTAAACAACGACCGAAAAAGGAAAAACATATCAGAAAATAATAACTGGGTTCCTACAAACATCCCCCCCTTAAAGTAATCCGTCCCCAAATTTCCCTAGCTCGGCGTAGTAGAAGAAACCCTGAACAACTCCAGTCATTGTAATCGTACATCGGCCTCCCTCTCCCAAGCCTCTTCTTACATCTTCCCATGCTGCCATAGAACTCCTACCAATGGAACGGACCGGCCAAAGAGTGCCTTTGTACTACGATCAAAAATCTGTATAGGATGATCTTCAAATGACACAACCAATTCAAGCTCAACCTCCTCAGGATGAAAGACATGAGACAAGGCTGAAAAGTAATGTCAGAGCTGAGATACATGATAAAAATCATGAATATCTCGGTACCTCTGAGGTAACTGCAACCGATAGGCAACTAACCCAACTATCTCCAACACCAAAAATGTCTCGACATACCTCAGAGACAGATTACCTTATCTCCCAATCCTCTTGTGTCCCATCCTCGGTCTGACATGCAGAAAAAAATCATCCCTGACCTCGAACACCAGAGGACATCTCCACTGATCAACATAAGACTTATATCAAGACTGTGCATTATCCATCCACTTTTGAATCAACTATATCTACTCTATGGTCTCCTGAACAAGACAATGTCCCAGTAACGCATCCTCTCCTATCTCCAGCCAAATAAAGGTGATCGGCATGGCCCAATCTACAAAGTCTCATAAGGTTCCATCTAAATAGTTTCTTGAAAACTATTGTTTTAGGAAAACCCAACAAGAGGTATATACTTCTCCCCTGAACATCCAAAATCCAAAATTCATGCTCGGAGCATGTCCTCTAGCACCGAAATTGTACGATCAGACTGGTCATCGGTCTGGGTATGATATGATGTAATCAAATTTATGTCTATTCCCAAATCCCTCTAAATCCCTTGACAGACCCAAGATGTATATTGTACATCCCTATATGAAACAATGGAGTGTGGAACTCCTTGCAGACGTAAAAACTCTTGGATGTAGAACAGCCCCAAGTCATCAACACTGAAGGTCTCCTTGATTGAAAAAAAGTGGGAAACCTCTGTGAGTCTATCAATGACAACCCACACTGTGTCATTTAATCGATTCAACATCGGTAAACAAGTCACGAAGTCCATCATGACATCATTCCACTTCCACTTAGGAATGGGTAACTACAGTAAAATCCCTACTGGTCGCTGATGCTCTGCCTTCACATTCTATCAAGTGGAACACCTCATGATGAAACCAGAAACGTCCCTCTTCATACCTGGCCACCAATAGTGACAGTGTAAATCATGATACATCTTGCTCACATGAGGATGAACTGCCCAAACTGAGCATTGAAAGTCCTGCATCATCTTCTCACGTATATCTATTGGAACCCATATGCATCCCTAGAAATGAAAGATATCATCCTCACCTATGGTCCACCAATGAATAGGGTCCTCTCATGACATGATTTCTTGTATGAGTAGGCCTTTATAATCTGATAGCATCCTCATTCGTAGACGATCAAGAAGGGTAGAGGTGTCAACTATAGAAGATATAAAAGTTGGCCCCTATCTAACGTGCTCCGACAAATTCATCAAAAAAATATAGCCATAAGCTTCAACTCACTACTAGCTTCCATAACTGCATGTATTTGAGTCCTCCTGCTCAACACATCAGCCATTGCATTTCCTTTTCTAGGCATATAGGAAAGATCAACGTCAAAAGACTGTATGTACTCAACCCACCAATGTTGTCTCATATTTAGATCACGTTGAGTGAAGATGTACTTGATAATTTGTGGTCCGTGAAAACCCCAATCTTCTCTCCCAGGAGATAGTGTCTCCAACAACTTAAGGCATGAACAACAGCTACCAACTCTATATTGTGAGTCTGGTAATTCCTCTCATGTGGCCTCAAATGTTGAGACCTGTATGCAACGACTCCATCACCCTGCATAAGCACATCTCTCGGCCAGATACCTGATGAATCAAAATAAATAGTATATCTCATTCCTGGATCTGGAAAGAATAGTATCAGTGCTAAAGTCAACCTCCCTTTCTGCTCCTGAAAGGATGACTCACAAGAATATGACCAGAAGTACATCACACCCTTGTTGGCCATACCTGTCAGTGGTGTTGTAAAGCATAAAAAGCCTTGTATGAATCATCTGTAGTATCCAGCCATCCCTAGAAAACACAGTAATTCAAATACGTTCTTCGGATGCTCCCATGAAACTACTCCTCTCACTTTCTCTTGGTCTACTGATACTCATATCTCTTATGTAACATGACCCAAGAAGTGAATCTGGTCCAACCAAAAGGGGCACTTTGATAGATTAGCATATAACTGATGCTCCCTCGGTATACAAAAAATGATCTCAAGATGTGTGGTATGGTTGTGTCAAGTGTGATAGTACATCAAGATATCGTCCACGAATACCCCCACGAAAGAATCCAAGTATGGATGGAACACTCGGTTCATCAATGCCATGAAAACTGCAGGTGCGTTCGTGAGACCGAAGAACATAACTATGTACTCGTATAGACCATACCTACTCATGAAGGTAGTAAGAGGTATATCTGATGGCATAACACGAAACTTATTATAACTGGACCTCAAGTCATTCTTCGAGAATACCCAATCTCATTGAAGATAATCAATGATATCATCAATCCTGGGAAAGGGATATCAGTTCTTGACCATCAACTATTTCATCATTCGATAACACACACAAATCCTAAGGGTACGGTCTGGATTTTTTATAAACAGGACAGGTAATCCAAAAGTAAAAGTACATGGTCGGATGAAACCCTTTGCCTACAACTCCTCCAACTTCTTCTTAAGATCCTTCAACTCAGGTGTATCCATCCTATAAGGAGGAATGGACACCGGTGCCGCTCTTGGCACAAGCTAAATTAAAAATTCTACATCACACTTTGGAGAAAACATGAAATGCTCTCTGGAAGGACATCCCTGAAACAATCCACCACCGGGGGGAAGTCCTTCTGTGATGTCCCTTTGTCATCCAGATAATTACTAGCAATCTAGGCTAGTAATGCACCCAACCCATGATGCTCTGGGCCCTCTCTAATCAACTAGACATCCCACTCTCCCTTCTGATGAAAATATACACCCATGGGTGATATGAAACTCACCATGTGGTGATATCATTCGATGAATTCCTCAAAAGTAACTAGAATGTACATTCCGAGAATGACATCATAGCCTATCATCTCAAGAACATAAATATTTCATAGAAAGTAACCCCCACTAACCGAAGGAGGGAACTCCTTTAACTGAAGTACACCATATGTTCTTGTCCCCAACGGAGTGTCTAGTGTAAAAAAAATCGGCAAAAGAAAAGATACAAAGCCCAAGGAACTCTATTACATTGACAGATATAAAGCTATGAATAGAACCAATATCAAAAAGATATAAAGATAAAACTGATGCATCTAGGATCGTACCTAGAACTATAGAGGGGATTAGTTCTTGCTCTTGATGGGTCTTCTCTACTGCAAAAGTCTGGCCAGATCCACAACCATGTGACCCTACATGACTAATCAGAGCTGATATACCCAACGGTTGCTAGTGGCCTTGTAACTGGCCATTGCGTTTGTGGCCCCCACCTCGGCCTGAACGATTGGAAGAACTCTAGTTCATAGACTGGTGAGAAATTGGTAGTGTTTCACCTGTATGACTAGTCATAGATGAACCTCAGTCACCAGCTTCAATTGAAAATATCTAACCTAAATGATTAAGGTGACCTATCATACCACATGATCAACACTCCACTAGATCTCCTTGGAACTGCGGCCTCATCTTCCAAGCCCTTCCACACTAGTAACATACCACCTGGATACCTGAAGAAGCATCCCGCCTACTCGGATCTCACCATGTAGTCTCCCTACAGTGCATCTGGCTATCAGCTGGAGAAACACTAAATATGGATATCAAGCCTCCATAGCTCACAACCCCGGATTCCATCATATTCATCATAGTGTTTTGTGCCTGGTTGATGATGGAAGCGATGGAAGTCAACCTGAGGATATTCACCTAAGAGAGGATGTCATGTCTGAGGCCATCCTCCGCATTCCTTTCCAAGAGAAACCCATCTCATCCCAAGAAGGGTGTGAAACACTGAATATCGGTGAAACGAGATGAATACTCCATATTGGAAAGAGTACCCTGCTCCAGAGTCATGAACTCCCAGGATCGGTCGGCCCTCAAGGTCTCCAGATATAAGTAGTCATAAAACACATGCTGAAACTCCTCCCATGCTATAACCTACTGATGACCTGCCTGTAAGATCACATCCAACCACCTCTTGGTGGAGTCTCATAACATTTTCGTAGCGATCTTGGCCCGCCTTTATGGATCCATCTACAGATTCTCATAGATCGTCAGCTTGGCTTTGAGCCATGAGTCTTCACCCTGAGGTAATCCCTCCCCGGAGAAAGGGGGAGGCAGCTGCTCCTGGAAGACCCACGTCAAATTAGCCATCAACGGGGAAGGAGGCAGTGCTCCCTGAAATGTATGTGCCATCCTTATGAAGCCTCCCCTAAACTATGCATCGGTACCTGTCTCAAGTATTACTGTTGGTGCCAAGACTGTAACAATAGGAGGATCTATTAGAAGTTCTTGATCAGCCATGTCTGTTGTCTGATCACCGTCTAGAAACTACCATACAACCGTAGGATGTCTCGGTGGCATGACTCTACAAGGTTAAGCACAGACCATAAATTAAGATACCAAAGACTAAAAAAAGGTTTTTAAGAAGGAAACATGAGAAATAATGCACTCATTATTTACAAATCATGACTATATGACGTGTACATTTCCTACACGATGTGTTCTCTAAAGTCATTCACATGGGCATGTACGCTTTCCCTAACTGGTCATGTTACACCCTAAACACACGACATGTTCTTGAAACACATGGTGTGTACTTGAATCGTATTCCAATGACCAGGTCCTTCTACATGGTTAAGCCACACGGCTCTCCCAGGACAAGACTACGAGACATGTTCAAGGTAGACCCGGTGTGTACTGGACAAGATTCCTCGACCCGTGTGGTTAGATAGATGGCTTGTGTTCCTAGGTTACACTACACGACATGTTCCAAACAAACATGGTGTGTAGTAAGAAAAGATAACACCGACCAGTGTTGTTCATGACACTGCCGGGGACCTAGGTTTGGATACATGATGTGCTAAACTGGTACACGACATCTTCCCACAAGGATTTCCCCATCCCGTGTCTCTGCCCACACGACCAAAGACATGTTTAGAGACAACACGGTGTTTACATTGGTACATGGCATATACATAAGAAAAAATATTTCTTCTAGAACTAAAGAACACAAGGCGTGTAGTCAAAACTAAAAGACGTGTATTCTGGGTTTTTCCAGACAGTAATCTATGAAAACTACTCTGGAGCCCAGAAAACACTACAACGAACATTGACGGTGCCAAATTCTGATCTATGAGGGACCATACTCACCAGAAATCAATTTTTGGCATCTTATACAAGTTATAAACAATAGAATATTGAAATGATCCACAAAATTTTGGTCCATGAGGGCCCATAACACCTCAAAAACCAAAGATTGGAATTCATTCAAGAAAAACTCTACACAAATAGTACCTTATCAAACAACATGTATTACTTTCAAGGAAACTATCAAAACAACATGAAAATTTTACACATCATCTATAACAACAACATGCAATCTATAAGGCATCCTAGATGACATGAAAAAAACGCATGACATGAGATTTCTAGAAAATGTCTATTTGATGCATGAGATTGAATACCCTCATCTCATTAGGTTGCATTAGAAATGGAACCTGAATAACTACAACAATAACTACACAATACATGTGATTCACCCAACGGTGAAAATCAAATCAACCGTAAAATTGCAATACCAGAAATTTTGATATAATGAGGTAAATTGGCTTTACCCTATACACGAGTTTTCTACTCCCTGGCACAGCTTATTACCATGTACCTATTACTACTATCCCTGGAGAAAGGATCCAATTAGTACGTCAAGGGAAATGAATTCCTCTGATACTACTTTTTAAGGTTTTGGTTCAGGAAGCCACCCAAAGGTGCCCCATACCGGGTTGGTCACATGGTCCCAAGCGTATTTTGCCGAATCCCAGAGGGTTCTAACTAATAGAAAGGGCCTTAGTTTTGGTAGTGCTGAAACTATGACCTCATTGGAAGAGTACACAGTGGAAGTAAAAAACACACAATAGCGGAAGAAGTAAATATCCAACAACAGTTAACAGTGTAATACTGATAAAGAAACAACAGAAGAAAAAATATATATAAATGATGCTTGATACATATATGTCGACAAAAATATCCAAACAAGCCACAATGATGAATACAATACTAAACCAAAGTACAAATGGAAAATAGATGAGCAACTCCTCGGATCGCGAGCCATGACTTGATCTCATGCTCTCCATCACCAAAGTAGTCATGTACCTAAAGTCTATGGGTGCTTTCCCTTATCTATACCTGTAGAAATAAATTATGTTTGAGCCCAAAAGCATGGAATAAAAAGGGTGTTAGACTAAATCCCATTAGAAAACCTCCACAAGCTCTATGCCTAACATTTAGTGAATATATGGCAGGTAAATGTACATAAAGCAGTAAACAAGGAAGCACTAAGAAGAAAACAATCCTCAGATTAGGCATTCAAAACACCACACAACATGCAACAGAAAAACAAATAACACAACAGGTAACCCTCTGGGAAGTACCCACAACCTATCCCCTCTGGTCCTACCAATCATTTACAAGTAACCATCTGGACAGCACACAAAGTCTCACCCCTCTAGTTCACCTATAGTGTAGACTCTCTAATGAAGCACTCACTGTCATTTTCCCATATAGTTTAATATCGTACTAAAGGTGCTCTGGGGAAGCACTAAATGTCAATTACCCTTTTGTCTGACGCCGAGGAACTACATACACTTTGGGTATGCACTCAACGTTAATTCCCCCTATGGTATCGCATCATATAATTATAAAGACACTCTAGAGAAACCCTCAATGTCAATTCTCTATATGTTCTATACACCAGGTTCTCATGGACCTGTGTAATTCAAGCAAGTATAGTGCGTGTAACAGGAAAGGTAAACCTCATGAACTAATTTTATAGAATTCTATAGCATATCAGAACATTATAACTACAGTCATACCATCCTACAATGCTAGTCATGGAATGTAAACAATAACCAAACAGAAAAACTAGACCCAATGGTCTTGACAAAAAAACACGCAAGGAAAACAATTTTAAAGCATAAAAATTAACCCTATTCACATTCAGTATTCTCTAATATAGAATATAAGCACAGAAGGAAAACAATATGGCTAAAACATGTAAACACCCAATACCCCGTTCATGGTTATTGGTGGAATTTTCACAAAATTTTCATTGACTTTCAACATATAGGCACAAAACACCTAACACGGGGTTAGTAGATCAATGTAAATGAACCACACAACAGGAATCATCTTAGAACATTGCAGATATAATAAAACACAAAAAACTCTCAACCCACGATATCTCATGAATGATGAGAAATTGGAAAACGATTCTCTAGATGAATAGTGAAATCAACGATGTGATTCCAATGGAAAGGAGAGAGTTAGATTTAGAGTACAGATGGAGGATCAGGTCTTCTTCATAGATCAATCACCATACATGTTCTCTTTGATGAACAGAACCTATGAAATTAGGGTTCTTCCCATCAGACGTGACCCCAGTGCATTTAATGAACAAAATAAAATTACACGGCCTGTACTTTTGAAGTACACGGTGTGTACACACATTTTCAGAACTCCGCATTAGGAGGACTCCATGTCAACCCTACATGACCATGTGTGTGGTCCTAATATAACCAGCACATGGCCTCCTACAGCAACGAAGTACACGACATGTACCATGAAAATTTCATGATTTTTCTCTATTTCTCAAAAATGACTAGAAAAGGAAAAACATGTCGGAAAAGAAGATCATGGTTCTTACACACGGGACCTTGGAATATCATGATTTATTATCATATAATCTCAAAATTAATATATTTAATAACAACAAATAAAACATAGAAAATTTGAGGCATTTCATTCTCCCCAACATTGGGCATTATGTCCCTAAAATTAAAATCAATCGCTACTCAAAAAGATGTGGTTATAGACCATGAATCTGAGGCTCTTACACCCATATGTCTTCTAGAGATTCCTATGCATCAACCAAACACACACTAAAAGAATAAATAACCACTTATGGATCATCCCAAATATGTCCAAAGTCCATCATGTTAGCTCAATGAATGTCTTCCAGAACCTAAATGGTTTACTCTATCTTGTCTTCATTTTGTGGGTGGAATGTTGAGCTCAAGTGTAATAAGGTCCCATATGCCTACTAAAGTCCCTTCCACAAAGGGTATGTATAGAAAAAATCCTGATCATAAATAATAACCAATGTTACTTCATGGAGGATAACTATATCTTTAACATAAAGGCATCCTAAGATCCCTAATGAACTCTATTCTTGAATAGATAATAAGTGGTCAAGCATTGTGGGTCAGTCAACTATTACCCATATGATATGTTTTCCCATAAACTGACATGTTCATATTATCAATGAAGTACAATGAATCTAGTCCCACTTATGTTATGGAACTATATGTGGATGAGGTAAATCCACTAGAACATGGTATCCAACCATCAATGGCTGACAAATAAGGCTTCACGATAGAAAATAGGCAACTCCTTTGTTCAAATCCGGCCACCAAAATGGACTTTAGAGGTCCAGATTAATTTTATCATCACCCATAGTTAATAAAAATGAGGACATAGGAACATCATCATAACTTCCTTTTTCAACATCATTGTTACCATCATGTTTCCACTAAAAATAGTGATGTTCTCCCCACCTTTTGAAAATGCATCTGAAGCCGAACCTGTGGACATCTGAACATGTAGGTCCTCACAGTCGGTATCCCTAGTAATTCCTCTCTAACTAGATGTAATAGAGGATGGGTGAGAACCATATACCGGATGTACAATTCTTCATCTCAATACACAAAGTATAACCACATTGAGGCAACTACCATACTACTTCATTCATCAACTGCAAACTAGATCTCCTACTGAGAGAATCTTCTACAACATTCCCCTTCTCGAGAGTGTATAAAATATTGAAGTATTAATCTTAGAGGAAAAATATGCATCATCTCTATCTTTGTTTAATATCCTTATGAGAGAGGATATATTTGGAACTCATTCAATTGGATTATATGGTAAACTGGTTTCTAAAAAGGTAGTGTCACAATATCTTCAAAGTGAAGACTACAGCTACTATCTAAATATACTGGGTCTTTTAGTTCATCTCATGTGGTCTCAATTGGCATGAACCATAGACTATCACCACATTCCTCAGCATCAGAACACAACTAAGACTGGTTACTGATATATCAGAGAACACTACGTTCTTGACACTATCCTCCATAAATATCATGACTAGTGTGCTCGTCAAACTCTTCATCAACTACTAAAAATCCTACGGGCAGCTTTATATACACAAGAAATGCTACCCTTTTGGTATCTATGTTGTCATGGGTGATGATATACTAGAAAAATGAGGTATAAATATTCAGTAATATCATTCTATCCCACGGGAGCATCACACCTCCATCATTCTCTTAGGTAGATCCCATGCTAATACTACCTCAACCTTTGTCGAGTCCACTTCCACTCCAACAACTAAAATAACATATATAAGAATGTGGAATACCTAAATATAGAACTCGAAAACTTAGATCCTCCCATAAAAAAGGTTCTCTAGGGGTATGACCAGTATAAACCTTTAGTTCATTGCATGATCCTTCTTAGATACTATGTACATAAGGATGTCATCAATGAAGACCACCATAGACTGTTCTATGTAAGGCTTAACGATCTGGTTCATGAGTCCCACGAACACTGCTGGGTTTTTTATCACGAAAATGAACATCACTATGTACTCATGGTGACTATAGTGACATTATAATACCATCTTCAGTATACCCTAATCCTTTGATCACAAATTGTGATATCCTGGTCTATTATCAACCTTTGATAACCATCGTGCCCCTATTAACTAAACAAAGTGGTCATAGGTCCTTGGTAGCAGATACATTATATTCATAATAACCTGATTCATGAATTGGAAATCCACACACAACCTCATGATCCAATCATTCTTAATGGAAAAAAACTATGGATTCCTAGGTCGAAACACTAGGTCTCACAAATCTCTTCGTCTCTAATTTCTCCAATTACACCCTAAACATGTGAAGCTCTATAAGGTCATCCGATATGCTGGTGTAGTTATCAGTGTTGTCCTAGGTGTATATTAATTCATAAGTCTTTCTAATAGTGTAGTGAAAAAAGACGATGATATTTAGGAAAGACGTACTCATACTCCTCTACCACTGTAGGAAGCAGGGGACTATCAAATTCCATCGTACCAACGGTTGGGCTATACAACTGATGAGTATTCATATGCACCCTATTACAAAATATTCCATCCTATGATGTATGGGTTTAGTTTTCACAGAAAAAAGGAAAACCATGTTCCACCATTTGGTACAAGACACACCATATTCCTAAAACAGTCAACTTGTAAATAAACTGTAGATAACCATTCCATAAAATGAGTGAAATATTAAATCCTCGATGCCACTACAATGACATTGAAACTGAAAATTTCACCTAGAGGAATCATGTCGTAATGTAAACACATGTTCTTGATATCTATGTCTTCTCTAATAGAAGTCTTCAAATGTATGGGTTGAGTCAATGGTTCAATCAGAATCTCTATGTCTCATAAAAGGTATTTGGAGAGAAAGTAATTACTAGCTCTTATATACGTTATAACTACATATAATATATTAAAAGTATATATAATACCTCAAATAATTCCTAGAGTCCCTAGTTCATAATCCATCACCTCATATAGTTCTCCCCTCCTATGAATTCAACTCCCTATGCATGGCGTGGATTACATAGGGGTTGTAGTGGTAGCAAGTAGAAAAGTATACCCCCACCTATTTCTCCTTCATATCCTATGTAATGTCCACCACCCTGTTTACCTTAATGATCCTATCACTACCTCTACCTTTTCATCCCTTATACGGTTTCTCTTCCAGTTGTATGGCTTGTTGGAAAATCTCATGGAAAATTCCCCATTTCATCGCATGAGTAGCACCACATCTCTATAGGCTGACTGGACGCCTCCTATGATCCCTAAACTACATATCATCTATCCTAGGGAGTCCCCTTAAAAATCATGTACATACAGGCCCCTATGAATTGCATCAGCTTCCTACATCCAATGTAACTTAGTCTACTTCCCCGCTATTAATAGTCACCAGTAGTATCTCCTTATCCGATAAACATTCAACCACCAAATCATTCTCAACCACCACAACATAAGTAGAAATGGTATGAGGGATAAAATGGCTCATATTTCACTATGAAAACCTCACTCGATGGTCCAAGCCCTTATGTAGATATCGCTTACCATTTCTATCAACTACATAGAGAATTTGGTAAGCCTCGATGAACACTCAGCTATTGACATGTCATCCTGTCGGAGCTATAAAATCTCTTGGATATACATAGCCATTATCTTATAATGTGAGAACTAGTCTATAAAAATTTTATAAAATTATGAACATGAAGGATAAACCTTGTCCTAAGACTGGGTAACTAATCTCCACCATCACCTTGCTAATAAATGTAGAAGTATCATTGCAAAGACCAACATCTGATCTTCTGGAGTCCTAACAATATAGAAAAATTAGGTCACTAGCTCAAGACAGTCCTCATCCACCTACGGGTTAGGCTTTCCTTAGAAGCTAATGGGTATATATTACATATACTTTTGAAACACACTCAACCAGAACACATCATTCACTGGTACGGTGGGTACCAAATTCATCTATATAGGTGGAAGAATGTCTGGTTGATCACATAGAGGAATCATCTTGGGGACTGGTCCCTATATCATAGAATCTTCACTAAGGGAGTCATCATCATTATGAAGCTACTTAATTCAAGATGGAATACATCATAGATTTATCTTATAAGTAAACAATATGTACCATAGTCAATTAATATGCATGTAGAGATGACTCAATAAGGATATGGAAACCACAACCCATTCTTATATGATTCTTGTACCAAAATTTTACCTACAGAAAATATGACAACCATGCTTTTTATTATAACTTAAACATGATTCATTACATAAAACCTCACTTGATACAAGAAATAAGATCAATAGGTTTAGTGTATTTGGGGCTTAAAATCATTACATAAAAACATGAAACATGAAATACAAAATATTTATTGAAAACTTACTTTACATGACCACTTCATTTCTTCGTACCTATCGTTGCATTAGATAACCTGAGGACATGCATAAGAAAATGGTGAGCTATAAAGCCCAGTAAGGGAGTACACATGGAATTACATGGGGAGTAAAATACATGTTAGGAAGTAGAAATATCAATAGAGCATAAGAGAAACATGAACATAAATGCATGATAATGAATGATAATCATAACATGGAAATGTGGCAACAACACTTAACATGGAATTAGCATGAGCCAAGGCCCATTGCACATGGAGCATGAGTAAATCCTCATTGCACATAAAGCACGTGTAAACCCTCATTGCACTTGAATTAGAATGAGTCAACACTCATTGCACAAGACGTATCATGATACTATACTTTACCCAATGCATTGGAGCGCTATAAGTGTGCACCCTTCTTAAACATTACATTTTATGCATAAGTGTGCCACATGGATCATAAAGCATGGATTCATAAAACATAATAATTTATTCCATGATAATGGAATGTGGAACTAATACATGATACATTACAATAAATAAGTAAATGAGCATAATGGTGAATACCGATGATGGAGAAATGTGCATGGTATTCACTACACAATGACATTGGATTAGAAAATCGGTGTGATTTCAGCAGTGTAACAGCGTGCAATAAGAATTCATAAAAAAGGTTGATGAGAAAGGAAGGGATTATTCATCATATTCAAATGTAATGGACAGTAAGGAGGTAATATAGATACATGTCCCAACAATTGTAATGGAATTTAGTTTCATGATACAAAAGTATTACTTGAATGTAAATGAGGAGGGAGAAGTTCCTTTTAGAATTTCGGCATAGTAACGGGTGTACATGGGAGGTAGTAAATTAGAGAGAAAGGGGTCTCCCATAATTAAAACATTAAAATGGAATCATGAAGGAGGTTTGAATCCATACCACAACATTCATAATTGAAATTAAAAGGGCAAAACAACTTAAACAAAATTGGACAAAAATGTTAAAAGAAGAAAAAACCCTTACATGGAAGTATGCTTCCAAAGGCAAGAGATAGGCTTCTGAGAGGCTTCTTGGAGCTTGAGGAACCTTGGGAGGATTCTAGAGAGAGTATGTCAGAGGTTTTATGAACTTAAAAGGATTTTAGTGAGGAGGATTTGGGAGCTTGGGTGGGTTTATATAGGAAAGGTGAGGGAATTATTTATTATTTAGGTTTGGGACCCCTTATATTAAATTAATCCAAACCACAAACCATCCCATTGTTTTTTCCCATGGTTTTTGGAAAAGGGAAGAAGAAAAAATTATTTTATAAGGTCAAAGTCAGAACTTCTTAAAATAATAGGGTTTCTTATGTGGAGGTTAGTCATACTCTCCTGGAAATTAATTTAAAAAGACAAGGTGTTTAATAAGTTTTGAGGGGTCCATTAATGCTGTGAAAAGTAATCCAAAAAAAACCAAAATCAAATTATTTTAATGCTAAGACATATATTGGCCGAAAATAAATATTATAGTATTTTATTTCATCAGTATTGGGTCATTTTGTTGTCATAAAACACAATATTTAAACGGTATTTAATTTTTACACAAAAATTTGACTGTATCAGAAAATTATGAAAAATTATCCATTGGATAATTTCGACATCCTGATTCCAAAATTAATATTTATTTTATCTAAATAATTTTATAAATATGTGAATTTTTACTTTTAAAATTAAAACCAATATTTATCTAAAATTCATGGGTTTTGACAAAAATGGCTTTCAAACCTTAATAAAAATTATAATTTCAATCATACAATTATATGATAATTTATATATAATAAAATTAATATAATAATAATAATATTTTATTAAAATATTATTTAATTAAAAAATCATTTAATTTAATAGAATAGATTTCTTAATTAAATAATAACTAAAAACACCATTTGTACTTTACAAACTATTTACAGTGTATCAATAATGACATGAAATTCTATCATTATTATATACAAAAAAATAATGTACATGAACATAGTATTTGAGATTTGTTACATAACCCCTTAAAACAGCCGCATAAGACCTAAGTGTAAGGTGGGTGATGGTGACAGACTCTTGGGGTGGCTCAGATAACATCACACGAGTGGTAATTTCTATCAACTTCCCCTTCTCCCATAGACGGTATCATTCGAGCTTGACATGATGAAGCTCAGCTTGGGATTGGTCATGGGCGATGACCAAGGATGCCACCTCTTTTCCGAGTTCCGAAAAATAGGCTTCGTATAGGGAAATTATACTTGATGAGGTCATCACTTCTTTTGTCTGAGTAAATTTGTATATGTTAAGGACCTATATTTATACTAGTCATGGGATCACTATTCAACGCCTATATTAGCAACGGTCAAAATTCTTAACATAAAACCAATGAAGTTGAAATTTTATATAAACAAAAAGAGACATTTAATTAAATCAAGAGGTATTTCCATTAATGAAAATTTGGGTCGTTACAATATTCCTCCCTTAAGAAAATTCACCCTAGAAATATTCCTTTTCCCACATTAAAACAGATTTGGGTAACTCAGCTTCATCATTTCATCTGATTACCAAGTGGCTTCTTCAAACTTGTGGTTTCTCCAAAACTTCTTGACGAGGGGCATTGTCTTATTTTGTAAAACTTTTTCTCTACAATCTAAGATCTTCACTAGTTTGTCCTCATAAGAAATATCATATTCCAATTGTACCACCTCAAAAGAGAGTACATGTGAAGGGTCCGGTATGTACTTCTTTAAAAGAGATACATGAAAGTCATCATGTACTTTGGCCATGGTAGGTGTAAGTGCTAGTCGATAGGCCACAACACTAACACTATCAAGAATATCAATGGGGCCGATGTACCTTGGACTTAACTTCCCTTTCTTTCCAAACTTCATGACCTTCTTCCATGGAGATATGCATAGAAAAACAATATCTCCAACTCTAATCTGAAGGTCTCGTCAACGATTATCTGCATAACTCTTCTGTCGACTCTGGGCTGCCTTGATATGCTGTTGAATGGTTTTCACCTTCCCCGCCATTTCCTCGACCATTTCTGGTCCAAGAAGATTACGTTCAATAACCACATCCCAACATGCTGGTGTTCTGCACCTTTTCCCATATAGGGAATCATATGTTTCCATTTGGATGCTCGAGTGGAAACTATTATTATAAGATAAATAAACAAGAAAAAGTTGTTGATCACATCCTCCTTTAAAGTCCATTGAGCATGCTCTCAACCTATCCTCATCTTTTTGGATAGTCCGCTCAGATTGGCCATCAGTTTGAGGATGATAGGCCGTACTGATGTAGAGTTTAGTATTTAGAGAATGTTGAAGACTCTTCCAAAACATAGAGGTGAATCCTGGATCTCGGTCAGACATAATAGATAGTGGTACTCCATGAAACCTTACCACTTCCCTAATATATATTCGTGCCTGTTGATCCAATGAGAAATCCTCTTGAATAGCAATGAAGTGTGCAGTCATTGTAAGTCGATCCACAACAACCCAGATTGCATTGTTGCCTTTGGATGTCCTCGAAAGTCCGGTGACAAAGTCCATGGTGATGTTCTCCCATTTCCATTCTGTTATGGGAAATGGTGGCATCATCCCCTTAGACTTCTGCCTCTCTGCCTTCATTTTCTGGCACACCAGGCACTTTGATGTATATTCAGCAATCTCCTTCTTCATATTATCCCACCAAAAGTTTTCTCGGAGATCTCGATACATCTTTCTGCTCCTGGGGTGAATAGAGAAATTTAAATTATGTGCATCATACAAATGTTCTTTATTCATCTCTGATCTTGATGGAACACATAGTCTTTTCTTAAACCACACAATTCCTTCTTCATTAACATTAAACTCTGAGGATTTCCCTTTTTTCTATAGCTTCCAATTTTTCTTGAATTCCCACATCATCCTTTTGAGCATCCTTTAACCATTCCAAAAGAGACAGATGAGCAATAATTTGTGAAAGTATTGAATATGTTCCCTTCTTTATGATTCTCATGTCCATCTTCATCAATTCTAAGAAAATTGGGTCCTTCTCAATTGTTATCATTGATAGAATTGCTAGATACTTTCTACATAGGGAATCTGCCACCTTGTTCGCTTTCCCAGGGTGGTAATGGATTGAACAGTAATAATCCTTGATGAGATCTATCCATCTTCTCTGGTTCATGTTGATATATTTTTGTTTGAATATGTATTTAACACTCTTGTGGTCAGTATATATCACACATTTCTCTCCATAGAGATAATGCCACCGGATTTTCAAGGCAAAGATCACCGCTGTAACTCTAGATCATGCGTTGGATAGTTTCACTCAAGGATTTTCAACTTCCTTGAGGCATATGATATCACTTTATCATTCTACACCAGCACACAGCCTAAGCCCTTCTTTGAAGCATCATTGAATACCATAAAAAGTTCCTCAATTATGGGTAAAGTGATCACGAGCGCAGTGATAAGCTTCCTTTTCAACTCCATGAAGCTTTCTTCGCATTTATTACTCCAAGAAAACATTAATCCCTTTCAAGTTATCATGGTAAGAGTGTTGGAAATATCATGAGAAATTTATCACAAATCGTCGATAATATCCAGATAACCCGAAGAAGCTACGGATATCTGTTACCGATTTTGGCCACGGCCATCCCTCAATTGCATTTGTTTTGGAGGAATCCACAAATATCCCATTGATTGTGATGATATGACCCAATAATGAGACCTCCTTCAACCATAACTCACACATCCTGTTCTTTTCATAGAGCTTCTCCTTGCTCAAAGTCTCTAGTACAGATCTTAAATACTCTTCATGATCCTCCTTGGTTTTGGAGTATATTAGAATGTAATCTATAAAGTCTACCAAAAATTTGTCTAGGTAATCTCTAAATACTCGATTCAGTAAGTCAATGAAGATTTATGGAGCATTAGTGAATCCGAAAGGCATTACTATGAATTCATAGTGCCCGTATCTTGTACGAAAAGCAGTCTTGGGGACATCGTCCTTCTTCACCATTACTTGATAATATCCCGACCGCAAATCTACATTGGAAAAGTATTGTGCACCACACAGCTGATCGAACAAGTCATCAATTCTTGGGAGAGGATAATTCTTCTTTATCGAGATTTTGTTATGTTCACAATAGTCGATGCAGAGCCGCATTGACCCATACTTCTTCTTGATAGAGAGGACTCGTGCACTCCATGGTGAAGCACTTGGGTGTATAAACCCTTTATATAGATTCTTTTGTAGTTGTTTCTTTAGATCATCAATCTCTACAACCGCCATTCTATATAGATTCTTGGATATTGGTAAAGCCCCAGGTATAAGTTTAATTGAGAATTCGACATCTCTTCTAGGAGGAAGACCATGCAGTTACTCAGGAAACAGTTCAGCGAATTCCCTCACAATAGGCATTTCTTCAAGGATGGTTTCTTCCTTGGACTCAATCATTTATGCCTGATATGCGTGCCCATAAGGCAGTAATATCCATGCTTGAGATGATGGAGCTAAAGGAGATTCATCTTCCTCCTGACACTAGTAAAGAAACGGGGGTCGATTCTCCATATGGAGTGTGATTTCCCTCTCCCGACAATTTATGTTGGCTCTATATAAGGAAAGTCAATCCATGCCAGGAATTGCATAAAATTCAACCAAAGGGAGTATGATGAGGTTCGCCGGGAAATTCAATCCACAGATTATAACAGGGGAGGACATATATTCATTGTAACACCCAGATATTTTATGAAAAATATTATTTTTAATTTCATTAATCTCTTGTGTTGTACGCTACACCAAAAGGATATTGCACAACATGCATCCTTGACTTGCCTTGGATTACAATCAATCACTACCATCCTTGATACCATGTGTAGTACGCAATAACAAGTTTCACTAAACAACAATATGCTATTAAAATATTATTAAAACTAGCCGTTATGAATAGTAATAACCACTTTTTGAAATTTTGTAAATTTTATTTATCAAAATGGACTTCATTTTTGGATTCGGAATATCAAAATTATCTTATGGTGAAATTTTGGTACTTTTTGGATAACTTTAATTTTCTGATGAATAGTGAAAATTACTAAATTATAATTAAAAACAACCTTTTTAATCAAAATAATTAATAGTGATAAATTATTAATTTGAGTTGTTTTAAAGTATATTTAGAATATATTTTTACAATTTAATACAGTGTTGGTCATTGGATGTAATTTCACATTTAAAACAGACATAAATAAGTTTCAATCTTTTGATAGTTATTATCTCTTAAGAATCCGCTATTTGTTTTGACAATGGGAATTAATTTTTAATTTAATTAATGCAACTAATATATTTTGAATTTGGTAAAATAGACATCATTTCTGAGTTCATAATATCAAATATAACTTAGGCCTAATTTTTGGTATTTTTCTGGAAACGTTCATTTTTTGATGAATAGTGAAACCACAAAGTGGTAGTTAAAAAAACTGAATTTTTCATAAAACTTAATTTTACCACTTCTATGAGTGGAATTTCGAAAATCATATACACACGGTTAATATCAAGGACTAATATATGGTTCAATGAGAAGAAAATAAAATTTTGTGAATAGTAACTTTTTACTTTTTTTAAGCCTGTTAAAAGTAAATAGGGTAATTAAGGGTAGAAATGATATTTTTATTACCCTAACACATGTCCTAATTCTATTGGATAAGTCTAATTCGACCAAATAAAACATTAAGAATAAAATATGACCATTTAGGCCCACTTGGATTAGATTAGGACATTTATTATTAATTTATTTAAAGAAGGGTTAAAATAGTTAAAATCAACTTTTAATAAGTATATCATTTTTAATATTGGGTTATACATAAGATAAATTTGACTATAAATATTCATTAGAAATCTAAATAGATTTCCTACATAATGATATTTTATTTGTATATTTTAGGCTTTAAATATGTTAATTTATTTCTGACACAAAGATGATGTCGTAATTATCTTATTAATGAAATATTGACATAATTGATGGTATAAATACCCAAATAAATGTAATTTGAGACTTTTTATGAATTAAAATAATTTTCTAGGTTAATTTTCCATGTTAGTATGGATGTAATTAACGTTTTTCGAACTAATCATTCTGTTATGATTTTCTCAAAAACCAATTACTAAATAGTGTCAAAATTGACATAAAATAGTTTTTAAAACAAATATTATATTATTGATTGTTATTTTATTCCTAAAAATCTAAGGATAGGCCAATATATTTATATCATGATAGGTGTATCATTAATGGACCACTTGGGGTCTCTTGGATGTATATTGTAAGATTATTAACTATGTAATATAAAAATACAAAGTGACATGGTAAATGTCAATCTAATTAACTAAGAGTTAAAACTAAAAGATAAGGTTAATATAATGACATAAACTTGTCTAAATTCTATTTAATGAGGGTATTTAGATCCATCACTACCTTATCATCGAAATATATCAATTTGGAGCTATTAAAAACCGAATTTGACTTTATAATAAAATATTAGTTTTGGTTATTCAAAAGGTGCCCCTCTCATCCCTTATAAAAGGGAACATCCTCCCTCTCTTTCTCACACCACATTGAGCCTTCATGTTCGGCAAAACCCTGCCTAATTCAATTCTCCACTTCCCTAGAAACATCTTAGAGGTCCTGGTATTCATCAAAGACAAATTTTAGTGCCCTAAGAGGAGGACTCAAAGAGGCGCTTCAAAGAAGAGGTAATGTCCGTTACCGATTCTTTCAACATTATTTCTTCTTCCACTTATTCTTCTTAGGTTGTTTCATTATGAAGTAATAACATCAGTATCACTCATATACTGATATGTTATTATAATTATGAAACAATCCTATTTCACCATCTATCCATCCTACAGAAATTGAAATCACTGCGCGTGCATACGTACGGAATACCGTCTCCACGCCGTGGTGTAATCTATTTTCCACCACCACCATACTTGGATGTGTATAATGGTGTAAATAATAACTATATATGATTATTTTAAGGTGATATTGATTCTTAAATAGTATACATACACTCCAATACAATTCCATGATCATGAGAACGATATCATCGCGCGTGCGTATGTACGGACTACCGTCTCCACGACCTGATGAGATTCATTCTCCACGTTAACCATTCATGAATGATTAAAAATTATATATAATAAGTAATCATGAAATATAAGACATAATAATGATAATATATTTATTTTTATATATATTTATGTCATATACTTAATTCCATTCAACTCAATAAGGAAACGAAAACAGCATTCATGCGTACGTTCGGCCTACTATCTCCATGAACTGTGTATTTCTTTCCATTTACTGATCTATTATATATATGTATATTCTGAATATATATTATATATAATTCATGTTTTATATTCTTGAATTATGTAATCATGATCTAAGTAATCATATGAATAATTACAAGTCAAAACACGGACGACAAATGAAATGATTTTACCCAAAACCCACTTTAACATTGAATTTACAAAAGAACAGGTAATATAAAGTCATAAGTGAACCATATATAATATCATAACAATGAGTATGATTCTGGAATAAGTAAATGACAATATTTAAATCATTATACAGGAGGTTCAGACACTTACGAAGCAAATCGGACCTAAGGTAAGGTAAATATCACAATCTCATTTTTATCCGAGATTGTTTATAGTTTGGTATTTACTGGGGTTTATTTTATCAAAGAAATCCATGTTTCCTCAATATGTAATATTATCTCTATCCACCTACAACTTTTTCAATCAATTTTTACCCTTTGGTGAGTTCATATTAAAATATATGAAAGGAATCTTTTGTCGTTTTTCGTATGAGGTACTTTTTGAATTTTCCGACAAAAGTACGAGAAAAATGTTTTTTTAACTTATAAGGCATGAATGCATTTTTAAAACATTATTTCCAAGAATATTCTTTTACAAGTTTTCAAGTTTATTTTTAATCAACATATTTTAGTTTAAAATTGTATGACATGTTAAGATAGGAAAATGTTTTTGAAGTAGAAAGGATATTTTCCTCAAGAATGGAGTTCATGTATTTTATGAAAATTATTTTCCATCTAAGATATTATAGGGTTTTGTTTCAATCCCTATTATTACATTGATTTGATTATGTTGTGATGGAATTATTTTTATGAATTCTTTTATCGTTTATGAATTGTTTTATGATGTCATTTTGTTTAAGAATCCCATTTTTATTACATGGGTTATGAAATGATGTATGATTTATGATTTTGTGTCACATATAAGAATGGTATAATTATTAGTTGGGCGGGACCTATATCTCACTCCAATGCATTTGGTAAAGATTTTATATCTCATGAGATATACATGGATGGAACGGCAGGTTAAACCGGTTCAGTGAAACAGGACTGAAATGAGGAATGAACTCGGTTCAAAAAATGGACTTTGTACACTAAAATAGTCTTGGAAATGAGTCTTCACTAATAAGAAATATTTCTCTATGATTATGTGTGTATTACACAAAGTTTCATGTTATAATTTATGATTATTGGGATTAAATTTCACTACTATGATTTATCCCATGTTATGATGTTGATCTCTTTTGCTGGTTAAGATTTCCAAAATGTTATGTTGTTATGAATATGATGTGATTGATATTTCTTTTGGTTACCCTTACTGAGCATTTGAGCTCACCTTTTTAAGTTTTCTTTTCCCCAGGATATAAAGAAAGAATTTAGGTAAAAAAAGGAAGATCATTAAGGGAGATGTTGAAGATCATTCACCACGATTAGAAGATTATATTCTGAGTTTCCAAAGACACTAAACTATTATGGTCCTTGTGTGTGTGTTTTTGTTATGTACTACATATTCCGCAAAATTAATTTAATGTCCATGTACGTTAAGCTTCGGGTCTTTATAGTTGATATCAGAGGAAAGGTTTAGTCAACCTTTGGAAACTATGTTGCGAGAACACTAGTGAGATACCTAGATATATTTCTATGGTATGTCTACGGATGTCCCTAAGGTTATGTATAAGTATAGGTTTTAGTAAGATAATTACGGTAACCCAATATGTTAGATATTTAAGGTACTCCCCCTTTATTATATTGTTTTCCCTAGTGTGATTTTTCCCTCTCACACTATTCTTTTTGGGTTTTAGATGACGGATGGAACCCAAAAGAACTGTGTTGATCAATGTAATGGACAATGCAATGATTGTCCTTCGGAACAAACAAATGTTATGGGAGATGGAGTGCAAAATCTTATTGTTATACTTACACAATCTATGAATCATTCTGGACTTCCAAATGAGTAGAGAAGGGAACAATATTCTATTGAGTCCTTCATGAGGCAACGTCCACCATCTTTCAGTGGGTCTTCAGATCAACTTGTCGCTGAAAAATGGATCAGTACTACTGAAAAGATATTTTCAGTTCTTCAATGTTCTGAACATGATAAACTCATCTTAGCAGTGTATCGTTTTGAAGGTGATGCTGATCAATGGTGGAATATTATCAAGAATACGAGGCCAAGAGATGGAATTGAGTCCATGGAATGGGATGAGTTCAAGAACATATTTTTCCATAATTACTTCCCCCGTATTATTCGAACAAAGATGGAGAAAGAGTTTCTTGAACTAAAGCAAAAGGATGATGAATCTAATGGTATTTATGAAGTGAATTTTACAAGGCTTGCAAGGTATGCATCTGGATTTATCATTCAACCTAAAGGTAAAGTTGATCGATTCTTCAGTGGCTCAAAACCAAATATTCCAAGGGAATTAGCTATAGGAGACTTCAATAGCTATGAAGAAATTGTTCATTGTGCTATCAAGGTAGAAATGGAATTTGATGTTACTTATCCATCTCATAGTTTTGACAAGAAATGAAAGTTGGAGTTCAAGGAGAAATCTCAGAATAATGGTGAAAAGAATATGAATGTTTTCTTATGCTCAAAGTGTGGAAAGAAGCATGTTGGAGATTGTCTTAAAGGGACTAGAAAATGTTTTAATTGTGGAAAAGAAGGTCATCGAGCAGATGAGTGTCGAAGTAATGGAAAAAGGGTTTATAATGATGTGAATAAAGAAAAGACTGCAGAGAATGCACCACCAGCACTTCAATGCTTCAAGTTCAAGGAAATGGGGCATTATGGTAATAAATTCTCTAATCCAAGGGTTAGTGATGATCGACATGAGCAACCACTTAAGCCAAAGGACAAAGGGAAGTCACATGCGATCACTATTGGTGATGTTGAATATGACAATGATGTGGTGGAATGATTAAGTGTTTATGTAATGGGATTCCAAAATAATGTTGTATATAGTATCATGGAATATTGGAATATTTATGTATTGGTCTATTTTGGTTTTCAATAATTTTATGGTACCAGTATCCCTGGAAAGTGATTGACATATTTTTGAAAAAAACGATGATATGCGCATAGTGAAGGGAAAAAGGGGAAATGAAATGTTTGACGGTATTCATGAGCTCTTGATTGATATAAGGACTAAGTGATATCATGGTTTGAGTATATAGAATTTTGAGGATTTTGGTATGTGGAAAGTGTTAACTTTTAACTGTATTCATGTTTTCACTAAGGTTTAATGGGTATTCATTTTTCAAGAGAATACATGATTAAGGCCTCCAAATGTTTGGAATGTGACCAACAAGACATATCTCATGATATATGGGGATCAACGATGGTATTAACATGCTAGTTGTATGAACCCTTTGGTAATCGTTTTCACTATAATATGAGATTGGAAAGAAGTATTTTGGATAAGCCTAAAGATTGGAATGGATTATGTTGGAATTAAGTTTGTATTGTTTAAGGATAGACGTTTTTTCGATATTATTTATGGAATGTTATAGTAATATATCTTCAGAAAAAGGACAACCTGTAGGACGGGCGACAGCCCATTGCGTCGGACAAGGCTGTGGGAATCGAACCCACAACCGAAGTGCGACTGGCCTTTATCGCCTACCACTGGTCTATAGGAAGTCCATGTTTAGTAGAAACTAGTTTTATTATATTAAGCAGTATAATATAAGATGTATAAGTCCATTTTAGGAACTATATATGATTAATCTCACTATAGATGGACGTATGTATTTGTTTGATAACTTTTCTTACCTTTTGTATGAGACAGATGGAATGACCCATCATTCTATCACATGATATGATAACACATCACGAATGACAAATTCAATTTCATTTCATTAAGAGATGATGTGTAAATTTTCCAAATAACGACCAACGGTGAGACTATACCAAAATCACGAAAGTATTTCTTCTAATTCCAATTTCATCAACTTTAGTGAAATGATTTTGAAAACCAACAATGTTGTCCTAGTGATCTAATATCTGATGAATCAGATGGTATCTTATATTGTCACAAATTTATGGCTTTGTGATTGCTGGCTTTTCCATAGCCATGTTCTCTACCACACTACATCAAAACATGATGCTTAGATTTCTCTTCCATATCCATATTTTCACCTATGTGGAAACCCAGTGATTAGTTTATTTGGGTAACCGTTATGTTTCATACTTTTGTTTTTAAAGATTGTTTTTGGTATTCCTTTTTACGATGTGGGTTTCTATTAAATAAACTTTCGAGTAGTAAACCATTTATAACCCTGACGAATTTTGAGGCCGAAATTCATTTAAAGGGGGTAGAATGTAACACCCCGAGATTTTATGAAAAATATTCTTTTTAATTTCATTAATGTCTTGTGTTGTACGCTACACCAAAAGGATCTTTCACAACACGCATCCTTGACTTGCCTTGAATTACACGAAATCACGACCTTCTCGATAGCATGTGTAGTACACAATAACGAGTTTAATTAAATAACAATATGCTATTAAAATATTATTAAAATTATCCTATATGAATAGTAATAACAAATTTTTAAAATTTTTAAAATTTTATTTTTCAAAATAGAATTCATTTTTGGATTCGGAATATCGAAATTAGCTTAGGGTGAAATTTTGGTACTTTTCGGATAACTTTCATTTTATGATGAATAGTGAAAATTACTAAATTTTAATTAAAAACAAATTTTTTAATCGAAATAATTAATAGTGATAAATTATTAATTTGTGTGGTTTTAAAATATATTTAGAATATATTATTATAATTTAATACAATGTTGGTCATTGTATGTAATTTCACATTTAAACGAGACATAAACAAGTGTCAATTTTTTGACAGTTATTATCTCTTAAGAACACGCTATTTGTTTTGATGACAGGAATTAATTTTTCAATTAATTAATGCAACTGATATGTTTTGAATTTTTTAAAATAGAAAAAAAATTTGAGTTCATAATATCAAATATAACTTAGTCCAAATTTTTGGTATTTTTCTGGAAACTTTCATTTTTTGATGAATTGTGAAACCTCTAAGTGGTAGTTAAAAAAACTGAATTTTTCATAAAACTTAATTTTACCGCTTCTGTGAGTGGAATTTCGAAAATCCAAGAGACACGGTTACTATCAGGGACTAAAATGTGGTTCAATGAGATGAAATTATTTTTTTGGTAAATAGTAACTTTTTACATTTTTTTACCACGGTTAAAAGTAAATAGGGTAATTAATGGTAAAAATGATATTATTATTACCCTAACACATTTCTTAATTCTATTTGATAAGTGTAATTCGACCAAAAACAACCTTAGGTATAAAATATGACCATTTAGGCCCACTTGGATTAGATTAGGACAGTTATTATTAATTTATTTAAAAAGGGTTAAAATAGTTAAAATCAATGTTTAATAAGTATATCATTTTTAATATTTAGTTATACATAATATAAATTCAACTGTAAATATTAATTATAAATTTAAAAAGATTTCCTAAATAATGGTATTTTATTTGTAATTTTTAGACTTTATATAAGTTAATTTATTTATGACACAAAGATGATGCAGTAATTATCTTATTAATGAAATATTGACATAATTGATGTTATAAATGCCCAAATAAATGTAATTTGAGACTTTTTATGAATTAAGATAATTTTCTAAATTAATATTACATGTTGGTACTGATTTAATTAACTTTTTTAGAACTAATCATTCTGTTATGATTTTCACAAAAATCAATTACTAAATTGTGTCAAAATTGACATAAAATAGTTTTTAAAATAAATATTATATTATTGATTGTTAATTTATTCATAAAAATCTAATGTTAGGCCAATATATTTATATCAAGATCTTTGTATAATTAATTGGCCACTTGGGGGTCGCTTGGATGTATATGGTAAGACTATTAACTATATAATAAAAAAATACAAAGTGACATGGTAAATGCCAATCTAATTAACTAAGAGTTAAAACTAAAAGATAAGGTTAATATAATGACCTAAAATTTTCTAAATTCTATTATATTAGAGTATTTCTACCCATCACCACCTTAGATTATAAATATATCAATTTGGAGCTATTAAAAACCGAATTTGACTTTATAATAAAATAATAGTTTTTTTTTCAAAGGTGCCCCTCTCCTCCCTTATAAAAGGGCACATCCTCCCTCTCTTACTCACACCACATTGAGCCTTCATGCTCGACCTACCCCTGAAAAATTCTCTTCTCCACTTCCCTCGAAACATCCTAGAGGTCCCGGTCTTCTTCAACGACCAATTTTAGTTCCCTAAGAGGAGGACTCAAAGAGGCGCTTCAAGGAAGAGGTAATGTCTGTTACCGATTCGTTCAACATTATTTCTTCTTCCACTTCTTCTTATTAGGTTGTTTTTATATGAAGTAATAACATCAGTATAACTCATATACTGATATGTTATTATAAGTATGAAAAAACCCTATTTCACCTTCTATCCATCCTACGGAAAACAAAATCATTGCGCGTGCTTACGTACGGAATACCGTCTCCACGCCATCGTGTAATCTATTTTCCACCACCACCTTACTTGGATGGGTATAATAGTGTAAATAATAACTATATATGATTATTTTAAAATTATATTGATTCTGAAATATTATACATACACTCCAATACAATTCCATGATCATTAGAACGATATCATAGCGCGTGCGTACGTACGGACTACCGTCTCCACGACGCGATGAGATTCATTCTCCACGTTAACCATTCACAAATGATTATAAAGTATATATAATAATTAATAATGAAATATATGACATAATAATAATACTGGATTTATATTTATTGATATGTATGTCATCTACTTAATTCCATTCAACCCAATAAGGAAAAGAAACAGCGTTTATGCGTACGTACGACCTACCGTCTCCATGAACGGTGTATTTATTTCCATTTACTGATCTATTATATATATGTATATTCTGAATATATATTTTATATATAAATCATGTTTTATATTCTGTAATTAATTAATAATGATTGAAGTAATCATATGAATAATTACAAGTCAAAACACAGACGAAAAATGAAACGATTTTACCCAAAACGCTCTTTAACATGGAATTTACAAAAGAACGGGTAATATAAAGTCATAAGTGAACCATATATAATATCATAAAAATGAGTATGATTCTATAATATGTAAATGACATTATTTAAATCATTATACAGGAGGTTCAGACACTTACGAAGAAAATTGGACCTAAGGTAAGGGAAATATCACAATCTCATTTTTATCCGAGATTGTTTATAATTTGGTATTTACTGGGGTGTATTTTATCATCCACATCCATGTTTCCACAATATTTAATATTATTTCCATCCACCTACAATTTTTTAAATCCATTTTTCCCTTAGGTGAGTTTATAGTAAATGATATGAAAGGAATCTTTTGTTGTTTTTCATATGAGGTACTTTTTGACTTTTCCAACAAAAGTACGAGAAGAATGTTTTTTAACTTATACGGCATGAATGGATTTTTAAAACATTATTTCCAAGATGCTTCCTTTACAAATTTTCAAGTTTATTTTCAATAAAATTCTTTTTGTTTAAAATTTAATGACATGTTAAGAAAGGAAAATGTTTTTGAAGTAGAAATGATATTTTCCTCAAGAATGGAGTTTAAGTATTTTATCAAGATTATTTTCCATCTAAGATAATATAGGGTTCTGTTTCTATCCCTATTATTACATTGATTTGATTATGTTGTGATGGAATTATTTTTATGAATTCCTTTATCGTATATGAATTGTTTTATGATGTCATGTTGTTTAAGAATCCAATTTTTATTACATGGGTTATGCAATGATGTATGATTTATGATTTTGTGGCACACATACGAATGGTATCATTATGAGATGTGTGGGACCTATATATCCCTCTAATGAATTGGGTATTGATTTTATATATCATGAGATAGACATGGCTGGAATGGCAGGTTAAACCGGTTCAGTGAAACAGGACTGAAACGAGGAATGAACTCGGTTCTGAAATGGACTTTGTCCACTAAGATAGTCTTTGAAATCAGTCTTTACGAAGAAGATATGATTCTCTAATATTATGTGTGTATGCCACAAAGTTTCATGTTTTATGTTATGATTATTGGGATTACATTTCACTACTATGATTTATCCCATGTTATGATATTATGATCTCTTTTGCAGGTTCAGATTTCCAAAATGTTATGTTATTATGAATTTGATGTTATTGATATTTCTTTTTTTTAACCTTAATGAGCATTTGAGCTCACCCTTTTATGTTTTATTTTCCCCAGGATATAAAGAAAGGTTTTAGGTAAAAAAAAGGAAGATCTTTATTTGAGATGTTGAAGATCATTCACCACGATTAGAAGATTATATTCCGAGTTTCCAAAGACACTAAACTATTACAGTCCTTGTGTGATTGTTTTTGTTATGTACTAAGTATTCCGCAAAAGTAATTTAATGTCCATGTACGTTAAGCTTCGGGTCTCTACATTCATGGGATGTAATGATTGCCCTAATTTTCGTACTAACCGACATCTTCACTTCCATGATTTGTGGTGGTGCTGTGATTTTTCAACTAAACTATCGAGATAGAAAGGAATGCATAGAACTTGAATCAAAAAATCACATTCGCTATTCTGTAATGAATAACTAGCGTACCATTCACCACTTCATTTTCAGGGTTCACATCGGTAGAAGTGAAAGCAAAATATCTTCCGTGCTTCCTTGGTGGTTGTTTGTTGCCTCCGAAAACCCTTGGATTAGGGAACGGATTTGAAAAATGACCTGATTCATTGTATTTGTAGCATTGAGGAACTCGTTGAGTTTTGAACGGAGCGTTCAAATCCTCAGTCACAGCTGTGGGTCTTTCGTGCCGAATGTTAACAGATAGCTTCCCTTCTCTTCCACACCTAAAGCATTTCCTCGTCCCCTTGAGGCAATTTCTAGGGTGCTTCTTTCCGCACTTTTGGCAAGTGGGGTGCTGGATCTTCTTAGCACCATTGGATTTATCCATCGGACCGCTAGTATTGAAGTCTACCATATGCTTCTTGTCCCCATGATACCCATGTGATTCTATGATCTCCATTTCAACCTTGAGGGCACATCAGACAATTTCCTCATAGCTGTCGAAGTCACGGATCGCTAATGCTTTCCGCAGGCTAGGCTTCAGCCCACCAACAAAGCGGTCAACTTTGAATTCTAGGGTAACAACAAAGCCAGAAGCATATCATTCAATCCTCGTGAAGTTTTCCTCCTAGGCTCCAACAGATTCTTTATCTTTTTGTTGGAGGGAAAGGAAGTCATTTTCCGTCCTAAGCCGGAGGGTGCGCGGAAAATATTTATCGAAAAACATCTTCCAGAAATCCTTTCATTCCAATGCCTCAATCTCATCCTCGGGCTTCTTATTTTTGATCAACGTCCACCATTGATCAGCTTCACCCTCAATGTGATAACCCACCAAGAGAACCTTCTCTTTTTCAGAACATTGAAGGATGGAGAAGATCATTTCAATGGGGTTGATCCATTGTTTAGCGATTGTGGGATCAGATGATCCACTCAAAGATGGAGGCCTTTGTCTCATGAAGCTCTCGATAGTGACTTATTATTTCTTCGGGGGGGGGGGTGAATGTTCCTATTGACCTGTGTTTCTATTCAAAACTTGAGTTAGCTGAGAGAGAAGCGTGACAATGTTCATGATTCCCGCTCCCATTCGATTGGGCATCTCATTAGTGCAGTCATCACACTGATCTTCACAACAGTTGTAAGCACGAGTACTCCTATTACCGACCATTGGCTGGAATAAAAGGAAATTTAGGGGTAACACATAAAGGGTAATCCAAAGACAAAAGTTGATGACTTATAAATAAACTTTCATTTCTTTAAGACATGAGTCTATAGGCTTCAATCTAGGATTTTAATGATCTACATTCTAACATATATTCATAAGAGATTTTTTTGATTCCCTTAATAAGAGTTCATACTAAGCTAGTGATTTTATCTACAAATATCCCCCAGGAGTGTTGTAACCAATAGTGCAGCAAGGCCCATTGTCATGCACCGGTTCCAGTTCGAGTTTTTCTCAAAGCAGTGTTTTCGGGTTTACCCCTAGGATACATCTGTACCACAGCTGCCTCTACCTGATCGTATCCAGGATGGGATGTATTTTCTTGAAAAACCACTTACTCAGTACTCACAAAATGTAAGGGGCGTTTATATTGTACTTAGTCTTGTCTCTAAGGCATTATGAGGGTTTTCTAATCCTAAACCCATGAATAAAGAATCCTTCCTCTGATACCAACAATGAAAACCCTGGTTTTTATTACTACTTAAACATGATTCATTACATAAAACTTCACTTGATACAACAAAGAAGATCTAGAGGATTAGTGTCTTTGGGGCTTAGGATCATTACATAAAAACATGGAACATGAAATACAACATCTTTATTGAAAACATCATTTACATGACCAATACATTCCATCATACCTAGCATTGCATGGGATAACCTGAGGACATTCATAAGAAAAGGTTGAGCTATAATTCCTAGTAATGGAGTACAAATGGAATAACATTAGGAGTACAATGCATGTTAGGAAATAGTCATATAAATAGAGAATAAGAGAAACATGAACATAAAGGCATGATAAAGCATGATAATCATAACATGTAAATGTTGCAACAACACTTAAAATGGAATTAGCATGAGCCAAGGCCCATTGCACATGGAACATGAGTAAATCCCCATTACACATAAATCACGAGTAAACCCTCATTGTAGTTGAATTATAATGAGTCAACACTCTTTCCACATGACGTATCATGATACTATACTTTACCCAATGCATTGGAGCGCTATAAGGGCACACCCTTCTTAAACATTTCATTTCATGCATAAGTGTTCCACATAGATCATAAAACATGGATTCATAAAACATAATAATTTATTCCACGATAGAGGAATTTTGAACTCATACATGAAACTTTAAAATCAATAAGTAAATGTGCATAAAGGTGAATACCCTTGATGGAGAAATGGGCATGGTATTCACTACAGAATGACATTGGCTTAGAAAATCGGTGCGATTTCGTCAGCGTAACGGCGTGACATAAGAATTCATAAAAAAGGTTGATGAGAGAGAAAGGTGTAAGTCATCATATTTACATGTAATGGATAGTAAGGAGGTAATATAGATACATTTCCAAACAATTTTAATGGAATTTAGGTTCATGATACAAAATTATTGCTTGAATGTAAATGAAGAGGTAGAAGTTCCTTTTGAAATTTCGGCATAGAAACGGGTGTACATGTGAGGAATATAATGAGAGAAAAAGGGTTATCCCATCAATCAAACATAAATAGGGAAGCATGGGGGGGTGCAAAAACATACCCCAACATTCATAATTGAAATTAAAAGGGAAAAACAACTTAAAGAAAATTGGACAAAAATGAGAAAGGAAGAAAAACCCTTACTGGGAAGTGTGCTTCCAAAGGCTAGAGAGAGGCTTGTGAGAGGCTTCTTGGGAGCTTGGGGCACCTTTGGAAGATTCTAGAGAGAGTAGGGAAGATTATGGATGAATTTCAAATGCATTGAGTGAGGAGGAAGCGGGATCTTGGGTGGGTTTATTTAGGAAAGGTGAGGGAATTCTTTATTGTTTAGGTTTGGGACCCCTTATATTAAATTAATCCAAACCAAAAAAACGTCCCATGTTTTTTGCCCACGGTTTTTGAAAAAGGAAAAAGTAAAAAATTATTTTATAAGGACATCGTCCGAACTTCTTAAAATAATATGGTTGATTATGTGGAGGGAATCATACTCCCATGGAAATTAATTTAAAAAGAAAATGTGTTTAACAAGTCTTGAGGGGTCCGTTAATGCTTTGAAAAGTAATCCAAACAAAACCAAAATCACATTATTTTAATGTTAAAACATATATTGGCCGAACATAAATATTATAGTACTTTATTTTATCACTATTGGGTCATTATGATGTCATAAAACACCTATATTTAAATTGTATTTAATTTTTACTCAACAATTAGAATATCTCATAAAATTATGAAAAATTCCACCTTGGATAATTTCAACATCCTGATTCCAAAAATAACAATTATTTTATCTAAATAATTTACTAAATATGTGAATTTTCACATTTAATATAAAAGCATACATTTATAAAAAATTCACGGGTTTTGACAAAAATGGCTTTCAAACCTTAATAAAAATTATAATTGCATTCATACATTTATATGATCCTTTATTTATAATAAAATTAATCTAATAATAATAATAATAATTTTTTTTAAATATTATCTAATTAAAAAATCCCTCAATTTAATAAAATAGATTTCTTAATTAAATAATAACTAAAAACAACATTTTACATTAAAAACTATTTACAATGTATCAATAATGACAAGAAATTATATTCATTATTATATACAAAAAAATAATGTACATGAACATAGTATTAGCGTTTTGTTACATAACCCCTTTAAACAGCTGCATAAGACCTAAGGGTAAGGTGTTCAATGGTGATAGAATCTTGGGCTGGCTCGGATAACATCGAAAAAGTGTTAATTTCTATCAACTTCCACTTCTCCCATAGACGGTCTTGTTTGAGCTTGAAATGATGAAGCCCATATTGGGCTTGGTCAAAAGCGAAGCCCAAGGATGCCACCTCTTTTCCGAGCTCCGACAAATGGGCTTTGTATGGGGAAATTCTACTGGATGAGTCCATCTCTTCTTTTGTCAGAGTAAATTTTGATTTGTTAAGGATCTATATTTATACTAATCAAGTGATCACTGTTCAACGGCTATATTAGAAACTTTCAAAATTCATAACATAAAACCATTGAAGTTGACATTTTATATAAACATAAAGAGACATTTAATTAAATCAAGAGGGATTTCCATTAATGAAACTTTAGGTCGTTACAAACAATGTCCTCCTATATAGAGTTAAAAAGAAGTTTATCAAAGTCCTAAAGTATGGATACATCACCCGCTACACCAACACTAGAGTCCCTGACCCAAAATACAAACGCAAAACACTTAAGACTGCTTACCCAAACCAACCTTAAAGACTCACGGTCCTAAAGTAGAATCGACTCCTCTGATACCACTATGTCATGACCCATCCTAGTGGGGCATGTATAATGACTCCCCAAGACTACCTCTAATAGGCCAGAGGTTGGTGACTAGCACTGAGTAGGTATATCACTAATGTGGGAGGCATTGCATATGTACCTGTACAAACCCACAAATATCAAATCCCATAAAATGTTGAATTGTAAAAATCCACTATGAAAAAAATGAATTCATTCATATATATCCCACAAAAAACATACTAAAAGAAGTAAACTAACATAAAACAAGACCAAATACAATCCCATAAAAATTATACTGTAACACAAGTACAACCTACAAGAAATAGGTATTGGGAACCCTATCTGAAATTCAACAGAACACACTACAGTCTATCTTGTCTCACTAAGCACCATATAGTTGTGGTCTTCCTAAGATTCTATTGAAAGGTCAATCATCTGCACAGGACACGACACTTGCCAGAAAAACTCATGTAGGGGTGAGTTTAAAAATACTATGTTGGACACCATGAAACCACAAAGCATTATAGAAGCGTAAACTACAATAATATCTACACTGGTATATGTATACATCCCATATAAAAGGATTATCAAGATATACACAATCCAAGACTCACAGTCCAAAGGTAAGCCACCACATTTGTATAAATCCTAAGATTACATCATGAAGACTGAATGAATCAACAATATAAGAGAATACACTTATGTGTCTGATAGCAGTGATGACATACATTTGAGAGGTACTGCTCATTGGGTACCATCATGAGAGAGATATGATGATAGATCTAAAAAGATTATGATATAATAGATGATGATCATAGAAAGGTCCATAGGGAGATACCAATAACCCCATTTGTATTAACCTACTAAGTAGAGGATCAACACTTGGTAGGATTGGTCATGTCAATACCAAGGATTGCACAATGGGAATGAAGATTAATAGAGGATTCTATACTAGTCCTCTTAGCGGATTCCAAAAAATCTATCTTGAAAGTTTTACTAAAAGGATCATAGTCCAAGTCATAGTAAACGAAACTTTACATACCTTTATGGAAAATATGTTGGAACCCCAACAAAACATTTCCACGATACGGAGAACAAGTAGTCTTTGATATGTAAAAAATAGTACATAATGAGTTGAGGGTTTACATGTCATGTCCTTTGACCTCAGGTTCTACCCATTTAAATGGCCCATTTCATCAATCCATGTATGTGTTTTAGTACACACTATGTAGGGACCATGTGTATTCTTATTGTGTGTTAGTACACCGCTCCAACCTATGTATATATTCCCATGTTCCAATATATAGAGTAGCCAGTGATCTGGTCCATGTATTATCTGTGTGGAGGAGTACATGATGTGTAGGCTGGCTATGTAGTCCACCCCGTGTACGTGTACTTCCCAAGTACACAGTGAATTGACCTTAGTGGGACCAATCACCTTGTAGTCCACGCCACGTGTTTTGTGATGCATTCTTATTACCTGAAACCCTAGTCACTGCCAATCGGCCCCCACATGCCATGTAATATTGAATTACACAATGTGTTCTGTGGTATTTTCTAGAAATACTATTAATACTTTGTGAATCCTGACCGATGCTATGACCTTTGTTCATTTGTTCTCCTTGCCGTGATACTAAATGTAAAAGTTCTTTTAGTCATGTTGTTATCAGATCAACATATTTTTTCATTCAATGTTCTCGTAAAAAGGATCAAATCGCCATTCTTTGTTTCACACAAAAAAATAAAATTTGGGGATCCACCATTGTATAAATAACTCCAACTCTATCATTTACCCTTTTTCATGTTTTGCTGATTCCGGATCTATGATATCAAATAAATGAACTAAAAATCAGGTGTGCAATAATCGATTGATCAGGATGTGTCGAGTCACAGGACATGAAAAGAATTCCTATGAGGAATGATAAACTATGAGAGAAAAGAACAGGAACCAAAGGGATGAAAAAACTTCAATCAATTTTCATATTGATATAAATAAATCTCTATTATAATGAAAAATAGATAAAACAACTAATCAAAATTATTAAACTCCAATCCAATCCCCGTAAATATAATCCCAATATGCAATATGAATGATCCGTGAATCACTTTGTTACTGATTTATTCACATTTATCGTAACAATAAATAATAGGGAAGAATGAAAAATAAAAATGAACACACTACCTTGATTCGGTTTGATCACTGATGAAGAAATACTTTCATCATCAACGTTGGAACGATATGTCGAATCAGTTGTGCATCGATAATTAATCCATGATTTATCACATTTTTTCTTGGAGGATTCACCAGAGCTCTATCTGATGGTCCTACAACGTCTCTATGGTTATGTGACTAACTTTATATGTATATCAAAATGATTTATTAAAAGATCCACTGATAATTTTTTACAAAAATTCAAATAAACTAATTTCTGTGAATTATTTTATTTATTTATGCATCTACAAAAAATTTCCACAAGCATATCCTACAAACTATATTTATGTCATTCTTATGGTAAAATCACCATTCTAAACACAATGATCCCCTCATATTTTTGATCTAGGAAACCATTTAAATGTTATTACACTTTTTAGTTAAATTTTGTGTTTCCAATATTTAATATATTTAATATATTTCAAACATTTATTATGAGGAAACTTGGAATTGGAATCTCATTCAGTCTCAACACCTGGTCTTAAAATTAATCTATTTAACAATTGAAAATAATTAACATAAAATCTAAGACATTACCACTATAACACTATCAACATTTTTATATATTATTTGTTCCATTATTTGGATATAAATTTTTTAACCATCTGTTGTATCTAGTATATAAATTATAGATATAAAAAGATTATAATAAATAATGAATTCACCAAAATCATCAACTTTCTTCTAGGGCTTTGGATTATTCCTCTTCCCATGGTTAAAATTTACACATATAAAAATAACACTTTACTTTCCATTCCTTTCATGTTATCATTTTCATGATTATGGATGATTCTCTAGAGCCTTATTGATGGAATTATTATTTATCATATTTTTCTTATTCTTAATCATATAATTCATCATAAGGATTTTTTTTCATTCCCCATGTCTTAATCAACATAGTTAACAATTCTTTGATGATATTAAAGTGTTTTCCAGATATTTGTCATAGTATAATTGATAATAATAATAATAGAAGTTTTTTGGTTAGTAAGGAAAAAATGAGATCTATGAAAATCTCATGAGGGATATTATAATCCATGACACCAATTTCATCCATGTATCCAATCATTTTGACTACATGTGACCTTTAACATACACTACACTGTTACAATATATTAGTTAATTTAATATATCATTTCTCTTTGATATCGCCTTCTCATGATAGAGATCCTGAATGTAAAAATTGATTTTATATGCATCAATATCCCCTCATTAAATTAAAAGTTAATTGGAATTGGTTGATAGAAATAAAGACATTACATAAATTGTATCATCCACATGCATCAAATATAATTAAACTTCCTCCTAAATAATCACTTTTGAATGTTATTCATGAAGTGGGGTTTCTAACACATACAATTTCCATTCATAGACTAGTATAATGATCATATTCCTATACCATTGTGATATTTGTTTTCTAGTGATAAGGTTTTACTTTATTAGTACTGATCATAGTGATGTTTTTAGATAATTTTTATTTCAATTTTTTAATATTAAGAGATGAAAATATGAACTTTTTTATTAAAATAATAGATTATTAATTTTATATTTAATTACGTTCAATTACTCTCCCACTATTTTAAAAAACTCAATAGCCCTCACCGTCAATTTTAGAACATCATTTTACCTATATATTCCAGTTTAATGGTTCCATATTACCCTTTTGAAAACCCATACATAGGCCAAACAATTGATTTGAAGGGTTTTAGGTATGCATAACTCACCAATTACGTTAACATACAGTTCCTTGATCCATTGAGTATAATCCCCATTTCTATAATCCTACATAATGATTTCTTCTACCTATTACTCCATGTTACCCCATTTCCAACAAGGGAAGTCAAACCTAAATGTAAACCTTTTAAATTAAACTGAAAACATCAAACTATATTTTTCATGTTAATTTAAAGAACCCAAACATATGTTGTTCTAGAACATTGAACTATGGGGTCGATTATAAAATATGTTTTGGAAAGATATAATTTTATAATATGTTAGTTTTGGGATTTTAGTTTATTATTAGTAAAATACGATTTTATCATACTGAATTCTGTGTTAATGTTATGTGAGTTTTAATTATGTGATTAACTATGTTTGAATAAATTTAAACATAATATGATTATATATATTATTTTATCATACTTATTAATTTTTTTATTGAGTGATTGCACTGTATTCACAACAATAAATAATTTATTATGAATATCAATGAAATAAAATATAAGTGAATTTATAATGAGATTCACTGACTGTTATTTTTTCTAGAGGATGATAATCTAACCCTATACAATAGGGGAAAACATCTTGAATCATTGCTTGGTTTCTATCAAATCATTACACCACTGATCCAATGTATCACCACAATTGGTTTCTACACATCTCTTGGACTCAAGTAGAATCCTATAACCACGGAGATCCATCCAAACATAATAATTTACTGATATGAATGTGAGGGGATCTAATTAATTGGATAAAAGGGGTTTATATAAATAATACCATGATCACACATTCCCTTACCTAATAAGGATAATGGGATGATGTGACGACCACCAATTTTAATTCAATATTAATAAATTAAAATATACCAATCACATATATATGTTTTGTATATTCTCAATATCTTCCATTTATCATGAATACAATTATATATTTTATTCTGTTGTTATCAATGAATTTGATCGATTCATTAATTAATAAAATTCAACAGGAATTTGTATAATTATTCCAACATAACTTTATTAATTCCAATAATATTTTTCTCACCATATCCTATAATGTTTAAACAAAATATTTCATTAAAAAAATTTGATGGAAACAACTATAGTTTGATGAAAATATGTGTGTTCATAAAAATTTTAACATAGTAATTGATTAAATAAATAATTATAAATCTTATGAAATGGTGTGTAAATTGTTATGTATGGCATGTAAATAAATTTGAATATGATTAAATATATATGTATTTATTCTATCTACAAAAAATTGAGAACATTACCAACATTAGATAACCTGAAACATATTATTTTAAACATTGTGTAAATTTATCTTTCCATGTCCAAAATAGTCACCATAAGAATATGAATGTTTCGTAAAATGAATGAGTTTTTGGTGAAAAGAATGTACTTTATCAGAAATAGAATTCATCCTTATTTTTTCATGTAATATCTAACCTGGCGTTATTCATTAGATACAATACATGATGGGATAACCCGTGTTCCCATCCATAAGAAATTGGGTCCTACACATCATGTACATTCGTTGCATGATGTGTAGATCATCCTGATGTGTGCCAGTATGTCCATATCTATATGAATATTCACATGTATGGATCTTGTATATTATTACCATATATATAACTCTATTTATTATAAGATATAAATATGAAAAAAACTAATACACAATGTTCATTTAGAAATCCAATTTCTGGTACTCTAATTTTTTTAAAGATTATAGCACCTGTAGATGATGTTCTGGAAATAAATTATAATTTTTAAAAAACAATGAATTATTTTTCAAATTACCTAGAATAAATAATTTAATATATTATGATGATAAGATATATAAAAAGATAGATACATGAAAAAAATTTAAACTAAAGTAAAAAATAAGTGAATAATAAATAATTATAAATTAAACATGTGACTGTAATAGTACCACTTGTAGGTTATGAGTATAGTTGAAGTGCCTTGGTCATTATCATCAACTCATAAATTAGACATAATTTGTTTTTAATAATTACCACATAAAAACATATAACCTCATCGTAAATGATAAACAGAGATTATAGGACAGTATAAAAATTCTGCAAACAGAAGAGGAATATCATAAAATGTAGTTTTAAAATAATTTATATCTAGATATATATCTACATAAAAATATAATTCTATATTTTTTGATGATCTAGTAAACTAGATATCATCATAAAATCATTTATTTTTGTACCCATGTTCAAAATTCATCAAGAGATGATGCACACATCAATCGCAATCTATAAAGGTCACTATAGAATTACAAGGTGAAAGAATAGAGCAATACTAATCACCTTACCTCTTTATGGTTAGTTTTAGTTGAATTATTATTCAATGAAAAATTGATTTTCTCTAGATATCTTGAGATAGGGATAAATTTGCGTGCATTAAATAACTCCAAAAAACAATATATGTAATTATAAATTATTTCTCAATCTATTGTTTAAAAGAAGAGTCGTTATGGAATGAGGTGTAATTAAATATTCATTACATTGGGTATATGGTTGTAAAATTTTACACATCCATTTCACTATATAAAAATTAATAATTGAACTCATTACCTGTCAAAATAATAAAAATATTATTAATCTCTTTAGGTGTGAACCAATTTAAAACTATTAATAAAAATCTTTTATAGCATTTCTAATTGGACTGTTAATCTTAGTCAACATTCCCTTATCAATATTTAATATCCATGAATATTAAAATTTATTTAATAAATAAATTTCACTACATTATCCATAGAAAATATAATAAATATTATATCCACCAATCATTGAAGACAAATATTCATTAAAATTCATAGTTTATTATGAAAACAATGTACCTCGAGATCATAGTGGTATAAAATGATTAAAGACCATAGCATCATTTCTAATAATTAGATTAGATTTGTTGGGGATGTATCATATTCTATAATATAAAATGATTCTTTGATCAATGTTTAATTTTCTCACATGGTTGTCAACAATGAATTATTCATCCCTTAATGTTTCAGGATTGCTTTTAAATTATGAATAACATCCCTAAAATTCTTAATGAAATGATTGAGATACCATGGAGTCCTAATGGTGCCTTAACGGAATCCCAAAATTAGTTTAGAATCCAATGTGATATTTGAAATATTTATTTTTTAAATATTACATATCGACAATATACTATAGAGTGATGTGATCCCTTCCTTGGTTGAGTTTCATGGACCATTGAATGTGATAAACCCAAAGATCATAAGAAAAAATTCCATCCATAACAATGCCTCCTCCTCCCATGAATACCCGAATGATAGAACCATATACATTTTGTTAAATCCTTGAAATAAGTGTATTCTACTAGATCCACCACCCATATTAACTAGAAAAACCAATGTTTTATTATTTATAAATAAGGACAAAATCAGCATCCCTTGTCTCACATTAGTAAATTAACAAACCCATCTCGATCACCATGGAAAATAATTTTTTTGATAGTATTAAAGGAACTGTGTTTCCCTTTGCGACCATTATTCTTAATTTCCTAGATCTCTAAGAACAAAAATACAAACAACATCTTATGGAACATGGCCTCATGAGACTGATGCTTCTCACCCTAAAACCAGTTAGAGAGGAGCTCTATAAAGTACTATTCCTGTGATTGAATTATAAACTTCTGACCAATAATCTCCCAGCCAAATAAATCCCAAATACATTCAAAAAAAGAAGTTGTAATTGGATTAATTATTAGTATATTCACATCATATAAACCTCAAAGATAGATTTATCCCATGACATTGGATTATTTTGTCCATAGGGATAAAATTATTCCAAAACTTCCAAAATAATAATTTAACTTCATTGGGATATATTTTCACTAGGGAATGGATGCTGACAGGTATATCTGCAAGATGGGTCGAATGGACCTGAGAGGGTCTCTAGAGCTAAAAGGAAATGATATAATATCATCCCTTTATCATGAAATGTTAAATCAAGATGGTTTTATAATGGTTCCATCAACCAATATGATGGAGGATTGATTCTTTAACATTATATAAATGAACATTTCCAATGAAAACTACTTCCATGGGTTAATATAGGTAGTTAAATTCACATCAACTGGCCTTTTATATCAAATTTAATAGATTTAAATAAAAACTAAATCCTTTATCACAATATCCATTAGTTAAATATCAGTTATGAAACAACAAATATACCATAACTCACAACAATATTATGCCCTCATAGTGTTTGTTAATACATTGAAGTAAATGATTCATGATATGCACTAATTATAATGTAAATGTGGAAGGATCGGTACACATGTCCTCTCATAGGAATAACAAAGGACATATGAAAATATGGGTTTCATATTTATGTGTCAGTTTTCATAACCTACAGTCATAGATATTACAAAGGGAGAGCACCATAAAAATATTTTTCAATGTATTTTGAGCCTATTACCCATGATATATGGTATTTTTTGTATCCCTCTAGGACATATACACTAGCCATATAATATTATTAATCAATAATTTTGTGGAACCTATAGGTTCTCATCATTTTGGGGTAATTCCACGAAATATCAGTATGACATATACCATAAGACAATTATCACATGAAAATGTAGTGTAGTAAAAAAATAATATGATAATAAAGATTCATTAAAAAAGAAAACATGAAATCATGTACTAATGATGTTGGTTACCAAGTACTCTCTATAAAATATTCTACATTAATTCATATACAACATCCCATAGAGTTTCACCATCCTTATTCCACCATGTAACACACCTTTCAGAAGATGAATCCAAAATCTAACTATCAAAGAGTAAATTTTCATGGGTCTGGATGAACTATGTCAACTAGTAATGATGATTCACCTTTAAGAAGTATATATACAAGAACCTCCATTTTATTAGTAGTCATTTGGACCTATTGGAACACTCGAGACACTACCTCATGATAGTACACTACCGTTTGAGTGTAATTATTTCACTAGAACCTATTTCATATCTATCAATGGATCCCATAAATAAACCTAATCCTATAACAATTCACATTATTTCCCACTGAAATAATAAAATTCTGAGTAAGTGGATTATCATCCAACTACATTGATGGTAGAGGGTCTACTCAATAAACCATGAGCAGTGGAGTTTCTCATTGTATTTTCAGTGGAAATATATCATGATTTAGAATCTAGATGAATGAATTATCACAAAATATGTTTTAGAAAATAGGTTGTAACACTAGAAAAAGTGATTCATAACCCTTCCCCAAGATATGAGATAGGGATTGGAATTGTAGAATCTTATTTTCAACAAGATGAACCAAAAATAATTAGAGCATATTTATGGAGCTAACTCATGAATTACATGAGATTCAATGGCCAACTCCAATATGATTCATGTTCTTTCCCATCCTTACCCTACAAGTGATTTATAAGAGTTTATATGCTGATATAAAATTTTATTTGAGTCTTAATGAATACATAAATTGGACTTTACATGAATATAAGGTTCTCAAGAGTCAAATATAAAATCTAAACCCAAAGGAATCACTTCAATATATATCTAAATTCACTTAATAACCACCATATCTCCACACATCATCAATAAGACAAATCTTATTTATTAACTCTCTAAGATTAACTTTCCCATTAGAAGCCTAACTAGGTTTGACTAATAGATGTGATCCACCCTATACCCATCTCTATAACGAATGGTGTTGATGACATGAACTATGTTTTAAAAGAGAAAAACATTAGACACCATATACCAATGTACCTATTTAAAATATATTTATTTATTTATGATATATCCATAATAAAATACCTATAATAAAACCAAGTATAATAAAAACAATTTTATAACATCTAGTCAACTACATATTATGAATATATACACACTATAAAAATATTAGAAACATAATTTCAAAAATCCCAATTGTAAACCAACCTTGAATAAATAGAATGGAAAAAAAGACTCCTTGATCCACTACTCCCCACATTGACAATGTCTTACATCCATTACCTCTGAGATCCACTGATCTATTACTCCACCAGTGCCATGTCCAATAAAATTTCAACTGATCATCCAATCATCTTCATTTTATCATGTGACATAACACGTTTTGATGAATTTATATGTTGGTCTATGTATATAAATACACAATAGTACACCCAAAAAATAATTTATAGATAATAATACTAGAAATCTCATAGAAATAAATGTATTAAATAACATGTGTATACTTTATTGGTAGAGAACTATAGGCACAAGAGAGTCTCTTTACCTATACCCAAACTATATATGGAAATAAGATATTTATTGAATTCCACTCCCTATTGAGTAACCACACCACATCATGAAAACTACATCAAAAAACGGAGTACAAAACTGCATAGATAGAGGACTCTCACTGAATAAACATTGGAGTTACTAACTCTATAATTTGGGAGGGGGAACTAAAAATTAATGATAACAATGTATTAAAAAACACATGCCAAAAAATAATGTAAAAAAACTTTATTTTCTGGTGATGTACTAAAATCCTTGAACAATGTGGGGGACATAATCCCTACAATATGCATGCCACTCAGGGAGTTCTTAAACCCTTGTTTTCTAGGAACATATCACCTAAATCCAGAATTTTAACTAACAAGGATATGGAAACTTGATTGAAAGAATCTACTCTCACATTTTCTCCCTATAAATAAAGGATCATTCAATTATATTCTGTATAAAATATAGTTATAATAGAATACATTCATTCTTAAAAGTTGATTCCCAAAAAAGAATTTATGAAAAACATCAATGGATGATTCGTGTGTGTTATTTAATCTAAGGTACATGGTTTGTGGGCCCCATTTATTATCTTGATCATGTAATGAAATCATCCATTAGCATGGGATTCAACCTGTATGGTTGTTTCAAGAAGTTTTTTTCCATGTGGGACGCACCAGTGAATTAAGTGTGTATCACCACCATCCTAATTAATGTAACTATAATAAACAAATTGATCAGTGACATATATAAATTGTATAGATAGAATGATATTAAATAATATAATCTAATTAATTTTGTGATGTTAAACCTATCCAAATATAATTTTTTCTCAATAGTATTCCTTTTGTGATATTTTCAGCAGAATCAAAACACTATCCACTAGAATATCAAGGTACATAGAAAGGTTTTTAGAGATATCATATCATGTGATCATGTCATATAACAATAGAATATATAACTATCACTAAATAATATTTTTTCTAATATTTACACTTCTATGTCACATAATGTACATTTATATACCCCTAGTACCATTTCCTCACCTCTGATGATCATCACTACCCTATTTCGATTCCCCACTAGACTTCTTTAGATGTGAAGTCACCGAAAACTAGCTTCACAAGTGAATACACACTTTTAGACATTATATCATTCATATTCACACCTATATTATTTTTTTCTTCTCTTAAAACCAATCATTATACTTCTCCATAATTTTTTATTTACCATCATCTACTTCAACATACAAATGGTGCCCCATGAGCCTAATTTTTACATATTCATCTTCCCATGATACATTTTCCAAAAAACCGTAGTGGAGAAATTAAAAGTTAATTAGAAATGAGAAAATTGGATAGAAATAAGTATAAATATCGTTTTAATGTTTATAAAATAGACAATATATCAATCATCATGCGTGAATCCCCCAATAAAAAATATTACATGAAAATCATTGATTTATAGTAAAATATTAAAAATATTATTTTTTGGGATAGAAATTTGGTAATAAATAAAGAATTATAATTATGGAAAATAATATATAATGAATAAATAAAAAATATACATAATTAATCCTTCCTCATTTAGATAGTTTCAATTCTATGGAATCCCCTTTCATATTGCATTCCTGGAACAATATCCATGGAAAAAACATTAAATTTCCTCTAGATATCTATTTATCTCAATCACACAAATATATAATCTAAATTTTTGCTTTTTCTACCACATATTATATTGGTCAAGGAGAAAACTAGAAAAGTAATACGATTTTTATATTAAATTTCATTATTTTTTTATTTTCCTAAACCACCAGTGATGGGCCAATTCTAGGTCCCGCTATACATAGTGAAATTATATATTACCTACTATAAAAATCTCATCATATTCCACACAATAATGATGTATTTCTTATATTATTTTATTTTTAATGGAAATTATATATTTTCCAAGGTCACACATTCACAAAGTATGTCTTATTTTATAATTTTCAATATAATATTTTCAAACAGAAACTATGAAAATTCAATTAAAATTACACAGAAACCATTCAATAATTTTTTTAAATTTTATTATAGTTAAAATGTAAAACTATGGTTCACTATATTGGTAATATATAAAATCTTACACATGAATAACATTAAAACCCATATACACGACACCAAAATTCAAGTGGTAGTGGTTGAACAGACAACACCAATGATTCACCAGCCTAAATTGTTTAATGAAGAGAAAGATAAGGAACATTATGAAGATATTTTCCTCCATTAGAAATATATTAGGTGTTTATAGATATATTAATTAGTGGAATTATGTGTTTTACTTGATAATCCCATGTAATGTAGTTATCATGCTCAATAGAAAAATTATTTTCAAATTTATAAAACATAAACAAACACAAGTGATTGTAATATTATCTATTTTTTATTCTAATAATCCAATTGATAGTAATATAAAATAAATATATCTCCTTATTGATATTAATATATTAATTTATTTGAATAAAATTATATATATTAAAATTTTGTCTTATTTCAATCATAAAGAATATAATATTATTATTATAATATTTTCTTACATGAATTATATAGTTTTATTTTGAAGAATAATTTTATTGTTTTAGAATTTTTAATTTGAAGAAAAGTTATTTCATTTGTTGTACCATATTTTAAAAATTAGTAGAGATGTATTTTATTTGAATTAATAACTATTATTGTTAGTTGAATAGTAGAAAATGTCATTTTTTAGGAAAAGGATATTTTCTTTTAATTTTTTTTCAAATTCACATTCTATATCAAATGGTGCTTAAATTTAATGTAATTACATTCGTTTAAAAATAATTTAATTGAAATTATTTTAAAGAAAATTAAACTTGATTTAAAAATGAAATCATTTTTTTGACTTAATGATTCTTCATGAAAAAACTAAAATTTTAACATGTTTTTCATGATTATTTTAAATATAATTTTGAAAAATAGTATTAATTGAATATGATAAAATTAAACCAATTATTGTTACTATATTTTTTTTAAAAATTATTTATTCTACATTCTATTTTTCTATCATTATAAATTGTATCTTTTCAATAAATGATATTTACCATGGTAAGAGTTATAATACGATAAATTGGTTAAAAATAAAATGATAAGTGTTATAATTAATTTAAAAAAAAAATATTGTTATTGAATGGTATTATTTAGAAACTATATTACCTATATTTCTAAAATGTTCCATTTTTTATCCATTTACCTTGAAAATGTAATTAATTAAATTTAATTTGTTGAAAAATTCTACGTGTGTTCTCTCCCTCACTTATAAAAGGATCCCAATATCATATCTTATATAAATTTCATGAGCATATTAAATCATCCTTTCCCTACCCAAATACCCTCTTAATGTATCTCACACAAACTAGTGATCATTTTTTATCAAAATACCATCTTATGATATCTGTAGGTACACACCTAAGGATTTTTTTCTGAAAAAAGACATACATTTCATAATTGTGTGTTTAATTTTAATTTATTATTTTGCCTTCATAAGATCAATACTAAACATTGTTACATAATTTAATACTTATATACCATATAATAAAATCTTATTATCTTTATTCTATAAATATTTTTCATCTACTTATCCAAACAATGATAAATGAAAACATCATTATTGAGTACATGTAGACTACTGCCTCATGAAGATGATGTATTTAATTTTTCAACATCAACATAGATGTGTGGTCATAATAATAGATCCCAATAAAAAAATTTATATATAAATTATATATATTAAATTATAAAATGATAAATAAATATTCTAATTCTTTCATTTTATTCAATAAAAAATTAAAAAAATCATTCATGCGTATATGCATACTACCTCCTCCAGTACTGATATATTTTATTTCTCATCGATACATGACATGGTTTGTATATAAAATTGTATTTAAGGATATTATATGATATTTATGTCATTATAAATACTTTGAAAAAATAAACGATACTTCTTTTATTTATCTCATACTCATTGAAAATGGAAACGTTACTCATGTGTATGTACAAACTACCATGTACATGTTGTATTATAATTCATTTTCATGATTTTATTTCCTAGTTTTTTTAAAATTATATTTAATGTATAAAACTTTTAATGATGAAATGATTAAATTTTTTAAAAACTATAATCATAATCCATTTGACTATAGGCATCCTACCATATTCATTTTAGACATATGATAAGAATATCATCAAAATGTTTGATGTGATATTTTTTGACAATGCAATAGAATAATTCATGATAGTAAAGTAAATAAATGAATATTAAACATGTAAATGTTTACTAATAAATTATCGAAATAAAATAATTTCAGTATTATGGTTTTTAGATGACATAGTTAAATAGATAGACATGACATAGGGGACACTTTTCCTTAATACTTTAATTTATGTGATTTAAATATTTATTTAGAAACTTTTTATCATCAATATCAATTTAAAAAAAAAATTCATGTATATATAATGACATAGATAAATTATTAATGAAATTTAATGTTTTGTTTTATTTTCATTTGAAGGATTACTAAGGATTTTTTTATGTATTTTATATGGTACCTTTAGGATTTCATTATAAAAGGAAAAAACGAATTTTCTATTTTACCCTATACATCTTGAATGACCCCCCATCATAGATCTTAATCATTTTCGTGACACCTAATCATGTTTAAAAAGGTTTTCATGGAATGTCATATTCTAACTCTTATAATAATTTTTCATTCATATGTATTATATAAAATGATCAATTTCTCTTTATATTTTAATGAAAATGAAATTTATATTAATTATGGGTTAAATAGAGTTCATCATGGGTTTAATGATGAGGATTTTCAGTCATAAATTTTATTTATTCCTGATATAGTACATTTTAATTATTTATGATGATTGGTTAGCCTAGTACATCATGTGTGATGGGTGTTCCAAATATATATCTCATCTATATTGGGTAATATTATATGTATTCAATGTAAATAAAGTTGGAGTTAATCGATCTAGTTTCTCACATAGATTTATCGAGTATATAGTTATCTATGATATGTGTTATCATGGTTTATGAATATTATTTTTTATAATACCTAGTATGGTTTTTATTTTCATGTAATTGGTTTTTATTTTTTTCTAGGATAGAAAACATATTTCCCCATGTAGATATGATTTACTTTATATACTCAAAAAGAAAATTTTGGAGGGTAAAAATTTAATGGGGTATTATGTTTTTCAATATACTAATAGATTTAATTCTTTTTTGCCCCAAATTGAGATTTATTTTCACATACCATGTTTTTGAATTTCTTTCATTTGGTTTAAATATGACAAAAAAAAATTAAATGAATTTAAAATTCAATATTATTTTTCTTGAAAAATAAATGTGTTTCATTATAGAAGTTTTATGTTGTAAAAAAATTTATAATTAGTTGAGGTTTCATGTTTATATTTTTTTGGATTATTATAAAATTAATATTATTGGGCTTTCTAAACGTACAAAAAAAATTATCTTATTTAATGAAATCTTGTGGGAACTTGACTGAAAAATCAGGAATAATTAATTTCCAATGTCTAGTTCCATATATTTGGTATTATAGTGAATTTTTATAAATTTTATATGTTATCAAAATCTTAATATATTAAACTCTTGATATTATGATTTATGGTTATGTTTACATGATGTAGTAATTGATGATTAGCATGTTTCTTCCATAATCTATGTGGGTTTAGAATAGGTTTTCAAATAAGAAATTGGGATGATAATGTAGGAAGGTATCAAAAGTAAAATGATCATACAAATTATTATAATTTAAGAGACATTATGAGAAGTAAAAAATAATATTTCAATAGGTAATATAACAAGTTTTCTAAATACAAAAGGGTATATTAATTATCAAAAGTTGTTGATGAAGAATATAGTGAAGTTGAATTCAAAAGGCCATTTGAGAAGGCTGATGAAAATACTATTAAAGAAATATCTTACAATAGAGAACTCGGAAGCAATAGTTATGATGAAGAAGAATCTAAATTATAATTTAATTTGATACAATAATTGAATTAATGTCTTAGGAATATTGGGAGGCTTGATAAAGAAATCCAGAATTTGAAAAATTAATGCCCTTTTAAAAATATTCGAGAATTATTTCTTGATGAGAATGTCAGGATGAATGAATATATTGATTATTTGAAAAAAAATATATTGAGAAAAAAAAGTATCATACTGAACATCTTGAAGTAAAGAAGAAAAAAAATATAAGAACAGTTGGAACTTTCCCTACAAAAACATTCTATTTCTGAATATAGGGTTACATGTTTTAATAACTCTATTTATGATATAGGGGAATGCATTGGAAATGGTGAAAAATATAAGGATAAATAGTTACAATAATGGGTTAATAAGGAGTTTAATATTTTTCCAATAAGATGAAATATGAGAATGCTATGTGTTTAGAAAAGATAAAAACATTTTAAGTGTTAGAAGTTTTTTTAAAAAAAATTGAGTCTTGAAGGGTTTATACATCTTATGGTTTTGATAAGGATGAAAAAAATCACTTCGGAAAATATTTTTCTGATTGAAAACATAAATTTTTGTGGTCAATAATGTTCAACTAAGAATGTTTTTTATAAATATGCTCCCAACTCTGAACTGTATAGATGTTAAAGAGGTAACTATTCATTCTATAGATACTACAGGTATTGTGGAGGATTATAGAACATGGAAATTATTTTTTGTTTTAATCTAAAAAATATAACTACTGCACATATTAAATAAGGAAAAGTTTGTGGGGTATTCACTCTTCTAAAAGGAAGAATTCTGAAAAGGATGTTCAAATGAAACATGAGAAGGATGATATAAATGTTAAAAATAGGTTCCAACCAATGGAAAATATTTCTCAATGTTGTGAACAACCTGGACACCTTTCAGATGGATTTATTATTTTGTTACTATAATAAAATATGTTTTCTAAAAATTCTCAGAAGTTGGATGTGAAGAAAGATATAGGGAAAGAAAAAGAACTTATTTTTAAAACTGCTCTCAAAGCTAAAATAGGAGAACAAACATGGATCACTGATAGTGTGTATTCATCCCATATTAAAGGAGACATAAATCTACTTAATAATGTGAAATAATTCAATTAAAAAATAGTGACATTTGGAAGTGATAAATCTGTAAGAACTCATTTTTTTCAATAAATGACTGTAGATGCCGGAAAAGTCCGTTGCTCCCAAACAAAGCTCCGGATGCGGAAAGCAAGGTCATATTTGGAGTCAGAAGCACGTTTCGGAGGGCCCGGAGGCCTTGCGCGGAATTTTGGAGACCCGCGCGCAAAGTTGATGAGCCGCGCGCAAACCTCCCGGGATGCGCGCAATGCGCTGGGCCGGCGCGCAATTCTGCGCGCCAGTGGCCCGCGCAACTCCATTGCGCACCGGGCCCGATTCCGCGCCCGCGAAGAGAATTCCGCGCCCGCGAACCGGATTCCGCGCCGGGGTTGCCTATAAATATAAGGCGACCCCCGACGTTTTGAAGGTTGCCGGAATTCGAAGCGTCGCTCGTTCGCGCAATCCAACCCCCTCCGCGCGCAATGCCGATCTTCAGGTAACCTCTTTTGTTTCACGCAATAAAGCCTCGGGGTTCGCCTTCGCACGCAATCCCCTTGGCCCCTTTCCTTTGAAATAATTCTTCACCCAAAGGCTTTCGCGCGCAAAAGAATCCTCTTGCGCGGAATTTCCCCCGGGTGCGCGCAATCCAGCCCGATTGCGCGCACCCCCCCTTTTTGAAGTGGCCATTCATTAAAGAATGGACCGTTGCCCTCGCGCGCTATCCGAAGCCCGTTGCGCGCAATCTCAATCATTCGCGCGCAAAGTGCTGGTCCAATTGCGCGCCAGCCCGTCCATTTGTGCGCCGACCCGCGGTATTGCGCGCCAAGCTCCTCTTTTGCGCGCAATCCACTGGAGTCGCCCCCTTTGACCCCCTGAGGGTACCCGCCTGCGTGGTGCCCGATGATCTTCATCCCGGGTGCCCACACCACGCGTTGTCTTCCCGTGCGGCCCTCCAGGCTCGCGTGAAGTGACACGGACCCATCGGCGGCACTACTTCGTCCAAGCTACAAGACGTTAAACTGTTTAGCATTCGTCCAAGCTACAAGATGTTAAACTGTTTAGCATTCGTCCAAGCTACAAGGCGTTAAACTTTTTAGCATTCGTCCAAGCTACAAGACGTTAAACTGTTTAGCATTCGTCCCAGTTACAAGACGTTAAACTGTACGCTATTCGTCATGCACGATGTTAAACTGTAATTCGTCCTGCATGACGCTAAACTGCACCACGTCCTGCATGACGTTAAACTACATACGTCCAAGCTGCATGACGTTAAACTGCCTAGCCCCCATCGTCCGCGCTGCAAGATGTTAAACCGCCTAAGTGTTTTCGTCCTGCATGACGCTAAACTGCACCTCGTCCGCGCTGCAAGACGTTAAACTGCAAAGCATCTTCGTCCTCAACACATGACGTTAAACTGTACTTCGTCCGGAAAGACGTTAAACCGTCCGCTTCGTCTTCAACACATGACGTTAAACTGTACTTCGTCCGGCAAGACGTTAAACCGTCCGCTTCGTCCTCAACACATGACGTTAAACTGTACTTCCTCTGGCAAGACGTTAAACCGTCCGCATCACCCGATCCCGTGCCCCGCACGCAGGGTCCTCCCGGTTTGGATGAGGCCCCCACCCGCTCGTCTCTGCAGGGATGTCGGGATTGGAGTGGCCTTCGCCCACGGGGGTAGAGTGTTACAAAAAGAACGAACTACGTGGACTTTGATCCCTGTCTTCTAAACAGGGTACGTAGGAAGCCTCTCCGAGGTTCAAGCCCACCACCTGGTCGTCCCGGTCGTATTCACGTCGGTTCGTCAATCCGTGGACCCCTCCCGGGTTCACATTCGCGTCGATTCACCTATGAATCCGCTCTTGTGGGGGACTGCACATGTGTATCTCCATTGCACTTCCCCACTACCTTTTTCTATTTCTCCCTTCAGCGTCCAGCACGACGTGAAACTGTGATTCGCCCGGCCGTTCCATCCCCCTCTATGCGAGGTGGTTCGGTTCAATCCTTCTCCAGGCAGCCTCGATCTCCTTGTGAGTCGGCTTGCCAACGTCCAGCATGACGTGAAACTGTGATCCACCCGGCCGTTCCATCCCCCTCTGTGCGAGGTGGTTCGGTTCAACCCTTCTCCCGGCAGCCTCGACCTCTTCGTGAGTCGGCTTGCCGACGTCCAGCATGACGTTAAACTGTATACCCAAACTACGCTGACTTTGATCCGCGCTAACGCACGGTACGTAGGAAGCCCCTACGGGGTCCATGCTCTTCACTCCATCATCCATCCTGATCCTTACCCGGGCCGCCACATCCCGGTGGGGTCATGCCATTTCATTCCACTCCACTTCACTCGGGAAGCCGCCCATGTGCTGGCCCCAGCATTGGAGGTTCCCCGCAAGAGGTTCTATCATCTGATCCACTTCTCGTGTTGATCAGTCTGATGCCGTCCCCGCTGGATGTTAAACTCGCGGAATACCCCGTGTCAATCATGGGAAGCTGAGGAAAACCTCAGGTAACACAGTTCCCTGCACCCAGCGCGGGATGCCTCAGGTCATCACGCCTTCGAGAAGCCCTTTTAGGGACGGAAGGCAGACATGCAGAGCCGCAGTGTCAAGACACGCCCCCAACACCCAGAGCCACCCGGTATCCTCACCGCAGGTTGCTGCCCCGACCAGACTCCTTAGAACCTCCGGGCGTAAGCAGCGTAATTAACCGGTGTCCATGAATATATGGCACTGGGAACGAGATTCACGAACATTCTTAAATCTATGAGGGAGACCCGGATTAGGCGACGAGTTCCGAGGAGACGTCCACGGAAGGAGGATCTGACGTCCCATCATCCCAGTTTCGATCAAGGAGCAGATTCCCCTGAATAAGGGACGGATGCCGCCCGCCTTTGGAAAGCGGGACTGCGGGACCACAAGCCGCGCACGCCCATCCCCTCGGGTTGACGGGTGCACGCGCGAACGCGTCCTGGTGGAACAGTGCCGGAATAGAAACCCGACGCACATCCGCACCGAAACAGAAAAATGGTGAACCCGACGTGAATCTCTTCTCCTCAATACAAAGACCGATGGATTTCAGAGGTGTTGGAAGACCAGCATGCTGCTCGACCGAGCATTCAGTTTTACCCGCCAGGGGCTGGGGAAGGGAAATCGGGCACTCCGTCTCGCGACGTCGATGGCCTGGGTCCCCCCCACGGAAGGCGTCGTGGCACTAATGGTTGGTTGTCGATTCCTTTTCCTGTCAGTGTTAATGGGTTTTTCTCCCTGCTTTCAGAAATCAAGTCGCCCAATCCAGTGCCCGATCGCCACCCGCCCACTGGCACAGGGGTAGGGGAAACACCGACGCAGCTACTCCGCGCGGTCCCGCCCGTTCCACAGCCGTCCCAGCAGCCGCAGCTGCGGGGCAACCACGCCCTCTCTCCCCCTCGGAGGTCATCCAGAGAAGGGTGATCAACAACTTGGTGCGGAGATATGAGGAAGAGGGAGTCATCCCCACCAGGGACATGACTCTCCTAGTCCTCAACGAAGCTGCACCTCGCCACCAACGCCGCCCCCGAGGGCCGCGCAGGGAGGCACCGCTGCCTACCTCGACGTCCAACCGCTTCAGGAGTTTATCCCCGGAACGCTCCAACAACTTCTTCCCCTATGCGGATGAGGTGGAAGATGTCCGGGACCACCCTATCCGAGATTCGTTCCAGGGATCCGCGATAAGGGCTCCTGTCAGGCCACGGTGACACCGCCGCCAGGCCCCTCAAGTCGAAGAACGGGCTCTCCACCTGCCCGCGCCGCTGATCCCGACTCGTTTGTCCCGACGCCAACGTCGGGCACGAGCGGAAGAGGATGCCCACCTTGGGGCCCTAGCAACAGCGGCCGCGTTGGCTCAAGCCACTGCTGGCTCCAGTCACCAGGCCCCTGCGCATCCTGAGCGGGGGCACGTCTATGCCCGACCTGGATCGAGGCCCCGACCGCCCCAAAGGCAGGTTGGGTTGACTCTCCCGGTTGCTGGTACAGGCAATAGCCACCGCGGACCACCTCGCGGTAGCGCTATTCACCGACAAGGTCTACTCCGTGTGGCCGATCCAAGAGGCATGGGTCACCCCGCCTTCCGATCCCGGCCCGGAGGCCTGCCCGGAATCATCTCTGCCCGCGTCCCCTTTGATATCTGTCCCGGTGCTCCTCGCACCTTGGTTTCCATTCCTCTTGGCCCCAATACCGGTGTGGCCGGAGGACGCCAGGATAGAGATCAGTCGTGCCCCGAAGAACCACCCAGGGGCAGGAAGGCGAGGCGTCGACGCCGAGGGAAGAATGTTACGGAATTCCGGATAGAGATCCGACCGGTTCGTTTCTCTGATACAGAGGCGGAGTATGATTCGGCGACAGAGCCCTCCCCCCAATCCCGCCAGTCAGGGGCAGGGGTAGGAATGCGGCACGTCAGCCTCGTACTTCCCAAGAGCGAGATCGATACAATCCCCGCTTCCCTCCGATGGAATATCCGGAGTAGTGAGGGCCTGGTAGACCCCCAAGGATCAAACTTTCGGTTGGTACCGACCCCCCCGGAAGTGCCTTCCGCCTCGATCGGAGAAGTCGGAGACTTTTTCTGGGGACCGACGGTCGAACCACGATCCGGTGCACCCTCGGCGAGCACCGATGCTACGGCAAGATGTTCGCTCGCCAGCCCGTCCTATCGTGATGTGGTAGCCGGGGCACCGCCACCCTCAGAGGGCGGCCCGGGGCATGGAGGCCAATCGGCCTGCTCGCCGTATTCACCGCCGGCCAGCCCGTCGGCCCAGCGGCACGCCTCGGCACCACTGCCGGTTCCCCGTCCATTCCCAGTCGTTGAAGAGGACCAAGGAGACCTGGGTCCCTAGTTTGAGTTGTGGAGCTTCTGGACCGTCCTTGCAGAGGGCCACTTCCCTGAGAAGTTTTGTCCAGTCGCAGGACCGGACTTTGATGCACCCGAATCGCTCACCCCGAATGAGTTCGAATGCTTCCGCCGAACTCTGCGAGAGACTCACTCCCGTCTTCACCGCCTACAAATGTCATATCCCGGGAGTCAAGTGCACCTGGAGGATATTGGTGAGCAGTGCCGTCAAATTGACCTGGCCACGCTCCCCGCGGTTCGGCACCCTGGGTCATTTGGGCACCACGAGGCCCTCCAACAACGATGCGTTGAGTGTTTTCAAGTACTCCGCAAGGTTATCGAGGAAGCCACTCCCCACGTGTATATCCGTGGATGGGGGCAGTACGCTGCCCTACGCTTCAGTGCGATTCGCCGACAGCCCGATTCACTGGGTGGCCCTGAGGGTATATCCCCAGGGACGGAAACGGTCAATATGGCTGACCTGTCAGGAGAGGGGAACGACTTGGAACTTCTCGACGGGGGCTCTCCCCCCGAAGACAATCCATCGTTGGATCCATCGGTGAGAGTTACTCGTCATCAGAGGAACCTCCTGGGACTCCCCACACCCACTAAAGCACTGACGTTGAGCCGAAACGTCAGCAAAGGTAAAGAGCACGGCGAGGCTATAAAGCCCACCGACCCATCTGCCTCCACGCAGAGGGCGTATGAGGATCCCGAGAAGGCTATTCTATGTCAACAGCTCGCCGAGCAGAAGAAGCTAGTTGACCAGCTCCTCGCCGAGCGCGCCGCAGAGCAGCGGCCTGACTACGGTGATCCTAGGCCAGGACAGCAGGGACAGGAACAACCACCCCTCGATGAGGCTCTCCTGGGCAACCGTGATTATGCCATGTTCACCGACAGGAGAGAGGCCATCGCCTATGGTAAGAGGGCGCGGTATGTTTCACCACACCCTCCCGAGCGGCGTGACTACCTGAGATACCCTGCTCGGATTCCTCCCGCTTCCCCAAGGGCCGCTCCGCCCGCCATCCCACGAGCTGCCGAGTTCAACGACCCGGTCGATGACCCGATTGAAGGGCCATGCAATGCGCTCATGGTTAGAGATCCTCTCCAGGACAGGAACCCATGTCCGGACGATCCGATGGCGGCACTCATCGCCCGCTTGGAAGCCTTGGAGACTCGGCAAGTGGCAATCCCACTAGACGGCAAGCCATACCCAACATGGGTGGATGACATGTCGGCGCCTCCGGGATTCGGGAATCCCACTTTCGCCCCCTTCAACGGAACTGGAGATCCGCCACAACATTTGTCCCATTTCAACTCGAGGTGCGGGCCTATGTTGGGAACTCCGGCGCAGCAAGAGGCCGCTATGCTTCGCTGCTTTGTCCAGATGCTGGAAGGGCCAGCATTTGTCTGGTACAGCCAGCTCCCCGTCGGGTCGATAACTAGCTGGGAGGACCTTCGTAGACAATTCCTCTACCAGTTCAGTTCCACGACCCGGAAGACGAGTATCACAGACCTCTTCAAGTGCAAGCAGAGGCCTGATGAGCGAGTCGCGGACTTCGTCGCCCGATGGAAGGGTCTCACGTATTCCCTTGACATGCCATTGACTCAGGAGCAGTTGCTGACAATGTGCGTCGGGAACGTCAAGACCGAGCTGTTCCCTTCCCTGATCACTCAGAATTACCCCAGAGGATTCAGGGACTTCTCAGACAAAGCTCAACGTCTTGAGGAATCCCTGCAACAGGCCAGTCAGGCACACCTGCAGCCTCCTATGATTCCTGCAAGGAGAGCCAGCAGGGCTGAGCCCGCTGCTGTTGCCCAGATAGAGGCCCCCAGGCCATTGGAGCTGCTGCCGGCGAGGCCAGCTCCAGAGCCTCACAGGAATCCGCCTCCACGTGCTCAGTTCCTGGCCCAGCAGCGGCAGCCTCAGAACTGGTCGGCCCCTCCACGTAATGTACCGCCACAACCCAGGCGAGATAATCAGGGTCCACCTCCTCGGTAGGCCCCTCCAGCCCCTCGTCAAGACCACGCTCCCAGGGGCCCGCGATACCTGACTTACTCATTTCACGAGGATCAGGTTCCCGGTTATTTCCGGAGTGCCCTGGAGCAGAGGATTGTGCGACTGCCTGAGTGTTGGAGGCCAGAGGAGGCACATCTCACGGATAACCCCCGCTACTGCCCTTACCATCGGGCCCTGGGGCACACCATCCGTCGGTGCTACGTGTTTAAGGACTGGCTCCAAGACCAGATTAACAACAATGTAATCAGGTTGGGCCCAGCTCCAGCACAAGTGGCGGGCGTGTTCGTGGGATCAGATGATGATAGCGGCAATGAGGACGAATGGCAGCTGGTCTCCGACCGCGGATCCCAGAAGTATAAAAACTGGATGGCCTGCAAGATGATCATTCGCGCCCATGGAATCATCCGTGCGCGCTTGAATTAGCCTGAGCCCCCAGAATCTGCGGGTGCTGCTTCGGCATCGTCGTCCCAGCCTGCCTCTTCCAAGAAGAGCAAACGGCGGCGGCGCAAGAAGGAAGAGTGCACCCCGCCAGTTCCGCCGCTATCCCGCACTCTCGGCGATTTCATGCCCCCGGAGATAGGGTTCCCTCCTCGGATCCGCCCAGTGGTGAATGATTCGTCCGATGACAGCGTTGGGTACGCTTCGGTTAATACCGTCGAGCTGGTAAATCCCTTTTTGGTTCCCGACGTTGAAGAACACCAGGTGGACCTCCCTAGTGTCCCTGGTCGTCGCCACCGTCGGAGGAACCGCAACAACAGGAGCCGCTGGGGCACAGAAGTTGGTACCTCCAGCCAGGCTGTGCACGCCACTGAGACTAGGCAGCAGGCTCAAAACCGAGCTCAGCGTGCGCAGCCCCCCCATCCGGGGATGACGGATTCGCCTCCGCCACTGTTTGTGGTGTGGGACCGGGCAGAACCGCCTCAGCCGCATCGCGATCAGCTCCGCCCTGCCATGAGTCCGTCCCGGCCTCCTGACCCCAATACGGTGACTACATCCCGGGCTTCAACCGATGAACAGCGAGATGCGCCAAGCACCAGTCGGCCACCGGCCCAACCGGCAAGGCACGTCATCCTTCCAACCGCAGAGCAACCTCCTGCAACCAGGGGCTCACGCTTGGCCAAAAAGTATGATGTCCTGAAGCACTTGGCCGACATCCCAGCGAGACTCTCCATCCTTGAGGCTCTGCGCATGTCATCTGAGATGCGCGAGACACTCGTTGAATCCCTGAAGAGCCCCCTCCAGTTTGAGACAGAGGTTGCGGCTGCAGAGGCCTTTCACGCCGAAACGATCGAGGATGCCGAATATCAGGCAGTTATCTCGTTCTCTGGTAAGGATGAAGACCCTCCTATACAGGGACACATTCGTCCGCTGTATGTTACTGGCCAGTTCAATGGCCTTGAAGTCCGGCGCTGTCTTGTCGACACGGGGTCCGGGATTAACCTAATTCAAACTCGGACGCTCCGGAGATTGGGTTTGTCTGAGGATGACTTGATTCCCTCCGACCTCAGGACCCAGGGGTACGACCGCACCGAGCAAACTCCGGTCGGCAAGATACGCTTGAAGACCCAGTTCGGTGACTTGGTTGCCAACACCGAATTCATGGTAGTCTCTCAGGACACTGCGTATAACGCATTGATGGGCAGGCCATGGCTCCACCTTCATGCGGCGGTTCCCTCGTCATACCACCAATGCCTCAAATACTCCCTTAACGGTCGAGTAGGCGTGCTTCAAGGAGATGCCTCTCCTTTCGCCTCATGTGAAGCCCGCTATCTGGACGCGGACTATTACCAGAGCAAGGATAAGAAGATCCTGGCAGGTGAGGTTGATCCTGTCGCTGTTGGAGGTGATCCCTGGGCAAGTTTGGATGACGCTTACGTCCTCCCGATTCAACGGTTGGACGTAGCCATGGTCTCGACGGCCTGTGAATCTCCTGATGAGATGACCGCGACCGCCCGTGCCGGCACCAGCGGCCCAGCAGGATCTGGTAGCCCCAATGATGTTTCCAACACAGTCCCTCCCGTGGACGATCCCTCCCTGAGTGGAGAGGACGTGGAAGATGCACCCCCAGCCTTTGAGGAGGGCGTCTCCGCCACGGTCGATGAGTTAGTACAGGTGAACCTTGGAACCGAAGCAGATCCAAGACCCACATTGGTCAGTGCCGCCATGCCCTCTGAGGAGCGGCAGCAGTACGTGGACATTCTCAGGCAGCACCGTGATGTGTTCGCTTGGGGCTATGACGAGATGCCGGGGCTAGATCCTCAGGTATCCATCCACCGCCTTGGTCTCCCGGCGAACCATCGCGGGTTCAAGCAGCCTCCCAGGAAGATGCACCCATTCCACGGTGCCATGGTTGAGGCCGAAGTTGACAAGCTTATCAAAGCCAACTTCGTGAGGGAAGTTCAGTACCCCAAATGTCTGGCCAACATTGTGTCGGTCAGGAAGAAGAACGGGCAGATCAGAGTCTGCATCGACTTCCGCGATCTCAACCGCCACTGTCCGAAGGATGATTTTCCCCTTCCAGTGACAGATCTGTTGATTGACGCCACGGCAGGGTTCCAAGCCCTCTCCTTTATGGATGGATACTTCGGATACAACCAAATCCGGATGGCCCTTGAGGATGAGGAGTTCACTGCCTTCAGGGCCCCCCAAGGTACCTTTTGTTACCGTGTCATGCCCTTCGGCCTGAAGAATGCAGGTGCCACCTATCAACGGGAGATGCACCGCATATTCAAGCCAATCCTCAGCACACTGGTGGAATGCTACGCCGAAGACTTGGTGGTCAAATCGCGCCAGCGTCAGGACCATCTCAAAGATCTTGAGAAAGTGTTTGACTTCCTCCGGTCTCGCTGCCTGAAGATGAACCCGTTGAAGTGTGCCTTCGGGGTCACCTCCGGAAAGTTCCTTGGATTTGTGGTAAGATACCGGGGTATTGAGATCGACCCAGAGAAGATCAGGGCGATTAGCCAGATGCCTCCCCCAGGTAACATCCGGGAACTACAAGGGTTCCAAGGCCACTTAGCCTATATACGCCGATTCATCGCGAATCTGGCCGGCAAGTGTAAGCCCTTTTCGCGGCTCATGAAGAAAGGTGCCAACTATGTATGGGATAAAGAGTGTCAGATCACCTTCGAGGAAATCAAGCAGTACCTGCTGCAACCTCCGGTTCTGATGCCGCCTGTATCCGGGAAGCCGCTGGTCCTCTATGTGACCGCCCTGGAACGGTCCCTGGGTGCCCTTCTCGCCCAGAAGAACAACGAGGGAACAGAGAATAGCCTCTATAAACTCAGTCGCATGCTCCTCGATGCGGAAGTTAGGTATTCCCCCATCGAGAAGAGCTGCCTGGCGCTCGTATTTTCCGTACAGAACTTACGGCACTACTTGCAGCACCATGAGGTACAGTTGGTTTCTCGGGTAGACCCGTTGAAATATATCCTGAGCCGGCCTATGTTGACTGGCCGTCTAGCGCGGTGGGCTGTGATTCTCCAGCAGTTCGACATCAGGTATGTGTCTCAGAAGGCCATCAAAGGGCAAGCATTGGCAGACTTTCTGGCTGCTCACCCAACCTCCGCGGATCAGCCGCTGGATCTAGGCTTTCCTGATGAGGCCATTCTCTCGGTCGATCATGCCGGTCCGTGCTGGCAGATGCACTTTGACGGTGCCTCCCGGAGCCCCACCGGTAGAAGACTTGATAATCCTAAGCTCAACAGAGTGGGCTTGGGTATCGTCTTCATTACCCCGGAGCAAGCCGTACTGCCATACTCTTTCCTGTTGTCAGAGGTTTTTACCAACAATGAGGCGGAATACCATGCCCTCATCACCGGCCTCGAGTTAGCTCTCGAGATCGACGTGCCCCATCTGTGTGTGAAAGGGGACTCCGAGCTGGTCGTTAGGCAGATCAATGGCGACTATGTTGTCAGGAAGCCGTAACTTGTGCCATTACTGGAGTGCACCCTCCTTCTGATGGCCCGGTTCCCTTCTCGGCCAGAAATTGTCCATATTCCCCGGTCGCAGAACGGTCGACCAGATGCTTTGGCCAGCCTTGCTGCGTCACTTGCAGATCCTGAACAGGACAACCTGATCATCCGCGTGACGCGCCGCAGGTTCATCGCTCCCGTTATCCCGGAGGGAGATCGCGGCCCGTCGGTAAGTAATCTCACCACGGTTGCCCCTGTTCCCGGAGCCCCGGGTACCCCAGATATGGCAGTCGAATCAGCCCCTGATTGGAGGGCGCCTTTGGTTGAGTACCTCCAACATGGAATTCTCCCATCGGATCGAGCCGAGCACGAGCGAGTTCGACGCCGCGCATCGCAGTTTGTCCTCCAGAGCAGTCCCGGCCTGGAGCAGATCCTCTACAGATGCGGATTTGATGGTGTTCTCCTCCGTTGCCTTCAGGGGGTTGAGATCCCACGAGTCATGCAAGAGGTTCATGCTGGTTCATGCGGTGCCCATCGGACTGGGCCGAAGCTGTCCCACCGGATTCGGAGGTTGGGGTACTTTTGGCCCTCCATGATCCATGACTGCATCGAGTATGCCAGGAGATGCCATGCGTTCCAGGTTCATGCGAACTTTGTGCATCGGCCGCCGGAGCCTCTCCATACCACCAGGTATTCTTGGCCCTTTGCAGTCTGGGGGATGGACGTTGTAGGACCTTACCCGCCGGCGACGGCTCGCCAGTGCCGGTTCATTCTGACCGCCACGGACTTCTTCTCCAAATGGGAAGAGGTGATTCCGCTCAGAGAGGTCAAATCCTGTTCGATCGCTGACTTCGTGACCTCCAACATCATTTATCGATTTGGAGTGCCTCACGCTATCCTTACGGATAACGGAGCCAATTTTCGAGCAGCCGAGTTGAAGAAGTTGTACGCCAAGTACAACATTCGCTCGAACCATACATCTCACTATCATGCGCAGGCGAATGGATTGATTGAGGCATTTAACAAGACCCTCTCTAACATTCTGCAGAAGATGGTTGGTCAGAACAAGAAGAGTTGGCCGGACAAGCTCCCCAACACCCTCTGGGCTTATCGGACGACGACTCGCAATTCCACCCAGATGACCCCTTATTCCCTGGTGTATGGAGAAGAGGCCGTCCTGCCCATCGAGATCCAGTTTCCGTCCTTGCGCACTGCGGTCTACGACCAGCAAGCACCGGACAGAGCTGCTGAAGCCCGTCTAGTCGAGTTGGAAGCACTGGATGAGAATAGGCTTCGCGCTTTGCACAACTTGGAGAGGCATCAAAGCAGAATGGCTCGAGATTTCAATAAGAAGGTTCGCCTCCGCTCCTTCCTGCAGGGTGACCTAGTGCTAGCCCTAAGAGCGCCAATGATCCCCGGCAGGAAGCCGCCCAAGTTGGAGCCCATGTGGGAGGGACCTCTTGTCGTCCACAAAGTTTATCCCAATGGCGCGTACTCCCTAGCAACTATGGATGGCGAGCGTGTCACTCCTCCCACCAACACTAGGTTCCTCAAGCAATACTTTGCCTGAGTCCACATCGTCCGCGCGACAAGACGTTAAACTGCCAAGCATCCTCGTCCGCGCGGCAAGACGTTAAACTGCCAAGCATATTCGTCCAAGCTACAAGACGTTAAACTGTTCAGCATTCGTCCAACATGACGTTAAATTGTACCACGTCCGTGCTGCAAGACGTTAAACTACCAAGCATCATCGTCCTGCATGACGCTAAACTGCACCACGTCCGAGCTACATGACGTTAAACTGTTCAGCATTCATCCTGCATGACGTTAAACTGCACTTCAAGAACTATGTGCGGCTTGATTCACATCCTTATGGGATACGTAGGACCGCCTGAACATTCATGTTTCAGGCCCAGCCCCATTTCTCGGGAATCTCTATCCCGCGATGGGCCTTTGGCCCGAGTTCCCCTCCTTTTTGTGTGAGGCGTGTGGCGTGAGCGGGGGATTATGTCCTCATTCACGTTGGTCTACTGGCCGCGCCATACGCCTCCCCCGTGTGTGGGACTACCTCACACCCCTCATCGTCCTGCATGACGTTAAACTGCCTCTCAAGAACTACGTACGGCTTGATTCCCATCCTTATGGGATACATAGGACCGCCTGGACGCTTGTGTTTCAGGTCCAGCCCCGTCTCTTGGTTGATCATGGGGATCTGTCGTCTTTTGGTTGCTCTCAGGGTGAGTCCTCCGACCCTTTCCGGTGATCTGTTAACATGTTTTGGGTACTTCGGTCTATGACCCGTGGTGTCGGATTCAATCCCGACAAGTCCTGTGTTGCTTGTCGGGCCGCGCGCTTCCTCTTGTTCGAGCCTTCACTCAAAGGGATCCTCGTTAGCAGTTTGGGTACGATGCCTCAGTTCTCTCCTACCGCTCCGGGTTGATTTACCGGCGGGTCCTGGGCTGCAAATCGATATGTGTCCTGCGCTTCAGCGGTTGATGCTCGTTTGCTTGTCCCATTCTATGCTGACGCGATCGGATGTTGTGTTGCGAATATGGTCAGCGACATCCTTGATTGCCATGTCGGCTCTTTTAGGCTCCGAACATTGGTTGCGCGGTCCTCATCACACTCCGCCTTTGTGCGTTGTAGTGGAATCTCGACACTCTCTTCATACTGACCTTCAGTACACCTCTACACTTTAGGAAGGCCAACCAGGGTAATGGCGTTGTTCGAGGCTCCCACGATCTGAGCACCAAGGATATATGCTGATGTCCTCCCTAAGAGCCATGTGTAGCTGGACCCTCGTCCCCATAAGGAGGAAGGATTCGCCTGAACAATCGCGTTTTGGGCCCAGTATATCTGGAGGCTAGCATCTCTGCCCCTCGGGTGATGGACTTACGCAGGCCCCTATCCCAGGATCCTTCTCCTGGAATCGTGCGTGACCGCAGGGCTGGGTATGTTCCCACCTCCGCTGAGTCCGTCGTACCGCGATAAGCGGATTCCTCCATTGTCCGAGCCACACGACCTTAAACTGTGTTGTCTGGTCCTACCACACGACCGTAAACTGTGATCGTCTTGGCCACCCGACGAGAAACGGCACTGCATCGTGATGTTCTCCTCAGGGGACACTCACGTTGGGCGCTGGTTAACAACCACGCCATTCATCAATGCCTTTCATGGCTTGATTATTGTGGCGACGCCAGGGATTCCTTAATCACAGGCATGTCGCTGCACAAAGAAAAATCATCCATCTTTAAGGACAAAGAAGAAATATCAAATACCGCTTCTTCTGTGTGCGAGGGTCAGACCCGCACCCCTCCCCGCGCTGGTGCCCGATTGTGTTGCGCTGCGCTTCAAGAACTACGTGCGGCTTGATTACCATCCTTATGGGATACGTAGGAACGCCCGGATGTTTGAAACTTCGGGTCCATCCCCCCACCTCTTAGAGATTCCCCCTTCTCTGGGGAATCCGCCGCCTTCAGGCCACCCTCAAGGCGTGTCCCTCGACCCCTTGCAGTGGTCCACTGGTGTCAAGAGTACTCTGGTTTATTGCCAGGAGGGTCAGGTTCAGCTTGGTCAGGTTCCTTCCATTTTCAGGCTTCGTGCTCCCTTTCATTCGGACCCATCGCCTACGCCATGGGTGGAGCCCCCGTGAACGGTTTGGACACAATGCCTCAGTGCTCTCCCACCGACTCGGGCGGGTGCCCCCAATGGCCTCGGCCAGCAAATTGATATGAATCCTACGATTGAGCGGTCGATGCTCGTTTCCTGCCTCATTCCATCAACGGTTAGTGCGATATTGATGCTGCTTTTCCGCCACGGTCGGCAGTACTCCCATATCGTTACGCCGGTGCCCCCAGTCCTTGAGTGAATGGCCGCATGATTCACATTACGTTTTCCACCCCCCATTCTGACCAGGCAAAATCTCGACACTCTTGACACTATCCCTCAGTGCATCTTCGCATATCCAGGGGATAGGACCATGATGTGGCGTACTTTGAGGTTCTTATGGTCCGAGCTCTAAGACCTTAAACTAAGATCTACCCTTATGGTCCGAGCTCTAAGACCTTAAACTAAGATCTACCCTTATGGTCCGAGCTCTAAGACCTTAAACTAAGATCTACCCTTATGGTCCGAGCTCTAAGACCTTAAACTAAGATCTACCCCTATGGTCCGAGCTCTAAGACCTTAAACTAAGATCTACCCCTATGGTCCGAGCTCTACGACCCTAAACTAAGATCTCCCCAAATGGGATTCTACGTCCTGCATGACGTTAAAATGCACTCTCAGAACTACGTGTGGCTTGATCTCCAGCCTGATGGAGTACGTAGGAACGCCCGGGCATTTCGACTCGGGTCCAGCCTCAGGGATCGCTAAGTCCCGCCCCTCCTCGTCGCCGGCCGTCTGGCCTGACTTCGGGTAGAGTGGTGCAGTTGTGATATTCTCCCCGATTCAGCTCGGGATGCCCCATCGCAATGATGGGAAGCGACAGTTTCCTCGTCAAAGAGGTTCTGTCTGAGAATTGGGGTGATTCACGGCCAGATTAGTGCATCCGCCTAATACGCTTTCCCCACGGTGGCACAATTTTGGGAGCGTTGGATTCTGTCCGAACAAATCATCACTTCGCCCCACGCTTCGCATGCCCTGTTGATCTGGATTTCCACCCTTGTGCCTGAAGGAACCCCCAAAGTGGCATTGATGATGACATGTGATCCGCCTCCTGCAATATGAATGATGACCTTTGGTCCGTCTATTGCAGTAGTATGGTCGATTGATCCATTTTCTGCTTGCCGTCTTGGGCATTTCCTGGAAGGCCGACCATTGTGGATTTCTGAATTCGGGACACGCGATTCACCCTTTCTCATTTCCCTATGTTCGGATAAAATCTCAACGCCCCTAGCGTTGTCCCGCTCGTGTGTTGGGACAAGTTGGGGGGATGGTACATTGATTAGGTCTGAGGTCTCCTTTCCTAGGAATGACCTCCCTCTCTTCTTTAGAAATCCAGGCCCAATTATGGATGCCTGAAGCTTGGTTGACGCTCCCTCAAGACAATGAATTGTGGTCGAGCATGTTAATCCAAAAGGTGCAGATAAATATATTGGTTCATACAAGTGGATCGAAATATTGAGTAGCGGAAGCAAATGTTCTGGGAGTGGCAAAAACAAAGCCCCTAGGGATTAGCGTGCTGGATAAGTCTTTCTAACGCCGCTACCCATTGGCTGGCGGCCTCCAGGGATGCTTCTCGCTCTCCGCGTGCCCTCTCTTCGTCGGCGGTCGCAGCACGCAGTTCGTCGATCCTGGCCTGTGCACGCTCCCGCTCGACTTGAAGTGTGACCATCTGTTGGCCCGCCTCCGTCAGCTGTACCTGGGCGTCGATCATCTGGGCCGTTAGTTGCTCCACAAGCTCGGTGCACGTTGTGACGAAGGCCTCCTTCTCTGCCGCCTGCCCTTCGAGACGCCGGACTTCCTGCTCTGCCGCGAGGAGCGCCTGCGTTTTCTCCGACATGTCCCGACATTGTGCGACGTCGGCACGCCGGCGGCTCTCACGCATCTTTTCGGCCATGAAGTCACGGACCGTCAGATGGAGGCGTTGAGCATCAGCTCCCCCGACACACAGGAAGCGCAGCTAGGTTTGGAGTGATCCCATGCGCCCCAGCCACTCCGATGGGTCTCGCTTGAGAAAGTGTTGGATGCACTTCCACCCCCTGTGGCGCGTTATCCGGCTCTCCTCGACCGCCTCCGCGTCTGAGTCGTCCATCTCCTCGGGGTCGGCAGGCCGGTAGGCAGGGAAGGCAGCCAGCAGGTCTGCTGCAGTGTCCACCCCTGGGATGTCCTCACGGGGGATAGGTTCCCCAACATCTGGGCGACCTTCTTCTCTCTCCCCAGCGGCGTTAACACCCTCGTCAGCCCCCGACCTCTCTCGGATGGCAGCACCACCGGCGTCCGTAGCCCCTTGATCAGCAGTTGGTGGGGCCGGATCGGTGTGGGAAGTCTGTTCCGGAGCAGGCGGCATGTCTGCCACCGGTCCACTCGTGGATGGCCCGGGTTCGGCAACCCGACGAGCCTCCAGTATTGAGATCACTGCGCAGGGCATGCCGTGGTTAGTCACGGATCGTCAACGGCAAGCACCAGCAGTAAAGTAAGGAGACTTACGGGAGTTCAGAGCGTCATCTTCCGCTATCCCGGCCGCCGCAGGAACAATTGCAGCAGGGGACCCTTCCGCGCTTGTCAATTCAATAATGGGTGCCTGGCCCCCGCCTTGTCCTGCTGGCGCCTCTCTTACTCCCGCTGAGGACGCCTGACCAACATCGGTGTGCTCCTGAGAAAGGTGGAGAAATGGGTTAGAAGCTGCATAAGAGAATGGATGAAGCAGGTTGAGTAGGGATAGAAGCGGACCTCGAGGAGCTCAGTGACATCAACATTGTCAGAGTCGGCCACCTCGCCGCTCCTCCGCGGGCTCCCCTGATGGGATCTTCCCTCAGAGCCTTCATCCTCCCCCATCTCCTCCTCTTCCTCGGAGTCGTTGCTACTGTCATCTTCCTCCGGCGGCATCTGTTCTGGAGCGGGTTCTAGACCGAGCATCACCTTCACCAGAAGGGATGGCTCCGCACGCTGACCACGTTGGCACGCGTACTCGTCCATGGCCGTCAGATACGCATACTGCCGGTTGAAGTTCACCCTGTCGGCGATCTGGAGGCGCCCGACCTCTGGCAGATGGATTCCTTCTCTGAGTATCTTTCGCCAGATGGCTTCGGTCCTCAGTGACTGCCGCAGGGTCATCCAGGCCGACCACAGCGCCGAGAAGACTGCATCATGGGAGGGTTCGAGCAGACGCCTTACCTGCTTCCCGGGCCGCTCCCCGACCGCCGCATGTGCCCCCTCTCCGGGCGCTAAAGTCGTGGCGGCAGCTTGCGATGTGCCCGCCGCCGAAGTCCCTGCCCGCGCCGGCTCTGCTGCTTGGCGCGCCTCCGTTCTCCCCCGTGTGGCGGTGCTTCGCCTCCTTCCTTGACGCCCGGTCTCCGCACGGGTGACCTCGAGCCGCCGAACTGGCTTCCGTAGAAGCCCCCCGGGGTACGCGATGTCCCAGTGTTCGGCGTACTCGGTTTCCAAGCCTGCGTCGACCCCGGTAGGAGGAAGAGTGATGACCTCGCCAGAGCCGAAAGCGGCGAACATCAGCCACATCTGGCGAAGGACACCAGGGTTCGTCTCCTCCCGGACAGCAGTGAATACCCTCTTCGGCATCCGTTGAAGGCACCCGAACTGCCTGGCGAACCGGGTTGGCACGTAGGGCTCGCAGATCACCTTCCCGTCGATCCGAGCCACGAGCACCCCGCCTCGCATGTTCAGGAAGTACTCGTGCTGCTCCAGCAGACCCTGCCCATTGTCGATCATCTGGCCAACGTGAGTGGGGAACGGGCTGAAGTTGAAATTGGCGTGATTTCCAATCCGAATCCTCACGCCCTCCTCATTTAGGGTCATCGGAGCGACCCCCGCGATGTTCGGCAGGGAGGGTCGCAGGCCGTTGCCCGGAGGAATGATGGCGTTTGGAAACGTGTAACCACCAAGGTGAGCAGCCACCCAGCCGTGGAAGAATTGAAAGGGCCCACAGATCCTTCGTGGCAACCCCCCTCGTGAGATGCGTCCCAGGATGGCATACAGCTTCGCCAGTACTGGGACCCCGAGGTTGTATCTTTTGTTGGCGGCCATGGCACCCGCCATCGCCAATGTCGCCGGGCGGACGCCCATCCTCGCGTCCCGCACTGGCAGGAGCCACCCACTCAGAAAGGCGGCCAGGAACGCTGCGTACCGAACATTTGGGTCCCGGGCCTCGATGACGCGGTACCCCCATGAGCGGTAGTCGCCCGTCTCCAGGACCCGCCAGTACGACCCGTTCCGGCTCCTCTGAGCCACGGTCGGGCACCGCTTCCCCCTGCCTGGCATCTTGACCGCTGGGTCATGCTCCAAGAACTGGCCGAACCACTCCTTATAGGCTATGTCCTTCTGGAAGTCCTTGATCCCGAGCCGCTGCGTAGCCAGGTCAAGTAGATGCCATGTCAGAATGGGAGTCTGTGACCTGTCTTCCCAGGTGTTCTTCGGAGGCAGGAACTCATCGTACTGGTAACCCTCCAGCGGGATACCTCCGATGCAGTGGATGTCCCAAAGACTGATGCCGACCTCCCCATGGTGAAGATGGAAGGTGTTGGTATCCGGGGACCAGCGGGTGAACAGCTCCGGCCCGAGCTCGGACTGCTGGTAGAAGTGGAACTGCGACGTCCACACCGCCTCAAACAGGCCGATGTACCGCAGCTCCTCCGCGAAGTGATCGCAAGTGTGGCGTACTCAGAACGCCCAGGCCCACTCACTGGTGAAATTGCCCCCAGATCGCAAGTCCCAGTCCTTCAGCCAGCCCTTGGTGTCGTCGGTGACACTCTGGCGATATATGCTCGAGTAGAGGGCTGGAGAGTTCTCCGCAGTAGGCTCACTTCCGACGATGGTTCGCGTCCTCGGGTTCAAGACATAGACATCTAAGTGTCTGGTCTCCCTGGCAGGATGCCCAGTGTTGGTGATGTTATAGAGGGGAAGCTCGTCCTCTCGAGTCACCCAGGTTTGTGGCGCATCAACCTCGAACCCTGGCACCGGAACCTCATCTAGGATGACAAAGTTCCAGAGCGGCAGGTTGTCCGACAGTGGATATGTCTTCTGGGCCGGCGTCAGCAAGTCGAACAAGGATTGATTGTTGGAAACAATCTCCTTGGCTCCATAGACCTCCTCGTTCGTCACCATCTCAGCTCTTCGAGTGGCGGCATCCCCCTCATTTCCTTGATTCGCGGCCATCTCAGAGGCTCCGGGAGTCGTGCGGGTTATGGGATGAAGCGTGCGGAATCGGAAGAGGCTGGTAGAGAAGTTTGAGAGTTAGCGCGCAATCCTAGTGGACAGCGCGCAATCGGGAAGTCCGTCGCGTAAAACCCCGGGTGTTCGCGCAAAAGCAGGCCGAATTCCGGACAGGTTTGCGCGACGAACGGGTGAATTCCGCGCCGGAAAGGGCAATTTCGCGCACGAGAGCTCGAATGCTTATCGCGCGGAAGGCCAGTGTACGGTGCGGGGGACCCAGGGCCCCTATTTATAGGTGAGGCCGGGGTCCGCGCTGCGCGGAAAGCGCTTTGCGCGACCGCACCGGCCAATTTCACGCCCGACTCCCTTTTTTGCGCGCCACAGTCCCCCGCCACCCAGGACTTCGGCATTCCGGTGTCTCCCTCGGAACCCGATCGTTGCGGCCTCTCGCCGATCAGATTCCGAGGGGGGGCTTTTGTAGACGCCGGAAAAGTCCGTTGCTCCCAAACAAAGCTCCGGATGTGGAAAGCAAGGTCATATTTGGAGTCAGAAGCACGTTTCGGAGGGCCCGGAGGCCTTGCGAGGAATTTTGGAGACCCGCGCGCAAAGTTGATGAGCCGCGTGCAAACCTCCCGGGATGCGCGCAATGCGCTGGGCAGGCGCGCAATTCTGCGCGCCAGTGGCCCGCGTGACTCCCTAGCGCGGCGGGCCCGATTCCGCACCCGCGAAGAGAATTCCGCGCCCGCGAACCGGATTCCGCGCCGGGGTTGCCTATAAATATAAGGCGACCCCCGACGTTTTGAAGGTTTCCGGAATTCGAAGCGTCGCTCATTCGCTCAATCCAACCCCCTCCGCGCGTAATGCCGATATTCAGGTAACCGCTTTTCTTTCGCGCAATAAAGCCTCAGGGTTCGCCTTCGCGCGCAATCCCCTTGGCCCCTTTCCTTTGAAATAATTCTTCACCCAAAGGCTTTCGTGCGCAAAAGAAGCCTCTTGTGCGCAATTGCCCCCAGGTACGCGCAATCCAGCCCGATTGCGCGCACCCCCCCTTTTTGAAGTGGCCATTCATTAAAGAATGGGCCGTTGCCCCCGCGCGCTATCCGAAGCCCGGTGCGCGCAATCTCAATCATCCGCGCGCAAAGTGCTGGTCCAATTGCGCACCAGCCCGTCCATTTGCGCGCCGACCCGCGGTATTGCGCGCCAAGCTCCTCTTTTGCGCGCAATCCGCTGGAGTTTCCCCCTTTGACCCCCTGAGGGTACCCGCCTGCGTGGCGCCCGATGATCTTCATCCCGGGTGCCCGCACCGCGCGTTGTCTTCCCGTGCGGCCCTCCAGGCTCGCGCGAAGTGAAACGGACCCATCGGCGGCACTACTTCGTCCAAGCTACAAGACGTTAAACTATTTAGCATTCGTCCAAGCTACAAGACGTTAAACTGTTTAGCATTCGTCCAAGCTACAAGACGTTAAACTGTTTAGCATTCGTCCCAGTTACAAGACGTTAAACTGTACGCTATTCGTCCTGCATGACATTAAACTGTAATTCGTCCTGCATGACGCTAAACTGCACCACGTCCTGCACGACGTTAAACTGCATACGTCCAAGCTGCATGACGTTAAACTGCCTATCCCCCATCGTCCGCGCTGCAAGACGTTAAACCGCCTAAGTGTTTTCGTCCTTCATGACGCTAAACTACACCTCGTCCGCGCTGCAAGACGTTAAACTGCCAAGCATCTTCGTCCTCAACACATGACGTTAAACTGTACTTCGTCCGGCAAGACGTTAAACCGTCCGCTTCGTCCTCAACACATGACGTTAAACTGTACTTCGTCCGGCAAGACGTTAAACCGTCCTCTTCGTCCTCAACACATGACGTTAAACTGTACTTCATCCGGCAAGACGTTAAACCGTCCGCGTCCCCCGATCTCGTGCCCCGCACACAGGGTCCTCCCGGTTTGGATGTGGCCCCCACCCGCTCGTCTCTGCAGGGATGTCAGGATTGGAGTGGCCTTCGCCCACGGGGGTAGAGTGTTACAAACAGAACGAACTACGTGGTCTTTGATCCCTGTCTTCTAAACAGGGTACGTAGGAAGCCTCTCCGAGGTTCAAGCCCACCACCTGGTCGTCCCGGTCGTATTCACGTCGGTTCGTCCATCCGTGGACCCCTCCCGGGTTCACATTCGCGTCGATTCACCTATGAATCCGCTCTTGTGGGGGACTGCACATGTGTATCTCCATTGCACTTCCCCACTGCCCTTTTCTATTTCTCCCTTCAGCGTCTAGCACGACGTGAAACTGTGATTCGCCCGGCCGTTCCATCCTCCTCTGTGCGAGGTGGTTCGGTTCAATCCTTCTCCAGGCAGCCTCGATCTCCTTGTGAGTCGGCTTGCCAACGTCCAGCATGACGTGAAACTGTGATCCACCCGGCCGTTCCATCCCCCTCTGTGCGAGGTGGTTCGGTTCAACCCTTCGCCCGGCAGCCTCGACCTCTTCGTGAGTCGGCTTGCCGATGTCCAGCATGACGTTAAACTGTATACCCGAACTACGCTGACTTTGATCCGCGCTAACGCACGGTACGTAGGAAGCCCCTACGGGGTCCAAGATCTACACTCCATCATCCATCCTGATCCTTACCCGGGCCGCCACATCCCGGTGGGGTCATGCCATTTCATTCCACTCCACTTCACTCGGGAAGCCGCCCATGTGCTGACCCCTGCATTGGAGGTTCCCCGCAAGGGGTTCTGTCATCTGATCCACTTCTCGTGTTGATCAGTCCGATGTCGTCCCCGCTGGACGTTAAACTCGCGGCATACCCCGTGTCAAACATGGGAAGCTGAGGAAAACCTCAGGTAACACAGTTCCCCGCACCCAGCGCGGGATGCCTCAGGTCATCACGCCTTCGAGAAGCCCTATTAGGGACGGAAGGCAGACATGCAGAGCCGCAGTGTCAAGACACGTCCCCAACACCCAGAGCCACCCGGTCTCCTCACCGCAGGTTGCGGCCCCGACCAGACTCCTTGAACGTCCGGGCGGAAGCAGCGTAATTAACCGGTGTCCATGAAGATATGGCACTGGGAACGAGATTCACGAACATTCTTAAATCTATGAGGGAGACCCGGATTAGGCGACGAGTTCCGAGGAGACGTCCACGGAAGGAGGAGCCGACGTCCCATCATCCCGGTTTCGATCAAGGAGCAGATGCCCCTGAATAAGGGACGGATGCCGCCCGCCTTTGGAAAGCGGGACTGCGGGACCACAAGCCGCGCGCGCCCATCCCCTCGGGTTGACGGGTGCACGCGCGAACGCGTCCTGGCGGAACAGCGCCGGAATAGAAACCCGACACACATCCGCACCGAAACAATGACTTTGTAAAATTTTTGGATGTCATTCCAGAGGAGGGAATTCAAACAGCGTGAAATTCCGAGGGTCGGTGTTCCTGGAATTAATTATATAAAAATTTTAAGTGTTTTTATATTACACATGGATGATTGACTAAAGAAATTGTGATATATCTTAAATGGTTTATCAGTTCATAAATCCGAGACCATGGATGGGTTCGGAACGTGGTGTTTACCCTAAGCGTGACATAAAATGAGTCGGCGCCGGAAGTTTGGACCCCTCGCTTGTTGGCGGTGTGTTGAATGGATAATTAAATTATCTAGGTATTCATTTAATAGATAAAACATGAATAAATCTTAAACTGTAACTTAGATCAGAAATCTTAAACCACGGTTGCATCCAAAGCATGTCGTTTACCCTATGCGGGGTGTAAATGTTGCGGGTGCGGGCCTGATGTGCGAGATGTCACCCAGGGGAAAATCGTCATTTTAAAATAATGACTTATTGATTTTTATTACTGGCGTTCTTTTTGAATAACATTCGAATAGAGCCTCGGAATGGAAATATAAGACATCCTTTGAGTTCAAATTGGGGTGTTTTTCCTAGGCTTGATATAAAATGAGAGTGCGTGGTGATTTCAGAATCTGCACCTATTGAGAGAGTTCCAGTGAATTATTATAAATTCGCATAAGTGTTGGGAGAGAACAACCCTTTTTTTCTCTCTCCCTCTCTCACACACACACAATCTCCCTCATCCGTTCTTCAGTGTTCTTCATCATTCATCGTCAGATCGAGGAGCGATCTTCGCCGAAACCATGACAGATCGAAGGTGGATCACAATAAAATCATCGCCAATGAAGAACGGATCCAACAAGGTAGGAATTCTGCTAAATTTCCGCACCGTCATCAATTTATATTGTTTCATTCAATTTTTCCATTTTAATTTTCTATAATTCTAGAATTCGGGTGATGGACGAATGAACACAGCCATCATTCGAGCCCCATTCTAAAACCATTCTTGAGCGTTCTTTGTCCCCTAATTCTGGACATGCAATCATTGACAGATCGTCGAGTGAGGGGTGACATTGTGAAGCTTCTGCCCCGAGGATCCCGAAGCTGGGGTCAGATAATTTTTCTGACAACTAGAGTGGTCGAGGGGTCTGGAAATATATTCGGCTCTAGCAAGGGCGGCGGCCGGAGGTCGACCCAGAGGCACGGTGGAGCGCGGCGGCCGGAGGAACCGGCCCAGTCTGGTGCGAAGGTGTCGGGAGTGGCCAGGGCATGGCCGAAGGTCGATCCAGAGGCGGCGGCTGTAGCTTGGTGACTTGTAAGAGCTGGTAAGAGGGTGTAGGAATGAACGGTGCAGAGCAACAGAGCTAGGCGGCGCGGGCGGCTTCGTGCGGGAAGTGCGTGGCTGGTGTGTGGCCAAGTGTGTGGCGACCTCGAAGCAGAACAGGGAGCCAGTGGCGTGGGTTTTGAACGGTGAGCAGCGGCATCAGCGGTGATTAGGATGAACAGGTGGAGCCGACAGTCGTGTTTGATGGGGGGAGATAGTGGAGAAGTTAGCGCTGGCGCCCGCGTGTCGTGGTCCGTGGGGGAACCCAAGGCAGCGACCTCGGGGGTGCAGAGAAGACCAGGACCTTCCCTTTGTGGGTCCTGTTGAGCGATGCGGCAGATACCATCCAACTGATCCATACCCGAGGAGGGTCCAGTGCTTCTAGGCAGGACGCAACTTGACGGGCCGGAACCGCGGCTGGGCCACGGGCGGCTTGGGTGAATCGGCCCGGTTAGGCGCCCTTGCATTCAGGGGGTTCTCTCTTCTTAATAGCACGTTTGTTGGACGTGCAGTCTGCAGTTGTTGGATTGTCTCTATTAGATGAACATTTTAAAATGGGTTTCATTGTTTTTGGGGTTCAGTGACCAAAGACATGTGACTCGAAACATGTTAAATTAATATTATTAAATTATTATTAATGTTTCGACGGACGTGGTTGGCGAGCTGGACATACGTTTGACATGCCGTCAGAGATGCGGTGGCCCCAAGGATAAGACGGTTCGTCCAATGTTGGTTCAGAGCTTTTGCTGGTTCGTTTCGTTTCTCGGTGGAATGAAACTCTAAATGTGAGTAATTAATTATTTATTTAATTAATTAATTTTTGCGTTGGACCTAACTCCTATCTGGGATGTCCGATTGACATGTTGATAGTGGCAGTGTGAACCCAGTCCTCGTGAAGACTTTTTAAGGTGCTTTCCGAAGCGTTCAGGTTAGAGACAAGGTGCAAGCCCTACCGGGACTAGTTCACACGTTTTATGGTGAAACACCACTTTTTCATCTGATATCTGTTTGGCACGTTTGAATACTCATTTCTGAGTTATTTTCTGAGGGGATTTCAATGGTGCAATCTACCTGCCTATATTTCAGCACGAGGCATGGGCACCATGGGGAGGATTTCGGATGCACACTGGGTTTTTAAGACTTATGCTACATAAGTCTGTTCAGGTCAAAGGAATACCCTATCCCGCATGGTTATCTGCAAAGAACGTAATGGTACGATCTGTGTGACATGTTTCGGGATTGAGGTACGGGGCCCACGGGGCCCCGTTGGCTTATAACACAGGGAGTTGCAGTTTCTACATCCAGAGTCAATTTTAGTCAACATCAGCAATGTTGTCACCCTAGCATCGAGTTGATGTTGACCAGAGTGGTTTTGGGTGTTGATGTCAGAGTTGTGATGTTCTCCCCACATTCTGTCTCATAAGCTGTGTGCAGCATGCTGCGTCTATTTCTTCATTCATTCGTTTGGGGTGAATGAATAGTTGATTCAGCATGTTTTTTCAAGATCATCGCAGTGGCGTGGTTCACATGAACTCTTTTGGGACAGAGGTGAAGGACCCACGAGACCATGTATATGCATAAAGTGGTGTTGAATAACTCTTCCACCGAGAGACTGTTTCTAGGGAGTAATTAGTCTATCTCGCATGTTTTTCTCGGAGGACTACAATTGTGTAATCTATTTGGGAGAGCAGAGCCAAATTCAAGATCATATCATCCTTCTGAGATCTACCGTGACGTGTTTCCCAATGCAATGTTTCAGGTATCAGTGTAACCCACACCACACAGGCGCTGAACCTTTACTAGATGAATTGATCTATTATATGGTGGTTGCACGATACCCACATCATGTTTTATTAGCCAGTGTTGTACCATCCAGTAGGGATGGCCAGAGCAGTTCCGGGTTTACCCTTCAGCAGGGCTGGGCAGTGGGTTACTCGTCAACATCTTCGGGTTTACCCTCCAGTGGGGCTAGGCAGTGGGTTTCTCGTCGAGTTCATCGGGTTTTCCATCTAACGGGGCTATGTAGTGGGTTTCTCATTGAACTATTAGGTTTTACCATCCATCAGAGACTGTGCAGTGGGTCACCCGATGACTTCTTATGGTTTACCCTCTAGCAGAGACTGGACAGTGGGTTACCCAATGACCTCTTAGGGTTTACCCTCCAGTATAGACTGGGAAGTGGGTTTCCCGAAGGCCTCTTATGGTTTACCCTCTAGTATATAATGGGCAGTGGGTTACCCGACGATCTATTATGGAATACCATCTAGTAGAGACTGGGCAGTGGGTTACCCGATGACCTCTTAGGTTTTACCCCCCAGCAGAGACTCGACAGTGGGTTATCCGATGACCTCTTAGGGTTTACCCTCCAACAGAGACTGGTCAGTGGTTTACCCGACGATCTCTTAAGGTTTAACCTCCAGTAGGTACTGGGCAGTGTTTTAACCTATGACCTCTTAGGGTTTAGCCTCCAGCGTGGCTGGGTAGTGGGTTACCTGATGACTTCTTTCAGACTCAGTCCTTTCTACTAGGCTAGTCTGTGGCTTTTCACTGTGACTACTGGACCATAACCCTTTGTTGTATGGGTTAATGATGTGACATCTATGATATTGAGAAGACCTCTTGACTGTGTGACAATGAAGTTTTGTGGTTTTAATTTCCACAAAACTCTCAAGTACGAGGGGATCTTTCCCCACCAAGACGTTTCCTTGTGACATGTCCTAAAACCGTGCATGCGAGTCAGTGCCACCCAATGCGGAAAGTGTCAGGGTGTAGTGATTTGAGGCCCTTGGATTTCAGTTCAAGGTCGACATGCAGGATGCTAGGCAACGATGGTGTTTACTTATGGATCTATTGGCACCTCACATTCTTGGGATGAGATATGGGATGGAGATCCCTTTAAGATCTTGTTCAGGTTTCTTGATTGAGCATAAAGATATGTATATACCATGTTCTAGTACCCACTCCATGGGTTTTGTTACTATCCTTCCAGTAGAGGTGAAGACCCACGGGGTATGCCACATGCTTTCCGTGTCTAGTTTCTCGTGGTAGGATGAGTCGACTATCCTACTATAGGTAGCGAAGACTCAACGAGAAGTTTCATCTTCTCAACATTTCTAGATCTTTGTGTTTGGATGAGTCAACATCCTTCTCTTGTTGGGTTTAGTTGTACTATTTACTTCACATTCTGTTGTACTCCTTCACTATTTCCTATTCGATCTACTACTCATTGTTCAGTACCTCCATTGTTTCTCCCTTGATCCATCTGGATATACTACTGAGTATTTTTATACTCACCCCACCTTGGGATTTGCCTACACTTTGTGTTCCCTTGCAGACGACGGACATTCCGATCATGACGTCAGAGGAGCTTAGGAGTTCGGGATCATGTACCATGTACGGTGGTCGTAGTAGGGTTCCATGTGAGGGACCCTCCCAACAATTGTACTTTTTTACCTGTTCCTAGGTTGTATAAATTTTCTGGTTGGGCATGTGTTTTGACATTTTTCTTTTAATTTTACCATTGTCTTTTACTCTGTACTGCTTAAATGTTGATGCACTTTTTTTAATGTTTATAGATTTTAGTAAATTACTTTTCCTTTTACTCTGCACTTCTGCATTGAGTGGGCTGCGTGTGTGTTTGTATAGGTAATCAGTGAAAGGCCTCTCGGAGTTGTTTAGCCTTTGGCACTTGCATTTATCATCCGACCTATGAAGGCGGGCTTGGGGTAGTTGCGGCTCAAGACCGAGTAGGGATGGGTCGTTAAAAAGTGGTATCATAGGTGGTAAGTTCCATGGGATGTTGTTCAGATGTCCATAAAAAGAAATTTGTGAGGATATAGGGAAGCCTTGTCAACGTGTCTTGAGAGCGGCTCTCAGGCCAGGGAGTCCAGTGATGGTGTGGCGGCCGATGTATCCATTCCCCAGGACCCCGATAAATAGGTTGTCGACTCTGCATGATGTGACACTCATTGTAGGGAAATTGGTTTGTAAAACACATTGGATTGAGTCTTGACTATCCTTCTTGAGTCATCTCCCCATTGATGTTACTATTATATACATATATTCTCATTTGACCGTGACACTCCTTGAAGTCATTCAGGATGTATCCGCGAAGACAGTCTTCCAGGATACCATATTTGGATCATGAAGATGACCTTATGGGTGATGAGGCCTTAGTCAAGGACCCGCCATGTGTGTCCCTTTCTCCGGTGGGCTGGTAGTAGCACCCACACTTGGTGAGTAGCAGACAACTCCAGCAGAATAGATGGAGCTTGAGCACAGTTTGACCACGCTCCGTGAGTTCCAGCAATAGAGACCACTAAGGATCAGTGGTGATCTAGACCCTCAGGTAGCATATGTTTGGCTCGAGATAGTGGTTTTCCACTTCAGGCTTGTGAAGACACCAAGAGATCAGAGAGAGGCTTTGGAAACTAGTCTTTTCCACGGAGCAGGTGGGCGTTGGTGGAGTCTGGTGACTCAGTTAGATGATGGGTCATCACTTTCATGGGATGACATTCAGCTTCTATTTCATGAGAAGTTATACCCCTCCTTCTTACACTCCATTCGGATATATGAACTCCTAAAGTTTCAACAGGGAGGGATGATGGTGACTGGGTACGTGACTAGTTTCACCGACCGTGGACTTTTTTACCCTGACCTGAAACATGATGGGAAATTTTGAGTGCAGAAGTTCAAGAAAGGTCTCCGCAGAGAGATTAGTACTATCATAGTACCTTTGGGCATTCCCCCTTATATCTTGGTGCTAGTGTAGGCACTGGTGATAGAGAGATTCCTGTAATGTTCTACAGTTGGTGGTGGTAGTTGGCATGATGGATCCAAGACTTCTTTCACAGCTAGTAGGCCTCGAAAGAAAGAACCTCGACGCAGACGGCCTTACACCTACTGGTTTTGGAGACGTGGTCGTGCACCACTATAGCAGAAAATCACAGGGGCTCAGCTGAGGAGACCCTTTCATGAGCAGACCCTGGAGTAGGGTCGTACACCACAGTGGCTCCAGAGGGCACTAGGGCAGCCTGGAGATCATTGGTTCTATGCTTGTGATGTGCGATGTCACTTGTCCTAGGACAACCGGACTAGGTATAATGAGAACATCTGGTAGGCAGCAGGTGCACCACCACGACAGTGGCAGTTCCGTGATGAGACTGGTACCTAGAGAGGTGGTTCTAGCATAAGAGAGGGAGCATATTGAAGTGGGGGAAAACATTACATGGTCTTCCCATCACCACTATGAGGTCCACTTCAGACCGGGAGCTAAAAGTTGGGACTGGGAATATCCACGAGCTTTGGATGTTTACGATCCTGCATAGCAAAAGTGACAAGAGTTATATTTAATGGCTCTTCTACTTTTTGCAGTATAATTGCTAGACTCTGTAAGTTAAATGCTTTTCTCCCTGCTTATTGCTTGAGTTGTTACCAGGGTGACGCAGAGTGTCAGTTTAACCTTATGTTAGTGGAAAATAAGGCGTGGATCCTTTCAATTTAGTCGATGGTGTCGACTCCTTTGATTCCCGAGCATGTAAGTGAGTCTTGGTTGGGAGACATTGACTATGAAATATTGTGTGGCCAGATATCATTGGGTGTTTCACTATATTGATATTCTGAATTTGTGAATCACTGGGCATTGTCCCAGGTCCAAACGGTGATTCCAGTCGCAGCGTGTGACGTAGAGGTGCGACCAGGGAGGTGAGCTACCATCGAGGCCGATCGGGCCGTTTGAGACCGTGCAAAGGGATGTCGAGGTCCCCACTACCTGGCCATAAACCCAAATGATGGTTTGGTTGCATAACCTCTCCCACGTGACTCACCTGAGAATAAGTGTGTGGGCACTTATAAACGTCATCGGCGAGGGAGGACCCCACAAAAACAGTCCAAATCCTTCAGTCTGTGGGCGATGACGCAGAACTATACAAGAGTTCATTTAGGTAGGGGAGAGCCTGGTGTCGGCTTAGTACCATGAGTTGTTTCCCTAATTTTTCTTTTCAGGGACTAAATTCTTAATGGAGGGAATTATTTAAGAACCTGGTTTTGCTATAAAATACTTTGGAAATTTTTTTGATTTCTTTCCAGAGCAGGGCGTTCAGACAGCGTGCAATTTCGAGGCCCGTTGTGTCTGGAATCAATTATATAACAATGTTAAGTGTTTCAATATTATGAACATGTGGTTAACTAATGAAAATGTGATATCTCTTAAATGGGTGATCAGATCGGATATCTGAGTGCAAGGTTTCATCCGGGGCATGCCATTTACCCTAGGCGGGGTGTCAAAGTTGCTGGCGTGGGCCTGCTGTGAGAGATGTCACCTAGGGAAAAATCATCCTTTTAAAATAATGACTTAGTATTTTTTATCACTGGAGTTAATTTCGAATAACATTAGAACAATGCCTCAGAATGCAAATATGAGACTTTTGTTGAGTTCTAAATGAGGCGTTTTTCCTAGGCATGATATAAAATGGTAGGGTACAGTGATTACAGATTATATGCCTGTTGAGAGAGTTTAAGTGAATTTTTATAAATTTGCTTAGGTGTTGGTAGGGGAGAACCCATTTTCCCTCTCTTTATCTCTCTCATCCATTTTTCGGTCTTCATCGCTAGATCGAGGAGCGATCATCACCGAAACCTCGGCGGATCGAAGGTGGAGTGAAACGAAGGAATCGACAATGACGAACTGATCGAACGAGGTATGATTTTTGCTAAATTTCAGCACCTTAATCAATTCATGGTGTTTATTTAAAATTCGATTTTTTAATTTTCTATAATTCTTTAATTGGGGAAGTGGCCAAATGAACACGAACATCATCTAAGCCCCGTTATAAAACACTTATTGATCATTCTGCATCCCATAATTTTGGACGGGAAATCATTGAAGGTTCGTTGAGAGAGCGACGTCGTTGTAAAGATCCGGCCCCGATGATCCCAAAACTGGGGTCAGATAATTTTTCCAACCACTGGAGTGGTCAGGGGGTCAGTACGATGGTTTTCCTCAGGCGAGGGCGGTGGCCGGAGGTCGGGCTGGGGTGCGGCTTGAGGTCGAGCCGGAGGTGGGGACTGCAACTTGGTAGCCGGAAGCAGTCGGGTGGAGCGTGGAGGACCGGCCGTTGTGGAGTGGTGGAGCCAGGTGGCTTCTGGCGGGCGGTGTGTGGTCGCTTGTGTGTCGACATCCCAGCGGAATAGGGAGATGGCGGCGTGGGGTTGGCGCGGTGTGTCGCGGTGCCGGTGGCGAGCAGGAGGACTAGGCAGAGAAGGCCATCACCTTCAATGGAGGAACTGGGGAAGGATCCGGTGCGGCTGTCAGCCTGTCGGGGTTAGTGGGGGAACCCGAGGTGGTAACCTCAGGGGTGAGGAAGAGAACAGGACCCAACCTTAGTGGGTCCTACTAGGCGATGTGGCGGAGACCGGCCAACTGGTCTGTCTAGTTAAAAAAGAGAAAATCGGACCTGAGGTGTGTCATGTACAATTGTGCGGGCCGCGGCCAGTGGGCCATAGCGTGACGGGTCAGACCCACGGATGGGCAGCGGGCCGGCGGTTCAGACCGGGCCAGCCGGGGTGAACCTGCCCGGTTAGGCCACCTTACATTCGGGGGGCTGTATCTTCTAAACGACCCGTCTGATTGTCACATCGTCTGCATTTGTGGGCTTGTCTCTACAAGGAAGACTTTTTAATATGGGATTAGGGGTTTTGGGGGTTCCATTCCCAAAGATGGGTGACACGAAACATGTTAATTTAATAATATTAAATTATTATTAATGTTGCGACAGACGTGGTTCGCGAGCCGGACAACCGTTTGACGTGCCATCAGAGACGTGGTGGCCCCTGGGCTGAGACATTCCTTCAAAAGTTGGTTTGAAGACTTTGAAGGTTGGTTTTGTTGCTCGGTGGCATGAAACACTAAATGTAACTAATTAATTAATTAATTAATTAATTAATTAATTGTTGCGTCAGACCTAACTCATGTTTGGGATTTCTAATTGATGACGCGTTAGCGGCAACATGACCCCAGTCCTCATGTGGACTTTTAGAGTAGATTTACTAGGCGTTCGGGTGGGAGACAATGTGTGGGACCCACATGGGCTAGTTCGCACGTTTTATGGTGAAACACCACTTTTTCACACGATATCCATTTGGGGTGTATGAGTAATCATTTCTAAGTGTTTTTCTATGGGGATTGCAATAGAGCAATTCGCCCGCCTAAGATTGGGCCCGAAGCATGGGCCCAACGCAGAGGCTTTCAGACGCATGCTGTGTTTTTACAACTTATGCTACATAATTCCATTCGGGGAAAATAAATAACCTATCCCGCATGGTTATCTGCATGGAACGTAATTGTACGATCTATGTGACATGTTTCAGGATCAAGGTGCGGGCCCCACGGGTCCCCGTTGGCTTACAACTCGGGGAGTTGTAGCTTCTACGTCCCGAGTCCGTTTTAGGCGTCGTCAGCAGCGTTGTGATCCTGGAATCCAAGAGAAGTTGACCAGGGTGGTTTTAGGCATTGATGTTGAAGTTGAGGAGTGGACCCATGGTCCGTCTCTTAAGCTGTGTGTAGTGTGTTGTGACTTTTTCTTCCGAATTCCATTTATGGTGTATGACTAGTCGATTCTATGTGTTTTTTTGAGAGCATCGTCGTAGTATTATTCGCTCGACCTCTGTTGCGACTGAGGTGTGAGCCCCACGAGAATCTCTATGGGCATAAAGTGGTGGGGAATAAGTCTTCCACTGAGTTCCCATTTCTAGTGAGTAAGTAGTCTATCTCACATTTTTTTTCATGAGGGTTACAACGGTGTAATATATTTGGGAGAGAGGAGCATCTTTCGAGATTATAGCTTCCTTCCACGATCTACTGTGACATGTTTCCCTATGTATATTTTCATTTATCGGTATGACCCACACAACATGGGCACTGAACCTGTACTATATGAATTTTTATGGAGTTGGGTGGTTGCGTGATACCCACACCATGTTCGGTTTTCCAGTGTTGTACCATCTAGTAGAGATGGCCAGAGTAGTTCCAGGTTTACCCTTCAGTGGGTCTGGGCAATGGGTAGCTCATCGACTTCATCGGGATTACCTTCCAGTGGGGCTGAGCAGTGGGTTGTTGATTGAGCTCTTAGGGATTACCCTCGAGAAGTGACTGGGCAGTGGGTTACCCAAAGACCTTTTAGTGTTTACCCTCCAGAAGAGACTGGGAATTGGGTTACCCGACGACCTCTAAGGGTTTACACTTTTGTAGAGACTGTGAAGGAGGTTACCCGATGACCTCTTAGGGTTTACCCTCTAGAAGAGACTAGTCAGGGGGTTAACCGACGACCTCTTAGGGTTTACCCTCCATTAAAGACTGGGTAGTGGGATACCTGATGACCTCTTATGGTTTAGCCTCCAGTAGAGATTAGGTAGTGGGTTACCCGAGGACCTCTATGGGTTTACCCTCCATTGGAAATTGACCCTTCATAACCTCTTAGGGTTTACCTTCCAGTGGAAATTTACCATTCAGAGGAAATTAGGAAGTCGGTTACCCAACTACCTCTTAGGGTTTACCCTCTAGTAGAGACCGGTCAGTGGGTTACCCGATGACCAATTAGGGATTAAGCCTTAGAGGGGATAGGCAGGGGGTCACCCGACAACTTCTTTTAGACTCAGTCCTTTCTACTAGTCTAGTAAGTGGATTTTCTACATGACTTCCAGAGCAGGACCCTAGGTTGTACTGGTTAGTGATGTAACAGATTTTACTTTGAGACGACCTCTCGACTATGTGACAGTGAAGAGGTGTGGGTTGTCATTCCACAAAACTCTCAAGTATGAGAGGAACTCTCCCCACCAAGATGAATCCTTATGTTGCGACCTAAAACTATGTTGGAGAGTCATTGTCATCCAATATGGATAATTTCAGGGTGAGGTGATTCGAGAACCTTGTCTTGTAGTTCGGGGCCAATGTGCAAGACACGGGGAATTGAAGGTGTTAACTTCTGGGACTATTGGTGACACACATTCATGGTATAAGCTATAGGATGGAGATCCCCTTACAATGTTTTTATGGGTTCTTGATAGAGAATATGGATATGTGTATACCTTGTTCCATACCCACTCCTTGGGTTTGGTTACTCTCCTTCTAGGAGAGGCGAAGAGATATGGGGTATGTCACGTGCTTTCTATGTCTATATTCTCATTGTTTGATGAGTATACTCTCCTACTGTAGGTAGGGAAGACTCGATGAGAAGTTTTATATTCTCACCATTTCTATCTCCTTGTTTCTGGATGAGTCTACTTCCTTCCTCTTGTTTGGATGAGTTTTACTCTTTACTACACTCTCTGTTGTACTCCTTCACTTTTCCTTATCTAATCTACTGCTCACTCTTATGTACCTCCTTTGTGGATCCCTTGATCCTTTGGGGTATCCTACTGATTATATTTATACTCACCCCTTCTTGGGCTTTTCCCGCACTTGGTGTTCCATTAAAGATGACAGACAGGTCGATTGTGACATCAGAAGAACTTAGGAGTTTGGGAGCATGGACTCCGTATGGTGGTCATAGTCGGGTTCTAGGTGGGGGACCCTCCCAACTATTGTATTTTTGTTTACATGTTATTGGGTTGTGGCACTTTTCTGGTTGGGCACATGTTTTACCCTTTTTCTCATAAGAATACCTTCTGTTATTTCATTGTATTGTTTAGTGGCCGATGCACTTTTTTCGTTGTTTATAGTATTTAGTACATTACTATTCCTTTTACTCTGCACTTCTGCCTTGCGTGGGATGCGTGTCTTTGTACAGGTACTCAGGTTGTAACATCACGTTACGTTTTCAGGTACTTTTGATGTTTCTATGTACCTCTGTTTTGGTGAAAAGACACTGGGTGTGTTTTGGTGAACTTTTAAGGAAAATTAAGGGACTTTGAGTTGTGCACGGGCGGCGCACGGTTTGTCAAACTGTGCAGCCAAACCGTATGAGAAGAGAGGTTGAGGCAGTAGCTTCTGCACGGTAGGCACACAGTGCGTCCAACTATGCGGCCAAACCATGTGTGAAAGGTGGTTGAGGTAGTATCTGACACATGACTATCACATGGTTTGTCAAAACATGCAAACTAACCATGAGGCCACTTAAATGAGATCCTTAAATTGTGGATCTCACTCGGTTTTTCCACTAAGTGCATCGTTTGCCCTCCTATGTGGCCCTAACTCAGGATTTTTCTTCTCTTAAGGTCAGAGAAGGTTATCCCATCATTCCGGAGGTGATCCCAAGGCTCCTCTTGGTGAATCGAAGCTGAATTCTTGAGGTATGTGATCGTTATTTATCGTTCTTGATCATTTTATTAGATCTACTTAGATCTACTTCTCCCCTTTTCTCGGTTTCTCAGATCTACGCCCGTTATGGGTAGATCTAAGTGTGTGGTACTAGATTTTATGATATTATGTCTTGATATTTCTAGGAGAAGATATATAAGGCTATTTCTTGAAGAAAAAACCCGGTTTTCTTGAGCGTCCTCGACCATTGTGGTTTTGGTCAAAACCTTCGAGGTAGGTGGTTCTGTCCCGACATGCCAAATTTATTATCGATGTATTTTCTTAATTTATTTCAATTATACATTTAAATTCAATTTCTCAAATATTCATTTAATTAAATTGAAAAAAACTCAATTGCATTTAATTGAGTAATTTGATATGGTTCAGGGATAAAAATTTGGGAAAACCCCAAATTAATTGAATTGGGTGTGTTTATCGAAAATCGGTCGATTTAAATTTTTTATTATAAATTATGGATTTTATGGAAATGATTTTAAAATAAATTTTTGAATTTAGTTTTGGAAATGATATGTGTAATGATGGTATTGGTTTTTGAATGAATTTCAATCTTATGAAAATGGATTAAAATTATTTGATAGAAACTATTTTGTTTTATCTTGTAAAATAGGCATGTTTTGAATAAAACATATTATGGTTTTAAATGGAATGAAATTGGATCTTTTGAAATGGAAGAATGTGATTGACCCTGTTTTATGCATTCTTCAAATAGTTCACCCATCATGTAAGATCTCATGCATGCCTTATGTAGTTAGTGAGTTATATGGATACACTCTATGCTATGACAATGTTCTAAATCATACATGTGGTGGGTCACATCCCTGATGGGTTGGTGACGACTCTCCTTTGCCCAGTGTCATAGGGATGTCTGTATACACATTTTTCTGGGTTCACATAGAGAGTGTGGAATCCTATAACTGGTTAATACTATCGTACCTTTTGGAATATGACCATATTGCTCGCTTGTTTATTTATATTTGTGATACAAATGTATGCCAATGCATTTGAACTGCTTACATGCCTACTGAATTTATATAAATTGTTTTATTTAAATGTTTTACATAAACCATTGTTTTAGAAATGGTCCATCATTGTAAACCCTTTGCATAAATTGATTTTTCAATCATTTGTAAATGTATAGTATGTTTTCTTAAAATATGATTTTGAATTTCCAAACCTGTTTATTTGAAAATTGAAAGCGTTTATTTGGATAATCTATATTTTCAACCTGTTACGGAATCTTTGGTGGTATCTTATTGGGCTCAGGCTCACACCCTAATTTTTCCTTCGGGTGTTTGAGAATTTCTTCTTCCTAGATCGAGCAAAGAGAAGGGAACTCCTGGAGGTGGATCCAGCTATTGATATTTCGTCTTTGTGAGTTGTGTCCTTGGGGACCTTGGAGCTGTTTTTCCTAGATTTCGTACTTAGGTTGTAGTACATTGGGCTTTTAATGTCTCCCTGTATTCTGGAAAAATACTCCCATTAGAGTTTTCTTTTGTTTTGCATACTATCTTGTTTCTTTTTCTTCCGCATACATTTTCAAAAATCAATCCCAATTGCATGTTATGTAATTCTAGGTGCTAGTCGCCGACCCGTGGTGATCGAGAATGCCCTTCGGTCTATATCATGGATGGCTTGGTTATCAGGTTACCAAGGTACCCGAGATGGTTCGTGACAAAGTGGTATCATATGGAGGTTAATAATCTTGATATGATGATAGTATGCATTTGGATATTCATGTCGGGACATAGGAGGTAGTTGATATTGAGTGTCTGCCCAGATCTCACCATAATAAACCTTATGCCACAAGGGTTGGTAAGGGAGATATGACTTCTGGATTAGTTCTAGTATTTTCCCTGTTTTGATTTGGATATAGTGGAATACAAATATTGGTATCCATTATTTTAATAATAGAGTTCCTTGTTGCTCGATTTTGGTGTTAATCTACGTCTTTTATGTTGTATAGCATCATGCCTCCGAGATGATGTTGAGCTCAGATCCAAAAAGAGGCTGCTGCGGAACCTTATCATGCGAGTCCAATTGTGGATCCGAGTCTAGTTGAGGTGATGGTTCGCACTGTACATGCTCTGGGACATGCACCACCTCTAGTTCCTGATAACACTCCAGCTACAGATCCTCATGGTGATATTCTCCGATGTCGTTCTCAAGAATTCCTACGCCAGAAGACAACAGTTTTCAAAGGCTCCACTGATCTTCAACATGATGAGGAATCGTTGAGTAAGATTTAACATTTGTTTGGGTTTATGTAGACACCTGAGGGGATCAAGGTGAAGTGTGTCACCTTCGTACTAGAGGGACCAAGAAGGAGAGACTGGGACACAATGGTGATAGCTAGGAAACATTAGGGTCTGGAGTGGAAAGGCTTTAGGGTCCTTTTCACTAACTAGTTCTCTCCAGAATCAATGGTGTTGTCCAAGGCTGTATTGTTTTTCAAGATTGAGCAGGCCAACATACCCGTGAATCAGTACTCAAATCGTTTTTCTGAGCTGGTTCAGTTTTCTCCTGAGATTGTATCTAATGAGAGGGTGGAGGCTCGACAATTCGAGTTGGGACTTTGATCAGATATCTATTCTCAGGTTTTCCCTATGAAGCTACCCACTTATGCTAATGTTCTAGATAGGGAAATGATGGTTGAGATGGCATTGGTAGGAAAGACCCGGTTGAAGGAGGTTATTTTCCCTCATAGTGGAAGTTTTGGTTTCTTTAAAGGAAAATGGAATTGTGACATTCCTCATGGTATTTATCTATATCAGAGTCATTCCAGACCTCCGGTAACACCAGGAGTGGCTTCTTTGACTTGCTATCAGTGTGGGAAGCCAGGACATTCTAAGAAGGTTTGCACTAAGACACCCAAGAACTGTAGATCCTGCGGACGTTTAGGGCACTTACATAGATTCTTCCATCACTTCTCCATTACATGTGGTGGAACATGATCATCAGCAACTTTAGAAACTGCAGGGCAATCAAATGCTTCACGTACAAAAGGGTTCCTGCAACAGGCATCCGGAACGACTCTTCTTCATGTAGTGGAAGAGTCGCCAGATGTAGCTGATACATGTCCTACAACTATGAAAGGTACCATTACTATAGCTTCATATTTAGTGACTGATCTTTTTGATATAGGTGCATCTCACTCTTTTATTTCAACCCATCTTGTTAATCAACTTAATCATCCAATTTAACATTTATCATGTGATATGGATATTACTACACCGTTGGTACAATGAGAGAGAAGGGTCTCTGTAGTCCTGCTTGTGTCTTCTCTCTATTAGATGTTGATAATGTTTGGAGTTTCATGGATCTCGACATGAAATATTTTGACATAATATTTGGGATGTATTGTCTCATTTCCAATAATTCCTGGATCGATTGTTATCTTTGACGGGTCTACCTTACTACGCCTAGTGGGGTGCCACTTGTTTTTCAAGGACAATGGGACCCAAGGTCAAGCTGAGCTGGACCCTTTTATCCAGATTTGGGGAAAATTATATTAGTGTTTTATATTGATCTAGAGAGAGATTCAATGTGAGGTGATCTTCTTACACTTGTCACTGAGTTTCCCAACTTGTTCCCTTCTAACATCTCTGTTTTTTCCACCAGTAAGGGATGTTTTTTCTCTATTTACTTAATGCCTGGTACTCAACTAGTTTCTATTCCATCATACCAAATGTCTCCTGATAAAATAAAAGAACTAAAGTCTCAGTTAGATGTTATTCTTGACATAGGTTTTATATGCCCGTGTGTGTCACCTTGGGCATCACATGTTCTCTTTTCCAAGAAGGATGATGGTTCTCTTCGCTTATGTTTTGATTAATGAATTCTCAATCGAATTACGATAGTTAAAAAATATGTAAAGACCCGACCAATTGGAAAAGGTACAGATTGGTATTTTTTCTTCTGATCCTCCCTTTTATTCTTTTTTAATGTGTGTCATGTTCTAATGAATGTCCATGTAGCGTACGGGGTTTGTTCGGAGCCCGAGAAGTTGATAAATGGACTTGCAGACAGGGGCGCACAGCCTACGCATGGTTTGATAAACCATGTGGCCTTTGGTCTGGAAGTACGGATGTGCACATGGCTTGAACACAGTTTGGGTAAACCATGCACATAAAATGTGAGACCCATTTTCCGGAGGTAGGGAAGTGCACAAGGTTTGCGCATAGTTTGGTAAACTGTGTTCCTAAACTGTGCAACCATGTTCTGGGTGAATTAACACTTTTTTCCTAAATTATATTTAAGTCCATAAGGCCTTTCTTTCCTTCCACCTCCAGATAGAACCATAGGAGAGTCCCTCTGGAGCTCCAAAACCTCTCTCTCACTCTTTTCCTGGTGGAGAGTTCATCCGGAGTCCAATTCTCGATCCTTTGGAAGAACTATAAGGGACAAGGTAAGGCTGACATCATGCACCCTTCCATAATCGAAAAATCATTCCTTCCATCTTGTTTTTTTGATGCAGGCTCATATTCCCTATTTCAAGAACTTTGGATTGGAACTCAGATCTCTTACAATCTACATTGAATCTGAGGTTGATATCAAGCGAGCCTACGCCTACATGTCTAAGGTGGGTGGCCACAGGGTTTCCATATTGGGTTTTCTACATATTGAGTAACTATTTTCATTCCATGGTTTTTCATTCATCAAACCTCATATTTATAATGACTAATTTATATCTAAATTACCCGTGTGGTATAAGAGTGATGAATCCATCCTTTTTAGGGTGTTTGGATTTTTTTTATGGACCAGGAGTGGTCAACCATAGGTGTTATGCCTTGAGAATTAGGCCCTTTTCACCTTTGAACCATAACGATATGTAATGAAAGGGCATTTTCCATGTTAGGAAAATGAGATGAATTGGTTATAGGTTTTCTAGGATGAGAGATCCTGATCCCCTTTAACGAATTGAAATGTATGTATGCCATTTCTTTTCTTTTTTGATATTATAAGATGGATATGCCTTTAATTGCTAATGTGACATGATATAAGATGGTTTTAATTACATAATGTGATGTGAATGGTGATCCTTTGCTGTGTTGACATGATTGTGATAACCTGTGTGTGGGCGGAGGCATTCTTACCTGTGCCAGATGAACCTACGTGTGTTGTGCTGGAGGAATTCTTACCTCATTCTAGATAAATCTTAGTGCTTGAGGATGAGAGGCATGATTACCTCGTCCCCATGTACCCATTATGGGTGGGAGGAATGTCCACCCCATGCCGGCTATAGTGATTGAGGAAGAGAGGAATTTATACCTCGTTCCCATATGACCTTTGGGGGTGGGAGGAATTACTACCCCACGCCAGTTACATTTCTTATAGACGTGAGGCATTCATACCTCGAGCTAGTGATACTTGTGCGTATGTGAGAAGAATGGATGAGAGGCATGTTTACCTCGTGCCAGTGATAACATATACCTATGTACTTATACCTATGGTGATCATTCAGTTTACAAACCAAGAGCTGAAGTAGGTAGAGCCGTCAGGTGTCCTTCCAAAACCTGAGCAGGAGGGTTGTTTATTTACATTTCTTTACTTACATGCAGTCTATTACTCACTTTTCTTGCGAAAATGTATTTGTATTACACGTAGAAATCATTGGTGGTGTCCTACAGAGGCTTTTCTCACACCCAACTCGGGCGTCCTCATGGGCACCCGTGTAGACTTCATTGTTGTAGGTACTAGTTGGGGCAAAGGCCCAGCTTCAGGTTGTTGATACTTGTATGTTCTAGATGGATATCCAGAGCATAGGATCGATCATGGATAGAGATAATCGTGGAATAATTTGGTTCTTTTTGAATTATTGTATAGCATTATTGTCTTCTTTTTCCATTGTACTATCATGTCATGCATCCATTTTGTATCAGACACTGCCAGTGTTGCTTTGGTAATTCTATTAGGAGTTTCCTTACTTTTGTTGTTTGGTTGTATGTTTCCCTTTTTCTCCTATTTATACCTTGGTTATGCCTCTGATATTTCTATTACCTTGATGCTATTCCACTATGTACTCTGACATGGGGGTACAGTTTCCCCACTAACTTACCATTACACCCCTGCTGCTAGTCGACAGCCCCTAGCCTATGGGGAGATAAGCTATGGGTTATGTGGCCAACCGGGCATGGGGCTTGGGTTGAGGGGAAGATGGGTTGGGGACGTCACAAAGTGGTATCATAGGTTTCTTTCTTTATTTCTCTACTATTTGGTGACGATATCCTTGGAGACTGCGAATTGTTAGGGACATAGCCATGAGATGTGCTTGGGAATCCCGAACCCATGTACGGTGGAAAGACCAAGTTTCATATTTTATATTGATAACGATCCTACTATTTATTGTTAATAACGTTTCACCATTGGGTGCTTCACATGTTTTGTGATGTTATTGAGATTTTCGATATAGAAATTTGGATTTCATGGTTCGGCCCAATGAAACGAGGGTTATGGATTAGAGCATGCATCATAGTTGGCACAATATGATTAGGCCATGTATATTGCCATGCCATGTTTACATTTTCAGCGAGCATTGCCTGTTTTTTATTTCCATGCCTTGATAATATGTGTGCAACTATGCTAACCTTTCATTCATGTTGTGAATTGGGGAATGAAGTGATTTTAGTGGCTGTCACTCTTTGGTTCATAAGGTGCATGTGCCCTTATGGATCAGAAAATGACATTGCAACTAATCCAATAATTTTATTTAATGAAAATTTAAATACTTTATTAGAACAAGTATATATGTAATGACATCCATGTGTGTGTCATCTTTCAGTTCATGAAGAGTATGGGACAATATGGGCTGGGAAATTCCATATCACCGGACTGAGTTAAATCAGAAATGATGCAGGCCTTACTAAGAATTCCAATGTCTGTGGATAGGTGAACATATGGGTTGGAAGGCTTAGTACATGTCCTAGATTCTATAGTTCAGCCTTTAATTTCAGTTTGTTCCTTCTTTTGAGACGTTTGTTTTTCATTGCAGCACTATTCCCTAAAGAATTTCTTGAGTCACGCGTGCTGATGGTGGCGATGATCATGTTCCTGTGGTGGTGGGCTTGGAGATGCCAATTTATCTTCATGTCGAGCCACCTGTGTCTCCTCATTCTATTCCTGAGATGGGCGTCGATGCCCATTTCCATGAGAACTTCTTGAATATGATGCAGAGTATTCAAAGTGGAGTGCGACCTCTCCTGAGTATGGAAGAGTTGACCTGCGATTTTTAGTCGCAGCATTCTCATATGTTTAAGGGAGATGATGGACCACTAGTTGTGGAGTCCTAGTTGGAAGCTATTATGACCATCTTTGAGCACCATGAGACGCCTCCAGATTGGAGGGTCATGCTCGCAGTGTAAATGCTACGTCGTTCAGCCAGGAGGTGGTGGGATGTCATCACCAAGTCGGGACAGCAGAGAGATATGATCTGGAATGATTTCTAGACTGTCTTCTATGAATATTTCATTCCCCAGACATTGAGGGATGACAGAGCTAGGGAGTTTATGAATCTGAAACAAGGGTCAATTACAGTCATGGAATATTCGTCCTGTTTCACTGAGTTATAGAGTTTTTCTCCTACACTAGATATCGATGATCTCATGACCGCTAGGCGTTTTGAGGATGGGCTATGTTATTCCATCCGGTCCCAGGTTAACGTGTCCAGGTTGATGACCATTTCAGATATTTTCAATCAGGTGCTGATCACAGAGAGGAACTTGAGAGAAGTGGACAATGTGAACCTAGGCAGTTCTGCACCGAAGGGTTCTAGTGGATCTGCTTATAAGAAGAAGTGGCTTTTGAGGACTCTCGCGATGTTAGTGGTGGTCTGACCATTTTCTAAGGTGGTACTCCTATCTTTCACCAATGTGGGGTGCCAGGACATATGAAGAGGCAGTGTACGCAAAACCCAGTGGAGTGTAGAGGTTGTGGAAGGATTTTTCATCTCCTCTTCTTTTGGAGGAATTTTCCCCCAGGGTCTAGTGAGCAGAGATCATTACCTACTCCACGATAACCCGCTAGATCGGCCAGAACACGTCAGTCAGGCGACTGAAATATTGTCGGTCGATCAAGTTGTGACTTGCAGTCGAGGTAGAGGTAATCATGTGTATGACTCTCAGCACCAGTAGGGAGGGTATGCTCAACATAGCCAGGTTGTGACTCAATCCCGTGGTGTTGGCCGGTTTTATGCAGTCGAGCCTATGCCACAAGAGTAGTACGCTGGACCATCTAATGTATGAGGTACAATTCTAGTTGCCTCAAAATTAGTATCTCCTTTGTTTAGAACAGGCACTTCTCACACTTTTATATCAGAGACATTTATCTGATGAATGGGCCTCAACGTTGAGTCATATCATTGTATGATCATGCTAGAAAAATCGTTGGGTATCTGTTCAGAGGGCGTTCATCGTTGTCAGAATTGTCCCCTCAAGGTGGGTGGTTACATTTTCATGTGGAGCCTATATGTTCTATATTTGACATGTTTTGATGTAATAATCGGGATGGACATGTTAGTTCTCTATAGAGCCTGGATTGAATTCTATCATTAGAGGTTGTAGTTAATGTCACCAGAGGGCAACACGCATATGCATAAGAGATAATGGGATCTTAGTGGGACATGAGAAAAACCAAAACACAAATTTTTAGGTGGTTCCATGGAACAGGTTTACAATCTTTATCTCGATGACCAAGGGTTTCAACATTCTTTTTATACTCTGGTTGTGGATCATTTCAGTGATGTCTTTCATGATGATTTCTTTGGTCTACCCCCAGTACGAGAGGTGGAGTTTAGTATTGAGCTTATACCAGGAGAAGCACTAGTGACCATTCCTCCTCATATGATGGCACCTAAGGAACAACTAGAGCTTAAGAGATTGCTGGAGGACCTGGATGAATAAGGCTTTATATGTCCCAGTACTTCTCCTTAGGGATCACCAGTTCTCTTTTCCAAGAAGGCAGATGGTACCATATGACTTTCTATGTATTATCGTAAGTTGAATTCAATGAATATTAAGAATCGGTATCCATTACAATGAATTGACGACCTCTTCGATCATGCCCGAGGAGAGAAGGTGTTTTCAATGATAGATTTGATGTCGGGCTATCACCAGGTGCATCTTAGGACTTCTAACATACCTCTCATGGCGTTTAGGAGCAGGGATGGTCTCTGTGAGTACATAGTCATGCTGTTTGGGCTTACGAATGTAACTGCAGTGTTTATTTCCCTTATGAATCAGATTTTTTACCCGTACCATGATTCTTTTGTGGTTGTATTCGTGGAAAATATCTTTGTCTATTCACGCCTGAGACACAACCATGAAACCCATATTTAGATCATGCTGAATACATTAATAGAGCATCATATTTATGCTAAGCTCGGTAAATGCCACTTTTGGATAGACAATGTTCATTTCCTCGGTCAAATTATTACTGAGTCTAAAGTTTCCGTTGACCCTAAGAAGGTGAGGGCTATAATTTCATGGGAGTAGCCCGAGAACTTCTTTGATATCTAGAGTTTCTTGAGGCATGTCGGATATTATAGGAGGTTCATTCAAGGATTTTAATGCCTAGCAAAACCGCTTACAACTTTGACCAAAAAGGGGGCGAGCTTCGATTGATCAAAACCTTGTGAGGTAGCTTTTCAGGAACTGATGGGCGGACTAACATCAGCACCGATACTGATCTTTCTGGAGCTAGGAAGAGCTTCTAAAGTCTTTTGCGACACGTCATGTATCGAGCAAGGAGTTGTCTCGATGCAGGATGAGTGAGTCGTTGTGTATGGTTCACGTTAAATAAAGCCTCATGAATAGAATTATCTGACACATGAACATGTGATCGCAGTGGTTGTACATGCCTTATGCTGTTGGAGTCACTATTTGTTGGGAGGGATCATTGTGGTATACACTGACCACAAAAGACTCAAATATATCTTCACTCAGCAGGATCTAAATCTCAGGCAACACAGGTGGGTCGAGTACCTATAATCCTTTGATTTCGAATTGGCCTACACTTTAGTGAAAGGAAATTTATTAGCTGATGTGTTGAGTTGGAAAAATTAGTCGAAAGTGGTTCAAGAATCTCATGAGGAGTGGTAGATGATGGCCCTATTTTCAGAGATGAACGTTGAGGTTCAAGAGGGTCAGGATCAGAATATTCTCTCAGCCTTAGCGGTAATATCTACTCTTTTGGAACGGGTCAGGGCTAAATAGTTTTCAGATTCAGAATCCTTTGTTCTAAGATAAAGCATGGATGATGATGCCTCTACAGATTTGATTGTGGATGAGGGTGATACATTATTTTTCAGTGGGCATGTATGGGTCCCAACACACATTAGGGAGGATCTGATGAGGGATTTTGACACCTCAGCATGCGCAGTTCACCTAGGTATCACCAAAATGTATTATGATTTGCAACGACAGTACTGGTGGCCTAGCATGAGATGGGAGATAGCCGGTTTTATCACACGTTGTTCCACCATTCAGTAGGTGAAGGCGGAACATCAGTGTTTGGAAGGGTTTTTGCAGCTATTTTCCCTTCCAGAGTGGAAATGGGAGGATGTTTCTATGGACTTTGTAACTGTTTTACCCTTGTCACCTCGTGGAAATGATGCGGTATGGGTTTTCATCAAACATATGATGAAGGTCAAACATTTCTTTCCTGTGCGGGAGACCTTCATTATTGATGAAATGGGAAGCCTGTATGTCAAGGAGATAGTGCACCTTTATGGAGCACCTCGTTCAGTTGTCTCAAAAAGAGATCATTGTTTTACATCTAGGTTCAGGTAGGGTTTACAAAAGGCCTTGGGTATGCAGGTACGTTTGAGCACAGCCGATCACCCATAGACTGATGGATAGACCGACCATACTATTCATGTACTAGAGGATATGTTACCTACATGTGTTCTTGATTTTGTATGGTCATGGGTGAAACGCATTCCTCTTGTCGAGTTCAGTTACAAAATTACCCTCCAGGCCACCATTTAGATGGCTCCCTATGAAGCCTTATATGGTAGGCCTTGTCGCTCAACTTTGTGTTGGCTTAAATTATATGAGGCAGCTATTCATGAACCACGTCTTGTGAAGGAGACTACAGAGCACATACAACTTATTAGTAAGTGTATGCAGACTGATCAGTCTAGACAGTAGACCTATGATAACAAGCACCAATGACCTCTTGAGTTCATGTTCGGGGACTAGGTTTTCATGAAATTCTAAACCAGGTTAGGGAAGAGACGCATATGGAAGTATGGTAAGCTTTCACCGAGGTTCGTAAGACCCATTTAGGTGGATAAGCGGATCGAACCAGTAGCTTTCCAGGTTGAACTTCTAGAGATATAACAGGCCATGCACGATGTTTTTCATGTATCTCAGCTATGCTGATACATTTCAGATCTGACTCACATTTTTCAGCCTGATGAGCTTGAACTGGACATAGATGCTTCCTTCAAGGAATATTCGATACGAAGAGTTAACTGGGGCATGAAGGCACTCTGTGCTAGGTCAGTTCCTCTTGTACGGGTATTGTGGTAGCGCGACTGGGTATAGGACGAGACTTGGGAGCGAGAGGCTGATGTATGTTCTCAATGGCGAGATATTTTCATCGATGACAACTCAGTAACCTTGGAAGGCCACCTCAGGGATGAGTTTATTTAAGGAGGGGAGGTTGTAATGACCAGACTCTTTGGAAAATGTATGGATCATTAGTTTTTCTTTTGAAAATTTCATATAAGATTTTTTAATGTGTGTAATGGTCTTTGTAAGGTCTGGGTAGCGTCCGAGGTTTGTTCGGAGCCAGGAGGTTGAGAAATGGACTTGCAGACAAGGGCGCATGACATGCGCACAGCTTGCGCACGGTTTGGAAAAATTGTGTGTCCTTTGGACTGGAAGTAGGGAGGTGTGCACGGTTTTCACACGGTTTGGGCATGGTTTGTTAAACCGTGTGCTGAAACCGTGTGACCCTGTTCTGGGAGAATTTACAGTTTTCCCTTAATTCTATTTAAGGCCTTAAGCCATTTCTTTTCCTTCCTCGACTGGAAAACATAGAGTGGAGTCCCTATTGAGCTCGAAAACCTCTATCTCATTCTTTTCTGGGTGGATTCTTCATCCAGAGTCTGATTCTTGATCCGTCGGATGTTTTTGAAGGGCCAAGTTAAGGGTAACCTCACGCACCCTTCTTTCATCAGAAAATCCTACCTTCCGACTTATTATTTTGATGCATGCTCATATGCCCCACTTATAGGGCTTTGGACTTGAACTCAGATTTATTCCAATATACTTCGAATATGAAGTTGATATCAGGAGATCCTACAACTACAGTTGTAAGGTAGGTGGTCACGTGGTTTCCATTTTGGGATTTCTCTTTATTGAGTTACTATTATAGTTGAATGGTTTGTCTTTCGCCAAACCCCGTATTTATAATGACTTCTTAATATCTAAATGACCAGTGTGGTATAAGAGTGATGAATCCAACCTTGTTAGGGTGTTTGGATTTTCTTATGGACCGAGAGTGGTCAACCAAAGGTGTTATGCCTTGATAATTGGCCCTTTTTCACCATTGAACCTTAACTATATGTCTTGAAAGGGAATTTTTCATGTTAAGAAAACGACATGGCTTTTTTAGAGGTTGGATAGGATGAGAGAGCCTGAACCCCTTTAATGAATTGAAATGTATGTATGCCATTGCTTTGCATGTGTGATATTATAAGATGGATATGCCTTGAATTGATAATGTGACTTGATATAAGAAGGGTATTCATACATAATGTGATGTAAATGGTTATCCTTTGCTATGTTTACATGTTTTTGATAACCTGTATGTGGGTGGAGGAATTCTTACCTGTGCCAGATGAATCTTTGTGTGTTGGGCGGGAGGCATTTTTACCCCGTACCTGATAAATCTCAGTGCATGAAGACGAGAGGCATTCTTACCTCCTGCCCATGTATCCTTTTTGGGTGGGAGGCATTTCTACCCCACACCAGATACATTTATTGAGGTCAAGAGGCATTTATACCTTGTTCACATATAACCTTTGCGGGTGGGAGGCATTTCAACCCCACGCCGGTTACATTGCCTATAGATGAGAGGCATTCATACCTCGGTCCAGTGATACTTGTACATATGTGAGAAGCATGGATGAGAGGCATTTTTACCTCATGCTAGTGATAACCTATACAAATGTACATATACATCTGGTGATCGTTTAGTTTACCAGCATTGAGGTGAAGCGGGTAGACCCACCAGGTTTCCTTTCGGAACCTGAGCAGGTGGGTTGTTTATTTACTATTATTTACTTACTTGCAGTCTATTACTCACTTTGCTTGCGAACACCTATTTGGATTACTTATATAAATTGTTTTTTGTGGCCTACTGAGAATTTTCACACACCATACCTAGGTGGCCTCTTGGGAACCCATGTAGAATTCACTGCTGCAGGTACTAGTAGGGGCAAAGGCCCAGCTTTAGGTTGTTGATACATGTATGTTCTAGCAGGAGATCCAGAGAAGATGATCGATCATGTCTATAGATGATCATGTATTACTTTTGTTCTTTTTGTATTATTGTATAGCATGCTTGTCTTCTATTTCCATTGGACTATCATGCCATTCATCCATTTTGTATTAGACACTGCCTATGTGGATTTTATATATCTTTTAGGGTTTTCCTTACATCTTTTGTTTGGTTGTATGTTTCCCTTTTTCTCATGTATATCTATTGGTTGTGCTTCCTCAATTTCTATTACCTTGATGTTATTCCACTGTTTACTCTAACATGTGGGTAATGTCTCTCCACTGATTTAACATTACACTCCCACTACTTGTCAGCAGCCCATGGCCTATGGGGAGACGAGCCAGGGGTTATGTGGAAAACTGGGCTTGGGGTTCAGGTTGAGGGGCAGCCGGGTCTGGGACATCACAAAATAATTTTTATCATGAATTGATGATTTGTTTGATCAATTGAAAGGGGCAATGTGGTTTTCAAACCTTGATCTTCAAATTGGTTAACATCAGTTGAGGATAAGGGAATCTGACATTCCTAAGACCGCTTTTCAGAGTAGTTATGGACATTATGATTACCTTGTTAGGCCCTTCAGCCTAACAAATGGTCCTGTAGTTTTCATATCATTGATGAACACGGTTTTCCATGAGAATGTAGATACTTTCATGGTGGTATTTGTGGATGGCATTCTTGTCTACTCCAAGTCTTAGGAGGATCATGTGCATCATCTGAGAACACTTTTGAGTCCTCTATGGAATCACAAGCTTTATTCCAATATTTCAAAGTGCGATTTATGGATTTGGGAAGTGAAATTCTTGGGACATATTGTGTCAGATCAAAGAATATCAATTGATCCTGAAAATGTGAAGGATGTTATGACTTGGCAAAAACCACAAAATGTTATCGAGATTCATAGATTCTTGAGATTAGTAGGATATTATCACTGGTTTGTTAAAGACATCTTAATGTTTACTTCTCAAATGATTGATCTTACTCAAAAGGGAGTGATGTTTTCCTGGAATGATAAATGTCAGAATTCTTTTGTTGAGCTAAAGTGTATTTTAACTACTGTGCCGGTGTTAACTCTTCCTGAGGCTGGGATAGGTTATGTGGTCTTATGTGATGCATCGGGTTCAGGTATGGTATGTGTACTGATGAAGGGTAATCATGTTGTTGCCTATGGGTATCGTCATCTTATGCCTCATGAAAAGAACAATCCTACCCATGACCTTGAACTTGCTGCTTTAATGCACGCACATAATTGTTTGAGACATTACCTTTATTGAGAAAGTCTTACTGTGTATTCAGACCACAAGAACATGAGTTATAACTTCTCTCAAAAAGATTTGAATCTCCGCCAAAGACATTGGGTGGAGTACCAGCAACATTTTGACATTGACATTGTCTATACCCTGGGAAAAGAAAATGTAGTTGCAGATTCGTTAAAAAGAAAACTTCCATCATAGACTATGAAAGAATCTTTAGAAGAGTGGTGTTTTATGTCCCTTTTTACTCAGTTTCATACTGGACATCAGTGGAATGGGAAAGAATTTTTCCTAGCCATTGTTCAGTTGACTTCTTCTCTCCTCGAGTTTATTATTCATGAGTAACAACTGGATGATGAATTCCATAGCATTAGGGACTCTCTTTATGTTGGGGAGACCAACAGCTAGTAAACATTCTCCAAAGAGGGTGTTCTGTGTTATCAAAGGTTTTATGTTGTGCCGTTAGCTGGAAGGAAGGATGTGATGGGGGGTCTCCATAACTCCCAGTGGGCTATACACCCAAGAACCACGAAGATGTTCTATGACATGCATCGAAAGTTTTGGTGGCCAGGTATGAGACGAGACATTGCTAAGTTTGTATTTCATTGCTATCCGTGCCAGCATGAGATAGGCGAGCACTATAAACCTTTGGGTTTGCTTCACCCACATCCCATAGCTAAATGGAAGTGGGATGAAATCCCTATGGACATTGTGTTACGGTTACCTCAATCCCATAGGAAGAAGAACACAATATGGGTTGTGATTGACAAGCTGACCATGTCGGCTCACATTATACATATTCGAAATACAACTACTGTTATGGAGTTGATAAATATATATGTGAAAGAGGTTGTTCGTGTTCACGGAGTTCCGTCTGCCATAGTCTCTGATAGGGATCCTCGGTTTACATCTCGCTTTTGGAGAGGCCTTCAAGAGGAACTCGGATCTAAGGTTTATTTGAGCTTGGCCTACCATCCACATTCAGTTGGCCAGACAGAAAGAGAAATTCATATCTTTGAGGATATGCTCCACACTTGTGTTATTGACTTTTGTGGGTCTTGGGATAATCATCTGGGTCTAGTTGTTTTTTATTATAACAACAGTTAACAATCTGTGATCAAAATGGATCATTTGAGGCTTTGTATAGCCGTCCTTGTAAATCTCCTTTATGTTGGTCGGTGTTTGGTGAAAGAACATTGGTAGGACCGAGTTTGGTCCAAGAGACAATAGCTAACATCCAATTGATTCGTTAGAGAATGTTGATAGCACAGAGTCGGTACAAGTCTTATGTTGATCGTCGCTGTAGACCTTTAGAGTTCATAGTTGGTGACCATGTGTTTTTGAAAGATTCACCCCGATTAGGTCATCGATGGAGTGGGAGGCAAGGGAAGCTTGCTTCTCATTTTGGGGGACCTTTTGAGGTTATTGATCTTGTGAGGAATGTTGCATACCATCTAGATCTACCACCATAACTGACATCGATACCTAACGTGTTCCATGAATTGCAACTGCGAAAGTATCTCTCTAATCCATCTCATGTTGTGAGGTGGAGTAATCTTTTGATTGAACCAGATTTCTCTGTTACTGAACGACCAATCAGTCTTGTTGTTTCAGAGACCAAAGTGATTCATGGGATAACGATACCTCTGGTCTGTTTACTATGGAAACATGGTTCTGATTCTCATGAGACGTCAGAAAGGGAGGAACTAATGAGAGATCAGTGGACTTATCTTTATGACGGGGAGTTTTCTTCATAGGATCTATGGGGGCAGAAAGATCTTATGGTGGGGAGGTTGTAAGATCACGTTACGTTTTCAAGTACATTTTATGTTTCTAAGTAACTGTATTTTGGAGTAAATACATGGGGTGTGTGTGGGTGCTCTTTTAATGAAAACTATGGGACTTTGAGTTGTGCACGGGTGTCACACGGTTTGTCAAACCGTGCAGCCAAACCGTGTGAGAAGGGAGGATGAGATAGTAGCTTCCACACGGTCGGCACACGGTATGTCCATCCGTGTGGCCAAACTGAGCATGAAGGTTTGTTGAGGCAGTAGCCGACGCAGAGCTAGCGAACAATTTGTCAAACCGTGCGATCCAACCATGTGGCCACTTAAATGAGATCCTTAAATTGTGTATCTCACTCGTTTTTTGCATCTAAGTGCTTCATTTGTCCTCCTATGTGGACCAAACTCGGGATTTGTCTTCTCCTAAGGTCAGAGAAGGTTATACCATCATTCCTGAGGTAGTACAAAGGCTCCTCTTGGAGAATAGATGATGGATTCTTGAGGTATGTGATCATTCTTCATCGTTATTGACTAGTTTCATAGATCTACTTGGATCTCCTTCTCCTCTTCTCTCAGTTTCATAGATCGACACCCGTTATACATAGATATAAGTTTTTGGTATCAAATTTGATGAGATGTGGTCTTGATCTTTCAGGTAGAAGAGAACTATGGTGTGTTCTTGAAGAAGAAACCCGGTTTTCTTGAGTGTCCTCGACTGTTGTGGTTTTGGTCAAAACCTTCGAGGTAGGTCGTTCCGTCATTACTTGCCAAATTTATTATCAATATATATGCTTAATTTGTTTAAATTATTGATTTAAATATATTTTCTCAAATTTTATTTCAATTAAATTGATAAAAACTCGATTCCATTGAATTGAGATATTTGATATTGTTCTGGGATAAAAATTTGGGAATACCCCAATTCCATTGAATTTGTTGTGTTTATGAAAAATTGGTCGATTTAAATTGTTTAATTTAAATTGTGGATTTGATGGAAATTATTTTCAATTAAATTGTTGAATTTAATTGTGAAAATTAAATGGGTAATGATGGAATTGGCTTTGAATGAATTTCTAACATATGAAAAGGGCTTAAAATGATTTGATAGAAACGCATTGGTTTTATCTTGTGAAAAATAAATGTTTTGAATAATAACTATTTTGGTTTTAAATGGAATAAAATTTGTAATGTTAAAAAGGAAGAATGGTACTAATCATATTTTAAGCATTCTTAAAATAGTTCGCCCATCATGTAAGAGCGCATGCAATCCTTAAGTAGTTATTGAGTTATTTAGATACACTCTATGCTATGTCAACATTCTAAAACATACTTGCAGCAGGTCACATCCCTGATGGGTTGGTGACAAGTCTCCTTTAGACACTTCCATAGGAATGTTTGTATACAAAGTTTTCTGAGTTCACTTAGAGAGTGTGGAATCCTATAACTGGTTAATACTATCGTACCTTTTGGCATATGACCATGTTTCTCGGTTTTTTATTTATATTTGAGATATAAATGTATGCCAATGCTTTTGAACTGCTTACATGCCTGCTAAATTTATATAAACTATTTTATATAAATGTTTTACTTAAGACATTATTTTAGAAATGTTCCATCATTGTAAATCCTTTTCTTAAATTGATTTTTCCATCATTTGAAAATGTATATAATTTTTTGTTAAAAATATGATTTTGAATTTTCAAACCTGTTTATTTGATAATTGAAAGAGTTTATTTGGATAATCCATATTTGGCATCTGTTACAGAATCATTGGTGGTATCCTACTGGGCTTAGGCTCACACCCTACTTTTTCCTTAGGGTGTTTGTAGACTTTCTTATTCTAGGATCGAGCAAAGGGAAGGGACCACTTGGAGGTGGATCTATCTATTGATCTTTGGTCTTGGTGAGTTGTGTCCATAGGGACATTGGAGAAGTTTTCCCCATCTTTATTACATAGGTTGTAGTAATTTGGGCTTTTTTAGCCTCTTTTCATAATGGTACAATACTCCCATTGAAGTTTTATTTTGTTTTTCATAATGTATTGTTTCTTTTTCTTCCACATTCTTGTGAAAAAATCGTTCCCACTTGTATGTTTTATGATGCCATGTGCTAGTCGCCGACCTGTGGGGATCGGGAATGCCTTTTGGTCTATGTCAGGTCCTCCTTGGTTATCGGGTTACCAGGGTACCCGGGCTGAATCATGACACATGCAATGGAATCCTCGAGTTGTTTATCCTTCATTTTTTTTCTCCACCCCCTAGTCTATAGAGGCGGGCTTGGGGTAGTTATGGCTCGAGCCCGGGTAGGGTCGGGTCATGACAGAATCTCCCATAATTAAAGGTTTTGGGTCATCCATCATTGGGAATGAAAATTTTAAGTCCATGAATTCTTTGTTTTTTGTTGGGATAAAACACAACAAGATTATTCTGTTAAAATTTGTATGAAGGTACCAAATATATTTTCATATAATATGGGTTTTTTGTTAAAAGTGATAAGATAGAAATGTAATTAAAGGGGGCCAATATACAAAAGGAAATCCATTCAATGATGGTGACGAAGAAAACAGTCATTACCATGGCATTGGGGAAGATAATTAGTTGTGGCATAAAAGTTTAGGACACATGTGTGAATGAAACATGAGAAATTTGTAAAGGATATATAGTTTTTGTGGTATTCATGATATGCGAAGAAGAATTTATTGGCCTAGCAAAATTTCTTATAATTGAAATATTACAAACTCTGTGCATAAGAAATATTACATTTGTTCAAAACATCCCCTAAAAATTATTAATTTTTATTTTTTTGGGCCAATGAGAAGAAAAAAACATGGATATAACAACCTTGTTACTTTCATTGATGACTTTACTAGCATTAATTATGTTATATTTATAAATAATAAGTAAGATTATATGAAAGTTTTTAAAAATTTTAGGAGGAAATATATTAAGGAATGGGAGTATTTAGTTATGAATTTGATAACATATAATAGTAGGGAATGAAAAAAATTATGATTTCAAAAATTATCTTAAGAGGAATAGAATTTGGAATGAGTTTATTACACAACACACTCCATAAAAAATGATTTTTCTAAAAGGAAGAATAGAAGTTTGGTTGAAATGATGTGAACTATGTTATTTGATCATGGTCTATCTCATTACATTTGGAGTAATTCCATGATGACAACATTGTATATTAAAAAAATGATTCTACAGGACATGTTTTGATATGTCACTATAACAAATATTTTATAATAAATTTCCATTTTTGAATCACAAAAGAGTTTTTCTAGATTCTTTGTTTTATAACGAAGAAAAGTGGAAGCCATGGACTTTTTGAGCAGATAAGTGAAGATGAAATTTTTATTGGAAATGATTTGTGAGAAAGGAGATACTATGCATTAATAAAGAGTTATGAATATTAGTTGAATATTTTTATGTGAATATTATTTAAAAATATTATAAAGATAAACAGATTCTTATAGATAAAGAATATGAATTGGATGAAAGTTATTAGGTTAAAAACTATGATTAGGATGTTTAAAAGGGTAATCCTACCCATGAAGAATAATTATAATAATTTATTTATATTATTGAGGAAGAATTGTGAAAATAGTATCCATGGTTGTGGAATAAATTGGAAGATCAAAACATTATTGGTGATCAACATCAAAATGTACAAATAATAAGAACAAAAAATGTTATAACACAAAATTACATGTATTAAAAAGTAGAGTTGAAAAATGTGAATTGAATTTTTGAGCATCTGGAATAGGTTCAAGATATGATTGAATCCTTTGGTCAGCTTGAGAAGAATAATATATGGGAACTCATACCCAATCCAGATATCAAAAATGATATTGGTATAATGTGGGTTTTTATTGAATATGATAAGAAATGATTGTTAATTGATAATAAACAAAGAAATATTAGTATTAAATGATACTCATAGATAGAGGGATTTGATTTTTATGACTACTTTTCTATGGTGTAATGGTTAGAAATAATCATAATATTTCATGATATTTTTTCACAATGAAGATAATTTTTTTGAATGGTTGTATAGCCAAATTTTTGTGTAGTGGTTTTAAAGAGTAAGATTACAACAAAAAAGCTTGTGCAATTGTTTTTTAGAAAATATGAATTATATGTATGTAAAAAAATGAAATAATTTTATTGGATAAAAAAAGATATGAGTGCATGGTATTTTGAATTGGGCACTTTCACAAGAAATAAGAGTTTTATGAAAGGTATGGTTGATATAATTTCTTACATAAAATGAAGTCAGGAGTTAACTCTTGTCATAATTTTGTATATTATTGTAATTTTGTTTACTAGGAATTATTGAAAAACATGTTAATGATTTCCTGATGAAATTAAAAATATGATTGGGAGATCAATATTTTGTGAAATAAAATACTATATTTGGATAAAAATATTATAAAATCAGAAACATATTTTTCTCACTAATTAAAATTATTATAAGGAACATATTAATAATTTCATCATGGAATCTTTGAGACTAATTTATATAAATATTACAATGGAAACAAAGTTGTATAAATATGGATAAGGAAAAGAAGTTGATACAAATGAGTTTAGAAGATTATTGGTTGTTTTTTATATTATAACACTTCAGGACCAAACATTTTTATAGTGTTACCTTATATGGAGGATTTCATAGTGCGCTAAAAGTATCACATTGTTATCAAAACAAATCATGCTCAGATATAATAGAGGCACCAAAAATTTTAGCATGAGGTTAAATATATCATAAATTCCTTACTTGTTTTGGTATTCATTTTTTAATGGGAAATGAATGTTGATGATAGATGATTCACATATGGAGGAATTATCATTTTTTGAAAATGTTGTACTTGTTGGAACACAAGTAAAAAAAATTCAATAACACTTGGGACAGAAGATACTTAATATGTTTCTTCCACTCAATCCACAATGAAACTTATTTGAATGAAGAATTTGTTAGAAGAAATAAATTTTTATGTAATGTTACAATTTATCTTATGTTTTGATAATCAATGGTCAATAAAATTTATGAGAAACTTAGTACAAAAATATCCTTCAAAACATATTGACATAAAATACTGAATTATCATAGAGAATGTGGAGAATAGTTAACTGAAGCTATAGTATGTTCCCAAATCATAAGATATTGATTCCATTTTCTAAAGTAAAATTTTTATAAAGTAATATGGATTATGGGAATCAAACCACATTCTCATCACAGTTTAGATATGTGTTTTTACCATAACTCATTTTTTTATAAGATAGTGTTGTCAAAATTGTAGATTTTTTTTCATAAATCATTCCATTAATATTTTATAAAAATTTTAATTAAGAATATATAAATGGGGGGTTGTGGGCATTCTATGAAATAATATTGTAAATATTTGAACTAATATAACAACATTTGGGGGATGGTTGTAGGAATAATTTGTTTTAAGGAAGTTGAATATATGAAGACTATTTTGAAGAAAATATTAAGAAGTCTCATGAGTCACTGCTTTTGGACAACATTGTTTTGTTTTCAATGATTTGTGTTTCCTATATTTGTATTCTAACATAGGATTATAATTTTTGATAAGTAATCCATAGAATGCGGATACAATGTTCAGTGATTTATGAACCTTGGTTGACAAAAAAATCGCATGGGGTATATTGTGGGGACCAATTTGGTATGATGTTATTTTTGGAAGCTGTAGGAAAGTGTTGAATTTTGTTTTCAAGGAAATTTATGAGAATAAAGAAATAAACTCACATTATAATGGTTTATTTCAATACTCACAATCATATTCATTCGATTTGACTCACAATTCATAAGAAAGGCCATGGGTTTGTGAATATGTTTTCTCGAATAAATGGATCCTCAGGATCACCAATTATCCAGAAAGGATGGTATTATTGTAATGAGGCATTGCATTAGAGTCTGAATCACTCCAATAATAATTTGAATATTATTTTATATTTTTTAATTAATAAATATAATCTGTCTTTTATAGAACTATTTATTCGTTCATAATTAATGAAAAAGCGTAGAATAGTTGCTTCAAAAAATATTGAGGGTGGTTGGAAAGAAATAAGCTTCTGGAAGGATGAATAGTTACAACACATTCCATTATAAGTTAGATGATGTAGAAGAAAATATTAAAATCAATCAATGTCATAAGAAATTCATGATACTTGGTGAATTGTTTAGATTAAGCAATTTTTCTAAGTCAAAATATTGGTGTTAATTCATCGATTTTAGATCACCAAACACTGAATTGTTTGAACATTGTGGAGTTTTATGGATATGTGAAAAGATAGTGATTTGGGTTTTCAATATGATCACTAATGAAAAATATTTAAATATTCATAGAAATATGCTTGTGTGTATCATAATGATAAAATAGAAGATGATTCTAAAGTAAAAATTTATGACACCATTCCATTTGATGTATTGTCCTATCGATCATCAAAGTAGTCTTGACACTGATCATCATATGTAGTGATTTTACATAATATAATTCAAAGGAAGAACTGTTGTGGAGATATTTGGATCATTTTGAAAAATAATAGATTCTTATTTGTTCAAGAGAGATGAAAAATTGGATCACATACTGATAAAAAATATAGTCAACCATTTTCATTTGGTTTTTTATTTTTCTTCCTCTAATATGTCTTCAAATGGGACATGAATGAAAATAATAATTGTTATATTTTTCAAGATTAATTTAAATATATGTGGTGAAAATAATTTCCCTAGAGGTGACAATGATCTAATAGAATGAGGAATATACCGATTCATCATGGGTGGCTTAACATCGATAACATCATCATACACTTGTTCATCTCTCTGAGAAAAAATAAAATACTATTTTCTTTAAATAAGCAATGGTTTGTCAGGGACAGTCATATAAGTGGTTGAAGGAATTTGGAGAATGGTTTTTTATGTTTACTATTATCAGTCAAGAAACATATTTTATAATCAACTAAATTCGTTGTAATAAAGAATCAGAATGGGTAGATTAGTAAATCTATTGGTGTAGATAATTGTAATGAGAAAATTTGAATTAGAATGAATAATATTTAGTTATCTTTAAGGGAGATGAAGTAATGAGGATACTAAAGAAGTTTAGAGAATATTTAAAAAATGAATAGAAGTGCTAAATAAGTCAAATGTGTATCTGAAATTCCAATAAAATTAATTATTCGGGAAATTTGGATGAGCGGGAAAGTCATTTAGAATCCTTCCCAATCCAGTTTTGGAACATCTATAAATTTCTGAAGTAAATTTTACATTCTATCATGGATATAATATTGAAGAGAGAAGGTGAAGAAATGACATATTTTTTAGAGAAGACATTTCTAGATCATGATTTCTAAAAGAAGTTTTCCAGAAAAATGGAAGAATTGATTAGATACAAGATAATGATCATTGTTTCTAAATCAGACTGAGCAATAAGACTGAGAAATATTATGGGGGTTTCTAAATTGAGGTAAATACGGTTAATAATTGTTTTATTGGTTTTCTGATAGAATTATATTTTTTTATGGAACAATTATATATGCTAATTAGATAGTGAAATTAAACTGAGTGTCATTGTTAATACAATAATTAGTTTTTCCAACTAGTGTGTTAGAAAGTGAAGAATTTTTTAGATGTTATTATTTTTTAAATTTCACAATTTAGTAGAGTAAAATTTTTCTTAGCATATTAAAATTTTTAATTAAACCATTTTGTGCAACTGGAAGAACATGCACAGTTTTAATGAACATAGTTCAATAAGAGTGTATGAGAATATCCTACACTTTGTATCCATATAGAAGGATTTTTCTCTAATGGATTATGTGGTTTTAGATTTTTCAAAACTATTATAAGGACATTGCTACTATTATTGAGTTTTAATACTTGAAAATTGTTGTTTTTATGTGGATGTGGGATTATTTCAGTTTCATCAAGGTGTCAACTCTTTAACAGGAGGTGTATGTTTTTTCAAAATAGGGGAAACATAAATGAAAAAGATATCATTGATTCACCCTCCTCCTATTAGTGATACATTAATCTTGACTAAGAAGAATCACATAATCTTACTCTAAATCCAAAATAAAAAATCTTCCATATACATAATTCAATGTTAAAAATTACTATGAATCTCCCAATTTTCATATGGACACAGGGAATTAGAAAAAACCCTCTATAACACTTCAAATCCATATGATGTCCTTATTTTCATCCATTTATGTTTCTTAGCTTAAATTAGGGTCTAATTTACATAAATGGTTCATATTCGATTCTATAATTCCCATATTAAATATAATAACCAACCTATCATTCAAAATTCTAATGATACTAAAATATGATTCAACACCAATAACCCCTACTAAAAAAGTGGGACGGTGCATTCCTATGACTTTTCATCTCCAATCACAACCACATGGTAGAATAATTGATTACCAATCCCATGGTTTAACCCATGATATAATTTATATCATAACTACTAATTCAAAACATTAGTTCATCTTCAATTGGAATTTCTTCTTTTTTACTCATCACTTGTTCTCTATCGACAGTTCTGAGTAGTCTTCATCGAATCGCACCCAAAAGTAAAAGAGAATAAAGGTAAAAAATCAACTCCTCTATTTGTTTCAAATTTCCAAAACAAATATATAACCCCACCTCATTCAAACATAACATGAGAATTTAATATTTTTATATACATGACTCATCCAAGACCCAAAATATCCCCTTTTATCCAAAATAATGAACCCATAATGGTTATCATCCAACCACCTCTAATAGTAGTAAAAATAGTTGGCCTGACCTCCTCTTTCCAACCAGTTTTAATCCTCCCAACTACAATTTCTTACATTTTTTCAAATAACCCAATTCTGATCCCTCTAAAACAAAAGGGATCCCAAGAGAATAAAAATACACACAAACCAGATTCCATACCAAAAATTGGGTGAAAAAATTACACGATTGAATCTCATATCATCAAAAAGTTGTTGTCGTGATTTCCCTCACCATGAGAACGGGATAATGTATTATTTGATCACATATGGATCATATCATATCATCCCAATCCTTAAAAAATGACCAGAAACCATCATATATTACAAAGAAAATCAAACCTTCCATTCTCTATGGTGTCCAGATGAAGACATATCAATTTAATTATTGACATCAAAATTCAAAAATGACCACCCAATTATAGATCTCACTGTGCTAATGAATCTTCTAGAAAGAGGATCATGTTTCAATATCACAATATCCAAACATCACAATATGTATTGAATGGTATTTATATTTCTTCTTAAACCCAAGAAATAATTGGAAAACCTCAATTGCTATACATTTTAATATCACATGAATTGCCTATTTGACACCTTCCAAGATGCATCGAAAGTTAATGTTCCTATATTATTATCCAATTGTGTTATTTCCATTATATGTATTCCATAATAACACTCCTCAAGCATAAATTACAAGAGTTTTAATAGTACATGATTTTTGCTGATCTCACATTAAGAATGTCTAATCCTATCAATACATGGGTAGGATTTCATATGGATCTATAGGGCCACTTAAAAAATTTCTATATCGACTTATAATCTACCATATAGGGAAGTTTTCATTTTCATCAATACATTTTTTCAAGAATACTACATTGATTTAATCAATTTCATACAACATTTTGATATGCATGACCAATAAAATATTTACAACTTAATGGGTTAATTCACAAATATAACACATACTCCCCATACCTCATCAAAATATATGGTTGAGAAATATCATAACAATAAATCCATAAACAAACACATTTTCATTATCCTATGATTCAAACATAGAAAATTATCCATGGACATCCAATTCAATAATCCATATATACTCTTATACACCACCTGATATGGACTTAACAGCAAGAATTAACATGAAAACATATCACTCTTTTAATGGAAATTCCAACACATCGTGGTCTAATACGATAATGTTATTACCCATCCAACCAAAATAAAACCAAAACAACTATCACTCAATTTTTTCTACAACATGAAAACCAAAAGGCATAACTAGGCCCCTTCTATAAACATGATAGTTCCTCTAATTCATTTTTTCCATACCCTCTTCATCTCCCATGAATTTATATTTCTATGGAACTCTAAAGCCTATAATTACCACTTAGATTTGTCACCCTTATATGACATTTGTTTATTAGATCGAGGATATTCTTCATTGTCCTCAATCTCAATTCTTAGTTCACCTATTCCGTAAGCCAAAATACAAATACTATGATAGTCTATCTAAACCATAAACATAAAATCATAAGGAAATAACTCATAGGAATTGTATTACATGATCCCATCTCAAATATCACCTAAAAAACACGTTTCAAAAAATACACTGTTGGATCATGTTCAACCTAATATAGCACCACATGTAAATATCATCCTACCTCAAAGAACTGATTCTCAAATCATTGACATATATTATTTCGCCCCAGATAATCACAATACCACTATTCAATAAGAATATTACCAATAGTTTTATCCAATAAGGAACATCTCAAGAAAACATAGTCAGTGGTCAGGTAATGTATAATGAATCCAATAATATATATATATACATGAAACCAACTTATTTTTTTCATGATTTAAATAATCATACCCGTTTCTTAGCCTCATTATTATTTTAATGATTATCCTATTTGGTACAAATATATGGAATAATATACCCATACCAACCCACTAGGGTCATCATACATCCCTTACAATAGGGGAAACATCTTCTTTTTCCAAGATGTATAATATCATAGATTCACATTAACTATAATTAGAACAAAATATCTATACAATTCAGCCAAACTGAGTAGAATGACACCAAAAACATATAATGGAAAATAATTTTTGAACAATTTTGGAAATTTAAACAACTAATAATCACTCATCATTAATAGTAACCACACGATAAGTCCTATACAAAATTTGAATCCAAATTTTCTAATAGGATGAAAGAGATGGATCACAACATTATAGGAAAATATCTAAAATTCATTGATTATCCCATTACCATGTGGGCAGGTTCTAAAATCCAATAACTCATAAATATTAAATCATGAACCTCATTTCTATTAAAATATGTGAAAATCATAAGTATTCACACCATCATAATAAATAACACCAATCCTATCCCTATAAATAAATGCCTATAAAAGAAAAGGTGTTCTTAACACATCATCATGTGTTCTGTCATAAGATCAGAAAAAATCCTTTGTATCCAATATAACAATTCATATAATAGAAATACATTTATGTAAATCCATAATACATGAACATATAATTATTCTACCTATCTCCCAATATGATCAATAACATGGATATTTCTCCATATGATATCAGTAATTTATCCTAACCTCTAGAGGATTCTAACATATAGTCAGAATCTAAGGATGTGCCATAGAAGGGTTATACCCTTAGTATCATAATAAGAATTTATGAATAAAATAACCAAATATCATAATGATACCTTGATATATTTTGATATTTTCTTCTCTATATTGGTAATAATGATCCTAGAATATATACAAATCTATGTCTTCAATTGCCTTGTGATATTTTATTAGGACCCACGTGTAATGACGACCCAAGAAGGGTTTCGGTACAAACTCTATAGGGAATTAAAATCACAATCATATATTAATCATCAATAGTCCTGATATACATTAGTGATATTCTAATAATATGGAACATGTTGCAGTAAAATAATAACAAAACACCATTGTTGATCATGTACTTTGCAAACATGATTAGAAATCCCTACTTCAACCATTATTGAGGTGTATCTAAAAGTTTCAAGATAACCAATAAAAATTAATAATACATCCACACATTCAGGAGTAATATAAATCAGGTATCATATAACACCACTCCTAGGGGGTTTCTCATCAACAGACACATAACACCCCTTATTGTTGTTTTCTCATTAAGTAACATAGAACAACCCTTATAAATGTTTTCTCAAAAAGTCACAGAAACCACCCCTCAATGTTTTTTTCTCATATAGTATTGAAAACTTCCACTCTCAGGTTTTTTTCATCTACTACAATAAACCACACCACAAATGTGTTTTCTTATATAGTTGACACTAATATTATTGATATATGTTTTCATATATTGGGAAAAACACATAGTAACACGACCCCCTACAATGGGAGTTTTTTCTTCTAGGTAAACCATATGTCTGAGATTTGTTTCTATATATAAATTAATTAAACACCCCAATGAAATTTATAAATTATAATAATATACCCGCATGAAGAAATTTATAATAGTAAACTAACATATCCATCCACATGAATAAAATTTTTATGGCTGGTCAAAGACCCATACCCGCCATATCAATCCAAAATTTTATAAGAAAACCTTGGTTATAATCCCTCAAGAGGAACCCATTAGGGTCCACTATATCAAAAACAATATGGAGGTACCATACTAGGCTTCTTCTGTGTAATGAAAATAATTTGGGTTTCAACACATCACATGAAGGATGTGAGACTTCATAGTCGACTCAAAATATAACACAATAATATGGGATAGTATGGAAATTCAAGTGATAAATAGCCTAATTATATGTCTCATAGGACATCTTATACATGATATTTTACATGTTTATTCTAACCACCCAACCTAGTTCCATGAAACAAGAAGATCCATGATTTCCCAAAGGTCCGCTCGAGAAAAACATATTCCATTTAAAACAATTCATTTCAAACATATCCCCTTAATAGTGTCCCATTATCCTTGTAAAGGTCCACTAGGTCATAAATATCACATTCCATTTTTGGAACACTCCTCAAGGGGGAACCCAATGTTAAAGGAATTCAATGTTTACCATTGCCACAACCATCAGTAGATGAGACAAATAAGCTAGTGCACTAGGATTAGAATGTCATGGAACTTATCCTATCATCATTGAATAAAAATTTAAATAAAATTTTAACTTATATTAAAAAAATTATAAATATATTTCAATAGGAAAATCCATTTATCATATGGGAATACATCACACACATAATTACAAGCATGAATTAATCCATAGGGTAAGGACTAAGGGAAACATAACTTTTTTGACTCCTTTCTAATTTAATTACCATTATGGAATGTCTTGCATATGATCTCCCATGCTCATATTATGTTAACCTTCCCAAACCTGTACCCTCAATCACCCATTTCATTCACAAGGATCATACATAATTTTTTATAAACACTAATAACTAATTAATAAATTTATAATAAATATGTATAGCATATAATTTTTCACTGAATACCATCACCCCATGTGAACAATATCAAATATCATCTCAATGGATCATCTCATATCCCCAACCCTATTGTGTGTGAAATCCCTAATAATAAATTCTAAATTAATTATAATATCAATTTAAGTTGAAATAATAACCTAAAACAAAACAATACTACAACATAATATAATTAGAAAGAAGGTCCACCACGTACATAAGACACTATGGGTCACCTTCTTTATAGGTAGATAGAAATCATTATTGTATTCATTTAATTCAACGATGATATTGTGAAATTATGACATGATCACTATTTGGAGATATAAAAATTTTCTTGTAATATATGAGAATATTATTTGGGGTTAAATATGGAGGAAACAAAACATATATACCTATGAAAACATCATAAAAGAAAACCCTAATCTAAGGGGGGAAGGGATGTATTGGGGTAACCAACACTAAGATGCTCAAAATAATGAAAGATGGGAAGATGTGGTTTCTAACTCTTATTTTTATAGTGAATAAATGTAATTCATTCTGAATTAAATTCCACAATTAGGAATTTTTCCACATTAGGTAGAATATTATTATACTAGACACCATCTTCTAGTATGTTTATATATTGAAACATCAGCGAAGGTAGCCACAATTCCACTGCTATATCCCCTATGAGTCCTCATGTTTTCTCTTTATCCTCCCAACAAGTCTAAAACTACACTTTTTAGGTGATCCATTTCTCTATGACCTATTAAAAATCTCATATAAAAATTTGACATGAACACTAATTTGAAAAATCAAAATTTCAAGGAATTTACTAATGGTCATATAGAAAAATGACATTACATCCATGATTTACCAAATTTGATTCTATGTACTTATTTTAGAAATAACATTAGTATTATTTAATTTTAGTATTATTAGGTAACTATGGGTTTAGTGTAACTTTATAATCATTGTAAACTAAAATAGTACACAATTTATTACATAAACATTACTCACTACACCTATAAATACGAAACATCTTTTCTAATTTTCACCATAATAGAATGGAATTATCACATAATATCACACTGAAGAATTTTTCATTCGTATATATATATATATATATATATATATATATGTCTTCAATACTAAATATTTTTTTGGCGTTAAATGATTCTGCTCTAATCCTAGTTGCATATTTAATTTATGGGTTTCAATTCATCTCATTTAACATTCCTATTGTAATAATTTTTTTAAAAAAAACAATTCTGTTCATTTTATTATATAAATTTATTTTTATTAAATTTCCATCCATTTTATCTTATTTATTTATTATCAAATATATTTAATATTACCATATTCTTGATCTATATCAATATTGATTTAAGTGTTCTAAATTGTCTATATTCGTTTCTATTTGAATTTATTTTGTTTCTATCACTTTGATATTCAATTTAATATGAATATATTCATTTATATCAATTATAATATCATAATTTTTTTATTTTATATGGTATATATTTCATTCAATCACAATAATCCCATTTTTCTATGCCATTACCAAAAAAAATTAAGGGTCCATTCTCTCAAAAATTTTATAAAGATTCACATTTTTATTATTGTATCATTTTAATATGATAACATTCGATTTCATTACTATTATAATATCATATTAATTAAAATATTAAAGATATATGATGCACGTGATACTCTACTTCACTAACATTATATTGTGTTTAGTAGTGTTTGTAACAAAAAAAGTTCCTTAAGAGACATAAATTTATATATTCTTTCGTGAAAAAAAATTCCCTATGAATAAAATGTTTTTTGTATAATTAAATAATTATTTATAAAAGGGCAACTTTTATAAGGATCTATGATAGAGATATAGGCTATGGTTCTTCTCTTTAGTACCAAGATAATTATATTCAATTTTATAAAAGGTTTACATTTCACATATAACATACCAATCTAAAAGGTTCATCCTATAGAGAATTTATATCCAAAATTCATATCAAATATATGTGCATCACATGCTCATAATTTTTTATATTGATTTTATGATAATTAATTTTATATACAATCATTTCATATAAATGTATTTAATATTCAAAAAACAAAACTCAATATAACCCATTTATGTATCTCATAGCTATAATTCCATATTCTTTACTTGATTAGGGTTTTTATTTTGAAATTTTGAATCTCTAATTATTCTTAATATGTTTCAAGTAAACTCACCTATATAGACAACCAATTACATTGTCTAAGATAATATAATTATATAACTTTATATGATTTTATCTTATATGTTTTTAGTACCCTATAATTTTGTATTTTGATTGAATGGAATATCTTAGATATGATTTCTATTTTTTGAATATGAGAATCTTGAAAATTTGTATACATGTTATTTTTATTATGATAATTATTTATTATATATCCATATTTATGTAAATACTTCCTTCAAAGAAAATGTATATTATTTATCCTAGACTTTCAATTCATATGTTGGATCAATTGGAAATATAATGTATGACATGATATTACATATTCTATTATTGAAATAATAGGTCACATGAGAACAAATAATAATAGTTTTTTAGATTATGACTACCCATTTATGTCTGATTCTTTATAAAATGACTTTGATGGTTTTTTTATAAGGTTTAGAAATATTAATTAAATTATTATGAAATAATTTATTAATATCCATGTAATTATTTACTAAATTATTCATGAAATTAATGGATTATGTTGTTCTTATGTATTAATGGGACATAATGTTTTTTCCATTGATTTTTATATTTTCCCATTCTTTTTAATGTCAGGATATTTTGTATTATATACCTTAATAAAAGTATACTATTACCCCCTCTCATATGTTTCCCTATTCCCCATGTAATAAAGAGGTCTCCTATGTTTTAAATATAGTGTTTATCATTGATAGTATAATAAGGACACATGTAAATATTATATTAAGTAACATTTATTTTATTTTATAATAACATGATTTTATTTAATATATATATATTTATATAGTATCAAAAGTATTCTTAATCATTTTATCATAGTAATTTGATCTCCAGTAATTGATATCCATGTAAAATATATCCCACTAACTCAATTTGATAAGAGTTAAAAAAATTACAGCTAGTGGCAAAGAATGTTTAGTGGAAAAAATAGGAACTAAATTTTAAGAAATATAGGTTTTTTACATATACATTATAAGCAAAGGAAATGATATAAAAATTATATTTTATGAGTTTAATAATTAATATATTTCTTATTTAAAATAAATTTTATATTAATATCTTTCATTTTATGAATTTTACACAATTAATAGGTCATTATGTTTCTTAAAAACATAATGTGGTATTCCATTTATAACAAAATTATTTATTCTAGAATACATAAAATGTTTCTTATGGTTTTGAAAATAATTTGGATTTTCATGATTACAAAATCAATAAATTTTACTTTATTATTTATGCCACAATTAGTTTTATTAGGAATTATGATTTTATTTTTGGAATTTTGTTCAAACCTTATAATTCAAACATCCATTATTTTAAAAACCATTATCATTTATACCAAGTATGAAATTATTCTTTAAAGCATACCACTATATTTAATAAAAAAAATATAATGACTCTATATTATTTAATTAAATAAAAAAATTCTTTACTAATATATGATTAAAACTAAAATAATAAATCTTAAGATGTACTAATCAAGTTATAATAGTTGATAGTACTTAATAATTAAAAACTAAAAGGATACAATTTATTTGGGAGGGGATAATGGAATATCCTCAAGACTATATATATATATATATATCTTGTATGATTTAATTATAATTATTTCCAATTTTCATATTTTTTAGGGAATAAAAATTATAGATTAGTTTCCATGTTAAATAAATAATGACGATTATATAAAATTAATTTTATTATAGTTTTGGATTAAAATACATATAAAATTTATACACTAATGAAATTTAATTAGAAATAAAACAAGGATTTAATAAATGAAAATTTAATGACTATGGAATGTAAAAAAAACATTTCAAAAATAAATAAATAAATATATTAATTATATAATAGAAATATAGTTGTAATAATAAAATCATGGAATAAATATTATTTTTTCAATACTAAATTTGAATGTAAATAAATAATAAATATTAACACATATTCACTAAAAAACAGTATACATATTACAATATAAGATTATAAGAAAATTATAAAAATACATGGAATAGATATATTCTGTGAGAAAAGTTATTCAATAATTATAATATAACTGAATATGGGTTATGTTATGACAATAAAATTAATTTTATATTAATTATCATTACCTAATCATTATTCCAACAAATTTGTATGTAAATTTATACCTTTATAAATGATATATTTGTTATAAACAAACACAAGATTTTGGTAATACCTTTAGTTATATGAACATAGTGCCATCCCTAAAATCTTGAATTTATAGTGTGGAATTGAAAATATATAAAAAAATTATTTTAGTATAGTGTCACTATTAGAAATAATGTATTTACAAATAATATTTATTAAATAATCAATTATATTGAAATTCTTTATATTTATTTGAATAAAATATATTTACTAAAATTGTTTAATAAAATATCTTTTACTATATTCATATTTAATTAATAACTTAATTTCTCACGTTTATGTTTATATTTTTATATGATTATTGATTTAAAAATATACTCAATTTAATCTAATATTATTATAAATGTGACAGTTGAATTGTTATTATATCACGTAATATTTTGAAATAATGGAATAAGTTGTAATATTATGTTTTTCATTCATATTAAAATATAACTATAACATCCCATATTTTAATATAATGAAATAATTTATTATCCAAATTTATACTTTAATTTTTTATTTTAATCATAACATTTTATCTATTAAAAATTTAATAAGTTATTATATGAATAATAAATTTCATATTTACTTTCATATGCATCACCTGAAAACATGTGTTTATATATAGTTTTTCACCCTAAAATAAAATATTATTTTTAATTAATAGTTTTTTAAAAACTAAAAAATTATTATTATCAAAATTATAAATTATTATAATAATTTATATATTTTTTTGTTGTAATAAAATTTTCCATTTATTTGTGATGTCACATATATTTTACTAAAAATATTTTATAATGTATTTTTATTTTTTATTTAATTATTCATATTTGGAAACATCATTATCTATATTTTATGACATATTTGGTTAAAAATCACTATAATAATAATGTGGTCATATGAATATTAATGTTTATGTTTTGTGTGACCGTGAGGTAGGGATTGCTTTAGATCCTCGTCGGACGTGGGTTTCTTCCTCCCCGCAATCAACGTTACTCCAAAGGTACCTGGGTGCGTTTCAGGTCAACCTATTTTCCCAGTCTCAGTGAAGGAATTCCTTGAAGCTTCAGCTTTACTTTCCTCGGAGCTAACCATGAGGTTTACGAAGCGGCGACCTCTGGTGGAGCACGTCGACAAAGAAATCAATATAGAGTGGGGTATGAAACATCGTGTGCTTGTAAGTATACTGGGACCGCGTAAATTACTTATTTTATTTGTGGAAGAGGAAGATTTGGGAATGGCTTGGTCGCGAAAGAGGATTCCTTTCTGTGGCCTCCAGTTCCACTTACCGCGCTGGTCCTTTGAGGCGCACATGAACCGTGACTCGTCTTATATAGCAATTTGAATTCAATTGCATGGACTTCCTCTGCCTTTTCAGAATATTTGGTTATTGAGATCAATAGGCAACACGATAGGGCGTTTTGTATGCAGTGATTAAAGAACAGCTTCCATGTCTCACCCCTTTTCGACTAGAATTTGCGTGGAAATGGACCTTATAAGAGTGCCTCTAGAGCTTGTCTGGATTGTAATTGAAGAAGAGTACAGGTACAATCAATCAATAGTCTATGAATCATGGATCCCATTCTGCCCCTTTTGTCACAAGAAGGGCCATGATGAACATGGTTGTCGAAGGAGGTTCAGGGTTGGTGGAAGTTCTGATGTTCCAGTTGTACCAGCGGGTGTTCCTTCGGAAGGAGAATTGGTCACCATTGGTGCTGTGAAAGGCAGCGATCAGTCTTCACCTGCAGGCAGGCCTCAAGTTTGTCACGCTCCCTCCAAATCAGTTGGGTACATTGAGCCAATGGTCCAGGGGGTGCTATTAAGGGAGGTAGATGTTCCATTGGTAGGAGTACAGGTGGAAGTGAATGAACCATGGAGAAAAGGAGACCATATCAGGGGATGTGGTGTCAACCCCTCCAGAGGTTTCTAGATTGGACAACCGTGAGAATGGTAATCATAATGAACTGAGCAATGATGTTGCAATCAATATACAGGGTCGGGATGTGGATGGGGTATGTAATCTCCAGTATATGGGCAGGGGACTTGAGCTTCAGCAGGGCTTGGGTGAGCCTGAGATGCCAGACCAGAACACCTCAACAAATCTGATTAAGGTTGGGGTGGATGAGGCTATTCCTTGTTCCCCAAACCGATTTGATTTACTAGAAAATCCAGATGTTTTATTGGACCATTCTGGGGAAGATGAACAAATACCTTGCCAACAGTAGAATGAAGGTGCTATAACTAATTGTGGTATTTACCATGGAAAGATGGTTAGACAGTCTGGTGGTGGTGTGGCTGATTCGGAGGGAGTCAACATGGCTGCATCGGATCTGGTGATTTAGGGGGTTCCAACTCAGAAGCATAGTATAAGTTGTAAAAAGAAGAAGGGGAAAAATATTACTCCTTTCTTCCCCCTCCATTGGAGACCCGCTCTGCGAAGAAACTACCGGTGACAATGTCCAATGTGGTGAACCAAGCCTTAAGCAAGGGGAACATAGATGAAATGGAAATTTCTACTGGGAAGATAGGGACTAGAAAGGAACTCATCCTTTGTGCCGAGGAGGATATGGTCGAGGAGTTCCTGTATGTTGACATTCCACAAGAAGAGGCTGACATGATGGGAAGGGCGGTAAGAGTGGAAGTCGATCACGAATAGGCAAAGTGGATTGACAAGCAAGACATGATCTTAATGAGAGGCTTCAATGACAAGAAAATCAGCAAAGAGGTAAATATCTGCACTTGGGACAAAATTGAGAACTATTTGGATGATGTTATTTGAGAAGATCCTGGGGCTAAGGTATGGATATTACATTGGAATCTATACATGGAAGAAAGCAATAATATGCTAAGGTTGTGTTTTGTTAACATTTCCTTTTCTTATGAGGCTTCGCCTCTAGTTTGACTTGGGAAGTGCAGTCGGGGCTTTCTCCTCGGGCTAGAGCACTCTACCATTTCCTTGGAAGGTCATTTGGAACATGGCTGATTCGGTGGGATGGCAACATCGGGAGGGACCATGCTTGCATGGGATCGCCGAGTGTCTAGCTTAGGGATGGTGGTGTTGTTGTTGCGTTAATGTGGTAGTTCTTGCTCTTTCTGGTGTTTTTTGGGTTTGTTTGGCTGTATTGTTGGACTTTTGGTTTCTCACTTTTCCAACAATAGTGTTTTCTTAATAAAAAAAATAATTTTCAGGGTTCCAGAAAGGTAATAAATATATAAAACAAAAAATGGGGGGAATTACCATCATAAATCTGAATATCACGTAAATAAAAAAACAAATAAATCTTATAAAATATATGAAATGCTAATATATAATAATCCATGGAACTCTATATATATAATAAATCCCCCATATTAAATTCAAAAAATGAAGTCCTATGTCCATAACTCAAATAGATACCCATGATATAACTGAGTAATGGCCAACCTTATCTTTAAATCCCTCATAGAATATAATATAAATTATTTTAATATAAATTGGTGAGCATACAAGTATATGTTTTAGGATCCAACTCAAGGAATCATTTTTAAATGTAGATAGAGAGTTATAATACTCTTGTGGATAAATAAAAGGGCCATGTCATACTTACATCTTGTCAACTACCACCCACCACTACTTATAAGGCCCCAGCCCTAAACCGTACTTAATATTGAATTAAAAGAATAATTCACATTGAGGATCTTTTCAGGTTTAGAGTTTTAGAGAATTAGAACTTAACTATTACATCTCAAAAGATTACAAAGTAGACACTTCTACTAAGTTTCCATAATAAAAAAAACTCTTAAAAAGAAACATGTCTAGTTCCATGTCTTATATAGCATGACATTCCCTGGATCCCATCCTTGAACTTATTCCACTTTTAGTCATGTGAAAAACATTTCGAAAGAACATGGGGTGAGAATAAAAAGCTCAGTAAGGGATACACAAAGAATGAAAACTGTTACTTTTTCAAACATCAAGTAAACCATGTATACTCTAACAAAGTAATACCTTCACCATCATGAAGTAGTAAAAACTCTTCACTGAATAAAGTATCATTACCTACCTTTTTGTAACCAAAGGATTACCATAAAACCCATATAAAGTACACATAGCATATATAAAGGTATCTTGGGACATAAACATACTTAAGTGGAATAACCATACGGTCGACTTCCACACATCTCACTTAATGGAATAGCCATACGGCCAATTTCCATACATACTTAATGGAATAGCCATTCGGCCGACATACATACCCAATGCATTGGAGGTTATAACGTAACCACCCATCCTGGTATTCACGGCACCACCCGTCATATGGTTTATAATGTAACCACCCGTTAAAATATCCAAGTACCAATATAAAATCATAAAACATAAAACAAATATAGAGGAATGATAACATTTCCACATCACAATATATCATAATAGAATCATTTATCAAAACCATTTTCAATACCAAAATACATAAAAGCGTATATGGTATTTATTTTATTTTAAAAACATTACAGCTTGTTGAGGAAGCCAAAGACCAAATAATACTCGCGGTGGCGGAAAAGGTCGTTGTCACCGCGTACGTTAAAAAAACATTCATTTTTCTCGTTTAGTAAAAAACTTCGTAGAAAAAGATTCCTTTTGTATAAAAGTAAAATTCAAAAGGGTTTATACACCATATAAAAGAATGTTGTGTATAAAACGAAATATGCCTCAATTAAAGGTGATTGAGACGAAGTCCCTTACCTTGGGTCTGACTTCACTCGATCGTTATTTAACGTCCTGAATAATAAACTTGTGTTAATTTCTACTTTATTAAGAACCTTTTTAAAGTACATTATTCCTTTTATATCACTTATTTCCATGTTATAAAAATTATGTAACCATTTATGTTAATAATGTTCGTCTTGTCGATATTTGGTTCTTAAGTCGAAAGTGGACTTTTACAATTACATATTGTTCGTGTGGTCAAAAGTTCTTTATATCCAGAATGACATTCCTGATTTGGATATCATATATATCCTATATATCCAGCATATACATGTATTTATAATATTACATAATCATTTATAGGTAAGAAATGAAATGCACCATTCATGGAGACGGTAAGCCGTACGTACGCATGAACGCTACTTTCATTTCATTGTCATATTAATGGAATTAAAACTAAATGAGAGGTATGTATATTTTAATTCCAGAATTATATTCATAATTTAGATATATAATTCATTATATATATCCATTATATACATGTACTTTTAATATTACATTACATTTGGCGATAAGAAATGAAATGCACCATTCATGGAGACGGTAAGCCGTACGTACGCATGAACGCTACTTTCATTACTATCTCATACTTTAATGGAAAGAAATAATAATGATATAGAGGTATATTATAATTCCAGTATAACATCATATATAATAACTTTAAATCCATCCTTTACACGTCCCACATATGGCATTAACGAATCACATCACTTTGAGGGGGCGGTAGTCCGCACTTCCTTAAATGAAGATATCGTGTTTACCCATAATGGAAACCATAAAGGTAGGCTCAAAATGAAAAATACAGAAGCTTAATGAAAACATAAACATATTATATATCATATATAAATTTAGTTACATCTTAATGGCAACCTTTTAAGGTGTTAAATGTGTATTGAACAATCATCGTTTCGGGAGGCAGAATTTCGCCATCCACGGAAACCATATGTTCTTTAACCATTTGATGAAGTTGTGGGAGAGTTTAGCTATAATAAATCTTATAACAACATCCTAGTATATTGAATATACTGGTGTAGTTACAAAATAAGTAAATAAAAAGAGTTTAGGGGGTTGGAGAAGCAAAATAAAACAAATGAACATGAGAGAATGAATTACCTTTAAAAGTGTAACTCCTTTTGATTTGAGCCTAAAGGCTTCCTTTGAAAGGATTCATCCCAAATGGAATCCTCTAGGATGAGGAGAGGTATGTGGAGAGGGTAAATGGTCAGGTTTTGTCCGATCCAAAGGCTTGAGGATTGTGTGAAATGAGGTAGAGTGGGGGGGCCTTTTATTAGAGGAGAGGAGGGGCACTCTTGGAAAGTAAAGATAAGTTACTTTATTTTAAAAAGAGTTTCAGAATAAAAAGGTCCCACATTGATATAATTTGAAGCTAAGGTGATAAGGGTTTGAAATACACTCATCCAATAGGTTTTGGACATGTGTAGGTCTTAGATATTACATTATCTTTCCATTTTATTTAAATCGTTAAATAATGAGGACATCACTTCATCATCATGATGTCATAAATACATTTATTTATTTAATGTCAAATAATTATAAAAAAATACTATGATGTAGGAAATCTTTTTATCTTTCCAATTAATATTTATAGTCAAATATCTGACTTGTATTACCCTATATAAAAATTGTTTTAGTAATATAACTCATGTTTGTATCATTTTTACTTTATCATTAAATAAAAAGTTATTTATGTCATTTCCCAACCAAAGTGTCTCGATGGGGTCCCCAAGTTGACCCATGGCTTTTCGTGGTCATCCATGACACAACCAATGAGGGTAGGACATGTGCAAAGCTCATCTCATACTACTAAAACATTATTTTTACCTTAAACTACACTAATTACCACTAATCGCGATTAAGAACTTAATAAGTTACTATTCACCAAAAATTTATTTTAATCTAATTGAACCACATTTTACTTCTTAATGACAACCATGTATATCGGATTTTTGAAATTCAATACACAAAGGTGGAAAAATTTCATTTAAATGGAAAATCAGTTTTTATAAGTACCACTTAGTGATTTCACTATTCATCATAAATTGAAGTTTTTCAGAAAAATTCCAAAAATTCACCCTAAGCTATATTTGATATTCCGAATTTAAAAATGAAGTCCATTTTAAAAAATTCAAAACATATATGTCAAATTAATTAATTGAATAATTAATTCCCGCTGTCATGACAAATAGCGTGTTTTTATGAAACAATAAGTATCAAAAGATTGACACCAGTTTAAGTACAATTTTAAAGTGAAATTGATTCCAATGACCACTATTGGATTAAATGGTAAAAATATATTCTTATTTCACTTTAAAACCAACTCAAAAGATAATCTAATAATATAAATAAATTAGATTAAAAAGCAGTTTTGATGTAAAATGTAGTATTTTTCACTATTCATTAAAAAATGAACATTGTCAGAAAAATACCAAAAATTCACACAAAGTAAATTTTGATGTCCCAATCATAAAGAATAAGTTTATTTTGACAAACATAGTTTATAAAATTGTCAAAAGATAGATTCAAAAATGTTTTGCCATCAAAGGCAGAAAAACAATCTTTTAAAAATATTAGTGTATTCCATGCTTAAGATTGGATTTATTTTCATTTTAAGCCTCTAAAACACTATCTAATTAATTAATAGACATAGATTAAATATCTATTATTCATTACTTATTTTGGATGTTACATCCTTCCCCCTTTAGAAAATTGTGTCCCCGCAATTTATTTACTTATCGAATAAATGGGGGTACTTGTCCCTCATTGCATTTTCATATTCCCATTTGCCTCTTCAATCATGTGGTTTTTCCACAAAACCTTTACCTGATGAATCACCTTATTCTGTAACACCTGCTCCCTATGGTCAAGAATCTGGACTGGTTGTTCTTCATAAGATAGGTTCTCTTCCAGCTGAACTACCTTTGGACTCAAAACATGAGATGGATCTGGCATATACTTCCTCAACATTGAAACATGAAAAACATTGTGTACCTGAGATAAACTCGGAGGTAAATCCACTCGGTAAGAAACTGATCCAACTTTCTCCAGAATTTCATATGGTCCAATGAACCTTGGTCTCATCTCTCCTTTCTTACAAAATCTCATCACACTTTTCCATGGAGAAACCTTGAGAAAAAAATGATCACCTACCTCGAAAGATAGATCCTTCCTCCGGTTATCGGCATAACTCTTCTACCTACTCTGAGCTGTTCTCATGTGTTTCTGAATCAACTGTACCTTTTCTGCCATCTCTTCTACTAATTCTGGTCTCATCAACTTCCTTTCACCCACTTCATCCCAGAAAGCTGGGGTTCGACACCGCTTCCCATATAATGCCTGAAATGGGGCCATATGTATATTAGAATGAAAACTGTTATTATATGAAAATTCAACCAAAGAAAGATGTTGGTCCCAACTTCCCTGATAATCTATCGAACAAGCTCGTAGCATATCCTCAAATGTCTGAATTGTTCGTTCGAACTGCCCATCTGATTGAGGATTAAAAGTTGTACTAAAATTTAATTCAGTACCCAATGACTTCTGAAGGCCTTTCCAAAAGTTAGAAGTGAACCTGGGATCACGGTCAGATACAATGGAGAGAGGAACACCATTTAACCTGACTATCTCTTTAAGATACAAACCGGAAAGTTGATCTTGAGAGAAAGTATCTCGTATAGCAAGGAAATGAGGAGATTTGGTCAAGCGATCAATAATAACCCAGATTGCATTATTACCTCGAGATGTCCTCGGTAATCCCACAACAAAGTCCAGGGATATGTTTTCCCATTTCCACTCTGACACTGTTAAAAGCTGAAGCATCCCTTTAGGTAACTATCACTATGCATTAACCTGCTGACAAGTCAAACACTTCACAGTAAAATAAGCAATATCTCTTTTCATTCCATCCCACCAGTAATACTCCTGCAGATCTCTGTGCATCTTAGTACTGCTAGGATGAACTGAAAACGGAGAACTATGAGCCTCACATAACAACTCATTCTTCAACTGTGAATCACAAGGCACACATAATCTCTTCCCAAACCTCAAAACACAATCATTATCAATGTTGAATTCAGGCAACTTACCTTTCTGAAGCAGCTCTACCTTTTTCTGCAACTCGCTGTCTTGCTTCTGTGCTTTCTTGATTCTATCTGATAGAGAAGATTTCACTGATACCTAAAACAAAACAGAAGGACTTCCTGCACCAACAACATCTATGCCAAAGTTCATTAAATCAAAAACCAAAGGATCTCATTCCAAACGTAGCATGGTTAATGAATCATTATTTTTTCGACTCAAAGCATCAGCCACTTTATTTTCTTTTCTTTGATGGTAGTAGATTGTACAATCATAATCCTTGATTAATTCCAGCCATCTCCTCTGTCTCATGTTCAATTCTTTCTGAGTGAATATATACTTTAAACTTTTGTGATCAGAATATATTTCACACTTTACTCCATACAAATGATGCCTCCAAATTTTTAATGCAAAGACAATAGAAGCTAATTACAAATCATGTTTAGGTTAATTTACCTCATGAGTTTTCAACTGACGTGAAGTATAAGCAATTACCTGGTCATTCTACATTTGGACACAGCCATGTCCCTTCAACGAAGAATCACTGTATATAACAAACTCAATATTCCTGGAAGGATGTGCCAAAACTGGAGCATTCACCAATCTTCTTTTCAACTCTTGAAAAGAATCATCACATTCTTTTTTCCAGATGAACTTAACACCCTTATGAGTTTTCTTAGTCATTGGACTAGAAAACCGTGAAAAATTTTCAACAAACCTTCGGTAGTAACCTGCCAAACCAAGAAAACTACGGATCTTGGTAACATTTGTGGGTCTCGGCCATTCTTCAACAAATTTTGTTTTAGTAGGATCAACAGTTATGCCATCTTTTGAAATAATGTGACCCAGGAAAGAAATTTGTTGTAACCAAAACTCACACTTGCTGAATTTTCCATATAGTTTTTTTTCTTTTATGGTTTGAAAGATAACCCTTAAATGACTTTCATGCTCCTCTTCACTTTTAGAAAACACCAAAATATCATCAATGAAAACAACCCCAAACTTATCCAAGAACTCATGGAAAATTCTATTCATAAGGTCCATGAATACAGCAGGTGCATTGGTTAACCCAAAAGGCATAACTACAAATTCATAATTTCTATATCTAGTACGGAACGCAGTCTTCGGAACATCTGCTTCTTTTACTTTCAACTGATGGTACCCTGACCTCAAGTCAATCTTCGAAAAATACTGAGCTCCCTGGAGCTGATCAAACAAATCATCGATATGAGGCAAAGGATACTTGTTCTTAACAGTAATATTATTCAAGGCTCTATAATCAATGCAAAGTCTCATTGATCCATCTTTCTTTTTAACAAAAAAGACAGGAGCACCCCATGGTGATGCGCTAGGTAAAATGAAAACTTTATCTAATAACTCCTGAAATTGTTTCTTTAACTCTAAAAGTTCAACTTGAGCCATTTGATAAGGGGGTTTTGAAATTGGCTTAGAATCAGGAACTAAGTCAACGGTAAATTCAACTTCCCGATCATGAATAATACCAGGAAACTCATCAGGGAAAACATCAAGATACTCATTTACCACTGGCACATCATTAATCTGAACAGTTCCTTTATTTTCAAAAATATGTGCAAGGTGACATTCATTACCATCTTTTACTAGTTTCTCAACTTCCTGATACGTTATCAAAATCAAGGGTTCATTCTTGTACACAAATTAAAAATCTATCTGAAAAGAAACCATTTTAGCTCTGCAGTCAATCTTAGAATGATAAACAGAAATCCAATCCATGCCCAAAATAACATCAAACTCTACTATAGGAAAAATAATAAGTTTTTCTGGTAGATTCTTTCAACACACAAGGATCGGAAGGTTCTTATAATTCCTTTTTTCCTCAACGTTCCCTCCGGGTGTTTTTACCATAAGTTCAGGGTTCATATCTTGAGATGGAATTTCCAATTTACTAGAAAACTTCTCAGAAATGAAAGAGTGTGTAGACCCTGAATCAAACAACACATTGGCATAATCTGAACAAACAAACAGTGTACCTGATACCACTTCATTCGATGGCCCAACATCTGCTGAAGTTGTTGCAAAGTATTTCACCACCCCTTTCTGATTGTAGTCTGGCTGCATTCCCCCAGTTGAGTTCTTCGTTGGACACTCGTTTGCATAATGACCCATTTCATTACACTTAAAACATCTTACCGTTGGATTTTCATTGCCTGCTTTATCATATTCCTTACAGTTACGAGCAATATGACCAGACTTACCACACTGAAAGCACTTACCAGACTTGGATAAACATTCTCCAGGATTAATTTTACCACACTTCTCACAGGATGGATATTTGGTTTTCTTACTTCCTTTCTTCTTTGATGAATTCTTCCCCTTTGCCTGCCAACTAGACCTCTTATTCTGTTGTTTTTCATTAAACACATGATCATCGGCAAACTCCATTTCCACCTTCTTCGCACATCGAACAAGTTTTTCCTAACTTTTGAACTCACGAGAAGCTAAAGCCCTTCGATACTTTGGCATTAACCCTGAGTAAAAACGGTTTATTTTACTATCAATATCTCGTATGATGTTCGAAGCATACCTTGCCAATCGAGTGAAATTTGCTTCATAAGCAGCCACTGAATCATCCTCCTACCTCAATTCTAGGTACTGTTTTTTCATCCTACGACGAACCACCTTAGGAAAATATTTCTCAAGAAACATACCATTGAATTCTTCCCAGTGAAGATCCTCAATCTCATCACTATCCCTGATATTTTTCACCATCGACCACCACTGATCAGCTTCACCTTCAAAATGATAAACAGCAAGACTAACCTTTTGATGTTCTGAACACCCCATGACATCAAAAATCTTCTCCAGTGCTTTAATCCACCCTTCAGCTTGCACAGGGTCAGATGATCCTCTGAATGATGGGGGATGTTGCCTCATGAAGTGTTCCACCCCTGACATGTTCCTCTGTGGTTGATCTGGCTGATCTCGTGCATGGATACCACCACCATTTATAGCATGAGTCAACTGTTCCATCACTGCAACAAACTGTTCAGTTCCGATTCTGACCATCTCAGGTTGCTGATTTGGAAGGTTTTCTTCCTCCTGATGTCGTCCCAACATAGCTTCTTTGTTTCCTCTGTGGAAAACCATTCTGAACACAGAAATATCTTAGGTGAAGCAACATGGTAATCTGTAAATGCTATATAATTTCAATCATATCAAAAATTAACTTATAATTTAACAATTTTCTAACTACTAAAGTTGTCTAAACCGACCTTTGATACCAACTATAGGCCCCAGCCTTAAAACCTTACTTAATATTGAATTAAATGAATAATTCACATTGAGGATCTTTTCAGGTTTAGAGTTTTAGAGAATTAGAACATAACTATTACATCTCAAAAGATTACAAAGTAGACACTTCTACTAAGTTTCCATAATAAAAAAACTCTTAAAAAGAAACATGTCTAGTTCCATGTCTTATATAGCATGACATTCCCTTGATCCCATCCTTGACCTTATTCCACTTTAAGTCCTGTGAAAAACATTTCGAAAAAACTTGGGGTGATCATAAAAAGCTCAGTAAGGGATACACAAAGAATGAAAACTGTTACTTTTTCAAACATCAAGTAAACCATGTATACTCTAACAAAGTAATACCTTCACCATCATGAAGTAGTAAAAACTCTTCATTGAATAAAGTATCATTACCTACATTTTTGTAACCAAAGGATTACCATAAAACCCGTATAAAGAACACATAGCATATATAAAGGTAACTTGGGACATAAACATACTTAAGTGGAATAACCATACGGTCGACTTCCACAAACATCACTTAATGGAATATCCATACGGCCAATTTCCATACATACATAATGGAATAGCCATATGGCCAACTTCCATACCCAATGCATTGGAGGTTATAACGTAACCACCCATCCTGGTATTCACGGCACCACCTGTCATATGGTTTATAACGTAACCACCCATTAAAATGTCCAAGTACCAATATAAAATCAAAAAACATAAAACCAATATAAAGGAATGATAACATTTCCACATCACAATACATCATAATTTAATCCTTTATCAAAACCATTTTCAATACCAAAATACATAAAAGATTATATGTTATTTATTTTATTTTAAAAACATTACGGCTTGTTGAGGAATCCAAATACCAAATAATACTCGCGGCGGCAGAAAAGGTCATTGTCACCGCGTACGTTAAAAAAACATTCATTTTTGTCGTTTAGTAAAACGCTTCATAGAAAAAGATTCCTTTTGTATAAAAGTAAAATTCAAAAGGATTAATACACCATATAAAAGAATGTTGTGTATAAAATGAAATATGCCTCAATGAAAGGAGATTGAGACGAAGTCCCTTACCTTGGGTCCGACTTGACTCGATCATTCTTTAACGTCCTGAACAATAAACTTGAGATAATTTTTACTTGATTAAGAACCTTTTTAAAGTTTATTATTCCTTTTATATCACTTATTTCCATGTTATAAACCTTATGTAACCATTTAAGTTAAGAATGTTTGTCTTGTCGATATTTGGTTCTTTAGTCGAAAGTGGACTTCTTACAATTACATGTTGTTCGTGTGGTCAAAGGTTCTTTATATCCAGAATGACATTCCTGATTTGGATATCATATATATCATATATATCCAGCATATACATGTATTTATAATATTACATAAACATTTAGAGGTAATAAATGAAATGCACCGTTCATGGAGATGGTAAGTCGTACGTACGCATGAACGCTACTTTCATTTCTTTGTCATATTAATGGAATTAAAACTAAATGAGAGTTATGTATATTTTAATTCCAGAATTATATTCATCATTTAGATATATCATTCATTATATATATCCATTATATACATGTACTTTTAATAGTACATTACATTTGGGCATAAGAAATGAAGTGCACCGTTCATGGAGATGGTAAGCCGTACGTACGCATGAACGCTGCTTTCATTTATATCTCATACTTTAATGGAAAGAAATAATAATGATATAGAGTTATATTATAATTTCAGTATAACATCATATATAATAACTTTAAATCCATCCTTTACAAGTCCCACATATGGCATTAACGAATCACATCACTTTGAGGGGGCGGTAGTCCGCACTTCCTTAAATGAAGATATCGTGTTTACCCATAATGGAAACCATAAAGGTATGCCCAAAATGAAAAATACAGAATCTTAAAGAAAACATAAACATATTATATATCATATATAAATATAGTGACATCTTAATGGCCACCTTTGAATGTGTTAAATGAGTATAGAACAATCATCGTTTCGGGAGGCAGAATTTCGCCATCCACAGAAACCGTATGTTCTTTAACCATTTGATGTAGTTGTGTGAGAGTGTAGCTCGAATAAATCTTATAAAAACATCCTAGTATATTAAAGAAACTGGTTTTTTTACAAAAGAAGTAAATAAAAAGAGTTTAGGGGGTTGGAGAAGCAAAATAAAACAAATGAACATGAGAGAATGAATTACCTTTAAAAGTGTAACTCCTTTTGATTTGAGCCTCAAGGCTTCCTTTGAAAGGATTCTGCCCAAAGGGAATCCTCTAGGATGAGGAGAGGGATTTGTAGAGAGTAAATGGGCTGGGGTTGGCCGAGCCAAAGGCCTGAGGATTGTGTGAAATGAGGTAGAGGTGGGGGCCTTTTATAAGAGGAGAGGAGGGGCACTCTTGGAAAGTAAAGATAAGTTACATTATTTTAAAAAGAGTTTCGGATTCAAAAGCTCCCACATTGGTATAATTCTAGGATAAGGTGATACGGGTTCTAAATACACTCATCCAATAGTTTTTGGACATGTGTAGGTCTTAGATATTACATTATCTTTCCATTTTATTTAAATCGTTAAATAATGAGGTCATTGCAGCATCATCATGATGTCATGAATACATTTATTTATTTAATGTCAAATAATTATAAATAAAAATACTATGATGTAGGAAATAATTTTATCTTTCCAATTAATATTTATAGTAAAAAATATGACTTGTATAACCCCATATAAAATTTTTTTTAGTAACATAACTCATATTTGTGTCATTTTTACTTTATCATTAAATAAAAAGTTATTTATGTCATTTCCCAACCAAAGTGTCTCCATGGGGTCCCCAAGTTGACCCATGGCTTGTCTTTGTCGGAAATGACACAACCAATGAGGGTAGGACATGTGTCAAGCTCATCCCATACTACTAAAACATTATTTTTACCTTAAAGTACACTAATTATCAATAATCGCGATTAAGAACTTAATAAGTTACTATTCACCAAAAATTTATTTTAATCTCATTGAACCACATTTTATTTCCTAATGACAACCATGTATGTAGGATTTTTTAAATTCAATACAAAAAGGTGGAAAAATTTCATTTAAATGGAAAATCAGTTTTTATAAGTACCACTTAGTGATTTCTGAGGCCCGGAGTGCCCGGAATTAATTTCCGAAGTTTGGCTCGGGTACGTTCAGTGAGCGAACGAGCGGGAATTTCTAAATTTTGATACGGTGCTCGGAATTGAAATCCGAGGGCACCGATGAACTCGCAGCGCCGATATTCGCTTAATGAGACCTTTTCGGAAGTTGCGTTTGTTGCGGGTTGAAAGTTAGTTTTTGGGTTTTTAGTTTAAGTTAAATAAAATTTGTGAGGAACAAATTTTATTTTTATCTAGTTAAGTCCTACCAAAGGGAGTTGGGAGTGGGACCCACATCCACTTAACCTCCCTTGGGAGGATTAAGTGAGGTGGGGTCCACACGAACCCCAACTCCTCAAATTCTCTCAAAACCTCCCCTTTAACTCTTTTCTTTTAATGTTGTCAACTTAAGTTACTTAATTAATTAAGGGAGTTAAACCCTTTTTGAATTTCAAACCATTGAAATTCTTGTGGTTAAGTTATGTAATAATATAAGTTAAATCTTATATTATTCTAGGGGATTCTTTTACCACCTTGGAAGGATTTCTTGAGAGCTTTGGAAGCTTTTCTTCTTCTTCTTCAACTTGACGAAGAACGCCGTTCTTCAACGAAGAACTTCTTCGCCGAAGAACACGGTCTTTCCGCGACGCCATATCCGCGACGTGACGTTCTTCTTCCGCATCATCTTTTCCGCGACGAACGCCATCGACAACGACTCTTCCTCCGACGTCAAAGGAATCGACACCGATATTCCACGACTCCGTCAACGTGCGACTATCGAGGTAGGGGTTCTTGAGTTCGTTGTTTCCTTTTTATTTGACTTTCCTCAAGACTTGACGTAGAACGCTCAAGTTCCGACGAAGAACGCCGCTCCGCTCTTCTTCGTCTTCGGTGTCAACGAGGGAGAACACCGCACCTTCCTCGGACAACCTTCGTCGGCGTACAAGGATTCGCCAACGACGTGCCTCTTCGGACATGCCTCTTCGTCGTTGAATTTGACGAACGACGACCGCGACGCCCAACCTCCGCGACGCCGTCTTCCCCGGAACGTAGTCGAATCTTCGAATCTTAAACCCAAGGTAGGGGTTGTTGTTTAATTCTTTAATTATTCCTTTTCTTGCTCGTGGATCGAATGTCTACGTGAGGCATTTAAATATTTTATTTAAGTGTTATAGTTAACGCGAGGGGGGGCCGGACCGCACGAACACGGCCGAACCCCCCCCCCCCCCCCCCCATCGTTTATGTTTATTCATGCGGGTGGAAGCAAGTGGCGTGGTGCCGTCGCACCACGCGGATGATCGTACAAATAATTTACGCGGCGCCGTCGCGCTACGCCAAGGAAAAATCTTCAAGAACGCGACGCCGTCGCGCCGCGTTGAAAGGATTCATGGCACGGCGAAAGGGGCGCGGTGCCGACGCACCACGCCGGACGACGAAGACCGCGGCCGGTTCCGGGCCGCGGCGGGACGAGAAGACCGCGGCCGGTTCCGGGCCGCGGCGGAAGAGGAGACCGGCGGCCGGGCCGCCGGCGTCGGAAGCCGAAGAGGGGACCGGAAATTCCGGTCCCGTTGGAGAAAACCGGCCGGCCAGCTGGCCGGCCGGATGCCGTTAAACCGGGGAATTAATTCCCCGGCCAGCTGGCTAAACCCCCCTCTTAAAGAGGGGGGGGGGGGGTTCTTGAGGGAAGGGGGCAGCCGCCCCCTTGGTTCGGCGCCAGCAGGCCCCCCCACGTGAGGGGGGGGGGGGGGGGTTTTAAAAGAACCGGCGCGGCACAAAGGCCGCGCGCGCCACTTTGAAGAACCGCGGGGCTTAGCCCCCGCGTGCGCAGCCCGTGCGGCGCCAGACGCCGCCGCCGCGGCCCGCCGCCGCCGCCGCCGCGCCGCCGCCCCGGGGGGGGGGGTGTCGGGCCGGGTCGGCCCGGACCCGGACCCCCCCGTTTCGAACCAGATTTGGTTTTTGGCCCATAACTTGAGGCTCGGACCTCCGAATGACGAACCGTCTGCGGCAACGCGATCCTTGGATCGAGACGGTCGTTTTGGTATATCGCACTCAAGGTTTCGGGTTACTTTGAGTTCGGCCGGGTTGGTTCGTTCACGAAACCAACCGGACCTTCGGAGCGGAAACGCTCATATCTTGAGCTACGGACGTCCGATTGACGTGCCGTCAGTCGCGTAGTGTTCCTCTTAGTGAGACGGATCTTTTTGCATACTCCGCCCGAGGTTTGGATGCAGGTGGAGTACGGTCGGGTTGGTTTTGCCTTAAAAACCAACCGGGCCCCGGAGACGAAAAAGCCAATAACTCACAGACCGGGCGTCCGATTGACGCGCCGTCTGTTTCGTTGACTTCCTCTTGATGAGACAGAACTTTTGACATACTCCGCCGAGTTTTGGATACAGTCGGAGTATGGCCGGGTTGGATTGTACCCGAAATCCAACCGGGCCCCTGGAACGGGAAAGCTGATATCTTTCAGACCGGACGTCCGTTTGACGAACCGTCAGCGGCGTTGGTGTTTTCGTTTAGTAACGGTCCCTATGAGTCTACCCTATGGGAGTTCGGGGGTCAGTTGAGATACGGCCGGGTTTGGTTCGCACTCGAAACCAACCGGGCCCCTGGGACGAAAAGGCTAATAACTCACAGACCGGGCGTCCGATCGACGTGCCGTCTGTTGCGTTGAGACCCCTGTGACGAAACGGACTTTTGAGATACTTCTATGCGGGACTTTGTGATACTTGGAGTATCGACCAGTAGCTCGTGGAGCGGACCCTCCCGGAGACGAGCGTGCAGAGTACGGAGACCGTGTAGCTGGCTGAGACCTGACGACTGCTTGACCGACTCGACTTGGAGTGAGTCGACTAGCCCAGTGGACGGAGCACTACCTTCTGAGGTGCAGACCCATGGCGGACGGAGCACTACCTATGTGACAGTGCAGACCCGCGGTGCTCGTCCGGAGAGTACCTCAGCAGGCTACTAGGGGGTGTGCACTACGGTGTTTGGGTGACATACCTCGGCGGGAAGCACTACTGTGTTTGGGTGGCTGGCCCGCAGTACTCGACAGGAGGAGTACTTCAGCAGTCTTAGGTTATTGAGCAGTACCTCGAAGTCGTGACAGGACCACTGTACACTTCAGAGATGGGGCTCTTCAGCAGTTACGGTTTCGATAATAAAAATCCTGGTTTGAGCTGAGACTTTTGACCTTGTGTTTACTTCTTGATTGAGATGGGTCACTTGCTAACTTTGGTATATGTATGGGCATATACCCGGGTAGTGGTTATCCGTCGTTTTCACAATCCTTGTGTTTCCTCATGATTGAGATGGGTTACTTGATAACTTAGGTATATGTATGGGCATATACCTAAGTAGAGTTTATCTGTTGAGATCTTCTTGTGTTTATCCTTGTTGGTTTTAGTGAGACCTTGAGGGTCTCGGGGTCCCTACTGAGTATCGTTATACTCACCCCTACACGGGCTATGCCCGTACCTCGTTGTGTTGGTTGCAGACGACGGACAGTGCTGACAGAAGCCGAAGGTTCGAGGACTTGACGGTACCTGGAGGTGGACTATACGACGAGGCGGTACCCGGAGGTGGACCACTGGGCGGGACATACTCGGAGCGGATGGCGGGACCCGGAGAGCAGAGGAGCTATCTGTACCCACCCTTCAGGTGGGATTTCCAGTGGACATCTCAGCGTAGCAGCTTTACTTTTCAGTCGCTGTTTTCCCTTTCGAGTTGTACTTTACAGTTGGGCTTGTATTTCCGGCCCCTTTTTACTTTTCAGCTCTTCTTTTGTACTTAGTGTTTTACTTCCGCTTGCTTACTCTGTGGTGTTTGTTTACTTTACAAAGGCAATGCCTTCCCTTTTTCTGGGATTTACGCCTTGGTGCTAGTCGCCAGCCCCTGGCCTATGGAAGGCGGGCTTGGGGTAGTCACGGCACGGACCCCGAGGGCGGGTCGTGACAAATTGGTATCAGAGGTGGTCAGTTCTACCGCAGACTCTGATCTTTCTTTCTGTGAAGCAATAGTGTTAAGGGTACCGAGTGTGGTTTTCAGTTCAGGGAGTCCAGTGTTGGTGCGGGCGGCCGACGTATCCATACACCAGGACCCTGACAACTGATTTCCGACTTTGTGCACGAAAACACTGATTGCGTGTGTGTTTACAAAAGTTTTTCCCCTTAAAACAACTCAAACCAGGTCAGCTCACCAGGTATAATCGTTTGATCGTGTTACGTTGTTTCTTTCAGGATGGCCCCACGACGGCAGCCAGCTAGGGTTCCGAGAATCGAACGTGACGACAGCCCACCGAGCGACGAGGCCTCGGTGCAGGGCCCTTTGTCAGCAGTGGCACCAGCGGTAGCTCTACCCGCCGAGCCCCCGATGCTTCCATCAGCAGCCGCTGACGATGCACGTCGCCTCAGCGCACTGCATGAGTTTCAGCGCCAGCGACCGCCCAGGTTTCGTGGGGAGACGGATCCCCAGGCTGCAGAGGACTGGCTGGAGGCAGTGGTACGAGTGTTTAGGCTAGTGAGGATGCCGGCAGACTTCATGGTGGTCTTTGCTACCAGCCTCCTTCAGGCAGCAGCAGGTAGGTGGTGGAGCCACTTGTTTCAGTTTTGCGGTGAGATGGACTTCGCATGGGAAGACTTCGAGACCTTCTTCAGGGTGGAGTTTGTGCCAGTATCTCTACACCCCGAGCGTGTATAGGAGATTCTTCCTTTGCCGCGTGTTTTTCGATCAGAAGCCGAGTCATCTGTGGGCAGTAGACAGATGATGCAGAGGTCCAGGAGGACCAGACCAGCAGTTGGGCGATCTCGGGTTTTAGGACCGGTGGTGCAGGGCACCCGGAGTGGGAACAGAGCTAGCCGTGCAAGGAGCAGGTTGTGTTACTCATGCCGCGGAAAGGGTCACCTGGCACGTGACTGTCCGACTCCTCAATCCGCAGGCTTGGGGGGAGCCACCGAGGTTGAGGCAGCGTCAAATGCTTGAGCAACAGTAAAGCAGGTGGATAGGAGTGGAACTAGTGGATACGTCTCTTGTACTTCTAGTTCCATGTTGATGTTGCTTTTGTGTAGCGTCTTGTAATATGAGCTGCAATAATAAAAGACGCATCCTTTGTGATGTTTTCATTCCTGTCCTCTTTTGTGATGTTACTAAGAGGTTCCAGTTGACTGTTGACTTGACCCTCACTTGTGAGACATCTACTGGAGGAGACCAGTTACCACACACTGATGCCGACAGTCTGACTCAACCCTTGGAGGCGAGAGTAACGGTTGGATCTCTTAGTAGTAGCGTCGAGGCCTTACGACGTCATCCTTGGTATGGATTAGTATTATCCATGTGAGGATTGACTGTTTTAGGCAAAGAATGTGGTTCATCCAGGGGATGAGACCAGGTTTCTCTTATCGGCAAAGAAGAAATCTCGCAGCTCTTGTGGGACCAGAGATGGTCCGGGCCACGTCAGAGGAGGTCCAGGTCATCCAGGAGCGGATGAGGACAGCACAGAGCCGGCAGAAGTCATTCGCTGACAAGAGGCGGAGGCCACTAGAGTTCGAGGATGGTGACCACGTCTTCTTGCGGGTCTCACCTCGACGTGGTATTCGGAGATTTGGCCGAAGAGGCAAGTTATCTCCGCGCTTCATCGTACCCTTCCAGGTCCTCAGCAGGGTTGGTGAGGTGGCTTATCGCCTGGCTCTACCACCTCAGTTGCACCGGGTGCACGACGTCTTCCACGTATCTCAGCTGAGGAGATACTTGCACGACCCGACGCACATCCCTGACCATGTGGAGCTTGACGTTGACGATGGGGCGACTTTTACGGAGGTCCCGGTGGAGATAGAGGATCGACAGGAGCGGGTCCCACATGGACGATCGATTCCTCTTGTGCGCAACAGATGGCGGCACGGGAATCTCCAGGAGAGCACATGGGAGCGGGAGGCTCAGATGCGTGCTCAGTACCCTCTTTTGTTTCCCTAGTTTTTGTTGTATCTTTACGGGGACGTAAAGCCCTGAGGTGGGAGTAATGTAAAGACCCGTAAAATTCAAGGGAAATGTTTTCTTAATTTTCTTTAGAATTTTACAAGAACGCGGTTTCAGACGGCACCTGATTCCGAGGCCCGGAGTGCCCGGAATTAATTTCCGAAGTTTGACTCGGGTACGTTCAGTGAACGAACGAGCGGGAATTTCTAACTTTTGATACGGTGCTCAGAATTGAAATCCGAGGGCACCGATGAACTCGCAGCGCCGATATTCGCTTAATGAGACCTTTTCGGAAGTTGCGTTTGTTGCGGGTTGAAAGTTAGTTTTTGGGTTTTTAGTTTAAGTTAAATAAAATTTGTGAGGAACAAATTTTATTTTTATCTAGTTAAGTCCTACCAAAGGGAGTTGGGAGTGGGACCCACATCCACTTAACCTCCCTTGGGAGGATTAAGTGAGGTGGGGTCCACACGAACCCCAACTCCTCAAATTCTCTCAAAACCTCCCCTTTAACTCTTTTCTTTTAATGTTGTCAACTTAAGTTACTTAATTAATTAAGGGAGTTAAACCCTTTTTGAATTTCAAACCTTTGAAATTCTTGTGGTTAAGTTATGTAATAATATAATTTAAAGCTTATATTATTCTAGGGGATTCTTTTACCACCTTGGAAGGATTTCTTGAGAGCTTTGGAAGCTTTTCTTCTTCTTCTTCAACTTGACGAAGAACGCCGTTCTTCAACGAAGAACTTCTTCTCCGAAGAACACGGTCTTTCCGCGACGCCATATCCGCGACGTGACGTTCTTCTTCCGCATCATCTTTTCCGCGACGAACGCCATCGACAACGACTCTTCCTCCGACGTCAAAGGAATTGACACCGATATTCCATGACTCCGTCAACGTGCGACTATCGAGGTAGGGGTTCTTGAGTTCGTTGTTTCCTTTTTATTTGACTTTCCTCAAGACTTGACGTAGAACGCTCAAGTTCCGACGAAGAACGCCGCTCCGCTCTTCTTCGTCTTCGGTGTCAACGAGGGAGAACACCGCACCTTCCTCGGACAACCTTCGTCGGCGTACAAGGATTCGCCAACGACGTGCCTCTTCGGACGTGCCTCTTCGTCGTTGAATTTGACGAACGACGACCGCGACGCCCAACCTCCGCGACGTCGTCTTCCGCGGAACATAGTCGAATCTTCAAATCTTAAACCCAAGGTAGGGGTTGTTGTTTAATTCTTTAATTATTCCTTTTCTTGCTCGTGGATCGCATGTCTACGTGAGGCATTTAAATATTTTATTTAAGTGTTGTAGTTAACGCGAGGGGGGCCGGACCGCACGACCACGGCCGACCCCCCCCCCCTCCATCGTTTATGTTTATTCATGCGGGTGGAAGCAAGTGGCGTGGTGCCGTCGCACCACGCGGATGATCGTACAAATAATTTACGCGGCGCCGTCGCGCTACGCCAAGTAAAAATCTTCAAGAACGCGACGCCGTCGCGCCGCGTTGAAAGGATTCATGGCACGGCGAAAGGGGCGCGGTGTCGTCGCACCACGCCGGACGACGAAGACCGCGGCCGGTTCCGGGCCGCGGCGGGACGAGAAGACCGCGGCCGGTTCCGGGCCGCGGCGGAAGAGGAGACCGGCGGCCGGGCCGCCGGCGTCGGAAGCCGAAGAGGGGACCGGAAATTCCGGTCCCGTTGGAGAAAACCGGCCGGCCAGCTGGCCGGCCGGATGCCGTTAAACCGGGGAATTAATTCCCCGGCCAGCTGGCTAAACCCCCCTCTTAAAGAGGGGGGGGGGGGGGGGGTTCTTGAGGGAAGGGGGCAGCCGCCCCCTTGGTTCGGCGCCAGCAGGCCCCCCCACGTGAGGGGGGGGGGGTTTAAAAGAACCGGCGCGGCACAAAGGCCGCGCCACTTTGAAGAACCGCGGGGCTTAGCCCCCGCGTGCGCAGCCCGTGCGGCGCCAGACGCCGCCACGGCGGCCCGCCGCCGCCGCCGCCGCGCCGCCCCGGGGGGGGGGGGGGGGTCGGGCCGGGTCGGCCCGGACCCGGACCCCCCCGTTTCGAACTGGATTTGGTTTTTGGCCCATAACTTGAGCCTCGGACCTCCGAATGACGAACCGTCTGCGGCAACGCGATCCTTGGATCGAGACGGTCGTTTCGGTATATCGCACTCAAGGTTTCGGGTTACTTTGAGTTCGGCCGGGTTGGTTCGTTCACGAAACCAACCGGACCTTCGGAGCGGAAACGCTCATATCTTGAGCTACGGACGTCCGATTGACGTGCCGTCAGTCGCGTAGTGTTCCTCTTAGTGAGACGGATCTTTTGGCATACTCCGCCCGAGGTTTGGATGCAGGTGGAGTACGGTCGGGTTGGTTTTGCCTTAAAAACCAACCGGGCCCCGGAGACGAAAAAGCCAATAACTCACAGACCGGGCGTCCGATTGACGCGCCGTCTGTTTCGTTGACTTCCTCTTGATGAGACAGAACTTTTGACATACTCCGCCGAGTTTTGGATACAGTCGGAGTATGGCCGGGTTGGATTGTACCCGAAATCCAACCGGGCCCCTGGAACGGGAAAGCTGATATCTTTCAGACCGGACGTCCGTTTGACGAACCATCAGCGGCGTTGGTGTTTTCGTTTAGTAACGGTCCCTATGAGTCTACCCTATGGGAGTTCGGGGGTCAGTTGAGATACGGCCGGGTTTGGTTCGCACTCAAAACCAACCGGGCCCTTGGGACGAAAAGGCTAATAACTCACAGACCGGGCGTCCGATCGACGTGCCGTCTGTTGCGTTGAGACCCCTGTGACGAAACGGACTTTTGAGATACTTCTATGTGGGACTTTGTGATACTTGGAGTATCGACCAGTAGCTCGTGGAGCGGACCCTCCCGGAGACGAGCGTGCAGAGTACGGAGACCGTGTAGCTGGCTGAGACCTGACGACTGCTTGACCGACTCGACTTGGAGTGAGTCGACTAGCCCAGTGGACGGAGCACTACCTTCTGAGGTGCAGACCCATGGAGGACGGAGCACTACCTGTGTGACAGTGCAGACCTGCGGTGCTCGTCCGGAGAGTACCTCAGCAGGCTACTAGGGGGTGTGCACTACGGTGTTTGGGTGACATACCTCGGCGGGAAGCACTACTGTGTTTGGGTGGCTGGCCCGCAGTACTCGACAGGAGGAGTACTTCAGCAGTCTTAGGTTATTGAGCAGTACCTCGAAGTCGTGACAGGACCACTGTACACTTCAGAGATGGGGCTCTTCAGCAGTTACGGTTTCGATAATAAAAATCCTGGTTTGAGCTGAGACTTTTGACCTTGTGTTTACTTCTTGATTGAGATGGGTCACTTGCTAACTTTGGTATATGTATGGGCATATACCCGGGTAGTGGTTATCCGTCGTTTTCACAATCCTTGTGTTTCCTCATGATTGAGATGGGTTACTTGATATCTTAGGTATATGTATGGGCATATACCTAAGTAGAGTTTATCTGTTGAGATCTTCTTGTGTTTATCCTTGTTGGTTTTAGTGAGACCTTGAGGGTCTCGGGGTCCCTACTGAGTATCGTTATACTCACCCCTACACGGGCTATGCCCGCACCTCGTTGTGTTGGTTGCAGACGACAGACAGTGCTGACAGAAGCCGAAGGTTCGAGGACTTGACGGTACCTGGAGGTGGACTATACGACGAGGCGGTACCCGGAGGTGGACCACTGGGCGGGACATACTCGGAGCGGATGGCGGGACCCGGAGAGCAGAGGATCTATCTGTACCCACCCTTCAGGTGGGATTTCCAGTGGACATCTCAGCGTAGCAGCTTTACTTTTCAGTCGCTGTTTTCCCTTTCGAGTTGTACTTTACAGTTGGGCTTGTATTTCCGGCCCCTTTTTACTTTTCAGCTCTTCTTTTGTACTTAGTGTTTTACTTCCGCTTGCTTACTCTGTGGTGTTTGTTTACTTTACAAAGGCAATGCCTTCCCTTTTTCTGGGATTTACGCCTTGGTGCTAGTCGCCAGCCCCTGGCCTATGGAAGGCGGGCTTGGGGTAGTCACGGCACGGACCCCGAGGGCGGGTCGTGACATTCCGAATTCAAAAATTAAGACCATTTTACAAAATTCAAAACATATAAGTCAAATTAATTAATTTAATAATTAATTCCCGATGTCATGACAAATAGCGTGTTTTTATGAAACAATAAGTATCAAAAGATTGACACCAGGTTAAGTCCAATTTCAAAGTAAAATTGATTAAAATGACCACTATTGGATTAAATGGTAAAAATATATTCTAATTTCACTTTAAAACAAATTCAAAAGATAATCTAATCATATAAATAAATTAGATTAAAAAGCAGTTTTCATGTAAAATGCAGTATTTTTCACAATTCATTAAAAAAATGAACATTGTCAGAAAAATACCAAAAACTCACACAAAGTAAATTTTGATGTCCCAATCATAAAGAATAAGTTTATTTTGACAAACATAGTTTATAAAATTGTCAAAAGATAGATTCAAAAATGTTTTGCCATCAAAGGCAGAAAAACAATCTTTTAAAAATATTAGTGTATTCCATGCTTAAGATTGGATTTATTTTCATTTAAAGCCTCTAAAACACTATCTAATTCATTAATAGACATAGATAAAATATATATTATTCATTACTTAATTGGGATGTTACACTACTAATTCCCACTCACCTAAAAACATATAAAATGTATTAGAACATAATAATGAAATATTATATCAAGAAGGTACCATGAAACTATTCCCCAACTCATTTTTCACTCTCACTTCCTAACCAAAAATTTCTCAGTGCCCTAATCCCTTTTATAATTATGATGTAGAATCTCATATATCATATTAAAATCATATATCACATTCCACAAGTATATCAACGTCCTCACAGATACACTAATGTGCACCATATCATAAGAGAATACCAAATTTCATTAAGTCCCATATCCTATATATACAGGACATTGACATCATGTCCTCCATCAATTATGGAATACCCTACCATAAATTTCTCTCTAATTCTCATAACCAAATAATCTATAATATCAAAAAATTATAACATCAAAAAATTAGATAACATATTATTGTACCTACTTTGAGATGTCACATCATGTACTATACCTAGAAGGGTGATCTAAGATATTGAGAAGTCAACCATCTATTTAAACACCAACGTATATATTAGTGGAAAAAAATAGTACCAAAAACATATGGGTGTTGAAATGGTTAATGGACATGGGTTGGATTCCATGAAACACAAGGAAAATCAAAAACTAAATAGTCTACCATAATATTAATATATAATTTCAAACTATAATACAACATCCAACACCATTTACCACCTTCAATTCATCTATATTGTTAACTAACAATCACTTAAACCTTTACAACACAAATCAACCCACTATATAAAAAACATACACAAAAAATTTCACAACCCTCCATTTATAAATATTGGAAGTTATTTATTAAAATATTTTTCTACCTTCCATAATACATTCAATATGTCATGCATTAACTATATTAAATAAACAATAATTATTTAGTAATCATCCTCTAACATATAAGAATTTACTTCCATAATGTAAAAATTATTAACATATATTCCTCAATTATTTATACCAAACACCCATTAACATATTAATTTTTTGAATCCACATTTCTACACCATCGGGGTACTATATCTAATAAAAACTTAAAAAATATACACTGACTCAACTTCTACACACCTGTCAATATAAAACATCAATTAATGTACAACCATCAATCGAAAATCATAAACAATATTATAAAGAAGTCACTCAATGCACGAAAAAACCATAAAAACATTTCGATCGAGCCAAAAAAATCCCCAACAAAAAATTATTTATTAATTGAAATGAAAAACCCCAAAAAATAAAAAACAATACAAATTACAGAATTAAAAACATTAATTATTTAATTATCATTAAAATTAAAAGTAATTCAATATTTTGTATATGTATGACTTCCCTTAAAAATTGAGTTTCTATACAACCTCTTTATTACGATATTTGAATTTTAATACTTTTATTAGATGTGTACTAAATGGTTTAATCTCAAAACTATAAAAAATTTCATAGAATAAATTTTAATACACAACAAAAGATTTAAAATCATGGTAGTAAATCATATGTACCATAATAAATTCCATTATGGATTATCTCAAATATAGAAATAACAATAATTTACAAAAATCCCATGATATCTTTATTTTCCTATTAAATCTATCATTCAGATTCAGATTATTAGTATAATTTAATCTATTTATCTAGTGAAATTAGTATCATGTTAATTAGAAAATAAAAAATTATAATTTATAAATCATTATTCCCATATCTCAATGTGATTCAGTGATGGATTGTTGCAAAATAATAGTGTGAGGGAGAGATAATCACAATCCTGAGACATACAAAGGGGAATCATGGACTAGTCAAGGGTTCTCTCTAGACACTACGGTAAATCCTATGGTTTTTTGTACTTGAATAAACAATAGGGGTCCAAAGGAAGTGAATTCATAAATTTTTAAAAAACAACATAACAACAATGTGACCCTCCTAGAAACTCATTTATAAAAAAACTGTAAAATATCCCTTTAATTCCAATTAATATAATATGATTTGATTTATCATCATTTATTAAAATTTTAATTCCTTAAAATATGTCATGTACTATTTTGGGGAGATATGTTTTTATTTATGTCTAAAAAATAATGTTCATAATTTTATGGTTTAAAATTTTATTTTTAATTTTAAAATATTATTATGTATTTAGTAGAATAAATGGATAATTTGACTAAGGGAATGACTCTTATGCAGGGGTGGAATGACTCTTACATAATTCATAAGAGTAAGTCGAGAAATATCTAGAAAACCAAAAAACATTATTTATTGAATAAATATTCAATCAATCTAGAGATACTAATGAAGAATCAGAAAATAATGATAATTATTAGAATAATTATAATAACAAAAAATGAGAAATAATTTTATTCACAGGTCAAATAACTCTTATACTATAGAGAATTGTTCTTCTACTCTGAGAAGTGAATCATTAATTTATAAGAGAAACTCTTATGTATTTAAATTTGATAAAAAATTAAATATATTGGACATTTATATGGGAAATATATGGCCCCATTAGTGGATAAGGAAAAAAATTTAATTTTCCATTCAGATGATAATGATAATTTTAAACATAACCTCCAAAATTAGTGAAAGGTGTAAGGGTCATCCTAAACCTAACCAAATATAATGTTAAAACCCAAACATTATGAATTGCATTATAATTCAAATAAATTGACCCAAAACATCTCAAACCACATAAAAAAATAAAACATTAATGGACTAACTCAGTTACTATGAAATGAAAAAAGTAAGGGTTTAATGAAATCATATCCTCAATATAGATTCCTCTCATGTCTTTCTAGTTCTAATTAATAAAAACCAAACTATAGAATTAAAGAAGGTCAGAGGAAACAAAACCCTCTATGATTCCTCTCAAACAAGGATATATATAGTAATGTTGAACACTCAACATAATATAAATAAGTGGCATAAAGAACACATCCTCATCTATAATAATATAAATAAGCCATGGGACATATATATCATTTTGAAAAACCAATAAATATAAAAAATTTGGTATCGTTCATGAATTTAAAACATTTTCTTCCTCGTAAACTATAATACACCTATGTATCATCATAGGACATGAAGAAAAGTAATGACACACCCACTAAAAACATAACTTAGTTGTCAAAAATCCCTACTAGTCTTCCTATGAACATTTCATCATTCTATATATCCATATATCTCCAATAAAATTTATAGGTGTAATCGTGAACATATAAATGAAACTGATACATATTGAAAACATCAAGGACCGTATTTTTTTTAGGGAATAACTGAATGATATTTCACCTCACCAATACACCACAACACCTCAAAAGGGATAATAAAATCTGGAGAAATCTTACTCCACCCAAAATCCAAAATTATATTACCCACAATGAGGAGAAATCCCCATGACTAAATGATCTCAAATAATAAACTCCAAAAGTATCATCCTTTGATTAATATAATACTTCAGGTGGAATTTTCAATATTCATTTTCTCATGAATAATTTGGACATTCTCTTCCATTATCCACACCACATCAGGTCTATGGACTAATAACTATACACCCTCAATCAAGAACAATGGCGATATGCATAAATGGATGAAAGTTATTATTTTTATTTTAAAATCAATTTTGTGGAAAAGTGGGAAACCTCACAAGGAAATAAATGCATATCATTTAAAACAAAAAATCATTAAAGAAAAATTTGGGATTATTACATCTAGGCACACTATATAATCCAAATTGTACTGTAGTTACCCTAGATTTTGTGTCTTCTATGACTGTTTCTTCATAATGGTGGGATGATTCATCCATTGTCTTAATGTATACCATTATATTTATCCTCTTTACATTGAATCCACATGAAAAAATTTCATCATTTTTGTTTACTCATATTCTTTGATTCTCAATAATTATAAACTGGACTGTTCTATCATATATTAATTTGGTCTCATCCATATTAGAATTTATAAGGAATGATCATTTGGGAAATAGGATGGTTCTCCAACCACCACCCTATCAAATCCAAAACATTGTAACATATTGTTTTCACTTCCAACTAAATGGTTCACTCTGTCACACTATCCATATCAGGATAGAATATAGTTGTAAATTGAATTTGAGTAAAAACATGAACTCAATATCTCCCAAAATACCATTATGTAAAATTATCTTAGTGATAATAAATGATAGTCCTTAATACACCATGAATCTTTAATAACTCATATACATACCTCATTTCTATAACATCCATCATACCCAACTCCTGAATCACTATAAATTTTTTTAATATCTTTAACTAAACTAAAATTATAAAAAAATATATTTTCCACCATGTCTTAATGAAAAACAATGATGAAATACCTTAATATGTCACCACTTAAAACCACTAGAATACAAGGTTGAAATAAACTACTAGGGACATTATCCACTACCTTTTCTTGTTGATAGACCAAAAATCATGATAATAAACCCAATATATAATATTTAACATCCTAACATATTAAAATAAGAATATTATATTTTATTTCTTATTAGACATGAAACAATGAAATTTGAAGAGAATATAACACCTCAATATATTATAATATATTTTTGTTAATAATTCACTCTCATTAGTAACTTATGTAGCACCCAACAATGGGTTTAAACGAAAAACAATTCTCTAATAAAATATTATTAGTTAACATCGACAAATATAAATTAGTTATTATGTTTGCGATTATGAATATGAATAACTAAATTTTAAAAATTATATGGTTACACATTTATAAAATAATTCCAATTTTTTTATATTTATAATTAATAAAATAAGATCCATTAGAATGAAAATAAAATAATTTCTTAAAACTATATTTTCTCCAAACGGTTGTTTAATCACACTTTTAACACATAAATTAATGTTTTTATTTACAAATTTTAGATAATTTATTTGAACTAATAAAATTATATTATTTATAACTACATATATAATTCATTGGGTGATTTTTTGAGTGTTTTATGAAAATAATTTTTTTTGATGAATAATGAAAAATAATGAATTGATTGGAAAACTTAATTTTCGTCTAAATTTCAATTGATGATAAATTGTAATTTTAATTGAAATTAAATTAAAATTAGTTCATTTATATTACATTTTAACTAAAAGAATAAAAATTAATTATCACAGTTAGGGAGAAAATAGGGTTTTCATAGCATCAATCTATAAAAATAATGTGTAATTTTTTATATAAAGGAATTAAAATACTAATATTTTGATATAAATCATCTTTATACATGATAAGGTTTGATAATATCATATTTCTTATCCTTTTGTTTTGAAAAATATTGCATTAATTTATTATTATTTTACATCCTTTTATAATCTTTAGTTATTAATAAACCCCATTTTTTTACCTTCCTTAAGATGGGTTTCATTTTATGGATAAAAGAGTGAAATTTTAAATTTTCTCAAAATTTATGATCTAGTGTACAATTATATCATGTTTAGATTATGGTTTCCAAAATCATGTTCCCTCTCAGGTCAAAAATGAAAATTGAGGCAGTTGCAACTGCACGGTTGGTGCATGTCTTGAAAATTATGTTCCCTATTAAGATATAAATATATTATACTTTTATATATGGAGAATGGATTGTTCAATGTTTTTATAAACCATGCTCCTCTCCCCGATAAATCATTTGGATGAGATTTATATGACCTGATTTTTTTGTTAAAAATTATTGAACCACTCTATTTGGCCCCCTGATAGACCAAAATGACCGTAAACCATTTCCCCCATCCCTAGAGCTCCCAAAAATATTTTTTGTTTCTTTTAATACCTCATCTAAATTATTCAAAACTACAAGTATTACCTTTGATCTTTTCTTGGTTAGTTTTCCCCTCGTGTTATTGTTCTCCTACGATCTCTCTCTTACTCCCTATGGTTATTTGGATCCTAGTGTCAAATTGTGGATCTAATACACGATGTTTTGGGATCATAAACATAGTATTCATTCCCCTTTTTACGATCTTCATTCTTCATATAAAACTCCTGATTATGTTTTGGTGTTTCGAGATCTATTGATTCCAGTATGTGGATTCATTACGATGCCCAATATATATTAATTATAAATTGAATATTTTTTAATTTCAATTATTTGAATTAAAATAATTTTCTTGTATTTGATTAAAGGGATTTAAATTTTTTCATTGGTAATTCCCATTTCTATTGAATAGGGGGTTTTATGAAAAATTGCTTATTAGAATGAAATCTGAAAAATCAAAATTCTATTGAATAAGGGTGTACCTATTGAAATTTTTATGATTTAAATTTATTGATTGAGATTATAGTTTTGATGTAAAGTTTTTCAATTAAATTAATGAATTTAATTATGGAAAATATATTTTATTTAATATTGTGATAAAAAACCTCAATTCTATTCAATTGGGTGTCTCTGATGAAATCGATGGAATTGTTTGAAAATTAAATGGTTTAATTTAATTATGAAATTGGAATTTGAAATCGAATGGTTAGTTGGTCCCAAATCCCTATTCCTGCAAATGGATTAAAATTGGTTTTATAAATACATTAGGTTATTATTTTTGTGAGAAGACGTTTAAAAAAACCCAGTATGGTTCACTAATGAGAAAATTGTAACATTTTAAATAAATAATGGGATTTAATTTTATTTTAAGTAGTCTTGAAATAAATTTCCCATAACTATTTTTTACTAGAGAACGTGAATGATTTAGGTAGTTCGTATTTTATTTTTACAGAACTTTACAACATACAGTGTTCTAAAAATTTATATCAGAATATCACATTTCTTAGGCTATTGTGATGATTATTCTATTATTTATCCCCAAAGGGGTGTATGTACATATTTTATATTTCACAATGTCAGACCTCTATATCCCGGAACTATCATTCCTTATTAATAAATTGATGGTGTTTCTCAGTTATTTGTCTTAAAAATATATATATGACATTATTTTTCACTATTTTACTTTCCTTGTGAATTTATATAAATTATTTTAAATAAAAATGTTTATTTAAGAGATTTTGTGAAACCATCCATTTGTCTAAATCACGTTTTTTTAAAGATAACACCCTCCTTTGAAATGTATTTCCATTATTAGAAATGTGACATGTAAATCTCTATACCATTTTCATCATTGAAATTTAAGTAATATTTTTTTTTAAATATTATTTTGAAATACCATACTTGTTTATTTGAAAATTTAATAAACATTATTCATTAAAATAATATTGGGATCTTGTTATGGAACCATTAGGAGAAATACTATTAGGACTTTGCTCACACCCAACGTGATCCTTTGAGTTATTGTATATTATGTCCTCCCATGCTCAAGCAGGTGAAATGAATATATTAGATGTGGTTCTAGATGTAGACCCATGGACTTGATGAGGTTTTTCCTTTTGGAAATGGTCAATTTGAATTCAAATGTTTTTATGTTTTTTAGTAATTTATTTATATTATCTTTTTAGTACTTTGGGTTTTATTCCTATTTGGATTGAGGGACATTTTTTCTAGTGGAGTTACTTTTTTAAACATACCGATTTTTTACATTGGTTCCACGATGTTTGTGGAAATGTTTCTCCCACATTTTTTATGTATGATGCAAGGTGGTAGTTGTTGAACAATGGTGATTGTGAATGCCCATAAATATATGTCAGGGCTGGAGTGGTTATCAGGATACCAAGGTACTTGGGCAGGTTAATGAGAAGGTGGCATCATAGGTGTATGTTTTCCATATTTACATGGTGTTAGTATGCAGTTTTTGTTTCATTTAAGGACATAAGTGGTAGATATTATTGAGGTTCATGCCCGTTCACACTACAATGAAACATAATTCAACATTGGTGGTTATGGAAATACATCTTATGGATCAGTTATAATAATTTTCCTACTTTTTATTTTGATAGATTGAGATGCAAATATTTTTTTTCTATCTACTGGGATTAATGTTCAATTATTTCATTATTTGAGTGTAACTTGATGTCTTCTATATTTTCAATTGATGTTGTGTAGTATCATGATGACGAAAAGATTTGTTAATTGGATCCTAGAGGAATTCACTTCAAAAAAACAGCGTGTGAATCCTCTAGTGGTCCTAAATTTGGGGGAGGTGACAATACATGATATCCATGCTCAAAAACAGGCTTCACTGTTAGTTCTTGTTTAGGCTCCAGTTGTAGAAACATATAGGGACATTCGCATGAATAGTTCTCAAGAGTTTATTTGTTGAAATCCATCATTTTCAATGGATCAAATCATACTCAAGATGATAATGAGTGGCTAATAATAATGGAGTGTTTTTGGGTCATTGGAGGAACCTGAATAAATTATGTTAATGTTTGTAAGCTTCATGCTGGAAGGACCGAGCATGATATTTTTGTAAAAATGATAACTAAGAAGAATAATGAGGTCATGGAGTGGAATGAAATCAATGTTCCATTAACTGGATATTTCTATCCATATTCATTTGTGTTGTCCATATCTATGGAGTTTTTCAAACATTATAGGGATTACAGGAAAGTGATAGAGTATGGGAACCATTTTTCTAAGCTCATGCATTTTTCACCTGAAATTGTATCAAATTAGAATATGTAGGCTTCAAGGTTTGAGTTGGTACATCATCTGGATATGTATTATTCGGTTTTCATAATGAAATTTCATTTTAAATTTAATATATTCTATAGAGATCTAATATTTGGGATGGACCTGACTCGAAAGATGGGGTTATCGGTAGTTTCTTTATCTCCTTGTAGGAGTGTTAAATATTTCAAGGGAAAGAGGATACATAATGATTATCATGGTATTTCTTGACAATATGATCATTTAAGACCCCCTAAAGTGCCTAGAATTGGTCATTTAGTGTGATAGAAACGTGGAAAGATGGGGAATTCATATAGGGTTTTCACTGAGGTTCCCAATAACTGTGGCTTCTACAGGTGATTAGGTAACATAAAAATGATCATTCATATTTATTCCAATCCTCATAGTATCACAAGATCTTATACACTTAATAAAACTATTACACAATTAGATTCTTCAAATGAAAAAGGGTTTCAACCACATTCATCTATAATTAAGATTCTTCACATAGTTAAAGAGTCTACAGAGGAAGTGGATACTGGTCCAATGACAATGGGAGGTAACATTTCTATAGCTTCATCATTAGTGACTTATCAATTTGATACATGTGCAGCTGTTTTGATTATTTCAACCCATATTGTTAATATAGTAAATATTCTAATTGGTGTATTATCTTGGTAAGTATATATTACTACACCCCCTTCGATTAAGATAGAGTAGGGTATCTGTAGTCTTCCTTGTGTTTCTTCTCTCTTAGATGTTGAGGTTGTTTAGATATTTCTGTTTCTTAACATGAATCCTCTTGAATTCATTCATGGAATGGATTGACTAATTGATAATAAATCCTGAAATGATTATTATCTTTTACAGGATTCCTTTACCACACCCGATGGTGTGTGTCATTTATTTTACAAATAATGGGAGATAATGCCGATTTGATCCATGCCTTCTAATCCAAAGTTTCAGAGGGTAGTATTTGTGTTTTCTTTTAATCCTTATCAATAATCATTAAGTGGTAATAACCCACCTTTTATCCTCTATTTTTTTTAAATATGTTTCCTTATGACATTTTCTGGTTTTCCACTAGTAAGTGAGGTAGATTTGTCCATTTACATAATTCATTGAACTCAACCAGTATCTATTCCCTCATACATGATAGACTATCAAAAATAAAATTTATGATGTCCCCATTGGATGAAATTCTTGAAAAATGATTTTTATTCCCAATAATTTCACTGTGGTCAGTGCTGGTTCTATATTATATGAAGGATAATGGTTCACTTATTATATGATTTGATTAACAAAATCTCAATAGAGTTATAGTAAATAATGATTATCTATTTCCATGGATATTTTATCTGTTTGATCATATAGAAGGGTAAAATTGGTTCCCAAATATTGATCATAGATCTCGTTACCATCGATTGAGGATAATATAATATGACATTTAGAAAACCTCTTTTCAGAGTAGGTACATTCATTATGAGTACCTTGTTATTATCATTGTTATATATAATTATAATATAATTTTATTGTATTGAATGAAATAATTTCTTCCAGGAGCATCTTGATAACGTTGTGGTAGTCTTTGTGGATGTCATCATTTTTTATACTATATCATAGGAGAATCATGTGTATCATCATAGAACAATTATTAGTTTTCTGATAAATCACCATATTTATTCCAATATTTTTAAATGTGGTTTTTACATTTTGGAATTTTAAATTAATCTCATATATGGTGTTGGAACAAGGTATTTTATTAATTTCTAAAATGATGAAGGATATTATGTCATATGAACAACCAGAAAATGTTTTCGAGATTTGGAGGATTTTGGGTCTATTTGGGTATTACTACTAGTTTGTTTAGGATTTCTCAAAGTTGGATTCTCCAATGATGTCTCGAACATAGAATGTAGTAAAATGTTTTTGGGATGAAGTAGGTCAGAGTTTTTTTCATCTAAATTGAATTTTCACTAGTATGACGATGTTGAATCTTCTAGAGGTTGATCATTTCTATGTGGTATTTTGTAATGAGTTAGGATTATGTTATGTATGTGTTATTATAAATTGAAAATAATTTATTACTTATGGATCTTTTCATATTATCCCCCATGAAAAGAATTATACATCCCATGACCTTGAACATGTTTTGGTGATGAACATACTTAATAGTTGGTGAAACTAACTTTATAGAGAAAGGTTTACCATATTTTTAGACAACATGAGTTTGGTTTATATATTATGTAAAATATATTTTAATATATCCAAGAATTATTGGGAGAAATAGCTACAGTATATCTATTTCAACATTGACTATACCCTGGGGATATAAAATGACGTTGCAGATGCTTTGAGCGGGAATCTTCCATCTCAAAGAGTGATAGAATCATTGGAAGATTTTAACGTGTTGGTAATTTTCTCATATATGCATATTGGTGTTTTATATAATGGGGATGAGTTATTCTTGTCTAGAATTCAATAAAAATATTATCTTATCAAATTGATTATTAAGGAAAAATAGCGTGATGACGTGTTCTATAGCAATAGAAATCAACTTAATGTTGAGGAGACCATGCTTGGTTGTTCATTATTGAGATAAGGAATTATATTATTAAATAAACAATTTTTTTGTATCCAATTTTGTAATGAATGTTGTTATGAGGGATTTCTGATAGTTCCAAGTGGGTAGTTCACCTAGAAACAATGAATATGTTCTATGAAAAGTAGTGGTAGTTCTCGTGGATAGGAATAAAAATGGGCTTTGCTGAGTTTGTCTCTCATTTCTATACATGCCAATAGTTAAAGGACTAGAGAAAAAAAATCGGTTTACTTCAAAAATTTCTAGTCCTTACATTGAAGTGGGATGCGATCTCTATGGAATTTTTAGTTGGGTTGCCTCATGGGAATAGATGGAAGAATGTTATATGGGTAGTGATCAACCAGCTGAATATGTCAGATCACATTATACCCATTCCTGGTATAAATAATGTTTAATAGTTTTGAAATATCTATTTGAAGTAGATTTTTTTTCATGGAGTTCCTTATGCTATAGTCTGTAATAGAGATCCACTGATAACTTATGTTTTTGGAGAGGCATTCACGTAGAACTGGGATATGAGGTCCATTTGAATGCAACATACCATGTGTAGTCAGATGACCAAACCATAAGATCTATAAAAATTCTTGAGGATACACTTCAGGAAATTGTTCTTGACTTTAGTGGGCTTGGACGATCATTTCGGGCTGGTTGAGTTTTCTTATAACCACAGTTACCGGTTCATGGTTCAGATGGTTTCTCTTGAGGATTTTTTTGGTTGGCCTTGTAAATATATGTTGTGTAGGTTCGTTATTGATGAATGTTTATTGGTTGGACAAGGTTTGGTCCAAGAAAAGATAGAAAATATTCAGATGATTTGTTAAGGTATGTTGTTGTGAAAGATATGATATAAATATTTTGTTGATCATTATCACAAGATGTTGTAGTCTGTTGTAGGTGACCATGTTTTCATGAATAATTCACCCTAGTTGTTCATCAATAGATAAGGCGTAAAGGGAAACATGTTCCTCATTTTGTGGGAACTTTTTAGGTTGTTGATGTGGTGGTAAAACTTAAATATCATTTAGCACTTCCACCGTAGTTGACGTTGAAACGTAACATGTTCCATGTATCGTATTCGAGAATGTATCAATCATATCTATCCCTATTTTGAATATTGTGTGGTCTTGTGGTTGAAAATAATTTACATGTGACTAAGCATCCAGTAATTATTATTGATTTTGAAACCAAGGATCTTCATGAGAGGATTATACCCTTGGTTTGAGTACTATGGCAGCACAATTTTTAACCAAATCACGTGGGAGAGGGAGGAACTAACGAGAGAGTAGTGGCCTCATATTTTTTACATGGGGGCTTCTTCCAAGGATTTATAATAAATAGAATTTTTCTATGGTGGGGATGTTGTTAAATACTGTTATTGTTTTCATGTATTCCAAAGCCGCATATTTTGAACTTTCTTGTTGTGGGTTTCATTTGAGGTGGAACTGTGTAAAATTTTGAACGTTTAGGATTTTTTTGGGCTATAGAATGGTTATCACATGGTTGGATCACAATTTTCTAAACTAGGATCCCTTTATAAAAACAATTGAGGCAGTGGCTACTACACAGTTGGAGAACTATTTCCAAACCATGAATCCTCTCAATAAATAACCATTTGGCCCATTTATAACTGGCACATGGTTGGTGCACGATTTGTCTAAATCGTGAACATCTTCCCAGGAAACCATGTGGACATGGTTTTATTTGATCCATTTATTTGAAAAATTTACAAATTCCTCTTTTAGGTCCCTGACAAACTAGTACGACCCCAAAACAATTTATACCATCTTTGGAGCTCCCAAGAAGTGTATCTGGTCCCTAGGATCCCTCCCAGAAGCGATTCAATGCTAGAGGAATTCCCTACAATCTTCTCATGGTTAGTTTCATCCGCATGTTCTTGTCCTCCAGTAATCTCTATATTTTTACCTAGGGTTATATGGATCCTTATTTTTAATTGTGGATTTAATATCCTCAATTTTTGTATCATAAACCATGGTTTTATTCTGGTTTATGTGATTTTCATTTGTTATAGACAAATTTCTATTAGTGGTTGGCGTTGCAAGATCTGTTGATTCTGGTAGGTGGTTCCATTACAACTCAAACATTATATCAACCCTAAATTTATTTTTAAGAATTTTAATTGTTTAAATTAAATTCCAATTTTTGGATATTATTAAATGGTTTTCAATTTTTTTTTTAAAAAACCATATTCAACTAAATCAGGGGTTTAATAAAAATGGGGTTTTAGTAGAAATTAGAAAAACCCCAATTCCATTGAATTAGGGTGTGAATATAGGAATTTATAAAAATTAATTTCTTTACAATAAATCATGTTTTTGATGGAAAGTATTTCAATTAAATTTTTGAATTTTATTGTGGAAAATCAATTTGATAATAAATTACAAAACAACACAATTACCTTTGAATTAGAGGTTTGTGATGAAATTGATGGAATGGTTTGAAAATTAAATTATTAAATTTAATTATGAAATAAAACTATGAAATTGAATGTGAATTGGTTTCAAATCCTTATTTGGGAAAATAGAATAAAATGGATATGATATAAACATTATGGGTTTATCTTTGTGAAAAGGAATGTTTTTTATTAAAACCCAATTATGGGTTTTAAAGGGAAAATTGCAATATTTGAAATAAATAATGAAATTTAATTGTATTTTAAGTTGTCTTAAAATAAATTACCCATCATTCTTTTGTAATAGAGTATATAAAAAACATAGGTATTCAGGGTTTTATTTGGAAAAATTATTGTGACATACAATGTTCTAAAACATTATTTACTCACATCATTTCCCTTAAGTTATGGTGATGAGTCTACATCAGCATTACGCTGAATGGGGAATATGTAAATTGTTTTAGTTTCATAGTGTCAGGTCACTATAGCTGAGATATATCATACCTTATTTGGCATCTGACCGTGATTCTCTCTTATTTATATTATCAATGTATATATTCCATTATTTTAAACTATTTTTTATTTCTTGGGAATTCAAATAAACATTTTTATATAAACATTTTTATTTAATCAATTTTGTGAAATTTTCCATTTGTGTAACAAATCCATTTTTTTAAATGTAATCCCATAATTTGAAATGTAATAACTTCATTTAAAATGTGAAGAATTATATATTAATGTATTTACATCTTTTAAGTGTAAATCATGATTTTTTTAAATATGATTTTGAAATTCTAAACCTATTTATTTGAAAATTGAATGCACTTTCTATGATAATTTGGTATTTTCATATTATTTTGGAATCATTGTGTGAAATCATAATGAAAATTAGTTCAAACCATACACATGTCATAGGGTTTCTGTAGAATATATCCTTCTATTTTTGAGTAGGGGAAAATATTATCTTTTATGTCGTTCTCGTTATTGACATGTAGACTTGGTGAGTTGTGTCCTTTGGGACTTAGGTCGTTTTTCATCAAGTGTTTTCTGGATTTTGGTGAGTTGCTTCCTCTGGGACATTCGAAGCTTGCCTTCTAGTTTCTTCTAGTGATTTATGGGTTTCTTATATGTGGTTAATAATATTTTGGGATGTTATACCTTTTGAATTCTTGTATGTTTCTCCATGTGGAATTGCATTTGTATTCATACTAATTTGTTATCTTCCTTTTACATTGTTTGTGGAATATTTTTTTCCCACATTCTTTGTTTATGATTACAGGTTCTATTTTCTATCCAAAGGAGATCGGGATTGAAATTTAGGGTACTTCATAGTTTTCTCAGTTATTGTGTTACAAAGATACACAAGCTTGATCAGGAAAATTATCTAAAATTCTAGTTTTCCCCCTCCCCAATTTACAAAATGATGCCTGCTCTCCTCACCTCTTTGCACTACAATATTTTTCCCATTGATGACCTAACATATAATATTACACACATCCCACATTATACCTTATAGGTATTTTAAATCATAAATTCATCTTGGGATGTATATTGGTGAATCCTTAAATGATTTTTTAGAATAAGAGGTAATGTTCTTATACTTGTGTTTTTATTTTGTTTCTTATTCCACCACCATAAAATATTTTTAAAACATGTTTATATATTATCCTCATTATATATAATATATATAGATGTTATTATGTTATTTTATTGACCTACGTACTTCTCTAATTACATCAATTTCGAAGCAAAAACATCAACTATGTTTACGGAGGACTACCTCCTCGTGAACCAATATAATTTGTTTTCTATCACTACTATTTATGGACAGATACAATTGAAAATTTAAAAATTTTATATTATATTTATGAAACTAATATACATTTGTATCTCTAATATCACGTCTACATTGTTACCTTCCCACCCATTATTAAATAATAATGTTTCTCATGTGTATGGCAGACCACTCCCTCAACAATCAATGTGACATTTTTTCCAATTTACTATTTAAACTGATTGTAATAAATAAATATTAAATGAATATATATAATCATTTTAATATATGTATTCTTATATATTTTTGGTATCACTTAACTACATCACTTTCAATTCTATGGGATATACGATAATATCGCTCATGTGTATAATGGACTACCGCCTCACAAAGCGAAGTGGCTCATTTTAACCATAAATTTTAATTAAAGGTAATAATGACAAATTTAATTAATATATTTTATTTGTAATACCAAATAATGACTCTATAAAGTATGATATAATATTTATCTTCATTCTATTCCATCATAATAGATAAATGGAAACAACGTTCAGGTGTTTGTATGTCCTACCATACCCATGAATAATGTAATACATTTTCTATCTATAACATATATAGATTAATATAAATACATAAATAATTAATTTTAATGATATTTTTATCATGGTTGAAATATTTTTGATAGTGTATCCATGATCAAAGTAAATAGAAAATAATTACAAAACCAAAACATACATGATAAATGATGTCACTATGACTTGAAATACTGACTTTAATAATGAGTTGATAATAAAAGTGTGATAAAATACTATAAGTAAATAATATATGTTTAAATAAATATAAATATGTATATTTAATATATTTATAACAAAAATTTAATTATTATTCAGGATATTTGGACACATATAAAGGAAGTCAAACCTGAAGTAGGGTTTCTTATCTTACTTTTTCCTCTATGGTACATATGTCATATTCACCATTTATTTTATTATTATGTTATATATAATGTAAAATTGATATATTATATCAAGAATAAATTTATCTTCATCACATTTAATTTTTCATTTGATTTAATTTATTTTATGAGGCTTTAGATTCAAATGACCCAAATAGGTAATAGTTTATTTGACAAACTCATCATCATTAAAGATTGTTTATGTTTAATTATCACATTGAATATTTTTTAATATATATATCATTAAAGCAATATATTTTATTGTCTTATTTTAATTAATTAAATTATAATGTATTAGCACTATTTTCAGCCTCATTGATATTTTAAATTATTGAGAAAATATTTATTGAAAATAGGTAATATTTCTCTGTTCAGTCATACACACTTTTTCTTCAAAAAGATTTTTTTGAAATAATATTTTTAATATGATTGAAAAATTATAAAAATAATTTATTATATAATTTTTAACATTTTTCTAATATTTAACAAAAAAATTGAATTTAATCTTCCTGTAATTTTTCTACCATGTTTTTTTTTCTTTTAATGTGAATGTGAACGAGGAAGTTTTTTCATTTTTGGCAAGAATACAATTACTTACCATCATTACCACTGAATTGTTTGGAGATTAAATTATAAGTCTCAAAGGATATTTAAAAATAAAATCATTTTTATAACTTTTTGAAATCTTTTAGATTTAAAAAGGTGACATTCATAGTGACTAGTTTACTTCCCTCAACAATGTTTTAAAGTTATATATATGTAACATAAATTTACCAACCCAGAAACCCTTATTATAAATTTTATAAATTTGTAAAATATTTTCATGAAACCATCCTTATTATTTCGCTAAATGGTTTATTATAAGTTTGAATGGGGATTCACACGTTTACTTTTGTTCAACATATTACTCTTGAGGGTTTATAATTATTATTATTCACTGAGGTATGCATTAAAATTTCATATGTTAGTTTTTTAAAAAGAATATTTAGGTTGATTAGGTTTAAATCCTATCATATTATGAATGAATTATACTTATTATGTGATGAGAGGGTCTAGGAATTACATAGTCCCACGATGCATTAACTGTCCTCATGATACAAATTTGTCCTATAAATTAAATGACTTCTACCCATATTTTAAAGTGTTATTATGAATTTTCATGGATGTATTATTATGATATCAATTATTTAGAGTTAACTCAATTTGATATTATTTATTGATGTTAATTTCATTATTTCATGTATTTGAATAACCATGGACAATTTTCAAGCTCGTGTTAATTTTTAAATTGAATTATTTTTTCATTATTTATTCCTAAAATATTATGCTCAATTTTTCATTAAGTCAGATGTGTTTATCTTATCTAAAATGATATATTAATTATATTTATTATTAATCATCAATTATATTTTATATTTTATGATTTTCCTTAACTATCATATTATAAAAACTATTTATTATGTTTTATTTTCCCAATGATTTCTAGAATTGTTTTATGATTGATATACATGTATATTATAACTAGTATATTAGTGTTCTCAAAAAGAACAACCCTGTTTATTTAATGTTTTAAATTTACTGTTAATAAATCATATTTATCTAGTTTAGCAATTCAAAAAAACTATTTAGTCATTTAGTATACAATCACATGTATGCAGTTCCAATGTAAAAAAGTAGACATTATCTATGGACTACAGAAGATAAAATATTTATAATTGGTATTAGTTCATGATTAGTATAATCTTTGTGAAATAGAATTAGGATATTATAGATTTGGGTAAATAGTTATATGAATGTTATTGTGGATAAGTCTATTTATAATATATAATACTAATGTTTTGGTAAAGAATAGATTTCATTGTATACTAATAAATACATTCATTTCTGAATAATAAAAGTGGATTTGGTTCTATCACATATTTACCAAGTATTAAAAACTCATCAAACGGTATGTCAGGAATAAATAATGTTTCACCTGGTACAAGACATCTAGCCTTACCATGAAAATATTCTAAAAATAAGTAGAAGGATATGATTTAGTTAATTTTAATTTTCATTAAAATCCCTTATGAAGGATTCAAATTTATTTTTATGTTTTCAAAAATTTCCTAGAGAATCCATGTTTAAAATTAAAATATCTTCAATGGTTAAATATTTCAATTTTTTCTATGTTATTCACTAGATATGGGATTATAAATTATGTTTCATAATATAATGATATAATGTAGTGTAATAAATTTTCTATAAATGGTTTCTAGTAAAATTATTTTGAATCATATCAATGAATGTACTCCATATTGGGATTCCCCTCATGCGAATGATATTGAAGTTGTACCTAGTGATGCAACTAGAAATTATCAAATTATAACTATATTAAATAATATAATTATTATTATGAGGAATAACCATGCCAATATAGACAATCCAACAGATTCATCTTGTATTGCAACCATGTTATAATTCTTCAAACATCATCAACTGTTATTGTTCAATAGGACAACAAATCTATTTATAACTCAATAATTGATGTTTTCCAGAAAGAATATATATCTCAATTAGAATGTAAAGAAAGATAGAATGTTTTCATGAAATTTTATTATTTAATTTGATATGCAAAACAAGGATGATTATTTATTTGAAAAACTAATGAATATTAAAAAATATAAAACATGGAATGGATTAATTTTATGTTTATCTTATTGTAAAATAATTTTCCATATATGAAAAAAGAATATATAGAGAGACAGTTCATGTGTCTAAGGTGAAAGGATGATGAAAATGTTTTTATGTAGGATGATAAAATTATATAAATAATAAGGAAAAGTATAAAATAAGTACATAATATAATGATAAATATTAATTTTTTATTTGAAACTTTAAGTCCAATTATTTGAAATGATCCAATCTTGAAAACGTTACCATCATACGAAAACTTAGTATAATTTAATATCAATATAAATAACTAATACTTAATTTATTATTTATTTGAAGGGAAAAAATAGACAAAATTTAAGGTGGAGAAAAATAATGTTAAGGGGAATAAGGGAATGTAGGATTTCTCCACATGTGATAATTATGGAAAAAGACACACACATACATGGATGAATGGCATTGGAGATTTCAAAAAAATTTAGAGATAAATGCCAACTTGATCATGATTTAACAATGAAAAATATGTTTCCAATGTTCATTGACTAAAATGTAAGGATATATGATAATATACAAATGAATTCCACATGGTTTAATAAATATATCTTAAAATAATCTAAGGGATGGAAGTCAATCATATAATATTTATATACCTATAGAGGAATGATTAATGTGACTATATTTGGATATATGATAAAAATTAGAACTATTTTATCAAGGTTATTATCATTATACGGATCACGATATGAATGCAGACTATATTAGAGTCATATTTAATTAATAATATGAAAATAATATCTTGAATAGTGGAAGGAAAAGTGATTCGGTGGAAAGTTGATCTTTTTCAAAAACAAATAATTGAGGGAACATAACTATTTATATTGTAAAATATTTACATAAAAATGATGAATATATTTTTATGGGATAGTATATGTAGCCCTAAAATTGTTTAGTTTTTTATGTTCGTTTTCGATATTGTACAACATTATTTGAAATACGGACTATAGAAATAATATGAGGTTTTATAAAGATACTGTTTGGATGAATAAATGATTTCATTAGGGTTTTATGGTGACCATTGTTGTCAAATATTAGGTATGAGAGAATAATATATACATTATGGTATCTAATTAAATATTGATTTTGTTAATTTAGTGACGTATCTTCAAAACATTTGGACATTTTATTTGGTGAGACATATTCTGGTGGAGTCTTACAACTAAACATTTTGGGTATTTATTATGTTGTATTTTTGGAGTTAATATTGGGGTATTAGTTATTTATGTATTATATATAATAACTTTTTCTAACCATTTTTTATAGTAATGACAAGAGTTATATATTTCTACTCTTTTATGGATCTTATGATCGGTTAAATCATAACTTTTGTGAGTTATGCATAAAAAATTCAAATTGGATATTCATCTAATATATTATGAAATGAAGTATAAATTGATTTAATCGCAGCCACATGATGAAATTATATGTTTATTTTATAATGTTATAATTCAAAATAATAATTGAATACATCAACTCTAGTAAAACGGTCTTGAAGAGAATATGGAATCATATTAGTTTCTTATCTGATTAATCAAATGGCATCTTAACTCATCAAATATATATGGTTTTATGGTCATTTAAATTATATATAATATTCAGTTTATGTTGATCAAGGATCTCATAAATAAATATAATTATTTACTCTTTTTTTATATTTTCATATTTTCACATCCCACTAATGATCTCCTACATGGACACTAAGCTATGTTTCATTCGATATAAACGTCATATTATCCTTTCCCACTTTTAAGAGGATGTTTTATTAAACCTTATTATAAAAATTGTTTTCCAAAATAGATATATAAAATTTGAAACAAATTATTACTAAGTATAAGTTCTAATTGAGAGGAAAAAATTTAATTTAGATTGGGAATAATGTTTCACCGTGATATTTTAAAATAAAAACATTATGTTGGATAGAGTATATTATAAGAAAAACTGAGCATAGTTATCAATGTAACCTTGGATAAATTAGAATTTATTTTTTAAACAATATATTATCTACGAATTGATAATGATCTTTTATATAATTTTAGAACGTAAAAACATGGATAAAATTTATTCTATTCAAAAATTACATGTGTGTCACCTCCCCTACTTATTAAATGCCACCTCTCTCACCTCCTCTTCACACTCCCAATGCCTATTGAATTGTGATATACCTGAAAATATATATTTCATAAATCCCCCACAACATATTATAGGAAATTTATATCTTATAAATTAACACAAGGAATAGTTTTTTACACTCCCTTAATATGTTGTATAAGGAATAGTAAAATCCTTAAATGGTCATTTTTATTCATGTTTTTAATCCACCACATTAATAAAATATTAAACCATGATTAAATAATTTCCTTAGTATATAAATATATTTTTAGGTTTTTATTATATGTCATGTCCTACATCAATCACCTCTACTATCAAATGGGAAATAAATCTGTCGATCGTGTGTTTGGTAGACTAGTATTTCACAAAATATTGTAATTTTTTTTCCATCACCACCTCTCACATATGAATATAATTAAGTATTTAAAATATGTATATGATATTTCATAACAATAATATAAAACTATAATTATAAAATCATATCAAACATATTAACTAAAAAACTATTCAAAAAAAATTACATCGCATGTGTGGACGGTAGATTACCACCTTAAGAAAAGATGTGATGAATTTTTCCAAATTTGATTTTAATTTTAGGTTAAAAAAGATGTATTAAATGAATATTTTTATATATGAAATTATTAATATAATAATATCTATGTAAATCTCATATCACAGATTCCATTTTATATTCAATTTTGTGTAGTATATGATATCATTGTTCATGTGTACGTCAGAATAATTGTGACTCATTTTCACTAAAACACCACATGAAACATAATGTGAATAAATACAATAAATTTATTATATATATAAATCATAATAATTAATTTATAATTTTTGATATATTATTTACATTCCTTTAATTACATCCAATGTAAAAATGGAAACTATGTTCTTGTATACGTATGACATACTGTCTCCTTGAACAGTGTAATATATTTTCTATCTCTAACATGAATAGATAAATATAAATTCATTTATAATTAATATATAAGAAATTTATTTATAGGCAAGATTTATTATATTATTTATCCATGATCAATATAAATTTTTCAAATTTGTTGAACCAAAACATACATGAATGACACAGAATTATGAAAAAAATGTGATTTTTACCAAGAATTATTAATAAAAGTGTGAAAAAATTAAATAAGTATCTAATATTTTTTTAAGGTATGTGAATATTTATTTTTAATTGTTTTATAATAAACCTATATTTATTATATCATATATTTAGTCTCATATATGGGAAGAAGAACATTAGGAAAGGGTTTATCATCTCACGTTTACTTCTGTGAGACACACACCATATTCACCACTTATTTCATTTTTCTATTATATATAATTAACATTTATTATTTTATATTAGGAATATATTTATATTTATAGTATTTAATGTTTCATTATATTTATTTTCTATTATAGGTTTTTTAAATCAAAATGTTTCTGAGGATATAAGGGTTCATTTAAAAATATCATCTCTATTCGAGATTCTTTATGATTATGTCTCCAATGGGGGAATTAGTTAATATTTATATAAAAAACTGAATATATTTTATTCTTATATGTTTATTCATTAAAATATTGTCTATTAGAATCATTTTCCCCTATTTAGTACTTAATGGGACTGTGAAACTGTTTTTATGGAAAATATATTTTATTACTCAATTCGTTTGAAAAGTACATTTCTTATAAAACTGCATTTTGAAAATGTTTTCCAAAATGATTTTGAAATTTTATAAATGTTTTTATATTAAATTTTTATATATTTTTTTAGAAAATGTTTTGAGTTTAATCATCATGTCATTTCCAAAAAAAATCGCATTATCCTTTTAACCAAAATCTGAAAGGAATATATTCGTTAATGTGTATGACATAGATGTAATTTACCACCATTAAGACCACTAAATGTTTTAATGATTAAATTATATGGTTCAAATATTATTTTCAAAGATAATTATATTCAAAATATTTTTTCTATATTCTTTTAAAAGTTGATTTTAAATGTGGAAATGTCATTTACCTCATAAATAATTAAATTATATGTATATTGAATTTCAATTCCCCAACATCAAAAACTATTATTCTACTTTTTTCCCATTTGGAAAATATTATAATGGTACCATTATCATTACATCTCCAAATTTATTGTGATTAGTTTAAATTTTTTCTCTATTTTATTACCATTAAAAAATTACTAATGATTTTATATGATTATTTTTATTAATTTGGGTAAGTATAAACATTTAATATATGTTTTTCAATACAAAATTTTATGTTATAAGGGTTCACAAAATTCATGTAAAAATTTATTTTGAAATATTTTGAGAATGGTGGAAACTGTAATTACAAAGACACTCAATTCATTGGTAGCTCTCTTTAGATAAATCTGTTAAAATTTTTAAATTGGTTTTTACATACAGTTTTAATCATTATTACGAATCTCCTTGAAATTATATTTATTGTTTTTATAATTATGAAACCCCTCATCTTATTATTATCAAATGATTTCCATTTTTGGTAGAATACAAAATTTTTTCAAAGGATAATCCCATTTTATTGTATAAAAAATAAGGTTATATAATTATGAAAAATGTGTTTTTAAAGTAATACTATTTCCAATAAGCGAAAATCATGGATGATACATTGTTGGCCAAGTTAGATCATAAAAATTAATATTTTTATTATTTAATTGAACATCTAAATAATTTTCCTCATGATATTCATGCATTATAATGTTTTTCATTGAGGATATAGAGTCCATACAATTACATTTTTGGGCTATCATTTTCCTTGAAAGGTGAATAGTTCAATTTTTTACTTCTTCCATTACAATGGGGGAATCACATTAAATTAATAGTTTGGGGTATGCATATTTCACTAATATATAAACTAAAATGATTATACCAAGAACACCATCATCAAGGGATGCAGTGACGCCCCATGGAACAAAGAAGTATCCCATTACTGTATTTTTTTAATTTATAAAAATCACACCATAACAACGGAACCTATATTTATTCTTGATACACCATCAATGATCAATTTGATCTATAATAAAGGTTGGGTAATCAATATATATTCCATTGTCTCAGTAAGATGATGATAATTACCTATAATATCAAAACACATAAGCATAGTAAAATCCTTGGTGAAATTACCCGAGTGCCCAATTAGAGTTTCATTAGCCTAATTTAGATCATCCAGAACTTCTTTTTAAATCAATTATATATAGAAAATGGCATTAATAATTATACCATAATTTTTATTGGACCAGATTTCATGAACGAGTTATGATCATTATAAGATAAATATACTAATTAGATTATCAGAAATATTCATTCCCATATAAGAGAGAAGATTTTCTAGGATACTAATTGTTCAAGGCATTCGTATTGTAAAACATTTCACAAGTAGTTTTTATATGTATGTTGTTGTTACAAAGATTATTAATATGTGATTTAACACCTACCTATTATGATTACAAAATAACATGTCAGGAGGAGAGACTAATGGTAACATCCTAAATAATCATCATTTGGTAGCTTGTAGTACATAATTACCCAAGGGAGAACCTAGATGGAATAATCTATCCCATGATTAAAACCTTAACCCATCAATCAAATTTTCTCTACACACCCTCCCTATAGAAGGAATTTGATTATAAACACTATTTTGAGTTAGTTTCCCAAGGTATAGTACCATCCACATTAATGAATCTACAGTTTAAGATCAAACTGTTGATTTCATTATGAAGAACATAAAACGTGTTCTCTAATTTTTCTTTGTTCAACGAATTTGCCTCAAAATATATATCATGATAAATAAAAGTTTTCATAAGAAGAGTTATTTTTTAAATATTTAACAAAAAATTTAATGAATAATTGATGTTGTACAACCAAGGTGAATTAACTGAAATGACGATGTAATAATTTTTAAGAGCATTCCAAATAGTGGAGTATAAAAAATTAATGTTCCTAGATATGATTCTGTTTGAAAATATTTATCTCAAAAATGGATATCCTATGACTTGTAATTGATAAGTCTCTATATAAAATTATCTTGTAAACAATCATTGAATTAAAAAAGGTTTTTGATCCCAAGACCCCCATGATCAATCAGTATGGGTTATTATTCCCATGGGACCATAAAAATTGGTCCTTAAATAATGAATACACTTTAAGAAATTTGGTGATACATGTATTAGTACTCTCAATGAAAGGATATGAACATTAATAAACAATATAATAGTACTCAAATTTTGAGAAAATCATAGCTTTGATATCTCTAATATTTCCTTCAATCTATTATTTCATTCCATTCCAGGAAGCCAAATGATTTATGAACTGTATCATTGTTTTTGAAAAATAAATGACACGTGGTTTTCCTTAAAATATGGGGACATGAAAATAATTTAATGTAACAAAACCTTCCCTAATAACCAGTACAAAAATGATATCCACTATTCTAGCTATGGTAATTTTTTTTGAATGTATAGGACTAATTTCTTCCAACTGATTTCCAACCCTGATAATATGTCATAATGAATGAGAGCCTCAATGTTGTTATTTTTTTCTCACCTTGGATGAAATGGATGATGTCATAAGTGTATAATAAATTTGCAGGAGAAGAAATTCCCTTATAAGCTCTGATGGGATTATATTTATTTTCATTGACGACATTGAGAATGATTCATCTTAGAAAATCCTCAGAAATGAAGATGATAATAGGTGAAAGAAGATTACTTTTCTTAACACCTCTAGTACATGTAATGTATCTCACAAGGGATCAATTGATAATAACTATGATATGTTCTAAAACACAGAGATTTATATCCCAATTAATAATGGCGTTCTCATAGAAAAAATATTTTCTATTTTTTGTTTATGAATGTAATTTTAATATCAAATAAGTTTGTAGTGAACTGATACTACTAAACTATAAGTTACATTGGGATGTGATCACTTTTATCTAGTTACATTATAATAATGTATCCATTGGATCTGGTAATCTATAGTTAGAGTAATTATATATCATGACCCACCTTCACCAAGATGAGGGAAGGGATAGAAAATTGCCAGACCCTTCCTTCATCATGTTGATGGAGAGAAAATGACCCTCATAGTCCCACCTTCAATAGGACCTAGAGTGGTGACTTGATCCTAGAGTATAGAGTCACATTTAATATAGAACAAATTACCATTTTCATTTTGTAGAATCAGAAGATGCGATGGTAGAAACCCAAAAAAATCGAAGTTGAAGGTAAAAATAATTCCAAAACCCACTCCCATATGCATGTTCCAAGGTAAACCCATACAAAGTACAAGAGAAATTTAAAGGGAATGTACCAAAAGAAAAGGAAAAATGCATCAACAACTGTTCCAATCTAAAGCGCAAGTACGATCCCACATAGCCTGTGATGTCCTCTAGGAATCAAGAATGTAGTTTTATACACATAGGTTATGTATACACGTATACTCAGTAGGGAAAAAATAAAAGATCTCATGAACATGTGGTGAGACATTCTAATTCCATGTGATAAAGAAGAGGTAACCAAAACCACTAGAAAAGAAAACTATCCACCCAGCCTCACCAAGGCACACTCCCCAAACAACACATGTCTGTTAAGGTAATAGTAACAACACATTGATATTTGGCTACCCTGCACCACTTTCCCACTGGAAATTGATGACATCCTATGCATCAGACCTCCCCTGCCATTTCTAACTATTGTCCCACTACCACCTCAAGGACAACCATATGGGCCACCTCACCCACTTATCACGCATGAAGAAACCTCGACCACCACAACCACGCATCCCACCTGCAATTAGCTGGCCCACAATAAGAATAATTGACCAGGCCCACAGCCACTGAGGACAAAACAACCACCACCACACCCTAAGACACATGTGCTTCATCCTGAAGACACTTTAGAAACAACATGCACATAAAAACCTGTGGCAGCCACCAAAACATACACTACCTGAAGACTCATAGGATAAAATAGACCACAAGCCATCACAACTATCCCCAAGAGTCATGGACTAATCAGAAGAGGGAGAATAAAGGAGCTAATAACCAGAAAACCAATAGGATGTTGGAAAAAACTCCCTTCCCCATGAAATGTATGTGTGTGGCATGAAGTTATCTACCTGGGTGGGGTGTGAATAAGAAACAAAAAAACATAATTTATACGTATATGTAAATAAGAACTCATCCGATCATAAGGGTTCTAAAACCATACCATATACAAACACCATTTTCACAATTTGTTCATGCATGAAAGCACAATAACCACAACCAGAGCACCACCCATTCATGTTATCTTGTTCAAGTTATTACATTCATGCATTCCATAATTACCATGAAACTAACAGTCATAACCACAATAAAAAACAACAACTGGAATGGAGAAGGAAACAACCAAATATAAATTTTAGGATTCACACCCAGTTCTCTAATAATTTAACAACAACAAAAGGGACATTTGAGATCCCTCGATGTAGTAGAACAAAACCAAGCCCCAATATATTGACCAGACAGAATTAGATCCACAGACCATCAACTGAACAATAGTGTATCCCATCCCCATCCCCATCACCCCAAAATCATCATGTAGAAAATTTATTCTTATTATCAGAACAGAACAATTGAGTTTATAGATTTATCCACATCATTATATCATGTTATTTCCTTTCATTTTGTTAATAAAGGTGATCACAGAAGGATTTTTATTCATTGGTAATCCATTTAATCAACTGAGTTTACATGATTAATCAATTTCTATTTTACATCCATTCAATAACAAGATTATATAGAAAGACAAAGGTTCATTCATGCAAAATAGTGTACCACCAACAACCATGATTTTTAGTGGGAATAGGTCCATATGATTCTTGATTTATTAAAAAATGAATACAACATCATCATCCTAAAACACACCCCTTAATTATTTATTAACCATTTATTGTCTTCTTTAAGGTATTGTTTCATCCCCTCCCTGAGGAAACATTATCATACCCACCCTGTATGATAAAAAAAAGAGAGACTAAGGAAGACCCAAACTGGATGATCAATGATAGATGTTTTCTCTTCTCAAGCTAGGAACTATAGATTCCTGAGATGTAGAATTATATCTCCAAGGACTCCAAGGGTTAGCAGGAAATGCACCAGAACTGGCACACGATTCATCTCCATAACAACGACTCAAAATACACCAAGAGAGAGGAAAAAGAAAATAAGATACGATGTCGACTTAAAAAAGGTTGTATCATACTAATTGGGAGAATACTTCGATGTAAATAAAAGACATATCATGGCTCAACCATGCGGTTGAACAATTTCACATGTTGGGATTAATTGATATTTAATAATTATCTTCAGAGAAATTGAAGATAACGACCACAAGTTAATAGATATATTTTAGACTAATAAAAACTTGTAGCAAGGAGAACCTATAAAACACAACAAGGTGTGACACCCAGTGAAAATTACAAACATTTTGATAACTGAAGGGTTACCCAACTAATGGGGGTTTAAAACATATTTTATTGCATTTAAATGTATTTGTAAAAGGTATTAAAACATCATTATGTCAAAAGATACGTTACCATGCTGAAACTAGAAGGACCTAAAAAACAGGGATGGACTCACACTTATGTGAGTCACTGGTGCCCTGTCATAGTCGCACTGGAACCATCACCTTGGAACCTATGCCAATTGGAGCTATGGATGACCCATCAGTTCCACAAACCCATCAGGGCCACTGACTCCAAACGGTGCCACTGATTCTCATCAGTGCCACCAATACCAATCGGTGCTATCGACACTCATCTGTGCCACTGATGCTGATTAGTGCCACTAATTCTCATTGACACCACTAACACCCATGGGTTCCACCGATGACCATCAGTGCCACTAATTCTAATCGGTGCCACCGACGCCCAAACGTGAAATTTAGAAAACACCTTAACGAGTCATCAATAATCCCCAGGACACTCCAAACACCATAATTTAGAAATATAAGGACCAAAAGGGTCCTTTACATTACAGTAGATACCTTTCAAATTATTATCATCCTCGAGAATTTAGGATAAACCCAATGAAATGAGGGGGGTCCGAACAACAACCTCGTAGGTCACCTCTTATAGAAAACCACCCTAGAGTCATTTGATAGCTAAAACAAACTCAATATCTAGGAAAACATCTCTCTCGTTTACCTTCTGAACAACCACAAATACAATACCACTCTTCTACCCTAAGTAACAACACATCATAAAAGGCATAACTCTCCAGATATATGGATTAGGAAGTCTGATCCCCCATACTAAGATGATATCAACTTTGGGTGGAAATGACTCACCCAAAAGTGTTTAATTGCATCCAATTTAATATATCATGAGTTGGGATCTGTTACTCTCCTCCCCAGAGATAGGACACTCTTAACACATATTCATAAAACAATGGAAACAAAACATATCGTAGTTAATAAGGTCATGTGTTGCATCATAATCAAGTACAAAACAAAATAGAACGAAAATCAAAATTGCTCTTGGTACTGGGTGGGCATTTATGCTTTCTATTACTAGGTACTCTCATCGATTCCACCATGTCTCCATTGCACAAGAACCAAGGTAATGGTACACCCATGAAGCAACTTCTCATGAAGATCTTCGATCCTCACTAGTTGTCGCATTAACATTGCATCATCCTCGATATCTAGCTCTCCCTGGTTGAAGACATGTGAATCATCGTGTAGATACTAATAGATCTGAGACACATGGTAGACATCATGCACCCTATGTAGTGGCATTGGTAGAACCAGCTGATAAGCCACTTCACTGACCTTCCACAACACCTTGAATGGTATGAAGAACCTAGGAGAAATCTCACTCCCCCTACCGAACCTATGCTTCCCACTCCGAGGGGAGAACATTAAGAATATGTGTTCCCGAACCTCAAACTCCAACAGTATCCTCCTATGGTAGGCGTATGACTTATTTTGATCCTAATAAAACATCATCCTCTCACACACAGTCTGATCCTTCTCTATGGTGCCCTGCACCACCTCTTGTCCAAGAATTTTATTATCCCAAAAATCTATCCAGAACATAGGTGAGTGACATGGTCTCTGTAAAAGGATTCAAACAGATACATGAAAAAGGTAGATTGATACCTGTTGTTTTTGGAAAACTCCACTAGTGTAAATTGTCATGCCCATGATCATATGATGTCTATAACATATTCCCACATCATGTCCTCCAACATCTAGATGGTCCTCTCTATCTTCCCATCCGTTTTAGGGTGGTACACATTCTTGAGGTGTATCTATGTGCCAAAATCATGTTTCAATACATTCTAGACTCATGAGGTAAACCGTGTAACTTGATCTGAGACTATGTACCAAATATCTTCATGCAACCACACCACCTCATCCATGTACCTCAGTGCTAAGGCATCCATGACACTCGTCTCCTTGATTTACTGGAAGTGATTTGATATCATCAGTTGGTCAAACACCACCAAGATAGCATCAAATACCCCTTCAACACTGTGTAGTCCCATGATAAAATCTATTGAGATGTTGTCCCACTTCCACTATGTAATTTCTAAAGGCTGCAATAGACTGCTCGTAACACTGTGCTCAACCTTCACCTACTGACACACAAGAAACTTTTCCACAAACCCCGCCACTACCTATTTCACCTCATGCAACCAAAACTGACACTTCATCCCTCAGTACATCTTGTAAACTCTTGGGTGTACCTCTAGGTGTGAGTTATGGTAACCACCATAAAATTTATCATGCAATGTTGTTAGAAAAAACAATGTCCCGTGGAAAATCATCCGACTATGACCATCTTCCGACCATCATTTCAAATCATCACCTTGTCTAACACGATCGAACATAGCTTTAGCCTCTATGTCCCCTAACTATGACTCATCAACCTTATGTACCATGAAATAATTAACCATCATCTAGAACTAGAGCCCTTATCATCCTTTACCCTTGCATCCTGGTGCATGGAAACTAACTCCACCACCGCCTTCCAAGAATCAGCTGATTCTCGAACCACATATTCTGTGAATTCTCACTCAAGGAATCATCCAACCCATTCCCCTTACCTAAGTTGTAGGAAATATTGAAGTTGTAGTATTTAAATAACTTCATTAACCACTTCTTTATCATGTTCAGGTCACACTGGGAGAATATATACCTAAAGATCTTGTGATCTCTAAAGACCACAATGCACTCCTTGATAAGGCAATGCCACCCCAACTTCATCACAAACACTACTGTTTCAATCTCTAGGAAATGGGTAGAATAGTTACATTCATGAGGACATAACTTCCTAGACACATATGTGATCACTCCCCACTGCAGCATCAACACACATCCCATTCCTTGGCCTGAAGAATCACATAACACATCAAATGCTACCCCTTCTTCAGAAATCCTTAACAATAGGGCACTAACCAACTTCACTTTCAGATATCTGAACGCTTCCTGTCACATCTCACTCTATATGAATCCCTTTTATTTCTTGTTCCTGTCTTTCTAAGGTAATGTATCTCAAGAGATGTTAGGAATGAACATCTGGTAGTAACCTTATAGACCCATTAAACTACTAACTTTCTTTATGTTATTGGGTGATGATTGATAAATAACCACCTAGACCATTGATGGGTCCACTACTATTCCCTATTAGGACACCACTTGTCCTAGAAATCTCACCTCTCGTGTCCAAAAAATTCACTTGGACAACATCTCATAGAGTTAGTGCTATCAAAGGTCCTCTAAAACCATCATCAAATGATTGGTGTGATTCTCCTCTTATATTGAGTATACCAGGATGTCTTCAGTAAACAAGACTATGAGAGGATCTAGATACTCATGGAAAATTGAGTTCATGAGCTGTATGGGCATGGATGGTGCGTTCGTTATGATAAACGGCCTGACCATAGACTCAATGTGCCCATATATTCACATCAATGTAGTCTTTGAGATGTCACCCTCCTTAACCCTCAATTGATGATATATCAATCACAGTTTGATCTTAGAGTACCATCCTGCTCCCTTCAACTGGTCAAAAAGGACATCGATCCTTAGGAGGGGGTAACGGTTCTTGGCCATCATCAGATCCATCCATTGGTAGTCTATATACAGCCTGAGATCGTTGTATTCCTTCTTTACGAACAAGACTGGAGCACCCCTTGGGGACACGCTCGATCAGATAAAACCCTTATTCATCATATCATCAATCTGAATCCGTAACTACCACAACTCAGAAGGTGACATCTAATAGAGAGCCATCAAAATCAGACAGGCTACAAGATGACTGTCTATCCAGAACACAACATCACATCGAGGGTGTAGAATCCCAACCTATCCAGGGAAGATGTCAAGGAATTCACTGACACCCCCTGAGACTTCCACGATCTCCATATCTACTGAATCCACTAACAACACAACTAACGGGAAAATAAGGGGATCCACTAACTGACTACCCACCTAGAAACCTCGGTTGCCGACAAAAGCCACAAGTTGTCTACCCATACATCAAAACAAGACCCTTATATAGATTTAATAGTTAATTGAACACATAGAGAACAACAATTAAATTCCTAAGATGACATCGTATGGCTGCGTATGTAGCAAAAGAAAATTCCCACCTGACTAATGTGGCCCTACCATAAGTCTACATCCACAAAAAACATAAGACAAGATGGTCTGACTTCTAAATGGCATACTCAATACAAGGGGAATATGAAGACTCTATGCCTCTAGACCCAGATCATGGGATAGACTTGGTGAAACCAAAGAGTGTCAAGCACCCGAATAAAACAAAGAACATCCAAGAGTACTAAACAAGATGATCGTACCTCAAATGACATCTTACCCTGCTAAAAAAGCTACCTATAAGGCATGAAACTTCCCATGACCATCTCCTCTACCCCTCGACTGTCGGCTGCCTCCCAAACCATTCCCTGGTCTTGGTCTTAGAGGAGTTCCATGAGGTTGGCCTCCTATTGTAATGAATCCACTTAGAGAACTGGGACCTCACTATCCCTACTGCGGCTACGACAAGGTCCTGGATGGAAACTACTACTGATAAGGGGGGTTGTGTACCTTCTAAAATCCACTATACATCACTCGTTCCACAAACTGATTCAAAATGTGGCCATGACATCCAAAGATGAAGAACCTCGGTCCTAGGCTTGCAGTGAAAGGGAGAAGACTGGGAGATAAAAACTAAAATTTCTTAGGCCTTCCCTCCACCGTTCAAAACCTGGATGGCCCTGATTCTCAAGGTCTACTTCTAAAGGCCTTTTCATTTGACGAACACATCTATCTACCCTATCATGGCCTACCTCCCTGTGTGTGGTTCCTCTCCACCACTTTAGCCTTATTCTTAACCTCCATGAACTTCGGTAGTGTGAAGGGAGTAACAAAATACTAAATAGAATTTCATTGTGCCCCCTCTAAACATCTCACTAGAGATACCTCATTCGGAAATAGTTTTAGATAAAATCAATGAAGATCGTGGAACTTGATCCCCAAATCACTCACTAAAATACTCCTCTACAAGAGGGAGAGTAACTCCTACCTCTTCTCAGCCTTAATCGCAGAAGAAAATAATTACACCTAGAACCCCTTCTTGAATTCATCCGACAAAATATCACCATCCATTATCTCAACGAGGTAGAGTGTCCACCACTAATGGGATTATCACCTTATATGACTGATTTTCAACAGAACATAGTTCTTATCCAGAGCCCAGATCAAGGTGAATGCTATCACCAAATCCTTGATCCAACTTTCAATATCCATTTCTGAGACTCTACCCTCATACATCTCATGGGTTTTCTACTGAAAGAAACGAAGTGTCTTCTACCACTATTGAACCTCCTCCTCTTGATAAGTCATCCACTTATTATCCAGATAAGCCTTTGTGGACTTGATCTTTCACACTACTTATGGTCATCATATAGGTGCCATATCTGCAATGTATACAAGTAATTCCTAAGCCCGAGTATTGTCGATGATTTATTTTAAATGTTTCCTAAAATTTTTATTTATTTAAATTTTCAAAATACCCTGAAAATATAAAAACACAAGTAATTATGATCCATACACCATACTAGGGTTTCTACAATGTAATAAGTATTTTCATACTTAATCTTTCGGTAGGTCTAGAGTTCGTTTATCGGATCACGGTCCCCCTAAAATATATTGTCCTAATCAGTCTTCCCAAGACTATTTCACTCACAAAGATTTCCCAAAACAGTTTCCCTACCATCCATTGAAATCCTTTCTGTTCCTAATCCCATGGTCCATCATGTCTCTCAACCATCTCCTCTAATACCATTCTATCATGACGTGCCTTCACCAAGATGAGGTATGTGACATCAAACAACAAGACCCTTCCTTCTTCAAGTTGAAGGAGAGATAATGACCCCATGAGCCCCACCATCAATAGGCCCTAGTGTGGAGACTAGAACCAAGGGTATAGAATAACACGTAATATAAAATCCATTATCCTTTTTTTAGTTGGAGTAGGATATACAATGGTAGAAACCCAAACAACTCTAAAAATGAAGATAAATGTAAAGCCAAAACCCACTCCCATATGCATGTTCGAAGGTAAAACCATAAAAAGTACCAGAAAAATCCAATGAGAAAGTACCAAAAGAAATGAAAAGGGCAATAATAATTGTCCCAACATTAATGATAGTACATCCTCACATGGTCCCCAATGTTTTCATGGAAATTTGAAAGAATTTTACACACATTCAGTAAGTATACAAGTATTCTTAGTAGTGAAATACAAAAATATCTTACGCACAAGTGGGGAAGAATTATAATGACCCGTGAGAATGTAGAGGTAACCAAAACACCATGAAAGGAAACTATCCACCCAGCCACACCAAGGAAAACACCCCAAATAATGTAAGACAGTTCAAGTAATAGTAATAGTATATCAATATTTGGGTACCCCGCACTGCTTTCCCACAAGTTATTGAAGACATCCTATGTGTCAGACCTCCCTCACAATTTCTCATTGTATTCCCACTAACGCCCCAACAACAACCTTATTGGACACCTCAACCATGTATCCCACCGGTAGAAACCATGCCCCCCACAACAACACATCCTGACCACAAACATGTGGTCCACCACAACCATACGTGACTATGCCCACAGACACCTCACCCAGAACAACTACTGCCATGCCCAAAGACACCTGGGCCTTATCCTGAAGACAGTTGTGAAAAAACATGCCCACACACCCCTGGTCCAACCACCAAAACATACCCTGAAAAATGTGTTGTAGGCTAAAATGGACCTCTGGCCTTTACAGCCTACTCGAAGAGTCTTTTTCTACCCAGGAGACGGTGTAGAAAGAGGCTAAAAACTATCCACCCAATAAGATGTTGAGAAAAACACCCTCCCCCATGAAATGGGGGTGTCTTAAACAATGTGGTCAACTTGGGTGTGGTGATAATAATAATCACAAAAACTAAATTTGTACTTATAGGTAATCAAGCACTCATCCTAAACTATGGCATCCAAAAAAATCCCATATAAAATTAACCTTTTTAGAATCCATTCATGCCTAAAAGCACAACAAACACAAATAGTGCACCACCCATTCTTTTTATCAGGTTTAAGTGATTACATTAAATCATTCCTTCAAAACTAGGAATCTAAAATGCATAGCCACAAGCCAAAAAAATATGCTGGACTAGAGAAGAAAACAACCAAACAATAATTTAAGCATTCACACATGTTTATCTTGTAATGTCACAATAACGAAAGGGATCTGTGAGATCCCTAGAAGTACTAGAACCAAACCAAGACCTACGATATGTCCCCACATGGCCTCAGATCCACCAACCAACAACTAAACAATAGGGTATCTCATCTCCATTCATACCACTGAACATGTATCAAGCAGAACATGTTTTCTTATTATCAGAACAAAACAACAAACTTTTCAGATTTAACAACACCATTGATCATGTTCCTTCCATTCATTTGGATAATCGAGGTTATCAAATAAGGATTAATATTCATTGGGAATCCATTTTTTCAAGCGAGTTTATGTGATTAATCAGTTTATATGTTACTTCTATTAAATAAAATCTTTATTTAGAGAAAAAAAGGATCAATTGTGCATAATAAAGGAGCACAAACATCCATGATTTTCAGCGGGCATAGGCCCACACAATTCCAAACATATGTAAATAAAAGATTATAGCATCATCATCATCATCATACACACCCATTAATTATTTAGAAACCAATTATTAACATTGTTAAGGTTCAGTTTCATTCTCCTCTGAAGAAACATTATCATACCCACCCCGCATGAAACATAGTAAAGAGAAACTAAGGAAGACCCAACCTAGATGATCAACGATCAAAGTTATCTCTTATCGGGCCAAGAACTGGATATAAAAAACTTTTAGAAGAAGATATCCTAGGAATCCAAGGGTGATAAGGAGAGGATCCAACACTGTCATATGATTTTTCTTCGGAAGCACTCCAAACGCACCAAGGGAGAGCGAAAGGAAAAGAAGAGATGATCTCATCCTAAGAAAAAAGAAATATCCTAAAAAATGTGAGACAATTTTGAAGTACATAATAGCTGAATCATGGCTTCAACACATGGTTGGTATGTTTCACACATTGGGATTAATTGAGATTTAATAATTCTCTTTGGAGATAGTTGATATAAAATATGCGAATTTAATAGATATATTTTAAACTATGAAAAATGTGTACCAGGGGAAAACTATAAAACCCAACAAGGTGTGACACCCATGAAAAAGGCCACATGTATTGATATCTAATGGTTAACCCAATTAATGACGGTTAAAAACATCGTATACTTCTTTTAAATGCATTTCTAAGGGGTATTAAAACACTTTTACATCAAATGATATGTTACTGGGGTGAAACTGGAAGGTCCTAGCACTGTCGCCCTAGAACCTTCACCCTGGAACTATTGCGGATTGCTGCTACGGATGACCTATGAGTTCCACTGACCCATTGGTACCACCATCTCCCATCAATTTCACTGATGCTCATCAGTTCCACCAACACTCATTGGTGCCATCGATGCTGATTGTTCCCACTAATGCCCATCGGGGCCACTGAAGTCCATTGTCGCCATCAATGCCCATCGGTGCCATCGATTCATATTGGTTCCACTGATGCCCATAAGTACTATCGACTCCCAAACTTGAAATATGGAAAACTCCTTAATGAGTCACTGATGGTCCCCAAGACTCTCCAAACACCCGAACTTGAAAAAGTAAAGGACCAGGAGGGTCCAAGACATTACAATATGCAATACTTTTTCTTTTTCCACTTAGATATTTCTCTCAAGCATGATACGTATTAGACATACCAATATTCAATGTTAAATGATACATATGGAACTAAAAGAGAACTAACACCCATATATCAAAAAAATCATTAAGATAATAATTGATGTTGATTATCATATAAGAATCCCACAAGTTTATCATAATAGAAGACGTGATCATTTATCACCTCTACCTATAACTCTATATATTTTGAATCCTCACCCACTACATCCAGGATTATAGTACTATCTTCTATTACAAGAAAACACTACTACCAGACTCACCCATATCAAGATTCATCATAGAAAACTCATCTTTCAATTTCTAAGAATCCCTATAAAAAATACTCATGACTTCCCGATCTGTTCATAATTAATTACAATACCTTTTATTTCCATATTGGATATCTCAATATTATAGTATTAGAAGAGAATCATATATAATATTTATAAAAATTCAGATCACAATATGATAAAATATATCTCGGTCTCTAGTTATCTATGAAGATAGTAAATCTATAGAAACCCATTTAATTCCACTAAAACATCATATAAAACAACACTTTTAGAAATTAAATATCATAGATGTAATGGTTATTATCATAGAGATGTAAAATACTATACTCACATGAAATTACTACACCCAGATTCTTCAGGACAAATCACATTCATTGACAAGATGTTTAATAGAAAACTTCAAAGATCATTTCATTCTTTAGGAAACTACAAAAGGGAGAACTGATGAAAAACCCATATAGTTAGTCAAAATATGTTACACACTTTTTTTTCTAAAGTGTTTCACCTTACTATTATTTTTATTCAGTAGGGATATAATCAATGATAAAGTATCCTGGAATCAATAATAATTGTTTTTGAGGAAATGGAAAATACAGACCTCTATAATATTTTTTTGTTTCGCATGAACTAAAAAAATGATCTGGCAAAGAATAACCACTTTTCCTTATCAAAATAGGATATGACTATAAAACTTTACCTCAAATATGTATTTAAGGCTCTTAGACACATATAATTGAGTTGATTATGATGAATGACTTGAAAAGTTTAAAAAATTGTTTAACATTGTTGTTTTTTAACTATGTGTACATAAAAATTTCATTGATTAACTATACATCCAAATTATCCAAGAACAGAATTAACATAGAGTCCATGATTCCCATGAATATATATGGTGTATTGATGACACTGAATGAAATAAATATAAACTTCAAAATTCCACAATGGTATCTAAATAAATATTCAAAATATCTTCATCCATTACCCATATATAATGATAGACATACAACCAATAAATCTCAAAAAATTCGATAATTCCATTCAGCTCAATAAGAAATCATCTATCCTAAGAAGATGATAATGATCCTTGATCATAACATAGTTCTAATGTAGGTATTTTATATATTACTAAAAAGTATGGTTCATTTTCTTAGAGAGATAAAAATAACGCAGATATAGAGTAATGATAAGTTATATGATACCCTTTTGTATCAAATTATCAATATGAATTCTCATCCCCAATAGATTAGATTATTCTGTCCAATAGGAAAAAGGATAAAACTATGTGGATTTAATATAAAACTCTATCCTAAACATGATATCACATCATGGTAAAAACATATATAAAATACTTATTACACCTAGGATAATCTAACATATATGATTTTTTTTAATCCAGTAATAGTTCAACTAGTTGAGATGATAGAGGTCATCCATGCTTATGTCCCATATAATAGACTCTATTGGAAATAAAAAATGCATACCAAACTTATAAATACTAAAAAAAACTCATATCCAAAATAATAGATGAATATAGGTGTACTATATTACTAGTTGATTCAAAAATTTAAATCATGTGGTTGGGTTTTCTATGTGAAGAATTACCATTTTTATTGATGTTTCACCAAAATCATCTCAAACCCCCATTATATATCTAACAGATTGAGCTATCCTGCAACCAACGTCTTTAACACCAGGGCCACGAGGTTCCAATCAACCTTTTTTCAAAATTCACAAACAAACGAATGTGAAATTATTAAATACAATTATCATATATCAAGCAAAAATATGAAGAATAAGATAAATAGATCATAATTCAGATAATCTATGGATTTTATAGTATTACAATATAGATTGCTAGAAACTAATAGAAACAAATTCATCATCCACAATAGCCTTAATTATGACCACTATTCTATCCATGGTTAGGCCCATGTTTCTTACGATGGGGAACACAATGAGATTTTCCTACTCTTTCTCAGCTACACTAATCAATTCTCTACTAACAGTTGAACTGATAATGACTATAAGGTAACATTGGTTTAGGATAAGGAGGAAACTATTTTTCGAAAACTAAAATGATTATTGATGATGGATGATCACTAGAATCACTAAAAAATGACCTCTATATGAAAAAATAGAAACAAAGCTATCTAAAAAATGAAAAGGGGTGATATCTCAAAAAATGTGTGAGGAATAATATTGAGTCCTACTGCCTAGTAATAAGAATATCATCTTTCATGATATATGATATCATAAATTATAGTTATTTTCGTTTGGAAACATGAATGGATCTGCAATTATAATGACTCCAATATAAAATTCATCCTCTCAATATCCTTAAAATTGTTTTACACCTCCTGATATGTAATTAATGTGAATTAGGTTACCCTATCTCAAATGATGATATCTAGATCCCCATTTAAAAATCTCACCCTTGAATCCTCATTGGGAAATATTTTGGGAGAAAAGTATTCAATTTCATTGATTCAAATATTGAGATCATACCTACTCATTATTCATTTGGAGAAACATGGACTACACTTTATTTTCCCCCTACGTCATTAATAAAAGAAAATCATTTTGATATCTCCACTTCGAATAATCCCTTGATACCTATACACCACTTCACACATTATTTAACATGATACCCCACTAGTTCACTTCCACAATGATCCAAATAATAGCCAATCAGGACCATTAATCATTTTTAGTATGGATCATGATAATGTCTATAAAAAGATCCTTAATCTTGTACAAGTTTTACATATCAATGAAATTATCCCTATATTTCCAATCTTAGATATTGGATCTCACACAATGTACTCCTCTAAGAATCACTCACATTTATAAATTCCACTATTATATAGTGAAGATGATTATTCTGTCTTATGTAACCATCCTAGGACACATGCGTACGGTAACCAAAAAAGATATATAAGAAAGAAAACAATCTTATTTTCTTAATTGCATAAAATTAATGATATGATCATTTAATAAGATTCATCTTCACATTAAAAAAAACCTCCGAAAATTAAACAATGTAAAAAACATACATGATTCATGAACCAAATCTATGTATGTACCATACTATTATAATTATCCTAGTTGATATTTTTAGTATGCTTTATTTTCTATGTGTTAGATCATAGGGGGAATAATATCCTATGTCATAGTCAAAATCCTACGATACATCAAACACTATTTGATATATACTATTCATCCACCAATCATATGAAATAATCACTAGATCCTAACTCTAGTACTATCCCAAAACACATCCATAGCCTCGATACCAATTTTTCTGGACCTTACCTAACATGAAAACCCTCATGCACCTTTAATGTGGATGACATTGACCCCTGAATCATACCATCAATAGTATATGGGTTGAAAACTATTACTATGTGTATAAAACACATATTTTTAGGCATTTCCAACATATACCCTGGTATCTCATTAATAAAAAAATAAATTACCATAATAAATTTAATTAAAAACCCAAATCACATATTGCATATGACATTATATAGTTAATAAGGTCTATAAATAAAATAAAAAAATAGAACTCCTAAGAATGTAAATTTAAGTGAAACCCCAAGAACCAAGCTACTAATTTTTATCATGGTCTAAGAATCCATCATGGAAGAAGGTAAAATAAATTTATATATATTAGGGTGGGGATACATGATTAATAAGTTTTATCCTCATCATTTCAACTCTTGGTAACATCAGAGACAATTGATAATAATTATGTGAATAAACAATAGAATAAAATCTTACATATATTGAATAAACTATGAACTAACCTCACCTAGTCTCTATCTCCCAATATAAAATCCATGTACAATAGTATAAATATAAATGAATATATTTAACAAAAACCCTTTGATCACTTCCCCAATGTTTTATCCCTCTCATTACATAATGAAAAACATAATGGTTCTCCATATCCAATCAATAACCATATTGAATCACCTAATATATTATGTCACAATCATATATCACATACCAAAACCATATCATGATCCTAATATTTTCTCCCACCATAAATAATATCCCAATTTATGGTGTGCTCAATTATAGTTTGGTATCTTGACCATGAATGACATAAATATTATTCCCTCATCAAACAATGCACTACCACCATCATATGTATTCATCTCATTATAAAAAAATATGTTTTTATGTGACATAGTATATCATTAGTAAATTATAGCATGTATGATTATGCCTACTATGATCCATCACAAACCTTAACCCAATTATAAGGAAAAGAATGGGAGATTAATTAGATGGACATTAGTTCCCTTGAAAACGATGATATTTGGGTGATACACATGGAACCCAAAAACATTCATTGTTGTTATAGTTATCCAACACAAGTTAGGTGAGTATAAAATTCAAAATGAAATATCCTATTAAAGTCCACACCTGAAGTACCAAACCATAAATGAACAGAAATGACCAATAATCCTTTCTACATCATCAATAAATTAAGTAGAAACATATTTCACCTATTTTCAAAAAACCAAACACATTCCCCTAAAAAATAGGTAAATAATTTTCATAGCACTCATTTTTATTATATATTTATCTATTTCTTGAAATACAATTAAATGAAACATATTTCATTTGATATGAAAATAATTAAACAAATGTATTGATAATCCATTCATTAATTTTCAACATCATTAATTTAATCATTTACCCATGATTTTAGTAAAAACTAAATATCAATAGCCTCTTATAATTTAATTATAACCCATATATGTTACCATATTATTTATTTCTATCCAAATTTATACACCTTATAAAAATTCTACCACATCACTGTACAATTTTATAGTCACTATGCCATCCTCTACACCTCCCATGGAAAAATTAATCATAACTCATCCTTTCTCCCACTAATAGGCATGTGAACCCATTATAACCATCATAAAATGGCCACTATAACATTAATATTACCATCCATGTCGAGACATGTACCTGTACTCCCAGATATGATGTGAAATAAAAAAACATTAACAATTTTATTTAATACCAACTATATATTCTCGAGAAAAACTATCCCTTAAATATATTACATAAATAAAATAATGCATCACATACATTCCTGTCTCTTTTTTGGTTTATAGAACTAGATAAAAAGGGTATATTATTAAAAATATCATGTCATTCAAAATTAGAGGTAATTTTATTTTAACTATATAAGAAACTAAAAAATCCATAAAAATCCATTAGCATCTCAAAAAATTCTCCACACCAGCAATTATTGATAATTTATATGGTCCTATAATAATTTCATAAATTATGCAAATTGAAACAAATGATTTAGGGATCTAAAAATATTGGTATGGATACAGTTAATTGAGATTAATAAAATGTCATATTTTAGTATAATATTTTTATAAATAATATTGTTGGAATATAAGAAAAAAAATAATCCATAATATAATGAAACTAGAATAATAATATATCCATGGATAACAATGAAATTTAAAAGATCTTATGGATTATAATAACTGCTTCTATAGTGATTAAATTTATAAAGAAATATATATAATTTCAAGCCCAAATCCTAGATGTTGTGATCGTAGACATCATGATCTTATCATTAAATATATTTTTATGGAAATTTTTTATTCTATGTAGGAATACAAAAAAATACCCAAGATAGTATTTATAATGATTCCAATTACTAAAATAATGGGATACATTAATTATGACCCACTAATCATTATTTATTTCAAATTTATTTTTTAAATCTGATGTTTAAAAAAATTATATTTTAAACTCTTATAATAATTATCTAGATTGGATTAATAAAATATTGAATGACAATAAATTTTACCATGTTAATAAAATGGATAAAATTATCATAACTCAAGATGAAAAAGAAGTTTGAATGTTAAAGAATACATAATCATATTTTATTTGTAAATAAGATACATCCATATTGTAAAAATAAATATATATATTTTAAAAAAAATACCAATTTGATAAATGTAAATGCATTCTATGTACGCATCCCTCCAACATACAACATATAGAGTATAAGGAAATTGTTATGTTAATAATTTATGGAATTAATATAATAAATAATTTTTATGTATATGAGAATGAATGATAACCAATACAAAATGACAGGTTACTCTTAATTTACTAGTATGTAACCTTATATAAGAATTATTGATAATGTTGTTGTGGAGGGTACTTTTGATGTGTTCGGTTATCAATAAAATATAATAATTGAGTTTAGTCATTTTAAATTGTAGGAGACCAAAGAAATAGTAGAAAACCCCCTTATTGGGGTTTGTAAAGAGCATGTGAATTATCCAAATCATATACTCGAGGTGTTTATATCTAGTTTTGTAGTCCTTATTCCACTCATCATGCACCACAGAAATGATTGAGTTGAAATGTGATCATAATTTTTTAGGATTATTACCCATTTATGTGTATGTTTGCTAGACACATCCAGTAGGTAGTATCTAGCTCGGAGTTCATTTATAGGGAAATCACATACTCAACAAATTAATAAATTTTAGATTTTTTTGATTATGGAGATCATTGGAATTGTTTTTAATGAGGGAGAATTACATTTTCATATTATTGAATTGGTGGTAACTTCCATGATATAAAAGCCCAATGGCATTACAATGAAGGTTTTTGATTAAAAATGGATGATGTGGAATGATAAATCATATGTTGTCATATTCATGGCCTAATAAAAGAACAATAATGACACGGAAAATTATGCTCCCATTAAAATAATAAAAAATTTATAATGTGAAAACAAATTCAATGTAATATGTAGAAATGGTATTATAACAACTCAATTCTAATTAATAATAAATGAGAAATATTGGAACCCCTTATTTTTCAATATAACTTAATAAAAATTTTAAGTACTCCTTAGAACCACAGGAACTCCTTTTACAAAAATAATAGATTAGGAGGGAAGAAAAAATTATGACCATTGAATTTGGGATGCATGAGGATAATGTAATGGGAGGGAGTAAACTTTGTTTATTGATGAGAAGGAGCTACGATTTAAATAAAAGTAAAACTAGGAAGGGTATAAGAATAGAATTACATGGGTGTTAGGTGGGTTAGATGATTTAGGATCATAAATTCCAGTGAAATAAAAATGTATGAATTTCCAACCAAAAAATGTATTTGATAATTTGTAAGTATCAAATTGATTTAGTAAAATTTGAGACACACTAGATTACCCATTTTAAAAAATATTTGTAATAATTAAATATTAATCATGGTCTTATGTTTTCTATAAAAATATTAGATATCCCTTTATACATTATTTCAATGCATTGAATAATAATTTTGAGTCCATTTATTCTAATTAACTATTTAAATAGGAATATATTTACATTTCAATTAAAACATATTACATGTAGAAAAAATATTTTTGTGAAAAATGATATTTTAATTATTATGTGTTCTTATCATTTTAAACATTAATTACCAATTAAATAAGTGTTAAATTATTCATATATGATTATAATATTCTAAAAATAGTAATACTTTAAACAGGAGTTAATTTTTATATTACTCAATATTTATAGAGGTTTCATTCAAGAAATAATATTCAATTTACAATAGTAAATAATATTTTCCGTAGTAAATTAATTATTTCACCAAAAATAAAATGAAACATATTACATAATTTTGGAATAATTATTAAAAATAAGAAATCCATTTAATCATATATAAATTCAATATATTTGAAATATTAATATTAATATTGTCACAGGTGACCTGTAAGTACTCTTTTTAGATAATGCGTATTTTTAAGCATATAATTTATATTTGTGATAAAATTATCATTATATTTTACTATCATGATAATTATTGGTTAATTATATAATCTATTAGATTTTTGCGCCTTTCAAATTAATACATAACAAAATATTGTAAAAAAAAATCATGTTTTAAATGAATGAAAAAAATAGTTTTTATTGATAATTATTACTTATCTCTATAAAATGTTACTCATAGGTTTTTGAAATAAAAAGTAGTATTTTTAAAATAGATAATTTAATTCTTATCAAGTTGATCAATTGAATGGTATTACAATGTTATATGTCTTTCTTATCTAATGAAATGCCATAAATTTATATATTAGGGAAAATATATTTTTCATTATTCACCTTAATATCAAATATTTCATAAATATAAAAAAAATCATTTTTAGGACATATATATATGAAGAATATTAAAAAAACTAATTAATAAAATTCAATTTCTAAAAGGGGGTAATTAAAAAATTAAATATAAAATATAAAATAAAATGAAAATAGTTCTTGTAGTAACATAACTTTTGAATATATAAAATACACTTATTCTATTTTTTCTATGAATTGATAAAAATTTCGTGCTATGAAAATATTCATATATAAAATATATTTTTATCAATAATATATTTTGTATTGTAATACGAAATGAATAAAACAAACTCTAAAGGGTAACATTTTATATCATAAATCAATGTTATTTTTCACCTATTTATACTAATTGAATTTTATCAATTAATTTATATTAATAAGGAAATTATTTTTATTTCTATATATATTTCTTAATTTTATTGTCCTTATTTATACCCGCAAATTTTTTATAATTACCTTTATGGTTATATATTGTTATGTATTTTTTTGGTTTGGTGTTGCATGTGAAGAAATATATTGATCCATTAGGTTTCTAAATGAGGATTTATAATATTGAGAATATTAGGGTTTTATATCTTATCCACGTTTAATAAATTGCATCCTCATAATCTTAATATTCATTCACTAAATAAAGAAACTAAGATATCTCTATGAAACTCGGAATACATCTCTAACTAAGTTATCTACCTCACAATTAAGTTTAAGTCAATGAAGCTATTTATTGAAAATATAATTCATTATGATTTCATCAGAACATACCATTCACACCATTATTTTTATTATACTATTTAAAATTGTTTAATATAATAAAAGTTGTTATGATAATTCAAAACTTAATCAGAGATAATGGTTATTTAATAAAGAAATATATATCCTATGATGTCTTCTCCAATTCCACCTTCATATCAACCTATGAAAATTTTATTTCAACTATGTCATACTTGGTTCATCATAGTATACATTATGTTGTGTCATATCATAATTCATATACAAATCTTAATTTTTTTTTTGAAATATACACTTCATAATTTCCAAGGAAGGGAATTTAATTAACCAAATCATTGTTTTGTGATTTTTCACAAAATAATGACCCTCTATAAACTTATTCATTTTTTTCACACATGTAAATTAATTCTAATGAATTAAATACTAATCATAAACACAACAAACCTACTATGTTATATGAAACATTTAAATTATGATCAACCATGGATTATCACTCCTTAATAAAATTTTCACCCTCATATACTAACCTCACAATCTTAAATATACTATATATTTAAACACCCACATTACTTAAATGAATGTGTCCCCCCAAAATGATTTCTCTTCTTTCTAAATCAATTCCTCCAACTCATTTCCTATGAAATATGTAGCACAATCTCATGGGTTCGATCCTCTCCACCTTGGGTTTCTACCTCTACCTTCAGATCCATCTCCCTCTCATACTCCTCTCATCGTCTCTACCGACTGCTACTCCACCACAGTCATCTCCACCTTTGGATCCTTTTCAAATGGATCATCCATTCACACCATCCCTTTCACACCTACCACATCTCTAGATCCTAGCATCCCACCATAGGCTTCTGAAAATGTCATTCTACATTTATGATCTCACTTCTTACCATTCCATTTTCATGTCTGTCTCCACTCATGATCCCAAATCAACCATATGTTTCCGGCATTAGTTATATTCCATCACAAATTGTTTAGTGAATACCCCATCAATTCATTCTTGATTTCACAATATATGCCAGTATTCAAAAATTTTGACCTTTTTGGTATGGAAATCAATAGGTAATGTGGTTATCTATTATTTTGCAACACGTAAATATAATTTAAATTTTTAAATGAAATTCGTATTAATATTACCAATTATAATCATTAAATAGATTGTTTACATCATAGAGCCTATTTACACTTCACATCAAACCCGTAAAATTATCCCAATTTTTTTAACAGTTAGATCCATTCATGTCTGCTAACCTATACAGTGATTTTATCAGTAGCTATTTGGGTAATGTCCCCTTTCACATCACAGAGAAACCGTGGGAATGGAAACCCAAATTTTTTTAAAAAATATTCTTTTATGATTCACTTAAGAAGGTTTTCTTTTTTATATTTGAAAGTTTTTTATTATCTATTCCATTATTTTGAATCCATGTATATTTATACACATGGATTCAAGATAATTGAAACTATAGTAGTTATAACATCATTTCTTTAGGTCATTAGTGTCCTAATTTTATATTTATTATTTTCACTAATACATTACATTGAATTAATGTATAAATAGTTTCATAGTTTTATAAATTATTTCATTTACCATTTTCTCCTCATATTAACTAATGTTGATAACATGATCTCATATGAATCTTTAACAATACAGTTATTACTTATTGATAATTTTAAGGGTGAGACCTCATAAGGTGGATATATTAAATTGGAAATTTTAAATTTTGTAACAAAAATATTATAGATATGAATGTTTGTGAATGTTTTTTGAATTATATTTTTTACATTAAATTTAAATTTAATTTCTAACAAAAACTATAAGTTATTTAATATCCATTATCATATTTATGGTTAATACAATTACTACTTTTCTTCACAAAGAAATAAAGAAGTAGTGAACATTTTAAAATTGAAGAGGTTATTGTTTTCCCACTTCATTGAATATTAAATTATACCCCAACAAAATTTGTTCCCATTTTCTATTAATTGATACAAAAATCATATGTTTTTTATAATAATCATCTATTAACTCTCTACCCCTTTTAATTATTATATTTTTTATACATTATGATGAAGTTTGATACATGCTAAATGAAATTTATTTTTATCTTCATAATGGGGAATTCACTTGTAGGGGAACAATGTGGTCATTCTATACATTGATATCTATTTCATCCAATATGAATCAAATATGAATTATCTATCATTATACACCATCCTTGTATATAATACATGAAAATTGAGTTGTTTTCATGAGTTTATTCCAAAATGGATGTTATTACACCATTAGTAATCGTTGTGACGTGTTCTATATTTTTTGACGTCTTATGTCTTTTAATATGCATGAATTTTTTTAAAATAAGATATAACTAAATATTTTAATCATTAATATTTGTTTTAGATATGAAAAGTATAGTTTATCTTTAAAAAATAATATTTACTGGTCATTGATAGATTAATTCATTTTCTTTTTATTATTTTTGGATTTTTTAATTTCATTATTTCCAATTAAAAAAATCTAAATCATTCTTATTCATTGTCATTCTTCTGAGATCAAGTTGAATAATTTTAGAAGTTGAATAATTAAAATGAAATTGGGTGAATGTATTTTTATAGTGAATATTTCTCATATTCACGTTAAAAATTAAGATTTGAATGCTTCTTGAAAAATATTAAAGGTCAATTTTGAGTTTAATAAATGAAATTTTTTAATTTATTTGAAATCATTGTTAAAATTATGCATCTATTCCTTTAATTTTCAATAAAAATAAACAAAATATATTCATACATCTTCATAGAATAATTTTTCATTATATATTTATAATTTTGCTACATTAGGACATATTTTCTACTTTTAGTTATCATTTATTTATTAATTATATTTTTTCAATAAGCATAGGAATTATCAAATATCAGAAAAAACCTTTTCGAAGATGTAAACTATGAATTATAGACAAGTGTGATCACATTGGTGAAGTACTATTTTTATATAAACACCAATATGATTCCTATTGAAGAACCTCAAAAATGATCTCCCACATCTATTGTAGAATACACATAAATTTTTTAATTCCTTTAATACCTGTTTTATATTCCTTGAATTAAATATAATATAATTACTTTAGTATTTAAAAATTAAAAAATATATAAATTTCCCTAACATTTTAAGTTAATAGACATAGATAATTATGAAAAATAATTAAATAATAAATATAATTTCTTTGAAAAATAAATTAAATATTCATTCCATTATTGACGAAACCACATAATACATAATTAGTAATAAAAATTATCCAAGATTGTTACATAGAAACTATTATATTAGACATATCAACTGTAATACATTTCATCATAACCTGGGGAAATAAAAATATATAAAATGTAGAGATAAAATATAAATACCTGTGATTTAACCACAAAAAATCATGTCGTTTAAGTCTTGAATTAAAATTCATCCATTTGATAATATATTCAGTATATATTTTTAGATAATTAATCAATTTGTCTTACATAAATAAATATTAAATCACTATGAGTACACTTCATCTTATTTCAATTATCCCTACAAAATTAATCTTTTATGATATGAAATATTTTTGTTTTATGTCCAAACATAATAATTTTCATCATGAATTCATAATTTTATCTAATGATTCTTATATATCTATAATTTTATTAAAAATTAAGGTGAGGAAAAATTATCAAAGATAGGGAAATAAAAGTGAAATAAAAAATCCATTAGTCTATTTACACATATTAGCATGGGTATTTTTCTTAATTAAACTTTGGGATATAAATAATCAATTTCATATAAAAAACTACTTCTATTCCCAATTATTTTCAAAAAAATGAAATAGTAAATTTTAATGTAAAACATAAAATTATTAAATGTCTATTTTATATAATGGAAAGTTCTAAAAAAATCTCATTTTTATAAATTTCACCCTTAATAATTATAAAAAATATTTCCTTTAAATGAAATCTCATTGTATTACATTTTAAAATAATAATATTTTTATAAAAAATATACAATTAATATATAAATCATATATTTAAATTGGGACATCATTTAATATATATTAAAATTATTTACAAAACATACTCATTAACCAATGAATTGGGGGTCTATAATGGACCATCGTGTCCCAAGATTATAAAGTAACCACCCATCCTTGGTTTATAATGAAACCACCTATCAGAGGATTAAAATAAAAACATCCTTACTTGGTTTATAACTGATCCAAAAATTCATGATTTATAAGTAAATTACCCTTTATAATGTATAATTCCAAAAAAAATAACATAATCATAAATTAAAAAAAATATGAACTTTAGTGATTATGATGACATGATGTATATCAACACTATTTCATTCCATGGGTTAGACAATGATATAATTCTTATCAATCCTAATTATTTTCCAATATATTATATTATGATTAATTAATGGAACTATTATGATACTTATTTATTTTATAAATGTTATGATATTATGATGTTTTTATAAAACCCATTTCATTTCATGAGTTATTCTTTGTTGACATGTTTTATGACATGATGAATGTTTTATGATATTAGGGAACATATGCACATTATTTTTTATTATGTTATGAGTGGAATCTATATCTCCCTCCAACTATTTTTGTAATGATTAATATTCTATGATATCAAAGGGTACTTGGGTTGTTTTCCAAATCATGAAAAATATGGAATACTTGTGGTTAGGAAAAGCCGGATAGAAGGTACATGAGATGTTATCCCAATCCCAAAGCTAGTACATGGGTGGACAACCTCATCGTAAAATGTTATGAATGTCTTGGGGGTTATCCATGATATATTATATTCTATTCTTATGTGTATACCACAATTATTGGAATTATTACAATGTTATTCTACACATATATTATATTATTTGATTTCCTTTTGATTCATGTCTTATTAAATTTTATTATTTATTCCATGACTCGTGATTTTTATAGTTTATATGCAGGGTATTGTTTTTATATTTTATTCTCATATTTACCACCCTTATGTTCATGTTATGCTTAATTATCTCTATTTTTTAATATTATAGAGCTTATGAGCTCACCCTTTCTTATCTTTCCTTTCCTTAGATTAGGAAAACATGTTTACTTATAATATGTTTGTTAATATAAATAAAGTGGTTGATCATTGTGGGAGACGTTGATGATATTTCTCAAAATACAAAATACAATTTTCCATGTTTCTGATGGAAATAAGATATAATGGTCCTCAGGTGTTTGTTTGTGTAATGTATATAATATTCATCTAAAAATGTGTAATATCCATGTATAAAAATCTTAGGTCACTATACATATTTACGTTAACAAAAAAAATTTTTGTGGATTATAATGGATTAAGAAAAACTATCAATTATGTCAATTTTTTATTAATATATGATAATTGGTGGTATTTTCAAAGATTACCGATCATTATGACATTATAATAAAGGGTTTTAATTAAGAAAATTAAGTGATAGAAAAAGAACCCTTAATTTTTCGTAGTAACTAAATTCTAAAAAGGTTATAATGAAATTGAATAATTAGAATATATTTAACATAATATCAAGTAGTACATAATACAGTGAAATTAAAATAAAGTGAATTTTTAAAAAATTTATTAAAAAAACAAATTTCAATTAAAAACAAATGAGATTGACATGAAATTATAACATTACTATGTAGCTTCATAAATCTTGGGAGGACTCCTTCGAATATTAGTAACCTTATATGAGGGATTTATAAAGGGATATGGAATGAAAGAAATGATAAAGTGAATTTGGGTGTAGTGGAATGATAGAATTGGTGGGTGTGAGATCCTTTGGTAGGTGAAAAGGCGTTTGATTTTCATGAAAACTAATGTTATGTAACCAGCATAAATGGAATCACATTGTTTATGGGAGGTTTTTGTGATTTGAATTAGTTTAGAGGATAAATTTTGGTGAGACATGCTAGTTTGACATTACATCCTAAACAATGTATTCTATAAGGTTTATCTATCAATTTGATTGATTGAAATAAAAGCCACATTATATTAAACCTTTTAAAACATATTAAACTATATTAAATATTAAACAATGTAATTGTATTATGCCTATATATTTAACATGACCCATTGTAGAAAATTTCAAAATGTTGAAATATAATTTGTGCCCAATTTAACCTAATAAAATATCAAAATATGTGAAAATTAACAATTAAATTAAAAAACATATTGTGTAATTTTTTTTAGAAAAATGATTTTTGTATTGTGATTTATTATTAAATTTATTTAACATTAATTTGAAATTAAATAAGTTTTAGTTTATTAAAATATATTAAAAATATAATATCTGGGTCTTAGTATAAAATTTATTTATTTAATTTAAAAATAAATAACATTTGGAAATGTATATCATTTTGAAAAATAATTTTTTTCTAGGGTAACAAATATTTACTTTGGTAACCTAATTTTAAGAATAAATGTATGATGAAAATTAATAAATAATTTGGAAATAATGATGCAAAATATGATATGATTTTTATCAAATAATATTTTTATGTGTTTTAAAAAACTAAATTATCCTTGGTGAATCTAATGTGTAAATACCTAGTTTTACAAAAAGGGTATTATAATAAAAAAATTATGAGTAGGATAAAATTACAATTTTGTTTTTTTAATGAAAAAATTGGTTTAGTATGAATTTAATAATATTTTTATGGATTCCAAATTAATCCAAAATTTTGTTCTAGTTAATAAATTTTAATTAAAATAATGAAAAAATACATTTTTTTATTGGAAACTATTTCTTAAATCCTTAAAATTTTAATCATTTGTTTTAAAAATAATAAATAATATTTTTAAGATGCATTATTTTAATTATAAAATTTTTTCCAATTAAAATGTTTTATAAACATTTTTGTATTTCTTATTTTATTATGATGTAAAAAAAATTTATAATTATGTAAATATAAAAATTTTCCTCTATTCACCTAAATATAATCTATTTCAAAAGAATAAAAAAATTTCTCATAATATAATATTGGCAAGAAAAAAACTGAAAAAATTTAATTTGGAAAAATTAAAACACTAAGAGTTGATAATTTAAATTTTAAATATTAATATAAATATTTATGAAAACATATTTAAAAAGAAAATAACATTTAAAATTATTAAATTATATTATTATCTTTTACAAAAAATTACCAATAAAATTATTTTTCAAAATTTTATTAATAAAGATTTTATATTTTATCACTTATATATTAAAAATCAGAAAATATGGTTTATAAAATCCAATTTTAAAAGGGTTTCACTTTCAAGAACAAATATTATATATTAGTTAAATAGACATACTAATTTAGTATTATTAATGAATTTATATTAAGAAATAATTTCATTTTTATTTCAATATATATTTAATAATCTTATAACCACTTGTTTAACATCCAATTAAATTCCTAAATTTTAGATGTTAAATATTGTTCAACATTTCCTTTCGTCTTGGTGTTTTGCGTGAAGCAATATGTTGATCAAAATAGTTTTTTAGTTGAAATATATTAAATTTAATTTAACAATGTTTGACAATAACCACATTCCAAATTGAACACAATATCCCCAATAGATACTTCTATGTTGAAATCAATGGACTATAAAACCAAACTATAGAAAAAAAACAATTCAATTAATAAAACTCTTTAATAAATTATTTATTAACAACAATCCAAATAATTTATCATTCCTACAGTAATGAATGTGAATAAAATTATAGATTCCACATAATGAATATATTACAATCTTTTAATTTTTATCAATTTATCAGAGGTCTTTTAAATAGTATATTCAATGAACCAAAACATATTTCATAGAAAATATTTTAAAATAAATCATATAATTAAAAAATATTATAAATTTAAATTCACAGTAGTTAAATCCATTTTAGTACATACAAAATATAAAAAAAATGAGTATATATAAATACAATTCATTTTTTTATTTTCCCCTTTAATTCCACCATTTATAATTTTTTATCATTCTTAGCTTAATTTAGGCTATTTAACATATAAATGTAATAACATGTTAATTACACTATTTATACAAATAAATATGAGAAGATATTAATACTCTACCTTAATGGGTAACATTAAGGATTTTTTGAGAGGAATATGAATAGGGTGATGGCGAGATGGTCGCAAGCATGATACTTGCAAATGAGAAACAATGTGTAGAAACCCTAAGTAACACAAGGCTATTGTCTAATTTATTAATTTGGAAAAAGATAAAATGGATCTCATAATGAATGGCTTCTCAGTTTAGTAGTCTTTACAAACAATATACATACATTATTCCAATATTATATTGGAAATATAGAATATATATCATAAAAAACATTTTTGAATCATAGATATTATTAATTTTATTCTTCTTCATATCCATTGAATATGGGAAAATGTTTTATAATAGTTTATCAGTATGAGTTTAGTAATGTACATCTATCATGATTGAATAAGTTATATCAATATGGAATGTTATGTAACTAAAAGAACATTCAATTTAATTAGCAAAATATGGACGAAATGAATCCCATGATAATATCAATGCAATATTATCAAATATAATAATAAATAAATTCTTAATGAAGTAAATACTTAATATTGGATTCCATGATCCCAAAAAAACTATTATATAATCTATTAAATAATTATGTCAATATATTTTAATCGAGGGGTAGTTATACCCAAAAACACATTTAAATAATTATATCCAACTAATTTTTCAAATAATACATGTCAACTCATTGAGGAACTATCTCTAATGAGGCCCCATTTTTCAACATATTTTCAATCCATTATTCATATATTGAATGATAAATGTAATTCATATATAAAATCCCTCATCATTAAATATCTATAATGAGTAATAGATTATAAATACTAAGATTACCTCAATCAATCACTTAACTTTCATAGTAATAAAAACAAATGTAAAAAAGATATATTCATTAGACAATAATCATATCCATGATATAAATAATATGAATATTTAAATTAAATTAATGACCAATTTATAATTTTCAAAAAAAAAATGAATTATTAAGTAAAAGTTTTCCGACAAAAAATTACTAAGGGATAACATATTATAATAAATTCATTATAAATATATGTTCCGAAATAAAATATGGTTCTCTTATTTAAAAAAGGAAAATTGAAGAAAATAATTAACATAATCTATTATTAAATGAATTTTATAACCATTGAAATCAATTCTAAAAAGCTAATGAACAAAAAAAAATTTATTGGGGGTGGGAAATCTATTAAAGCGTTATATGTTTTAAAAATATTCCTTTTTATCTTTTTATAAAGAAACTCAAAACCAAACATATTGGAAAAAAAATTATAAATATAAATTTAAAAAAATTTAAAACACCAAAGGTAACATAAAAAATCATTAATAAATCGTTTTAGTTAATAAAAATGTCTTCAATAAAATTATATTTGAAAAAAATTAATATGGATAAAAAAAATAAACCTGATCAAAAAGTAAAATACACCTAATCTAAATGCTAAATAAGATCATTTTTTCTTAATGATTTTTTATTTTTTTCCATGTTCAAAATATAGTGAAACTTTTATTAAAACATAGACTATATATTAATTTTTAGAAAATAATACATTTTTAGAGTTTAATAGTGATTTATTATAAAATTTATTTAAGGAATATAAGAGAAATGAAAAATAAAGATATTTTAAAAAACAATTCATACCTCTTTAGTAACTTTAAAATGGTAAAACATTTAAATAATGAAAAATAATTGATAAAATAATCATATTTATTATATGCATATTCATGTAAAATACATAAAAGGGTCCATATATAAACCATATGAAAATATATATGTGAATAATATTCAATATGTCTCGATGGAGTTGAAATGGAGGCCAAATACATTAAATCAAGATTGAAATGCCTAATAAGTTATTTTAACCAAATATATAATTTATTTATAATTATTATAAATACATAACATAATTATATATATATATATATGATATTATATATGATCTATCTGTAACATTTTATCACCCTTTTGTTATCAATATTTTATTATTTCTATGGTTTCGGTTGTTAAATGATGATTTTCATGTAATTTTTGATTTTATAATTTTAAACCTTATATATTGATTATAGATGAGTCAAATTCATAATATTAATCATGATATAGATATCATATATTTTAATTAATTATATATATATATATATATATATTCATCCATAATATTTAGATATAGAAAAATTAATTACAACATCTATGGTGATGATAGGTTGTGTGTACACAAGAACACTGTATTCACTTATCAAAAGAGGGAACAGAATAATGATAAATTATAATTTAACAATAAATAATCTATAGTAAATAACATATATCATATACATTCATTAAAATTATTTTTATTACTATCTATGTAACATGGAAATGATTAAAAAATAATATTACTTCTTTAAAGTGGTTGTCCAGTCATACACATGAATCAAATCATTCTTTACTAATAGATAACAAGGTAAGATGATGTGTAAATAAAACCCTATACATATAGAATTAATTAAATAATTAATTTATATCTCTATCTATAAAATTGACTATATCACCTTTCAGAATAGAATCCCCTTGCGATGTGGAGATCCCCATATATCCAAGACCCCAAAAATATGACTGAGTCTCCAATAAAATGTATAAAATTATTATGGTGAAACCCATATTCGTCAACCAAATTATATTTTAATGTAATAAGGTCTATAGTGTTAGTTTAGTTACACAAATATAACCACACACTTATTTACATCATAATTCATGCATCATGAACTCCTTATATGATATTTCAATAAATACATCTAGCCTAGGAATTGTCAAATTTAGTCTCTCAAAATCATCACGTCACAATAAATGTGAGTTTCCATTAGATAAATTTGTTGAAAATAAAATCCAACACATTGAACCACACCCAAAATATTTTAAATATCCTCTAATATTTTTTTATTAAAAAATTGAAAATATTGACTTTTTGATCAGCTAAAAAACTCAAGAAAAATTACAAACATCTTGATTTAATTTCTTTTTATATTCAGTTTAATATTACTTCTAACATTGGATGGATACGTAATTCATCAAAAGTAGGTGGATATATAAATTAATTATCATTCATGAGAGAGATATATAGTGATTATATTTTATGTTTATATGGAACATAAAACATTTAATCAATATTTCTAGAATAATAAGTTAATATCGCATTGATTACAATTAAATTACATCAAACAAATTCCAAGCCAATAATCCAAGATATATTATCCATGTTTCAAATAGAAAGAGACACATAAAAACATTCTAGGAACATCTTCTATGTTCTAACATGACTGTATTTTTCATAATTCACACCCAATCATCAACATATCCATAAAAAGTTGACCACATTTCCATGACTCCAATTTATCAATATTTTAACATCAATAAAAAATTTATTTGTTATGACCATTGAAAACCATTGATTGCATATATAAATCACACAATTTAGTTTAAAATTTTCCCACATTGTATTCATTATAAATAACATTATAAAATTATATATAAATATGTATTATTAAATATTTCACTTAGCTATAACATTCATTTCATTTTACCCCCTTCACCTTTTCATTCTCTATGCGTACATCATCAAACATTTAAATTTTCAATATCACCAACATGTTGACCATAAAAAAATCACTCAATAAAGGGTATCAATTAAAAATTTTGAATATTTCATCAATAAATATAGTATAAATATACATGTCCTTTTCTTGGTATAGAATAAATGAGAGTTAGATTTAGACATTAATATATACCTTATTAATTTATATATAACCAAACAAAATTAAAAACCCTCAAAAAATCATCACTAGATCTTCAATATAAATATGAATTTATTAAATGATAAATATCAATTTAGAAATAAATTTCACTTAAATATCTATTTTATATTTCTATAAAAATAACAATAAGTAGGTTCAAAACATTCATATACAAATGATAGGATAGAACAAACATGATTCCTCTTTAAACATTCAATATAATTTCATTGATAAAAATATATTTCAAAACCTTTATGTTTGAATCTGTTATTTATTATATAAAATTAGAGATAATGAATACATTATTCTTCAATTGAAATTTAAAAATTCACAGTTCATAATAATATAATTTTCATGAGATAATATTTATAGTATATTCTTTAACATTATTCTATTTTTAAACGTTTTATGGGGACACACATCATGATATTCATATTGATGTATCACTTAAATAGATATTCTTTGTGATTTTTATAATAGAATGTATCAAAATTTAATTTGTCATATTGATATCTATGTTTTAAAACGTCCATATATTTTTGAATGATAACCTGTTAAATGTATGTTATTGGGAATAACATCTTAAGAGATTAAACTGGGATGAGATCTTCATCCTATTTTTGTGCATAATGTGACATCATTCACATCAACTTCAAAACATATGATCATCTATCATATTTTAATTGTTATACATGTTGATAAATAAATAAAACATGAAATCTACTTCCTGTTTATTGTCTTATATTTAATAACTCTTTTATAACACATGTTATACCCATGAGAATATTTTTGACCAAAAATTCCATATATTTCATGAACAAATACAATATAGAAACATTTTGTGAATAAGGTTAAACATCCAATTCCTAAATGAAAAAAAATGGTTGAGATGTTTATCTAAATAAAAATTCTCCACTCTCCATTAATACACATATGTTATTCAGAACTGATTTTATAAGGGATCATGGGTATCCTCACAACCACCTCTACAGTATATAGAAAAATTTTCTACTCTTCAAAATTAATGAATAATTCATTATTAATTAATTTTAATTCAATATTTTATATTGGATGTATGGTAAAAAATAATAATTAATATTTTCATCTTATTTTAATCACTATATTAGTTCTTAATTAAATATTAGATACCATTTGTTGACAATCTGTTATGAAACTTTTATTCTTTATGAGTAATATTCTATTTTACCCTGATTTTTATCTTATTATTATTATTAAAATAATTCATTCTTTAAATCAAATAAAAAATTAATGATAAATCATTTTAAAACATTGAAATATTTATTCTAATCTCTAAATAGATTTTTTATAGAGATATTGCCTTTTTAAGAATAAATCCTCCAACACTTCTTTGAACTTCATTGAATCTAGTTCCCAACATGTTTGTTTTCCAAGAGTGACTCATCCTTCTTCTAAGAGTTGTTGGACGAATTTTACCCTAATAATTTTATTATTTTATTCCAAAAGAATATTAATCATTCTACCAAAATTATTGTGAAAGAATTTTCTTATACAAATTTTATTCTTGGTGATATGACCTTTCATTATTTATATTACCAAAACCATTGCACTCATCACATAAAATTCAAATCTTTTCATAAAAATTTGTGGTAGAAATGTTCTTATAGATATTTCAATATTTCATATTCTCAAACTCTATCGACAAAGAAATGAATATAATATTTTCTTCTAATTTATGTGGATTTTAAAGAAAATACATTTCATAATTTCCAAATCAATTGTACAAATACTAATTCGCAATAAATATTATTATTCTATTGTTTGTTGTATTAATTTTAGGATAATATAAATTAGTAGTTTAGCTTCACATAGGAAACCTTAAAACAAACATATTCTAATATCCATGATAAACATGTGTTTTGACTCCTCATCTCTTCTTATTATCAATAATTATAAAAAAAATTGTATTTAATAATTTACTTTTCAAAAAATAAGATTTAGTATAATAATAATATATATATATGGAATGAACATTATTTTTTATACTATTTATGAAAGATCATCCAATGATTTCACAATCTCTTTATTACATTGTACTATTATTTTGATAGAAGCCCCCTACTTTTAGTTTTATGTGATGACGTTTTCACATTTCTTTGACTTTGTATTCTCATCAACTATCATTTCTAAATTCCCCAATTTTATCTCTAATTCATGACATTTATTTTGGAGAGAAATATATTAATATTTAATGAAATCCACAATATCATAACATTATTTTCTCACTCAATATTCTTATTATTCATGAATTACAAAAATTCCTTGAAAAAGTATGTCCTGTTACTTGATCCTCTGGGATTTTAATTCCAATTTAAAATCCATAACATTAATATGGTGTTGAAATTTTTATAATCATTCGTGTATCTTATTCAATAATTTATCAAATGAATCATCCATCTCATGGATTATACTATACAACTTCTCTTAAAATTTTCATAATTTATATTCTCATTCCTCATTTATATATTTTTTGATTGTAATATATTTTCATATATTTAAACATGTTAAAGATCAATATTTCAAATATTTCTCCAAGTTATCCACATGAACATTTAGAAGATTGATTTATCCATACATGTTTAAATAATTTAGAAGATAATAGAAAGAAATTATTTTGGAAGAATAAACATAATATATTTTAATGCTTTAATAGATAAATATACAAAAATATGATCAATACCACATGGTTATTCTTATGGAGAGTTCAATATAGAATTTTTTCTTACATTAGGATCATATAAATCCCTTGATCCCACTATGGTAGTAGGGATTTTAATATCCATGGTAATATACAGAACCCAATTTTTTTATCCTTCCATGATAAATCATTATTTAATTTTTTTAGAACATTAAACTTCCTCATTTGCTGAAAAACAGGTCTACTTAATTTTCTTATTGTTCTCATTCCTTTTCTTTATCATCAAATTCATTATAGAAACTGAGTTCTTATATAACATTTATTGTTCTTATAAAAAACTACACTCAAATATAATTCTAATAAATAAAAAGTTAATATTAAATTATAATAAATTTACAAAGTGAATAAAATTGATTTTATCCCAATAAGATGCCTATTATGATTTCTAGTTATGATATAAGACACAATCTAATAGTAGTGAATATGTGCATATGAGTTTGAATCCAATTGTTACTTTTAACATTATCTCCTCATCCCTTTGTTTATTTAACCATATCACTTTTTATGGTTAATGGACCACACATGTCCCCATTCACTTTTCTATCTTCCATAAATCATAATCAAATATACAGTAAGAGAAAATAAGTATATTTAGGACTTGACTACTCAATGTTTGATGGAAATTCCTTTGTGTGAACTTAATTCTTCCATGATCATATAACACAATAAATTCCTCCCATGAGATAAAAAATTTATTGTATGACCTTGATACTAGTCTTTTAACATCTATTGGATAGAATTTATTTCATCCCATACATAGGTGCTGCTGAAATTTTAAAATGATATACATTTTGTAAACAGTAAATGATTTGGATATCGTTGTAGGATTTTATTTCGTTATATATGTGTTGTATATTTTTTATATTCATTAAATTTCATAGCACTATCCATGGGATTATTGTTATGTATGAAAATATAATATCCTAAAACTCATTCTTCCTCTATTTACTATAAAAAAATACAATTATTCTCACTCTTCTTATTCTCTTTAACTGATTATAAGATACATCTTTTATATATTCATGCTTATAATGCACACAAATTTCTTTTTTTTTCATCCCACTTATTCTTTTCTTCATCTACATAAGTTAATAAAAATAATAAATTTGAAATATTCCTCATAAATTATCAAATTTAGTTTACTTTTGAGTATTCGATGGTTAATAATAATTTTCATTGATACCAAACGATTTCTATGATTGAATCTAGAATATGATATTATTAATCCTAGTATTAAATAAAATATATCTATTAGAATACTGTCGAACATAACTGTCACCCAATAATTCCCTATATTTTTATACTCCATTATTATGGGTTTAGAGAAATTTTATGATAACTATATTATTTATTTAATTTACATTTCAATTTATATTTCAAATCATCATCTTCTAGAAATATAAATTTCATACTCATCCAATTGATTATATTTTACATAATAATTTGACGTTATTATACACTATAAAAACCCTAAATTATCTTTTATGGTTCCATGTTAGAATGGATATCCAAACTTCAAATAAAACAATCATAACGATGCAGACTCCCCATTTCCTGTGTAGGACTAGAGCTAATTGTTTTTAAATTTTCTAAACAATTTATATTATTTAATAACTATGTTTCATGTAATCATTAAATATCTGGATACTCTAAAACCATAAGATCATCAATTATTTTTTTGATACAATATCTTTGACATAGACCACTCTGTTGACAACGAGCCATGATATAGACATCCATTACTGTGTAGTCTCTACCAATTTACAATGACTCAAGAATCAATAAGATGATCTCCAATGGGATCTGGTCTCTTAATTATTCCTTATCACCTCACCAATTAAAAAATTATGTAATATAATGAAATTATTGTGTAGGTGTATTGAAATTTATAGATTCACAAAATAACTGACCTACGATACATTTTATTGTAGAATCCATTATTGATGTGGGGATCCACAAATATCTATGGTAATAAAATATAGACCTTATATCCTATATGATGTATAATCTCATTATGTAATAACTAACATTCTCAAATAAAATTCTAAAACATTGTTAACTGGTATATTTTGTTAGGTTTCATCCAGTAAAACAACCTCTTCATTCTCGTATAATATGTTGTTTCAATCATGAAGCTTTATATTATAATTCAACATAAAAACCAAAATAAACCATAATTGGAATTAGTCTCCAAAATCCTTCACCTTAGAATAAATTTTAGTTTGAATATGATTGATAAATTTTCAATAAAACCCCTCAGAATGAATAAATCCACTTGTTTATACAAACCTCCCATTATTAATGTAAAAAAACAATCCAAACACTAGAAAACATTACCATTATAATCAAATTAAATACATTTATAATAATTCCAATCCTCATTGTATAATTTTTAGAGTTATATAATGTATTCTTAACTTTCAAATTTTGTAGGTTTTGAACATCATCTAGCACTGGTGGTTGGATACTTCAATTACAATTCATCTAAGAGATATTTAATTCTAAACATTAATGTATGTACAGAACTACAAACTTGAAATAATATTTTCCAACAATAATAAGGTAATATTCTAATTAATTCAATTTATGGACTTAAACCAAATTCGAAACCAATATTCTAGGACATGTATTGAAACTATAAAACACATAGACATATGTAGAAATATTCTTAACAATATCTCCTCTATTCTAGTGAGCATGGATTCCACATTATTCATACTTTATCAACACCATATCTATAAATATTGAAGACTGTATTATTCACCCTAATTATCCTACATATTTACATCAATGACCCTTACACAAATTAATGGTGATGAACATTAAATAGGTCAATTCTCCACATTCAAGAAACCTTCTTACTCTATGCATTACCTTTATGTAGTGAATTCTACTTTCCATTATGTATCCTTCAGATTCATTCAATATCGTTTCATAGTGTAATCTCCTGGACTTTATGATTCATGCCTTTTGTAACACAGAATGTCCATTTCCAACTGTATTCCTCCATTAAGCCACTACATTGTGCATAATAAATATCTAGTTATAAATTCCCTTCACCTTGAAATAATTATAATACCATGGATATTTCCCATAGTCATATTTTTAATGAAACAATTCAACAAAAATTCTCCATAAAAATGCATTATTTATATTTTAATATTAAAAAAACATTACCTATCTTTCTACTATTTAGTTCAAGTCAGGGTGTTTGTATCCTTACCAAAATAATCCATAGTTCCTTCCACACATGAAGTATATTTTATAGGAACAACAAACACATTTACATATATGAATTTTAATTTCCTAATGTATAGTTACAAATAATAGGAATACTTCATCATATATAAACAATATAAATTTAATGAATCCATCACCATCCTCCCAACATGACATCCAATGTTTCTTATGTAAGAACAATGATCTTCGTTTATGGTATGTTTTCCTTTTTTTATGGAGTTTTTAAGAAAAATGAACTATCTGGAAATTTTCGAAGTACACACCCTGTACTTTATGAGTACACGCCGTGTACTCTCGTCCGGCTCAAAGCAATGTGATGGTCGTGCCCGGGCCACACACACGGTGTGTACGGGTGAAGTGGAGGCCGATTATGGTGGAGTACGGAAAAGACCCAACACAAGTCGTGTACTCTAAAAGAACACTCCATGTATTTCTTATTAACCGGACCGGGGTCGTGCCTGAGGCACAGAAATGTCTCCATCTCTATCTTCTTCATCCGTGAGCGATCGTACGGCCGCGAATCTTCTCCGAGATGTCGTGCCTCCATCCGATCTCTATTCCATCTGTTGTCGATTGCATTGGGATCACCACGATGTGCTCTTTCTTCATATTTAGATTTGTTCCATGATTCTTCTTTGTTTTCAAGTTATTGTGGGTTGATTGTTAGTGAATTTTCTTAGATAAATGATGTTACTGGGAGAATTCGTCGTCGGGGTCCAAGTATATCGATTCCCTAGCATCGAGGTAGGAGGTTTGTACCTTTATGTTGAATGTCGCTGAGTATTTTGTGCAAATTCTGCAATTTCCCTTGGGTGGGGACTTGGGGGTTTCTTGTTTTTCCCATGATGTTTTCCTACTTTTCTTGATTGTTGTAGTATTGGTTTATTCTTGTGAGTAGTGTAAATTGTCTTGTGCTCAGGTTGCTTTTCCATGATTGCTTGACCTTTTGGCATTTGCCAATTGCGATGCCTAGTTGTAGGATAGTGGAACTATTTCTTTGTTATGCTGTTGAGCCTTAGATTGATAGCCAAGTAGTTCTCGAGGTTCACTAGGACATTGCACGCTCAATGAGCATGTTTATTTCACGTAAGACTGTGAGAACCAGGTGTAGTAGACCATAGGGAGAACATATGTAAGGGCTTCTCTAGAGTGTCTTTTAAAACGATATGAGACCATCAGGGGAATTGACGATGAGTGATTTCACAGAGAGTCTATAGTTCCTCGAAATGGGCCACAGGGGGAATGAGACATTGAGTGCTTCCCCAGAGAGACTTTAGAATGATACGAGACTATAGTGGGAATTGACAACGAGTTTTTCCTCATAGAGTCTATTATTAGTTCAACCAGAGGGGTGAGACTGTGTGTGCCTCCTAGAGGGTTGATAGTACTTGTAGGTTGAACCATAGAGGTTAGGATGTGAGAGCTACCCAGTGGGGTACCTGTTTTCTTCTTCTTGTTGTTGTTACTTGGGAACCTTATATGCTAGAATTATGGATTGTAGCTGCTGTTTGGTTTTATATTTACTTCATTCTTCACTTTTACTTTCCTTGTATTCATTGACTGTTAGACACAGATCTTTGGGTGATTGCCTACTAGGATTGTATCTCACACCATGTTTAGGCCATGCTTTTGGGCCCAAGTAGACTCTGTTTTTGCAGGAATAGATTAGGGAAAGCACCCTTCTACTTCAGTTTCTTGATTTCATTGGATTTGGAGAGCATGGGACCGATCCGTGGCCTGCGATGCGGAGGAGTTTACTTTGTTTTTCGTTTTCACTTGTTTTTCAATTGTATTTTAGCACTTAGTTTGGTTTCTACTTTCCATAGAAATATGTACCATGTTGCATCATTACTATTTTATACATTTCTTCCATTTTTCAGTTTAGTTGTTGTATTCTATTAATGTTTCCACTATTGTGTCTAGTTGTTTTCCGTTGTATACTTTTTCGAATGAGGGTATAGTTTCCCCACCGACTCACTAAGGCCCTCGCAGCTAGACGGCAGCCTCTGGCATTTGGGGAAATGCGCTTGAGGTCATTTGGTGAATTGGGTACAGGGCACCAGTGGAGGGGCTCTAGATTCGGGCCGTTACTATGTGGTATTAGAGGGAGTTATTTTCTCTTTCTTTACTATATGGAGACTTTAGCCTGGGATAGGACATATTCGGTACTTGGTATTTAGCTGTGCTCGGGAGTAGCTATCCCATGTACAGGGAAAATCCATACAAACTTGTTAATTGCAGTTTGCTAGTTTTGATATTTTACGGTTGATATGATTTCACCTAGAGTGAATCACATACTTTGTTTCATTATTTTCTTGATGATTGTGGTTCTATTTCTATTGCAACCCTACGAGATGAGGGTATGCCACCTTATGCATCATATAAGAACTTGTAGAAATCACATGACATGCATTCTTTCCATGCCATCTAGGGTGAATTAGCGATTGAATGCTGTTGTGATAGACTTTGTTTAGATTATGCATGCTATTGTAATATATGCTTGATAGAATCTATGCTATCATGTTAGAGGATTATTTGTTTTCTACTCTACATAAATGACCACCAAATTTTGATTCTAGAGGTGTTATGGGCCCTCTCAAATCGGAAATTGGTAGATCATGATCCTGTTTTCTCTTGTCTATGACTGTTGGAGATGTCATGCTTGGATTCGCGGGGAGTATGGGCCCTCACAGATCAGAATTTGGAACCTCTTTGCTTTGTTTTCAGTTTTTCTGGGCTTGTGTGCAGTTTCTAAGCTATTGTCCAGAAAAACCCAGAATACATGACATGTACTTGTAGGATACATGCAATTTGGTTTTCAGTCCGTGTGACTAACCATGTGAGTAGAACCACAGTGTCATGGGAATAACTTTAGGAACACACCGTGTACGGTAGGTACATGCCGTGTAGTTAAGAGCCGTGTACCCGGCCGTGTCGCTAACAACATGGGTCAGGGAAGCTCGGGTAGAACCCGCCGTGTTTTAAAGGAACACGCTGTGTAGTCCTGTCTAGGTACCCGGCTGTGTCACGAATAACATTTTTCGACGTTATATTCTCTTCGACACGCCGTGTTGTCTCCGGAACACACAATTTAGTCTTGTTCAGGTACACGGCTATGTCACGAACAACACGGGACAGTTCCACCTTTACCTATACACACCATGTTTGTTCGGAACACACCGTGTAAGGTTCAGCCATGTAGACGGCCGTGTGTTTAACAACACGGGTCGTTGGAAAAATGTCTACTACATGCCGTGTTAATAGGGAACACGCCCTGTAATCTCTGTCTAAGAAGACCTTGTGGGTTAGCAGTGTAAAGAGACTCGGGCAGGGATGTGGTGTTCATGTACATGTTGTGTGTTAGGTAAACACGCCATGTAGTTTGAGGTGTTACATGACCTGTAGGACAGGGGTACACATCCATGTCAGTGGCTTAAGAAGACACTCCATGTAGTTTTCACATGCCTTGTAGTGGTGTTTTGTTAACTTGTGTGTTTTTCTTCCAATGTTCATGTTTTGTGCCCTTGTGTTCTATGTCCATGTTTTAATGATCAATAGTGTTCATTTGATCTTTCAGAGCTATGCCTCATAGATGTCCTCCAGTTGTACGTCAGTCGTCAGGAAGTGATCGAACACCAGATATGGTTGATCAAAGACTTCCTTCCGATCCTCCAGTGGGGCCAGCCATAGCAACGGCTGTCATACCAGTTGCAGGCACTAATGCGCAGTTCAGGGAAGGGTTTCAGAGGATGACGTAGACCTTTCAGGATGTACGACCTCCTGGCTCGACAATGGAAGATTTGATGCGGGTTTTCCAGCAGCAGCATCCCCCCACGTTCTCGAGAGAAGATGGACTACAGGCTACAGATTCATGACTGGAATCAATGCTGACTATCTTCAAGAATCTGGAGACACCTCCTGAGAGGCGGGTCATGCTCACCACCTACATGCTCCGAGACTCCACCAAGAGGTTGTGGGATGTGATCTCATAGGCGGGTCATCAGCAGGTTATGTCTTGGGAGGAGTTCCAGCGCGTGTTCTACGACTACATATACCCGGAGACCCTAAGGGCCGACTGAGCCAGGGAGATCATGAGCTTAGATTAGGGTACACTTTATGCCATGGAGTATTCCTCTTGTTTCATCGATCTGCAGTGTTTCAAACCCCTATAGGATCTGAGTGTGGTTTTCATTGCAAAGATGTTCGAGGGTGTTCTTTGGTGAGAGATCCTCTCACAGGTGAATATCTTCCAGTGGAGATCCATTACTTCCATTGTCAATAGGGCACTGATTGCGGAGCGAAATATGAGAGACACTAAAGCTGCGATCCAGATCTGTTCTACTTCTAGAGCTATCTTTATTCCAGACGATAGAAACATGCACTGTAGGGAGTCTACGTGTGGTGATCCAAGGAACTGAGATGCAACTTCAGGCAGCCAAGTGGTATGCTACTAGTGTGGCTGGTTAGGGCACCCAAGGCCGCTGTGTTAGAGAGACACCGTGGAGTGCCAATCTTGCAATAAGATGGGTCACCATCATTGTTTCTACCAGGTTTTTTCACCAGTAGCTAGTGACCGGGGTTCTTCCATGACTCCTCCTTCAGGAGTATCACCACCAGTTTCTCACCAGTCAGTGAACTAGAGTTATTCCATCCATTCGAGTCAAGGTGGATGTCGAGGCCATGGCGGTCATCCTCCAGTTCCTCAGCACCAGCAGGGAGGTTCGGCTCAGAGTGGTCAGCCAAGGGCGCAGATCCGTGGTGTAATCCAGTCTTTCGCTGTGGAACAGACTTATCAGGAGCAGTATCCCGACCCATCTATAGTTTGAGTTACAATCTTAGAAGCCTTAGTTTTATCTTCAGCTCTATTCGATACTGGTGCTATTCATATATTTATCTCTATTTCTGTCATGGAGAGCCTTGGGCTCTATATCATTTCTTCTCTAACTCGTTCACACTAGACACAACATTGGGGATGAGGACATATAGTGTACTCTAGTGTATAGAGTTCCACCTCGTAGTTGCAGTGTATCGTTTCTTATAGGATATCTATGTCCTAGAGATGGCAGGATATGATGTCATCCTCCGGAGGACTAGTTGGCTCCCTTCTAGGAAGTCATCGAATGTTATAGCCGGAGAGTGAGGTTAGTTTCACCAGAGGTTGCTTCTTTTCTTCATAGAGGCAAATAGGATGTTCAGGCAAGTCGAACAGGACTCAAGCATCATGGGCTAGGAAGGGTAATAGCCCAGATTTCTGGTCTTTATCTAGATGACCAGGGGACTTCGCAATTGGACTTTCCTCTAGTGGTGGGTCGTTTCTGGTATGTCATTCCAGAGGACTTTTTTGGTTTCCCTCTGGAGCATGAGGTAGACTTCTCGATTGAGCTCATGCCAAGAGCGCCATCGGTGTCAATTCCTCCTTATAGGATGGCTACACCTATGTTGTAGGAGCTCATGAAGTAGTTGGGGGAGTTGTAGGAAAAGGGTTTCATCCAACCTAGTACTTCTCCTTGGGGTTCTCCTGTCATGTTTGTGAAGAAGGTAGATGGTACCCTTCTACTTTGTGTGGATTATCGGAAGCTAAACCAGTTGACGGTCAAGAACCAATATCCCTTTCCAAGGATCCATGACCTCTTTGATCAGTTTCAAGGATCCTGCGTGTTCTAAATGATCGACTTGATGTCCGGTTATCATCAGTTTCACATTACACCATCAGATATACCTCTGACAGCCTTCAAGAGCAGGTATGGTCTATACGAGTATACAGTCATGTCGTTCAGTCTCATGAAAGCGCCTGCAGTTTTCATGGCCATGATGAACCGAGTGTTCCATCCTTACTTGGACTCCTTTGTCGTGGTCTTCGTGGACGATATCTTTGTTTACTCTCACATTCGACACAAGCATGCCACACATCTTGAGATCGTTCTGAGTACACAGAGAGAGCATCAGCATTATGATAAACACTTGAAGTTCCACTTTTGGATGGATCAGATTCACTTCTTGGGTCATGTCATCTCAGAGGCATGAGTATCTGTGGACCCAGAGAAAGTGAGAGCTTTAGATTCCTGGGAGCAGCTGAAATTTTTTTTAGGTACAGAGTTTCCTAGAACTGGATAGATACTACAAAAGCTTTATTCAGGACTTCTCACGCCTAGCATCAACTTCGATAGGTCTGACCAAGAAGGTGCCGAAGTTCTTATTGTCAGATTCTTGTGAGTTAGACTTTCAAGAGCTGAAGGAAATATTGACGTCATCACCAATACTAGTCTTGCCCGAGAAAGACAATAGCTATACTATTTATTGTGATGCATCAAGTGTCGGGCTAGGAGATGTTCTTATTTAGGGAGATGGAGTCATTGCATATGGGCCTCTGCATTTGTGGCCACATGAGAGGAACTTCCCTACGCATGATCTGGAGTTAGAAGTTATTGTTCATGCCTTACTCTGTTGGAGACATTATCTTCTGGGAGAGCACTTTTTGGTCTTCATAGACAACAAGAGTCTCGAGTATATATTCACTCAACGTGATCAGAATCTGAGTCATCGCTTGTGGGTCATGTATCTTTAGTATTTCTATTTCGAGATTGCCTATACAGAGGGAAAGGGCAACGCAGTGGCAGATGCATTGAGCAGGAGATCTCAGATTCAGGCAGTTCAAGAGCCCAATAGTGAGTGGTAGGTGATGGATCTGTTCTCTGAGATACATCCGGAGGTGCATGAAAAGCAATGATTGGCCTTCATATCTTTTTTAGCTGTTACCTCTACACTACGTGATCGGGTATGAATGAGGCAGTTATCAGATTCAGAAGGCTTAGTCCTACGAGAGAGCGTGTCAGGAGAGGACCCTCTTCATAGATGGAAAGTGGGCAAGGATGAGATCTGGAATTTCCAAGGACACGTGTGGGTTCTGACAGACTTACGCGATGATTTTATGTGGGACTTTCATTCCTCAATGTGGGAAGTTTATCTCAGAGTCACAAAGATTTATCGGGATCTTCATCGCTAGTAATGGTGGCCAGGTATTAAGAATGATGTTACTTGTATTTTCATGAGATTCTCTAACTGTCTGTAGGTGAAGGGAGAGCACCAGCGGCCAACATTCCTTTTGCAGTCGTTACCCATTCCAGAGTGGAAGTGGAACAATGTTGCGATGGACTTCGTGATCGGGATGCCAAGGTCACCTCGAGGGAACGATGCTGGTTGGGCTGTCGTCAATAGGCTCACGAAGGTTGCTCACTTCTTGCTGTTCATGGAGACCTTCAATGTCGATGATTTGGGACAACGTTACATCAGAGAGATTGTATGTCTACATGGAGTTCCAAACTCCATTGTTTCATACAGGGATAAGCTCTTTACTTATTGGTTCTTTAAAGGAATTCAGAAGGCTTTGGATACACTTGTACTTTTGAGTACAACATACCATCCACAGACTGATGGCCAGTCCGAGCGCACAATACAGGTACTATAGAATATGCTCAAAGCTTGAATCCTAGGCTTTGGTGATTCTTGGGAGAAGCATATCCCTCTGGTGGAGTTCACCTACAATTTTTTTTTTTCAGGTGACCATTCAGATGACACCTTAAGAGGCTTTTTACGGTAGGTCATTCCAATCACCCTTATACTAGGTGGAGGTTGGAGAGGCAGCCTTGCTGGGACCTCGCCTTGTTTAGGAGACTTTGGAGCAAATAGAGTTGGTTCGGAAGACGATGGATACAACATTGTCTCAACAGATATCTTATGCCGATCAGCAGAGATGACCTCTGGAGTTTGAAGTCAGGGATCAGGTTTTCCTATGTGTCGCATCGACGTTGGGACCCAAGAGGATTCAGAGGTAAGGTAAGCTTTCACCACGGTACGTCAGGCCGTTTGAGGTTTTAGAGAGAGTTGGGCCAGTCGCCTATTGGTTGCAACTACCCCAGAGGTACCAGGCCATGCACGACGTCTTCCACATCTCTCAGCTTCTACATTACTTTTCAGACCCGTCTCATGTCTTTCAGCCTAAGGAGGTTCAACATGAAGTGGATGCGTCGTTCAAGGAGCATCATACCCGGATTGTCGATCACAGTATGAAGGTTCTCTGTGGGAGGTCTTTTCCTCTGGTACAAGTGCTATGGTAGCGTGGGCGAGTACAGGACGAGTCCTGGGAGAGGGAGGCCGATGTACGATCGTAGTGGCCAGAGTTGTTCGAGGTTTCTTCTTCTACGGCTCGCTATGGAAATTCGGGGATTAATTTCTTTAAGGGGGGAGTTTGTAAGAACCTGGATCTTTTTTTATGGTATGTTTTAATTTTTTTTATGTTTTTATGAAAAATGAACTTTCTAGAAATTTTCAAAGTACACACCGTGTACTTTCTAAGTACACGCCGTGTACTCTCCTCTGGCTCGAAGTCGTGTGCTGGTCGTGCCCGGGCCACACACATGGTGTGTTGGGGTGACGTGGATGCCAAATTTGTAAAAGTACGTAAAAGACCCATTACACACCGTGTACTCTAAAAGTACACGCCATTTATTTTTCTTTTTTTTAATTAAACGAACCGAGTTCGTGCCTGACGCACAGAAACGTCTCCTTCTCCAGCTTCTTCATCTGTGAGTGACCACACAACCGTGAATCTTCTCTGAGCCACAGTGCCTCTGTCTGATCTCCGTTACACCTGCCATCAATTGAGTTGGGATCGCCTCAGTGAGCTCCTTCTTCTGATTTAGCCATGTTCCTTGATTCTTCTTCATTTTTATGATATCGTGGGTTGATCGTTTGTGTGTTTTCTAAGATCTAAGACTTTTTTTGGGAGAATCAATCGATGTGGTCCAAGTATATCTTTTCCCTAGCATCATGGTAGGTGGTTGGTGCCTTTATGTTGAATTTATATGATTATTTTGTGAAAATTCCACAAATTCCCTTGGGCGGGGAATTGTGGGTTTCCTGTTTTTCCCCTACTATTTTCCTGGTTTGCTTGATTGTTGTAGTAGAGGTTTATGCTTGTGAGTAGAGTAAAATTTCTGTTTCTCAGGATGATTTTCCATGCTTGTTTTAACTTTTGAGATTTTCCAGTTGCCATGCCTAGATGTAGGATAGAGGAAATATTGCTATGTTATGCTGTTTAGCCTTATATTGATAGCCAAGTAGTTCTTTAGGTTCACTTGGATGTTGCACGCACGTTGAGAATGTTTATTTCACCTAGGACTGTGAGATCCTAGTGTAGTATACCATAGGGTGAATAGATGTAATGGCTTATCCAGAGTGTCTTTTAATATGAGGCGAGACCACAGGGGGAATTGATGATGAGTACATCCTCAGTGAGTCTGTAGTACCTCGACGTGGGCCACAGGGGGAATGAGACGTTGGGTGCTTCCCCTGAGAGCCTTTAGCACGATACGAGACTATAGGGGTAATTAACGGTGAGTGCTTCCTCAGAGAGTCTATTTTTAGCTGAACCAGAGGGGTGAGACTGTGTGTGCCTCCTAGAGGGTTGCTAGTACATATAGGTTGAACAATAAGGGTTAGGATTTGGGAGATACCCAGAGGGTGACCTATTGTTTTCTTGTTGCTGTTGTTACTTGTGGACCGTATATGCTAAAATTATGGATTGTAGTTGCTGTGTGGTTTTCTATTTACTGCTTCCTGCACACTTACTTTCCTTGTATTCATTGTCTTTTAGGCACATATCTTTTGGTGATTTCCTACTGGTGTTGTTTCTCACACCCTGTTTGGGTCGTGCTTTTGAGCCCAAGCATACTTTATTGTTGAAGGAATAGAAAAGGGAAAGTTCTCTTCTACTTCAGGTTCTTTGTTTCACAGGTGTTGGAGAGCGTGGGACCGAGTCGTGGCTTGCGATGCTGAGGAGTTTACTTTGTTTTTCTTTGGCACTTGTTTTTCAGTTGTATTTAATCACTTGGTTTGGTTACTGCTTTCAATAGACTTATGTAACATGTTGCATCATTACTATTTTATACATTGGTTACGCTATTTAGTTCAGTTGTTGTATGCTTTTAATGTTTCTGCTATTGTGTCTGGTTGTTTTATGCTGTATACATTATCAAATGAGGGCATAGTTTTCCCACCGACTCACCAAGGCCCTCGCTTCTAGTCGGCAGCCTCTGGCATTTGGAGAAACGCGCTTGAGGTCATGTGGCGAACTGGGTAAGGGGAACTAGTGGAGGGGCTCCGGATTTGGGTTGTTAAATATTATATAATTTCTACAAGAGGAAAATTAAAATACATTATTAAAAAATCAAATTTTTTAATAAAACAATATTTTAGAAGAATATAATAAAAATTACTTAGAGTATCTATAATGTCCTAATAACTCATTAGAAAGACATGAGAGTGTATTAATATAGAATATTTTATAGAATTAGTGTGACTAATATATAGTAATAAGTACGTTATTTTGAATGTTTAGTTGAATATATAGATGATAGTCATATAAAAAATAACATATTCTATTGATATTTAGGAATTGGTGTTGTTTACTATTTTGTTATGAACATTCAAAAAAACATTCCCTCTTATCACACATTTATTCACCAAGTTAATTCACCCTTTTACATTTTATAATTTATAAAAGGAAATTCTATCCCATAAACATTCCCTATAGGGAAATGCATTGGTTACATACAAGTAAAGTTCTATAATGATCTATGTGCTCTTAAAATCAATAATTGATAAATACTAAACAATTAAATTATATGAATTGTTCATTGATAATTAAAAACATGATGACTCTATATTTTTATCCGATGTAAAAAAATTAACTTGAATCATTGACTTTTGGTTTTAAATATTCCTTTTTTAAAGTTGTTTTTTTACAAATTAAAATTAATTATATTTAATATACTTATGAAACATTATGTTTATAAATTTTAATAGACAATAAATACTAAATGAGATATTCCCAAATATACAAATCCAGTAAGAACCCCACTATATACATGCTAATGATTACAATTAAGGATGGTATCACCAATTAGGATTCCCAAAAATATGTTAAACACAACTCCATTATAGTTCATTAAAATATAGGTATAATAAATAATTTAACCATGTTTAATTATAACAGATAAAATACCACATATATTTTGGGAAATCTATAATTATAAGTTAAAAAGCAATGTTTTCATGTCTCTTGTTTTGTTTCAATCTATGGTTGTAACAACCCATATTCCAGGGCCTCAATCAGGACTACCCCAAACCAGCCTTATATAGGTTAGAGGGCAATGAATAGCACCAAAAAGGCATATCCAAAAAATTGAATGGCATTTTCGGTAACCTGTACACACACACATATCCCATACTGCTGAAAGTATGTTAAAACTGGAACCAATAGCAAGTAAAAGTACTACCTAGAGTTAAATTTTCCGGAATACAAGACCAACTAAAAAAAGTACAACAAAGATGTAAAATCTCCAAAAGTCATCTCTTGAGATTCCTATCTATAGTGTAGGTACATATCACTATCAAATGTCAGCACATCACACTATGTCTCTCAATCCACCTCTACAAACATCTACCCAGGGCTCCCCAATGTCATAGTAAAGGCTATCTGTCATCTGTACAAGACACAATTGGTGTGGGTGAAGCATACGCATGGGGGGGTATAACTATACAGAATATGGGCTCTGAGACCAACTTAGGTCTCACTAAAATCCACAAATGAAAATACCACCAATCAAGATCTCAATGTAAAAAACAAAGCAAAAGACATAGCTCAATGAAGGTATAACATAAGTAAAAATTTAAAGAGGATTAGTTGTAAACCTATATCATCTTATTATGTTTAGATGCTCTACTGCTGATCCAAGAGGAGTCGCTCTGTTTTTGATCCATGAAGAGTTTATCTAATACTGATCCATAATGGGCCACTCTGTGGTCGATCCATGACGAGTCATGCTATTGCTGATCCACAAAGGGACAATGTCATGCTTATCCACGAAGGGACGCTCTCATGCTCAACCACGAAAGGTCACTTCCTTGCAGATCCATGAAGGGTCACTCCATTGATGATCCATGAAGGGTCGTTATTCATTCATCACATCACAGCTGGCCACTGGATTCCTGCACTTAGAAGGCTTGATTTTGGGAGGATCTTCTCATCAATCCAATGGTCATACATAAATAACCAGTAAGTCCCACATAGAGTAACCTAATGAACCGTCTTGTTGTATAGGCTCCAATGCCATAGACGACAAATCTATCATCCGCCTAGTATAAAAGATATGGACCATTTTATAAGATTATCCCTGTTGGATGGAGGTCCATTCCGGCCCGAAAATATTCTAACCTCCTCCAAAACTCACATACAGTACCTTATAAGTACCAAAACATTCCAAGGGTACAATCACGGTAGACGGTGTGTCAATTGATAGTACAATCGGAAAGAAAATATCCTTTTGTTAAATACGTTCTGGTCACATCTCGTCCTGATCCGACTTGGTCAGAATGACCGGAGTTTTCCAAAAAGTGCCACCTCATTGCACGGGTCCCAACTCCACTAATAGAGTGTCAATCAGATACCCCGTTTGTGTGATATATGTGTCTTTGTAAAAAATGGCTGGGTGCCTCATGGAATGATTCGAATAGTTTAGACCAACCCGACCATCCTGGTATGGGGTCCCACATGACCCGAATTGTCTATCTGGCCCATTGGGATGCACTGGATTCAATGCAGGTTGGTCGTGGGTCTAGTTTTCCAGGTCACCCAATGACATGGTTTTATCTGGCCCGACCCTCTTTGGTGGGTAAGTCTCATTTTCTTGCCTAGCCTACATAGTGGCATATGTGACCCGACTTAAACACCCCTACCTATTACACTAAAATAGAGCAGATCAAGGAACTGACTATGTTTCTTGGGCATCATGGTCTAACCGAGCTGGCCCGACCTAGCCTGGAGGGTGGACTCAGATTAACCAGGTCCGGCTCGGCCGGTCCGACTGGGGGATTGAGTGGCCGGTCAACCCTACTGCCCCTCTTGTCTACACTCAATATCCACAAGTGGGACGCTCATCTCACACGACGCCATGATGGATCTTCTTCGGCCCGCTGCCGCAGCTGACAGGACATGGATCTGCTCTGCTACGGAGCACCACATGATACATCACCTCCTATTGCATGGTCGGTGATGGCCAGATGATGTCTTCTACACACGGAAAACTAGTGTGACCACCTCCTATTTGTGGCCTCTCGTGCATTTGGGTTCTTTCATGGGTCACCAAGACCACTCTAGTGGTACGATACCTGATAATTCTACACAGTCAACCATTTAGGGTCTCTGCCATCATTGTAACAACCATGGGGCTTAATTTTTGTTGTCGAAGGGTTTTAGTCCGGAAGAACACAAGAACGCCTGATTACAAAATGATCCAAGCTATTTTTTTTGTATTCCAAATCCATCCATGTTAGAATTTAAAACAAATATCAATGAGGTTTCATAATTCTAACACATTTCTCAAATCCTAAAACTCCATGCAATCATCAATTCACAACCCGCATGAACAACTAAGAAGAGTGTCAACCTTTTCGTGGGTTGATCTTCTTTCGTTGTCTAGAAAGAAAAATGGGGGAAAATTGAAATAATTAAGATAACTCATCTATAGATTTTGGATCATTTTTTGACGAAAGAGGGTGATATGAGTCATCATCGATCAATGATCTGCTATCGTTCTTTTCCATTTGTCGATCCGTGATCCACTGGCATTTAGTGCTGCTCACCAATTGCTAGATCTGATAACTTTCTCCACGAGTGTTCAGCGATGTCAAAATGATATATATATATATATATATATTCTCCTCCCCAAGATTGTTTTTCAACCATAGATCTCTGATTAATCCGATGTGTGAGACGCATTGGGCATTGCCACACTGATTCATTAATGAGACTCATTAATGAGTAATCATTGTCTCTTCACTACATCATAGAACTGACCGGCCACTGTGTTGGAGTGAAACCATTTGAATAATATAAACATAAAAATATTTTATAATTATTTTAACAATTACTTTAAAAATTCAAAAAAAAAAATTCAGTCATCCCATGCCAGTTGATGTTAGGTTGTTCCTAGGTAAATCTTAACATTCTTAAATCAACGGTTCACTCAGATATTCAATCCGGGAACTACTTTAAAGGATAGAAAACCCCACTCACACATTTACTAAATGTACTTTATATAATTTTTTGTAATACGTTTCAGCCTCTTCAAGCCTTAGAATCACATGCCTTATCAGATATTGGTTTCGAAATTATCTCATTTAAATTACAAAATTTTAAATGAAATTTTCAAGGGTATTATATTCCCCCAACATAGTTCATTACGTCCCTAAAATCCAAATAAGTCTAAAAAAATAAGGGTAATGAGAAGAAATATGAAATTCTCACTCCCACATATTTTCATTAATATTCCCATGCTGCCAACGAACACACATTAGATGAATCGACTGTCCACAAATGATCCTTTCCAAATGAACCTCTATCTCTACCAGGTACTCCACAAAAATATCTATGTCATCAATCTCCAGCTCCCTAACAAGGTGTGGCACGTTGGAATATGTGGTCCCCCTCTTGTAAATCCAATGGATTCCATTTCCTAAATGCATAGAACTTATGTCTGCTCTTTGCAGTCATTACCCACTCTTGAATGAACTGAACTTTATCAATGGTTGCCTATACTACCTATAGAGCCATGAAATCTAACACCCATAGGTTTGTCCAGAATAATAGGGATCAACAATGTCATCTATACATTACATTGAATGGTGCCATACCAATGGAGGAGTGGTAGATGTGTTTTATGAAAACTCTATAAGTGGTATGTTGTCCTCCCAAATATGGCCAAAATCAATGACACTGTCCTAAAGAATGTCGTCCATGGTCTGAATGGACCACTCAGTCTGGCCATCTATCTATGGGAGAAATGATGTGCTCAATGCAGCTAAGTCCCAAAAGCCCCCTAAAACCCATTTCACCAAAGGGATGCAAAGTGTGATGCATGATATAAGGCAATTGTATATTAGAAAACATGGTGTTGAACTATCTCTTTCACATAGAGACATCTCAATCCCTATACTAAGCTATGGTGAGAAAAAGTTACGAAGTGGGCTAACATGGTGAGTTGTTCGACCATCACCCATATGGTATCGGGCCTCTTTATCAAACATGGTCAACCCATAATGATTCCCATCGATACCCCACACCAATTCAACTTGGTACCTCAAGGGGATGTGTCATACCTACTTGAACCTGGTACACAACCTTCACTTGCTGACAATTGAGTTATCTCAAGACAAAATCGATCACCGTCTTCTTCATCCGTAGTCAACAGTAATGACATCGGAGGTCCTTTTATATGTTCTACACACCTAGATATACCACCAATGGGGATGTAAGGAACTCTGTCAACACCTCTTCCTAAAAATCACTGGTAATATGGTGAGACCTTTGTACATGATGATGTTCTCTCCAACTTTAAAATATCCATCAAGAGCATGCCCTGTGGATATATGAGCATGTGTAGTCTCTTAATTGGAATCTCCAAGTTGTGCCTCCCAAACTCTTTGTAAGAGTTAAGGGGATACTACCATATACTAATGAAAATATATCAACTCCCTATTCATGAAGCATATATGAAACAATCCCAACTTTTCTGAGGACTCGTTTAGTAACAGTGAAATTGATCTCCTGCTGAGAGCATCTCCACTATGTTCCCCTTCCTAGGAGTATAAACTGTATCTAAGTCATAGTCCTATAGAAACTTCTTCCATTGCCACTATCTCATGTCCACATCCATTTGATAAAATATATACATCAGACTCTGGTGGTCTGAGTATAAAATGAAACACTCGCCCATTAGGTAGTGTCACCACATCATTAGTTCAATGATTATTGAAATCAACTCAAGGTTATGAGTCATATCACTCTACTAATGCAGACTCAAATGTCATGATTCATAATAAATCACCACTTTCCCCTGCATCTATACAAACTAATCCCAGTTTTTGAGGAATCATAAAATTCCATGAAGTTAGTGACCACCTATGGAAGCCTCAAGATAGAAGAACTCATCATGATCTACCTCAACTAATAAAAGATCAGCTGGAATCATCATGTCCAGAAATGGGTTTTCCCTTCTTTTTTAATGTTTTCAAGGGTGATAATACTCTAGAGATGTTGATTACAAACCTGAAACTATCCAGGCCATTGAAACTTCTCACCACGGTAACACACTTGGGTGGCTCCCAAGAAAGAATAACATCAATCTTCACTGGATCTACTACAACTACAGCGACTAAGACGTGTCTAAAGAAATTGAGCATTCATATCTAGAACAAACACTTATAGAGCTTCCCAAAATGCTCATTCTATCAGTGTGTGTCTAGAACTATCCTCAAGTGCATAATGTGATCCTCCTTGGAAGCGGAATACACAAATACATCATCAATGAAGGCCAATACAAACTGTTTTATGTACTGCCGAAACATCATGTTCATGGGCCCCAGTAACACTAAAGGGGTGTTCTTCATGCCAAACAAAATCCCTATGATGTCCTCATGTTCCTCCACTACTTCCAAAAACCGTAGACTCGTATCATCAACCACAATAAGGGTCATGTTATCCAAATGAAGAGTAATTAGATGCACCCTCTTATGTGTGAGTTAATATTACACAACTCTGTTTTCCATTTCGATGATAATGGAAAACTAGTTCCTATATCTGTGGACAAATCGCACTGTTCACCTAAAAAAATCAATCATCTTTTAAATCATGGTAGTCCATACCCAGAATGACATCATAAGGACTTTATGTCGCTATAAGAAGAACTCAGAAGAAGCTCTCGCCTCTTAGAGTTAGCTCACATTGTCGAAACATGTGTTTGATCGCTGAATCCCCTCATGTGGGAGTCTCCAATTGTCAGGATCCAGCAAACAGCTCGATCGAAATCTCTGACCTCCAAACCAGGTATGTGAAAATGAAAGTGTTATTGGAACATGTGTCTATTAGAACTGTAGCTAAGGTGTAGTAGAAACATATCATACCTCTAATAATATCTGGAGCGCCATGATCATAGGACTCCATCACCTGATGTAATCATGTCATTATCCATCTGCTCCTGGATCTCGTGGTGGACCGCATGTGTGTAGTGGTGGTAGTAACTCATAACTCCTCCCACCAACTTCTTCTATGACTACTCCCCTATCTTTTTCACTTCTCGTAAAACCATCCTGTAAGATCCTATTCGTCATAGGACACTTGACCATCAGCTGGTCATATGTACGGTATGATGGGATGTCTCGAGATAAGTGTCACCGCCTGCTAAATGATAAACACATCCTGCCCCTCTGCTGGTTTCCATACCAGGTGGAAAACTCACACCACTAAATCCTGCAAATCCTCAGCTATGTGAGGATCTATATCACCTAGAAATATCATAGGTATCTACATCAATAACTCATGTAACATGCTCATTCGGCGTCCATTATCTACTTGTTATGTAGGTAGAAACTATTGCTCTATTGATGGAGGTTCCTATAGTACACCACTCAGAGATACTATATCTGGAACATGTCCTTCCATCAATGCCTCTTCACTCGGTGGACCATCATTGTGAACCCTCACTGGAATCCTGGATGGATGTCTACATAGAATCATACTGAGATAATTCAAGATGGACCAAAGTCATTTATGTTATACCTGGTGAGTTGAATCAATGAAATAAAGGGAAAAATATTTCCATAACACATTCAATCATTTATTTTAGTTACCAAGTTGGAATACAAAATTCACGGTCCTGGTGTATGGATATGACAGCCATCGCACCAACCTTTGACTCCCAGGCCTGAAATCCAAACTCAAAACACTTAACACTATAGATTCTTCAATAATAGAGACTCTTAGTTGTTCTAGAAGAACTAACCTCCCTTTGACACCACTTTGTAGAGACCCATCCCCTAGGGCCGGTGTCATTACTACCCCGATCCTTCATTCCATAGGCCATGGGCTAGTGACTAGAAACGAAAAAGGAATTACCAAAAAATGGGATGCATTTTCTTTCAACCAATACACACACATGCAACCCATAATATGAAAATTAAGATTAAACTAAAACCAACAACATGTAAATGTATTATAGAATGTAGAATTGGATGGAATAAAATCCCAACTTAAAGAAAAGTACAAAAAAAAGTACTAGCTTCAGAGGTCATTCACAAAGGATTCTAATGGGAGGGTAGGTATAACTCACTATTCCATGTCACTGCAACAGACCACATCTACCAATCCACCTCTGATAACCATATATCTCTAGCCCCCCAATATCTCAGTAATTGTTTCTTTTCATCTGTATAAGACAAAATAGGTTCAGGAGAAGCCCATGTAGGGGTGAGTACAACAATACTCATTTGGGATCCCAAAACTAACTCAGGTCTCACAAAAATCAACAATGAAAAATACCACAATGTAAGATCTCAAAGTAATGAAAAAATTAAAAGACATAGTTCACACCATGTATACCATAATTAAAAAAGTAATAATGATTAGTAGTAAATCTAGATCATCTTATTCTAATGATAGGCTCTACTGTTGATCCACGAAGGGTCTCTCTATTACGGATCCAAAAAGGGTATCTCTATTGCTGATCCATGATGGGTCGCTCTACGACTCATCAACAATAGGTCACACTACAGCTTAATAATGATGTTTCTATCTCATTCTGATCCTTAGAGGGTCTATCTCATGCTGATCTAGAATAGTCACTCCAATTTTGATCCATGAAGGGTTGCTCATTGGTTGATCCTTGAAGGGTTGCTCTTCATTCTTCATGTCACAGCCAGCCCCCGGATTATAGTTCATAACATGATTGATTAGGGGAGGATTTACACATCAATCCATTAGCTATACCTCAACCCCTAGGAATTTCCAAATAGAGGAACCCAAAGGACCACCTTGTCGTAAGGTTCAATTCCACACAAGTCGTATTAAATTGTATGCTCAGTCTGAGAGATGTGGCACTTTTTGAAAGAAGGGCCATGTTGGATTCAAGTCCGATATAACCCAACCATATACCAACCTCTTCCAAAACACAGGTAAAGTATCATAGATGATTTTCCTCATCCCATGTGTCCCAACATCGTAGATGGTGCATTTATCAGACACACGGTCTGAATGATGCAAATAATTTTGTAAACAGTGGCCGGTCTCATCTCGGACCGGTCCGACATGGCAAGACCAACCGAAGAATTTAAAAAGGACCGGCTCATTGTAAGGGTCCAAACTCCATTGAGGGCATGTTAATCCGATTACAAGTTTACGAGATATAGAAATTTTTTAAAATAGGGGCTAGTTACTTCTGATCCAGGACCGACTGGTTCAGACCTACTCGCCCAACCTGGCCCGGGGTATTAAATGACCCAACATGTTTTTCTAGAACATTGGGACTCACAAGACTAGCCAAGTTTGGATGTGGTTCCAATCCACCAGGTCACCCAGTGACCCGGTTTTATCTTTTACGCCCTGCTTTGGAGGGCCTATGTCTTTTTCCATATAGGGCCGCATTGTGGCATATGCGGCCCATATTTAACTACCTATCACAGTCCACTAAAATGGACCACCTTAAGGAACTGACTGGGCAGCACAAGCTACCAAGCCCAAATAGCCTGACCCGAAGGGCTTTCCTTGATATTCTATGATTGGCTCAGCTAGTCTGGCTGAGGGACATGCGACCTGTCAACCCAACCGACCCTCATGTCCGCATGCGGCCCCCATGAGTGGGCCTCACTTCTCATGCATCGCCATGATGGCACCAACTCCACCCATAGACATGAACGATGGGCATTGGCTCTACACTGTCGTGACATGCCACATGATTCTCTTCCTCTTCAAGTGTGGTCAGCGAACGTTGTCCACTATATTCCGCACACGGTGCCCGGGTGCCGCTACTGGGAGGAGGGTTCCATGTTGGATGCTTCTTCCACAAGCCATTAGGTTTTCTTTTGTGGTCCGATCGTTGATCTTTTTTCACCCACAACCTTATAGGGTCACCTCTATCACTGCATTAAATGTGGGGCCACATTTCTGTCATCCCAGTGTTTTGTTCATGAAAAACAAAAGAACACCTGATTATAGAGGGATCCATGATTTGTTTGTTTTGGCCCGATACATACGTGTTAAATTTTACAACTGAAATCAATGGGGTTTCAAAATTCTATCACTGATTTCTAATCATGAATCTCCCCATAATCATCAATTCCCAACCAACAACAACAACTGATCTGCAGCTTAACTAGTTCATTGTTTGATCTGCATTTTTCATTTTGAAAGAAGAATAGGGAAAAATGAATTCACCATGGTTACCCCTACCAATATTTCATATCTATTGTTGATGAATGAGGGTGATCTAAGTCATCATTGATCCATTATCCAATTAATTTTTTCCTCATTCATAGATCTATTATCCTCCAATGTTCATCATCCCTCATCAATCACTTGATCTAATATCATTCTCTAAGAATGTTTGTTAGTGTCGGAGGGAGAGAGAGAGAGAGATTCTCCTCACAAGAGGTTTTCCCAGGGTAGTTTGTCAACCATGGATCTCTGATTAATTAGACTCGGGTAATGAAGTGTCCATCGCCACAACGATTTATTAATGAGATACATAAATTATTCTGTGTCACCTCCTCATTGAACCACAGTGTTGATCGGCCGCTGCATTGTAGTGAAACCATTTGAATAAAATAAACATAAATAACATTCAATTTTATTTAAACTTCTTTAAAAAGTAAAAAATTTAAATTTTTCGATCGACCTGCTACATTCCATTTTATGTCGTTCCAAGGAGAATCTTGGAATTTTGAAATCAACATTTCCCACAGATTTTCAGTCCGGACACCAGTTCAAAAGATATAAAAACCCACTCGCAAGATTATTGTACGTACTTCAAATAAATTGTAAAAATTGGTTCTTAAATCATAAGGCCTAAGAATCATTTTCTGTAGTAGAGCCTAGTTCTGAAATAATGACATTAAAATGTAAAAATATCACATAAATGTTTTTGGGGTATTACATTATCCCCACCTTAGGGATTTACATCCCGAAAATCCAAACAAGGCTTAACAAAAAAAGTGTACTAAGAACACATCTAATCCTCTTGCTCCCATGTGATATCCTAGAGATTACCATGATGCCAAACATGCACTAGAAGAATTAAACAATCAAAAAGGTTCCTCTCCTAACAATCCTCTATCTCCACTGGGTACCCTGCAAATGTCTCCATGTCATTAATCTCTAGCTCCACATCAAGGGGTGACTTATATGAATACGTGGTCCCCCTTCTAGAACTCTAATGATTTCCATTGCCTATTTGCATAGGACTTATTTCATCTCTATGTAGTATTTACCCAATCTTGGAAGACATGAATCATTTTTGGGGTAGCCTATACCATCTCTATAACCATGAATGATGAATCCCCTAGGATTGTCTAGTATAGTGGTTTTCAGCATGGTCATCTGTATAGTTCCACGAATGGTGCCATACCAATAGTGGAGTAGTAATAGTGTTTTATGAAAACTCCATTAGTGGTACTTTGTCCTCCAAACATTTAAAAAAATTTTGGTAATAGGCACAAAGAATATTCTCTATGGTCTGAATGGCCAACTTAGTCTAACCATCAGTCTGTGGGAGAAAAGTTGTGCACTACATAGCTGAGCCCTAAAAGAATCCTTTAATCACTTACACTATCGGGAGGCTATGTGTGAATTAAGATCTCATGAAATATTATATAGTGCTCCATAGATTTGAACTATCTATTACACGTCGTGGTGTCTCAAGCACTCTATTGGACCCTTGTCCTAAAAGGGTCAGATGTGGGTCGATGTGGTGAGTCTGTCGATGATCACCCAGATGGTATCCTGCCTCTTGGATGTACATGGTAATCCCATCACAATGTCCATTGATACCCCAACACACATTCATTCGGGTACCATGTAGGGATTTGTAAAACCTAATTCAACCTAGTACCCATCCTTCAACTGCTAAAAAGTGAGGTAACTCACGAAAAAATATACTATTGTCTTCTTCATCCCTGACAAATAGAACTAACATTGAACGTCCTGGTACATATTTTCCTGACCTAGATGTTCCACCAAACGGGATGTATTGAACTCCTTAAACACCTCCTCTCGTAATGTCACCTGTAATACGTAGCACTCTCTGTAAAGGGTAATGTGCTCCCCACCTTTTAAATATCCATTAAGAGAATTCCATGTGGATATCTAAGTACATGTAGACTCACAACGGGAATCTTGGAGTTGCGCCTCCCGGACTCATTGTAACAGTGGAGGGGAAACTACCATTGAATAATGAAAATATGTCTACTCCCTATACATGATGGATATCTAAATTAAATAAAAATGCTTTGACGCCCCATTAAATAATTGTGAACTCGATTTCTTGTTGAGATCACTTGCCACTATGTTCCCCTTCCTTGGAGTGTAGACTATCTCGAAATCATAGTCATGGAGAGACACCTTCTATCACTGCTATCTTATATCCAAATTCATTTAAGAAAATATATACTTAATACTCTTGTGGTCTGAGTATATATTGAAATGCTCACGCACCAGGTATGTCACAACATATTTAGTGTGAAGACTACCACTGTCACCACAATGTCATGAGTCACATCACTCTGCTCATGAGGTCTCAACTATTGTGAGCCATGCGAAATAACTATTTTTCCTTGAATTAGGACACAACTTAGCCCAGTTTATAATGCATCACAGAGAACCACGTATTCAGTTCACTCCTCTACCAGCCTCAAGATAAGAGCACTCATCAAGCCCCACCTAAACTACTAAAATCTCTCCTCGCATCATTCTTTCCAAATGAAGTTTTTTCCCTTCATTTTTAGAAATGTCAAGCGTTCCATAACTTTGATGAAATTGGGGCCACATTTCCGACATCCCAGTGTTTTAGTCACAATGAACACAAGAATTCCCGATTATGGAGGGTGTCAGGGCTTGTTTGTTTTTTCCCGATCCCTCAGTGTTAGAATGTACAACAAATATCAATGGGGTTTCAAAATTCTGTCACAGATTTTAAATCCCAAAACTCCCCACAATCATCAATTCCCAACCTACAAGAACAACCGAGCCATGGGTCAACCTGATCGTGGGTTGATTCACGTTAATAATTTGGAATGATGAAAATGGGACAAAAATGAAAACACCATGTTATCCCCAGCCTGGATTTTGGACATTTCATTGTTGACGGATGGTGATACAATTCGTTATCGATCCGTGATATGATTTCATTCATCACTGTTTCTTAGTCCATGATTCGTTGGTGTTCATCACTACTCATTAATCCCAATATCCAATCACTTTCTCCATGAGTGTTCGTTGACGTTATAGAGAGTGAGAGAGATAGAGAGAATGATATTCTCTTCATTATCGGTTTTCCCATAGCAGTTTGTCAACACAAGATCTCTGATTAATCAATGATAAGAGACACATTGTGTTTCACCACACTAATTCAATAATGATATTCATTAATGTGTCAGCGTCACCTCATCACTGCACCAAAACACTGACTGGGTGCTGTGTCGCTTCAAAACAATTTGACTAAAGTAAACATAAAAAAATTATTATTTTATTTTAACATTTTCATTAAAAAGTCCAAAATTTATCTTATTCGATAAAACCATGCCGGTTGTTCTTAGGTATTTCATTGGTGAATCCTGGAATTATGAAATCAATAGTGCCCTCATATATTTGATTCATGAACCAGTTCAAATTATTGAAAGACTCGCTCGTACAATCACTGAAGGAACATAAAATAATGTTTAAAAATAGGTTCTGACCTCTCTAGGTCACATAATCACGTTTTGTCTTAGAGATAGGTTCAAAAATAATCCCATTCAAATGAAAATAAATTTTCCTAGAAATTTCCAGAGTATTATATTGGTCTCTTACTATGTTTGGTTTTTTAACTCTAATAAAAAAAATAGACAAATTCGATTATTGACATCTTATAGAAGGTCCTGTGAAATTTTAGGATTATTCGGATGTCTTAATGAAGTCATTTACAAATTTTTTGTTTTATTAATGAAATCATATTGTGTATATATTAATAATGAATGTATATTTATATTTAATTTTTTAGAAATGTTTTAGTAATATATGACATCAAAATATACACTATTATGTGTTATTTTCCTTATTGATGAAAACAATTGGATAATTCACTATGAATTTTATATCACTACATAAAATTTTAATTTTTTTCATCATATAGAGTTAGTTGTCCTTTAAGAAGAATTAGTAAATGGAAAAATGTAGAGTTTATAATAATTAAACTATAATGATATGGTGTATTTATATTTAAATTTTTATGGTTATTGTAGGGAGTTTGTTAGGATTGGGTTAAAGATGATTAAAATATGATATATAAGGGTTATTGTATATTGGAGTTGGTTATGACACAATGTGTTTTAATTGAAATTCAATTACCAATGTAGTTGGTTGTATTTATTTAATAATTATAGGAATTACGGATTAATGTAGAACAATATGTTATGATTATTGAAATGAATTTATATACTTAAAAATGTCCATATTTTTGAAAGGATCGGATATAAAAGGTTCTTGTATGTTTGAATATTATAGGAGATAATAAAATATTGATAATTGGGGTAATATGGAATGGAGATGATGATTTTTGTCATGGGTAAATGATTTCATTAATTCATGATGGATAATAATGTCAATTTTATATTTTTTATTATACTTTATTTATTAATGTTGTAGATGTTGTTATATAGAATAATTAAGAATAACTAGTTTTTGTTTTTTCTTCTAAAAAACAAGAAATTATATATTTAAATGTTATGGAAGACCAACAACATCAAAAGGTAATTTTTTACTAATATTTGATTGAAGAATACAATTCACAGTAATTTGAATAATTATTTATATGTTTTATGGGTCAGATCACTAAATAAACTACATTAATGAGATAAATTTTATAGTCTTAAAATTTTATTCACCATATGTTCCAAGTATATCTTTTATACAAGGGTATTTCTAAGTAAATAAAATATTATATCCATTCGAATTTGTCTGGTGAACCTTGTAAATAACTATGTCTTATATGATTCATATTTTTAATTTAGTCATTCAATAAGTTAAAATATTTGAAATTTATCTTTATTAATTAATAAATACTGAAAAAATGTTTATAAAATTAATAATAAGTTTTTTTACATAATTTACCCCCAATGTGAATATTTTGTAATTTATTAAATTGAGTATTCTTTAATTAGTTTTAGTGTAATTACATATACATAATAAAATTATTCTTTTTTATTGCTTCATTATGTAGGATAGAAATTTTAAATTTTAGTTCTATAAGGGATCATATACCTTTAGTTAATATCAAATATTTTTTAATTTTTTCGATAAAAATTTGAAATTTTTCTGGGGATAGAGTATTAACATACTTACTTTCATTATCTATAGATACAATATCTATTGCATATAATGTGCTCACTCATATTGAAGGTGATATTTTAATAAATTAGGGTTATAAAGAGAATATTGTGACCCATAGTTGTATAATAATTTCTATCTCAAAGTTTCTATTAAAAAAATTATTCAAAAAAGTATTGGGGATCTAGATGGTGAATGGTAATTAAGATAAGAGAAAAAATAATAATGAAAGTAATGTTATACAGAAGGAAACATATCATTAAATATTGAATTCCCAATTATATTTTTTATATTCTTAATTCTAATATAGTGGATCTTTTCATTACTAGTGTGAATGAAGTCATGTTATCAATTATATATTTGGTAAAAACGCTATAAAATTTTATTATTGTTAATAAAATAATTAATATATTATCAATAATGATTCATATAATATTTGTTTCACTAGAATATTACTATCTGGATTCTTTTTCATGTGAAATCTTGTATAATGTGTTTTTCAAATACAATATTAGGTTGTGTTCTTCCTTAAGAAAAAATGTATGGGAGGGAAGTAATTTTTTTTCATGTGTGGAATTATCAATATATTTATTAGTAGGTCATAGAAAATGATGATATTTCAATTTCAAATATTGATATTGATGTTAATTTTAACCAAATCATGATAATTTTTTAAAATTATAATAAAAAAGGGAATGAAAATTATTAATGTAAGTTTACATTAAAATGAATTAATTATTGAGAATCTAGTATATTTTCATCTAGTTTTCATTTTCAAAGATAATATAAAAATTATAGTGATTAAGGGTTGTCAAAGAGTTTATTAAAGATGAATAATTTGACATAAAAAATCAAATTATACATAAAAAGGAAAATAATGACTTTCATTAAAAATTCTACGAAGAAATATTTTATCAAAATTATATGATTACGAATGTAATGATAATATAAGTTATTAAGGTTTATACATAGTAATCATGTTCAGAAATGGTTAATTTATATAGAAAGTGAAGGGGGTTATTTATTAATGTATTGTAAAGTGAAGCTTATAAATAATTCATCTTGATGATGTAATTAATGGAATCTATACTAAATATCATAAAAATAGAAAAATAGAATTTGAATTTAATGAACAAACCTCAAACATAAAATGATGGGGAGTTATTCAAATGATAAAGGGAGTGGTTGTCAGTTAAATAAGTTGAATATTTGAATCCATCACATATAAGGGTGGAAAATGAATGTTATACTATAGTATAACATAAAATAAAAATAGTTTTTTTAAATATTACATGAAAAAGATGTTTGAGGATTAAAATCATTTAAAAAAATTAATATTTGATTTTGAATAATTTTATAGAGAAGACGGTTAATAATCAAGGGGTAATGAGGATAGATTTGAAAAATAAAGTAATTATAAATATAAAATTAATCACTAAAAAATTATATAACATGATTAATGAGGTATTTATTTTACAAAAATGAAGATTTGAAATTAGTCCATGACAAAATAAATGGAAGATAAGGAAAAATACTAACATCATCTACAAATCTAAACTCTAATTAAAAAATCATAATTAAATATCATATAAATCTTTTTTTTATTTTATATTCATAATGGTTTTGATAGTTTATAAAATATATTAATTTTTATTATTGGATTATTGTTATAAATATATTATTATGTAATGAAGAACAATAATTATTTTTTAGAGTACATATACTAGTTTATGATGGAAACTTTTTCTTTTTGGAATTTTTTGGGAAAAATCAACAATACTCAATGTGGGATGAATTAAAATATAAATAAAATAATTCATAGTTATTATATAAAATATATATGTCTATAGTTATGTTAGATTCAAATATTTTTATGAAAAAATCGAACTTGGATAAATCTATGATGGTAATATTTGATAAATAATATTCATTATTGAATGTGTTTTATAAAAGGATTAAAATACCAATTAATTTCATTGGGGATTCACTTAAAATTTGATATTAGAAACTAAATGTGTATAAGGACCCTATAGTGTTTCAAAAAAACATGAAAGGAAATAAAATAGCTAGTATCATTGATGTTTCACATGCCCCTTCATAAAATAATCTTCCATTGATATATTAAAATAATACTTTATCTCACGTGATAGGTGATATAAATATATTAGGTGTTTTATAAAGTTCAAAGAATCATATATTTAATTTTTAAAATTATGGATCTCTTAAAATAAATGTTATTTGTTAATGGATTTTTAGAGAAGGATAAGATCCAAAAATGATATTTTATTTATGGTTTAAATCAAAAAATAAAAAGTGTTTATTATCTACAAGATTATGGTAATTAAGTGATATATATAAAGGAAGGATATTTTTAATGTGTTTGAAATGTTAGAAAATAATGAATTTTTTAAATAATTTTTATGACTTATTTTAGGTTGATGAACCCATGTTATTCAATTTTTATGGAGGATTTTAACGTTTTTATCACAGACTTACTATGATTGGATAATGAAAAATGAATTAGTCATCATAGGAAATGGAAGTTTAAAATATTATTATAATAAGTTGAAATAGTTAATATATATTTGTTATATGTTTGAATGTGAATATTGTTAATTCATTATAATAGTTGTTTGAAATGATATTTTAGGGAGATGGGAGACAATATATCTCTAGAAATTGAGAGAGTTTAGGGATTATCTTCCTCATTAATTTGATCTAAACCTACAAGGAGGATTTTCTCATGACTAGGAGATTTGAATGCCATCACTTCGCGAATACTCGGATGAAGGAGACACCTAATGCACAAGATCATGTGGAGGAAAAGCAAAATGATGATGTCCTTGATCAATGTTTTTACACTAACTCTTTATTCAGTAGAACTCAGGGGATCCTATTTCTATATTACATAAAGATTAAGAAAATTAGTAAATGAAACACAACAAAGCATCCCCTTTTCAGGAGTCTTGATGGTGGTGGTTTTCTGGTGGAAGCGGACCCTGATGCACTTCAACAGTGCCCAAAATTGTGAAAATTATCTATCAAGGGCCGCATATCTTATCATAAAGGTGAAAATCCCTAGAATTTACTTAATTTATATTCTCTCATTTCACATTTTAGGAATAATTCAAACTAGAAATTCTTTCCCATAGCTACAGGATATTATCAAATTCTGTTGAAATCAGACGATGATCTACAGAATGTTTGGAAGATCGGAAACATTAATCTAAAACAATATTTTTATAGAATATGTGACTGAAACTAAGCTTCCAACCTGCAATAATATAGGAATACCATGGCACAAGTCTAGGTAAAACTACATGGCCTGAATTAGTTCTTTCGGCATAAAAAAATACTGAATGATTTTTTATCATGTATTGGATCTCCTCTAAAAAATGATCAAATAACCTTAATTTCTGACCTTGGACTCTTTGAGAGAGTAATGGTGGAAATTAATCTATATTCAAAACATACTAATATAATTAATTTTAATGATAATGACTAAAAAATAGAAATCAGAATAGTATATGAAATAAAACCTCCATTTTGTGAGATTTACAAGATCATTGGACATAGAATCTCTAATTATGTGGTGGTTAGGAAATAAGTAACTCAACTAATTTAAAATTAATTGAATGAAATAAGGAGAAATATAAAAGATAAGATCCAATGTTAGATATACATGAACCTCCTAAAAAGAAATATGAATTATTGGGGATGAAATCACACAACATGGCACACTTAGGGGAAAATTTAGGTATAACCTGGGTAGATGATACTGAAGAAGAAGATAATTGTAATAAAGAACAAAGAATCTTAGAAGAAATATGTAATCTAGTTTTAGATACTATTAGGCCATCCAACCATGAACTTGACAAGGTAGAATTTGGTACCTATCATCATGAACATGTTTTTCGATCAAATTTCACCAGTACTACTAAAAATACACTAGACAAGAGGGATAAAACATCTCCAATTGAACAAAATAAATGCAATGAAAACAACATGTACACTATATATATTCACATAGCTAATTACCATGGCTCAACTTCTAAGAAAAATATGGATACACACACCTACATAGCTTTTGGTACTAGATAGATCCATGAACCCTCCCTCTTGAAGGCCACTAATACTCTAGGGATGAAAAATGAGATAAAACATAAATAAAATGACTTGGATTATTTTCCCAATGATCTCAAAATTCATGTTTATAACTAAAAAGTATGGATACCACAGGCCTGCCTAATATCCTAAATGCTATTTAGGTTGTGGAACATACCATCACTACTAAGATTAATGAAATTGTTGCTAAGACCATGGAATACGTAAATCTTACAAATGGGAATACACCCTTAGAAGAGTATTCTATAAAAATATAGTAAAGAAATTAATCCACTGAGTGGATGTAATGTATTCCACATACTTTGGGAACTATCCATACCTCTTCCACATATGTCTTTGGTGTGTAGGATTATAATGAAAATACTCAAATCTCTTGCACTGGTCTAAATCAGGACATAGATTCCTCAAAAGATACATGTGCATCTATTCATATTCCCTCAAATTAGCTATTGATATTTTGGATACCACTACATTAAAACCCGGGGACCTGCCTACTAGTCCGAAGAATGTTCAGGCCATGGCATATGCCTATACTACCAATTATAACTAACCTATTTATCAAACATTGGAATATAAAAATCTTTTAAAAGGGAATTCAAACTCATTACATGATACTATGAAAATGTTGGAATATAGTAACTCCACTATGAATATGTAGTGTATTATATCTTCTCTAGACACTGTAAAACTCCAAAATCCTTTTGATTCTCGTGTGGATAAGATAATAGTAGATTCTCCAGTCTCCAACAATATCATACAGTATGACACATAGGATTCAATGGAACCAGGTACACTTATTCCCCCTGATACAAATTTCATTTTCTATGGTATTAAATATATAGAAAATGTTTATTGTCCAGATAACTCTATACATTTGTTGTCTAATCAAAATAACAGTCATTTTATGATGTTTAATAAGAAATATATGCACTCTGTTCAAAATGCATCATTAAATGAACCTACTAAAGATAATGCTAAGGTAAAAATTCAAGTAGCCACTTCCATATCTTCCAATGAATAGGAATAGACCACTAATACTGATAATTCTGGAAAGGTTAGAATGTATTGTATAAATAACTGTACATTGGAATAGAAAAATAGGAGTCCTAACTCCAAATTAAGTTTTAAATGAAGAATCTATTTTGGAATTTTCAAGGTATTTCCAACTCTCACACATTTACTATTCTAAAAATAATGGTTTACATTCATCATCCAATGTTTATTTCTTTTGTAGATCCAAAAATTACATTCAATTACAAATATTATAATATATATCATAATAATTACATTTTTACTAGTGAAAAAAATACCAATAATGTTGAATCTCTATGGATTTTTTTCCCACACTTCTTTACAGAATGTTAGCATTTTTAATTTTTCTGCCCATATTTTTACTTGCAATTTCAATACTGATGGAAGAAACTAATTTTGATCCTTTTTTCTATAAATAGATACTATGAATTTATAACTCTTTGGAATGATATTTCATATATAGGAACTAATATTATTTCCCAATTTGTTCATAATGGAGACTTTCATGCCATTCTCAACTCAAGTGAGAAAATTACACCATATCATGCATCTATATCAACTTGAGAATTTAAAGCCTCAAATGATTACAAAAATATCATCTAAATTAATCTCACTAGTGAGAAATACACATGGTATATAATAAATTATAATCGAGTGGCTTCCACCTAGTTGGATGGAGATTTCATGAATGTTGTCGCCTTAGAAAAATGTTACCCCATCTATAGCACCACTCTCCACTAGCTGAACATTGACCATCAGCTCATCCTGGTCAATATCTCTAATAAAGACATAAAACCCCAGTTACCCTTAATATTTAACCATGTGTTGTTATATGATTAATATTTCATTAATATTATCCAAAACTTTTTGTCTTCCATGTCCGACAACAATGATGAATTTTCTAGTACATTCAAATTAAAACATCGCAAATAGACTCTAAAAATATAGTGTGGATCCAAATCCATTAAAATTAATAATGAAATTATTCTTCTTGAGTAAGAACTCAATTCTCGACAAAACAATAATACCAGCTCTAACCTCAACACTAATCATAATCAAGAATTATACATTGTGGCTAAACATAAATCTTTTATCAAAATTAAAGAAAATACAAGAAACAAGCAATTAAAGTTAAATGGTTGTTAGATGGTGACATAAATACAAAGTTTTATAACTCTATTTAATTAATTTAGAATTATTTCATTCTCTTAACCTTTCTAATAGATTGGAAAATATTCATGAAAATTATAATGAAATTTATCAACACATAGACTCCAACTATGAATCCCACTTCAATGGTCTTAATATCAACAAAAAACTCCTTCCTGAGGTCATTATGATGGTTATCACTGATATGGACAAAAACATCCTTCTCACAAATCCATTGAATCATTAAATCAATGAAACTATCTTTAGTTTGATTCTTGATAGTGCTCTGGGTCTTGATTGATTCAATAATGGGTTTTCCAACATTATTGGGATGTGATTCATGATGATGTTTGTAAAATTGTAAAATCCTTTTTCCAATGGTGTGATTCATCTTGATCATATGCCTAGTTTCTCACCATGATCCCAAAAGTGGATAATTCCTCTTAGATTCACCTATTTAGATCCCTTGCTATAATTAACACTCTTTATAAAATCATTAAAAAATCATTACAAATAGACTATTAACTATCACTAACAAAATTATCACCTGGAACCAATTTGGTTTTATTAAGGGTAGATACATTCACAAATTCATATTTTTTGCCTCTTAATCTATAAATAACTAGAATGGAGCTAATAGGGACTGGGACTATATCATCAAGGTTCTTCAAGGATTTTGTTTTAGTGCCTCATTTATCACTGAAATTAGAACTCTTAAAATTAGAGTGTATCTTAATTCTAAACAATGGATATCCCATGGGATATTTTAAAAGCACCAAAGGTGTCAAGAAATGTAACCCCACCACTACTATTATCCTATAGATAGTGAAAGAATATCATAGTCGCATGATCACCCATTTGGTGGACCAAAATATACTGAAGCTCGTTCATGTTTCTAGGAACATTACTTCCCCCACACAACTTTTTTATACTGAGGATATCATCCTTTTCCTTCATTATGATAAAAAAATATTATTTATCTCAAAAAATGATATTACACTATTAATATGTTTCAGGTCAAACCATTAGTTGTAAAAAATCATGCATCTTCATTGGAAAGAATTCTTATACTAGTAGAAAATGTAACATTATTAATGACGTTGGAATGAAAGAAGGTACTCTCCCATTCACTTATCTTGGTGTTCCAATTTTATTAGTGCAGGCCCAAGTCTACCAATTCTGTGACTATAGTAGACTATCTTTTAAACCATAAATCTTAATATAAAGGTAAATTTCTCTCTATGGAAGGTCAATCTTGCTTGTCAAGTCCACTATTGTCTCGAAGATGGTCTACTCAAAGACTGTTTATAAACAGTATATTGGTCATATCAATAAATTTAACTCCTCTATTACAAAAATCATCTAGACTGGTAGCACTATAGAATAAAAGATTGTGACTGTCCTCTAGTGAATGTTTTTAAAACCTATTGAAAAAGGTGGTATTAGTATAAAAAAATAATGTACTATAAAGACTCTATTAACGCTCGTCTCACTTGGAACGTTCTTCACAATACTTCAGAAGCTATTACTTTCCTAAAAATCCACTTTCTTGTTAAAAATAAGATGGCAAAATATTATTTCATTAACTCTTCCATTTTCTCATCCATCAAACAATATTTCACTAATATTATAAATTATTCTATATGGATGGTATTGAGATATTCTGCCATGAAATTGTGTTTGGATAAATGGACAGGCATGAATTGATTTATATGATATAACCTGATCAAACTCTATGAGAATACCAACTACTATACTAGGGGAATTATTAACTCTCAACATGATCACATCCCTGATATGATTCTGAACTTCAATGATAAATACATTTTTTCTAACACTAATAGTTTTTTAATTTGGGAACTTTCTCACAATGGTGTGCTTAATTCAAAAAATTTCAACAATAGTTATTTTTGAAACGGTGAGAGTGATTATAGTTGGGTAAAACATTTCAAAAAAGCCTTGGATAAAACCTTCAATATTCAATCTCAGATGGAGACGTTCTCACAATAGAGCCCCCAAAGAGACTTTCCATCAATCATTTGGAATCCAGCTCTGCTCTATGTGAAAAATCTGTAATCAACACAGAGCAGATGCTAACCATATCTTAATTTATTGTGCTACTACTTATTCTATTTGGAACTATATTATTAAAATTATTGATTACATATGGTTGATTCATGACTCTATAAAAACCCAACTTAAGAAATGTGCAGCAATGGAAGGCTCTCAGCAATTTATGATCCATTACCAAACTACAGTTGCTGAGCCCCATCATGTGATCTGGTATAATCAGAATGCTATTATTCATAGTAATTACTCACGAATACAAAATTCAGGTGGAATTCATATCTTTATTTCCATACATGAATCCTCTTTGATAAAAATGGTCATTGTCACAACAGTATGCTTGACTTTGGGATTTTTTGACATCTTCAGATTAAACAAAATTTTTTTCAACCTCATCATACTATTGATGTTTTTGGGAGAGATCCCCTTCTTGGAGGGATAATAATTAATATTGATGGTGCCTCCAAAGGAAATCCAGGTGTCATGGGATGTGGTTATATTATTCAGAATCACCTCGGACAGATCCTTGTATGCTTTATTAGTAGTTATGGCATTGCCTCCTCTCTTGAAGATGAGATGATGAGTTTAATACATTCGATTGCCTTCGACATGTTCTTTGGATGAAACAATATCTCGATCTAATGTGACTCGACGACTATCATGAAAGTGATTTTGAATGTCATAACATATATTGCTTGGCCAGTTACTACTCATTGGATGGAATGAACTTGGTTGCTTAATGATATTAACTTTATCATCACACATGTTTATCAAGAAGTATACTGGGATGTAGATAGCCTGGCCAACATGGGATTAAATAAATATATTACCTGGTTCAATGAACACACTGCTAATATTATGCCCTTACATGAAAAATACTATAAAATGATCTCATATTTTAGACTCATGTAAACTTTTTTTTATAATAATTGTTCATTGGTCATTTTGGGCCAAGGTATCATCCTTTAAAAAAAATATTATATAAGTATTAGGATATACAAAAACATCAACCATTGGATATAGTTAACTTTAATATGTGTAGATGGATAATGAAAAAACAATCAAAAAGATATTATTTTTATCTCTTTTATCTATTATTACACATGAATCACATATATTATATGTATTTCACATAAGTATGACTCTTTAAATTGGTTTAATAGTTTTTAAATGGTTCTAGTGAAATAATTAGATTATCCAATAAATGAATTAATAATTCATGGTGAGGTTGAGTATAGGGAAAGGAATTTGGAATATAATATATAAATAAACTACATTATATTATAATTTCATACACCATCAAGAAATATTGAAATATTTTTTCTGAATTAATAATATGATGTTATTTGTAATTATTAAATTTATATATGATGATCATGAAACATATAATTACCCATTGGTGTATTTTTTTGGAAAATTGATAAATATTTTGAAATTATTTTACATTCAAAAACATGTATCTAAATGGAATTTATTACAAGAATATACAGAGATTTAATTAAATTTATTTCTTCATATGTCCTTGTTTCATCATGGTAAATGTACTCATCTTATAAAAATTTGAGAAGTGATGAATTTATAAAATCATCCAATTATATTCTATAAATAGAATAGGTTAGTATTGTTACAAGAAGGATTTGAGAGTTATTGTCAATATAACTAATTTAAAAGATTTATTATCTTTTTTTTATTTGTGTGAAAATAATAAAATGACTGTTTTGGAAAAAAAATTAATGTTTTCAATCAGTATAATATAGTGATATAAATTTTGAATATAATGAACTATGTTTGTGAAGGGAAGTGTGATATAAGAAAATGATATGTTTCAAGTTAAAATGAATTATGTGATTTGATTCAATATTTTTTAACAAAATGTTAATATTCCAAACACATCATTTTCATTTACGTATAAAATAATTGAAGATTGAGACTCATACATCACTAATTTCACTTATTGAACCAACTAGTGTTATGGAAGCATTGAATCTTCTTGATTATATTGATTCATTGAATGATGATTCAAATAAATATGAAAATAAACACGCAATGGTTTTGGGACCTAGAAAAATAGAAAATAAATTTGTTTGAGTAAACTGGTTCATCCATAACAAACATAATGAAAATGTTTATGTAGGAATGAAAAAGTGACACTAGTTTTTAGAGAATATTCTTTTTTGATGCATCTTACATTAAAAATACATTTTTTCCTATATCAATAATTGATAATATTTAAAATTTAACTATTATTCCTAGTCATATTAGCGACTATATATTTTAATTATACTTCATGTTAATACCATTAAAAATAGATCTTAAAGAAGAATACAATATTTATCTACATGATGGATTTCCAAATGAGGAAAAATCTAGATATGTATTATTCAAATTTAATTTTTTTGAGATTATTGTATAAAATGAAAAATATTTCTTTGATGTAATAATAATTTGAAAAGAAAACTATAAAACAAGGAATTTTAATGTTTTAGTTTGTTACAATAAAGGATAACAGCAATGTTATGTTTAATTTTTCTCTTAAATACATGTTATATATATTACGTTTCATAAAAATATTTTAACATCAAATCTCAAATGTTTAAGGAATTTTTTTCATCCAATTCTATATTAATGTTTATATTTTTTTATTAAAAAGGTATACTATAGAATGAATCAGTAACTATATAATGTTATATTTAAGTGGGGGTACATAATAAATAGAATCCTATTAATAACTAGGCTGAGATGCCATCCGAGATGACACCCGACCTAGTCCGCCACAAGGCTTGAGTGGATTTGTAAATCTTCTCGATATACATAGAAAAAAAAGAATAAAATATAACTTAAATCGTAATTATTTTTGTCCATTTACATATAGGAACAAATAACCGAAATAGATAATCGAATATTGAACCATAAAAACTAGAAAATAATAAATACAACTATGTCTTGATACAACTGATAAATAAAGAGAAAATGAAAAAAACAAAAGATGAAGTATAACCTAAAAGGATATCTTTGTGACTATTACTTAACCATAAACCACAAGACCAACATTCACCAAATCATGACCCAAACAAAAACATGAACCATATGTTGGGTCTACCATTGAAAAGGGGAAAACTTGTAGAGCATTAATATCCTAATATGATAACACCACAAAGTACATACATATCTTTCCCCATAATAATCTATACTCATTAGTTTGGAATACATTAATTAAAATAGGATTCATCATTTTGAAGGACCAAACATAGTATTTAGATTTTAAAAACAAAAAAAAACACACACACACACGCTTTATTCATTCCGAATATATTTCCATTTAAATATCCCAGTTTAAAACCCAAAACCAAAATATGGTAATAAAGATGATGATTATAAATGAATCTAGAAAAAAAATAATGAAATTATACAAGTGATGAAATTTCAACATAAAAACAAAGAAACCAAAATATACAGAGACCATGAATTGACAGATAATAATCATGGGATTTTCCTCAACATCTCTAGAAGAAATCCCTTGATGTACTTAGTTCATACTCACCTCCCCTTATACGGTGAAGTACCATAGTTAATATATTAGTGCCACTCTTAACTATCCAATCATGTGTGATTTCCCACCTGGCCTCCCATCCTATCCATGGGTAACAATGCTTCTAATCAGGGTTTATAAGAAACTGTCACTCAACCCTCTAGATGATGATGAGGAATCTCATGATTATATTACACGGTGGATAAGTAGGTCCTCACATGCATAGATCAAACTAATAACTCCTAGGGATTTTTTTTCTAGACCAACCATTAACACCACCAATGTTATGACCCTCTCCTCGAAGGGCCTACCTTATGGGTTCCCATCTCACAACAAACCAAACACAAGTTCCATTCGGGCCTACACATCATATCATGTAAAAAAACCCATGACATTACAAAGTATCAACTTGGTTGTTTTCATTTTTAAATCCATATCGATTTTCAAACCATTTCAAAGACCACGTAGAATATATGAAACATACTAAAAAGGTGACAAACAGTCATTTATATAACATAGTTATTCAAGACATGATCCATGATTCCAAATAAGATTTATTTAAAAATCACTTATGAAACCATATTCAAAATTATTTTGGAACAAAGAAACCATTTAAAAACACAATGGGTTTGAAAGAAACCATTTAAAGGATAATGAGAAATGGGGAAGAGGAATTAAAAGAAGAGATTATTTTTTGATGATCTAAGGATAAAATGAACATTTTTATGGCCATCCCTATTTTTGTGCATATCCATAGGTGAACCCCCCACACCTATGAATGTGAGCACATCAAATGGGTTTTTCATTATGACCATTCATATATCCATTAGTTCTAATTAGTGAATCAATAGAAACCCAAAAAATCACTCTTAATTATTTACAGAAAAGCTTCAATCCATAAAAAGTCATGCAAGTCACATAGAAAGATTAATTTACAAATGAAAATAATTATCAATACCCAACCAAACCTAAACATAATCCAACACATTCATTTTCTCATTTTAAGGGAAAATGGAATTTTATTAAAACTTTTATATATGTAAATATATAAAAACATTGAAATCATATTAAAATTCATTACCACCATTGTGACACCAAAATTAATTCAACAAAAATTTATTAAAACACTTCACAAGCAGGGGAATCACATTTAGAAATAATTTACAAAATATCATGTATTAAATGAAATGTTCCATAGTGGAAATTTATGTAAAAACATATCTCAATGACATGTGGATATAATGAAACATTAAGAGATGGAAGAACATGTTGGGAATATTTTTTCTTAACAATAATCTATAATTTATGATGATTTTGATGTCCCCAAATACTCTTGTTTATTTTATAATGAAGTTTGGTTGAGTAAGTTCTATAATAATTTTTAATTTGTTTCATGGAATTTATAATTATGGTATCAACCCTACATTATGATAGGAATATTAATGCTTGTGTAAGGTATCAACCCTACATTATTCAAAAACAATTTATATTTGGATCAACATCCTTATATTTAGATAATATTCAAATGTATGGATCAACAACCCTTTGTTAGAGTCTGGATTTACTACTCATATCCTACATACAAAATGGTTGAACATATGGTAAATCATTTATACATTTGGAATTTTATGTTGAGGAGGATAAAACCATGGATTATCATCCCTATGCTACTTTTGTTCCCTAAATTATGTTAAGATGATAGTACGATTATGAAACCACACATTTGCAAAAGAACCATATGCTATGCAAAGGATTGCTACACTACACAATGGAACCCTATGTTTTTCATATCAACCCTACATTGTGTAATCAATGGGGATGTTTTTTTATCAACATTTTTAAAACAATATTGTTGTAATGATGAAGTCAAAATATAAGACCAATTTAAGGATTGATTTTAATGTTTTAAATAAATGTATTCATTAGAGAAAATATCTCATATTTCTAACAGAAGTTATGAATCTTCTAGTCATTTGGATTTGGAATATACCCAATCAATCAAGATATTCTTCTAGATCTGTAATATCAAATAAATTTATCTATTATATATATGTTTTCATGTGGGTGATAAGCAATTTATATATATATATATACTACCATGTTTTTGAAAATAATTTACAATGCTGCAAAGAACGAGCAGCTCTGAAATAAGACTACACATTGGTAAGATACACATTATTAAACATTATTTTGATGGTATTCTAATAATATTATAGTTTCTATATTATTGAAGATCATTATGTGATAAGTATATCTTCATAATATTTCATTCTTGAAGTTATTTTTTTCTGAAGAATTAGATCAATCAATTGTCAAATTCAAGCTAATGTATCTTTAATGATCAATCTAATATTTGATAATCAATATCGTTTGATTTATTAGATATTTAACTACTTGTATTAATTTTTGGTGGAGTATAATAACCTTTATCAATTCTTTTGATAATCTGGTCACTGTTATAGAACCAGAAGTCTTTGTAATTTGACTTGTTTTAATGGAGCCAACTTCCTTCACTCAGTTGTGGATTCATGGCCTTGTGATATGTGGACCATTCTAGTAAAATCACCAAGCCTGTTGAGAGACTAACCAGTGGAGTAAATTAGTGGTCATTGTACCCCAAACCACTATAAAAATTTGTGTTCTTTATTTATGTTTATCCATTTTGTATTTTCATACTGAATAAAAACACTCCATATTTTCATAAATCACAGTGGGTGTAAAAAAGTAGAAATGTGGGTGTTTTTTAAAACGACACAATTTACCCCCACCCTATATTTTTACATTTTATACACTGAACAACCAATTGGTATTAGAGGGGGGATTTTTGATAAATCTATAGGATGATTAAAACTATAAGGTTTATAAAAATAATGAAGTAGTTGATCCTTGAGAAGGGATGTCAATCGTACATGAACTATACCTCAATGGTAAAACTTTTGGATGAAGGAAATCAAGGATAATTAAAATATAAATAATATTAGATTTATATTTTATTCAAAAATCATTACTCCTTACATAATTCTTGAAAAACCAAAAACATAGGATATTGCAACAGAATCCAAATATAATATCAAGATAAAAATGATGAATGATATTATCTGTGGTCTTGGACTAGATTAGTTGAAACATGTATATCAATTACCTAGAGACTATGAGATGTGGATAACTATTTCAGTTGGTGATGATGGAATAGATAATGTCAGTTAGATGAGATATGTTAAAACTAATCTAAAATTTGACACATTTAGAATGTTTGATTGTGAAAACCTCACACGGATGAATGGAAGGATTACAAACAATGTCAAAAATATTACAACCATAGGTTAACCCTTTAAAAAATCTAATCAAGTGATGAAATTATGGATTGTAATACCCTTTATATGGAATGACATATCAGCTGCTATTATATATTTGTCACCTTTAAACGATCTGACAATAAAATATCTAATTTGCACACTGATGATGTATGAAGCCAATAAGAATGATGAAGATGAAGATCATAACATTATAGTGAACAATGAAAATACTACCCGAATTGTGACATCTCAAAAGCATAATAGAAAAAACTAGATGTTTAAGAAAAAAAGAATTCAAATTCATCTGATTCTTAAATGGAACTGGCTCAACAAGCTAGAAAGTACATCAAGTTTTACAATAAGAAGATTTGATTTAGAAAATACTTCAAGAAGGATGATAACAACAATTTTTTTTCTTATATGAATTCATAAAATTTTTCATATCATACCTGATTGTACTTTAATGAAATATGAATGATAGAATATAGTAAATAGTTATCAGAAATAAATGACGATTATGAGAATAAAGTCAAAAGTAAAATGAATGCTACATTGAGTGTATTAGATGACTGCAAAATCCCTTCAATGACTGATTTAGAAAAGGATCAATCAAATCTAAAGTCCAAAATCCACATTACACATGAATATAAAAAGGTACAAACATATTACTCTTCTGATTCTGATACTAGCACATTCTTAAATGATAAATTATCTACCTACAGTTATATGTTAGATAAAAATTATGATTTCTTTTAAAAAATAAAATTCGTTAATGAATGTTTATAATTATGTTATATGGTAATGGGATACATTTTAAAAAAACATCAATAATTATATTAAATATTCAATTCCTATGTATAAAATAGTATCAATCAATAAAATAAAATCTATGAATCACATGATGAAGTAGAATCCTAAAAGAATATTGCTATTATTTTTAATAAAGTTTAAAATATATTAAATGAAATTGTTGTAAAGAATTTCATTAAAAAGAAATATTTGGAATAGTATGTAAGTATTAGAAATCAAAATTGTGTAAAAAATATTTTGTTTCCAATTCAAAACATTTAATATGTTATCATTAGAACAAAAGGCCATATCAATAATAATTTTTATTTGAAAAATCCAAAAATTAGTTGCATTAAGAGAGGATTTATTTCTAATAGTTCATCTAAAGAAAGTGATATGAATTATGGAACAATAATAATGTCTTGAATTCCTTGATCATTTCATTCTAACACTATTGGACCCAAGATAATATGGGTACCAAAATAGATATATGATTAAATTATTTTGTAAGAAAATTTACAAGGGGAAAAACTACTATATGGTATATAGAGAATGTATATTCCATGAATATGAGTGGATATCCATAAAAAAATTATATGATAACTCAAATTGATGAAGGATTGGTCACATTTGGTGATAATGAAAAAGTTAAAATAATTTGAGTTTAAATTGTTGGAGATCCAAAAACTATCTACATCAACAATGTACTATATGTGAAAGGGTTAAAACACAATATTATAAGTATTTATCAACATTATTAATATGGGTTTTAAGTTTATATTTCTATCAATTCATGATTTTTGTTTAATGATATGTTACATAAATTTTTGAGCACCTAGAACTGATAATGTTTATATTTTGGATATGAGATCCTTATGTAAACAGAGAGTGAATTGTTTAAATACTAAGAAAAAATAATTGTGGATTTAGAATAGAACTGTTGGAAATTGTATTTTTTAAAAAATTATCCATGAAATAGTTAGTTTCTAATTTTCCAAATCTTATGTTTAAAAATTAATGATTCTTTGATGATTTACAATTTTGAAAGAATAAAAAATATTCTTTCAAATCTATTAACAAAATTTCTACAAAAAAACCTTTAGAACATTTCTCTATGGTTTTTTTTGAACCTTCAATGATATAAATTTTGGATGGTAAATTATAATATAAGGTTTTAGTAAATGATTAATCACGATTTAATTTTCTTTAGTTTCTAAAATTCAAAAGTTAAGTTTTATCAATTTTTGAAACTTTTTGTAAATTTGTTTAAAATGATAAAGGTTTTAAAATAGTTTCATTGAGATGTGATCCAATTAAAGAACTTTAGAATCAATAATTCAATTATTTTTGCTCAAATTTATGTATTAAACACACCTTCACTAATCCAAAAACACCTCAACAAAATAGAATTACTGATAGAAAAAATAGAACTATTCAAGAAATCGGTGGAACTATGCTGAAAAAAATACAATCTTCCACCCTATTTTAGGTAGAAGCTATATGAATGAACTTATGTATAATGAATAGAGTTTTAATTTGGTCTATATTTAAAAATACACCTTAAGAACTTTACAATAATAGAAAACCTCAAGTAATTTACTTTAATGGTTTTTTATTCAAGGTCTATATCTTGAATACTAAGGACTACCTTGGTATGTTCAATCTAAAGGATGATAAATGACTATTTTTGAGATATTATTCTACATTTAAATCATATAGAATGCTGAATAAAAACTGAAGGATATTTGAGAGATCAGTTCTTGTGATGTTTTATGAAACTAACCCCTTAACTAAAGAGAAATATCTTACTAATGAATTTAATGAGTCTTTTGAAAACATGAGACGTGAAGCCCCTAAAGATGATTTTGAAAATGATATTAATAAAGTTTAGTACATTTGAGAATAACATGATATTGAAGAACCTAAAAGTGTCTTTCTTATATAATCTAGAGCCCTAAATAACCAAAACATAGAAACTGTTATAGGAAACCTAGACATAGGAATTAGAACTATAAGAAATGTAGAAACCTAGTTCAATATTCATCCTTTCGATCTCAGAAAGAACATAAGACTATTGAATAATCTGTAAAAGATTAGAGTTTGATATTAGAAATCAACGAAAAGAAAAACCAGTTTGAATAGAATGAATTTTGGAACTAGTACAGAGACCAACCAATTATCCATTTATAGGAACAAATTAGGTATATAGATAAAAATGTCTGATCAAGGGATCATAACCCGAAATAAAGAGTGATTAGTAGCTAAAGTATATAATTAGAAAGAAGGTATAAATTATGGTTAGACCTTTTCCCCAGAATCTATACTAGAAACCATTAGAGTACTTTTAGCTTATACATCTCATATGGATTTTTAATTGTATTAGATGGATGTAAAATCAAAATTTTTAAATGTTTATTTGATGGAATAAGTTTATTTTAAACAACCCCCTAGTTTTGAAAATCCTCAAAACCCAACTCTATTTTTAATCTTACCAAATATCCCTATGGACTTAAACAAACACCTAGTGGTTAGTATAAAATATTAATTTAATTTATTTTGAAAAATGAATTTATTGTTGGATTGGTAGATCCAACTCTTTTTAAGAAAAATGTTTGTTCTATTAATTTTCTATTTTATGTTTAAGTCGATGATTTTATTTTTTCCTCAACTAATTAAAATCTTTTTCATGATTTTTCAAATTAAATTTTTTTTGAAATGAGTATGATGGGATAACTGAATTTATTTTTAAGATTTATGAATTACCAAAGATATTTTGGAAATGTTTTAAATCAAATAATGTATATTATTGATTTATTTAAAATTTTTGGACATGATAACTACGAGACATATACCCATCCTATGTATTCCATTATAAAACATGATTTGGATGAAGCTATAAAACAAGTTAAAGACAAGTTATATAGAGTTATGATTTTTATTTTTTATTTCTTACTACTAGTAGACTAGCCACTATTTTTTTGTATGTATTTGTGATAGATTTCAAAATAATCTAGAAGAATACTATCTATCTACTATTAAATTAATTTTTAGATATTTAAAATGAACTATTGTTAAATCTCTTATTTACCCAAAAACTTATGATATTAATTCAATTTCATATTCATATTCCAACTATCGAGGTTTTAGATTCGATAGAAAAATTGCATCAGGAACCAATCACTCGTTTGGGAAATAATTAGTTTCATGGTCTAGTAAGAAACAATCCTCTCTTTCCTTGTCAACCCTTGAGGGAAAATATTTTTCTTCTGGATGTTGATGTTCAAATGTATTGTGGATGAAAAAAAATCTACTAGATGTTGGAATAAAATTTAACAGTATACCTATTTTATATGATAATAAGTGTGCATTAAATAACACAAAAATACTATAAGTAATTATAAGACTAAGTACATTGATTTATGATTTAAATTTCTAAGATATCATATCCATAAAAAGGATATTTAATTATAATATTTTAATACTGAATACAAATTATGTGATATTTTTACAAATCCAATTACTTGTTCTTGTTTTGATTTTATTATGGATGAGTTAGGAATATTTGATTTAAGTGATTGTTTATTAATTTATTTAAATTATATATTTTTTTTTTATTTTTGTAATATTTTTGTAATATTATTTATTTTATTGTGTTTTAATATATAATTTTATTTCAATTTTATATTATTTGTCATTTAAAAAACAGAAAATATAAGGTGCACATCATCAATTGGTGTGATAAAATTGTTTTATTTCTCCTGCTTTATTTATCCTCCCCTAAACATCCTCTCAGCTTACAGAGTATCTGGATTTTTTTATTCTGGGATTTTAAAACCATAAAACATACATCCTTTCATTCATAAAATCTACTTAAATGGGAACATCACGATAATCCATAGATGTAATGCTACACAATAATGTCAATGCATTAGGGAAAGATCACAAGGTGTTGTAGGGAAAGGTAATTATTTTTAACTATCTAGACACTACAAATATTTCAATTAAGGAAGAAATTAAATTTCAATGTTTGGATAAAAATTTTATGAAGATATCATGTCGATTGTATATGAAATAGAAGTAAAAAAATTTGAAAAAAATTCTTCATTTTGTCTAGGAATCGAAGAAGACAAAATTGTCTCTAATATTAGTGATTCTATATTTTTCTTCACATTTTTGGAAATGGGTGAGATGTTATGTTGTCCCTATGAGGGGGAGTTTCAATTAGATTTATCAAATATCAGTAATATAAGACATTCCTATGAGGATATAATGTTTTTTTCATTAGAACAAAAACTATTAAGAAGGTATTGGTGAAAGAACTTACTCTGGATCATCTAGTGATGCTGAAATTTATTCAATCTGGAAGTTCTTCTAGGACTCCAGAGCTTAAGAAATTCCATTACATTGACATATATATCATGTTTTTTCTTCTGAAAAATGTTATGTTTAATTTATTTCAACTTAAGATGAGATATCTAAACCATTGATGCCATGCTGATGAAAATATGGGACATTATCAATAAGATATGATTATTTTTCTCTTTTTACGATGGAAAGGATTAATTTTCAACATGTTTTTTTGGAAGATCTTTTCGCCACAAGAACACTTTAAATGCTAGGTTTGTAAATAATATTGGTATTTTAGGGAAATTCATGCTACAATTTACTGAATGTTGGTGCAGAATAACAATAGAAGTTAATATAATATGCTTAGGGGAAAATGATTTATAACTTCAGTTGAATGATTTTTTTATAGGCCTCATGAAGAAGGAACAACAAGGATATAATGATATATTGTTTTAAAAATGAGGTTTATCATTATTGTTCCAGTGACAGTGGATGAATCACAAGGAGTAGATGGATTTGCGAATCTAGTAGATTAGTATGTTGAGAAGGAGGAAAAAAGTCAATAACATCATTGGGATGATTTCCTAAATCCTAGAACTATAATTATTCATAATCATGTAGTTTTTAGAGGATATGATTTGTGAAATAGACAAGAGGGATATAGTGTGATAAGAATAGATAATATTAGAGTTGATCAAGAAGGATCTCAATATCTTGAAACATATGATTCCCATGTGGATGACCAAGCTATTGAAATTAATTTAATGGAGACTCAGAACTCATTTTGTAGAGAATAGATGGAGGTTGAGAAGAATAAATTTGATGAATACAATTATTCATGATTTCCATGATTAGAGGTAGAAGCTCTGAACCTTCAATTAATTTAATTCAAATAGAATTTCATTTCTTTTGGAGATCTAAAAGAGTTTATTGTAGAAATTTCATTAAAATTTAATTAGTTAAAGGATGATTTTTTTATGAATATGGGGTTTGATGAGTATACGAAAAAGAATGGGAGATAATTTCAGTCACCCCATGAAAGGAAAAGAGTATCCACCTCTTCTCTACAAAAACCACTATAACATCATAGAATGATTGAAGTTATCACCTCTAAACTAGAAGATTTCAATTATAGGATACATAATCTTTAGTTTGATATAATACCATTAAGTTTTCTATTGAACAATCAATGACATCTGGTGAGACAACATACATAAAAGGAATCATAATTAGGATCCATGCTACATAAAATCAAGGATATGTAGACTTCATTCACAATGTTAGAGGATGTTATGAATGAGTGTTTGGAGCTCAATATGGTTTAAAATTTGGATGTTGTAAATGATTCAAAAAGATAAATCAGTAGTGGTCAGATGTATGGAGCGACCATTTTCTAATCATGTTGTCGAAGCTCATTAATCATAAATGTGCAGTCCAAGCCATTACTCAACTGGATGAAATCTTTGTCCATGTCGAAACTAAACTCTATCAATTTCATTTTGAATTAGTTTGATCATGGATTTTACTTGATATTTTCGAAAAATTTGAATCCTTTTTATGGAATTTAATGTTATGGTATCTACCCTACATTATTCTTATATAAATAATGTATTCATATGGTATCAACCCTATGTTACACTATAATATATTGTGTTGGGATCAACATCCTTATATTGGGATAATAATGAAACATATGTGTCACCAACCCTATGTTGGAGTCTGGATTTACAATTTATATCATACATACCCAAAATTTGAATGTTTGTTTGACCAATGTTACATTCAGGATTGTATGATGAAGAGGATAATTGTATGTATTATCATCCATATGCTACATTTTTCCATTCCATAACATGAAGATGATAGTTTGGTTAAGAAACCATACAATCGAAAATGAACCCTATACTATGGAAAGGAACCCTACCATATGAAAATGAACCTAACACTATGCATATCAAACCTATGTTATGTTCTAAATTAATATGTTTTTCAAGGCACATATCAATATGATATTGATGAAAAAATAAATTCAAAAATAAAGACCAATTAAAGGATCATTATGATTGTTTTAAATAATCATATTCATCAGATAAATTATATCCTATATTAATGGGAAGTTTCAACTCTCCTGGTCAATTGTAATTTAAATTTCTGTGATCAATAATGCTATTCGATTAAATATAGAATATTAAATAATTATATATATATAAATATATAAATATATATTTCTGTGTGATTGTGTGTGTGTGTGTGTTTTGTGTGTGGTTTTGATAAGCGATTCATACATGTACAGATATATTATTGAAAATCCTTTATAGTGCTGCGAAGAAGGAACAACTCTGAAAGTGGACTACACTTTAATGGCATACATGTTATTCATCCTTATATTGTAATTATTATAATGTTATTTTTGATGGTACCTTATTGAATATCATTATACAATAAGGATCTCTTCAGACTATTTCATTCTTAAATATATTGTTTTTTAAAGAATAAGATCCATCATTTTTCAACTGTTTCATGTTGAAATGATGAAGATCATTCTAAACCTTTCAAATCAAACACTTTTGATTTATTAGAGTTTCAACTCCTTGTACATAGTTATAGTGGAGTATTGGATTCTCGATCTAAGATATGGGCAACCAGTTCTATTTTAGAGATGCATAATTCTTTGTAATTTTTCTTATTTGTAAGGTGTCAACTGCCAACACTCACTTGTGGATTCATGGTCTTCTGATAAAATGACTATTCAAGTGAAATCACAAAGATTTTAGAGAGAGTGATTTGTAGAGTTGAATAAGTGAACATTGTCCCCTAAAAAACAATAAAAAAATTTCATCATTATTTCTGTTTGTCCATAACATATTTTTATTTCGAAGAAAAACAACCCATATCCGCATAAATCAATATGGGTGTCGAAATCCGGAAATGTGGAATTATTTGGAATGAAAAAATTCACCCCCCCTATTGTGTAAGATTGATTTTTATTACCTAAATAACATATACCAATAAAAAATATACAGACCCTAGATCCAAATAAACACAATTATAAAATAACCCCTAGTTTATTGGGTTTGTCTAAGAGAGAATACTCCCAGGGAAACAAAGGAACCCAATAGAGAAATATATGGGTGGAAATTGTCCAATAAACCTAAGAAACGTACCATAGAATCATTGAGGGAAAATAAATGGAAGAGGGGGAATAAATGAAAGAGGGTTTGGGTTCCCATTTATTTTCGGAAAATGAGATGGGGTGGGGGTCTTAAAATGGTGATTAAAGAGAGGAAAAAAACATGGAATTTCATGTTATAAGAAATCTGGGAAACTCGTATGTTTTGGCTATACATTTTGAAAAATCCTATACCAAACGTATGAACCATACTCAAGAATAAGGAAACATTCACTGTTTGGTCACAAAATATGGTATACTATGCACTATCCATGTGCCATACCCTTGTTAAAAATTGCATAACCTCATGCATGCTTCCCTCGTCGTTTCTCAAAATTGTGTGCAAGCTGTCCTCCGTGTCCTTTAAACTATAAGGATCCCCACAGTTTCTCATTATCTTTCACAATTTTTCCCAAACCCTAATGAATCAATTCTAGAAAAACCAAATAATAAGAAATGGAATAAAAGCACCCTATTTATTAATAGGATGTACAGATTTCCTTCGCACCATGCAAAAAAATCATTGACAGGGTCAAAACACACCCAAAACATCTAAAATTTGTAAATTCAAGCCGGTAACTAAACCCAAACCTTAACCAAATGACCTAAAATCTGTCAAATATTAAAATAAAGGATAATAAGTGGTCATGGAGTGATATGTACCCCACTAAAAACACTTATTTCCCACTAAATTCACCCTTCCAATTTATGAATCAAACTCCAATTCAAAACAAAATAGAGGGGAATGAAACCACCAACTTTGGGGTTAATTTTTGACCTCAAAAGTCTCAACAAAAAAATCTTGATAAAACTCAAAACAAGGATAACCATAAATAGGGTTCTACCAGCCATATAAAACAAACTTATCATGATTTCCCTGACACTGGGAAACCCATCCTGAAATAACATTATAAAACCCTACACAAGACAAACAACCTAACAACTCAGACACGAAACTACCAATACAAACCCAGACCCCTAAGATATGGTAAAACCCATGTATGTAACTTGAATAAAATGGTGAATCAAACCATAATTCATCACATCCATAAGACAAAAGCATCACAAAAGTGAACACAACCTAGAACTAACCCCAATCCACAAAGAGAAAACTATTCAAGGAGGAAAATCGATCTGATATTCTCTCCAGAAAAGGTACAAAAACAGGAATTACTAGAGATGAAGAAAACCTATCATTTTAATCCAAATAGGATCTTGTAACAATAATGAAAACTACAGCCCTAAATATTAAACCATCCCCACTCTAACATTTAAAATAATTGTTGTGCCAAGGTCCCCCTCACCAACTGATTTCGAATTGTGTGAAAAGAATCACTCCAAGGCCTATGGATGGAGCTCTGATGTATTGAAGCATCTAATTATCTATAGTTATTAGTTGAATGCCTAAACCCAATAATTATTATTCTAAAAACTACCCTTTTATAACTTTTCTAGGTGACCCGAATTTCTACATCAATTGATAGAATTTGGTGGTTTTTGAAATGACCACTTTGAATGCATGGACCAACCACACTAAAAGAACATGAGAGAATGATCATTTGGGAAACAAACTAGAATTGATGAATGAAACACATATGGAATATGTTTTCCCAGACCACAATATTTTCCAGATGGGGAACCTCATTCGGTAAAAATATAAAGTAGATTGCATACTTCCTATTCTCTAGTAACCAACTCATCTTTGAATTCCTCACCCAACAACCTCCCAAATAGAAATTCAATGAATATGATAACTTGCCCCTTGATGTTTGGATAAAGACCAAAAACAAAGAGATGATCATTCATATGGTTCTCCAAAACTATCTATGTAGTAAAATAGTTCATCTATTTTATATGATCAACATAGGACATCATGATCCTCTAGCCTTGATGAACACTCATGATCTCAACCACCTTCCTCACATTCACCTTCTCAGGTATAAACTATTGGATATAGGTGGTCATAAAAACATTATAAAATATCTCAGATTTAATTAATGACGAGATGATCACCTTTAATTGACATAAATCTAGAACATCATACAAAATAAAATCAATTTTAAAACACCCTCAACTCCATCAACCCACTCCACGGCCTCTAATAGACCATTTCACATTTAAAGATAGGTAATATCTGAGAATATTTATACTCTTTCACAAAACTCAACGTCTAGGTAGGGCCAGTAATTGAACATTACTCACTGGAATCCTTTGATACTATTTTGTATAGCTTACCCTGAATATAAAAAAGACATAAAACTAAAATCATCATCTAATCAAAACTAAACCAAAATAACCCCCCAAGACAAAAACTTATCTCAAAGACCAGTCATCGCAAACAAATCAAAAATCCTCTTTAAAACCCATCATTTCCATCCAAATATAAAAAAATTCTTCACCCCAATGCCATTGTTCTCAATTATCAACTCATCTACATATCATATATAATCACTAAATCCCACATTTAAAACAAAATCAAACCGTGAAACTATTTATCTTTTGAAAACCATGTTTTCTTGAATTCTATTTTCTTTTTTAAAATTATCCCACACCAAACCAAACCAAACCAACACACACCTCCAACCAAAATCCAAGGATATAGAACTAGAATCAATGCATTACTAGGTGACATAATTAGTGAAACATGCCCCAGGAAATCACCAACCATATGGATTGTCATAATCCATGATCACAATCTCCGCATGGCTCACTAATCCATGTGAGACCACCACACCATGTGGGATAAAATCTGTTATCATACCCTATCCATGAAAAACTGAACATAAACAAAGACCTGAATCATGGGCTCCCCCTGAAAACTAATGGATCCGAATGAACAAGGATTCATAACATCATTCCTGTTTCAATATATTGATTCCTAAAAGTCATATTCTCTGACTAGATGATCCCCGAAATAACAAATGGATGCTCTGATACCATTTCATCATGTAGTAATTCATGATTATGTCCATCCCTACACACAAAATAATCTATAATAAGTCTTGGGAGGTATTCTTGAACCTCTGAGGCTGGTCACTAGTGTTTGGGATCCAAGATAATCCAAAACCAAAATAGATCAGATCACTGCTAATAAAACAAAAACCTAAAAAACAAAACAGAAACTGAAAACAAAACCAAAAATAAACAAGAACCCAAAAATATCTCTACATAACCTCTTTGTCACATCCAACCATAATACCAACCTACTCTAAAGGCATGATCGTTCTAGAAACTGGAACCTACAAAATAGATCAAGTCTAACAATGAAAAGTGGAATAGGTATGATGTGATCATAAATATCACAATAGGAAAGCCCCACATAGTCTGTACATGTAGTTTCCTACAAAAATCTATAAAAACTGGATCAAAATACTTTAGGAATGTAGGTTTAATCATTTTTAAGGACCAAAAATGTTTTTAACTTTAATGAAAATAAACAAACATTCTTCATTAAAAACTAATATCCGTGTATGTATCCTAGTTTAAAACTAAATCCCAAAAGAAAGCACCAGACCCGATGATCATAAAAATACCATGAAAAATGAAGGAAATAGTATAGGTTCTAAAAAGTAAACACAACAAGAATGAAACCAAAAAATAATTATATTAAATAATAACATTCAAATATTAATCATGGAAATATTGTAAATATCCGAAGAATTGATATTTGGATATTCTCAGTTTGGACACACCTCTCAGCATATGGTGCAACTTCATATTCAATAACTAATTGGCCACTCTAAACTATCCAATCTAGTAGAAAATCTTACGTGGACTCATATAAATTCAAAGGGTACTAATCCATTTAATTTAGGTCGATAAGATACTGTCACTAAACCCTTTAGCTGATGACTAGGAATCACATGATAGTAGTACATAGTAGATGGGAGGTCCTCAGTAATGTGGCTAAATCAAATAACACAAAACCACTATACTTGCCTAGTCGAAACACCAACTCTACCAATGTGATTACCCTATCCTCATAGGGTTGTACATAGAGGTTCCCATATCACAAAAAATTAATAAAAAATGTGCCAATTGGTCCAACCTACCATGTTACTTTAAAAAAAACCATAATACATAAAAATTTATAAACCTAACCATTATCATTTAAAATCCAAATCAATTTTAAAACAAATCCCAAAACAATGTCTATAAAATTTAACATACTAAAAAGGTGAGAAACATTAATTTATATCACTTTGTTTTTCAAACAACCATTTATGATTCCCAATGGTATTTTCTTCAGAAAAATCCTTTGAAGCAATATTCAAAATAATTTCAGGGCCAAGAAAACATTTAGGGAAAGCAATGTGTCTCAAAGAAAAAATTTGAAGCTGAAATATAAATATATAAGATGAATGAAAAATAGGAGATTGTGTTTGGATAGATCCAATTTTTAAAATGAACATTTCATTATAATTACATCTTCATTTGTGTGTCTATCAGTAGTTTTACCCCATAAACCTATGGATGTTCCATATATGATGGTTTATCCAACGTAACCCTTTAAATATACAATAGATCTAGTTGATGAAATATATGGATACAACAAAATCATTAAAAATGGATTACACATATATATCAATGAATAAAAATGCACCCAAGTCATATACGAAGCTCATTTTTTAAGTAAAAAATAATTACCAAGGTGGAACCCAATCCAAACGCCAACTAACACACCCAATTTCACTTTTTAAGAGAAACTAAATTTTATCAAAAAAATCACATACATACATATACATACATACAGACATACAAACATATATACATGCATACATACAGACATATATATATATATATATATATATATTTATATATGTCTGTGTGTGTGTGTATAACCATTGAAATCATTTTAAAATTCTTTTCCACTAATGTGGCACCAAATCAATACTACAATATTTTATTAAAACAAATCTGCCAAAAAGTAATCAAATTTATTAAAAATTTAAGAAAAATTAAGAAATATATGGAGTGTGATTGAAAAAGAATGGATGGAAACACCTAACTCAATGATGTGATGATGTGATGAAAATTTGGTAGATGGAAGAACATGTCCCAAGAGATAATCTTCACACCCTATAACTGAATAAAAAAATGATACAAATCAATGATATCCTATATAAATCATACAAGAGATGAATCACCCAAGTAAAACCATGAACCCCAGAGGAAAGATGAATAATAAGATGAATGTGACTAAGAAACCAATGGAATGTAGGATCGAAATATAGATGTAGATTCTAAGTATACAAGAGTCGGGTGAATTGTACACTTAAAAAATTTCTTAGACAAGGAAAAAATCTATGTTTAACATATTTAAACTAAGAAAATTCACAACACCTCTAATCTCCAATTGTAGAATTGGAACCAAAGTTTACAATATGAGATTCTACCTTAAAGTGTATAGAATATAAACTAATCAGAGTACAAGTGTAAGGAAATATAAGAGAATTATACATTGCTTAAAAAAATATAGTGGAAAAACCACGTATTAAAAACTACATGTTACAAGGTAGAAGTCTTTTAACCCAAATAGAAGGGTATCTAACAACCTTGGATAAAGGTCCCTTGATTTATACATTCACGTATTTCTGTCTTACCCACACCAAGGTAAACCCTAGATACGAAGATCAAAGTTTCTGTCTTTCTATCCCCGCAAGCCCTCAATATCAAGGTAGTCAGAACCTCTGTCTTCCTCAGCAAGGAAGCCCTCGAACATCAAGGTAGTCAGCACATCTATCTTCCTATCCCCAGAAGCCCTCGTATCTAATCACCAACATTAGGAGTCACACAAAGCAATCTTAATGAGAAGTTCAGTACGCAAAAAGCATTAAAATATTATCTCTCTAGAAATCACATTAACATCTTGTGGTTTCTAGAGTGATCAACTTCTTGTTGAGATCTTTCAAATGTGCTCCTATTTATAGACAAATTTTTAATGGTCAACTCCCTCCTCCAATGGTCTTATTTTCCATGAATATTGGAGGGGCCTGTACACGTGTCACTAAACCAATGATTAATTAGAAACAAAATGGATGACATCGTTTTATAACAAAACATGTGTAACTAAAATCACGAAATCATTTTACAATGAAACCAATGTATGTATAAGTAAAACTTGAATTTTGAATGTAATAAAAAAAAGTTCAGAGTCTAACCAAAAAGATGTTTGGATTCTGTTCAATAGAAATTCAGAACCTGAAGTCTATAGAAGTTTGAAGTCTGAATTTCTAAGGAAATTCAGTGTCTGGTTTCACCAAAGTTCAGAATCTGATCATGCAGAGTTCGAAGATGAACTAGTTAAAGTTCAGAGTCGAACATCATAAGAATTCGGAGTCGAAGTCATGAACTTTCGGAGTCGAACATCATAAGAGTTCAGAGTCGAACTCATGAAATTTTGGAGTCGAACTTCATAATAGTTCGGAGTCAAACTCATTAATGTTTGGAGTCGAACATCATAAGAGTTCGAAGATGAACTCATGAATGTTCGGAGTCGAAATTCATAACAGTTCGGAGTCGAACTCATGAATGATAGGAGTCAAACTTCATAATAGTTCGGAGTCGAACTCCTGAAATTTCGGAGTCGAACATCATAAGAGTTCAGAGTCAAACTCATGAAAGTTCATGTCTGGGATTCGGATTGGATCTTTATTACAGTTCACATCCAGAATTCAGATCCTAAAAACAGAATATTCCAATTCACGACATTATATGATTTCGGGGTTTGCGGTATGAATCCGATTTTTATACTTAAGAAAAAAAATTGATATGTATAAGAAAAATCTAGCTTAGGGTAAATTTCCTTAAAGATGAAAATTTTTCCTTATGGAAGGAAAATATTTATTTTCTTATGTATAGGGTGTTTTGGATTTTTAAAACAAGAAGGAATGTAATGGTCTTAAGGAAAACCTTATTGACTCAAAAATCTCCCTCCTTTTGGAAGGCACAAACATCCTTACGAAAAAGAATATAAGGACATTGAAAATTTTCATTAGACATTGAAATTAAAATGTATCTCCCATTGTTCATGGATGAAAGTGAATACAATTAACTCCCCCTTAGGCATTGAAACTCTAAGGATTGTATTCTGAATTTACAGAGTGGATTTTTCATTATCATGGAAATGAAAAACTTCATAATGGAAAACTCCCACTTACATTAAGGGTATTTCAATTAGAAATTTTTACTTCTTCATTTTAAGTCTTTCTCCATTTTTAAGTAGTTTTTTTCCTTCCCACCGTTTGTGATTTTCAAAAAGAATTTATGGGAATAGAAAATATGGTGCCTGAAATATTAGTAATAACACTACAATATACAACCAAACAAACAATATTTCATTAGATTTGTCAAAAAAAATTACAAGGAAAGACAAATACATAAAAAGATCGTAGTGGGTTTATTTGTCTTCTTTTCCTTCAGAATCAGTTTCTTTAATATGGTTTTTAGTTTCTTCAAATCCATTTGGTCTTCCTCGGCTTGCTTCTCCAAAGATGAGATCCTTTACCCTTGCACATTCAAAGCTTCGTCCTGAGCTTTTATGGCTTATTTCTGCATCATTATTAAATCATCATGCTTTTCTAATTTCTCCTTAAACTCAATCCGGAAATCTCTTTCAGTTTTCCAATTCTGAGAAACTGAGTTGAGCTTCCCATTCATGTCATTGACCTGTTGATTACAAGAATTTTTCTCTTGGGTCAGCTTTTTAGGAATATTGTTAAACCTTTTCTCCTCCATGTCAAAAGCATTTTGACCTTCAGCCTAAAATTTACAAACTATACTAATTCTTCATCAACTCTCTTAGACCACTTTGTTACCTTACTCCAGGACTTTCTATACACATCATAATCGATAAAGAAACTTTTTTGTTCAGCTTCGATCTTCACACACTTATCCATTAGCATGGATAGTGAATCTGATTTTTGGTTTTGGTTTAGCTGAAGCATTTGACATCTAGTGTCTATGATTGGAATGATTGTAATGACATCCACCAACTTTTTCAAAGACTCAACAGTAAAATCATGACTTTGTGCAGATGACTCCGAATCAGAAAGTTTGCTCGGAGATTGTTCTTCTTCATCCTGCACCAAATTCATTTTAGTGGTACCACCAACTACTTTCTTCCTTATAATATCTTTTATTGGTGTATCCAATAGCACATTGGAATGTGTTCCTCATCAGGAGATACTTCCTCTGATTCAGGAACATTAATAATCTGGTCTTCATCAATTTTCTCATATTCTTGTCCCTCCTCTTAAAAGACCTTCTCATATGATCTTTCCTCATCAAACAAAACATTTTCCTGTGTTTATTCATAAACATCATCATTCTCATCATCTTCTCCCTTTCCCGGAGTGTCTATCTTTACGGATTCTGCCTTCTCTTTATAATCTTAATCTTTCTTGACCAAGGCATCCAAATCTTCACTTCCCTATTCTTCTTCTTATTCTTATTCTTCATCAATCTCTTTAACCTTAGATTTTTCACGAGAAAATAACTTATTAGAAGGAGTCTCAAGTAATGGTTCAGTACCGAAGGTTTCCAGAACCGAAAGCATTTCATAATCTATTTCAGTACCTCTCAAAACAGATTGCAGTAGTTCAGCTTTAGGAAACTTCTTTTTCATCATATTTTCTTTTTCATGTTTTTCTATAACATATTAAGCTTTCTATTTTAAGGCCTTAGCCTCTGCAGGGTCCAATCCAAACTGTGGATCCCCTTCATTCCGCTTTTCCTTTCCTTCCCTCTACTTGGATACCACTTCTAGTGTATATGTTTTCTGCTTCTTCAGCTTTGGGGGAGCAAAGTGAGTTTCCTTATACATGGTAATTCCTTCATCAGCAACCAATTCCTTAATCTTTCTCTCATTCCATGTCTTTTTGGTTGGTTCCGGAGTCTATGAATCTTTTTGAGCTACCTCAACTTCTTCCACAGATAGAGGGTAAAATTCTCCGGACTCACTGGAAAAACCCATCTTCATCCTCTTCAAGGTATCGTCACTAACCAGCATAAGCTTACAATTCTGGACGTTTAACTTACATGTAACCTTGAAGGATTCTAAGCACCGAACTATCAGCTTAGATATTAAGGAAGGGTACAAAATTATTTGATCTCTTAAGTTCCCTTCATTGATGTTCTTGATCGAAATCAAGACATGCCTAATCGAATTTATCATTCTTAGATTTACCAAGATATCTTAGACATAGATAACACTTTTCTTCAAATTATCCTTGTCACCTCTTATTCGTATGAGAAAACCTTGTATCTAGAGCTGTAGAATCATATTGTTTGGAGTGAGAGGAGAAATCATAACAGTTGTAGCATCCTAAAGACCAAGGCATTTTAAATCCTTCACCATGTTGAAACTTCCTTGCTCACCTGGAACCTTATGTGAGAAAAACTCAGCTTCCCCTTCATAGGAAAAACCAATCAAGATCATGTCCTTGGTGTAAGATAACTTGTAAGCCTTCCCATAAGACTTAAACGAAAAAAAATTCTCTGCCATCTTCCATCTGGAATGAAACTGACTCATAGAAATCGATCAGAAAATCGGTGTAAACCGGATCCTGTTTCTCTGACTAATACAACCATACATCTTCCCTGCCTTTCAATCTGATATATTTTGTTAGAAGAGAATAGAACGTGAATAAATCTGGATGCACTAACCTTTAATTGAAGAATAACCACATAAGGATTGGTTTTGAAGTTCACATATCTTGAGATGTAGCTTCAACAGACATTCGGAGTGAAGAGTTCTGAAGGATTCGGAACGGCTTTGCAAGGATCAGAACCGGACTCAGGAAGAGCAGCTGGGCGTCGAGACATGAATGGTTTGAAAAACAGATGTGGGATGAGTCTTGGGGTCCCCTTTATATAGGCGATTCATGTGACCTTTGGTCTTCCAAAAACCATCTAACAGTTGAAATGATTTTTGATCTAATCTGAAGGATGAGGTATATCCCACAATGAATAACTTGACTCTGATCTTTTTAGGTTTTATTAAAAACATTCGTATTTAAGGAAAACTAGAATCTGAATTATTTTAAAAAAAATAGGAAAATACCAGCAATGAAAATATGATTACGAAAAATTATTTAAATAAAGCATTCCTTTCGGATTGGCTAGAAAGATTGTTCGTAATTGATAATATTTTTATTGAAGAAATGAATTTAAAAAAGAAAAAACTAATTACGAAAAAAACTCATTATGAAATATCATTACGAAAATCTCATTATGATTGTTCCAGTAAAAAAATCTCATTACGAAAGTTCCAGTACGAAAATCTCATTACGAAAGTTCCAGTACAAAAATCTCAGTACGAAAGTTCCAATACGAAAATCTCACTATGAAACTTCCAGTACAAAAATCTCATTATGAAAGTTTCAGTACGAAAATATCCATTAAGAAAGTTTCCATTCTGAGAATTTTAATCTCAAGAATTACATTCATGAAATTTCCATAAACTTGTTATGAAAAATTTTAGTTACCAAAGAAGAAAAAAATAGTAAACAAAAATTTTGGTTAGACTAGCACACAAATGTACTCCCCCTATGAAAAAGAGTTTACTACTGTAAGGAGAGTTGTTTAACAAAAAGTTAATAAAGAAGGATTACCTTACAGTTATCATTCTTAACTTCTGTTTAATTTATTCCAAACTATCAGATGGTAAATATTTTGTGAAAATATCGGCATGTTGATCTTGTGTTCCGATAAACTAAAGAATTATATCTCTTTTAAGTGTGTTATCCCAAAGAAAGTGATGCCTAATATGAATGTAATTTTCACGTGAGTGATGTGCAGGGTTCTTACTGAGGTAAATGGAAATTGTGTTATCACACAAAATTTGAGTATTGGTAAAACACAAGCCACAATCTGTGAGTGTGTTTTTCATCCACAACACTTGAGCACAACAACTTCCAGCTGCTACATATTCATCTTCAGAAGTGGAAAGTGCTACAGAATGTTTCTTCGTGCAGGACCAAGAAACTAATGAATCTCTTGAGATAAGACAAGTTTCAAATGTACTCTTTCTATCCATTATACATACACCAAAGTTAGCATCCAAAAAAATTTTTAAAACAAAATCATTTCCAGATGTATAAAATAATGTTATATCCATGGTTCCCTTTGTGTAGAAAAAAATTATTTTTACCGCCTTTAAGTGAGATTCATTATGATTGGATTGATATCTCACACATAAGCATACTAAAAACATCAAGTCTAGTCTACTAGCTGTCAATTATAGTAGGTTTCCTATCATACCTCTAACAGATGTTTGATCTACTGGTTTCCTAGCTTCATCAAGATCTAAAGAGTTTGAGGTACCGATGGGAGTACTTATACTCTTAGTGTTGTCATATCCATACATTTTAAGAAGATCTTAAATATACTTATGTTGAGATATATAGGTTCTTTCTAGTTTTTGAGAAATTTGAAAACCAAGGAAAAATGTTATCTCACCCATTGTACTCATTTCAAAACTCATATTTTATTAGACTTGAAAAAGAATCTTTTAAAGAATGATGAGTTGAACCAAATATGGCGTCATCACCATAAATTTGAACGATAAAAACATTTTTCTTATCTTTCATTATAAAAAGGTTTGGATCTGCATTTCCCTTAACATAGTTATTTTGAATCAAAAATCCTGTAAGTATATCATACCAGGATCGAGGGGATTGTTTAAGGCCATACAATGCATTGGTAAGTCTAAAAACATGATTCAAATGTTTTGTGTCTTTAAATCCAGGAGGTTGTTCAACAAAAACTTCATCGTGAACATAACCATTAAGGAAACCACATTTCACGTCCATTTAAAAAAGTTTAAAATTAAATAATGCTGAAAAGGCAAGTAAGATACGAATAGATTCATGTCTAGCTACTGGATCATAGGATTCATCATAGTCTATTCCCTTTTGTTGATTATAGCCTTTAGCAACTAGTATAGCTTTATTTCTTACAATGACTCCATTTTCATCACATTTTTTTCTGAAGAACCATTTTACTCCAATAACATAATTTTCCTTATGTATGTCAACCATGGTCCATACATTATTCCTTTCAAACTCATTTAGTTCATCATGCATGGCTTTGATCAAATCATCATCAACTAAAGCTTCATTAGTTCTTTTTTTGTTCTAATTGGGAATGGAATGCTAGATGTTCTACTTCATTTCTTAAGGATCTTCTAGTCCTTACAGGTTGATTTACATCACCAATGATACTATCACTTGGATGATTCTTAAGAAACACCTGTTTTTGGATTTGTAAAACATGTTCATCAGCATATGGTAGAAATTCTTCTGGGGTAAATGTTTCAGAAATATATTCTTGAACATTTTCCTAATCAGAAGGATCTTCTATCAAAGGTTGATAATCAGTTTTTGAAAACACATATGAGGATATAGGTTAAGATAGTTTAAAAACAAAAGGATCAGATTCAACAAATATTACATGCACTGTTTCCTCAACAGTACAAGTTTTTTTATTGAAAACTCTATAAGCCTTAGAAGTTGTGGAGTGTCCTAAGATAATTCCTTCATCAGATTTTGGTGAAAATTTGTGTAGATTGTCTTTTGTATTCAAGATTAATACCTTACATCCAAAAACCTTGAAGTAGGAATGACTAGGTTTTCTACCATTCCATAACTCATAAAGAGTTTTATTAAGAAAAGGTGTAATCAAAACTCGATTTATAGTATAACAAGAAGTACTTACAGCTTCAGCCCAGAAATGTCTAGATATAGAATATTCACTCAACATGGTTCTAGTTATATATTGAAGAATTATATTTTTTCTTTCATCTACACTATTTTGTTGAGGAGTTTTGGGTGCTGAAAAGTTGTGAGTAATACCTTTTCAACTATAAAAGGTTTCAAAATCAGAATTTTTAAATTCTCCTCCATGATCACTCTGAATAGTTTTCAGTGGAAGATTTTTCTCATTTTTAAATTGGGCTCTGAAAATTTTGATATAAGAAAAAACTTCATACTTTTTTTCTAGAAAATAAACCCATGTAAATCTCGTGTAATCATCAACTAAAACAAACACATAGTATTTTTCTCCAATGCTTCCAGTTTGTGTTGGACCAAAAAGATCCATGTGCACTAACTGTAATGCATCAGTTGTTGATACTTCACTGATTGATTTAAAACTAGATATATGTTAATTTCCATATTTACAAGGATCAAAAACTATAGAAGAATCAAATATAAGCTCTGGTAGATCCTTAACTAGTTTTTTCTTAGACTATTTATATAAGTTCATCAAGTTATAGTAACCTAATCTTATATTCCATAACCAAGAATGATCTTCCATTTCACTAAGGCAAGGTAGCTCTTGGCTCCTATGGTCTTCTACGTTTATAGTGTAAACATTCTCTTGCCTATTGGCTGAGAGAATAAATTTTTCTTTGGAATTGTGAACTAAGCATTTATCATTCTTAAAATTCACAAGGTAACCTTCATCACATAACTGACTTATGATAATGAGGTTTTCCTTAAGACCCTTAACAAATAAAACATTTGAAATCAATGTTTTACCAAGAAGAGCAATATTACCTATACCAAAAATTTCTCCCTGAGCATTATCTCTGAAAGTTACCTTTCCTTCTTTCGTCTGGATAATCTTTTCAAAATATCTATTGTTACCAGTCATGTGCCGCGATCATCCAGTATCCCTGTACCATGTATTTTTGTTGGTACTTCCATTATCTTGCTGAAAAAAATTAAAGAATTAGACATTTGAAATCCAAAAATTTTCGGATCTGAGATTTCCAGATAACAAAATTTTTGGCACCCACATCATTTTAGAATAGTAAGATTTATGAAAACCTAGAGATTGGGTTTTGTTTAAAGAACAATTATATTCCTAGTGACCACCACATTGACACTTGGTACACAATGGGGCACGTTGTTGAATAAATTAGTTATCACTAAATGTTGGTTTTTCATGGGGATAACCAAATCCAAATTTGATTTTTAAAGGTCATATTTTTTAATATATTAAATCAAATTTTTCTTTACCATGGGTAAAGTTTGATAAAAACTTCTTTAAGGAAAAAATTTTGGACATGAGTTTTATAACCAAGTTTTTATCTTTAAAATCATTAGATTTAGAACTAGAGCTCGGCTCAAAAAAACTTTTCGTAGAAATTAATTTTTCTAACTCTTTAGAATTTTTTTTATTCTCAGAAAATACTTCATCAAGACTCTTTGAAATACTTATAAAATCAGAATTTTTCCTATCGAGATCTTTAGAAAAATCCGATATTTCTTTTGTAAGTATAGTATTCCTAGATTTTGACTTATGATGTTTTTTATTGAGTTTGGAATTCTCAATCTCAATAAGTTCAGCAAACCTAGAAACGTCTTTATAGGTAGGTGATGTATTTTCTTCATCAGAATAGGATTCTTCATCTGAAGAGTTATAATATTTTCTATAATTATCATTTAAAGAAAACATTGGTCATTGATTCATAATTGTGTACATTATCCATGAAGAAATGATTTTTAATTGGTAATCTGGCTATAAGACCTAGATTCTTCTGTTCTAAAAATTCATAATCAAAGGATTCATATAAAGAGTCACCGCCACTGGCACTCCAGGTGTCAATAACTTTCAGAACATTCTTAGCTTTGGATTTATAAGACTTCATTCTATTCCTTTCAGAATGCCTTTTATTTCTCTCTTTCTTTTTGAGAAAAGGGAAATCCAGTCTAATATGTCCAGCTCTCCTACATTCATAACAATTAACTTCTTCATCTTTCCTATCTTTCCTTTCCTTTTTCTTATACATGGATTGGAAATTTCTCTGTCCAGCTATCTTGTTCATTCTTCGAGCCATAATTGCTAACTCATTTTCTGATACTTCACTTTCACTAGATTCGGATTAGATAATAACATTCTTAGACTTGTATCTGGTTACTCTCTCAGGAGTCTTAGATTTCAAATTATTTGATGTTTTTGTAAAGGCAACAGTATCATTTCCATTCTAATTTTTTGATGTTGTCAGCATCTCTCTTAATTCGTGATTCATGTTGGAGAAGAGTACCAAAATGTTCATCTAACAAAATTTGAGTAACCTTCCTTTTCACATCAATAGCTATTCTTTTTTATTCCCACTCATTAGGCATAATATCAATTATCTTATCCAGAAGAGCTTCATCATCTAACCCTTTCTCTCCTATAGACTGAATACTGTTCACTATAGTCATAAATCTCTGTTGAACATTACATATTGGTTATCCATGTGGAAAATTGAATCCATGATATTCAGCTCTAAGAATATCACTCCTAGTTTAAATCACTTTGGATGTACCAAAATGTGTAACCTCTATCGTATTCCATATACAATTAGCTACTTCACAAGAATAAATTTTGCTATATATATTTCTAGTCATTGAACATAGAAAATTATTGTGTACCTTATAATTGAGTTAATATTCATACCTTTCCTGGTTAGTGGAAGTTCATACTTCCTTATCAGGAATTTTATAATCACCAGTAAAAAAACAAAGTTATCCACTATAGTACTGATAAGGAAAGTCTTCATACGATCTCTCTAGTACTCATAATCAATCCCATAAAATATTGGTGGTCTTGTAGGTTTTTGATTGTCAATAGATCTAATGTTGATTCCTGCCATCTCTAAGAAAATATTTGGCAACCAAACTTGTTAGTAGGAAAAGTTCGTAACCAAAATGTTCGGAATGAACAAATTTGGAATGAACAATTCGGAATGAAAATCGGAATGAAAATTCGGAATGACAATTCAGAATGAAAATATGGAATGAAACTATCTTTCTAAGAAAGGATGAAGAACATTGAAAAAATGATCATGAAAAACATATATGTGAGTATAAGTGTTTTAGAAACTACCTCTGATACCAATTGTATGATCTAAATATAGATGTAGATTCTCAATATACAAGAGGGGGTGAATTTTACACTTAAAAAATTTCATAGAAAAGGAAAAAATAATAGTTTAACAAAGTTAAACTAAGCAAATTCACAACACCTCTAACCACCAATTGTAGAATTAGAACCAAAGTTTACAATATTAGATTATACCTTAAAGTGTATAGAATCTGATCTAATCAGAGTAAATGTGTAAGGAAACATGATAGAATTATAATTTCCGTACAAAACAAAAATACATCTGAAAAAATAAGTAATAAAAACAACAAGTAACAATGTATAAGTCTTTTAACCCAAAGAGAAGGGTATCCAACAACCATGGACAAAGGACCATTGATTTATACTTTTAAGTAAGTCTTTCTTACCCACACCAGGGTAAGCCTTCAATACCAAGATCAAAGTCTTTGTCTTGTTATTCTTGCAAGCCCTCAGCTTCAAGGTAGTTAAATCCACTATCTTCCTTAGCAAGGAAGACCTCGAACTTCAAGGTAGTCAGAACCACTATCTTCCTATCCCCAAATGCCCTCGAATGTAATCACCAACATTCGGAGTCGCACGAAGCAATATGAACGAGCGGTTCAGTACGCACAAAGCATTAAAATATTATACCTCTAGAAATCACCTTAATAGTGTGTGGTCTCTAGAGTGATCAACTTCTTTGTTGATCTCATTCAAATGAGCTCCAATTTATATGAAAATTTCCAATGGTCAGCTCCCACCTCCAACGGTCATCTTTTCGATGAATATTGGAGGGACATATACACGTGTCACTAAATCAATGGTTAATTAGAAACAAAATGGATGACATCATTTTATAACAAAACATGTGTTATTGAAAGAACATAATAATTTTAAAATGAAAAAACTCTAAGTATAAGTAAAACTAGAATTTAGAATGTAAGAAAATAAAAGTTTAGAGTCTAGCTAAAAAGATGTTCGGATTCTGTTTTATAGGAATTCAGAACCTAATTTCTGTAGAAGTCCGGAGTCTGAATTTCTAAGGAAATTTGGACTGTGGTTTCACAAGAGTTCAGAATATGAACTTGCAGAGTTCGAAGTCGAACTAGTAAATGTTTAGATTCAAACTTCATAAGAGTTCGAAGTCGAACTCATGAAATTTCAGAGTCGAACTTCATAAGAGTTCGGAGTCGAACTAATGATTGTTCGGAGTCGAATTTCATAAGAGTTCAGAGTCGAACTCTAGAATTTTTGGAGTCAAACATCATAAGAGTTTAGATTCGAACTCATGAAAGTTCGGTATCGAACTTCATAAGAGTTCGGAGTCGAACTCATGAATGTTCGGGATCAAACATCATAAGAGTTCAGAGTCAAACTCCTGAATGTTCAGAGTCAAACTTCATATTTTTCGGAGTCAAACTCATGAAAGATCCTATCCAGAATTTGGAGTGGAACTTTCATATAGTTCACATCCAGAATTCGGATCCTAAAAATAGAATACTCCAATTCATGACATTATATGATTTTGGGGTTTTGGTATGAATATGATATTATACTTAATAAAATTATTGACATGTAAAAGAAAAATCTAGGTTAGGGTAAATTTCCTTAAAGAATAAAGTTTATCCTTATGGAAGTAAAATATTGATTTGCTTAAGTATAGGGTGTTTGTGATTTTAAAAACAAGAAGGAATTGAAATGTCATAAGGAAAACCTTATTGACTCAACATGGAACATAAAATATAATTTTATAGGTACAATAAAAGGTTGAGGAGGAACTAACAAAATAGTTTTTTGGAGGCCCTTTGTGCTCTAAAAATGAACAACGCGTAGAGGAACCCTGAAATGGTTTTTAAAGAGAGGATAAAAAACATGGAATTTCATGTTTTAATGACTCTGTGAAACTCGCACAGGTTCTCCCCATAATTTGAAAAAATATGTTCCAACCATTCACACCCTACTAGAGAAAGACACCCACATGATTTGGTATCTCTGGTTAATAAACCATGGACCAATTGTGCCACACGACTCTGTCGAAAATTGACGAACCCATCAAATGATTTCTGCATAGTTTTCCCTAATTTTGAGCCAGCCATGTCTCTTGTCCCAGATACCAAAATTAACCACATGTATTCTTCTTATCATCACAATTTTTGTACCCATCAATGCTCAAATAATTCCCTAAAAACCATTCATGAATGAATTTAACTGAAAATAAACTCTTCCTTAATAGACCAAATAGTATACCCTCAAATTGTTCCTAGAAACCATGCACATGTCCAAAACTCACAAAAAACATTAAATAAAGGAGAATATATCTAGAGGGAAATATTTATGTTGAAACTATAATTTTAGTAAATAAAATTGTGTTTGTGTGTGTGTTTTTTATATTATATGGTGTGGATTCAGTGTGTGTGAGTTTCATCTCATGGTTTCTAATTTTTTTTGTGAACAAATGATCTTATTATAATGAATTTCCTTTATGTGTGATTTGAGTATATGTGTGAAAAATATTATTAAAACATATGAGAAATATGTTCTTAAATATTTTTATAAGGGAAGTGGTTAGATAAAACACAGAGGTTAAAAAATTAAATTAACAAATAAGATGCGAAATAAAGGGATTTAAGTTATTCAATATGTACTTATTTGTAGATACCTTTTAAAAATTCATATTTCCTATACATAGTTCACTAATGTTAGTTTAAAATTGAATAAGTTAAATCTCATTTATTAAATTTATAGATTTGGTAAAATTTCTCATGATTTAATTTTCTGTGGTAGGGTTTAAATTTCTTATAATTCTGATATACTACTATAATTAAAAAATTGGTTCAAAAGAGTTATATTCACTTGTTATAATTATATTGAATTCAGAATATGTTTAGTAAATTTTAAATTTGTGGGTTGTATTTGATTCATATGTTTTCAACTAAATAATAAAAATTGATATTATTGAATATCATATATCTGATCATGTTTGAGGAATATTATATTGTAAGGAAGAAGTCATTTGTTCATGTATGTTTTTATTAAGAATTAATAATCATTTTTCATATATGTCAATTTTTTTATATCTATAAATAATGAAAATTATTAATTTTTTTCTAAGCATATTAAGGAATTTACAATGATGATTTGAGACCTATTTGAAGTTCTAGAGAACTGTTTGATTACATTTTAGTTGTATCAATGAAATAAAACATGTTTTATTATCATCCCACCATATTATTTATGTGGGATTTCAAGATTAATTATTTTCCTAAATATCACACTATAATATATACTATTATTCCAATATTTTTACGCATTATATTATCATACATACAATGTTTCTTATGAATTTTATATAATAGTAAAATTTTATGTTTTAGTTTATATTATTTTACACAAGTCGTTACTGGTAGCTGGATTTATTGTGAAAGGATGTTGCAAATATTTAAAAGTGAAATTTTCAAGGAATTAAAACTTCGTATTATGAATTTATAGTATGGTGTATTGAGATATTTTGTTTAAATAGTCATTATCTAGAGTTTTTTATTCTATGATTCATAATGCTTAGTAAGTTTGAATAATACATTATGTTCTAATGTATTTTCTTATGGAATAATTTTTTTTAATTAAAATTAAATTTATAATACATTTTAATTTAAATATTTTATAAAAACATTAATATTGTAATAATAATGAAAATTACATCAGTAATATAAAATTAATTTATATATTTTGAAATTTTTTATATTTAAAACATTATGGGTAGATCTGTCTATGTGATTAGATGTGATTACATCTAATTATGTTTAGATTTAATATATAAGAACATTCTTGAAGTGGGTGTTCATAAAAAGATGTTTCATTCATTTTAAATGATTAAATATGTGTATTTTTGGTTGATGTTAAGTGATTATAATTATAGGATTGAAATGAATTCAGTAAATGGAATTAATTTTCAAAATTGAGAAATTATCCATATGTATCTGATTATTGTTGACCTTGTAATAAGATTAAAGAACATGTCTCATAGGTGATTTAAATTTATAAATTTTAAAAAGTGTGTTTATGATTAATGAAAATGGATATAGTTAAAGTCATTTCATCCATTGTTGATTTTAAAGAATGACAATCATATTTAGATGATGATTTGATTACAATTTTATAATACCATGTAAATATTTCTTTTTATGAAGAAATATTTTTTGAAATTGGTAGAATTATAAACGACATGAAAATGGTATTTTAAAATAGGACTTGAAGAAGAGTTTATTAATTGGAAAAAGGTGAATATTTTAAGGAATATGAATATAATATTTAGAAATTCGGTACATGTTTGAATAATGAAAAAGAAATTAAATGGTTCTATCAGATGGAATATATATTATCATGCTATTTTACCAGCACTAGTTTTGGAAGATTAGTAATAAACATGTAAGGTTTTTCTCAAACATAAGTCCCACCTCAGCCACATGTGAGGCCTAGGGTCAGCCAAAAGTGAGAGGATTGTCATCCTGTCCATCCTCGGGTAGAAGATGAGTATGTGGGAATGTATATCACACACATTATGTGCATGAAGGAGAACGTATCATGTACACATGGTACACAAGTGGGATCCTTGGGGAATTTAGATTGATAGATAAATGACATATATAAATATTCCATCTTATTATATGAATATTCAATCCATAAAATTACAATCCCTAAAAGAATCTTATAGATATAGTATCTTAGGATTATTATTTATATAAAAAACTTGTTCATAATATATCATTATGATCACCCCCTATGTTATTCCAAACTAGAACCCTTCTTCTATATATAATTTTTAATATCGTTCATCATAACCTGGGGAAAGGAAATGCATGAAAGGTTGATCTTAGATGCCCATTTCTCGTAGACAATTGAGACATTAATGATCAGATAAATATTACATAATCATAAGTGTATATGAATATAAGATCAACATTTTAAAAACCAAATACATCATATCGTAGATCATAATATTATGTCATGGAATAAATCATGGTAGTTTATAAGATAATAATCATAATGGAACTAAATAATATGAATCATTAGATCACAACATGATCATAATAAATAAGGTTGTGGCATAAATATGAGAATATAAACCCATTTCTTCATTCAAGGATCACCACAAATAGTAACATATGAGACTGGGTTCATGCCATATAACATAATATCCTTATCCTAGGATCACTCACATGATTATCATTCTCAACATATTCTCTTAATTAACTAGGTACAATCTCTATTATATTCCTTATTATCACAAGATATGTCCATATTTACCCAATTCATTGGAGGAAAATATTATTGTGGTCCCAAATTTCCCTAATAAAATCATACATATTTGTTATAAAATATTATCAAATATTCATAATATCATAAACAATGAAAATGAAAAATGAATATAAATATATTTCATCATTTAATCATACCATAGCCCATGTAAAAAAATATGACTCATGAAAGTATCATCAATAAATATTTACCCTATTGGATATAAAAGATCATCATTTAATAGACCTCAAATAATCATCATAATAAATAAAATGGACATAAGTTAATGGTATCCTTGGATTATACCTTCATTAAATCAAAACTTACACTAAAGGATGTTATAATAAATTAAAATTTATTTTAAAATATCATTGATTCATTTCATGAGGTACATAACATTTTCACATTAAAATAACTTATTTAAAATCAGAATAAATTCCCTAATAATATGGATGGAATTTTGTTTGAAAATAACTCAGTAAATATGTAAAGAAAACATAAATGTAATGTTTTTTATGGATGGTGGAAATTCTATACATTTCATGACTATTAAAATAAATATTTGTTTCAAAATCATGGTGAAAATCATAAAGAACCTTGATTGAAACATTTAAAGAAGAATACTTATTAAATATCGATGTAAAAATTTTAAATTTAAAAAATGAAATTCACAAATAATAGATGAAAATAAAAATCATTCATGAAATATTTATAGAAATAATGGACATTGAAGTAAAATATTGTCATCCAAAATTGAAATCATAATCGATTATACTTATAAAAATCATACTGGATATTGATTACGAATAGTGGGGGAAATTAATGAAATTTATTCCTCTAAAAGTAAATAAATGATAAAAAATATTTTCATTTTCGATACATAGTTAATAAAATTTCATCAAAAATACATAATCATAAATAATACCGATAAACAATGTGATTTCAACATAAACCCTTAACATTTTTGCATCATTTTAACAAATACACATGAATGAGAGTTCCTTAGAAGGATTTTTAAATCGTTATTATTCAAATAGGAAAAACAATAAATTAAATTAATTGGTTTTATTAAAATTATAAAAAATAATCTAATTATAAACATTGAATATGTTTCAATGAAATAAATGTTTGGATGAAAATCCCTTACCTCAAGTTCAACATAATTTGAAATACCACTAACCTCATTTATAATATATTTAAATTTATTATATTTATATAAAAAAGTAAGTAAAATATTTATAGTATTATATTTTATCAACATATAACATTTCAACACCCATTTATTAATAGTTCCTTATTAAAATCTTTATTTCTGGTTGTTAACTATATTTTTCATAAAAATATTGATTTTGTAATTCCCGTCCTTTTACATAGAAAATGGCTCCATCATATATAGAATATTAATACTGATATAAATATCATATTATATATATATATATATTGATTCATCGATATCTTTTAGAAATATAAAAACATTTTACAATATTCATGGAGACGATAAGCCTTATGTACACATGAAAAATGTTTTTAATTTTCAATCAATGCAATCAATGGAAGGTAAATAATAATTCAGCATTATAGAATAACTATTATATTATATTTATCATATACATTCATGTACTATATTCTTATTAAAATCAATGTAGATTGGAAATAAACAATGACCTGCATCACTTTGTGGATGTGGCTACCCAAATGTACGCATGAGTGATGTTATCATTTTACAACAAATGAAATGGTATGATGGTATGTGACAATCAAATTTTCAAAATGGAATTAATAAGTAAATTAACAATTAATTATTTATTTTTAATATTTTTATGGTTCATAAGATATTTTTGTTGATATTTAAAATTTATAAAACAATTGGTTTTGTGCACAGTTTTTTCACAATTAGAATTGATTAGGACCTGACTGTCTAATATGGGTCTACACATAAGAACATCATTTTACATGGTTTAAACTTTGTTAGAACAAAAGTGTTACCAGACTCAGAGTAACTTTGTTGGTTCCTTGTTATTTTCCAGTCAGGAAATAACTGATGGACCATGGTTTGTTTCACTAGAACCCTGAACAGAATAAGAGACCACAAATTTTAAAAATTATTTTCTTTTTATAATTTTTCTATAATACAATAGAATTGTTTTCAGTCATTTTATTCCTCTCTTGTCTATTTTTTTCATAGATGTAGAACCCCACATCCAGGGGATTAGAAATCATCCTCTAATATAATTTTCTTTTAGAGATTCCATCTATATTTCTTCCAAATTCATGATTGATTCTACATGGGATGGTCTCTACTCCTCATTGCCTTCCATTTCTATATGATATTTCTTCTCCACGTAACAAATATTGTTTATGATAACTTGGACATGGTATTTTAGCCTATATTTGGATATATTTAATTTCAAGGTATGTGATGGATCTACTATGTTGCCTTATTTTGAATTTAGGAATCCTCCACTAATGGCCAGGCATTTTTTATTGTTTGGTCTCAACCACCAATGTTTTAAATTTGGTGTATCTTGGGAACCCCTTTTATTTTTTAAAATTGATTGGTCTCTTCTAATTTATTTATTATGAAATTATATGTACTATTTTGTTCCTTGGTAGGATTAAAATATTATAGATTTTCATTCAATCATAGAGATAGATTAAACCATGTTCTAAGTGAATTTGAAAATTACTATATTCCCGTTAAAATTATTTAATGTGGATAATAATTTTTTCTCTTGAATTGGTAATTATTCATCATATATTTCTTTTCCAATAATGAATTTTTACTATTTAAAAATACATGGCCTGGAAAAGGGTCATATTAAAAGGGGTTTTCATCCCATGTTTATCATAAAATTTGATATTTAAATACTTTTGAAAGAATTTTTAATGCCTATTATATTTCTAAAATTAATTGGATGTGTTTTTTTTTGGATTATTATGTAAAATAAAGGTGGTTTACCTTTATTTATTTAAATAATTTTAATATATTTGGTTTTATTGTGGACTTAAGTGTTTTAAAAATGGTTGTGTTACCCCAATATTTATTTAATGGAAATTGTAGTTTTACATGTGGCCCATTAAAGTAAGATTTTTCGATTGGTGTGAAAACTATTTTATTTCTAGATAATTATTATTTAGTTATGGTCCCTTTATATTAAAATATTTTTATTTATATTATATATTTCATTTTATATTTATTTACCAATAAAATTTTGGATCTCCATCATGATTGGTTTGTATTAAAGGCTTGTTTTAGACTTTAAATGGTTCTATAAATGGATGAGCCTCAGTTTTAACATGTGTGGTTATATTTTTTTGTTATCTATTATGAACTTATGAGGGATACATATTGTTGGCATTCATGTTGTGATACTTATTCTTCCATAGATGTTTAGGGTTTCTTCTTATATGGGTGAATGGGGTAAGGGTTTGTTATTTCAAAATGTTCTACATATATTTCATGTAATATTTTATTTATCACCTCCTTGACTGAAATTTTGTAGTAGATCATGGGATATATGGTAGGTTGCATGGATGGTTGATTAATTTCCCTATGCCAGTTATTAGGATAATTCCCCTAGATTTTCACAAGCACATAAGGGTGACACTTACTATGATATGAGTGTGATCATGGGTGTTTGGGGACTGATAGAATTTTATTAAGTAGTAATAAGTAATATGGAGGACCAAGTGAGCCTCCAAATATTTTTTGTTGCGTTATGTTCTCTATTAACAAGGGGTATTCTGAGTAATTCTATCCACCATTAGATCCCATTGATTACATCCATGAAATTAGGATCCCTTATATGATCATATAGGAGATTTATCAATATGATTCAATAGTATTCTTCATGTATGATTGATTGTATTAACAGAATTAAATTATTCATTTTCTTAATGTTTGCTTCCTTCATACTGTCTGTGCATCACCTTGTTCCCATTTTGGATTAAATTCTAATGGGTTGAGTTATTAATGGTTTGGAAGAAATATTGTGAAAATGGAAATGGTTTCAGTCTCATTAAGATTTTAATGAAATGGTTCACCTTAATTTTTTTATGAAAATGGGATTCTCATCATATATATTAAAATTGAGGTAAATATTTTTGGTTTATATTATTTTCTATGATGGTTTAATTTATGTTTCCAAACTTCATGTTCTTTTATTTTACAAAAATCATAGTTTTTTTAAAGTGTGCATGTGGTTTGGTTTTCTAAAGAATATAAAAACCATCTTTATAAATTTTGTTTTAAACGATCATTTTATAAACAGATATAAAATGGATTTTTTCTAGATTTAGTTGATTTTGTGGTCTAATGAGTACATTTTCACGGACACCTATATTTTTATCTCATATATAGGAATTAATTTTATTTGGGCCACTATTTGAGTATTGTTTAGATAAATTGTTACTTGTATTGTTGCAATGGAAAGTGAATAATTTTTAGGTTTTAATTTAGTTTCTTTCATTAGATTCGCATGAATGGCATCTATTATTTTATATAGATTGAGTGCATCTATAACTACTATTTTTGTAGAAAACTTATATAGTTGAATATATTTATGAATATTTTACTTACATGGGAGGGATGACTGGGTAAGGGAGGTATTTTCTTCTTTTTTCATTTTCTAAAATTATATTTTTTTGACCATATACTAGTTCATTAATTTTTTGATATATCAGTATTCAAACAAGACTAATATCATCTATGTTTATACATTAATATTTATTTTTATCTTTATAAAGATTCCTAATTATGTCCGGATGTTTTTGAGAGTTTTTGGGGCCTGTTCGGAGCCCAAAACTCTAGTTTTTATAGAAATAGCTTGAGGCACATCGTTTTCAAACAGTTAGTAGAAACCACACGACTCAATTATTTTGTTGTGTAAGAGGAAGTATGTGGTTTTAGTTAATCTGAAATAAAGGATGAATTCCAATTCAAGAAATTTAAGAGATAGTGTAGAGTTGAAATGAAAGGTTTGTGAAAAGTTTTTCTAACTGTGTAAGGGGGTTTTCCACATGCAAAGTTTTGGCACATCGTTGGATAACGGTTTATCCAACTATATACCCCATTTTAAATGGTGAAATTAACTTTTACCCACATTCATTCTAAGAACCATAAAAAAATTTCCTCTACTTTCTTATTAAATATCCAACCACTTTGAGAAATCCTTTCTTCCATAACATAGTAATTGATCCATATCTACAATTGGACTTTATTTTTATGTCCACATTTGATATTTGAAGTGTAGAGTTCTGTTATACAATCCATTTTCTTCCTTTATTGGTTTATCGCTCTATATTCAGTGTTATTTATATGGAATCTAATATTACATATTTTTAGTGTATTTATCAATCTCTCCATTTTTTCAAACTCAAATATATACATGAGTCCAATACTAGTTGAGTATTTCTCAACTTATATAATTTAGGTGTTCAATAACCTTTCCCACAAAATGTCTCCCATTTATATATTCATGTTTATTTTCATTCCACAATCTCCATTATTTTCCTTGAAATTAAAAAATGTATATAATTAATTATGGGAAATTTAACCTAAAACTCCATTAGAACCAACAAACATAATTGGAAATTAAAACCTCACTATGGATCACCCCCTTGCGTGAGTCCTTACATACATTATTCTTGTACACCCATCACTTGTGTTTTCTTGAATACAGAAAAAAAATTTGATTAAGTTACCATTAATGAATAATTGTGATATAGTATGGAATGTTCCTTTCTCTTATAGTATTATTATTTAAATACAACATGACAAAATATTAAATTGAACTTGTGAAACATTTGAATATATGAATGAGAAATAAATCCATGAGTTAAATTTAAAGGTATATAGGAATGGATTCTCAAATGGTCTATGATTACTTATAAATTTTTCCAATTGATTATTGTAAATTTTCATGTTTAATGAGAATTCAAACATTATCCATCCATGGATTCTAGAAGGAATGCCTGGAGCACTCCTGGGATGCTACCCCGATTCAATATGATAGTTTACAAGGGATATATTGACCTTGGAATTTGGGTTTTTTGCATTACTATTACATGAATTACTCATTGTAGTACCAGTGATTAATTATATATATGACACGGTATTAGAATTTCTTATATTATCTCCTTGTATTTAACTTGATGTATTTAGAAACATGATTCCTTGAGTCATCATTGTGGGATCAAGTAATTCTTATCTAAGGATTTACATTAGAATGACAACCAATAAATTAATTATAAAAATTTATCAATTGGAATGCCAAGGTTATATCCCTCAAATTAAGATTTGACCCTTCGGCTGGGCTGTATTATTATTTACTATTATATGAACTAACCATTTTTTCATCATGGATGCCTCAGTTGTACCATGTGACCTTCATAAATTCTGTTTTCACCATGAAATTATTCTCATATTTTTGGTCTTAGAGATTTATTAATATACGTATTCAGATTCATCTTGTTGAGGTTGAAGAAGGTATGTTTGGCATTTCTTTATATGAGGAACTCAGACCCAACATGGTTATTATTTTAGATTTATTTTTGTTGGTTATCACTTTACCTACACATGGCTATATTTATAATCAAAGATTAGACTTGTTGTATTAAATTTCAATGGTGGCCTACAATGTTTTACTGAAACCTTGTTTGGGATGCCGATTTGTATTTGGAAACACTTCATGGTTTCATATCAGGACAAGTGAATGGTTCTCCCTTTAGATGTTTTATTAATGTTTTAGGATAGTGTATATGAAAAGGTGATAGTAAGTATGTATAATATTATTTTAGAGTTTACAATCTTGGTGTTTTTTTTATAGAATGTAATAATTTATTCTTTTTCTATACTTTATATAGTATCATAACATCATCATCATTTTATATGAAATATAAATTATTTAACTCATATGTTTATTATGTTTGATGATTTACACCTGTTTAATTTCATTAATTTCTTATTCATATATTTTTCCTATTTATTTTACCACTATGATCCATAGTTACATTTGGTAATATCCTCCCCATAGTCACACCCTATTCCCTCACATATAGTCTGCAACCTCTAGAACATGGGAGACACTCTTCAGTCCAAACAACCAACATGGTGTTCTTACACATTAGTGAATTGGGTCTGGGACATCACAATGTGGAATCAAATAATTCATTTCTTTTTTATTATATATTGTAAACATATATAGGAGATACCAAAGCAGTGAAATTTTTTATTGAGTCTGTTCATTAGAGAAGCTAACCCACTTACAAGGAAATCCCAAACTTCATAGGATGAGGATTCATGTTTTCATTCAATTATTATAGTTGAATCGAGTTCACTATTGGGTTAATAAATTTTTTATATGTTTTTTATATTGTATTATTTCTTCCTTGGCTGAGTATAGTAATTAGAAATTACACATGCATCATCATAGGCTCATGTATATTCACATTTCATGTATTTTATGGTCTGTAGAAGTGTATATAGTTAAATGTATTTCCTATACTTCCAATTGTTGTTGTATGTGTCATGACAATTATACATGAAAATGTGCTAAAATTTTATACAGGGATAGTAATGTATGGATTAATTACCATGTTTGACTAAACCTAATGCTTTTTTCTTGTGTAGCATATGGGGGAAACATTAATTAACCTATCCTATTATGTTTGATTTATGATCAATTGGTCTCGTGGGAAGAAATTTTTTTTATTTTGATTTCAGGAATGAAAAATATATTTTACAAACGTAGAGAACCAATGATTGATGTACATGGACATTAAATTACATTTGCGGAATACATAATACATAACAAAAACCAACACTCAAGGATCGTAATAGTTTAGTATCTTTGGAAACTCGGAACATAATCTTCTAATCCTGGTGAGAGATCTTCAACATCTCCCATAAAGATCTTCCCATTTTGTTTTCTTACCTAATCCTTTAATTATATCCTGGGGAAAATAAAACATATAAAGGGTGAGCTTAAATTCTCAATATGGGTAAGCATGGAGAAAAGAAAACAAACCATATATATTTGAACATAAAAAGATGATCATAATGTTTAAACATCAAAATCTTGAGCAATGACATAAAACAATGCAGTAAGTAAGTCATAGGTCATATTGGAACATTAATCATGATAAAATAGCTTGGATATAAAACTTTTAATTATGTAAGAACATTAATCACATGATATGATTTCTATAGTAGCCAAGGCATTGCTTCCAAGACCACGTTAGTGGACAAAGTCCCTTATAGAACCGAGTTCACTCTTTGTTCCAGTCCTGTATCACTGAACCAGATTAAATTTCCATTCCATCCATTTCTATCTCATGAGATATAAATCTTTACCCAATGCATTGGAGCGAGATATAGGTCCCACACATCTCATAATGAAATCATTCTTACTTGTGCCACAAAATAAACATAAATCATTCATCATAACCCAATGAATAAAATGGGTTTCATAAAAGTCATCCCATCATAACATAAAACATATAAAAAAATAGATATCATTTCATCATAAGAAATTTGAAACCATGTAAATCATAGAGACATTATAATTGAAACATACACATATGAACTAGTTTCATCATAGATGTCAAATATTTTTGACAAAACACTTGAAATGAATTCTTGAGGAAAATGTCATTTCTTCTTCAAAATAATATTAATTTCACAGAATGACATGAAATTTTAAACGAACGGATTTTTTTGAAAATAATCATGAAATATTGTACATGAAGATTAATGGAAATAAGGAGTTATGAATCCTTAAGAATCTGTTCATGTCGTATAAGTTAAAAAAACATTCTTCTCGTACTTTTTCCGGAAAAGTCTAAATGTACATCGTATGGTAAGTAAAAGAAAGATTCCTTACATACCATGTAGTAAAAGTAAAAAATGGGTAAAAAGGACTTTTAATATATGTGAATCCATTTATAGAAAATAGGGACATTGATGATAAATATAACCCCAGTAAATACTTACGAATAAACAATCTCGGATAAAAATGAGATTGGAAAAGTTATCCCTTACCTTAGGTTCGATATGCTTCGTACGTATCCTAAAATCCTGTATAATGATTTAAATAATGCCATTGACTAATTACAGAATCATATTCATTGTTATGATATCATATATGGTTCACTTATGACTTTATATTTTCTGATCTTTTGTAAATTCCATGTTAAAACAGAGTTTTGGGTAAAATCGTTATATTTATCGTCCGTGTTTTGAATTGTAATTGTAAATATGATTACATATATCATGATTACCTAATTACAGAATATAAAACATTATTTAGATATAATATATATTCAGAATATAAATATATATAATAGATCGTTAAATGGAATGTAATATACCGTTCATGGAGATGGTAGGCTGTACGTACGCATGAACGTTGTTTATCATTTCCTTATTGTATTAAATGGAATTAAGTAGATAAAATACATATATATATATATACATAAAAATAGTAGAATTATTGTGTAATATATATCATGATTTCTTATTATATATAATTTATAATCATTCTTAAATTGTTAACATGGAAAATGAATCTCATCGCGTCGTGGAGACGGTAATCCGTACGTACACATGAGTGATGATATCGTTCCCATATTTATTCCATGGAATTGGAGTGGTTTATATAATATCTTAGAATTAGTATGATGTTATAACAATAATATATAGTAATTATTTACACCATTATACCCATCCAAGTAAGGTGGTGGTGGAAAAACTGATTTCACCACAGTGTGGAAACGGTATTTCGTACGTACACACGCGCGGAGATTTCATTTTCTGTAGGATGGATAGAAGTTTAAATAGAATTGTTTAATATTTAAAATAACATATCAGTATATAAGTAATACTAATTATATTACTTTATAATTAAACAACTAAATAAGAGGATGTAGAAGAAGAAAGAAACTCGAAAAAGATGGTAGAATATATTACCTCTTCCTCGATGCACCTCCATTAAACATCTTCTTAGCGCACTTGAGTTGGTCTTTTTAGAAGACCATATTGTCTATGATATAACAAGAGAGGTTTTTAATAGTAACTTTCAGGGGTTGGATGAGCTTCATGGATCAACAGGGTTTGAAGAGAAGAGGGAAGGGGTGCCCTTTTTATAAGGGAGGAGAGGGGCACCTTTGAAAAAACATAAAATATTATTTTATAATAAAGTCATATTCGATTTATAATTGCTCAAAATTAATTTATATCGAATATAAATTTGGTATGGGTAGAAATATTCTAAACCAATAGGTTTTAAACAAGTTTAGGTTACTATTTTAGAAATATAATTTTGATTTAACTCTAAGTTAAATTAGTTTTCTTTTACCGTGTCTTCTTGTTTTCTTACACTATATGGCTAATAAACATACTATAACAACCAAAAAGAACCCCAAGGGGTTAATTATTAATATATATAACCTTATTTATGTCTTTTGGGTGAACCATATATTTTCTGGAATAAAATAACAATTAATAATATAATAGTTGTTTTAAAAACTATTTTATGTAAATTTTGACACAATTTGGTAATTGATTATTGTGAAAATCATAACAGCATGATTAGTTCTAAAAAAGTTAATTAAATCAATTATAACATGTCATATTAAACTATAAAATTAGTGTAATTCATAAAAAGAATCAAATTACATTTATTTGGGTATTTATAATATCAATTATGTTAATATTTCAATTATATGGTAATTACTACATCATAATTGTGACATAAATAAATTAAATTATTTAATGTCTAAAAATTATAAATAAAATACTATTATGTATAAAATCATTATTTATTTATAATGAATATTTATAGTCGAATTTATTTTATGTATAACCATATATTAAAAATTATTTAGATATTAAATTCCGATTTTCACTATTTTAACTCTTTTTTAGATAAACTAATAATAAATGTCCTAATCTAATCCATGTGGACTTAAATGATAATAGTTTATTTCTGAGGTTGTTTTTGGTCTAATAACACTTATCCAATAGATTTAGGACATGTTTTAGGGTAATAATAATATCATTGTTACCATTAATTATCGTATTTCCTTTCAACTATGGTAAATAAAAGAAAAAGTTACTATTCACCAAAAATTATTTTTATCTTTTTGAACCAAATTTTACTCCATGATATTAACTATTTCTCTCAGAGTTTCAAAATTCAACTCACATAAGCGGTAAAATTAAATTTTATGTACAATTGCAAATGCTCCTAGGAGGTGGTTAAAAGACGGTGAAAAATTCAACAAAATTTTTATATATCTAAAATAATTATAAAATAACTCTAATTAATTACATTGAACATATATAAGTATTATGTATCTATTTTGACATAAAATAAATTTAAATTAAACAAATTATTATTTAAATAAAAATTTGGTTTTAACAAATAACTCAGTGTTTTGCACTATTAATAAAAAAGTGAACGTTTTCAGAAAAAAGAAAAAAATTCACCCTAGGATAAATTGATATTATGAATCCAAAAATGAAGTCCATTTTGATAGATGAAATTTATAAAATTTCACAAAGTTGGTATTACTATTCATAACGGCTAGTTTGTAATAATATTATAATAATATCTTGTTTAGTGAAACTCGGTATTGCGTACTACACACGTTATCATGGAAGGTCTTGATTGCATGTAATGCAAGCCAAGTCAGGGATGCATGTAGTGGAAGATCCCTTTGGTGTAGCATACAACAAAAGACATCAATGAATTAAAAAAAATATTTTTCATAAAATCTCAGGGTGTTACATTCTACCCCCCTTAATATGAATTTCGCCCTCAATATTCGTCAGGGTTATAAATGGTTTACTACTCGAAAGATTCGTTAATAGAAACCCACATCAAAAATAGGAATACCAAAACATAATTTTTAAATATTAAAGTAATATGAGTAACAGTTACCTAGATTGACTCATCACTGGGTTTCCACATAGAAGAACATATGTGGAAATTTGGATATGGAAGAAAAATCTAACCCTCATGTTCTTATAGAGAGAGGTAGATGACATGGCTATGAAAAAGACAATTATTAAAAATCCATAAATTTTTTATAATATAAGGTACCATATGATTCATCAGATATAAGGATAGTAGGAAAACATTTATTTTTTTCTAGATCATTTCCATAAAGTTGAAGAATTTCTGAATTAAAAGAAATACTAACTTTATTTTGGTACAATATTACATTTGTTTGTGCCTTGAACAATTTCCACTTCATCTCTTAAAGAAATGAAGTTGAATTTTCTTATGTGATGTGTTAGAAGATCATGCGATATAATGATAGGTCATTCTATTTATCTCAAACAAAAGGATATACATAAGTCCCTTTATAGTAAGATTAATCATATATGGTTCCTAAAATGGACTTATAGTTCATATATCATACCGCTTAATATAATAAAACTAATTTCTACTAACCAGGGACTTCTTGTAGGCCAGTGGTAGGCGATAAGGGCATGTCGGACTTCGATTGTCAGTTCGATTCCCACAGCCTTGTCTGACGCGACGGGTTGTCGCCCATCCTGCAGGTTGTCCTTTTTCTAAAACTACATTATTATATCATTCCGTCAATAATATAAAACAATTTCTATCCTTAAACAATACTAACTTATGTCCAACATAATCCATTCCAATCTTTAAGCTTATCCTAAATACATAGGTTAAATATCATATTCTAAAGAAAACAATTACTTGAAAGGTCATGTAACAAGCACATAAATACCATCGATTATCCCCTATATATCATAATATGTATCTTGTGGGTCACATTCCAAACATTTGAATACCTTAATCATGTATACTTTTGAATGATGAATTTCCATAGAACCTTAGTGTAATCATGAATGCTGTCAAAATTTAACTCTTTCCACATACAATAATCCCTAAAGTTTCTATATACTCAAACAATGATATAACATTGTCCTTATATCAGTTATGAGCACATGAATACTATCATACATATTAGTTTCTCCTTATCCTTTCATTATGTGCATTTTATCATCTTTCAAAAAACATTTCAATAACTTTTCATTGTTACCAGTACCATATAATTATTGAAAACCAATACATAGATATTCCCAAATTCCATGATACCATAAATGAGATTCCATGATACTATTTTGAAATCCCATTACATAAACACTTAATCATTACACAAACATCATTTTCATAGTCAACATCAAAAATAGTGATAACATGTGACATACTGTTATCCTTTTCCTTAAGAGGTTGCTCACATTGATCATAATTAACCCTTAGATTAGGGCATTGATTAGCATAATTCCCCATTTACATTCACTTGGAGGATTGAATTGTTGGTGGAGCATTTTCTATAGTCTTTTCTCTATTCACGTCATTAGGAACCTTTTTCCCATTACTTTGGCACTTAGCTGCTTGATGACCTTCTTTTCCACACTTGAAACATTTTCTAGTACCTTTTAGACAATCTCCACCATGCTTCTTTCCACAATTTGAGCATAAAGAAACATTCACCTTCATTTAACCATTGTTCTGAGGTTTTTCCTTGAACTCCTTCTTTCATTTCTTGTCAAAAACATGAGATGGATATGTTACACCAACTTCCAGTTCTACCTGGATAGCCCAACAAACAATTTTTTCATAGATACTAATGTCTCTTATAGAAAATTCCCTTTGAAGACTTGATTTTACGCCACCGAAAAATCGAACAACTTTACTTTCAGGTTGGATGATAAAACCAGATTCATACCTTGCAATTCTTGAATAATTTTCTTCGTATAAACCAACAGATTAATCATCATTCTGTATAAGCTCAAGTAACTCCTTTTCTATATTTGTTTGAAGAATGTGAGGGAAGTAATTAATGAAAAACATTTTCTTGAACTCGTCCCATTCCATGGATTCAATTTCATCTTGGGGCAATGTATACTTAATTAGATTCCACCAATAGTCTGCTTTACCTTCTAAACGGTAAATAACTAAAATGAATCTTTCATGTTCCGAACAGTGAAGTATAGAAAATATCTTTTCAATGGTACAGATCCATAGTTCAACATCATGTGGATCAGAAGACCCAATGAAAGAAGGTGGATGTTGCCCCATGAAGGACTCAATAGTATATTGTTCCCTTCTATGCTCATTTTCGTGTCCATAATGATTCATAGCTTGATTAATTATATTAATAAGATTTTGCACTCCATCTCTCATAAAATTGGTTTGTTTAGGAGGACAGTCATTTCATCCATTACATCGATCAACACGGTTCTTTTGGGTTCCATCCATCGTCTAAAACCCAAAAATAATAGCATGAGAGGCAAAAACCATGCTAGGGAAAAAACATATTAAAGGTGGAGTACCTTCAATATATAACATCTTAGGGTTAATTCTATAATTTATACCATAATTCTACGACTATAACCTATACTTGTACTTAACCTTAGGGAAATCCCAAGACATACCTTAGAAATATCTCTAGAGATCTCACTAATGTTTTCACATCCTAGTTTCCAAATGTTAACTAAACCTATCCTCTGATACCAATTGTAGAGACCCAAAGCTTGATGTACATGGACATTACATTATTTTTTCGGAATACTTAATACATAACCAAAACCAACACTCAGGGGTCGTAATTGTTTAGTGTGTTTGGAAACTCGGAACATAATCTTCTAGTCATGGTGAGAGATCTTCAAAATCTCCCATAAAGATCATCCGTTTATGTTTTCTTTCCTAAAACCTTTCATTATATCATGGGGAAAAGAAAACATATAAAGGGTGAGCTCAAATTCTCAGTATGGGTAAGCATGGAAAACATAAAACAAAACATATATATTTGAACATAAAAACATGAACATAATGTTTAAACATAAAAATCTTGAGAAATGACATAAAACATAGAAGTACATAAGTCCTAGATTATAATGGAACATCAATCATGATAAAATTTCTTAGAAATAAAACTTGTAATTTTGGAAAAACATTATGCACATGATATGATTTCCATAGTATCCAAGGCATTGCTGCCAATGCCATCTTAGTGGACAAAGTCCCTTACTAAACTGAGTTCACTCGTCGTTCCAGTCCTGTATCAGAGAACCAGATTAAATTTCTGTTCCATCCATGTCTATCTCATGAGATATAAATCTTTACCCAATGAATTCGAGAGAGATATAGTTCCCACTAATCTCATAATGAAATCATTTTTACTTGTGCCACAAAAGAAACATAAATCATTCATCATAACCCAAAGAATAAAATGGGTTTCATAAACTTTATCCCATCATAAAAAAATCCATATAAACCTAATATATATAATTTAATCATAAGAAAAGTGAAACTGTGTAAATAATAGAGACATTGTACTTGAAACATACACATATGAAATAATTTCATCTTAGATGTAAAATAGTTTTGACAAAACACTTGAAATAAATTCTTGTGTAAAATATCCTTTCTTCTTCAAAATCATTTTATTTTCCAAAAATGACATTCAAATTAAAAATAATGGATTATGTTGAAAATAATCATAAAATATTTTACAAGAAGAATCATGGAAATAAGGCGTTATGAAACCTTAATAATCATTTCATGTTGTATAAGTTAAAAAACATTCTTCTCTTACTTTTGCTAGAAAAATCAAAAATTACCTTGTATGGTAATGAAAAGAATGTTTCCTTACATAAAATGTAGTAAAAGTAAAAAATTTGTAAAAATGACATTAAACATACATGAAACCATTTTTATTAAATAGAGACATGAATGATAAATATAACCCCAGTAAATACTTATGAATAAACAATCTCGGATAAATACGATATTGGAAAATTTATCCCTTACCTTAGGTCTGATATGCTTCGTATGTATCCGAAAATCCGGTATAACAATTTAAATAATGTCATTGATTTATTACAGAATCATATTCACTATTATGATTTCATATATGGTTCTCTTATGACTTTATATTATTCGTTATTTTGTAAATTCCATGTTAAAATAGTGTTTTGGGTGAAATCATTTTATTTATCGTATGTGTTTTGAATTGTAATTATAAATATGATTACATAGATCATGATTACAAAATTCCATAATATAAAACATGTTATAAATATAATATATAATCATAATATACAATTATATAATATATCGATAAATGGAAGGAAATACACCGTTCATGGAGATGGTAGGCTGTACATATGCATGAATGCTATTTTTCGTTTCCTTATTGAATTAAATGGAATTATGTAGATAAAATACATATATATATATATAACTAGTATAATTATTGTGTCATATATTTAATTATTACTTATTATATAAAATTTATTATCATTCTTATATTGTTAACATGGAAAATGAATCTAATCGTGTCATGGAGACGGTAATCCGTACGTACACACGAGCGATGATATCGTTCCCATATTTATTGCATGGAATTGGAGTGGATGATATAATATCTCAGAATATATATGATGTTATTATAATCATATATAGTTATTCTTTACACCATTATAACCATCCAAATAAGGGGGTGGTGGAAAAATTGATTACACCACAGAGTGGAGACAGTATTCCGTACGTATGCACGCGCAGTGGTTTCATTTTCCGTAGGATGGATAGAAGTTTAAATAGGGTTGTTTCATATTTATAATAACATATATGTATTTAAGTAATACTTATGTTATTAATTTATAATGAAACAACTAAATAAGAGGATGTAGAAGATGAAATAAACTTGAAATAGTCGATAGAATAGATTGCATCTTCCTCGACGCACCTCCTTTGAACTTCTTCATAGGGCACTATATATGGTCTTTTGAGAAGACCTGAACCTCTATGATATAACTATAGAGGTTGAGAAGAGGAATTGGCAGGGTTTGGATGAGCTTCAAGGCTCAGAAGGGTGTGAAGAGAAGAGGGAAGTGGAGCCCTTTTTATAAAGGAGGAGAGGGGCACCTTTGAAAAAACATAAATTATTATTTTATAATAAAATCATATTCATTTTATAATAGCTCCAAATTGATTTATTCCAAATATAAAGTAGGGATGGGTCAAAATAATCTTAACCAACAGGTTTTAGACATGTTTATATTGCTATTTTAAACTTATCATTTAGATTTAACTCTAAGTTAAATAATTTAACTTTTTACCGTGTCTTCTTGTCTTCTTACAATATATGGTTAATAAACGTACTATAACAAGTAAAAAGAACCCCAAGTGGTTCATTACTAATATATATAACCTTATATAATTCATTTGGGCTAACCTTATATTTTTAGGAATAAAATAACAATTAATAATATAATATTTGTTTTAAAAACTATTTTATGTCATTTTTGACACTATTTGGTAATTGAATTTTGTGAAAATCATAACAGCATGATTAGTTCAAAAACAGTTAATTAAATCAATTCTAACATGTCATATTTACCTATAAAATTAGTTTAATTCATAAACTGTCTCAAATTACATTTTTTGGGTATTTACTATATCAATTATGTTAGTATTTCATTAATAATGTAATTATCGCATCATAATTGTGATATAAATAAATTAAATTATCTAAATTCTTAAAATTATAAATAAAATACTATTATATAGTAAATATTTTTATATTTCTAATGAATATTTATAGTTGAATTTATTTTATGTATAACCCTATATTAAAAATGTTCTAGTTTTTAAACATTGATTTTAGCTATTTTAACTCTTCTTTAAATAAAATAATAATAAATGTCCTAATCTAATCCAAGTGGACCTAACTGATAATATTTTATTTTTAAGGTATTATTTGGTCGAATTACACTTAGACAATAGAATTTGTACATGTTTTAGGGTAATAATAATATCATTTTTACCTTTAATTACCCAATTTCTTTTTAGTTGTGGTAAATAAAAGTAAAAAAGTTACTATTCACAAAAAATTAATTTTATCTTATTGAACCACATTTTACTCATTGATATTAACAGTGTCTCTCAGATTTTCGAAATTAAACTCTCAGAAGTGGTAAAATTATGTTTTATGTACAATTGCAAATGCTCATAGGAGGTGGTTAAAAGACGGTGAAAAATTCAATAAATTTTATATATATATATATATATATAATTATTATAAAATGACTCCAATGAAATACATTGAACATATATAATTATTATGTTTCTATTTTGACCGAAACTAAATTTAAATAAAACAAATGATTATTTAAATTAAAAGTTGGTTTTAACCAATAACTCAGTGTTTTCACTATTCATCAAAATTGAAGGTTTTCAAAAAAAAACACCAAAAATTCACCCCTGGCTAATTTCGATATTCCAATTTCAAAAGTGAAGTCCATTTTAGAATATAAAATTTATACAATTTTAAAATGTTGGTATTACTATTCATAACGGCTAGTTCATTGTAATATTATAATAATATCTCATTTAGTGAAACTCGGTATTGCGTACTACACACATTATCGTGGAAGGTCTTGATTGCATGTAGTGAAATCTCCCTTTCATGTAGCGTACAACACAAGGCATCAATGAAATTAAAAAAAATATTTACAATAAAATCTCAGGGTGTTACATTCTACCCCCTTTAAAATGAATTTCTCCCTTGAAATTCATCTGGGTTATAAATGGTTTACTACTAGAAAGGTTTTTTTATAGTAACCCACATCATAAAAAGGAATAAAAAACCTTAATTTTTAAAAAGTAAAGTACGAAATATAACAGTTACACAAATTAACTCTTCACTATGGGGTCCACATAGAAGAACATATGTGGAAATATAGATATGGAATAAAGATCTAACCCTCATGTTCTGATGGAGAGTGGTAGAGAACATGGCTATGAAAAATCCAACAATCACAAATCCATATATTTGTGATGATTTAAGGTACCATATGATTCATCTGATATAAGGACACTAGGACAACATTTTTTGATTTCAATATCTTTTCTATAAAGTTGATGAATTGTTGAATTAAAATAAATACTTACTTGATTTTGGTACAATATTCCTTTTGTTTGTGCTTTGAAAAATTTCAACTTCATATCTTAAAGAAATGAAGTTGAATTTGTCTTATGTGAAGTGTTAGAAGATCATGCGATAGAATGATAGGTCATTCCATCTATCTCAAACAATATGATATACATAAGTCCATCTATAGTAAGATTAATTGTATATGGCTCCTAAAATGGACTTATAATTCAAATATTATACTTCTTAATATAATAAAACTAGTTTCTACTAACCAAGTACTTCTTGTAGGCCAGTGGAAAGTGATAAAGGCCTGTCACACTTCGGTTGTGGGTTCGATTCCCATATCCTTGTCCGACGCGATGGGTTGTCGCCCATCCCGCAGGTTTTCCATTTTCTATAACTACATTTTATAACATTCAATCAATAATATAGAAAAATTTCTATCCTTAAACAATACTAACTTATGTCCAACATAATCCATTCAAATATTTAGGCTTATCTAAAATACATATTTCACATCTCATAGTCTAATGAAAACAATTACTTGAAAGGTCACATAACAAGAACGTGAATACCATAATTTATCCCCCATATATCATTATATGTATCTTGTGGGTTTCATTACAAACATGTGAATACTTTAATCATGTATTATTTTGAAAGATGAATTACCATAGAACCTTATTGTAAGCATGAATGCTGTTAAAATTTAACTCTTTCCACATACAAAAAACCCAAAAGTTTCTATATACTCATACATTGATATAACTTTTTCCTTATATCAGCCATGAGCTCATAAATACTATCATACATATTATTTTATCCTTATCCGTTCATTATGTGAAATTTTTCTACTTTCCAAAAATATTTCAATCACTTTTCATGGTTACCAGTACCATATAAGTATTTAAAACCAATACATAGATATTCCAAAATTCCATGATACCATAAATGAGATTCCAGGAAACTATTCTGAAATCGCATTACATAAACACATAATCATTACCCAACATCTTTTTCATAGTCAACATCACAAATAGTGATCGCATGTGACTTCCCTTTATCCTTTTCCTTAAGAGGATTCTCACGTTGGTCATCATTAACCCTTGGATTATGGAATTGATTAGCATAATTCCAAATTTCCTTGCACTTGAAGCATTGAAGTGTTGGTGGAGCATTCTCTGTAGTCTTTTCTCTATTCACGTCTTTAGAAACCTTTTTCCAATTACATCGGCACTCAACTGCTTGATGACATTATTTCCATACTGGAAACATTTTCTAGTATCTTTTAGACAATCTCCACCATGCTTCTTTCCACACATTGAGCATAATGAAACATTTACATTCTTTTCACCATTGGTCTAAGGTTTTTCCATGAACTCCATCTTTCATTTCTTGTCAAAACCCAGAGATTGATATGTTACACCAAATTCCAGTTCTACCATGATCGGAAAACACACAATTAATTCATATCTACTAATGTCTCTTATAGATAATGCCCTTCGAAGACTTCATTCTAATCCATTGAAAAATTGATCAACTTTACTTTCAGGTTGGATGATAAAACGAAATGCATACCTTTCAAGTCTTGAAAAATTCACTTCTTATAAACCAACAGATTCATCATCCTTCTGCTTATGCCAAGGAACTCCTTTTCCATATTTTTTCAAAGAATACGAGGGAAGTACTTACTGAAAAACAATATCTTGAACTCGTCCCATTCCATGGATTCAATTTCATCTTGGGGCCTTGTATTCATAATTAGAGTCCACCACTGGTCTGCTCCACCTTTTAAACGGTAAACAACTAAATTGAATTTTTCATGTTTCGAACTGCGATGTATGGAAAATGACTTTTTAATCATACTGATCCATTGTTCAGCAACAAGTGGATCAGAAGACCCACTGAAAGAAGGTGGACGTTGCCTCATTAAGGACTCAATAGAATATTGTTCCCTTCTCTGCTCATTTGGAAGTCCAGAATGATTCATAGCTTGTGTATGTATAGCAATATGATTTTTCACTCCATCTCCCATAACTTTGGTTTGTTCAAAAGGAAAATCATTTCATCCATTACATTGATCAACACGTTTCTTTCGGGTTCCAACCATTGTCAAAAACCCAAAAAGAATAGTTTGAGAGGAAAAAATCATGGAAGGGAAAAAACAAAGTAAAGGTGGAGTTCCTTCAATATATAACATCTTAGCAATAATTATAAGATTGGTACCATAATTCTAGGACTATAACCTATACTTATACTTAACCATAGGGACATCCCTAGACATACCTTAGAAATATCTCTAGGGATCTCACTAATGAATTCACATCCTAGTTTCCAAAGGTTAACTAAACCTTTCCTCTGATACTAATTATAGAGACCCAAATCTTGACGTACAAGGAAATTACATTACATTGGAGGAATACTTAATACATAACAAAAACCAACACTCAAGGATCGTAATAGTTTATTGTCTTTGGAAACTTGGAACATAATATTCGAATCATGATGAGAGATCATCAACATCTCCCATAAAGATCATCTATTTTTGTTTTCCTTCCTAAAACCATTAATTATATCTTGGGGAAAAGAAAAAATTTAAGGGTGATCTCAAATTCTCATTATGGGTAATCATGGAGAAAATAAAATAAACCAAATATATTTGAACCTAAATAGATGAACATAATGTTTAAACATCAAAATCTTGAGCAGTGAAATAAAACATGGTGGTACGTAAGGCATAAATTATAATGGAACATCAATCCTGATAAAGTATCTTGGAAATAAAACAAGTAATTTTGGAAAAACATTAATCACATGATATGATTTCCATAGTATCCAAGGCATTGCTGCCAAAACCATCTTAGTGTACAAAGTCCCTTACTGAACTCAGTTCACTCGTTGTTCCAGTCCTGTATCACAGCACCGGATTAACTTGTTGTTCCATCCATGTATATCTGATGAGATATAAATCATTACCCAATGAATTGGAGGGAGATATAGCTCCCACCCATCTCATGATGAAATCATTATTACTTGATCCACAAAAGAAACACAAATCATTCATCATAACCCAAAGAATAAAATGGGTTTCAAAAACGTCATCCAATCAGAACATAATCCATATAAAGAAAATTCATATAATTTCATCATAAGAAAAGTGAAACCATGTAAATCATAAAGACATTATACTAGAAACATAATCACATGAAATAATTTCATCTTAGATGTAAAATTGTTTGACAAAACACTTGAAATTAATTCTTGATGAAAATTTCCTTTCTTCTTCAAAATCATTTTCTTTTCTTACAATGACATGCAATTTTAAAATAAAGGATTTTTTTGACAATAATAATGAAATATTGTAAAATAAGATTCATGGAAATAAAGCGTTATGAAACCTTAATCATCAATTCATTCTGTATAAGTTAAAAAACATTCTTCTCGTACTTTTTCCAGAAAAGTCAAAAAGTACCTCGTATTGTAATCAAATGAAAGATTCCATACATACCATATAGTAAAAGTAAAAAATGGGTAAAAAGGACTTTAAAAATGCATGAAACCATTTTTAGAAAACAGTTAAATGGATGGTAAATATTGCCCTAGTAAATAATTACGAATAAACAATCTCGGATAAAAACCATATTGGGAAAGTTTTCACATACCTTTGGTCAGATATGCATCGTATGTATCCGAACATCCTGTATAATGATTTAAATAATGTAATTGACTTATTACAGAATCATATTCATTGTTATTTTATCATATATTGTTCACTTATGACTTTATATTATCTGTTCTTTTGTAAATTCCATGCTAAAACAGAGTTTTGGTTAAAATCGTTTTATTTATCGTATGTGTTTTGAATTGTAATTATAAATATGATTAATTAGATCATGATTAACTAATTCCAGAATATAAAATATGATTTATAAATAATATATATTCAGAATATACATATATATAATAGTTTGATAAATGGAATGAAATATATCGTTCATGGAGATGGTAGGATGAACGCACGCATGAACGCTATTTTTTGTTTCCGTATTGAATTAAATGGAATTAAGTAGATGAAATATATATATATATACATAAAACCAGTAGCATTATTTTTTCATTTATTTCATGATTACATATTATATATAATTTATAATCATTCTTGAATTGTTATCATAGAAAATGATTCTCATCGTGTCGTGGAGACGGTAATCCGTACGTACACACGAGCGATGATATCGTTCCCATATTTATTGCAGGGAATTGGAGTGGATGATATAATATCTTATAATCAGTATGAATTTATAATAATAATATATAGTTATTATTTACACCATTATACCCATCTATGTAAGGTGGTGGTGGAAAAACTGATTACACCACGGCGTGGAGACAGTATTCTGTACGTACGCATGCACGTTGATTTTGTTTTTCGTAGGATGGATATATTTTTAAATAGGGTTGTTTAATATTTATAATAACATATGAGAATATAAGAAATAAATATTTTATTACTTTATAATGAAAGAACTAAATAATAGGAAGTAGAAGAAGAATGAAACTTGAAAGAGTCGGTAGAAGGGATTACCTCTTCCTCGACGCACCCCCTATAAACTTCTTCTTAGGGCACTAGAGCTGGTCTTTTGAGAAGCACATAACCTCTATGATATATCTATAGAGGTTTATAAGATGAGTTGTCTGGTTTTGTCTGAGATTCAAGGCTCCAAAGGGTGTGAAGAGAAGAGGGAAGGGGTGCCCTTTTTATAAGGAAGGAGAGGGGCACCTATGGAAAAACTTCAAATATTATTTTATAATAAAGTCATATTCGGTTTATAATAGTCTCAAATTGATTTATTTATATTCTAAATTTGGTATGGGTAGAAATCCTCTTAACCAATATTTTTTATACTAGTTTATGTTACTATTTTAACCTTATCATTTAGATATTACTCAAAGTTAAATAATTTAGCTTTTACCGTTTCTTCTTGTTTTCTTACACTTAATGTTTAATAAACATACTATAACAAACCAAACGAACAATAAGTGGTTCATTATTAATATATATATCTTTATATAAGCAATTTCGGCAAAACATAAATTTTTTTAAAAAAATAACAATTAATAATATAATATTTGTTTTAAAAACTATTTTATGTCTATTTTGACAATATTTGGTAATTGATTCTTTTGAAAATTATAACAACATGATTAGTTCGAAAAAAGTTAATTAAATCAATTATATCATGTCATATTAACCTATAAAATTAGTTTAATTCATAAAAAGTCTCAAATTACATTTATTTGGGTATTTATAATATCAATTATGTTAAAATTTCATTAATAAGGTAATTACAACATCATCATTATGACATAAAAAATTAAATTATTTAATGTCTAAAATTTATAAATAAAATACTATTACGTATTATATCATTATATATTTCTAATTAATATTTATAGTTGGATTTATTTTATGTATAAGCATATATTAAAAATGTTTTAGTTATTAAACATTGATTTTAACTATTTTAACTATTCTTTAAATAAAATAATAACAAATGTCCTAATCTAATCCAAGTGGACCTAAATGATATTTTTTTATTTAAAAGGTTGTTTTAGGTCAAATTACACTTAGAAAATAGAATTAGGACATGTTTTAGGGTAATAATAATATCATATTTACTTTTAATTACCCAATTTTCTTTTAACTGTGGTAAATAAAAGTAAAAGGTTTTTATTCACCAAAAATTATTATTATCTTAATAAACCACATTTTACTCCTTGATATTAACTGTGTCTCTCGGGTTTTCAAAATTCAACTCACAAAAGCAGTAAAATTATGATTTATGTACAATTGCATATTCTCCTCGGAGGTGGTTAAAAGACGATGAAAGATTCAATAAAATTTTTATATATCTAAAATTATTATAAAATGACTCCAATGAATTACATTGAACATATATAAGTATTATGTATTTATTTTGATGTAAAAGAAAATTTAAATAAAACTAATGATTATTTAAATAAAATGTGGGTTTTAACCAATAACTCAGTGTTTTTCAATATTCCTCAAAAATTGAAAGTTTTTAGGAAAATACAAAAAATTCACCCTAGGCTAATTTCGATATTCCGAATCCAAAAATGAAGTCCATTTTGAAAGATAAAATTTCTATAATTTTAAAAAGTGGGTATTATTATTCATAATGTCTAGTTCATAATAATATTATAATAATATCTCGTTTAGTGAAACTCGGTATTGCGTACTACACACGTTATCGAGGAAGGTCTTTATTGCGTGTAATGCAAGCCAAGTCAGGTATATGCGTAGTGCAAGCTCCCTTTAGAGCAACATACAACACAAGGCATCAATGAAATTAAAAATATCAATTTTAATAAAATCTCAAGGTGTTACATTATACCCCCATTAAAATTAATTTTTCCATAAAAATTCGTCAGGGTTATAAATGGTTTACTACTCAAAAGTTTCTTTAATAAAAACCCACATCGAAAAAAGGAATACCAAAACTTAATTTTTAAAAATTAAAATAAGAAATGTAACAGTAACCTAGATTAACTCATCACTGGGTTTCCACAAAGAAGAACATATGTGGAAATATAGATATGGAATAAAAATCCAACCATCATGTTCTGATGGAGAGTGGTTGAGGACATGGCTATGAAATATCCAAAAATCACTAATCCATAAATTTGCGATGATTTAAGGTACCATATGATTCATCACAAATAAGGACACTAGGACAACATTTTTTTTCATGATCTTTTCCATAAAGATGATGAATTGTTGAATTAAAAGAAATACTTACTTGATTTTGGTACAATCTTTCTGTTTTTTGTGCCTTGAACAATTTCCACATCATCTCATAAAGAAGGGAAGTTGAATTTGTCTTCTGGGAAGTGTTAGTATATCATAAGATTGAATGATAGATCATTCAATCTATCTCAAACAAAAGGATATACATAAGTCCATCTATAAAAAGATTAATCATATATGGTGCCCAAAATGGACTTATACTTTATATATCATACCACTTAATATAGTAAAACTAGTTTCTACTGACCAGAGACTACCTGTAGGCTAGTGGTAGGAGATAAATACATGTCGCACTTCGGTTGTGGGTTCGATTCCCACATCCTTGTCCGACGCGACGGTTTGTCACCCGTCCTGCGGGTTATCCTTTTTCTAAAACTACATTATTATTAAATTCCATCAATAATTTCAAAAACATTTCTAGCCTTAAACAATACTAACTTATGTCCAACATAATCCGTTCCAATATTTAGGATTTTCCAAAATACATATGTCAAATCTCACAGTCTAAAGAAAACAATTACTTAAAAGTTCAAATAACAAGCACATGAATACCATCATTAATCCCCCATATATATATCATAAGATGTATCTTGTGGGTGACATTCCAAAAATGTGAATACCTTAATCATTTATTCCTTTTAATGAAGAGTTACCATAGAACCATAGTGTAAACCTGAATGCTGTCAAAATATAACTCTTTCCACATAGAAAAATTCCAAAAAATTCAATATACTCAAACAATGATATAACTTTTTCCTTATATCAGTCATGAGCTCATAAATATTATCATACATTTTATTTTCTCTATATCCTTTAATTATGTTCATTTTATCTGCTTTCCAAAAATATTTCAATCACTTTTCATAATTACCAGTACCATATAATTATTGAAAACCAATACATAGATATTCCAAAATTCCATGATACCATAAATGAGATTCCATGATACTATTTTGAAGTCCCATTACATAAACACTTAATCATTACAGAAAATCATTTTCATAGTCAACATCAAAAATAGTGATCTCAATTGACTTCCCTTTATCATTTTCCTTAAGAGGTTGCTCATGTTGATCACCATTAACCCTTGGATTATGGAATTGATTAGCATAATTCCCCATTTCCTTTCACTTGAAGCATTGATGTGTTGGTGGAGCGTTCTCTGTAGTCTTTTCGATATTCACATCATTAGAAACCTTTTTCCCATTACTTCAACACTAAACTACTTGATAACCTTTTTTCCCCATTTGAAACATTTTCTAGTACCTTTTAGACAGTCTCCACCATGCTTCTTTCCACACTTTGAGCATAAAGAAACATTCACCTTTTTTCACCATTGTTCTGAGGTTTTTCCTTGAACTCCATCTTTCGTTTCTTATCAAAACCATGAGATGGAAATGTTACACCAACTTCCAGTTCTACCTTGATAGCACAAAGCACAATTTATTCATAGCTAATAAAGTATCTTATAACTAATGCCCTTCAAAGACTTGGTTTTAAGCCACTGAAAAATTGATCAACTTTACTTTCAAGTTAGATGATAAAACACGATGCATACCATGCACGTCTTGAAATATTCACTTCATATAAACCAACAGATTCATCATCCTTCTTCTTAAGCTCATCGAACTCATTTTCCATATTTGTTCAAAGAATACGAGGAAAGTACTTACTGAAAAACAAGTTCTTTAACTCATCCCATTCCATGGATTAAATTTCATCATCGGGACTTGAATTCTTAATTAGAGTCCACCACTGGTCTGCATCACCTTCTAAACGGTAAACAGCTAAAATTACTTTTTCATGATCTGTACAGTGATGTATGGAAAATATCATTTCAATGGTACTGATCCATTGTTCAGCAACAAGTGAATCAGAAGACCCTCTAAAAGAAGTTGGACGTTGGATCATGAAGGACTCAATAGAATATTGTTACCTACTCAGCTCATTTGGAAGTCCAGAATGATTCATAGCTTGTGTAACTATAGAAGTAGGATTTTTCACTCCATCTCCAATAACATTGGTTTGTTCAAGAGGACAATCATTTCATCCATTACATTTATCAACACGGTTCCTTTGAGTTCCATCCATCATCTAAAACCCAAAAAGAATAGTGAGAGAGGCAAAAATCATGCTAGGAAAAAACATAATAAAGGGGGAGTACCTTCAATAAATAACATCTTAGGGTTAATTCCAAAATTGTTACCATAATTCTAGGACTATAACCTATACTTATACTTAACCTTAGGGACATCCCAAGACATACCTTAGAAATATCTCTAGGGATCTCACTAGAGTTTTCGCATCTTAGTTTCCAAAGGGTATCAAAACCATTCCTCGGATAGCAATTGTAGAGACCCAAAGCATGATGTACATGGACATTAAATTACTTTTTCGTAATACTTAATACATAACAAAAACTAACACTCAAAGATCGTAATAGTTTAATGTCTTTATAAACTCGGAACATAATCTTCTAATCTTTGTGAGAGATCTTCAACATCTCCCATAAAGATCATCCCTTTTTGATTTCTTTCCTAAATCCTTACATTATATCCTGGGGAAAAGAAAACATATAAAGGGTGAGCTAAAATGCTCATAATGGGTAATAATGGAGAAAATAAAACAAGACATATACATACAAACATAATAAATTAACATAATGTTTAAACATCAAAATCATGAGCAATGACATAAAACATGGAAGTACATAAGGCATAGATAATAATGGAACAACAATCAAGACAAAATAGCAAGGAAATAAAACTTTTAATTTTGGAAAAACATTAATCAAATGATATGATTTCTATAGTATCCAAGGCATTGCTGCCAAGACCATCTTAGTGGAAGAATTCCCTTACTGAACTGAGTTCACTCGTCCTTCCAGTCTGATATCACAGAATCAGATTAACGTTCCATTCTAGCCATTTATATATCATTAGATATACGTCCTTACCCAATGCATTGGAGGGAGATATATGTCCCACCCATATCATAATTTAATCATTCTTACATGTGTAGGATCGAAATACAGTATGAGATGCTCAATATAAAAGAGGGGGGGTGAATTGTATACTTTAAAAATTCCTTTGGAACCTTTAAAGTTAGTTAAGAATAACTATGTTTTCTAAGTTTAACAAAGTTAAACTAAGAAAATTCACAACACCTCTAACACCGAATGTAAACTTGGAAAGAGATTCCGAAAGAAGGTTCTGGAAAGATGGTTCTGGAAAATTGAAACCTAACAAAAGATTACAATATGTGAGTCTACCTTAAAGCATATAAAATCTAAATTAATCAGAGTACAAGTAAGGAAGTATAAGAAAGTTATACTTTCCTTATAATACAAAATGCAGCAGAATAAAGACAAGTAGTAAAACTACTATTAACAAGATATAAGTCTTTTAACCCAAAGAGAAGGATATCCAACAAACTTGGATAAATGTCCCTTGATTTATACTTTCAAGCAAGTCTGTCTTACCCACACCAGGGTAAGCCCTCGATACGAAGATCAGAGTCTCTGTCTTGCTATCCCCGCAAGCCCTCAACTTCAAGGTAGTTGGTAACCTCTGTCTTCCTCAGCAAGGAAGCCCTCGAACTTCAAGGTAGTCGGCACCTCTGTCTTCCTATCCCCGGATTCCCTCAAATGTAATCACCAACATTCGGAGTCGCACGAAGCTTTGAGAGTTAATAAGAGCCTCTCTCTCTAGAAATCACTACAAGTAGATTAGTCAGCCTTTCAGTACTTTTTCAGCCATCAGCAACGAGATCTTTCAAATGAGCTCCTATTTATAGGTAAGGTCGGCTCCTCCTCCAACGGTCATATTTTCCTTAAATATCGGAGGGACCTGTACACGTGTCACTTAGACAACGGTTAGTTTATAACAAAATAGACGACATCGTTTTATAACAAAACAAGTGTAACAGAATGTACGACATCGTTTTAAACTCTAACATAAAAACTTTGAAGTGAAGGTTTGGAGTGTAAGGAACAATAATAAATAGTAGACAAATTATAGAAATGTAAGTAATATAAAAGTTTGGAGTCTAACAAAGATATTTTTCGGAGACTGAATTAATTTAGAGTGTATATAAAACAAAGATACTCAAATTCTGTTTAATAGGTGAATTCAGAATGCGAATTCGGAATAGGAATTCGTCATCAGAAATCGTAATGAGAATTCATCATCAGGATTCGTAATGATAATTCGTCATCAGGATTCGTAATGAGAATTCGTCATCAGAATTCGTAATGAGAATTCGTCATCAGAATTCATAATGAGAATTCTTCATTAGAATTCATAATGGGAATTCAGAATGATATTTCTTCATTAGAACTTGTAATGAGAAGTCTTTATTGGAATTCGTAATAAGAATTCTTCTTCAGAATTCGTATCCTGAATCTGAAATAGAACTTAGTTAGAGTTCATATCCGGAATTCGGAATGACACTTCCTTATAGTTCTTATCCAGAATCCGAATCCTAAAACAGAATGCTTTATATCAAAGTTTCAACAATTCCGAGAAAGTGAATCTGAATCTTATACTTAAGAAAAAAATGGATGAAAATATGATAAGGATAATTTTTCTTATAAAAGTGATTTTCTTTAAGAAAGCAATTTTCCGTATAAAAGCGATTTTCCTTAAGAAAGCAATTTTCCTTATAAAAGCGATTTTCCTTAAGAAAGCAATTTTCCTTATAAAAGCGATTTTCTTAAAGATAGGGTGTTTGTGATTTTCAAAACAAGAAAGAATGGAAAAGTCATAAGGAAAACCTTATTGACTCAACAATCTCTCCCTTTTTGGAAAGCACAAACATCCTTACGAAAACAAAATTCTAAGAAGAAAGAAAAACATTAAGGCTTATCTCCATTTGCTTTAAGGATATTGATGAATACAACTAACTCCCCCTTAGGCTTTGAAACTCTAAGTATCATATTCAGATTTCCGGAGTGATAGATATGAATGTCTTCTTTAATGAAAAAGATCCCCCTTGACCAAACTCTTATTAGAGTTTTTCTATCTTAAAGATCTTTTTCTTCTCCCCCTTTGATAAACTCTTATTAGAGTTCTTCTTTTTCTTAAGGATCTTTTCCTTCTCCCCCTTTGTGATTTTCAAAAATAATTGGAGGGAATGGAAAAAAAATAACAAATTACCTGAGATATTAGTAATGACAACAATTGAAACAAGAAGTACAACTTTCATTAAATTTGAAATCTCGAAAAGAAAAAAAATTACAATAAAAAGACCTGATTAGGTTATTTCGGATCATTTTCCTTTGACATGAGGCCCTTTAGAATAGTCTTGATCTTCTTCAGGTATTTATGATCTTCTTCAGCTTGCTTCTCTAAGGCAACTATTCTTTCGGATTGAGCTTCAATTTTTTCTTCCTGAGCCTTCAGCTTTTCTTCCTGAGCCTTGATCTTCTCTTTCTGAGCCTTCATCCTTTCTTCAAAATCAATACGATGATCCCTTTCAAATTTCCAATTCTGAGAAACAGAATTCATTTTTCCATTCACATCCCTGACTTCTTGGATCCGGAAGTTCTTTTCTTCTGTCAGCTTTTCTTCAAAGGAGGAAGTCATCTCGTTTATCTTCTTGTCCTCAGTATCAAAGGCATCTTAAACATTTTCTTGAAACTCATCGAACAACCTCATTTCATCCACAATCTTCTTTGACCAGCTTGTAATCCTCTTGCAAGACCTTTTATGAGCTTCGTAACCAACAAAGAAGGTTTTGAACTGAGCCTCAATATCAACGCACTTATCCATAACCATAGATACGGAGTCTGGTTTCTGATTCAACGAATGTTGGAGCATCTGGCATCTTGAGTCGATACTATAGAAGGTCGGAATGGATCCCACCAACTTCTTTAAAGACTGGACAACAAAATCATGCCCCAACGAGGATGACTCCGAATCTAAAATCTTGCTTGGAGAGTTTTCTTCCTCAATAAGATCCAACTTTCTCTTTGAAGAACTACCAGCTTCCTTTCTGTTCCTTTCTTCTGAGCTCGGAGTATCGGCAAGAATTTTTTTCCCCTTATCTTTTTTCGGAATTGAGTCCTGTTCTAGAGTTCTTTTCTCACTATCAGAAACTTGAACGACCTTATCTTCATCAGATAGGTTCTCCATAAGGAAAATTGAAGCCATGATATTCAGCTCTAAGCATAGCTCTTCTAGTCTCAATCACCTTAGAAGTTCCAAAGTGTGTGACCTCTAACTTCTTCCATATATAGTTTGATGCTTCACAAGATGAAATTTGGCTATATATATTTCTGGTCATTGAACATAGTAAAGTGTTGCGTAACTTATAGTTGAGTTGATATTCTTGCTTTTCCTGGTTAGTAAAGGTTCTAACTTCCTTGACAGGAATTTTATAATCACCAGTAAGCATAACAAAGTTGTCTACTCCAGTATTGATAACAAAAGTCTTCATACGATCTCTCCAGTATTCATAGTCATTACCATCAAAGATAGGTGGTCTTGTAGGATTCAGATTATCAATTGATCCAACATTTATTCCTTCCATACTTAATATAACTTTGCACACAAACTTGTTAGTAGCAAGAGTTTGTAATCACAAAGTTCGGAATGAGAAAGTTCGGAATGGGAAAATTCGTAATGAGATAGTTCGGAAAGATAATGTGAGCAAGAAAAACTTGTATGTGAGTATATGTATTTCAGAGACCTCCTCTGATACCAAATGTAAGATTGGTATAGAGTAAGAGGTTTCCAACCTCTGATACCAATTGTAGGATCGAAATATAGTATGAGATGCTCAATATACAAGAGGGGGGTGAATTGTATACTTTAAAAATTCCTTTAGAACCATTAAAGTTAGTTAAGAATAACTATGTTTTCTAATTTTAACAAAGTTAAACTAAGCAAATTCACAACACCTCTAACACCGAATGTAAACTTGGAAAGAGATTCTGAAAGTAGGTTCTGGAAAGATGGTTCCGGAAAATTGAAACCTAAAAATAGATTACAATATGTGATTCTACCTTAAAGCGTATAGAATCTAAATTAATCAGAGTACATGTAAGGAAGTATAAGAATGTTATACATTCCTTATAATACAAAATGCAGCGGAATAAAGACAAGTAGTAAAAGTACTAGTAACAAGATATAAGTCTTTTAACCCATAGAGAAGGGTATCCAACAACCTTGGATAAAGGTCCCTTGATTTATACTTTCAAGCAAGTCTGTCTTACCCACACCAGGGTAAGCCCTCGATACGAAGATCAGAGTCTATGTCTTGCTATCCCCGAAAGCCCTCAACTTCAAGGTAGTTGGTAACCACTGTCTTCCTCAGCAAGGAAGCCCTCGAACTTCAAGGTAGTCGGCACCTCTGTCTTCCTATCCCCGGAAGCCCTCGAATGTAATCACCATCATTCGAAGTCGCACGAAGCTTTGAGAGTTAATAAGAGCCTCTCTCTCTAGAAATCACTACAAACATATTAGTCATCCTTTCAGTACTTTTTCAGCCATCAGCAATGAGCTCTTTCAAATGAGCTCTTATTTATAGGTAAGGTCGGCTCCTTCTCCAACGGTCATATTTTCCTTAAAGATGGGAGGGACCTGTACACGTGTCACTTAGACAACGGTTAGTTTATAACAAAATAGACAACATCGTTTTATAACAAAACAAGTGTAACAAAATGTACGAAATCGTTTTAAACTCTAACATAAAAACTTCGGAGTGAAGGTTCGGAGTGTAAGGAACAATAATAAAGAGTAGACAAATTATAGAAATGTAAGCAATATAAATGTTAGGTGTCTAACAAAGATATTTTTCAGAGTCTGAATTAATTCAGAGTGTATATAAAACAAAGATACTCAAATTCTATTTAATAGGTGAATTCAGAATGCGAATTCGGAATAGGAATTCGTCATCAGAAATCGTAGTGAGAATTCATCATCAGGATTCGTAATGAGAATTCGTTATCGGGATTCGTAATGAGAATTCGTCATCAGAATTCGTAATGAGAATTCGTCATCAGAATTCGTAATGAAAATTCTTCATTAGAATTCGTAATGGGAATTCGGAATGAGATTTCTTCATTAGAACTTGTAATGAGAATTCTTCATTGGAATTCGTAATGAGAATTCTTCTTCAGAATTCGTATCCTGAATCTGAAATAGAACTTAGTCAGAGTTCATATCCGGAATTCGGAATGAAACTTCCTTATAGTTCTTATCCAGAATCCGAATCCTAAAACAGAATGCTTTATATCAAAGTTTCAACAATTCCGACAAAATGAACCCGAATCTTATACTTAAGAAAAAAATGGATGAAAATATGATAAGGATAATTTTTCTTATAAAAGCGATTTTCCTTAAGAATGAAATTTTCCTTATAAAAGCTATTTTCCTTAAGAAAGCAATTTTCCTTATAAAAGCGATTTTCCTTATAAAAGTGATTTTCTTAAAGATAGGGTGTTTGTGATTTTCAAAACAAGAAGGAATGGAAAAGTCATAAGGAAAACCATATTGACTCAACAACATGTGCCACAATAGAATCATAAATCATTCATCATAAACCAAAGAATAAAATGGGTTTCATAAATGTCATCCCATCATAACATAATCAATATAAAGAAAATGGATATCATTTCATCATAATAAAAGTGAAACCATGTAAATAACAGAGACATTATACGTGAAACATACACATATGAAATAATTTCCTCTTAGATATAAAATAGTTTTGACAATACACTTGAAATGAATTCATGAGGAAAATATCATTTCTTCTTCAAAATAATTTTCTTTTCACAAAATGACGTGTTGTTTTTAAGGAAAATATTTTTTTGAAAATAATCATGAAATATTGTACAAGAAGCTTCATTGAAATAAGGATTTATGAAACCATAATAATCCATTCATGCCGTATAAGTTAAAAAAACATTCTTCTCGTACTTTTGCCAAAAAATTCAACAAGTACTTCGCATGGTAAACAAAAGAAAGATTCCTTAAATACCATGTATTAAAAGTCAAAAATGTGTAAAATGAACTTTAAACATACCTGAATCCATTTTTATAAAACAGGGACATGGATGATAAATATAACCACAGTAAATACTTACGAATAAACAATTTCGGATAAAAATGATATTGGAAAACGTATCCCTTACCTTAGGTCTGATATGCATCATACGTACCTGAACCTACAATATAATGATATAAATAATGTTATTTACTTATTACAGAACCATTTTCAATGTTATTATATCATATATGGTTCACTTATGACTTTATATTAGCCATTCTTTTGTAAATTCCATGTTAAAGCAGAGTTCTAGGTAAAATTGTTTTATTTATCGTCCATGTTTTCTATTATAATTATAAATATGATTACATAGATCATGATTACTTAATTCCTTAATATAAAACATGATTTATATATAATATATATTCAGAATATACATATATAAAATAGATCGATTAATGGAATAAAATACACCATTCATGGAGACGGTAGGCCGTACGAACGCATGAACGTTGTTTTTCGTTTCCTTATTGAATTGAATTGAATTAAGTAAATGACATAGATATATATATATATATATACATAAAACCAGTAGAATTATTATGTCACATACTTCATGATTACTTATTATATATAATTTATAATCATTCTTGAATTTTTGACATGGAAAATGAATCTCATCATGTCATGGAGACAGTAATCTGTACGTACGCACGAGTGATGATATCGTTCCCATATTTATTGAATGTAATTGGAGTTGATGATATAATATATTAGAATCTATATGATGTTATAATAATCATATACTGTTATTATTTACACCATTATACTCATCCAAGTAAGGTGGTGGTGGAAAAATGTATGACACCACGGCGTGGAGACGGTATTCCGTACGTACACACGCAAGGTGATTTCGTTTTCCATAGGATGGATAGAAGGTTAAATATGGATTTTTCATATTTATAATAACATATAAGTATATAATTAATACTGATTTTATTACATTATAATGGAACAACTATCGAAGAGGAAGTTGATGAAGAAAGAAACTTGAAAGAGTCAGTAGAAGAGATTACATCTTCCTCGATGCACCTCCTTTAAACTTATTATTAGGGCACTGGAGTTGGACTTTTGAGAAGAACAGAACCTCTATTATAAAACTAGAGAGGTTTATTAGAAAACTTTTCAGGTTTTTTCTGAGCTTCAATGCTCAAAGGGGTGTGAAGAGAAGAGGGAAGTGGTGCCCTTTTTATAAGGGATGAGAGGGACACCTTTGGAAAAACATAAAATATTATTTTATAATAAGGTCATATTCAGATTATAATAGCTCCAAATTTATTTATTTAGAATCTAATGTAGGTATGGGTCTAAATACGCTTTACCAACAGGTTTTAGTCATGTTTAGGTTAATATTTTAGCGTTATCATTTAGATTTATCTCTAAGTTAAATAATTTATCTTTTATCGTGTCTTCTTTTTTTCTTACACTTTATGGGAAATAAACATATGATAACAAGCCAAACGAACTCCAAGTGGATCATTAATAATATATATAACCTTATATAGTTCATTTGGCCGATCCTTAGATTTTTTGGGAAAAAAATAACAAGTAATAATATAATATTTGTTTTAAAAACTATTTTATGTCAATTTTGACACTATTTGGTAATTGTTTTTTGTGAAAATCATAACATCATGATTATTTTGAAAATATTCAATTATATAAATAATAACATTTTATATTAACCTTTAAAATTAGTTTAATTCATAAAAAGTCTCAAATTACATTTATTTGGGTATTTATAATATCAATTATGTGAATATATCATTAATAAGGTAATTTCTGCAACATCATTGTGTCATAAATAAATTAAATTATTTATTGTATAAAATAATAAATAAAATACTATTATATAGGAAATATTTTTATATTTATAATGAATATTTATAGATTAATTTATTTTATGTAAAACCCCATATTAAAAATGTTATAGTTATTGAACTTTGATTTTAACTATTTTAACTCTTCTTCAATTAAAATAATAATAAATGTCCTAAAAAATCCATGTGGACCTAAATGATAATATTTAATTTATAAGGATGTTTTTGGTCTAATTACACTTATCCAATATAATTAGGACATGTGTTAGGGTAATAATAATATCATTTTTACACTTAATTACCCTATTTACTTTTAACTATGGTAAATAAAAGTAAAAAGTTACTATTCACCAAAAATTATTTTTATCATATTGAACCAAATTTTACTCCATTATATTAATAGTTTATCTGGTATATTAGAAATTCAACTCACAGAAGTGGTAAAATTATGTTTTATGTTCAATTTCAAATGCTCCTAGGAGGTGGGTAAAAGACAGTTAAAAATTCAATAAAATTTTTGTATATATATAATTATTATAAAATGAGTCCAATGAATTAAAGTGAACATTTATAAGTATTATGTATCTATATTGACATAAATTAAATTTAAATTAAATAAATTATTATTTAAATAAAATTTCGGTTTTAACCATTAACTCGGTGTTTTTCTCTATTCATCAAAAATTGAATGTTTTCCAAAAAATACTAAAAATTAACCCTAGGCTAATTTCGATATTCCGAATCCAAAAATGATATCCATTTTGAATGATAAAATTTAAATAATTTCAAAATGTTGTTATTACTATTCACAATGGCTAGTTCATGATAATATTATATTTATATCTCGTTTACTGAAACTCGGTATTGCATACTACACACGTTATCGAGGTGGGTCTTGATTGCATGTAATGCAAGCCAATTCAGGGATGCGTGTAGTGTAATCACCCTTTGGTGCATCGTACAACACAAGACATCAATGAAACTAAAAATAATATTTTTCTTAAAATCATACGGTGTTATAAGAAATCACGTACATTTATAAACAATGAATGGATATTCATTTAATCAAATCATTGTGTATGACATGATTCGTTTCATTATAATATTTAAAAGCTTATTTATTGTTCCATAATATACCAAATATATACTATAATACTCTTGATATTATAACACTGAAATTGTATTCCATCTATTTAGACTGTAATATATATATAAACATTTAATAATTCTAAATCATTGAAAATAAATTTGTTTTAATTAAATATTTATTACAATTATAACTTATCAATATTTTTCCTCTATGAATTTCTATTTATACTACATGTAATGGGACCACTGAAATTAGATTCAAGGGACCTTGAAAAAACATTGACATTACTATGTGGTAGTTATGCTACCATATCATGGGGTGTGAGCCCTTATGAATTTCTTATCATGATTATAATTTTATACCAATAATTATTTTTGAAGATGTGTTCTTGTAAATATAGATATATGACTCCATGATTCCCTTAGGTCAATTTCCATGATGGCTTCTATGACCATTGTCTTTTAGAGGGGGGGCATAATCCTCCAGTACTATTACCTGAGGCCCCTCCATTTGTACCTTATGATGTATTATAACTAGGCATTGATTCTGAATTTCATGAAGACTTACTATTCATAGTACATTATATGCTAGGAGTTCCATGACCGGTATAGACCATGATAGAGTTGACGAGGGAATTCCAAGAGTAGCACTAGCCTACGTTCTCTTAGTAGGGTGGCCCAGATGATTCTAAATGTTTTCTAGGAGCCACATTATTTATCCATGAGCATCGATATATGCCTCTATAAAGAAGTTTTATTCTTTATGATTATATTATTCTGGCATCTACCAAAAAATGGTAGGATGTGCTATACCTAGATGGTGAGTATTAGGTTATGGGTCTGTTAGATTTTTAATCTCTATTATAAGAATACACCCTTACTATGATGTTAAGTGTTAATTAGGAGAAAGATTTAATATATATGGTACAGGGAATTATATCGTTTATGGTTTATTATACACATTTACTAGAGCTTCAATACAGTGAACCTAGTTTTTTTAGACCTAAGTAACACAATGTGTTATTTTTTAGTATTATTTCATTTCTTCCCTCAAATAGCATGTAAATATATTCATAATTTCTATTGATTTAGCGATAATGTACTAGATATTTATTACATAGGAAAACATGAGAGAATATTATGGTATAGCTCCAGAAGGATGAGATCCTGCATATGGTATTTTATATTGTAGAGGGATGAATCATATGGAACATTCTCTAGTGATTATTCATTTCAATTTATTTAAAATGGTTTCTATGTTATGTTACATTATTATGGGAGACAAGGCCATGTATAGCCTCAAAGCGACTGAGACAATGTAGAGTTCTTAACTTGTAGAAAAGAGTCCATCGTTAGATATTCTTCCAATCCTTTCATTATTTTCCCCAATGGGAGAGTATCTGCACCATCTCCACCTTTCAAAATAGGATCAGTGGAACCACATCATTTGGGGAGTCATAGTACCACCAGTCGTATATGTTTAGGGGGTCAAAAATTTTGAAAATCCCAAACCCAGGATATGAAACAGCAGATGAGTGCTCCTTCTCATGGTGGTCTTGTTGAGGCTCAGGATCGAGGATTTATCCAAAACTATTAATTATAGACTACTCATGAATATTAGGCTTCCAGACTATCTATAATGAGAGAAACGATCTTACTATCATCTACTTTGGTATCTACATTACATGGAATATGCTTTACACACTCTTTTATTTCTATTACTACCATAGAATTTTTGGGGCTTGTGATAGAGTATTTAGGTGGGTTCATGACTCTAGATACATAATTGGAATTATTGTCATAAAGTGTATTCGAATTCATGGGGTTCCCACTCAAGATTGGGAATTAAAATTCCATATGTATCCTATTTATCTTCGAGTAGATGGGATTAAATATCATTCTCGAGATAGAGTGTTTGATGGATATCATAAATATATTGACCATAATCATTATATGGTGTCCTTATCATCACTTTATTGTAATATTGTTATGTATATGGATGGGTGGGATTTCTAGGAAAGTCATGTAGGATCAGAGAGACACATTCTGGGTAGAGAGACAACCTAGATTCCTAGCCTTTATATGGATGAATAAGGAACCATTTAGTATAATTTCTCAATAGTAGTATATCATTTTTGTGATGTGAAACCTAATTACTTGAAATAATAACTCTTAGTAGGGTGATTTATTTTCATGTAAATGTAGTTCTAATATCATAACTATTGTCCATTAATCCTTACATGATGACCACTAATGAGTTTCAGGTTCTCAAGAGGAAACTAGAGGGATCAGTAACTAAGAGTTTTATATGGAATAGTACTTTGATTTGGGGTTCCAAATTTCATTTTCTCCATGATGGTAGATTCCACCATCATGGTTTTAATGGATTATAATTAGTTAAAATAGATTATGTTTACAAGACATTTTCCATCACTATATATAGATAACCTCTTTGTCTAGATCCATATATATTGGGTTTTCTCTAAGATCAACATGTAGTTGTGCAATAATTAGATACAAGTTAGGACTTCATATATAACCTATTAGATATGGATATTATGAGTATCTGGTTATGTCATTTGGTTTGATGGTCATTCCTACCATTTTTAATATCTCGGATGAATCAGATTTTCCAACCATGTTATTATTAATTTGTGGTAGTCTTCGTGGAGGACATATTGGTGTTCAAACATTAATGAAAAAAATATTTCATACATGTTGATATTATTATTTTTACACTAAGAGGGAACCATATTTTTTCTAATCCCAAAAAATCACACTTATAGTTTGACAAGTTAAACATCATGGGTAACATTTTCTCAAAGACAAGAGTATAAGTTGGCCCAAAGTAGGTTAGAAACATGGTATCTAAAGACTAGCCCAAGAACATCTTTGACATATATAGTTTAGTGAGGTTTAATGGCTATCATGTAATCATAAAAATATATTTATCATGCTTGGATGTTATATTAATATTTTTGATGAATTATGGTTTGAAATTTATATTTTCTAAATCCTACATGATATCCCTTTTTTATTTTAAAGAAATATTTACATAATCATAAATCTTGATTAATATAAAAATGGAATAATATTTTTAGATTTTTTTTTATTTAACATGTATCAGTCGAGGAATTTTCTAATTGGAGGACAACAAATTCATTATGATTATGTCACATCATAAAATTAATCACAAGGAGAATTACATTACAGAAGACCAAGATCTTGTAGCTGTAGTACTTGTTGTTTATTGTCAGGGGAAATTATTGTTGTGATAGTATTTTACTATATTTATAGACCATAATATTTTAAAATACATATTTATAACATGTGAATTAACTCTGAGGTATTTATTGTACTTAGAATAGTTGTAGTCCATTAATTTTGAATATGACTATATGCCTATGAAGGGTGCAATTGCGTTTGATTCTATGAGAATGTTATGTCAATCATATGTAATTTAGTATGCTAGAAGTTGTTGGTAGATGATGGGCATGGTTTTATAATATTAACATTGTGGTTAAACAGAATCACAAATATACATTCCTTAGAGATTTAAAATTGAAATAATCACGTATAGATTGAGTGAATGTGAGAAAACAATCAAACACAATGGATTATCCCAAAGAGATATTTTTTCAAGAGAGGACCCATTTTCATGATATATATTTTAGGATGACTATATATTTTATAATTAATGGATGTGTGTGGGCTCTTAGATATGTGCATGATGAATTTATGTGGGAATATTATAGTTTTGGTTGGGTGGTACACCTCAGTCATCGAAATATATACCATGACATTTGCTACAAAAATTGGAGTTGAGGGTTGAAAAGGAAGATAAGAGGATTTGAACTAGGTGTTCCTCCTATCAGTAGGTGATGATCGAACACTAGCGACTAATGGTGCTTTTAATGTTTTTCCATTTATTTTGTGGAAATTGGATGACTCCACCATTGATTTTGTTGATATATTATCGATATCCCATCAACTTAGTGATATAGCATGGGTTCTCTTCAAAATGTTAACAAAGTTCTCCCACTTTTTAACTTATAAAAGAGACATTTTCTATGGATGTTCATAAAAGGTTATATGTTTGGGTGACTATATTCCAATAAAAATTTCCATAGAAGATAGTATTAGAAATATATTCTTGGTTCACATTGCAGTTAAGGTAGAGGATGTATGGGGAACTTTGTTAATATAGCCTATCAACCACATACTGATGGATAGCTTGAGTGTACTATTCTGGTACCAGTGGATATACTAAGAGCATGTGACCTTGAATATGTAGTTTCTTGGGATAAAAAAATACCTTGATAATATTATCTTATAATAAAATATATTAGGTGACTATACAGAGGGATACATTTGAGGCATTATATAGTAGATTGTGTAATTGCCTCTATATTGTCTAGTGGAAATAGCAATATTATTACCAGGACCTCATATCCTTCATGATACATTAGAGAACATACAATGTATATGAAGTGTATGTATATATCTTATTTTTGGTATAATAATTCTGTTAACCATCATTGATGTCCACTTGATTTTGAATTCAAGGACTGGGTATTTCTGGATGATTCTCCTAGGCTAGGTGAATAGAAAAATTTTGAGAAAAGAAAAGTTACCTTCAAGACACTATAGAGATTTTAATATCATGGAATGGGACTGATTAATGGAATATTGGAGAGTACTTCCTCAAAGATACATAGAAATTCAGGATGAATTTTATGTTTCATAGTCTTTTAACTACAATTGTTATATTTAACATGTTCTATGTTCAGAAGAGAACATGTAATATATCGATGCTTGTCTTGAGGACTATCATATTTGAATTACTGATCAGAGAACAAAGGATCTATGAGGTAGGTCATTCCATTTAGTCTGGGTGATATATAAGAATTACCATTTAATGGATGAAATTGAGCAGTGTGAGGCGGATGTATATGATCAGTGGAAATAACATTTCATAGATGATGATCAACCACCCATAGGGAAACGTAGGGATGAGTTATCAGAAGGGGGGAGGTTGTATTGGCCTAATTTTTTATGGAGTGTTTTCTTTAAATGTCTGTTCTAATAATTATTTTTATCCTTATTTAGATGCATAATGATTTTATGATGGTTTCAAGGCAATATATTATTTTTCGAGCCTGAATATCTAAATGTTTGGGTAAAATAATATGGTACAGAGTTTCTTAATGGATATTATAAATGGATATTCTCAACATTATGGATAATAAAAGGAGGATCATGGTATAAAAAAGAGTTCATGGGAGGCCACAATATCATTTGAGAAAATTCCTACTAGTTTTCATGTTAAAATACTTGGTTAGTGATTGGTTGTACTAATAGTGTGCCTAATTATGCAAGTGGTGATTCCCTTGGATAGTGTAGGCACACGATTGGTGCATTGTTTGGAAAACCATGAAGTCGAACCACGGATGTAACACCCGAAACTTTTATGAGAAATATTCTATGTTATATAAATCATCCAAGTAATCTTTCACTACACACAACACTAGCTTGTCTTGCTTTACACGCACTCACGGCCTTCCTCGATAGCTTGCGTCGTACGCAATACCGAGTTTCACTAAACAATGATATGCTAGTAAAATATTATTAAAACTAGCCATTATGAATAGTAATAACCACTTTTTGAAATTTTGTAAATTTCATTTTTCAAAATGGACTTCATTTTTGGATTCGGAATATCGAAATTAGCCTAGGGTGAAATTTTGGTATTTTTCAGAAAACTTTCAATTTTTGATGAATAGTGAAACCATTAAGTGGTAGTTAAAAAACTGAATTTTTCATAAAACATAATTTTACCGCTTCTGTGGTTGGAATTTAGAAAATCAAAGATAAACGGTTGATGTCAGTATGTAAAATGTGGTTCAATGAGATGAAAATAATATTTTGGTGAATAGTAACTTTTTACTTTTTTTACCACTGTTAAAAGTAAATAGGGTAATTAAGGGTAAGAATAATATTATTATTACCCTAACAGATGTCCGAATTCTATTGGACAAGTGTAATTCGACCAAAAACAACCTTAGGAAAAACATATGACCATTTAGTCCCACTTGGATTATATTAGGACATTTATTATTAATTTATTTAAAGAAGGGTTAAAATAGTTAAAATCAATGTTTAATAAGAAAATCATTTTTAATATAGGGTTATACATAAGATAAAATCGACTATAAATATTCATTAGAAAGATAAAAATATTTCATACATAATGGTATTTTATTTATAATTTTTAGACATTATATAAATTAATTTATTTATGACACAATGATGATGTAGTAATTATCTTTTTAATGAAATATTGACATAATTGATGTTATAAATAACCAAATAAATGTAATTTGAGAATTTTTATGAACTAAACTAATTTTCTAGGTTAATATGACATGTTAGTATTGATTTATGTAACTTATTTCGAACTAATAATTCTTTTATGTGTTTCACAAAAATCAATTACTAAATAGTTTCAAAATTGATATAAAATAGTTTTTAAAACAAATATTATATTATTAATTGTAATTTTATTCCTAAAAATCTAATTTTCGGCCAAATGACTTATATAAGGTTATATATATTAATAATAAACAACTTGGGGTTCTTTTGGCTTGATATGGTAAGTTAATTAACCTTATAGTGTAAGAAAACAAGAAGACACGGTAAAAGTTAAATTATCTAACTTAAAGTTAAATCTAAATGATAAGGTTAAAATTGATACCTAAACTTGTCTAAATTATATTGGATGAGAGTATTTCTACCCCTACCCACCTTATATTCGAAATATATCAATTTGGAGTAATTAAAAACCGAATTTGACTTTATAATAAAATAATATTTTTAGTTATTCCAAAGGTGCCCCTCTCCTCCCTTATAAAAGGGCACCTCCTCCCCCTCTTCCTCACACCACTTTGAGCCTTCAAGCTCCTCCAACCCCTGCCAATTTTTCCTCTCCACTTCCCTAGAAACATCCAAGAGGTTCTGGTCTTCTTCAAAGACCTATTTTAGAGCCCTAAAAAGAGGTCTCAAAGAAGAACTTCAAAGAAGAGGTAATGTCCATTACCAATTCTTTCATCTTTATTTCTTCTTCCACTTCTTCTTCATTAGTTGTTTCATTATGAAGTAATAACATCAGTATCACTAATATACTGATATGTTATTATAAGTATGAAACAACCATATTTCACCATCTATCCATCCTATGGAAAAAGAAATCACCGCGCATGCGTACGTACGGAATACCGTCTCCACGCCGTGGTGTAATCTATTTTCCACCACCACCATACATGGATGGGTATAATGGTGTAAATAATGACTATATATGACTATTATAAAGTTATATTGATTCTGAAATAGTATACATACACTCCAATACAACTCCATGATCATAGGAACGATATCATCACTCGCGCGTACATACGGAATACCGTCTCCACGATGTGATGTGATTCGTTCTACATGATATTCATTTCATAATGATTATATAAATTAATTGAATGAATGAATATGATATATATTACACTAATATCATTCTGGAAATGAGGTATCTATAACCTAAAGAGAAAAATAAGAATTTATTCGACAAAACACGCATAAGAAAAAAAAAGTAATAAACACCCGAATAACAAGTAGCAATGAAATAATACTAATAATAAGAGAAGAATATGACCATATATGATATCATAACAATAATTATTATTCTGGAATAAGTCTAAAACATTATTTAAATCCTTATACAGGAGGTTCGGACACTTATGAAGCAAATCGGACCTAAGGTAAGGGAAATATCACAATCTCATTTTTATCCTAGATTGTCTATACTTCAGATTTTACTGGGGTGTATTTTATCATCCACATCCATGTTTCTTCGATATGTAATATTATTTACATCCACCTACAATTTTTTAAATCCAATTTTACCCTTCGTTGAGTTTTTAGTAAAAGATATGAAAGGAATCTTTTATCGATTTTCGTACGAGGTACTTTTTGACTTTTCCGACAAAAGTATGAGAAGAATGTTTTTTTAACTTATACGGCATGAATGAATTTTTAAAACATTATTTCCAAGAAGCATCCTTTACATATTTTCAAGTTTATTTTTAACCAACTTCTTTTAGATTAAAAATTGTATGACATGTTAAGAAAGGAAAAAGTTTTTGAATTTGAAAGAATATTTTCCTCAAGAATGGAGTTCAAGTGTTTTATCGAAATTATTTTTCATCTATGATAATATAGGGTTCTGTTTATATCCCTATTATTACATTGATTTGATTATGTTGTGATGGAATTATTTTTATGAATTCCTTTATCTTATATGAATTGTTTGATGATGTAACGATGTTTAAGATTCCCATTTTTATTACATGGGTAATGCAATGATGTATGATTTATGATTTTGTGGCACAAATAAGAATAGTATCATTATGAGATGGGTTGGACCTATATATCTCTCCAATGAATTGGGTAAAGATTTTATATCTCATGAGATAGACATGGCTGGAACGGTATGTTATATCGGTTCAGTGAAACATGACTGAAACGACGAGTGAACTTGGTTCAGAAATGGACTTTGTCCACTGAGATAGTCTTGGAAATGTGTCTTGACTAATAAGAAATGATTATATATGATTATGTGTGTATGCCACAAAGTTTAATGTTTTATGTTATGATTATTGGGATTCCATTTCACTATTACGATTTATCCCATGTTATGAAATTATGCTCTCTTTTGCAGGTTATGATTTCCAAATGTTATGTTCTTATGAATATGATGTGATTGATATTTCTTTTGTTTACCCTTACTGAGAATTTGAGCTCACCCTTTTGTATGTTTTCTTTTCCCAGGTCAGGAAGAAGGTTATTAAGTAAGATATGCCAAAAGGGACTATAGATATGATGAAATAAATTGGAGACAGTGTAGACTCTTTATGAACCTGTTGTTTATGTTTCCCAGTTTCTAAAGACACTATACCTATATGGTCTTTCGTGGTTTTGTTATATATTGTAATAAGTATGCTTCAATTTTGAAGTATTAACAATGTATGTAAAGTATGGGTCTTTATAGTTGGTATCAGAGGAAAGGTATAGTCAAACTTTGGAAACTAGGATGTGAAAGCCTTAGTAAGAACCCTAAGGATAATTCTAAGCATAGAACACAATCGTAGTGTTTTAGAAATGGCCATGAATAACCTAGTATAAGACCTTAAGTGTGAAATTTTATTCTTGATTATGTGGTTTTCTTTTTTTAATTAGTGTTGCTCACACTATTCTTCTTGGTTTTAGTCAATGGTTGGAACCCGAAGGAACGTTGTTAATGCGGAATGCAATGGGAAATGCAATGATTGTCCCACTGAGCAACCAAACGTTATGGGAGATGGAATGAAAAATATTGTAGCCATGATCACACAAATTTCTCAAGCTATGAATCATGCAGGACTTCCAAACGAGCAAATGAAGGAGCAACATTTTGTTGAATCCTTCATGAGATAGGGTCCACCTTCATTCACCGGGTCTACTGATCCATTAGTTGCTGAACAATGGATTAGTACTACTGAAATGATATTTTAAGTTCTTCAATGTTCTGAGCATGATAATGTCATCTTAGCAGTGTAGCATTTGGAAGGTGATGCTGATCAACGGTGGAATCTTATTAAGAATACGAGGCAAAGGGAAGAAATTGAGTCCATGGAATTGGACGAGTTCAAGAACTTATTTTTCAATAAGTACTTCCCTCGTATTCTCCGAACAAATACGGAGAAATAGTTTCTTGAAGTGAAGCAAAAGGATGATGAATCTGTTGGTACCTATGAAGAAAATTTTACAAGACTTGCATGGTACGCTTCTGGTATTATTATCCAACCTGAGAGTAAGATCGATCGATTCTTTAGTGGCTTAAAATCATGTATTCAAAGTGTGTTAGCCATAAGAGACTTCAATAGCTATGAGGAAATCGTTCGATGTGCTCTGAAAGTCGAGATGAAGATTGGAGTAACCCATCAGTCATATGGGTTTGATAAGAAGAGGAAAATGGAATTCAAAGGAAAATCTAAAGAGCACACTGAAAAGAAGATGAGCTTTCTCTTATGCTCAAAGTGTGGAAAGAAACATGGAGGGAGTTGTCTTAAAGGGACAAGTAAATGTGTGAAATGTCGAAAGGAAGGTCATCAGGAATTTGAATGCCGCGATGATGGGAAGAAGATGTCTAATGATGAAAACAAAGGAAGGGATACACAGAATGAACCTACTACAATTCAATGTTTCATGTTCAAGGAGATGGGACATTATGCCAGTAAATGCCCTAATCCAAGGGTTGATGATGATGGTCGACGTCAACAATCAGTTACAGCTAAAGACAAAGGAAAGTCACATGCAATTTCTACCAGCGATGTGGAGTTCGATAACGATGTGGTGAAAGTTGCACAAACCATACACTCTAAAGTAGCAAATGTTTTATTTGATTCTAGATCCACCCACTCTTTTATTTTTGAAGAATTTTCTAAGGATATCGTCGTATTACCTCAACAATTAGATGTTGAGTTAGCTGTGACAACCCCTAATGGCACAACAGTCGCATCAAAAGTTTATAATTCTTCCCCGATTGAAGTTTGTGGGAAAGTGCTTCCTGCAAATCTTGTGATCCTTCCTATAGTGGAATTTGATGTGACTCTTGGCATGGATTGGTTTTCTTTATATGGAGCTCATATCAATTTCCAAAGAAGGGAAGTCACATTTCATATTCCAGATCACTCTATGATCATCTATCAATGCATGGATGAACATAACCTTACAGTGGAAATTCCTTCTACCTTATGGGTCTTGATTCTACTAAATGAAGGTTATTTATCTCTAATGGTTGGTGAGAAACTCACAATTAAGAATATTCCCATTGTAAAAGAGTTTGATGATGTCTTTCTGGAGAAATTATGGGGTCTTCCACCAAATCATGAAGTTGAGTTTTCAATAGAACTCGTACAGGGTGCTTTGCCTATTTCAAAGACACCTTATAGAATGGCCCCAATTGAGTTGTAGGAATTGAAGAAGAAACTCCAAGAGAATCTTGATAAGGTGTTCATACGCCCTCGTGCATCACCTTGTGGAGCACCTGTTCTATTTGTTAAGAAGAAAGATTTATCAATGAGACTCTGCATTGATTATCGAGAACTTAAGATGCTCACTATCAAGAACAAATATCCTCTCCCACGCATTGATGACTTATTTGACCAACTATGCGGAGCTTAATACTTTTCCAAGATTGATCTCCGTTCAGGGTATCATCACTTAAGGTTCAAAAGGGATGATATACCAAAGACATCTTTCCTTACAAGGTATGGACACTATGAATTTATAGTGATGCCATTTGGTCTTACTAATGCCCCTGCTATCTTCATGGATCTAATGAATAGAGTCTTTAGAGACTATCTTGATCAATTTGTGGTAGTCTTTATAGACGATATTCTTGTTTATTCAAAGAGCAAGGAAGAACATGAAGATCACTTGAGAAATATTTTTGAAGACCCTGAGAAAGGATAATGTTTATGCCAAATTTACCAAGTGTGAATTTTGGCTTCAAAAATTTTCATTTTTAGGTCACATAATCTCAAAAGAGGGGATATCTGTGGATCCAGCAACAACATAGGTTATCGAAAGATGGTCGAGACCAAAAACAGTAACTGAGATCCGAAGTTTTCTTAGTTTGGCTGGACATTATTAACGTTTTGTGAAAGATTTTTTCACGATTATCTAATGCACTCACCAAGTTTACTCGGAAAAGAGTTATGTTTGTCTGGACGGAGGAATGTGAATAGAATTTCTAGGAGTTGAAAAGAAGGTTATCCAGTGCACCTATGCTCACACTACCTTGTAGTGGAGAAAGGTTTGTGATCTACAGTGATGCATTCAAGAAGGGTTTGGGGTGTGTTCTTATGCAAAATGATATGGTGATAGCTTATGCCTCACGACAGTTAAAAATAAATGAGAAAAATTACCGAACACATGATTTGAAGTTAGCTGCGGTAATCTTTGCATTAAAAATTTGGAGGCATTATCTTTATGGTGAAAGGTGTGATATTTATACTGATCATAAAAGTTTAATGTATATTTTCACATAAAAGGAGCTGAATATGCGCCAAAGATGATGGTTAGAACTGATTAAGGATTACGACTTTTCAATTCATTACCACCCTGGGAAAGAAAACAAGGTGGCAGATGCATTAAGTCGACAAGACCATGCCAGTTTATCCATGATGAGGATCACAAAAGATCCAATATTTATTGATTTAAAAAGGGTGGATCTTGGAATTATAATGGAAGGGGGAAAATCTTATCTTTCTCAATTGAATGTTCAACCATCTATACATGTGAAGAATAAAGAGGCACAGAAAGAAGATGTCAAGTTACAAAAGAAGGTGAGAAACGTTCCTGAATTCAACCTTGAATGTGATGGGATAATAATGTTCAGCAATCGGGTTTGTGTTCCTCCCATCCCGGAATTAAAGAAGGAGCTGCTGGATGAGGTTCATAGTTCTTCATTCTCTATTCATCCTGGAAGCACGAAGATGTATAGGGACCTGAAAGAGTACTTCTCGTGGGATGGCATAAAAAGAGATGTTGCTAAATATGTCTCTCAATGCTTGGTTTGGCAGCAAGTTAAAGCTGAGATACAGAAGTCTAAGGGGATGTTAAAACCATTACACATACCCGAATGGAAATGGAAAAACATCACTATGGACTTTGTCATAGGAATTCCTAAAACATCCAAAGGCAATAATGCTATCTGGGTCATAGTTGATCGTCCTACCAAGTCTGCACACTTCATTTCTATTAGAGAGGATTTCCCTGCAGATCAGCTTGCCAGGATATATGTGAAGGAAGTGGTAAGATTGCATGGATTACCACTTTCTATTATATCTAATCGGGATCCAAGGTTTACCTCAAAGTTTTGGTGAAGTCTTCAGCATACTCTGGATACATAGTTGAGTTTCAGCACTGCATATCATCCTCAGACAGATGGTCATTCTGAGAGAACAATTCAAACTCTAGAAGATATGTTGAGAGCTTTCTCTATAGATTTCAAAGGTGGTTGGGATCAACACCTACCTTTGGTGGAAATTTCTTATAATAATAGATTTCACTCTAGCATTCATATGGCTCATTATGAAGCTCTCTATGGAATGAAATACAGGACTCCAGCTTGCTGGGATGAAGTTGGGGAAAGAAAGCTATTAGGACCTGATCTCATGGATGAAATGGCAGAAAAGGTCAGATCTATTCAACAACACATAAGAGCAGCTTAGAGTCGACAGAAAAGTTATGCCGACAACTGAAGAAAAGACCTAGAGTTTGAAGTGGGTGATAAAGTGTTCTTACGAATATCTCCCTGGAAGAGAGTCATGATATTTGGAAAGAAGGGGAAGTTGAGCCCTAGATATATCGATCCTTTCGAAATACTGGATCGTTTTGGGAAGGTTGCTTACCAATTGGTGCTTCCACCAAATCTCTCTCAAGTTCAAAATGTGTTCCATGTATCTCTCCTGAGAAAGTACATACCTGATCCTTCACATGTACTTAGCTTAGAAGTTGTACCGCTGGAGCAAGATCTTTCTTATGAAGAACAGCCGATAGAGATTCTAGATCGTAGCGAAAAAGTCCTACGAAGCAAGACCACTCGATTGGTGAATGTTTTATGGAGGAACCACCAATTAGAAGAGGCTACATGGGAGCTTTAGAATATGATTAGGGGGAGGTATCCTCATATGTTTGTTACAAAGTGATGGATTTTGAGGACGAAATTCATTTTAAGGGGGGTAGAATGTAACACCCAAGACTTTTATGAGAAATATATTGTTTTATATAAATCGTCAAAGGAATATTTCACTGCACACAACACTATCTTGGCTTGCTTTACACGCAATCACGGCCTTCCTTGATAGCTTGCATCGTACGCAATACCGAGTTTCACTAAACAATGATATGCTAGTAAAATATTATTAAAACTAGCCGTTATGAATAGTAATAACCACTTTTTGAAATTTTGTAAATTTTATTTTTCAAAATGGACTTTATTTCTGGATTCGGAATATCGAAATAATCCTAGGGTAAAATTTTGGAATTTTTCTGAAAACTTTCAATTTTTGGTGAATAGTGAAACCACTAAGTGGTAGTTAAAAAACTGAATTTTTCATAAAACAATATTTTACCATTTCTGTGAGTGGAATTTCAAAAATCCGAGCAACACGGTTGGTGTCAGTAACTAAAATGTGGTTCAATGAGATGAAAATAATTTTTTGGTGAATAGTAACTTTTTACTTTTTTTACCACGGTTAAAAGTAAATAGGGTAATTAAGGGTAAAAATGATATTATTATTACCCTAACACATGTCCTAATTCTCTTTAACAAGTGTAATTCAACCAAAAACAACCTTAGGAATTAAATATGACCATTTAGGCCAACTTGGATTAGATTAGGACATTTATTATTAATTTATTTAAAGAAGGGTTAAAATAGTTAAAATCAAAGTTTAATAAGAAAATAATTTTTAATATAGGGTTATACGTAAGATAAAATCAACTATAACATTCCTTAGAAATTTAAAAAGATTTAATACATAATGGTATTTTATTTATAATTTATAGACATTAAATAAATTAATTTATTTATGACACAACGATGATGCAGTAATTATCTTTTTAATGAAATATTGACATAATTGATGTTATAAATACCCAAATAAATGTAATTTGAGACTTTTTATGAACTACACTAAATTTTTAGGTTAATATGACATATTAGTTTTGATTTAAGTAACTTGGTTTGAACTAATCATTCTGTTATGATTTTCACAAAAATCAATTACTAAATAGTGTCAAAATTGACATAAAATAGTTTTTAGGACAAATATTATATTATTAATTTTATTTTATTCATAAAAATATAAGGTTCTGCCAAATGACTTAGATAAGGTTATATATATTAATAATAAACAACTTGGGTTCGTTTGTCTTGATATGGTAAGTTAATTAACCTTATAGTGTAAAAAAACATGAAGACACGGTAAAAGTTAAATTATCTATCTTAAAGTTAAATCTAAATGATATGGTTAAAATTGATTCCTAATCTTGTCTAAATTATATTGTATGAGAGTATTTCTACCTCTACCCACCTTATCATCGAAATATATCAATTTGGAGCTATTAAAAACCGAATTTTACTTTATAATAAAATAATATTTTTTGTTATTCCAAAGGTGCCCCTCTCTTCCCTTATAAAAGGGAACCTCCTCCCCCTCTTCCTCACACCACTTTGAGCCTTCAAGCTCGGCCAACCCCTAAAAATTTCTCCTCTCCAATTCCCTAGAAACATCCTAGAGTTTCTGGTCTTATTCAAAGACCTATTTTAGTGCTCTAAAAGGAGGTCTCAAAGAAGCACTTCAAAGAAGAGGTATTGTCCATTACCAATTCTTTCATCTTTATTTCTTCTTCCACATCTTCTTCTTTAGTTGTTTCATTATGAAGTAATAACATCTGTATCACTCATATACTGATATGTTATTATAAGTATGAAACAACCCTATTTCACCATCTATCCATCCTATGGAAAAAGAAATCACCGCGCATGCGTACATACGGAATACCATCTCCACGCCGTGGTGTAATCTATTTTCTACCACCGCCTTAATTGTATGGGTATAATGGTGTAAATAGTGACTATATATGACTATTATAAGGTGATATTGATTTTGAAATATTATACATACACTCTAATACAACTCCATGATCATAGGAATGATATCATCACTCGTGCGTACATACGGAATACCGTCTCCACGATGTGATGCGACTCGTTCTAAATTATCTTAATTTCATAATGATTATATAAATTAATTGAATTAATGAATATGATATATATTACACTAATACCTTTCTTTAAATGAGGTATCTATAACCTAAAGAGAAAAATACGAATGTATTCGACAAAACACGCATAAGAACAAAAAGTAATAAACACCCGAATAACAAGTAGAAATGAAATAATACTAATAATAAGCTAAGAATATGACCATATATGATATCATAAGAATAATTATTATTCTGTAATAAGTTAATAACATTATTTAAATCATTATAAAGGAGGTTCGGACACTTACGAAGCAAATCAGACCTAAGGTAAGGGAAATATCACAATCTCATTTTTATCCGAGATTGTTTATACTTCGGATTTTACTAGGGTGTATGTTATCATCCACATCCATGTTTCTTCAATATGTAATATTATTTCAATCCACCTACAATTGTTTAAATCCAATTTTACCCATCGGTGACTTTTTAGTAAAAGATATGAAAGGACTCTTTTGTCGTTTTTCGTACGAGGTACTTTTTGACTTTTCCAACAAAAGTACGAGAAGAATGTTTTTTTAACTTGTATGGCATGAATGGATTTTTAAAAAATTATTTCCAAGACACTTAATTTAAAGGTTTTCAAGTTTATTTTTAACCAACTTCTTTTAGATTAAAAATTGTATGACATGTGAAGAAAGGAAAATGTTTTTGAATTTGAAAGGATATTTTCCTCAAGAATGGAGTTCAAGTGTTTTATCAAAATTATTTTTCATATAAGATAATATAGGGTTCTGTTTATATCCCTATTATTACATTGATTTGATTATGTTGTGATGGAATAATTTTTATGAATTCATTTATCTTATATAAATTGATTGATGACGTCACGATGTTTAAGATTCCCATTTTTATTACATGGGTTATGCAATGATGTATGATTTATGATTTTGTGGCACACAGAAGAATGGTATCATTATGAGATGGGTGGGACCTATATCTCCCTCCAATTCATTGGGTAAAGAGTTTATATATCATGAGATAGACATGGCTGGAATGGTAGGTTATACCAGTTCAGTGAAACATGACTTAAACGAGGGGTGAACTTGGTTCAGAAATGGACTTTGTCCACTAAGATATTCTTGGAAATGAGTCTTGACTAATAAGAAATGATTCTCTATGATTATGTGTGTATGACACAATGTTTAATGTTTTATGTTATGATTATTTGGATTCCATTTCACTACTATGATTTATCCCATGGTATGAAATTATGCTCTCTTTTGCAGGTTATGATTTCCAAAAGTTATGTTCTTATGAATATGATGTGATTGATATTTCTTTTGTTTTCCCTTACTGAGTATTTGAGCTCACCCTTTTGTATGTTTTCTTTCCCCAGGTCAGGAGGAAGGTTATTAAGTAAGATATGCCAAAAGGGACTATAGATATGATGAAATAAATGGGAGATAGTATAGACGCTTTATGAACCAGTTGTTTATGTTTCCCAGTTTCTAAAGACACTATACCTATACGGTCCTTTCGTGGTTTTGTTATATTTTGTAATAAGTATGCTTCAATTTTGAAGTATTAAAAATGTATGTAAAGTATGGGTCGTTATAACGGAACCCATTTTTAAAGTGAAAAATTTCCTTTTTCCCTCCATCATTCATAAAACTAAATCCTTTTTTCTTTCCTCATTTATCTAGTAGCTGATCACATTGAGAGCACCCTTACACCTTCACCTATTCATTAATCCATACCCTTGAATGAGACTTTGATTGTATCATGGTATAACATTTTTAAAGTGTAATGGTAAGTCAATAAATCTATTTTCTTCCATTGTATTTTTATCTCCCTATCGTAGAAATTAATAATGTGTATTCTATTATTCCTTATTTTAATGGTATTAATCAATTTATCTATTTTCTCCCATTCTAGGACATATTTAATGAAATCAATGGATGATTGTTCCTTTTCTACATTGTGGTTGGTGGCCTATATCACTTTCCACAAGGTCTCACACATTTTTAAATAATTCCATTTTTTCATAATTATAATATTCATGATTTTCAATTTAATTATGAAATTTTCTAAATTATATTGGGGACTAAGATGTAGACCACTTATGACACCATTTGACCTTATTGATGGTTGAAACCTCACCATGGATCATCAAAATGGGCGAGTCATTTAATATATGATCCATTGAACTACGATACATGTTATTTCTTGACTACATGAAATGAATTTCATTATTTTATAATAAATATATAATTTTCATATAGTAGGGAATGTAAATTCGCATGTACCCTTATAGTTTATGTATAACATGATCAAATTTTAGATCACCCTTATAAACCTTTATCATTTATAAATGAATATAAATTTTTGTTAATTAAATACCAAGGAAAAGTGTATTGGAATAACACATGGACATTTATTATTTACAAATTGTTCCAAATTATTATTGAATATTTTCTTATTTATATTATCAGTAGACCTGTGCCAACCATGGATTCCCAAGGGAATTACTTGATCCCTTAGAGGACAACACACAGATTTACTGAACTAGTTTCCAATGGTGATACCCACCTTAGAATTCCATCTTTTTATTTTTTTGTAACTGAATGACATTTTGTATTACATATGACACATTTTAATTATATCTATAAATTTGAATTAATTATACATTATCAATGGATTCAGCTTGATGTCTTCAGAAACATGATTCTTTGGATAATCTATTTAAGATCAATTCATAATTAACTAGGTATTTTCTTTATATTTACACTAAAGAATCAGTTATATATATATATATATATATATTGTCCATGGAAAATAGTGTACCCATCAAATTACACTAATACCCTTTGGTAAGGATGTATTTTTATTTTCTGTGAGGTGGTTTGAAAAATTAATTTCAATGATGCCTTCGTTTTACCATAGGTCCAAAATTATAATTTTCATCACCTAGGAATTATTATTATATTCTTGGGACCTATATTTTTGCATGTTTCTTATTAAGATAAATTTAGCTAAGCTAGAATTAGGAAATGTTGGTTGGGATATCCAGGATGAATGTGATATTGAAAAAGTGATTATTTTAGAGGATTTTGTACTTTTTATCACTTTAACTGCACATTGATAAATTTATAATTACATCATGGACTATTTTATAAACACAATTATTGGTGGCATATATTGTTTTCCTTCACCAAGATTGGGCTACTAATTGGTTCTTAGACAATCTTCATTGTTTTAGGTTGGGACAAGGGAATGATTCTAGCTTTAGATGTTTGGTTCAAGTGATTGGATGATGTGTTGGAGAAGAGGATTGATTCTATGATTTGTATGCATTTAGAGTTCATAAATTTTTCATTTTTATCTATTCTTGAATATAATACACTAATTTTATCCTTCTTCTAGTTTTCATACAGTATCATAACATCATAATAATTCTATATGATGTTGATATTATGGTTAAGAATTAGTTTATTATGACTATATGTTTTAATTCGGTTGTTTCATATTCTCATTTTCATACTCAATTGTGTTCGTATCATTCTTCTACCACTGTTCTCTACATTGATTTGAGGGAACAATATTCCCATTAATAAAACCTGGTCCCTCGCTACTAGTAGTAAGCCTAAGGATATGGAGAGGCTTGCATTAGGCCAGGTTTCTAGTCGGGTTTGTTTTCTAATGAGTGGATTGGGTGCACCGTCCCTCCACATGTTCGTCTTTCTAGTTCCCCAAGATGATAGCCGTAAGACCCCATGTGTCCCTCCCTAAACCCCAGAGGATGTCGACTAGTAGCAAGGGCCTAGGGTGTGTCCAAGGGTAACTATTACCTCATCGATCCAAGTGTAATGAAAGAATATATATATATATATATAATAATATAATAATCAATAATAACAACACTACTACTAATAATAGACCATATAATATAAATATATAACTAGCATAAGATGAATAGTCATTTGATACCAACTGGACATAATGTTCATGATTCTGTACTAATAAAATAATACTACACGGGGAATAAGTTATATAAGAATATACCACATTCTTTACAAAAAATTACTAAAAGATACAAACATGATACAACTAGCATATCGGGAATAGGCTACTTCCTCTACCCCTTTCTCCATCCAAATGTAATAAATTAGACATCTTAAGGTGGATGTTAACATTTATCCCTACATGGGATCATGAAGTATTCTTGGGTACCAAATTCAGGCCAAGTGGGGTGTGAAATATAATCTTTTTTGGACACCTCCAACGGTGTCTAGATAAAACTAGATCATGAAATAATTTAATGAAAGAGTCCCTTACATGATAAATGTATGAAAATAAATGAGTTGGCAAATAAATACTTCTTTCTAGGTTCCTATGTAGAAACCTTTTCGATACAACTTGCTTTGGCGTAAGCTGGATTTCTAAACCAAATAACCTATAAAAATAATATGTTAAATACTTAAGCCATTATGATTAAATTAACCAAGGTAGGAAGACCACATGCATACGCTTTTTCATAGAGCTCTCATCATCATGAAATCATAAATTCATGGTTATATTATAAATAAAAAATATCACATGTGTTGCATGAATTAGATCCTTCAAATCTATTGATGGAGACATGATCCCTTCCAAGGTGATCTATATAAATCCCAAGGGTTTATACATGAGGTTCTTAAAAAACCATTAGCACTGATTCCATTCATAGAAAACCATAAAGGAATCAGATGTATCACTCAAGGAATAGGGAAATATAAGTCCATTCCATGTATATCATATAGGTGACCTGGTATCAACTGAGTCCGGGTGTATCTTTCATAACGACGTGTCCATCCAAGGTTTCTATCGTACGGAACCGGTGTCACTCACGAGTATAAATAATCCACGTGGAGAGCTCAAACAAGGGAAGAAAAATTAAAACTCTCAGAACCACAATTAGATCAAAACCAAACATGATGAGTCAATCGAAAACATCTATAAATTGGGACCCATGTTCTCTCCTAGATAGTTTTAAATGATGCATCACAACATAGGAACATATCACAAGTCATAGAATATACAGTTACATGTCGTATTTGAGGCATGATAATGTCACATGTTAACATGAAATCCCAATCATAATGTACAATTAAATCCTACCATCTATTGTATATGAAAAAGAAAATAAAGAACAAATCATAAATTTTTTGTAAGGCACACGGAACACGGAAAAAATATAAATGTAATGAAATAAATTATTAATCATGAGGCCAATAAAAAAGCATAAAGAATTAGGAACATCCAAATGGAACTAACTCATGGTTCACCATACATCATAATTAAATTTATGAATATAAAGAATTTATACTAGTTGAAATAAATAATAACAAACAAAGCGGATAACAATTTAAGGAAGGGTCATATAATCCATTAAAGTGGGAACACCAAATGTGGTTTCCAATGAAAAAGAGAACAACCGATTGAAGTTTTTCTCAAAAAAGTATGTTCATGAAGGGAATGAGGAAAATATTTAAAAGAAATGAGAAAAGTTAAAACGTTCCAGAACACTGAGACTAATTTACTATCCCTACACTCGACGATTATCAAGACTTGTGTCAAGTTACAATGGGATAAATCGATGAAATCACCCAACCACAAGAAAAATGGGGAAAAGGGGCCATACATAAATAGTGAAATGTAGGATTTAATAATGTTAAAATATAAGGGAGAGTATCAAATTGATTAGATGTAGATTTCTATTTTATCTAATAAATATCTATTTGGATGATGAGTGGAGGAGATATCTTGATAAATATGAAGGAGGAGAAGGGAGATCATTCAATTGGGGGAGGGAGCTGGTCTAATGAAGATCAAAGGAGGAAGTAGGAGGGTTGATTTAAAAAAATAAAGAGGGGGAAATTATAATTTTAGACACGTTGTAAATGGCATAGGTTTTGGTTGAAGGGTTGTTAAAACTATTCACAACCCATTCACCAGGTTATATATAAATGGGCATGCCACACGGGCTAGGTATATGGCTTGGTTGACCATGCCCAACACATGAAAGATAACTCTTAAAAAAATCAGGTGGCCCAGTTATTCTATAACCTGGGTTCATATAGTTATATAAAAAATGTGTGCCCCCGAAATCCCCATTATCTGCAGCTGCATGGTTTATAGAAACTCTGGGGGCTGTGTGATATAGTTTCTACTAACAGTGCTTCCCAATCTTCCTTTTTTATGTTACGAGGATCTAATCTTTGAAAAATCCATGTACACCTTTAATGTCTTATTAACTCGCTAAGGAAACATTATTAGGTCTAAAAAAAGAATTAAAACAAAATATCAGTATATAGTGCGTTTGGGAAAAGTTGAGACATATTAAACTCCCCCTCATAAAATAACCCATCCCCGAGTTTCACTTCCATGGGATCCATGGAGTCATTTGTGAAATTTTATGTCCACTATGAATATAAATAATATTTCCACTACTAGTTCACGCCCATAAAAAATTCTTGATACCATAGGTGATTGACCAATGGAAATAACCTTCTTTATAGAGTCGTTCCAAAAAAAGCATGGCAGGTGCTCCTCAAACGATTCATCCACATCTAGATCAATATCCTCATTGTCAAATTAATGAGATATGTCATCATGATACCATTAAACCTATAATAAATAGAAGACATTGTGCATGGAACGATACATCTGTGGAAACTACAACTAATAGGCTATCATCTCGACCCTCCCATCTATCTCGAATGTCCTGAAATTATGAGTCAATAACATTCCCTAACACTGGATTCATCTCTAACCTAATCTAGGAAATACATGTTAAAAGGTAATCTTTCATATAAAAAATTCTAGATTTCTATAGTGAAAATCATTGTAAGACTTTTGTCTACATTGATCTGTAGCCATATGATTTTGAAATAGCTGTAATTCCTCCGAAGTGTCTTAATTGAGACGAGGAACCAGTAGAGCTTCCTCACCTACCTATAACCAGAAAAATTTTGAATGGAAAATACATGTCTATATATCCTCATATAGAGCCCTATGAATCATTTCCATAAACAATTTCGTAGGAAAAATAAAATCGAAGGATATGTTTTCCCCAAGAACCTCCAAAGTCAATGATATGACCTGAAGAATATCCTCTAACACCCATATAATCCTCCCAAACTTTATGTCGGTCTATGGGTGATATTTGGTATTCATGTGAACCTATGAACTCATTTACTTCAGAAATACTTTTTAGAATCATGATGACAAATAGGAATCTTGTCCTGAAATGTTATAATGGGGTTCTAAAGGAAGGATCACTATCCCCTAGATGTAAATCCTTCTAATCTCAGTAATATATAATTCCTACAAAATAGTAAAGAAGTGTTAAACCTTGCTCAAACTATTAATAATCACTGTTATTTCATCTCTACCTCAAGGGTATCTTGGCAATCCTATCAGGAAATCCATGGTGATGTCTTTCGATTTCCACTAAGACATGGTCAGTGGCTGTAGAAGTCTGCAAGGCCACTAATGCTCTTCATTGACTTGTGTAAAGGTGGAACACCTCATGATGGAACCTAATGTCTACCCCTTAACTCCTAGACTTCAAAACTAATGATTCATGTATTTATATATCTTGGTAATCCTAGGATGAACTTCCCAAATAGAGGCATGTGATTCCATCATCAACTATTCACATATATCAAGATAAACCCAAACCTGCCCATGGTAGAGTATGATGTCACTAAAATCGATAACAAATCCTACAGGTGGGTTCTCACATGAGAAAACTTACCTCATGAAAAGGCCATTATAATTTGATAAATTTATCATCTAAACCCACTCCAAAAAAGTGGAAGTCACAACCCGTGATTCTAAGAACAATTTCTTGTTTTGTTCTTAATCCTATAAGTGGATCATATAAAGCATATAAATCAACCAACACTCACTATTATAATCCTCACCATCTTGTGAACGATTCTTCGAAATTAAGTCATAGGATATAGAATTTTCTTTTTTGGGTGTATATGTAAGCTCAATGTCAAAATATGGCAGGTATTTTACACACCTAAGATACCTCAGATTCAAATCTCATTTTAAGGATATATATTTGATACCGTTATGATACATTAATATAATTTATCACACACTCAAAATATATTTCATCCAACAACATATTTATTAAACCATAGATTCTAGCTACAGGTCATGTGTGGGGTAATTATGATCAGGAGGCCTTAACTAGATGTACCCATATTCCATGGCTCAATCACTTTTCATAAGAACTACACATATACTAATTCCTAAAGAATTGTAACAAACTGTATAAAATCTACCAATATCTGGAAGAATAAGGATTGGTGTTAATGTGTGTATTCACTTTAGCACATGAAAATTTGTCACAAAATATTTTTTCCCAATCGAATTTCACACCTTTCTTAGTCACGTTTGTAAAAGGAACTTCCAATCATGACAAATCCTAAATTAATCACTTGTAATAGCTGGACATGCCTATGATGATGTGTATATCAAACATATTCCTAGGCAGCATCTAAGGACCATGGTTCTCACCTTCTCTAGGTCAATATATATTTCGTCCAATAATATGATATTACATAATATGTGAACCTTAAATGTCCAAAAGTATCATTTTATGAGCCTCACATATATCTGGTGCTCTCTTAGTGTGCTCAGCATGATCTCACAATGGTTGGAGTGGTCGTGTTCACTGCCTGAATACACTAAGATTTATTCTATAAATACAAAAATAAAGGAATATAGATATGGGTGTAAAAATCATATTCTAAAGATTAATGAAAACTGGTGGCACGTTCTTCAAACTGATGGTATGACCAGATACTCTTAAATTACATGTATGATCTGAAACATTGTTTTTGGTATGTCTGACAGTCTCACATGAACCCAATGGTAGTCTGAACTAAAATATATGATAGAGAATTTGTTAGAACCTTTTATATAGTTGAAATAGAAATCTCTATGAGGTATTGTATTCTAATTCTTCATTTTAAATAGGTTCAGTCAGTAGTAATCCATGCTCAAGTGGAGTGTATCATCTTCCTTCATGGAAAAAAGAAAATGTGAACCCCATGGTTGTTTCCTAGGTCTAATAAAACCCTTTGAATCTAGATCCCCTAGATTCATATTGAGTTCCTGGAACTCTGTTGGTCCCATACTATGCACCGCAATAGACATATGGACCACACCTGAAACTAGCTTGATAGTGATCTCAAACTCTCTCTATATGTAGGGCAGGTAAATTTCTAGGGAATACATCCTTGAAACAATCCACCATGGGAGGTAATACTATAAAATGCATCCCTTTCTCACTAATAAAGTGACTGACCATCTATAATATCACTCTTCCTAGCCCAATACGCTTGGTTCCAGATCGACTTTCCTGGATATTTCATTCACCCTTATCGATGTAAATTTTTCCCTTGGGTGATATGAATGGACCATAGTGGTTATATAAATATAGATGAAAATAAAAAGGCACAAGTCATTCCATACTGATAATGTCCTCAAATCCGATCATCTCAAGGATGAATAAAATCCATAAAAAAATTTACCATCTTATCAAAAGGTTGAACTCTCTGCACTGGCATATGCCATATGATATGAACCCTAATAGAATTTCCTAAGACACAACACCATATAAATACATGATTTTATGGTTGTGACATGCCACTGCCATAGAAGATATAAAATTTTGATATTACCATGTATAGGAAAAGGATAAAAATAATATAGATTTTACTAGAATAGTAACTCCAATTATAGATGGAATTGGACTCTGCTTCTAGAGTGGACGATGCACAATATAGATATGGCCAGAACTATGGACCTAATTTGCTTCCTAACATGAATGTGTAGGTCCAAATTACAAACACTGATGCTACAAGGCTTGAATACCTCATCCAAGACCACTTCCACCTTATCCAAATTATTAAGAAGAAAAAAACTCCTAGCCTATCATGGATTTGGAGATCCTACACCTAATAAGGGTACCAGTATGGATCTCCTATTACTAGACACTAGAGAAAAAGACTAGAAGAAATGTTGAAGGTTACACAACCCACCTCAAGCTCGTTACTTGATTGGGTTCCTTCAGCACAACAACTTCATATGGCATCACCTTTACAACTAGAGACACAATACTTGTATTTCATTGTGTGTCACCTAGTTGGAACCACCCCCATGTGCACCCTCAAAATAGCACTACTTACTTCCACAAGAATTGTCACCCTTCTTCAAAACTAATCTGCCTAGGATCACATTCCCCTCTTCTCTATAATTTCATTCCTTAACAATGTCCCGGTTCACTATTTTTAAAAAATAATCATTTAGAATATCTTCACTTATGCATGGACTATATACCTAAGCACTTCCAAAAAACTCCTCCCAATCATCAAATCATCACCGATTAAATGTATGGAAAAACATTGGAGCTCTGTAATGCGAGCTGATTACTGTATCACAATCAGTATTCCTAGATGTAGATTCATGAACTCCTTAGAATGGTCCTCCAATAGAGTATAGATAATGAGGTCTTCATAGATGGTTTCCAAGAAGTCTGAACAAACCATACCCTGATGTCTCTTAGACTGTATGATGATATCGCACCAACTATTGGCGTAATATTGCATCATATAGGTAGCGATCTTGACTCTCCCCTCTAGAGTTTTATTATAATATCAGAGATTGATACCTTGGATTATAACCATGTATCTATTGTATATGGTATTCCATCCCTTGATAAGGTTGGTGGATGATACTATTTAAATTCCCAAGTCAACACATCCATAGTCAGGTTAAGTTAGAGAGCATGCTAAACAGACTACATGAACCAGAGAAAACTATCATGGATTAGAGCATCCATGATTAGTGGAGATTATACAGGTGGTGCCTCAGGTGGACTACATGAGGTATCATGGGTGGATAATGGCCCAACACATACTGATTTTTCTCATCACCACACTCATTTCATAGAACTAGGGGATGCCACAATGGCATAACTCTACAATTTCAAAGAAAACTAATAATATAGAATTTATAGCATATATGGAATGTGGTAGAGAAAGTATAGGATTAATTCCTATCTACAGCATGGAATGACCTTAATCATTCTCTAGTATTAAAGACCAGTGGATTTGAAAATAATGTCATACGAAGAAATTGCGAAGCACAACCTACTTCCCACTACTAGGTTGGGTCCGGGTTAAGGTCTCATGTTAGACATTTATGGTGCCCCTTTCTTGTTGAGGGACATATTCATATTTACTATATTATTTATTTAAATTCCCTTTCAATAGATGAATTAGATGGTATGAAATTTACAATATATAAGGGCACATACATATTATAAATTCAAATATTCTTCCCACTTAATCCAACATAAAACACGTTGCAGCTTGTGCGACCAATGGTCATGGATCAACGTTCCATAAATGAAAACTTAAGGGGTATACAATATCCTACCTAAGAAAACACTATTAGGAAAAGGTAATAAATTTATGTGTATTTTGTGTTTTCCATTCCTATAAGAATAGTTTGAACATTTCTATGTATTAAATTCAATAACTATAACAGTCATGGGCTATACAGACAATGGACATTAGAATAATAAATATGGCATGGAATAATTCCTGGAATATTATCCTATGGTGCATAGAATGATGCATGATTTGATACACCCTCATAAAATCATGCTATTATTAAAGATATAAAATGATGTTAACAATATAATAAATAATATTAACGGAAAAAATAATGCTTTTTAACTGATAGTAAAATCTAGAAAACTATAACAACACCAGAATAATAACATTTACCCATCGAATGAAATATGGGTTTCCCATGTAAGTGGGTTAGCAACTCCTTGGAACAGGATCATCACCATATTCAAATTTCATATTCTATTTCCTAAGCAAGATCATCATGAGAAAAGGAAAATAGTGCTCCAATACCACATTATATCATCATTCCCAAGGTTCCACTTACTAGTTCCCCGAGACTGTGGCCATAAGACCTCATGAGTGCCTCCCTAGATGACATAGGACACCGATAAGTAGTTAGGGACAATGGTGTGTCTATGAGGATAGTAATACCTCATTAATCAATATTAAATGAAACAATATACATATATTAAATAAGTTACATTATAATTTGAATAATAATAAAAATAAATCATTCGAGATAAATAAAAAACTTGTGGAGGTTCAATAAACATTTGATATGAACTTATGAATATGTTCATGATGCTATACCAAAAAAATAAATGTCTACAACGAAAGGAGGATATAATAATATACCAAATTCTATAAAAAATACCAAAAGTCCAAAAAATAATATAACTAGAATCTAGATCATAGTCTCATTCCACAACCCTATAGTTTATACAAAAATTTTAAATCAAACCTCAGAAATGGGATAATTCCCTTTATCGATAACAGAAATTAGTTGGTCTGCTTGGGTACCAATGGTTCTCCAAGGTGGGTGTGAGATATTTTCTTAGTATTCCACAACCGAAATTTTCTAGAAAAAACAATTTCATTAAACAATTTAATTAAATGTTTTCGATATATAATAAATAAAGGGAAATAAATGATTTATAAAATTATTACTTTAGTATGGGTTAAATTGGGGACTCCAACTTGATACAACCTTTTTCATCCTAAGTCAGAAGACTAAACCATGGTACCTATACAAGTGACTTGGTAAATAAATAGGTCATCTTGAATAAATCAACCATGGTAGGTAGACAACAAGATTTTTCTTTGGCTTGATGGTCTCATCCCCATGACATAGTATACGCATTATCATATTATAAAGAAGAAACATCACACATGATACATGAATGAATTTTATCTAATCTGGTGATGGGTACCAGATCCCATCAAAAACATTCTATAAGAATCTAAAGGGTCATTATAGGTCAGTCTGATATACAAAATACCAGTAAGTCCATACAAGGCAACCCATAAATGTGTCCCATGTATCACTCATGGAAATTTTAACTTCGATTCCATACATTGTATCACACATAGTGGGTTTGGTATCAATTGAGGCATGAGTATCCATCTTTCCAATATGTTTATCCTCGGTTTCTCCCCTAGGAAAATGATTTCACTCATGAGTATTAATAATCTACCCTGATAGACAATACAAGGTAAGACAAAGTATTCCTCCCGACATGTCAAATAGATCTGAATCAAACACAGCGAGTCAATCCATGAAATCCATAAGTCGGGACCTAGTTTCTCTCTTGACCTATATCTTGTGAGGCATTACAACCAAGGAACATATCATAATTCATAGTATATTCAATCACAAGTCATTAATAAGGAATTCTAATCACACATGCCAACATGGTAACCCAAGAATAATATCCAATTCAGTCCAACCAACAATGGTATATGAAAAAAGTTAATAAAATACGGAATATAATGTAATCAAGGAACAATGATCATTGCATAAATATAAATTAATTACATAAGTCATTCAGCATGATTCCAATAAATTATGATGATTCATCATGCCTGGAAAAAGGGTCCAAAATCATGGTTTTCCATACATTTTTCTTCAATTAATTAATTTTAGTTATTTAACCAAGGTGATACACACACATAAATAGTGGTTAAAATTTCACGTTAGGGGAATTACAGATATTATGGTAGTCAAACCCAAAGGTATATCCAAGAATAATGAAAACAACCCATGTGTGGTTTTCACCACATAGTATGGTCACAAATTAAATGAGGAACCAATTTAATTAGTTTATTAAACATATTTGAGTGGTCGTTGAAATGGTATGTAACATGGAACAATGACAAATCATTTTAAAATAAATGAAGTAATATACAATAACTTTTAAAACCTACCTTTAGGTAGTAACACTCCCCTCGTCTGTTGACAAATGTTTAATTAAGCCACAGTTGAAAATATCAAATAAATCACTAAACCTATTGAAAATTTTAGAAAGGAGTTGTCATATAAAAGGATAAATATAGGATTTGAAAAACATTAAATAGAAGGTATATGATCAATGAGATTACCAATTGATTCCCATTTCTTCTGAGAGTGATTGATTTAGATGACGAAAGTAAGAGATATCATGATCTATATGAAGGAGGAGAAGCGATCTCATGCATGAGTGAGCGGGAGTTAGTCTGCTAGAGGGGAAAAGGTGAAAAAGGATGGTTGAGTTAAAAAACAAAAAGGGGTAAATTTTGAATTTCACCCACATAGGAAGGGGGTCATGCTTTAGCAGCATGGTTGGACAAATCATGCGCCAGCCATCCACTAGGTTATACTTCAATGGGAAGCCCACAATGGCCAGAAACATGGTATGGTTAACCATGTGCAACTCATGAAAACTACCTATTCTGAAACCTATAGATGACCCATATGGAAATTATACAATGGTCACACGGTTCTTGAACAACCGTGTCGCACACCAAAACCTAGTTTTTTAGCCATATAATTTAGGGTAACCAAGTGGGATGGCCTTTACAGTTTCCACTAATTTTAAGGCCTAGTATTCCTTTTTATATTTTAGGGCTATAGGATCCAAAAAATTCTTAGCCACCCCCAAAAGTATCTTAAATTCCTTAGGAATCATTATTATAGTTAAAAAAAGAATTTAAACGAAACATTAATGATTTGTACCTTTGGGATAATCTTGAACATTACACTATGTCCGAGACGTCCAACATTTGTCTTTTTATATTGACATCATATGTATGGATGTACTCAGATATTTTTTTGTTTACATTTATATAATTGTTTTTATTAATTAATTTTTGGATTAAACCATTCTTAAAGGTGTTCATATGATACTAAGTCACTAGTTTCAAACCAATGGGGATTTTATAGGCCCTTCAAGAAAGTATAGGACTGTAATGATTTTCCGTTGGATGAACAATCTTTTTCAATTAAAATAAAAATTGTATCATAGGGTTGGTAATTCTTCTACATAATGAATAAGACTTTAGAACACCCATTTTTATATTAGTAGTAATGGTAATAAAAGTTGTGAGTTTTTCATTAGATTTTGAGTTGTTGATCCATGGAGGGATAGGTGAGATCTTGTTTCCCTTATGCTTCGAGTTTCCATTAGAAGTTGGTGTTATTTTTTAATTCATATTTCATTTAATTTTTCATTGATAATATTTCAATCCACACTGTAAGAGTGCGAGTTTCATAATAAGTTGATCTTTATTTTAGGATAAATACAAAATGTAAAATATGCTGGGAGGTTGGATTCCATGTCCTTAACATCCAGGTAACGACCTAATGCTCTAACCAAAAATGCATTACGAATTGATTAATGGCTATCTCAGAGGATTTTTGGAATTTTGGTTGATTCAATCATTGTTCAACATCCCTAGTATACTAATGACAATGTATAACACTCTATGTGGTATACTCAAGGGTTTATCTAGTTTCGAAAATCCATTTTTTGTTTATTGAGAATAATCTATATCCTTATATGAAATTCTACTCATGTTTACCATAAAATTTTCTAAAATACAATAATTATCCATGTGGAACATTAGTTAGGGATAAATCAAAGTAATGAATTGATATGTTAATAATTAATGTATTCATATATTAAATGTGGTCAATATGAATGAAAAATAAAATTATGATTCCTTGAATATAACATTATATATTTTATTATTTTAATAAACTCATATACGAATAAACTAAATCGCCATACATAAGTGAATGTATCATATCACATATAAAATTATTCCAAGATTCCTACTATTTGATGAATTTTTTAAAAAAAATTAAACTCATTAGATATTTATGTAATTCGCACAACATATCTATGTGACCATGGGATAAATCAATTAAAAAATATCATTTTAATAATTTTGAGAGTTAGATAGGATGTTCATTTTCGATAACTCATTGAACAATTATTCTAACTCTTTTACATCACATTATCCTATATAGCAATGTTAATGGCTTCAATAATATATATAAAAATAATTTTATCATCATTATCATACTATTTTGTAACATTTACATCCAAAATATTCCTTTGAGATTGGGTTTGGTATCAAAATTTAACAAATTACATTATTTATACATACATAAAATCACTGACACATTAAGAAATATTATTATTTGAATAATCATTTTTTTATCTTTGGAACTACTCAACAACTATATATTATGTTATTATTCTATTATATACCATATTGTTTCAAGAATATCATACAATGACAAAATAATATATTGTGTTTTGGAAATAACAATTAGTTCATTTAATTGAAATAATTAGAAAATTATTTTTCACCCAATATATCTAATATGTTATTTTATTATTTCAGTACATTATTTTGAAGAGAATTCTACGTTCTATAAAATATGTCACTAATGATTGTTGGGTCTATTTCAATCTAATTTAAACATATTCTTTTTCTAAACTAATTTCCCTCAATAAAAAAATATATATACGTATAAAATGGTATAGAGAGTAATGAATCATAAAATATGTGTATATTATCATTTATTGATAGTATCTATTTATTAAAAAATATATTCTCTTATCATATTCATTAAATTGGGTAAGAATATATATTCATTATTTAGATCTATACATCTTTTAGATATTACTTTTCTTTCCCAATTTATTTAATAATCATCTTTTCTACTAAATTTGAAAGAAACTAGAATCTCCAAAAATTATTATATTGATTTTGAAGTCCTATATATTTTATAAAAAGAAATGTTTCACATTTAAAACCATATACACATAAATATCAATAAATATATTTATATGACATCAACTCATGATGTAGACTTTCCATCTCATTTCTAAAAACCTCATTGAGTGTCATAAAAAATTACATCCCCTATTATTTAATTTGGAATACTAAATGAAAACCCCTATTTCTTTACTCATCCAATGTGTTTGAAAAAAAATTCATTGGATATTGGAAGAAACATATTAGGAATTTCCAAAATACAGTTTCTTCTTCCAGTTTGGCCATTGACCCTCTTACTCTATTAATCTAACACTTTGGACATAATCTCTATTGTTCATTATAGATTATTTTACCACATTGATGATATTTGATAAAAATTTATTGAACTTCTTCACCATAAGAAATAGTTTATAATAATGTTTATAAAATGAATTACATATCTATAATAATACATTATGGAATACTTAGTCTCACTATGTTTTTAACATACTAAATCATTTTGTGTATGCGACCAAATAATAAATTTTTCATTATTATTTCATATTATGTCATAAAAATATTATCTAAATAATAATTTGATTTTCATAATAATCTAAAAAAATGTTTAATAACATTGAAAAAAATGAAATGAATTACTATGAAACAATTATTATGAAATAAAAAAATTAAAAATATTGTACCAGTTTAGAAGGTTGCTTCCAATATGATTATACTTTTTAAGTGTTGATCTCAATGTATTTTCCTATCATGTGTTCAATTCGAAATCAATCCAATAATTTTTATTTTATGGGGTTAATATATATCTCCATATTAACACATGGTTTTCAATTTCATGTATTTAGGGATTGAATGATATAGTTTGAGTAATAATCCCTAAACCAAATAAAAATATTAAAACCATATTGATGTATAAATTATGAAATAACTCATACATTTTTTTACTAACCAAAATTAATAGTTTAAGTATAATCACACATACATTAATGAATCCTATGAATAAGGTATATAAAACCATTTTATAGATATTATAATAATAAAATGAAATAAAAAATCATGAAATTGTTATCATTGAGTGATTCATAATTAACCCCTAATTTTCTAAATAGATACTAATATACCCTACTAACAAGTAGTCTTACCCCATGAAACTATAACGATTGTAATTTAATCAATATATTCCTCAAATAAATGAAAAATCAAAAACCATATAGGTATAAAACGCATCGAAACCCAATATTAAACCACATTGCTTAATAAAAACAAATTTCATGGATTAAGAAAAGTAAATAACATATCATACAATGCATGTTACTCATTAAATACATGTATAATTAAATATATGAGTATTTTAAGACATTAAGCTAAAGTAAGCATCCAATCATAATTTAAATAAATTACATATTTTAATAAAAATGAGAATAATACAAAATAAATTGTTTTTAATTAATATATAAATTTAATACACAATCATGAACAATTTCTATATGAAGTAATTATAAATGATTTTATTTTATGGATTACTGTTATTATATAATTATATAAATATAAGAACATTATATTTATTTAGTATATAAAATCATACATATTATAATTTAGTTGTGACATCATTTATATATATTTTATTTGAAATTTAGATATTTTTTTCAAAACTATTATGTCAAAATGTTACATAATAAAAATCAAACAAATTTAATATTAAATCATCCTTAATCATATAAATTTATCAAAACTCATTTTTATGTTATTCATATAATTTCTCAAATAATTCCTTCTAATTTGAATATTCCAAAATAATAAATAATATAAAATTTAATTCCACATGTACCCCATTTTAATTTTTTAAAATTTTCTAATTTATAAACACTCTAGAGTTTTATATTTTTATTTTTTGAAAATAAAAATTTACTATATGATTTAAAATCAATACATGATATAATTACAATAATTTCAAAAACATTTTTCAAGAAACGAAATAAAAATTTCATATATCAAAAGATAACATTACCTCACAGTTTGGGGGTAGGTGTTATTTTATTTAGTATAAAAACCAATAATGAAGTCTCTCATCATAAAACTCTATTGAACCATTCAAAATTGACAATATGATGTTGGAACTATACTCTCCTTAAAGAATCAAGTAAGTAAGAAAATTATCCCTATTGGTATCATCACATATGATATGATCAAAGAGAGAGTTTTTATTTACCAAATTCATTATATACTTCTTCAAATTCATCAATCTTTTGTTGTAAAAATTGAGGAAAAAAAATTCATATGGTTTGATCGATGTTTTTTATTATTGGTATCAAATTTATGTCTTTATTCATGCATCCAATAATAATGATCCATTGGCGATTCAATATGAGTTATTCTTAAACTATTTCTTTATTAGAATACAAAGGAATGTAAATTAATGGTTCTTGGATTGTTTCTTCTTTCTAAATCATTTATTCACCTTATTAATATTTAAACATATTTTGATCTATAAAATCATATAACTCTTTTTTGACAATGTGAGAGGAATCATCAATAATAATATAGAAAATTTTCTGACACATTAATCTTTTTTTCATTTTATTTCATTTATTTGAATTGAATTTTTGATTCCTAGTTTTCATATATTTGTTTATTGAACACTCCCTTGAATCCAAATCACCATTATTACACAATTTCATTCCATACGTAAAATATTCATGAACCTATATTATCCAATATTTACATTATAATAAATTTATATCAAAATTATAAATCATGTCATATAAATTAAGGGGTATTTTAATGTTAATAATAAGTATTATAGATATTTGTTAACTAATTTTTTCAAAAAGATTAGTGTATAATTATAAACAGTTTGTATTTAATTAAATTATAAAATCATTATAATTAAATAATTATATCAAAATATCAAGTTATATATTATATAAATAATTTTCAATTTATATAATTGAATTTATAGTTTAATGAAAATGAAAAAAAAAATCATATAATTTGTAACTATGTAGATTATATGATAATTTATGAAAAAAATCATTATTGATATCATGTTTTATGATTGGAACCTTGTGGCCTATGATATATAATCATAATTATTCATCATATGTTACAATATCTCCATATCATAAGCCATTATTTCTTTCAAAACTAATATCATGTTTTATAATTGTAATTTAGTATCTTCTGATAGTGACATTCAGTTATGGGGAATAATAGTATTTCATATACTCTGTATCAAACATATGATGTGACACTCCATTTTTATGTGATAATATAAATAATAATGGCAAAATTGTTTCATTAAGTTCACAATAACTCATTTAATGATATTGAAAAATTGAAGGATTTATATTGGATATCTTGTTAAAATATCACATATTTAATGATGTTATCTGATCACTTGTTATGATATATTAGATCCTAATACTAGACATAACACAAAAAAAATCCTATTTTATAATATCAAATATAATAACTATAGTTCAGGTGGAAAATTGTACCACAACATACAATAGTCAACAAGATATATTTTTTATTTATTTTAAACAATATTACATGTATAAAGTAGCATGTAATTTCCTTGATACCACTGATGAGTTTCTGAAGATAGAATAACACTTAATTAAACATCAAAATCCATCTATGAAACAATAAACCTTTGGTTACTACTCAATGAAACTAGAACCAAATATGTTTTAAAATTAAAACTTTTTGAGTAATTTTCACTAATACAAACTACCTTTCCTATATTTATCCATATTATTGATTAAGATAATTTATAATAATGTATATAACTAATTCATCCATGGTGTATCTATGATATTACCTAAATTTCCCAATGATTGAGTGGGACACTCTTTCACGCAATTATATGATAGTATGTATCAAGAAAATATATAAATAAGGAAGTGGGATTCAAAAAAGTATCTGAACTAAGGGATTAGAAAACTATTTCAATGGTTTTATCCGTCGCTATATATGATTTAAGGACACTCATTTATCTTTTTAGGTAGTTAATCTTAAATTCAAAAAACGAGTAAATAGAATGATATTTTAACATTATTTATCCCCTAATCCATCAACATAACATTTATATGAGTTCAATATTCTCCTAAAATTTTTCATTATATCAAACAATACAATTTATGATAACTGACATGGAATATTAAAAAATATTGACACATAACATTAACATTTTCCAAAACCTAGCTAGGAATTGATCCAAACTGATACCCAACCTGACGTAAGAAAAGACCCAAAGGGAATCCATGATCCCCACTGTCTGGAAACTAGTACCTGGGTATCAATACTATAATTTGGGAACAGTTTCACTAATTTATATAACAAAAAAACCCACAAAATTAAGGTGACACATAACCAATTACCATAACCAAATGTGTTACAATAATATTCACAATCAATATATTACAATTTAATCCATAAGAAAAATAACATAAATTGAATGGAAGGCACTAAACATCCCAAACATTCTTTGTGAAACATGAGGGACACAACCCTAAATATTTAACAACCAAAACATGAAACTATTGTAACTCTCTATCAATTGGAACCACCATCACCACGAAAAATATTTCCTTTTCCTAGGTCATACATAATAATGTATACAAACACCCAAAGGTGTATTTAGGTTGTATGAAAAATCCCAGAACGATGCTACAAACAATAAAATGATACAATCTCCAACAATGGAAGATAAATAAACTATTACATTTTATATAAAATAAGATTAAAACATTTTCAATAGATAGTTTAAGTAAAAAAATTCAAAATGAACTCTTTCAAGATAGATATTTTTCAAAAGAAATGGGCCTCAATTCCATAATTTACACATGGTCCACAATATACCTATGGTCACCACAATATCAAATTTATAAAATTTTATAAGAGTTCATAATGTATAAATCTATAAGGGTATATAGCACAAGTGAGTTAAGAAGATCTATGTAGCTTGGTGATCAATATTATCCATCTCAACTACCAATAGTTTCCCTATACACGAGATAGTTGGAGGGATCCATCCCACTTGCCCAGTGGTCACCAGATAATAAGCCAATGAAAATATATTCTCATGCATGAGACAGTAGGAGGGGACATTCGAAGGGCCTAGGGGTATCTGATCATATCTCATGTTTAGTTAGTGTTTCATGGAGAGATCCTACAATGTGATTCATGACCGTGTCACTTTTGATAAAACTATTTTCAATCCAATAGAATAATTCGAGCCTTTCCCCTTCCAAAACACTAGCGTACATGTTCTAGTTTAGCCACAAAGAGAACCGATATTCCCTTTTTATAAAATTCCAATTCCCATATCAAAACCCATCACTTTTAAAAAATCATTCCAAGACACATAATCACACCATTATATCATCACTATAAGAAAAACCACATATAAATAACCATTTTTTACAATGAAAATCACATTCAATTTTTACACACCAAAAAAATTAAAAAAAATCCATAACTTGTACAATATATGAAACACATTTGTAAGGATTTCAAAAATTGAACACAATCAATGAAACTTTTTCCCAAGGCCAAGCCATTTCTAAAACAACACATAAACCAATTGCTCAAAAAAACATACTTCCAATCATTAAAACAATTCAAACATGACCTTAAAAGTAAAAAATAATGTATCCATCATTACCTAAAACCCATTTCATTTGAATAACCTAGTTTCAATACTATAGCAACTCAATTTACATTAGAAACACATTTTTCACCTTTCAAACAAATCACAAAGAACATAAAATAAGTTCCACAAAAAGTAACACATGAAAACAAAAACATTTTCGTTTGAAAATTTCATTTTCATCTCATACGCATGTCAAAAAATTTCGAAAAATGGTTTTTAACCAAAAAAACAAATCATTAAACACATTAATTTATCCATGAATGAAATAAAAAAAGCATCCAATCATGAAAAAGCATGGAACCAGCTACCTCACACTTGGAAACATTTGGAAAATGGAGAAAAAACCAAAACCACACCACCAAAACACCTTACAAAGGAATTGTTGTAGAAAAATAAACTTTATCTCCCTCAAAATCATAAGATCGAACCCCTTTTTTGGTCAAACACCCACCTAAAAAAAGAACATAACAAAGTGGTAATAAAACCTGAGAAATAGTGATTAAAAAAGGGAGAAAACTTTAAAATGATGAATCCTCGATGTTATGAGGTAAAAAACCCCAAGGAGTGATTCCAATGTTTTTTGAGGAAGCTTGAAGGGAGCTTAAATGTCTAAAATTGTGTATGTGGTAGAATGGGGATAGTTTATGGTTCAATATGTCTAGGGAAAAAAAGAAATTTTTAATTTTATTGACATGTTGAAGTCATATGATTTTCCAGCATTGTTTTTCAAAACCTGGGGTAAGCATCTATGCCATACATTATAAGATGAACCATGCTCAATAGTTAAGATGAATTGAATAAAAAAGTGCACTAGCCATGTGATTCTCCTATATCCAAATAATTCCATAAGACACAAGGTTTTTTGGGTACAAATGCATGGTTTTTCTGACTGTAAATTGACCATGCCTCCTTCAATCAACCCTAAAATGCCAATTTTTTAGACAAACAGTTTTGGGAAACTCAAGGATAAACATGGAATCAATATTAAACAGAATAAATGTCTAAAAAGAATGATAGGGATGTGAAAAATAATCCTACCATGAATATTTCAGACCCATGAAAATCATCCTGTGGCCTAATATGAATACAAGATTTGGTACTTATTCTCATCGCAAGACCTCCACTCCCAAGTCTAATGCTCATAAAAGAAATTCTAACACAAAACATGGACAAACTGAATAGACATCCCATGAAGACCTCTCTCTTGGGAATCAACAACATTCACTGGATTCTCAAACATAGATATGTCAAGATCTAACCCTAACTCCTCCAATATCAACACATGTGATAGATCTTTGTTATTCCTTTTCAACTATGAGACATGGAAAACATCATGAGTCGAATTAAATTAAAAAGTAAAATCTAATCTATGTTCCACATTTCTCACTCTCTTTGTAATCTAATAAGTTTTAACATACCTTTTCACAATCTTCCCCTTTTTAGCCAAATGAAAATAAACCAAGCGAGGTGACACCATTATGAACACCCAGTCTCCTATAAAATATTATATGTCATGCAACCTCTAATTAAAAAACTACTTATAATGACTCCAAACTATTAACAACTTTTTCCTGATAAACATCACTTTTTTATATGCCTCTTTCACATTTCTTGGCCCCTACAATGATGTCTCACCCACCTAAGCCTATCATAAAGGGTAGTGAAAAGGACAGCCATAAAGCACCCCAAAAAGATAAATTTGAGTCTTATATTGGTAGCTATTTTATATGAAAACTCATCCAATCCCAAATTGATATCCGTAAAACTACCTAAATCCAAAACACATGCATAGATCATGTATTACAAAATCATATTCACATGCTCTATCTGACCATCTGTTGAGGATGGTATGCCAAGATCAGTTTGACCTGTGACACAATTTCCCTTCTGAAGACCTTCTCAAAAATGAGAGGTATAATAGGGGTCAATCTCACAAAAAAAACCTGAAAACACACCATAAATCCTCATAAACCTCCTGAACATACAATCTGCTAAGCTCATCAATTCTGGTCATGTCTCTAATTAGAATAAAGTGAGGTCACTTGGTAAGACGGTCAATCAAATCCCAAATTTCACTCTTCCCTCAGGGTGTAATAGGTAATAGCACAATGAAATCCATGAAAATATCATTCATCTTCCGGGTAGGAATATATTTAGGCTAAAGAAATCTAGAAGGTCTTTTATTTTTTCCTTTAACTAGATAACATTTACAACACTGTAAGACCAGGACATCTATATCCCATCTCATAACTAGCCACCAAAAATGTTGGTGCACATCAAAAAATATCATGGTCACACAAAGATGAAAAACCCAAAGATACATATGGGTATTCAATATAATTCCATTTTGTAACAAAAAAGGAACCACAATCCTTCCTCTAAAAGAAAAATCTCCATCAGGATACACTAACCACTTATAGGGCTCCTCAAAATGATGAATGAACCACACATAATGATAGAACAACTCACCATTCTTCATATCATGTTGAATAAATTCTAGGATAAAAGGATTCAATTTCAAACATTCCATGAACACAGAAACACTATTATATTTAGTATTCATTTGAATTTGAGAAAAAATCTGCATTAATGCCCACTCATCACTGGACTAATTTATCTCCTATATAGAATCATTTCTACAGAAGGATTATGCCACCAAATTACCATTTGTTAGGGTATAAACTATATCAAAGTCAATACCTTGATAGTACTCAACCAAATGATTCTACCTCAAGATCAATTTTTTTTTGAGAAAACATAATTCAATTCCTTCTAATCAGAATAAAACACAATCTTCTCCTATAAAAAGATAATGATTCCCCAAATTTTAGGTATAAATCACCCATGCTAACTCTAGGTCAGGGGCCTGTTTGTTCATCATGTGTTTGGAGATGGATAGAGTCATGCAAAACCACATGATCATCATTAATCAACACAAAAACAAGACCTACACATAAGGCATCACAATTAACCATATATCTATTTCTACACATGGGAAAGATCAAAAAATGAGTAGTAGTCAATCAAAAATTATGCTTCTAAATGGAAGATTTGCATTTATAAATCCATTAAAACATTAATCATTTCTACTTATGTTTTTTCATTGATGAATCGACCCAAGAGAAATATCAAAAAAAAATCACATGTAATAACCTAAAAGTCCTAGAAAACTTGTGATCTCAATGACATGCCTTTGCTTCCAAAATTACATTACTAAAAAATCTTAACCGAGTTCCACAAAAACTCATCACTCTGAGATCTCATGACCCAATAAATAATCTCCCTTATCTAGAAGGTTAACATTGAAATTCTTATATGGATGTGAAGATTATAAAGAGTGCCCAAAACAATTCTCAATTGCAACTCACCTTCCTACCCAGATCCAGAATAAACTAGGATTTCATCTATGAATACAATTACAAAGGATCCATGTTACTGATAAAAAAACCTATTCATAAGTTCCATAATGACTTCTAGATAACTTGTTAACCCGAAAGACATGATCATGTACTCGAAATGGTCTTACCATCTTCAAAAATATGCTTCCAAAACATCTGTATCTCTAACTCTGACTTGATGATACCCTATGCTCAAATAAGTTTAGGAAAATTACATGACACATTTAGATTATCAATGAAGTCAAAAATGTGGTGCAAGGGTAATTGTTCTTAATAATAAAATTACTCATCTTCTACTAATCAATGAATAACAAAATAGATTCATTGGCCTTTTTCACAAAAACATAGAGAGTCCTAAGGAGAGAGGCTCGGGTGAATGAATATGTTAGATTATTTATTTTCAAGCTATAAATTTAATTCCACAACTTGGTGGGGGCCATATGGTATGGGGAAAGAGATATCAGCAGTGTTCCCTATGCCAATTATACAGTGAAATCTCCACACCACTCCGGAGGAAAGCTAAAAACATCATCCAGAAATACCAATTGGAACTCATCCACCACAAGAGATAATCCACATAGATATCCCTTATCATCTTCCTTTAACATGAGTGATGATATATGATAAAAAATATTTCCCAAATCTGGAGGTAGAGGTCCAACGTGACCCAACCAAGGATCCCATTCCCAATAAAAAACCTAGGTACTCCCATCTGGTTCCACAAACCTCACTCACCACCTGTAACAATCGATTTTTTTCTATGAAGGGAACAATATAATCCATACTGATGACTATATCAATGAGTTCCATCTCTAAAATTAGAAAATATCATACCATCTTGAACCCTAACATTGTGAGTGCACATGATGGCCACATGAAACCAGTTTCTCGCTTCTTACCAAGTAGGGTTTCCAACTTCATCACATATGACATAATCTCAGTTGGAAACAGAAAAAAATTAATAAGATCAGATGAAACGAAAGACATGGATTCACAAATATCAAATAGAAAAATATATAAAGATGATGAAATAAGAATGGTTCATCAAACTACAGTTGGAACTGAATATGATACCACCAGCACTCTATCCAACGCATTAAGTTGACTTGTATCAATCTAATTATGAGAATAACCACTAAATTATTGTTCTTCCCTCTATTAAATATGGACCAAAGATGATAATTCCCTACCTCCATGACCAACAAACATAGATCCTTCTATCATCAAAGGTTTTTTCTAATCTGAGATCACTAGGAATTCTCATATTCTACACCACTCTTATATGGGGGCAGTACCTTGCAAATCCATTGAATGTTCCCCAATGCTTGACGTTGATGGAAATTTATGGGTGGTGATGAACACAACAATATCTTCTATACCTCTTTTTCAAAGCAATGGAAATATACTTACCATGATCATAAATCAATATGAGAAGAAAACTGTGAAGAATAACCTACAACCTCACCACCCATATATTCTTACGCGTCCCTCTTACATTTCATGTCATATGAACTACCACTTCCTGCTACTGAAACAACCCCAAAAGAAATAGAACTTTCTATGTGATCAATATCTACTATAAAAGCATAGTCATACACTTAGACATATGTTTTTAACATAAATAGAAATACCTATTAATGAATTCATGGACACTACTCGCTATGAAACAAGTATTCTTTCATCTACTCACTAGAAACAATATCAGGTACATACTGTACCAACTCTTCAATGTCGTTTCCATTTTCTATCACTATCTCAGCTCCCCAGGTAAGATGGATTAATTATTATGACCTACAATAAACCAAAAACATAGAAAAATGTTTCATGTTCAATATGATGTTGAAATATATCCAACCCATCATCTCATGCTTTACAACACTCACCACTGAGTCGCACCATGTATTATTAGGACCTTCCAATAGAAGTGAATCAAATTTCACATTTATTGCCTCCAGGGTATCATGAAATTTAAACATTATCTCCATCTACACATTCAATTCCTATACTTCATGAGGTACCACATTGCCCTGGAATGGGGGAGGACTTCTCTTAAAAAACCTTTGATCTTGGACCTTTCTAGGACTTGGTTCGGCTTCCATTATCTGAGTAGGACCAAATTCCACTACATTTTCCAAATCATGGACATCCCAAACCACTGCCTCCACTAGTATCTGGTCAATCAATAAAGGATATATATATATATACATATATATATATATATCATGTTTCCACCGTTCTACAAGGACACTCTGAGGAGGATTTTTTCTATAACCTGAAATATTCTCAAAAAAACCAACAAATCATACTCCATATATTTTCTATAGTAACATAAAAAATTATTAAACACATCAATAAATAAAAATGAAATTATTTCCATCATAATAACCATCCAAACATCTTGTCCCCCACATAGTTTCCATATATAGTCTGCAACATATAAGTCTCACATATAGTAAATTAAAACCACATATCGACTTCCCATAGAGGCTCGAGTCTTGTCATGTGGTGTGTTGGCTAGGAACCCTACTGACAACCTGAATGTCATGTTCTAAAAATCCTAGTTATGGTCTATCTAGACACTTCACAAATAGAATTCCCCAAAAATAGGATGACCTCATTCAAAACCATTTATTCACAATCAAAGCCGACATACCATTCAACCTAATACTATACTTGGTCTGTGAAAAGTCCTGAAGGGAATTCATGATCCCAATGTGATAGAAAATAAAAACTTAATATCGATAACAAATATTGGGATTTATTTCAATAATATTTATACTATAAGAAAACCATAAATGTAAGAAAATACATAAAAAAAACCACAACCAAACATGTACAATAATTTTTAGATTCAAATTTTTTCCCTTTAAATCAAAATAAAATGTATATCAATGGAAATTATACCCCTAAACCTACCAAAATCATTTGTGAAACATGAGGGACATCACCCTCATGCCACCACCACAAACCACCAATATCAGTGGAACACTCTATAAACTAGAATCACCATAATCATGAATCATCATTCCTTTATCTAATTCAAACATAACAAACTCAACATACACACAAAGGTGTATGTAGGGTGTTAGTAAAAGCCTATAATGATTCCACCAATAAGAAAATATTCCTTGAAAAAAGATTAGAAGAAAAATCAACATGAACATTTACAAGAAATCACATGGAAACATTTTCAATGGAATGTTGATGTAAATATTTTCCCAAAAACGTTCATTCACAATTTACCCTTTTTAATGGAAAATATCCTTAACTCCACAATGTAAACTAGGTTCAATGTATACTGACAGTGGACACCACATCACAAATATAAAATGTCATAATGGAGAACCATGTGCAAATTTCTAAATATATCAAGAACATGTTACTCACTAATAACTTCATTCCTCAGTTATCAATATCCTCCATATCAACCACCACCAGCTTTCCAGTACATGATCCACTAGGAGGGATCCATCCCAGAGGCCCGTTGGTCGTCAGATAATAAGCCAATGCTACCAAATTCTAATGCACAAGAAACTATGAGAGCCCATCCAAAGGGCCTGGAGGTCTTCGATCATATCATAAGTTTTAATATTGTTGTAAGCATAAATCCTGCCATGTGAAATCGGGTATTTCAACTTTCGATTCAACTAGTGTCAATACTCTAGAAGAATCAATTCCTTAACTCTTATAAAAAAATAACATAAAAGTTAAATTTTACCAACATAAATACAAGGGATTCACTTTATGCTCTAATTCTATTTCAAACATCACACCACCATCACTTTTATAAACACATTCCAAGGCACATAAACACACATGGAGATAACCTATTTCACAAAAAACACATGGAAACCACCATTTTCCATAACTAAAATTACATTCCATTTCACACACACAAAATCAATTTAAAAACACATTTTCCAGAACTTCCAAAATCCATGAAATCAATTTAAGATAATTAAAATAATTGAACATAGATAATTAAACCATTTCTTGGGTGAAAACCCTTTTGAAATCCACACAGAAACGAATTTCACTTTAAAACATGTTTCTCTTCATTTAAACATTTAAAAAATCACCATAATAGTTAACAACAAGGAAGTAAACATTCCATAAATTGATCTTCATTTGAAAGACCCACTTTCAATAAATTCACACATATAGTTCATTCCTAAACATAGTTTGCACCATTGATAAAAACATAAAACACTTCCATAAAGTAACCCTATAAGTAACACATGGAAAAATAACCATTGTACTTTGAAAATACCACTTTCATCACATATTAATGTCAAAATCATTCCAAGACATGTTTTTCACCACATAACCAACTAGTAAAATAGAATCATAAATCCAAGAAACAAATCCAAACCCATCAAATTATGTAAAATCATGGAACCACATAACATGCACTTGGAATCTTTTATAAAATAATGAAAACCACAACTGAATGACCAAAAGATCATATAAAGGAATGGATGATGAAAAATCATCATTATCTCCCTAAAAACATAACTTCAAATCCTTTTTCGATCAAACACACACTAGAAAATATGAACTCAAGAAAGTGGGATTAAGACCCTTTAATGTGGGAAGAATGAAATATAAAATATTTATGTGATGAATTATTTATGTTACAAGGTCAAAACCACCCATGGAGTGATACCCAAGAGGTCCATGGAATATTAGAGAGAGATACAATGGATGAAAATCACATATGAGGAGGAATGTGGTTGTTTATGGTTAAATATAGAGGGGTTACAAATGGAATTTTATAATTTTTAATGGAATGTACTAGTCATATGGTTTGATGATATGGTTTTCCAAACCACATGATAATCATGTAACCCTCACAATCAAAGAGAAACAATTCTACAAAATTAGGATACACAACATCAAACTGTGTGCCAACCGTGTGGTTATCCACTTTCAAAAAAGGCCATAAGCCACCCGATTTTGTATTTACATGCACACACTTTGTCAACCTGTGTTCCGACCGTGCCCTTCCTAATGTCAACCCAAACCCCCCATTTTTAAAAGCAAATCCCCCATAAATTTAAGGATTAACATTGAATAAAAATTAAATAGATTTAATATCTGAAAATAAATACATGGATGTGACAAATATTCAATAATCATTGGTAAATTTAATAGGAATAGTACATTATATTTATCAAATATCTGAAAATTATGTTATATTTATGTCATGATTTATGTTTTTATAATGAAATATGAAGATATATAATATCATTCATTATTATATTTTTGGAAAAAAATTATTTTTTGATTCACAATTTTATATTAAATTTAAAGCAATGTTTATTTGACTCATTAGGTTGTTATTGGGGTTAATGAGAGACCCAGGGGTCAATGATGGTATTTTTTCCATAGTATCATGATAAAATTCTACAGTATGTGACTAGTCATAATACTTCCCTTTTGTTGATCTATGAAATACTAGTCAAATTATTGGTTCCATAACATAATGGATGAGGGATTCCCTATAAATCATGTGTTAATGGTATAATTTTTGTCTATAATATGGATTCAATATAGTGTAATAAAATAATTGTATTTATTCTTTCATACTACTTTTAATATTGTAGGCATTAGATAAGATGTTTATTTATTATAAGATAATATTTATGTTTTGTAATAGCTAACCAATTTATTATGATGGTTAAAGGTTACTAGGATAGGATTTTATTCTTATGTTTTTATGTTATGATCTAAAGATTTAGAATAATATGATAATTGATTTATTGATTTTAAATTTTTATACTGTAATTGGGTGGTAATATACATGTATTCATATATAATATTATATACACTTGATTTTAATGAAATTCATGGGATAAATTTTAGTTTAAAACCACAATTATTATATAGGATTCAGTTATTTAATGTTCCATCATGAACAAATATAGTGTTTCACTATATAACAGTATAGTTGAATTAAATTTTACTGTGATTATAATTTTTATTATAAATATCATATTTAGTAATTTATTACATGTATGATATATAATTATAAATCACCTGATGTTTACTCTAAGAGTGGGTAGTTGGGGATAGGAAGGGCACTGAAGTTATGTGAGAAACTTTTGTTAGGGTGTATTAATAGTTTAGTTAGATTCCATATATATTATTTTTTATCCTTTCTCTAATATCATGAATTGTGATTAAAAAATTGTGCCATAAATTTTGAAATTTATTGATATTATAGTTTAGATACTGAATATTTTTTACAAGGAGAGTGAGGATGATCCTAATCAATTGGTTATTGAGATGAGGCCCTTATTATTCATGTAGCACTAATTAATAAGGAGACTTAAGAGAGTATATTATATATTATTTATTATATAAGACCTTGAGAACTATGAATGGTTCAATCTATATGTGATTTTACTATGAAGATATAGTTACAACATCCACCCATATTAACTATAGAGGGTGGATCCAGGGATTCCAATATTTGAATCGATTATATGAAAACTGAATTCAACGGAAATGGAAATCCCCCTATGAGACTAGTGAGTAAATTTTTCATATTAATCAAGGAATAATAATTAAATAGTGGTGGAAGTATACTATGATCAATTTTTGGGGTGGTCTTATAAGGATTCTTATATTTATTTCATAGATCATTTCATTCCTAATTTCTTAAAAGTGGACAGGGGTTGAATGATTATGTATTTTATTCTATGAAGCATTTTAGTTATAAAACTTTCATCCCCATTTTTTATTTGAATTTTTTTAATTTTCACTATTGAGTGATGAGACAGTTTGGGTTTATTTTATTGAGGATGGGTTGATGCATTTGATTCGAACATAGGTGAACATGTTTCAACTATTATCAATTCCATATTTCATTAACCAAATCGAAATTATAAAGGGGAGATGGATAAGGATATGCCTTCTGTAAGGTGTATATTATATTCTAGATATAATATAAAATATTTGTCTAGTTTAGTGTACTTGTTGGATGATTGTCATTGGAGTGTTGATATGAAGGATAATCCTTGCCATAGATCATTTAATTAATTGTGCATAATGACTTCTCCAAGTTATTATATATGTGGTGGTGTGACTAATAAATAAACACCTTAAAATTTAGTTTTGTGGGAGTGTCAGTATTTTAAGAAAATTTGGAATATCTGAATTTTTTTTAAAGAAAATAACATTTATGCTAGCTATTGTGCATGGAGATGGCTAGGAATTGGAATCTATTATTGGGTATGGTTTTTATCATTTTGGTAATATTTGGATTTCTCATCACTATTATTAGAATGATGGTTTTCATAGAACCCAATTGTATAAAAGGTAGTATATTGGATCTCCTTATGGTATCAATGTATCAAGAGTCAAGGAAAGAGAATCATAGTTTGGATGGTTTCATGCAACTAATCTAAATAATTGTAATTTTAATGAATGACCACAAAACATTTGAGATACAAATTTATTTGAATCCAACCACGTATCATTTTCTCTCAAATTTTAATTTAATACGCATTTATATTGAGGGTAATTTATTTGAATTTCTGTATCAAAATAGAGTATCATTAATGGGTGATGTCTATTAATAAACCCAAAATGGTGTGATTAGATGGTACCTCGTGTTGTTTGGAGTCCGTTATTATTAGTAGATGATATATGTTTCTCCAGGACTTATTATATTAGAGATTACTAGTTTCCTTACGATCCTTTGTATATATTGGTTGACTCAATAACATGCACACATAGATATAAATCACTAATGGGTATAATTATTGTTTATTGTGGGTGATGATGATACCCATGTTGGAGTCTTATATTTGTATGAAAGATATTCAGGACCTAAATAGATGTTGCAGGGAATTTTCTAATGTAATTATGAGAGATAAAATGATATAGCCATATAAAATCCATCCAATAGTTTACTAGTTCCATGATTTCTTTCATGATAACTACATAAATTCATAATCTAAGAGAAAGATTCAATGTTTCAACTATAGGATATTGATTAAATGATATTTACTCAATATAGAGAATCCCCTAGGGGTTATTCTATTTTGTCCACTATGAAATATAGGTTTATCTATAATTATAGATGAAAAACTAGATGTCGAACCATGTGATGATAAATAATATACATCTCTCCACTTGTATTTATGATCAATATGACCAGTGGTGGGTGTCCATGTGGTTCTACAAGATCACTGTTTGGTTGGGTTATCATTAGTTGTGTGTGGGGCTATCAAAAAACTGTTAAGACTACTTTCATGAAATGACATATTATACATGAGTAACACTGAATGTGGTTTTCTTGGAAAAAATAACTAATAATATTTATGGAACTAAGGATGGATATCTTTTATCGTAATTTGGATTCATTAATATTCATTTTTTTGAATGATAGTTTTGTATACTCTTAGTTTATGGAGGATCATAATAAAATATTATAGGTTGTTTTGAGAACACAATGTGAGAATTAACATTATTAAATGATTATAATATTTTTGTTATTGACTAATGATGTTTTCTAGGAAATATGATATCATGGATTAGAAAATCATTGGACAATAAGATTTTTGAGGACATGGTTTCATGATTTAAACCACAAAACATATTATAGATTCATAATTTTTAGGGATTGTAATGTTACTAAATAAAATTTATTCAAAACAACTCATTTTTCATATTTTTGATGATAGAGATAAATAATATGGGAAAAAGGTTTATGTGGTCTGGTAGTAATGCTAGATAATTCTAGTAGGATAGGGGAATAAATAAATTTTTTCTAATTATACCTTTACCTAGTCTAGGTTAGAATAATACCTTGTATTATAATGAATTATGGGTTGAAATAGGAGCCATTATGATTCTGGGTAGGAATATAATTTCTTAATAGATATAAAAATGTGAGGATTTATAAGTACGAATTTTTTAATCATTATTTGGAGATTCTTATAGTTGTGGACTCCTTGAGGAGTTAGAATCATTATTTTTTGGGGAAGGAATCATGGAATATATAGACTATAAGAGGCTAAATAATAATTTTTTAGTATAACATATTCCATAAATGGATATTGTGGGTTGATTATATCTATTAATGTAACATTAATATGACATATATAAATAAAAATTGGAGTGTTGTGCTTAAAAAATTGAGTTAGAGTACTCAGGTGAAGGTATTATATATTCCTAATAGCATGTGGTAGTTCATAATCCTATTCTTGAAGACTAATGTTTATATTCAGGAATATCAAGGAATTGTAGCACCCTGATATTTAAATATGTTATTCTCCATTATGTAAGTATATTTTTTAATAGTCTGTATAGTACCCAACACTAATCTAAAATTAACTTTGATATACTGTATAAATAATATAACTTAAATATGTCATTTATAACATGAGGATTGTTTAGAAATTATGAATTTTATTTCATTCATAATAAAATATGCATTGTAATGTTTTTATTTTTTAAACATTATTTATATTTATTCAATTTTGAATAATTATAATTGAATCAAATAAATATAACACCATTAAATTTAAAAAAATTCATACTTTATATAAAACTATATTTTCCTTATTTTATTGTATTTATATAAAAGAGAATTTTTTTAAAAATTTATTTTACAACAATAATATATTATTGGAATTCCATGGGCAAGTTTCTCAATTTTTATGAATAGTTTTAAGAGGTAAATGAAAATGATGTCCCAATTACATACATATTTTCTTTATGTTTGGAAAATATTATAATAGATCCTTTATATAAGGCTAAATTTTACATGGATCATGATTATTGATTATTATGACTCTTACCTTTGTTAAATTTTTCCATGTAACATGTTTAATGATACATGTTTTTATGAGTATGAATATTTCTAAATTATTCTATTTAATTTTGATTATGATAGTATACTTGTGTTTTAATCTTATACTCACCAATTAAATTCAATAGTCAATGATTAATTTCACACTTATTATGCAAATTAGATCACCTTAATTGTGTTTCCTTTTCCATATATAATGAAGTAATGTTTTATGTTTCTTATTCCAAAAAATAATAAATTATGTGAAAAAATCATTAGTAGAATTTTTACATTTTTATGAATCATATTATTATGTGTACAAGAGGTTTTTACAGCTTTTTCTAGTCATTAAAACACTAAACCTAAACTTTCTTTAGGAATTCAAGTGATAAAATATTTTAGTTTGATTTTATATATTTGAAGGGTTAATATTAGTTCCCATTTATAAATATCAATGGAAAAAATGTAATGATTATGTTTTCATCAAATGGTCATGAATTGTGGGTTCATGGTTGTTAGATGATTTACATGAAATGAAAAACATTCCTGATTAGTAATATATTTATTCACACCTTCCTTAATTTTCTTATTATGAGTTTGAATTTAATAAATGAGAAAATCAAATACCATTTTCACTATCCAATATCATATCAATAAGAACTAAGTTGATTCTAATTTATTCTACTCTCCATACATTTCATATTTTGTGGGATCTTGAACCATACCTTCCAAACAATCAAAATCCATTTTTTCTATTTCAATTATTATTGGAAAATTTTATATATTTCATAATATGACTATGAAACCATTTTAAAAACACCTTTTACAATAACACCATTTTGGACTCAACCTTTACTTCTATTATTTTTTCAATTCCCTTTGAATCCATGAAATAATAATTTACTAACCAAATTATAATTATATATTCCCGATGTCCCTTACAATGATCATTTAAAATTATTTTCATTGATAACAACTTTGTGAAGATAGGATGATTATGGATTTCATGGGAGGGTAGTTTAATTATTTTTATGACGTTTGGATGTTCCATTATTTATTGAGAAGTGTACATAACATTAATTATGATTCATGTAACACTAAAGTTTTATAAATGAAAAATAATAAAAAGTGTTTTATAAAATATTAATGAGGCTAAAAGAGGATGGATAAATAATGGTTATCTATATTTTTTGATCTATAGATACAATATAGACGTGTTTGGATACAAAAAATAATTTTAATGAGATTGGGTGTGTAACATTAATTGATTGTCCCACATGTAAATCATTAATATTTAATTTATGATTAAATATTCATATTTATCCCTCTATTATTCAAAATTGAATTTATTTATTGTTGTAGAATACTTTTGGATAAACTTTTATAAGGACATATCAAAATCTTAGTAGTGAGAAAATTTAGGAAGCATGATAAGGGTAAGGATACTATATATAAAAATGCCTATCATTGTTAATTTTTACATTAAATGTGAAATGGGTATCTCATTAACTTTAATTCATATCCTAGTATTTACAAATTAGTGATAAGTGATAAGTGTTTGGAGAAATTATACATATATTTCACAAAGTTTTAATTTTACGACCCATTGAAAAAATTCACACTATTATTATAATATATGTGTAAAAACATGTTTATAATATTATATTTACAAGAAGATTAATGTAAATAATTCATAAAAATATGATTTTAGTAATTTAATTAACATTATTTATTTAATTTATTTGGATAACTATAAAAGTGTTCCTTTGTTATTTTTACAGTTGATGACCATTAATGAAAATTATATAATAATATACTACTTTTAAGCTAGTTGTGAATATTTAATGAATATTTATATTAAATTTATATGATTAAATAATTTCTCAGGATACTAAATGTTCAGTAAATTTATTTATGAGTATATAAGGTTTTGTACATGACTCGTAATAATATACCCTTCCTTGAAATAGTTGTGTAAGAAATTAGCTTTAGAGATGGATATTAATTTTCAAGTTATTTAATATTTAAAAAAAATATAATGACCATATAAAACTAACTATAACTCATATAAGATACATTTTTTATTTCATTAGAATTTTTTTACCCATCATTTACATAATATTTTGTACATTTACACTTGTATAAGGTTCTAAAACCAATGAGGATTGAGAAGGTGACATTACAATGATTGTAATCATCATTACCCAAAGTTAGTTATTCCACCCAATTGAAGATTTTGTTATACATTTTACAATATATGTTGATTTAATGTTTAAATATATTGGAGTCAACCTAATTTTTTTTAATATTTTTGATATTGGTATGAGAAATTTTAGTAAAATTATATAAATTATAATATCAGTGTAAAATTTCTATGTTTGATTTCACAAGTGTTATTGTAAAACATTTCATATTATTCATTTATATAAAAATGAGTATTAAAATTAATAATATTGATTAATCTTGAATGTGGTCCCATATCAAAAATATGATGGCACCATTGGGTAAAAAATGAGGGTTTTATGCTATTACCGATATAAAATTTGTTGATGTAGACCATTTGTGAGAAATCCACAGTAGGTGTAAATGAATAAAATGAATTAATTAATTATTTAATGTTGTTTTTTCATGCATTGAATAAATTAAATTTTATTCATATTATTATGAAATTACACATAAATGACTGCTCAAACATTAGATATTTCTAACAACTGTTAGATATATTTTCATGGAGAACAATGATAGACTGAGATCAAATCGTGGATCTTTGTGCCAACCGAGTATGTGGATGACTTCATCAAATAGAATGAATTGTCCTTCATAAATTAGAAATCAAAACATTATGTAATATTTTTCCGTTGAGATTTCCATCCCATTTCATTAACTAAAGATGAACGCAGATCAATTCCATTAACAGAAATGATACTCACAACATCAATAAAACTAAATTAATGGGTTTGTTTCATTCATTTTGGTTGAATACTATTGGTCTATAATCTTATATGATAAAAGATCGAGTCCAAATGAACAATGACTGAGGTTCATTCCCCACATATTATATCTTATGGATTTCTCCCCCAATTTCATCCAATGATAATCATTGGTATTCCTTTAGGACAACAGTTTTAAATATACCCAGTTTTAGATCATTGTGTAACCATTCTTCATTGCAATGGATCCAAAAAAAGTGTATGGAAGGTGATGGAGGATTCAGTTCATGGATTAGTGACACCAGTGGATGATCATGAACTAGAATGATGTTTTTTTGTTCAATTTCATCTCATTTTTTATGAAGGGTGATGGTTTGTATTAACATATTTTCTTCCAAGAAGATATATAACATGTTAGAGTGAGATCCAAAAACAAGAGGCTCAAACAAACCCTGATATATAGGTTTTTACATGGGAAGTGGCTCTGGTGATGTACATAATGGAATGGAAGATAATTTTTAAATCGTGAACAACACGACATGTAATCCAATGCTATACAATGTGAGGCCCCCAAGATATGATGCTAGGGATATGGTAAAAGTTTAATATCACATGCCTTGTGACTTGGTAAAAAGCCATGTGAACTATTATTTGAGGCTTGTAGTGTACTTTGGAGTGTACATGGAAATTGGAAAATATACACGACCTGATGGGATGTCATGTAATTGTATATGGACATGTGTTGGTGTACATGGGCTGGGACACAAACATGGCCACTGTTCATGGACACATCTTTGTGACACGGGTTGTATACCTTGTGTCTCTAGATGATGTTTACTCATTTTATATTATGTGTAATCCATATACATCTTGTTTATAATGAAACTTACATTTCTTTTGATACTCTTCCACATAGGTGGGATTGGGACTGCTATACATGTCGTGTAACCTCTAGTACACACTTTAGACCCCGGTGAAGAGTGTTTTTAGATCTTTATATACATATTTTAGGACACTATAGGTTTAGTGTGTTCCCTTGGTCCATTCACTTGATGGTACATTGTGACATTACATCCACCTCACTGATTATGATCCCCTCCAAAGGCTGAGTCTCTGATGGAGTTGTAGTATCCCTCCGCGATACTGGAGTGTGATCCTCTATTATTTTTTTTTCATAGGCTGGGTTTATGGAACCAACTAATATCCCTAGGAAGGAAGATAATCATAATTTATTATGCTATATCTGTAGGGTTTGTGGTATCATTGAAATTTGATCCCCTACGTAGCGTATTGATCCAAATTTGGATCATAGTGTCCCCCAAGGTTTCTAGGCATGACCACTATCTATGTATCAGGGTTTTCAAAGACTATTGAGATTTCTTGGGTGGGTCCTAATGATCTACACATCACTATCAAGTATCTCTGATGATGAAATGGCTCCTCGAGTGTATTCTCTCAGGATAAGTGTTTCTCTGAGAAAAATTATGTGGCTTGAAGTTAGTTATGACCACCTAGTGGGGTTGTTTCTATTATGAGAATATCTATATTTATCTATTATATATATATATTATGTAATTTGGTGTACAATTAAATTTAACACACACACACAAACACACACAACACACACATGCCCAAAAGGGAGACCATAGCCCTCCCAAGGGATATGCCACCCATTAAGCATTATTTATGTAGTACATGGACTGAAGAACTAGTGGGAATGAATCCCATAACAAATCTGAATGGCCCACAAACAATATTTACATCCCAGTTCAGCATCATTCCTCCATCATACTACCTCAATCATAAGACATACATCAATCATGCATCACTACCTACCTATATCGTACGTCATGACTGTATCACCACCTACCTATAGAAATTTTCTCCCACCCAGATTTAAACTCAAGTATGATGCATGTTTAAGGGTGATTCTATTATTAATTTCTTTTAATATAATTTATTGAGAATAATATACTAGATTTTTTTAGTTTAGTGTTTTTGAGGTGTCATAATGAGTATTTTTTTATGCACCACTACATGGGATTCGCCTGCACGTGTCATGTCTTATGCATATGATGACCCTTTAGATGATTTATAGGTAGGAAAAGAACTAGGTGGACTGTAGATGGAGCTTTTCAGACAATTTTTTTTACTTGGTGTTTGAATTTTACTTTTCCCTTATCTGAGTAGTAGGTTGGACACCATACTATTTTGTGTATGGCCTATATTTGGACCCTTTTCGCTTCCTGTACGTTACTATTATATTCTACTGTGGGAACATAGATTTATGGATGAATTTTCTCAGTTTTTTTGCATTTTATCATTTTGTGGGATTGTTAATGGGTGTCTCCGTGTGTGTACATTTACTTTAGGCTAATTTCTACCATTTTTGGTTAATGTATACTCTTTCGTGGTCGTTATCCATTGTCTTATTGGAGGTGGGCTTGGGGTAGTCACATAGAAAATCTCGGCGGTTTGGTTTGTTATATTCAATGACTTTGATAAAATTATTATGTGAATCTACATACAATGCATGTAATCATGTGGGAGAAATTATTATATAGAAATATGTGTCTATTTATGGGATATCATGTTAGATATATTTTTACATTTATTTGCAATGACAATTTTTCATACACTTCTATTTAATTATTTTAATGAATTGAGAATTTAAAATAATCTTCAACTCTATAAAGGAAAAAATGTGACATATATGGAAATGAAAAAGGGGTAAATATTTGTAAAATTTTTTAATAAAATAACATATTTTTTATAATAGATTCTCCAAAATATTGTTTATGTTATTTCATAGTGTTCTAAAATTTCTATAAAATACCTAAGTCTTTAGTTTTTATTGGACATTTAATGTTATATATATCTATTGAATAAATAACATTTCAAGTGTATTGATGATAAAATTATTTTTGTTATGGTATAAATATTATATATCAAATTATATTACCACATGTTACATTAGAAATATTTTATATTCATTTATTTTATGCACATATATCTTTTATGTTGGTTATCATATTTTGATTAATTTTTATATCATTAGATGATATACTAATGATCTATTAAATAAAAATAAAATATTAAATATTTTATGATGGAATGTGATAAATAAAGTTAACATTATAGATTATAACATAAATTGTTGATCATGAACACATGCTTTATAAAAATCATGAACTCAAGGATGATATTTAATTATGATTTAAGGATTATAAAATGGTTAAATAGATTCATTTTTTCAATCATATTTGATATATATCAAAGCTAAAAATAACAAATTATTCTTCTCTAATTTTCTATTAATGGAACTAGCATACCATTGTAAGAATGGAATACTATCAAATGAGTTTGAAAGTTTAATAGTAAGTGGACTAGAATTGAAGGAAGGAGGTCATTAGTTATTTCATCATGATTAATGTGACCCAAACATAATATAAATATATTTTATATCATTTGATGTGATTTTATAGAAAAACTAAAATTATAAAAAACTCTCCCATATCCCAAAGGATTAATATGTTTGGTGATTATCTACATATCCAACTTATTACGTGCTGAATCATACTTTTCTATGAGAAAATTATTCATAAATTATACATTAAAAAATAAATTACATCATAGAAATACAATAGATATACACAATGGAAATAATGGGTTAGATATTATAATTGAAACATGGGAAATTATAAATATAAATATGATATGACCATTACGTGATTGAATAATAATATTGGATTATTGTAGATATAACATAGTGAATTTGGTACATGATAAAATATTGTATAAACCCTAATGGAATATTCACTAATAATGGAATCACAAACATAACATGGGGATGTGAAATGAAATCAAAATATGGAAGATACATAGTCATATGATGTCATATAAATATGTTAATAATTACCTACAATATCATCCTAACATAATTGACATGGGTAACTATAAATGTCCCATAAAATAGTGGAGTAAACATTCCACCCATGTCACATATATAATAATCTACTAAGATGTAAATATTAACCAAATTATCATGGGGGATATATAATTTCAATACCACCCATAACATAAAACTATATCCTTATATATTTGTGGCAAATGAATAAGAAATAAATTATAAACCCATGAAAATTCATAGCATATTTTTCCCACCAAATTGAAATTTGTTACATATAAATTTCCAAAAGGTATAGAAACATCATACAGAGAAAGAAATTTTATGATTCCCTAATTATATATCCTCTATTAAAAAATAATATATAACAATTAATATTGGATTTTAACATAATATTTTATTGATATTGATGACAAAACCTTTAGAAGTAGATAATAACAAATAAAAATATTAAACACATATCTTTTTAATTTTAAATTTTTTGACAAAAATTTGCGGTTTGTATAAAGAGTTTGACAGTGAAATATGGAATAATATTTTAATGATCATGGAATAATAATGAAAATAAATAAACCTATATAAAAATATAGGAGAAATAGGTAAGTTAAAAAGGCTTAGAGAAAAACAAATACGATGAGACAGAGATAAAGTTTCAATTCCAAATATCATAATTGATAATAATATATGGAAATATATATCAAAATAAAACGTATACATATATTAATATATGAAAATATTATTATTAAATCAATCAAATAGTATAAATAACATTGACATGGTATAAAAATATCCACCTAAATAGAGAAATAATTTAAATTTTAATCACCTTTACTTTAAACACACTTGATTTTACTCCAAATCTTGATAAAATAGATATAGACTTGATTATAATCTATTTTAGAGCCTTATTTATATTTTTTAACTTTGGTATTTATCATTTCAATACTTTATTAATATTTATTAATTTCTTATGTAAATTTTGATCATCATTTTCTAATGGGTGTAATTATTTGAAACTTGTTTTGGTATGGGTTTATCAATCATAACACCTTCTTTAAAACCATAATACAAATAATAATCACATTAAAATAATCTTAAAATAAAAAACGACATCTATTGTCATATGATCATTTATAAAATTTTATTGATATTCTTGGTTAGTAAACTCTAAATTAATCACTAGTTTTTTATTACTTATTCAACTATATTGTATCATTTTAATAATGTGTTTAATATTATTGTTTCTATAATATAAAAAACAAAATTTCAACATTTATAACATATAATACATTTATTTATTATTTAATAATCATCCATGATAAATATTATAATAATAATATTATACCATTCAAGTTGGTTGTTAAACCAACCCAAAAGTGAACATATTATAATGAATGTTTGAGAGACAATATGTAGTTATATTATTATAAAATAATTATTATAGAATTATAATGATTTTTCAAAATATTTTATTACAAAGATAAATTTGATCAATGTAAGTTGAGTGTGTGAAGATAAAAAAAGAGATATGAACTCATCATTTATTATAACAAAATAACTTATTTACTTAATGAACAATTTTGTAATAAAGAATTTCGGAATAATTATCATGATAAAAGGAATTAAAACATGATATAGGATTTTAATGGAATATATTAGAAATATATGGGAAAGGAAAAAAAATTAGAGATGTGGTTTTTAATAGGCGTATGAGGGGCAGTTTATAGATGATTTTAGGTTCCATATTTTCAAATTCACATTTCTAAAAGAGTTATTTAAGTAAATTTGAAGGGAGTGATACCCAAAAATAGAAAAAATATATATTTTAATTGAATTAATTATACAAAAAATATGAAAATAATTTAAAATTATGTTTAAAATATTGGAAAAATCATTTTTATCATATTCCCCATTTTCACTGTTTTCTGACAAATTTGGTTTTTCTACCAAGTTAATTACTATTTTCCCAATAATTAAAATAACACTATTAACAATTTTAAATATATTTATTTTTATATAATCCATTTTTATTAAATTTTAACTCTAAATATTAGAATTTTTTTTAATAAAATTAATATATATATATATTGAATTTTATTAAAACAAAACTATTTCTTTGTCAATGATTGAATAATTTTCTTCTTATATATTAATAGTTATTTAATATATGTAAATTATTTATTTTTCACATATAAATAAAAAATAATTATTAATTTAATAATAATATTATTAACAAATTTCTATTTTTAAATAAGTTATCTTGTTCATAATTCCATTTTTATAATATATTAAAATATTCTAAAAAATTCATACGTGATATCTACATAATCCCAAAGGGTTTGATAATAATTGATGGTGGTCAGAAGTGGTCGTACAACATGCATGGATCCTATAGGGATCTCTATGACCGAAAAATTTTCTTGTAGAATATTTTTCTCAAATTGAAGTTATTGATGATTATTAATGGATTGGTCAAGGGATACACTAAAGATTCTACCTCACTTCTAATATAAAAAAACGATCCTCATATATATGGGTTATACTACATGATGTCATAGCTTCTCCCCTTATAAAAAAGTTACTCAAAATTAATACTTCAATTTATACTCATTAAGTCAAGGGTGATATTAAACTTGTATCACATCACAATGCACTATTGTAGTATATAATTCTTTTAAAACAACCACATAACAGAATATATTATCTTATCAAACGATTCAAAAAATGGTTTTTTAAATACCCTACCTACATATATAATCAATGACTATATATACCCAAATATCATGTTACTTTCACATTATTATATTATATGCCTATATAAAATGTTACATAATTCTTTTAAATATTGTCACACCCCATCTCGATTTACTATGAATTGTAACTGGACCATTCCACCGTGTCGTCTTAGAATTTCTTCCCCATATTCCAAATACTACAAACGATAAGTATAAGTATATTAATGAATAATGGGGATAATATACCCCAATAGCAATGTGTGCAATAAAAATAAAATAAAAAAAACCTAAACTATCAATAAAACATCCATAAGAGTATGAAAAATAAATAACAAAATCAATAATGAAATTAGAATCTATATATGAATAGATTATTCATGATCACATAAAATAATAATCAACTATTGGGGTGATCAAATATAAAATTAAAACATTAAATAAATATATGGATCAACTATAACTCCATGCCACACCTCATCCTGGTCTCCAACCAACACCATGCTTCCACTCTAGAAAATTAGTATCATTATGCCTCTATAAAATAGGTTCCTATAACTATAAGAGTATCTTCTCAGGTACCCAAGTGAAATGGTAGCCGGAGTAGGTTGTGATAATATAAATCGGTATTCCCCCTCTAAAGATGTCTTTTACTAATCAGTAATGTAATGTTATGTACATGACACATGCTAAATTGTAAATAATAAATAAACATCAAAACATATAAAATAAATTCCACCAATAGTAATTGATTATAGATGAATCCAGAATTCTTCTAGTAATGTCATGGGGACTGTGTGAACTGCAATATCTGAACTTCCCTAAGGGAATACAGATTTGACTAATGTAAATCCTAATAATCATTGTCTATCATTGGGGTTTTTACCCTGATCAAACATACTTTCTCCTGCTAGTATTGGCATGAACATCACCTTAGGGTGTTATCTATAGACACCTTAAAGATATAACTCTCACATATCAACCAGGATGAGTATAAAACCATAGAGAGTCACCAGGAATCTCTCATCCACAATCCCTCAGGTTGAACCCCACATCAGTACCTGACTGTTCATAATGTTTGGATCATATATAATTCTTTAGAGGGGATATCCGAGAAAATACCATTTATCCGTATGTGTCTAACTAATGGTTTAAATAAGAGATTAAATATAATATCCTCTTATATTTCATGGTCAGTGTCATATATATCTAATGACATGTATCTTATCAATTATACAATATCGTGTGAGTCAAACCTATCATAGTGATTAAACTATGTATTGATCAAGGGGGATCAAATTGTCACCCTTAGGATGTTTAATATACGTTCTCAAGGATTTACACAGACTTGGTTCATCATACCTCCATTCAAGTCCAAGGAGTCCAAGGAATTCGCAATGGTCAAATGGTGTCGCCATGTGAATCTTGGGCTCCTACGTAATTTACAATGGTCTCACTATGTCGATGGAATCTCAAGATCCCTGAGCATTCTTATAAACACGCTATCTCGTTGATCTGATGATGAATCCTAGGTATCATTTCTATCTATCCTTTACCACATCATTCATATATATTGGATGTTTTTCAGACTATCTGTCCATTATTAAAATATTGTCATACCAAATCTTAGATATTTTAGGCATCTCACGGTCACATCCATCTCAAAAGGCTATTCTCAAGAAATCCTGGAAATCACCAAAATGTAAATCCTAGGGAGTTATTCCCAAGTATCATAGGAAATTAAATATTATAACTAATAATAAAATTAAAATATATCAAGGTTTGATATAATTACTACTCCTAAAACATTTTTTAACAACACCTTAGGATCAACTATTCAGTACAGTTTCAAAGGTGATACCCACTACAATATAAACCCAATCCGTGCACACCCACTCAGGTTTGGTTTGTAATTAGGGACCCCAATGGGTCCCCTAGTTCATTAGATAAAATCATAATCCATATAGGGGTCCTTAGGTCATAATAAGTCATTGGGGTATAACACATCTCATAGAGAATTCAACAATCCTCAATCTATTCAAATATATTTCATGACCGCATGGTCCTCAAAGGGTATCTTGTGAATGTAAACATCCTATGAAAATGTATGATGGACCAAATAAATATACATGTAAAACTAGTTCTTTCTTCTAATAAAAACTACTAATGCTACCAACAATCTATGCTACAACCCATAAGGGCCAATTGGTACGAACTCATCACCTTCCTCTACCTAGAATTCAAAGGGAACCTATACTAGGGCAACTAGATTATTATTCATTTAGTTTCAAATAATTACACCCATATCAAGGGTTATATATATTTTTGGTCTGTGATTAGTCAATGCCACATCCATTGATAAGTGAGGCCTAATGATAGTTATTAAGGTACAACATGGACTTAACAATTTGTTCTATTCTAAACATATAAATTAAATGGAAAAACTAATTAATCAATAAAAAATTAAATTTAAATTGGACAACAACCTTAATAGATTTACCACTCATCCCCTAAATCCAAAAAAATGAATAAAATCTATTGGGATAGTATGATTACATCCTACTGTCATTGAATCATAAACACTTTTTTAAAAGTAGACCGAAATCTCTATTAAGCCCTATCTAACCTCCTAAAATTGCATCCAATTTTCATGAGAACCAAACTAATTCTCAAAATTGTTTAATTATTTAATTAAAACCATTGAAGAAAATTTATAAAAATTTCTTCGGGTTCTTATAATTTTTTTATACTCCACAGGAATCCAATGATTTCAACTCCCTTGAGAAACATGGTATTATTTTCCCCAGGAACACACTTGAACACCACTGTGCACCAAATCATTTTCAACATTAGGTTGATGTCAGATTCTAAGAGGGGGAGGAACAAATAAATCACATACATCAAAAAATATATTTTTTTAGGATACCTAGGTGATCAAATAAAATACCCTACTATATCCAATGATCACACTCATGGGCATCAAATAATGTATGGGTCCTTAGTCGTATAACTTCAAGTTTGTCCCACTAATTCTTGGGGAAATCCAAGGAATAAATCATAAGGGATAAAATAGTCTCACTCATGATGTACAACATCTATAATATATGATATATTCCACCCAAAATTTTATTTTCCTTAAAATGTGTGGGGTTTAAGGAAATTTCAATGGTATGATGATATCTCTATTCAAATCTGTGGATCCTTATGGATTCTCAATGGTCTCTCTATGTAATAGGAATATGATACTCCAAGAGAATTTTTATGCTCACACTATCTCATAGATTTGATGTTATATCCTAGGTACCACCTCTAAGAATCCATGAATACATCAAACATACACACTAGATGATAATTAAACAAGGCATCCACCCTAATAATACAAGCACAATGGATGATAGAAATTAAACTAATCTCAGTATCTCATATATCAGAAAAGGTGATTCCCAATATTCCCCATATATAAAAACAATGTCATAACATATAGAAGATTACAAGGAATCATTGGAAATAACATATCATAATCAAAAAATAATTAAAACATGTCAAGGGTTAGTCATGAAAATATGGTTTATACCACTATTCACATCTTCTGAGGAACAATGGTTCATTATAGGTTCTAAGGTGACACCTACTACCATATGGGCCTAATCCCCAGAACACTCACTTCGGTTCAGTCAGTCATCATGTCACCCAATGGGGTCTCCTAGGTCATTACATAAGAGAAAAATATTACCATGTTTCATTTGGTCACAATATTTTCCATCAGCATAACCCATCTCACAAAGGATGCCATGATCCTTGGTGTTTTCATAGACATAGCACATATTTAAGGGCCTCAAAATGTAAGTCTGAAATGAAATCCCCTATGAAAATAGATTAGAAAATGCATAAATATCCAGGGATAACTAGGTTATTCCTCTCATCCAAACCTGTTATTCTACTACCGATAAGGCCCAAAGAGTATTAAATCATCACCTTCCTCCAAAATAGAGGTCTAAGGGATCCTAAACTAGTGCCTTTAAACTAAATTTTACTTATAATTATTTAATTTTACCCTCATAATAAGCATTAACATTCTAGGGTAGTCAATAGTTAAGCTCTAAACCTTGGATGGTTGAGGTAAAAGGATATTGCACAATACCTAATGTGGCCTTAACACATTAGTATATTATAGGAATATCAATGTAATTTAAATAATTAATTAATCATTAAAAAATTGTATTGAATGTGATAAATCCCTTGGTGGTGTGACCATATTTCCCATGTATAAGAAAACATAAAATCTATAATGCTGGTATGAGTACCACCTAACTCAATTGAAACATCTTCTATATTTTAATCTATAGGTTGAATTCTCTACTAGGGAATGTCCAACCTCTTCCAATACATTCTAACCATCCTGAGCTCCAAAGTCACACCACAAATTAATTAGTTAATTAATTAAAAAAATTAAAACCAATTTAATCGTTTTTTTAATTTTCATAATCACTATAAAATCATATGAATCCAATGCTTGTCACCTTTTTAAGAAATGAGGTGTCATCCACCCCCATTACAACAGAAAACCCATAATATTTTAAATATAATATATACACTACAAAAAAAATCAGAAATTAAATCAATTTAAGGAAAACACCTTATGAAACTCACCATGATGACATACCTCTTCAAAATAGAAAATTACTACATGTGGACAACATCTCAAGATGTCATCTTCTTTAGAATAATGAAAGTCCCATAATGCTAATATTATTCCATTATGCTATGGTGGAATTATCTTTCAGAACACTAGTGAAAGAATAAGAAATCAAAAGATAATAATGTGGTAGAAATTAAAGGGCCACGGTAGATGGAGACATAGCACATAACAACATAAAAAATAAACAAATAAAACCCCTTAGTTAAGGGATAAGGAGGAAAATTAGGACGAGTCCCTCATAGGTGATACATTAATATATATAAGAGAGGATGTGTTTCCCCTCTAAAAATATAACAGGGAAAATAGAATTTCCCCCCCATTAGATCCCACTAACTAGTAAAAATTAAATTTTTATATGTTAATGGGATATTCTAATTCGGGTATGTGTAATAAAAATAAAAATTCCACTGCTCGAATAGAAAATGTAATTGATCATCTTCCTATATTATTAACCTCATGTTTGAGGGTAAGAGTAATAAAATAATGCAATGCATGTATCTATAATAATATAAAAACTAGAGTAGAATATACATTCATTATACTTATATGAAACATTACTTCCCTAAATTATTTGGAATCTTCCAACTATATACTATAAAATGGGACACTAGCCATTGTAAAAATTGATAGTTATAGAAAAATTGACCATTGAAAAATGTTTTAACCATGTTTAGTTAAATTATGACCCCTATTATTGTAGAAATATCAGTTTATTCATAATTCATGGTGAATCATGGAAATATTTAATTATCAATGGTTGGTACCATGGATAAACTATTTTGAATATGGTCATCAGTCTTGTTAATAATGTTTATATGTTTGGTTTGTCACTCTAACTTTAGTGGACACATTTAGCATTAGTGGTCACAGAATCATACATGTATCCATGGCTAGCATGCTGATATTAGCCACTTATATGAAAAAGTGAAATTATATCCACAATCTAAAAATAGTCACATTAATCAAAATAAATATATTCATCCCATTAATTTACAAAATATTATAAATAAATACATGTAATAAAGTTATCTATAATTTCATGTGCACTTTTTAAGTTTATCACTGTATAATTATAAAGAACACACGTAGTTTCTTCATGAATCATCATTCACAGATTTATTGTTGAAACAATTAATACTATCTATATAATGAAAATTACCCCCACCAGTATCAATAACCCCACTGAATTCACCATCAAATGATTTTTCATGATATATTACAAAACCACTAACAATATTATCCCTAAAAACTTAAACATTTGACATTCTATATTCTCCCTCATCATCAGAATCTAAATAAGAAATTATTATTGTGTAAGATGAATTATCAGGATATCTTTACGTGGTCATCAAATAGGAACAGGCTATTTTTACAATCTTAAGTGGTTGGGAAGAACACATTGTCAATATTTCATTGAAAAACTATTCATTCAATATCTTTTAACAATGTTGAGTCTATTTTTTAGAACTATGAATTTTTTTTGTTAGAAACACTCCTCCTCTCTTATTTAAATATATAGGTAGAGGGACGTGAAAATGCACTATTAGAAGGCCAATGTCAACATTTTACAATCTTATTTCTATGTTATATGCAAACCTGACTATCTAGTTCAACACAAGCTTCTGAAAAAAAAGATCATTTCGATCGAAAATATCCTGTTTTCTTTTTGAAATGGTTCCAAGAGAAATTTATTGAGAAAATTATCTCAATAATTATAATTATATAAAATATTTATGTATATATTACAAAATATATATAATAAAAACCCAAATCCAATATTATCATGAGTATAACTATTGACTACACTTTAGTAAATTTTTCAATTCACGAATAAAACAATATAGATCAATGGATGATGCCTTCAAATTTAGTGTATGTCTCTATAAAAAATTATGAAAAACAAACAGAATTCAACAATGTAACCAAAATCAATTCTCATAACCTAGAATTGAGAATATATTTAGGATAAAAAATATAATTTATATCATTTTAAACAAAAAAAAAATTCATATTATCTCGTTTAAAAAAATATTTAGGTAGAATGTTATATCTGAATCCATTTTAGACATTTCAAAATAAAAAATGACATTTTAATAGTTTTTTCACATTCCAATATTAATCCAATTCATAAAAACACTTTAAAATATAATGATCATTAAAAATGATTTAATGTCGTAAAAGAAAATATCATCTATAGTTAAAATCTAATTGTATCACCATATTGCTAAAAATATTTTTTATATTATATAAATAAGTCAAATCATAGAAAATTCTTGGAAATTTATCTTAATTTTCATTATGATTAGTTATTATATAAACTAAAATTTTGATAACATATAAATAATTAAATGGTATCCTTGTGATTAAAATAAAACATCCATGATGATAAAAGAGGAATCTATTGAAAACTATTGTTTTATTTTTCTTAAGAGTCATCGTGATTTGTAATCGATGTGCATCCATGCGTGTGAATATATATTAAAGCTATTTTACATTTTTCTTTAAGAAATAAATAGTGATTTTTAAAGATATATATTAACAATTTTTAGTTTATCCATATTATATTAATTATTTTAAAATAACAACATTACTAATTATAAAAATATCTATTATGTTAAAAAATAATTATTTATGTACATAATCATTTTTTCGTGTTGCGAAATTGAATAATAATTAAAAACTATTATACCCTTTGGATTGATACATATTCTAACATTACAAACTCAATAAAAATAATTCTTTTTTGATATACATATTTCTCATAGTTCTAATAATATATCTGTCATTTTATTCATTCTTTAAAATATATTTTATCATTTAAATTTAGAAAAATATTTTATATTATTTTATAAATCATTAAATTTTAGTTCTAGAAAAATAATATTTACCCATATATCAATCAACAAACTATTAACTATTTAAACTCTAACCTCTATATGTAGTATTCCTTAAATGTGAATAATATTACTATGTATAGAAAATTTTTCCAAAACAAATTTGTGTCCTTTCAAATTATTTACAAAAATTTTAATTTTATCATTGTAATCAATAGTAATATTCAATTTTTAAATTTAAAATATCATGTATCTTTGTGTGACCTCGATATGTGCTAGTTGAGACAGATTTTCATTGAAAATACTATTAAACATAATAATATATTATAGATTAACCTCCATTTTTATTATTACATTATAAACACATACCATTAGCAATATGATCTAAGGTACCTTGATAAAAAGAGTCATAACATGGTACAGTAAAATAATCTTATGTAATAGTTAGTGGGATAATAACTACCAGGGTAATCTATATAAATGACCACAAATAAGAAAGTGGTAAATAGATGAAACATGGTAGAATTATTTTTACATATCAAGGTGGATACCCATATTATGGTAGAATAAATAGAGGTGCAATATCCTATATAGTAGATTGTGGATATAGATAATGTAAAATTATAGGAGTGTTATGACTAGTTCTTTTCATGTTTATATGTGGGGGAGTATATATAATAATATCGGTAATTATATAGTACTGAATTTATGGTGGAGATATTTTTGGCTGATGATTCCCTAATGACATGAGTGATGGAAAATGATGATTACCTATGTAAATACCAACCTCTTTTTAATATTTTAATATTTTGGGGAATTTTATTAAGGATATATGGGGTTCATTTTCAGAACTGTGGTTGATATCATAATTCTATGTGTTGGTATACCTTTAGTAGATGTGTTTTTTATATTGAATGAAGTATTGATATGAGTCTAGGCTTATGGGTAGGTTGTGGATAAATTTAAAAGTGGATATATGAATATACCATGGAGAATCCATGTGGGTTGTGGTGTGATGGACTGTGTTATAGGATTACCATGTAATAGCCAAGTGGGGCTATACAGTTGAGATTGTTTGGTATTTTGGTTGGGAATGGAACCGATTATTTTTTCCTATATTAAATAGCCAAGGGGAAGCACCATGGTAAATTTGTGATTATCACTATGATGGACCCTAAGGAGTACCAGATCATTGATCTCACATTGGTGGATGGATAAATGACCAGGTAGATTTGTGTGGTTCCAAGATTTAGTGTGAGGTTCTTGTGGATTATCCCTGTTAAAAATTACTGAGATAACACGATTAAGTTAATATTATCAGAAATTTTATACTATAATTTTTTGTTATTAATCCCACTATAATGTTATTTTATAGAAAAATTTTATATTTTTAGGTTTTAGTTGTATATTAAGCTTAATATAAAAATTTTCTAATTTTGGATTTTAACTATTTTTAATCAATTTTTATTACATCCATAATAGTATATACACCAAAATATATTACAAAATATATTTTTTTATAATTCCAAAAAAATTTGCCTTAATTTAATTCATCATGACCTAATTCTCAATCCATCGTTTCAATGCCCAATACTATCTCACCAAATATGAGTCAAAATCAGTTCGCAGATTTAGATACCTATGAATGTGGTCTGATATCTCAAATAGGACTGGATAGATGACGCTAAAATTACACAATGAAATATAGAACATTTGGTGGAACATTATAATTAAATATGTAAATGCCTAAATCCACCACATTAAATGTCATAAATATATGGGATGTTGTAGCCTAAAATTCAAATAGACAACTAAATAGAATAAATTTCTAGGATTAAAATAGAAATAACTTCATAATAAAATTTAAAATTAGGATAAAATACTATGTGTTCATGTTAAATATAAATAATAAAATCATTACCAAAGAACTAATTCCCAAATTCATTATTTTATTTAGACAATTATTCTACAAATTTTTTCAAACATATTTTGTAGCCTAAATTTTTCATTTTTTTCTATAAATATTCACCACATCTCCCATACTAATGGATTTCCATTTTAAATGTGATAAGATAGATTATATATTATTTAACATTGTTTTATAATTTCATAATATATTAATTTATCACTTTTATTCTCCCTTCTTTTTATATTGTTTTATATTTTGTGTTTCCCCTATAGAGCTTATTTTATCTCCATGTTATTGAAGAACTAACCCTCATCATTTTTCAAGGAGAGATTTTGCGGTGTTTTTTTTTATTATGATTAAATTTTTATTGTATTTTATTATATTATTTTATAGTTTTTAAAGTTATTGTGGTGAACATTCTCCCAACATTCACTACTTTTTTTGTTTCCTCATCCATTCAATGTTTTCTCGTTTTTATCTATGTCACTTAATCAGGGGAGTTTGTATTAGGTATTTATGTGTAAGAGATTACTATTAGATGCATATGTATCTTTTTAGGGTAGTACCATATGAATGAGAGGTTGTAGAGTGATAATTTTTTATCTATGTATTGATTTATATATTGAGAAATATATTTTGATTAAAAATGATAACATCAATATAAACCCTTGTGAGAAAAGAGATTCTTCTGATGACATCACTGTGTATTTCTATAAATAGTATATATAGATACAATTATATTTTATATATTTTATAATAAACCCTTAACCAAATTTTTTAATTCTGTAGTTTAATAATAGTTAGAATATTAATATTGACAATAGTAAGACATTGAATATGAGTGGCATCCTCAAGATCGAACTATGTTTTTAACACTGTTGTAAAATATTATGAGAATATTAATTTAATTAATTATTATTAGTTAAAAATCAATTTAACAATTTGTCATTGTTGTATCATTTTTTATATTTTTTTTAAATTTTCAGCTAACTGGTGAAAATGTTCTAATTGTATAACTTAAAAGATTTTTTTATCACTTCTATATTTTGATAATAACATTGAATATAAGGATCCAATTGTAGAAATTTTTTTCTAGATCTTTTAATTTTATATTTAATATGTTCCAAATAAATCAAGTATTTAATCAACCATTTGTATTCCCAGAAAATAAATCAATTTTAATTTTTTTACAAAATTGAGACTCCCTATGTAAATGAGTTATAACTGAACCTATAGGTGTCCCAATTATTTTATTCCATCAATAAAAGAAATAAAACTCAATCCCTCATCCTTAAATTATATACTAAGATTAAATATTCTCATTAATATAATCATTGGGTGTAAATATAGGGGGAAAGATGAAGATACACCACTAACAAAAAAATTTAACATATTTAATTAGTTTATAGCCTTTCACCGTGTTCCGAAATACCCATAAATTTTTTTGAAGAAATAAAAATCACAAGTGAAAAATCATCTTGAATGATATTTTCAAATATTCCTTAGGAAAGAAGATAAAAATCGATCAATATTCCATACTACATAAATTGGAAAGAACATTTTCTACCCCTTTTCATATATATTTTAAATCCACATCCATTTTCTATGATTATTAGATTCTGGTAGTTTGCTATGATGGAAAGGATGGGATAGAGAAGGGGAATATTTAATGAATTAAAAATTAAATTAATATATAAACTCTATCTAATATTGGGATTTAAGGATCCAAATGAATTTCAATTTTGAGTTTTTTCTTTAAACTATAATCTATTTCCAATGGAATTTTTTTGCAAAACAATTGTCTGATTTAATGATGTAAATTTTTTCTTATTATCAAATTATTATATTTTGACCAATATTTTATCAACTTATTATTTTAAAATAGTTCTCTTGTTTTTTAAATTTATTTGGGCGAGGTCTCTAAACTTAGAAACACACTATCAATTAATTTATGTTTCTCTGAGGTCTTTGTGTAATATAATAACTTTTATATGTGGATAGAAACACATATTTAAGGTCATTATATGGTTTCTAGTAAATATATAAGTATATATTTTTTACTAATTCCTTGGATAATTTATTTGTAATTCATTTATATGAAATGATGAATGGGTGTCTGAGGCTTGAAGATTGTGTCCACTGGTGTTACATTAGATCATAATTTTCTATCCATATTACCTTCGATTTCTAATCTCTACTGTTAATATATGGTTTTAATAATATTTTGTGTTATAAAACATTTTTTAAATAATTTTATATTACTAAATTTAGTACTAAATTTGAAATTATTTTTTACATTATGAAAATTGAAAACATTACCTACAATCTCAACATTAGGCAAGATCAAGGTCACAACTATGTTGTAATTTTATGGTGAAATTATGGACTGGGGTAACATTAATGAAACATAATTAAAATAAAAAATTGTTTCAAATAAGGGTTTATTATTTTGAGGGACTTTATGAAGCACTACATCCTGGTGATAGGCAACGTGGGATTGTGGGATAACTCATCAAACATTACTCGTGATCTTGATATTATGATGGTCACAGGGTCATGACTCACCTATTTTGGGATAGATCATGGAATCCTCCTCATTTTATAATGTTTCATGGGTAAAGGTTTAATATCAGGTTACAAATTTTTGTACAAGGGTATAGGCCCTCATCAAGGGGCTAGGTGTATTAGGGGTCCCAAGACCCATCCAGGCGGCACACCACATCATGGATCAAGCCTTGGTGCAAGTCGCGGTGTCACCCAATGTAGTTCTAAATATTTAAAAATACCCCATGTACCCCCTATCTATTTTAATACCAATATCCCATCTTCCTCTATCATGCATGTCAATAACAAGTAAAATCTCCTTGTATCATATATTTTTAATACACATTATGTTGTGGTAGATTTTTTACATTCCTCAATGATTCATGTTAATATATCCATTATTCATTCTACATTCATCTCCCTATACTCTTAACCAATTTTTGGTTATCTTGGATAGGTTTTGTAGATGATATATTCTTGTGCATGGTTGAAAAAATTTGATATGATGGGTTTTTTTCTTGTCTTGTATAGAGGATGCCCTAATATAATGAACATGCATTGTGTCTTGTCTTCTCCATATGAAGTTTTCTTGGTATTGAGAAAAATTCAATTAAAATTATTATTTAATTAATGTAATATGTTTTTATTTTTCTCAAGATGGTGTCAAGGGTATTTCATGGACCTCCCACCAGTGGTTCATTGTGGTTTTATTGTAGAGGGATCAATAGGCAAGTTGTGGGGGAATTATTCATTATTGAATTTATTATTAAATTGAAAACTAATTACTAAAATTATTTGTTTAATTATTTAAAAATCATTTAAAATTACTAATTGATTATTTTGTCTTGATTGATGTTCTCAAGTGGGGATATGATCATGGATAATCCTAACAAATATTTGTTAGACAATAATTTAAAATGGAAAAACATTTAAAATGATGTAAATGGTACCTTGATCATTCCCCTATGAAGAATACATTTAATTTATATGAATGTGATATAAGGCCTCCCCACTGAGGTATATTGACCTTTTTAATTAAATGAATTTTAAAATGAAAATAAATGACAATGAATGAGTGGACAACATTCTAAGGGAAACAAATGTTCTTTATAATCTATATTGATGAATCAACCATCAATGTACGAGGAGTTAAATCTATTTTTGTGCCTTATGATATAATGTTTTTAAGGGGTAAGTATTAAATGAATAATTTAATCATATTAGACCCTATTTATGATCCTTAGACACCTTTTAGTAGAGATTCTTGATGGGCATTAATTTTTGTCTCATTTGAAATGATAGAATAATGACAATTCTTATAGCAATACGATAGGAAAAATTGAGCACGAGATATATTTTCCTGTCCTACAATGATGTATGTACCTGGGTTGGTATTCAATTGGAGAAATATTTGTATAGGTTGGGTGTGTGAGGACCAACCTAGTATGACCTTGGTAAAAGTGATGGGAATTATACCATCTCATCAAAGCGATGCTTGTCTTGATTATCCAATGAGGCCCTTGAGGTCGTTTTGTGATTGTGATAATATACAGGGACATAATACCCTCCAAGGGATAATTATTTAATTGAGAGATGGGAATGGAATAACATATCTTATATGGGTGTTTGTGTTAGTGTGTGACCCCGAGGACTATATTTGGTTCTCCATTATGTCATTGAAACTCGAAAGGGGAAACACTGAATTGTGGATAGATTTGATTTGGGTGTCACCTAAGAACATGTATAATTATGTAATCCCATATAGATGTTATGAAAACGATTTGAGAAATTAAAATATGGAATCACAAACCATGGTACATTAAGTTGATTTCCAAGGTGGTTATATGGAATTTAAACATTCTGTATTAATTTTATGTCAATATATTTCATCCTAGAATTGAACCACTAATCTGTATACTATTAGATATATAAGAATTTATCTTTGAATCTTTTTGTTAAAACTGATAGTATATTAATTACTTGGAAAACCCCCTTGAATTTATTTGTGATGGTTATAGATTTATAACCCCTTGGTAAATCTCATTGGATTTATCCTTTAGGTCTATATTTAATTCCTAGGATGTTAGGATTAAGCCTCTAAGCCTGTATGACATTCCTAGACTTTATCCTTGGAAATAGATGTATTAATGACACTTGGCTTGCTAGTAAATTTTCCATGTAATTTGATGTAATCTTAATAATATATAATTTTCTATAGTCATCCACCCAGAAATATTACTTATACAATACACTATTGGAATGCCTATGGTTTTCTCTATGGAATTTGTGATTTCACACAGCATTATACAGTCGTTAAGACAAGTATTGGTAGGAATGGACTTGTAGTGTCATAATGTACACTATTTAACTCGATTAAGTTGGGGTAGTCAATATTGGTTTTGATATAACAACATGATTATTGAAGTTGGTTATTTAATTATTCATCAGATGTTAATTTATTTATTAATACTGAGAATATCATAGGGAGTAAAAATTGTATTACTGGTTATGTTTAAGAAATTTTATGTTGTTACCTATTGTGTTATATAAAACACATCTCAGGTTTCCATGGAACATTATAACCCAACAATATTCTAATGATTTTAGGCCTATAGTGATATATGTGATGGAAATTATTTTTCAGGAAACATAGCTCGGACGGATCTGGATATGTGATATGGTGAAGAACGAGGGAGCCAATTGGGCCTCTATGTTATTATATTCACTTATTTAATTTGTTTATTGAGATCATCCTAGTGGATGATTGTTCATTATAAGTTGGAATGAATGAGAGTTTTAATAACTATAAACATCATCATTGTAATAGTTTTTTTTTATTGTCCAGTTTAATATATCTTCTTTTTATAGGTTTTTTATGTTATTTTTATTTAATTTTATTTTGGATATGGTTTTATAGTCTCCTTATAATAATTCTATAGATCATAGTTCCTAGTGAGAACTATCTAGTGTAGAGAGCGGTTTGTCATAGGTCCCATAATCTATTTGACCAAAACACAAATCAACTATCTAGAGTCAGCACATTACAATGTGATATCAAATATTTTTTTATTACCATTTATGGATATGGTATATAAGGATTAGTAATGTTTTATAACATTTTATAGACCATTAATTTGTGCATCTTGAACACTTTTTCCAATATAAAGAATAGTTTTATAATGATATTGGATTATTATTCTTTATTTGTGATTTTATATTTTAATTTATTCTACCTGGTGTGACTAACTTCTATTTTGGATTTTGGTTTTATTGATTTTTAGCCTTTGGATCATTAGCATGAGGTCGGTATTCATATATCATCATTAAAACGAATTACTCGCATGACATTCAAAAGAATATATATGAAAAATATCATAGATGTTGGGAGATCAATTGTTTAAATTGCCAACAAAAACATATATGGTGTTCCCATATAACATTTCAGTGGAATTATACTCAACTAAAAGTGGAATATTTTTTTAAGGATAGGTCATGTGGATCTATGGTGATATTCCTTTAACAACAATGTGGTCCCTCTATGTAAGGGATATATAGTGATTTGAATAGGTTGTAAAATGAAATCAATAACTTACTAATATAATTTTTTTTATTGTGGTAGTAGTTTTTTAATAAATAGTTTATTTTTTAATGTGTCATCAAAAACCAATATGATGATTTATCTTATAGATTCTTAGTATAATTCAATATAAATGAACCATATGACTAGTATTAATCAACGTAGATTTTTATATAATGATTTCATTATATACATGTGGATGAGATTATTTCCCTCAAGGGGTACTCTAATATGTATATGTCCAGTGAATATTAGTTCTCTAGAAGTATGGTTTATGTGCATGTAATTTCTAATACACATGAATGTAAACCCTAGAGTTGGAGTTTTGGCATGAGAGATTCCTTGAGATTGTTGAAATGTGATAAGAGACGTGGTTTCCTTGAACATTAAAATATATGATAATAGATTTACGAGCTAGGATGGAGTGCATAGTGTCACATGGAAGTGACATGAGAAAGAGGTAATCTATGAATTTTTAACCAGGGTAACCCAATATTAGGTTTATCATGGGATTGTAGAATAACTAGCGATGAGAATCATAACAAGATTCTTTGGGATATGAGAGTGATGCATAAGAGGTGTTATCGAGTATGGAATATAGGAAGAGTGATTCCTTAGATTATGTGAACATTAATGCATGGGTCATGTTATTTACTATGTGGTATAGGCAAGTAAGATGCCATGAATTTTAATAGATAAAGAAACTTGTGTGTTGGTGCATTGGTATCAAGGTTATATTTTGGTGGGATTATTGGTAATATGATTAACAATGAAATTATAAGGTGTGACCCTCAATGAGATAATGTATTTTGATATGATATTGTCACATATGGTAAGGATAGTGTGTGGTTAGATGCTTTTGATTTTGGAATAATTCAAGTTGATAGGTGATCATTCAAATGAACATGGAACATGTTCAATGTTGGATTTAGAATTTTGGTAGTACGTGTTCTTCTGTATATATGTTATACACATACTAGAGGCATGTATTAGGGATTGAGTATAAAGGTATTATTTGGAATGGTAATATTAGAATAATTGTGTCCATAAAATATGTTTATAAGTATGGGTCACTCGAAATAACTCATAGAGTTGGTTATTTTTAGAAAGTATAGTGCATGAATTATTTTCCATGATGTTGGAGATGGGAGTGGTGTCTCTCTATTAACAAAAGTATTACTTGAGATGTATTTAAGGCATGGTTTGATCAACCCATGTTTATTCCTTTATATATATTTCATGGAAGGACTGATGATGGAAAATATTATTGTTTCACTCAATAATTTATATATGAAAGATGTGTAGTGGGAGTGAACTATAGGATTTGGGGGAGGTCGACATTGTAGTTGGAAGTTTTGAGGATTCATAATATAATGTTTCATGTAAGAAATGAATAATGATCTTTTTTTGTTTCAATTTGGTAATCCTATTTGGGAAGGATTTCATGGTCCAAAATTTTTAAGTTGAATAGATAGAGAATGATCTATAGAGGTATGACCCCATGTTGTTTGGTTGTTATGTGTGATGTGACTAGTCATTAAATGATTGAGATATAAAATTTACATTAATTGGTATGAAAATAAATTCTTATATCATCCCTTAAAGAATTCCAAATTTGAAATTAAAATGTAATGTTAGAGGGACTAATGGGATTGGCATCAGGGTCATGATGTTTTGTATTGGATCCGAGCATACATCAGAATAGAGATATATCCTTTCTCATGGGTGGATTTTAATGATGAATTTAATTAGAGAACAAATCAATAAATTAAATTTTAGTCAGGGGTTGTAATTCATTTTGGGTGTTTATATTATCTCAAGACTCATTTGACAATTAATGCATCGAGACCAGGTGATAATATAGTTATTTTTTTAGTGAAATGGAACATTTTGGGAAAACAGGCCTATAGATGGTCTGATTGGTGAATTCATGATACATTGTGTGTATTAAGGGTGAAAGTAAATTTATTGGGTAATTTTATACCTAATAGTAATTTTTCATAAGGTGATTCTTGTGGTGGGGATCATCGTATATTTGAATCTTCTTTGATGGGTTGAGTCTTATGGTAGGGAGAACCATAGAGTTAGGGATGAATTTGTTGCTGGAAACTATTGTTTCACATGATACATTAGAGAAGGTAAGTATTACCTTGGTGTTTTCATTATGGTTAGAAGTTGTGGATAATGTTTAGGTAAATAGTATGCCTCACGTTTTGAGTTCATAGAAGAAGAACATTCAACATTTCGTAGTACAATTGTATGGGATGATTGTAAATTAATGAACTAGATAAATTGATATTAATTTATTTAGAATGTAAATACTTCTTGAGGATGATTGTTTTATGGTTTGGAGTTCATAGAGATAATATCCTTTATGATATGTGAATTTTATAAAAAAATATGAACATTTATGTTCATTTAGGTTTTTTCATTTGAAATCTGGGGTTTGAATCATAATGCTTGGAGTTGGATTATATTGAGTATATTTTTATCTATTTGTATAAAGGATCATATATGAGTTATATTTCTCGGTTAATTAGTATAGAAAGGATGAGAGGGCCTAAATGAATCCTCCATGGTGTAGTAATGAGGACTATGGCATGGTATCATATGGTTAATGAAGTGTATGGAATAGAAAAGGAAGTTGTGATGTAAACTATGTTGTTTTCCTAGGTTCGGTGTGGTGTCAGATATTTAACTGTATATCAATTAAAAAGGAGTCCACACTATAGTTCCCATTTTTAGTTTCAGTAGGGAGAACCACAACTTAGAGATCACTATTGTGGAGGGTGAAAATACTAGGTGGAGAGGTGTGGCACCTAGGATGACTATGTGGCACTTGGGTGAGGTCCCTATAAGAAACATCAAATAGACCATGTTTTGGTTGAGATGTGGTGTATGATTTGATGGACCATGGGGATAAACATTCTATTGTAGTGGTGTTGGGGTGATGGGGGATGACCCTATCTAATAATCCTATTTAGATTCATTTTTTTCTTCTTGTAATGGTGTTCCTCACACATTTTGCGAAAGACAATAGTGATCTCCATGACTTGGAGATTTTGGGTGTGTTAAGGGGGAATACCCAATGAGAAATGGAGGTAAAAGGGGAGAGGAACTGATATTGGGGAAGGGAATTTTTGATTTCCTCGAGCACTACATGGTGAAGAATCACAACATAGTGAAAGACATGTTTCCTACCATGTGACCACATACAACAATTTTAAATTTTATGAAATACCTATTATGTCCCCAATTGATTTTAAAACCCCTGTCCTTTTTCCTCTATTTTCTGTGATTAGATTATTTGATCTCCTTCCATATCTTAACCATTTATTCAACATTAGATTTTAGTGATATTTTTGGCATTATTTGGTGATTCACTGTGAATTATCTATTAATATTCTATTTTTTTATCTATTTTTTGGATTTATAAATAAGGTTTATGTATTGATTTATGGTGGATCATTAGGGAAATCATAAAATATGATGGGTGTTTTTAAAGGATTGGATATAGTATATCCTAAGGCACATATTTCAAGATGTTTCATGTTCTTCCATCAATGATACACCATCATATGAAGTTTTTTAGTATTTATCTTTAATTAAACTAAAGTAGTTATTGTATAAATGTCGAATGTTAGTTATGTTTCCTAATATTTTTTTGTTGTTATTTGATGAACCATTCATGGGTGGTTGGTTTGAACTACCTACGATTTTATTAAATAATTTTTGAGAAAAAATTTCTTCGATATCTTTTGGTATACTCACCAAAAAGTTTAGATGAACTATGATATTATATTGAAATATTATTGTCACATAGCATTATGATTCAAGGATATGGATATGGATAAATTAATTAAGAAAATATACGTTTACCCATGTATAAAATTAATTTTTTTCTCATCAAATAATTATAAATGGAGTATAAAAATAGTTGGAAATATAAGTTTATAATTTCAGAAAAATATTTTTCATGCGCCTAATATATTTTTACCATAATAAATTCAATTGAAAAATATTGGTGAATTTTTTAAGGAAATTTAAATATAAAATAATCAATATATTTTTCAATATTCATATATAATTTTTAATTATGTATAGATTAATAGTAAATAAAATTTTACGGTTAAAATTTATTTTTCTAAAAAATATATAAATAAAATTTTCACACATCATCAATAAAAAATTTATGACATTTATAGTTATTTAATTAGATAATAATGATTACATATTTAAAAATATGTTGTTCAAATTTGCTAAATATGCCCCTTATTTTTTCAATATGAATAGAAATCTTTGGAAAATGTATCACCATAGTAATGGGAAAATCATGTTAATATTGGCAAAAAATAAGGTTTGAGAAAATAATTTCTCATACTAATTATAATTTAATGAATTATATTCTAACTTTATAACCTTTTAATCTAAATTATTCATTTTAATGGACATTAATTAAAAAAATATACATATACACTATTTTAAATAAAGATTGTTATAAAATACAACACTCATTGGTTTTAATATCTCATATGTTTTCACAAAGGGGGAAAATAAATTTATTAGGGGATAAAACTATACAATTTTAGCATAATTTAATTAATTTCATGACATGAATCCATTACTAATATTTATTAATTATACAATAATCATATTTTCTTATGCAACATCGATGCAATATTTCCCAATTTAATAAAAAATATAATAATTGATAATATAAATGGTAAAAATTATACAATATGAATATTTAAAAGTTTCCCATGAATTTTATAGATATAAAAGAAATATTAAATGGGGTTTTAAACATTATATTCGAATACACCTTCTTCTAGATTTACTTATTGTTAAACTAAATTAATAGTGTTAAAAATGGTATGAAAGATATTTTATAATGATTAATATATTATTTATTAATATAAGAATCATAGATTCTTCCAAATTAATTATATATGTTTTCAAAAATAAACTATGGAAATTTTATTGGTCCTTTTTTAATTCATATTAACACTGTTAACCCTTAAATGCTAGAAAACATTAATATTACGACACTTCTCAGAAGGGTTGATGGGTTTTTAAAAATAAATGAGAAGGGTAAAAATGATATCAGAACATGTCCAAATTTTACTAGATGAGAGGATTGAGATTTTTCCCCATCTTATAATTGAATCATATCAATTTTGTGGAATTTGGACATGAAGTTAAATATATTAATTTAATATTTTATAAAATTTCACAAGTGCACATCCCCTCAATTACCAAAGGGAATCATATTTTCCCTTATTAACCATTCATTGAGCCTTCTAGATTGACCAAACTCTATAAATTTACATTCTCCAATTTCTTATACACATCTTGAAGGTTTTATTTCATAAAGACCTACCCTAGACAACCTTATATGATATATAAGAGATTCTTTTCAATGAATAAGTAATCACCTTAATTGATTTCTGTTTTATATGTTTTAATTTAAATCCCCAAAATATGATATTATCATCATTAAATAATAACATTAGTATTTTTAATATACTTAAATATTATTATGATTATTAAAATCCATTATTCATAATCCTTCCCATCAAATGTGTAGTGAATGTATTGGTCGTGCATTTATATGGTTTCCTTCTCCATATTGATATTCAATTAATATCTCATCAACATATTTTTTGAATATGTATTATAATGGTTTTAATTTTTATATATATGATAATTATGACAAAATTATACTACTGTAATGATTATATATTTTCTTCCATCTTACCATCTAATTCTTTGGGAAGCAATAATGTCTCTCATGCATTTTAGTGGACTACCAACTCCATGAAGCGGTGTGATTCATTTGTTAATTATAGTATACATGGATGGTGAGAATGAAGAATTAGATGAATATATATGGTATATATGAAATAATAGTTGTGTTTTAAAGGTGATTTTACATTTCCCTTTATTTCATTCCATATGTTAAAATATGAAAACCACATCCATATGTATGTACGACCAATCATCTCCATATACCCTGTAATTAATTATTCTATACATATTTTCATGGATGAATATATATGAATATACATATATATAATGAAATTATATGATAATTATTACCTGATTAACATTCTGGATTTTAAGGAACCATGATCAATGTAAAATGACAAAACTAAGAAAACGAAAAGTTACATGAAAAATGAAGCAATTGTCACTCAAAACAGTTATTTTAATAAGTAATTTTTAATATAATAATGATATAATGATAAAATTAGATCATGTATGGGTTTACATATATTAGTATGTTTCTTGAATGATATTCCTAATTAAAAATGTGTAATATACATTATTTTCTAAAAATTAATATTTTAGTCAGACCTGAGGTAAGGGGTTTCATGTTATAATCTCATTATATATTTTGATTGTTTATAAATAAGTTATGATTGTAAAAATTGATGATAAAACTATAAATATACTCATAAAATCACATATACTCTTTTTATTATTTAAGAATTCAGGTTTCCGTTTTAATTTCTTCTACTTATATACTCAAAAGAACATAATATGTTTTTAAAGAAAATTAACACCATTTATATCTTCGATCAAAAAACCATTTTCTTCTATATCCATATTTTTTAAAAATATTTTAAATAAGTTTTTTTCTATTATCTTAAAATTATTTAATATAATTTCTTACCATGATATAAATGTTTTTTAATTTTTTTAAGGGAATCTTCCAGAAGTCTTCCAAATAATCTACTTAGTGGATTTTTGGGTAGAAGTGTATAACTAAATATTTTTTATTTTTATAGTATAAAAAGAATATCTAGCCATAATGACCACTCAAAATATTGAATCTTATTTTCAAAAATTCCAAGGTTATCTTCAAAAAAATATTTCCTAGTAATATTTTGGATACTTTTATATTTTTATTAATTGAGTTAAAATTGAATGGTTGTTTTCCTCTAGAATATTTTAATGATATCTGATCCATTAATGAAATCAAACATCAATTATTCTTATGGTTTACTAGAAATATAAACAAAATATATCATTATTATTAATTTTCTATATGAATTATGGTTATGATGAAATTATATTTATGAAACTCATTCCTTTTCAATGGGATATGTTATGTTGAAATGTTTATGAAACCCATTTCATTTAATGGGTTGTGATATTATGAATGGGTTATGATCATGTGGCACATATATATAAGAATTTAAATATGTTATGTGTGGGTCGTTTATCTCCCTCAAATAACTTAGGTAAGGATATATACCTCATAGAAAAATAATACTTGATTGGGGAGTGACCAATTTTTAATAAGGAACACTTTACACTATGATAATCATGGGAGTGAACTATAACTATTAAGATGGTTTAAGGATTGATACAATTAAAGAATGATAGTTTTGGGAAAGTTCCTCAGCTCTTAATGAAATTATTTTTTTTATACATATTTAATAGTTTCATTTATAATTCCTATATTATGATCTAATAGATTATGTTCTTTTTTCTTTTATGATTCATGTATTAGGAAATGGAATGATTTATTCCATGACTTAATATTATTATATATGATATATAGGGTATGTTTTTCAAATGTTATGATCTTATTCTCATACCAATTTTCTTATGTTATTTATATATTATAATCAACATCCACCTTGATTAGGTTTACTGATCTTCTAATCTCAGCATTTATAATGTTTCCTTTCTCAGTCTATAAATAATGGTTTTATGTATTATATCTGTAAGTACTGTGAATATATGAAATATCTATGTATGAGGTGATGTATAACTATTATAAACATATTTTTATGATTATTTTATTCCAATGAAACTAATATTATATTATTCTAGTTTTTTTCATTATTTTATATACATAATATTCATCAACATATATATATTATCAATGTATGAAATTTTTTGGTCACTATTGTAGTTATGAGTTCATCATTTAGTTAGTCTATAGAAACATGGATGAAAAAAAAAAATTGAGAACCCTGGGGATAATACTATCTATAAAAAATCCTTATGTTTTGGTAATGATCAGGAATGACCTAGATTAAAACATTGTTTTCAAAGATGAAGTGTTCCAAATTTAGCCATCTTTCAAATGATTTCTCATGACTGTGTGGTTCCTTACTCTGATTATTTTTACATAAACAAGGATTTTTATTTTACTCAATAGTTGTTACCCTTATTAATATTGTTAATAAAGAATGTGATAGACAATGTATAGTGACCCAATCTAGACGTACATGGATATAACATATTTTAGATTAGTATTAATTACATTTTAAAAACTCATGCCTGTTGACCATAATTTTTTAGTGCCTTTGGAGACATTTCTAACCTGGTGAATGTTCTTCAAAATCTCCCAGGATTCTCTTCCACTTAGTACACATACCCAATCAATTCTTTATAAGCCAAGGAAAATAATAAAAAAAGGGGCTGAGCTCAGAAGCATGGTAAGAGTATAAAAAGGGAATATGTTGGAATATCACTAGAATAAGTGTATGAGAACATGATCGTGAATATATAAGATCATACCCTACATAAAAAATTATAAGGTAATAAATATTGGGAGTTTATAGGACATGAATCATAACGAAATCGAAGAACATAATAAATGGGATCATAACACTAACATAAACCATGAAATTATGGCATACACATAATATTTTAACATTGGGAACATGTACGGATAGTAACAGGTTCACTCATTAAATAATGGACCAAAAATCCGGCCTCTGCATAAACATATGGACATGAAAACTAGGACTACTCTTAAAATTGTGGACATGAAAACCGGGGCAATGCATAAAATTGTGACCATGAAATCAAGTTCATGGATTACATATATACATCATGAGTTATCTATCATTATCCATTGCATTAGAGAGAGATATAGGTCACACCCATCACATTATTAAATCATTCATATGTGATCCACAAAATCAAAAATCATCGATAAAATCATAACCCAAGGAATAATATGGGGTTTTTACACATCATTCCATCATAAAATAATTCATGAAAGATAATGTCACCACCCGTCCTCAGGGCCCATTCCATGACTACACCGAGCCTGCCTTCCATAGGCCAGGGGCTAGTGACTAGCACTAAAGGCGTAAATCCCAAAGATGGGAAGGAATTTCCTTTATGAAAGTAAGAAAAAACAGCAGAGTACACAACAGGAAGTAAACACTAAGTGAATACTGTATACAAAAAGTAGTGTTGAATGTAAAGGTATCGGAAATACAATCTCAACAGTAAAGTACATGTACAATGGAAAAAAATTACATCTGAATAAGGTACAATAGCTTAAAAGGGAATCTTTAGGAATGTCCGCCGAGTATCCTACCTGAAGGGTAGGTACAAATGTGCATCTAAGAACTCCATGTCTATCAGTCTGCTCTCTGTAACCTCCCACCGTAGGGTCCTCCTCCGGGTACTATCTAGTCCTAGATCGATTTCTTCCTCCGTCAACGTTGTCTGTCGTCTGCATCCAACACAACGAGGTGCGGGCATAGCCCGTGCAAGGGTGAGTATAAAGATACTCAGTAGGGACCCCGAGACCTCTAATTTCTCCCAGAATCCACAAAGGATATTCCAAAGAATAAATACACAAACACGAAGTGTCAACCAACTCTACATAGGTATATGCCCATATATATACCTAAGTTATCAATCTCAGTTCATCTCCAACTCTCAATCCCAAGCACAACCGAGTCCACATAGGAATGTATGTCAATCACATCGACGATAATGAGTGTAAGTCAATACTCAACTCACAGAGGTATACATCCTTAGTATAGCGATAGAGATGTTCATATGTAGTCACGGGTTTATCTAAGCTATCAGACCCACATAGGATAGATGACCAGCTAAGCTGTCAGACCCACACAGGATACAAGACCAGCTACTCTGTCAAACCCACACATTATAAAAGTATAGTGGTCTATACTGCCAGACCCACACAGGATACAATAACGGTAGTCATCTCTATCGAACCCATGGATGATTCCAGTACAGTAGTCGACTTCGTCGAATGCATGAAGGATTCCAGAACGGTAGTCATCACTGTCGAACCAACAGAGGATTCCAGTACTGCTATCGACACTGTCACAGCTAGTTCTAGGGTTCCCGCAAACAGACTGCTCGATACCGGGGGGATCCTCTCCTCGATAAATGGGTGTTGATACATCAACTATCATGAAGCCTAGAGATGACGTATCCCAATGCTCCTTCTCATCCGAAGGATCCCAACACAATAGAGGGCGCATAAATCGGACGCCTGATCTGGGAGTTATTGGCTTTTTCGGTCCAGGGGCCCGGTTGGAATTATGCATGTTCCAATCCCTGTCATTTTCTAACATTGTCAAGAACTCACTTAGAGTATTGCAGAAGGACCACCTCATCGTAAGGGTCATAGTTCCATAGACGGAGAGTCGATCAGATGCACGATCAAGAAATTATTTGCATTTAAGTGAAATAGGCCTAGCCCATCATGCCCGGTGGGCTGCAGGGTCGGCCCGTCCAACCTCAGAGGGTCCAAACAGGCTAAGGGGTTGTCCAGGATCAGTGGGGCATGGCCCAGACCGATGGGGCAGGACCCGGCCCAGTGGTGTGGCCCGGCCCACGGCCGACCGAGTGGATCGGGGGTGCGGCCCCCGGTTCGCTGAAATTAAGGCGCCGAGCGGCCTGTGGTTGCCGGCCGGTCTTCCCAGCGTGAGCGGCCTGTGGTTGCCGGCCGTCGATCCTCCGAGCGCGGCGCCCATGGGCGCCGCAGCTCCTTCTAACCGACCGGCTGACAAGCCTTCTGGTTCATCCATCGAAGCGACCCATGGTGTGTGGGCCACGGTTCAACACAGCGCGGCACCTTAGCGGTTCCACTATTCTCCAGTCCATTCGGCTATGTCCTGACGGATCGGTTCGTCTACCGAGTGGCCCGCGGATGCGAGCTACAGTTTCCACCACATGGCCATTGCGCGGACACCGCCTCCGGTCACCGCCGCCTCCCTTCGATGTCGCCTTTGGACGCCACCACCTCCAGTTTCCGCCACCAAAATATTCAAGAACCATCAGAGAGTTGTCAAGCGATGTTCTTTCAGCCCGTGCCCTCCACAATAGGTGATATCAATTTGCCGAAGACAATACAATCATTCACCATGGATGGAATATAATTTCATTCACATAAAATTATATCAAACCCCTTAACTTAATTCTGAAGCCCGCTTGTCCATATTGTGGGAAGAGGATCAGAAGTCGACATCTATTCGGTAACGTTGGTGTGTGTCAAAGGAAGAGGCATAGTTGATATTTACTCACAGACATCGTCTCCTTCATTTACTTGGAGGGAGAAGAATAATGAAAAAATTCTTCATGAGTGTCACCTCATGTTCTCGCATCAGTCGTCCAGAGGATATCGTTCATCATGTTCCTCGTTGGTGTGGGATGAAGCTCTCCTCCAATTCTCCAAAGGATCCACCACCAAAAATTTTCCAAGCAAAGATAATATTAAGGCACCCCAATTTTAATTGAATTTCAATGAAATTAAATTTGATTCAAAAAGGTTCCAATTATTTAATGAAATTAATTAGATAGGTTTTCACGTTCAATGGGTGGGAGGTGGATAGGCTCTACCATAATAAATAAGAGGTGTTTTCAAATTAAATAAAGTGGTGTTAATGTGGAGTTTAAGGGGATTTGAATGGATAAGGGATTGTGTGGGCCCCACAACACATTATCCTCTCATTGGAGGTTATGTGGGTGTGGTCCCCTCCTCTAACATCCTCTGGTAGAAAATAACCACCACCAAATAATAACATTGTGTACAACAATTTTATTTAATTTAATATAAATCCCCAAAATTAAATTCTACTCCCGATCAGACGCAACTATGGTAAAGGTCCCCTTAAGAAATACTGGCGTTGTGAGTTAATCGGTGCCCTTATATTTCAATTCCGAGCACCATTTCAAAAGATAGAAAAACATGCATGTTCGTTTCCTGAATGTACCCGAAAAAACATTAGAAATTGATTCTAGGCACACCAGGCCTCTGAATCAGGCGCCGTCAGAAACTACAGAATCGTAACATTCCAACAAATTTAAGAAAAAAATTCCATGAAAATTACAGGTCTTTACATTACCTCCACCTCGAGGATTTATGTCCCCGTAAAGGTACAACACACACTAGAGGAACAAATGTGGGTACTGAGAATGCATCTGAGCCTCCTTCTCCCAAGTGCTCTCCTGGAGGTTCTCGTGCTGCCAGCGAATGCGCACTAGAGGAATCGATCATCCACATATGACCTGCTAATGTCAATCCTCGATCTCCACCGGGACCTCTGTGAATGTCACCCCATCATTGATGTCCAACTCCTCGTGATCGATTATGTGGGTCGGGTCATGCACGTATCTCCTCAGCTGAGATACGTGGAAGACGTCATGTAACCGATGCAACTATGTTGGAAGGTCAATGTGGTATGCCACCTCACCTACTCTTCTAAGGACCTAGAAAGTTCCAATGAAGCGTGATGATAACATGACACCCTAGCCAAATTACTGTAGACCTCATTGAGGTGAGACCTATAGGAATCCGCGGTCACCATCCTCGAACTCCCGTGGTCTCTATCTCCTATAAGCATAGGACATCTGTCTGCTCTGTGCAGTCTTCATCCGCTCTTGGATGATCTGCACCTTCTCCGTCGTAGCCTGCACCATCTCTGGTTTTACTAGTGCAGACTCCCCTAGGTCAGTCCTGCATAGAGGTGATCTACATGGTCGTCTGTACAATGCCTTGTATGGTGCCATCTCGATGGTGGAGCGGTAACTGTTATTGTACGCAAACTCCGCCAAGGGTAAGTGATCCTCCCAGCTACAACCAAAGTCGAGGACACATGCACGGAGCATGTCCTCGAGAGTATGAATGGTCCTCTCAGTATGTCCATCAATCTATGGATGAAAGGCATTGCTAAAATGAAGCTTCATCCCAAAAGCCTCCTCTAACACCTTCCATAGCCGGGAAGTTAAAGAAGCATCTCGATCAAAGACGATATTTGATGGCACAACATGAAGTCGTACGATCTCTTGAATGCAGAGGCATCCAAATCTCTCTATTGAGCCCTGCAGTCTGATCGATATGAAGTCGGCCGACATGGTGAGTCATTCTACAATCACCCATATGGAGTCGTGTCCTCTGGATGTACATTGAAGCCACATCACAAAATCTATGGATAATCTATCCCACCTCTCTTTGGGACCTCTAAGGGTTGTACCAAGCCTGCTGGTAACTGGTGCTCCACCTTCACATGCTGACAAATGAGGCATCGCGAAATGAAATCTACTACAACGTTCTTCATAACCAGCCACCATTGATGTCGTCTAATGTCCTGATTCATTTTCTCCACTATTGGATGTACAGCTAGAGGGGAAATGTGAAACTCCCTCATCACTTCCTCCTGTAATTCAACTGTTACCATAGTACGTCCCCTGAAGAGGATGAAGTGCTCCCATCCATTAAAAAATCCATCAGGCACCTACCCTGTGGATATCTGAGCACGTTGCGTCTCACAGTCAACTTCCCCATGCTGTGACTCTTGGACTCCCTGAAGAAGTGGAGGAGTGATTATGATAGACAAAAGAAAGGCTGCTCTATCTCTATCCATAAATAATATCTGCAATGTGGCCAGTTACTCTATCACCTCTCCCAGCAGCTGAATACCTGATCTCCTGCTGGGAGCATCTACTACACCATTCCCCTTCCCATGAGTATAGACTATCTCAAAGTGATAGTCCTGGAGGAACTCGAGTCATTTCCACTATCTCGGGTTCAGTTCCTTCTGCAAGAAGACATACCTATGACTCTGGTGGTCAGAGTTGACTATAAAGCGCTCTCCCATTAGATAGTGCCACCACATCCTCAAGTCGACGTCCACTGATGCTAACTCCAGGTCATGGATAGAATAGTTCTGCTCATGATGCCTCAACTTCCATGAACGATATGCGATCACTGCTCACTCATGCATCAGTATACACCCGAGTCCAGTCCCTGATGCATTGAAGTAAACTACATACCCTACGCCCTCTTCCAGTACCCTCAAGATGGGCGCAATGGTCAATCTTTGCCTCAGCTCTTGAAAGCTCTGCTGGATTCTATCAAACGACATGAAGGGTTTCCCATTCTTCATCAAAGATGCAAGTAATGATGAAAATCTGGAGAATTCTGGAAAAAACCTCTAATAGTACCCAGCCAGACCCAGGAAACTCCGCACCTCTATCACACTTTTGGGTGGCTCCGAAGCAAGAACTGCCTCGATCTTCACTGGATCCATGGCTACCCCTCCCTCCGAGATGACGTGTTCCAAGATGTGAACATATTGAATCCATAACTAACACTTCGAGAGCATACTATAATGTGGGTGCTCTCGGAGTGTGTCTACTACCACCCACAAATTGTAGGCATGCTCTTCCTTAGTAGTCGAGTAAATCAGTATGTCATCGATTAAGACTACAACAAACTGATTGAGGTAAGGCTGGAATATCCTGTTTAGGAGACTCATGAACACTGCTGGAGTGTTGGTTATGCCGAAGGGAATAACCTAGAACTCTTATTGGCCATACTGACACCTAAAAGCCATCTTCTGTACATCCTCATCTTGAAATCTGAGCTGGTGATAGCCTGACCTAAGGTCTATCTTTGAGAACCATCATTATCCCATGAGCTGATCAATGAGGTCGTCAATCCTTGGTAGTTGGTAATCGTTCTTCACAGTAACCTGATTTAGGAGAAAGAAGCCGACACACAGTTGTATGCTCCCTTCCGCCTTCTTGGTGAACAAAATCAGAGAAGCCCAGGGTGAAACACTAGGTCGGATGAATCTCATCCCCTGCAAGTCCTCCAACTGTACCTGCAGCTCACAATGCACGGCGGGAGCCATCCGATATGATGGAGTAGATATCGGTGTTTTCCCAGAGTACAAATCATTATATAAGTCTACCTCTCTGTGAGGAGTTAGTCCTAGAACATAGTCAGGAAAAACGACTGAATACTGATCCACCACAACAGGAAAACTCGACACCACATATCAACCGCTCTGAGGATGAGACTAGACAATTGATGTGTGATCAACTGTCCTCTTCTCTGCGTAAGTCCATCCTATGCTGCAAAGGCTCCCTTCTCACCGGTGACGGTGAACCGGGTCCCATCCATGTGGACACACTGCACTTTGGGCCTAATACATTCAATCTGATCATGGACTGTAGATAACCAGTCCATACCCAATATGACATTGTAAGGCCTCGATGCCACTACAAGAAGATCACAGCTGAAGCTCTCGCCTCTTTGAGTAAGCTCATACTGCCGAAACCAGTGTGTAATCATCGAGTCTACTCTCGTAGAAGTCTCTAGCGGTAAGGATCTTTCCAACGAATCCATCGGAATCTTTGAACTTCTAAAAGGGCAGCGACAATAAAATAATGACTCACACCGGTATCTATAATTACTGCAGCATGGGTGGAGTAGACACAAATAGTATCGCGAATCATCTTAGGTGTGTCATGTTCATAGGCCTCGACTTCCTAGAGCAAAGCCCACCTATGTCTGCCATCTCGTTGTGGTCTGGGTGGACCTCCTGGTGGTGGTGGAGGTAGAGCCTCAAAACGTTGTCTACCACCCAATACTCGGCCAACTCAACTACCACATTCACCTGTTCCTGACGGACCTCCATGGTCAAACCTCTGCCTATTCCTGGGAGGTCCCACTACTGTCTACTTCTCATCTTCATGGCGGGTAGGTCAGTCACGAGCCATGCGACCCTGCCCACCACATTCATAGCATTTCCTTATCCTCATTTGGTTAGCTCTGTTTCATGTGCCTTGCACAACCGAACATGTATACTGAGGTTGCCCACCTGATGGCCTGGTCTGCTTGGACCTCTACGACATTTGTCTACTTCCAGCTGCAGAAGACTCTGCTACGTGTCACCATATGGTGGGTCATGCTACTAGTGTCTGCTCAGTGAGGAAACATTCCACAAGAAGGGCCCTTTCGAGCAACCCCTCCTACGGCGGAATACTGAGGGGAATTTTTGAAGCTCAGATCTCATGTCTATGTCCCAGCTCGATGATTCGGGACCTGAAGAATGGGTCCCGCACCATATCTATGGAGTTGCGCGAGAGTTCGCTGAACCTCGCTAAGTACTGAGCTACTCTCATGCTTCCCTTATACAGATGAAGTCACTCCTTATTCCGCACTGCACGAAGTGTGGCTAGAACAAACTCTGAGCGAAAGAGACTCTTGAAGTCTGTCCAAAGTAATAACGACTCATCATGCACATGGAGCATCATTCTCCATCATTTACCTGTAGCTGCATGCCGGAGACTCGAGTAAAGGATCATCATAAGTTCAGATGGTGTCCCTACCAATCTGAAATCTCTGACGATAGCCTCAATCTAGTCCTCAGTTGCATGTGGGTTCGTCTCTCCGTGGAACCTTGGTGGCCACTGTCACTGGAACTCGTGTAACGCACTCAGGTAGTGTGCACTCTCTACTGCTTGGGCTGGTGGTATCGGTGGACCAACATGTAGAGACACCGATGGTGCCTCCACTATGATGGGGCCCTGCATTGAGGCCTCATCGCTTGGTGGGATGCCATCTCATACGTAACTCATAATTCTATTTGGTTGCCTTCATGGGCCTATATTGAAAAGAAATAGGTGCGCCACTGTCAAAACAGTATACCTGTTGAACTGACTCAAAGTAATCACAAAAAAACTTTTTAAATACACATGGAATCAGAGTTTTCATGCACTGAGTCGGAAATCAGAGGTCAGGGTCCTGGTGTATGGATACGTCAGCCACCACCCCAATACTCGACTCCTTGGACTGAAAACCACACTCAATACTCTTAACTCTATTTCTTCATAGAAAAAATTGATCAGAGTTTGGAGTTATGCGGTAGAACCGACTCCTCTTATACCAATTTGTCACAACCAGTCCTCAGGGCCCATGCTGAGACTACCCGAAGCCCGCCTTCTATAGTCCAGGGCTGGAGACTAGCACCAAATGCATAAATCCCTAAGTTGGGAAGGCATTGCCTTTATGAAAGTAAGAAAACCTAATAGATTATGAAACAGTAAGTAAACACTATGTGAAAACAGTATACAAAAAGTAGTTCTGAATTTAAAGGGGCCATAAATACAACCCCAACAGTAATGTATAGGTACAACGGAAATCATGTTCAACTGAAAAAGGGACAACAGCTAAAAAGAGAAGATCCTAGAATGTCCGCCGAGTATTCAACCTGAAGTGTAGTTACATATGTCCACCTCAGCACTCCATGTCTATTGGTCTGCTCCGTGTTCCATACCGCTATGTGGTCCTCCTCCGGGTAACATTCGGACCTGGGTCGCTCTCTGCCTCCGTCAACGTTGTCCGTCGTCTACATCCAACATAAGGAGGTGCATGCATAGACCGTTCATGGGTGAGTTTAACAATACTCAGTATGGACCCTAAGACCTTGAAGCTCTCACATAATCCATGAAATATAAACCATAGATGAAAGAATCAAATATGAAGTATCAACCAACTCTTCTAAGGTATATTCCCATACATATATTGAAGTTATCAATCTCAGTTTGTCTCTAACTCTCGAGCCCAAGCACAACCCAGTCCACACAGGAAAGTAAGTCAATCATATCGATGATAAGGATTGAAAGTCATGACTCAGCTCACACATGTATACATCTTTCGTATAGTGATAGAGATGTTCAGACATATTCACTGATTCATCTAAGCTATTAGACCCACATAGTATAGAAGACCAGCTATGCTATCAGACCTACATAGGATACAAGACTAGCTACTGTGTCAGACCCACACAATATACAAGTACAGAGGTCAATACTACCAGAACCACACAGAATAAAATAACAGTAGTCATCACCATTGGACCCACGGAGGAATCCAGTACATTAGTCTTCTTCATCAAACCCATGGAGGATTCGAGTATGGTAGTCATTGCTGTCGAACCCAAGGAGGATTCCAGTACTGTAATCGACGCAGTCGCATCAAGCTCTAGGGTTCCCGCACACAAAGCGCTCGATTCTAGGAGGATCCGCTCCTGATGAAAAGTGGGTCAATACATCAATTGTCACGAATCCTAGAGTTGAGGTGTCCTGATGTTCCTTCTCATTATAAGGAACACAACACAATAGATGGAATGTCAATCGAACGCCCAGTTTGAGAGTTATTGACTTTTCCATTCTAGGGGCACAGTTGGAATTACGCTAATTCCAATCCTGGCCATTTTACAAAGTTTTCCAAAACACATTTAGAGTATAGGAAAATGACCACCTCATCATAAGGGTCCTGGTGCCATAGACAGTGCATCGATCAGACGCATGGTCAAGAAGTTATTCGCATTTAAGCGAAATGGGCCCGGCCCGTTAGGCCCGGTGGGTTGGTGGGTCCGCCCGTCTTGGTTCAGTGGGTTCGACATGACTAAGGGGTCGGCCGGCCCAGAGAGGCACTTCCCGGCATAAGACGGGCCAAGCGGATCAGGGGTGCAGCCCCTAGTTCTACAAAATGATGGCTTCGAGCGGCGCCGACCTCCTGTCTTGCCGGCCCAAACCGACCGGTCTACTCGGCGTGAGCTGCCCACAGTTGTTGGCCGTGGATCCTCCACCCGTGGCACCCATGGGCGTCGTGGCTCCTTCCATCGGTTCGGCCAGTGGCCCGGCCGGGTACGTCCACCGAACAGGCCCGCGGTGCGCGGGCCGCGTTTCTTCGCAGTGCGGTGCCTTAAAGGCGTCGTAGTTCTCTAGTATGGCCACCTACGGCAGGCTGGATCAATTCGTCTATCATGCAGCTCACGAATGCAGGCCACGGTTTCCTCCACTAGGCCAGTGCCTAGCCACCGCCTATGGTTCTGCCTCCTCTCTTCGATGCCGCCTCTGTTCGCTGCCGCCTCCTATAGTCACCGCCAAAATATTCAAGGACCATCGGAGGGTCGTCTAGCTGGGTTCATTAGGACCTCTCCCTCCGCTTTAGGTGATATCAATTTTCCGAAGACAATACAAGCATTCACCAAGGATGGAATATAACTTCATTCACTTAAAATTATATCACACCCCATACCTTGATTCTCATGCTCTCTTGTCTATGTTGCAGGAAGAGGATCTGAAGTCTACGTTGATTCGTTGACATCAGGGTACCTCCAAGGTGGAAGCATAGTCGATGTTTCCTCGTGGATGGCGTCTCCTCCCTTGAAGTGGAGGGAGAAGAATAATGACAATGTTACTTGTCAGCGTCGCCTCACATTCTTTCCTCAATCGTCGAGAGGATATCGTTCCTCGTGTTCTTCGTTTGTGAGGGATGAAGCTCTTCTTTATATATCCAAAGGCTCTACCACCAAAAATTTCTCAAGAAAATATAATATAAAGGATCCCCTATTTTAATAAAATTGACATGAAATTCAAATTGATTCAAAAGAGGTGCCAATTAATTAATAAAATTAATTTGATAGGTTGGCATGTTCAATGGGTGGGAGGTGGAGATGCTCCACCATAATAAAGGAGAGGTTCTGTCAAATTAAATAAAGGGGTGTTAAGGGGGAGTTTAGGGGGAGTAGAAGGGTTAGGGGCCCGTGTGGGCCCCACCACACATTAACCTCTCATGAGAGGTTATGTGGGAGTGGGACCCACCTCTAACTTCCCATTGTAGGAAATAACCACCACCAAACAATAAAATTGTGTACAACAATTTTAGTTAATTTTAAATAAATCCACAAAAATTAACTTCTCATCCCAAGGAAACACAACTACGGTAAAGGTCCCCTTAAGTGAATACTGACACTATGAGTTCATCAGTGCCCTCTGATTTCAATTCCGAGCACCAGTTCAGAAGATAGACAAACAAACATATACATTTATTGAGTGTACCTGAACAAAACTTCAATAATTGATTCTAGGAACACTGGGCCTCAGAATTAGGCACCGTCAGAAACTACGAACTCGTAAAACTCCAAAGTATTTGAGAAAAAAAATTCCTTTAAAATTCTGGGTTTTACAGATAAATGGATATCATAAATATAATTCCATCATAAAAATAATAATACTATAGTAATAATAGGGATAGAATAATCGAAAAATTTCCTTTTTAAATAATGTCATATTAAATGGAAAATAATTTTCATAAAATAATTAAATTAATTCCTGAAGAAAATATCATTTCTTATTTAAAAACAATTTTTTTCCTAAAATTCTTGGAAATTTGAAATGAAAATAATTTATATGAAAATAGACATGAATACTAGTAATGTATTCTTCATGAAAATAAGGTATTATGTAAATGTAAATATCCATTCATTGAATCTAAGTTAAAATAAAACAATTCTTCTCGTTATTTTACTGAAAAAGTCAAAAAGTACATTGTTTGGACAATGAAAAAAAGATTCCATTCTATCCATGTAGTAAAATGTAATAAATGCGTAAAAATGAATTATCCATTGAATAATCGTAAAAATTTAATCGTTTTTTTCTTAGAAAACATATTTTTTATAAAAAATATACCCTAATAGATACTTACATATAAACAATCTCGGATAATAATGAGATTACAGAATTATCCATTAACAATTTACAATTAGTCAGATTGAATTCCACATAAAATAAAGAAAATGTTGTCAATATGTTAAATATCATAAAATTGGTAATATGAATCATAAAAACATTAATGGTAATCATAAACACCATATAAAAGAAATAGATGGTGTATAAGGAATATGTCCCATAGAAATAAAATTTAGACAAAATAATCTATTTCTTTAAGTATTATTTTCATTATAAATATCCGAAACACATATATAATGGTTTTAGAAATTACATTAACTTATTCCAGAACAATATCTACATTTGTGATATCATATGTGATCATACTAACACCCTTTTAAAAATATTTCATTGTTACTCTTCTTTTGGTGTTAATTGCTTTATTTTCCCTTTCATATTTTGTCATATAAGTCCCAATTCATATAAATAGGATATATTTACAAAATTTAAAGAATAATATTATGGTAATATATATCATATGTTTTCACCATATACATTTATATTATCATTCATCAATGGTGTAAATTAATTTGAATCACATCGCATCGTGCAGACTGTATGTTGTACGCATGTATAACTTATGATATCATTTACTTAATAGTTAAAATTATGTATGTGGATGGTATATTTTATGTTAAATAATGAATATATTATTATAATAATCATATTTATTTATTTTTACATCATTATAACCATCCAAGTATAGTGGTGGTGAAAATAGATTACACCATAGCATGGAGGTGGTATGTCGTGCGTACACATGCACAATGATTTCATTTTTCATATGATGTATAAAAGATTTAATATGATTGTTTAATAACAATAATTATAAAATTTAATTATATAATTGATACATTATTTGTTAAATTATAATGAAACAACTTATGAATAGTATGTAAAAGAAGAAATATAAATTTATAGTAAAATCATACCACGTCCATAAAGAACCAAAATATCTATGTTTAAATTATTATATGGGATATGGTTTTATTATAATCAAAAAAAAATTATACATGTTTTTATTTCAATTTTAACCTTATCAAATTATTTTACACATTGATATTATATTTAATTTGTAACTAGGGTAATAATTATTTTAATCATTAAATAAAGTAATTTTTACTTATTTGATGTCAATTAGACTACAAATTAACAATTAAGAAAATTTAAAATTATAATGTATCATAATTATTTTATTTTTTTTAATTTTTTTTAATATTTCTATGAATTTAATAAATAATTATTTTGACAAAATTTAAATATTTTTAATTTTGACACTATTCATTTCATGGATTTTTAAAAATAACCAGATAAAATAATATCCTCAAATTTTTGAATTAAATCTATAAGGGGTTAAGGTATCATATAAAATTTATTGGATATAATAATAAGCCCAAATTATATATATTCAGTATTTTTAAAAGTATTAACTTTATATTTCCATTAATAAATTAATTACTACATCATTTTTGTGTAATTATTTAATATATTTATTTATATAATAAAAAGTAAAAATAAAATACAATGATGAAGTTTCAAATTATATATTTTTATGTAATACATATATTGAAATATATCTTCTGTATAATCCAACATTAATTTTTTGATATTTATTAAAACATGATTGTGACAAATTTAACATCACCTAATATAAAATATTATACATATCATAATATTTTCCCTATGTAATGAAATGGTAAATAATTATATTGTTGGATGATTATGGTCTATATATACTCTACCAATATCATTGGGTCAAGTGTTTTGGCATTTTAAGGGTTATTATCCTTTTATTTAAAATTATTTTATTGATTTCCCAACAATTAAATAATATATGCATCATAAATGTATAATAATATAACTTAATTTTTTTATATCTAAAAAATATAAATAAATTACCTTGATTTATATAATTTTATTATATTTATAGATACTATTTATTTTTGAAGTTATCTCATATTTATCTCTATATTATAAGTATTCTACTTGTAATAAATAAGAGGGTGCCATGTTGTCAGTTTCTTTCATTTTATATATATACTTTTTTCATAAACACGAGTCAACTAAATGAGTAAATTATAATCCTTAGGTGTTCAGGGTCGACATTTATTCATCCAATAATATTTTTTTGTGGTTTTAGGGTAATTTTACTATCCTTAGTATATTATTTGTTACACTAATTTTTGTGATATAAATTTTAATGTGGTGAATAATAATTTACAAAGTTATTATTCATCATTCCAAAAATATCAGGGAAATAATATAATGTGGAACGAGATATTCAGAAAATGTAATTAATTTTTAAAAATTCAAAGCACATAATTTTCATTAACTAACTTAAAATTTATCATGTTTTCAGAATTCAAAATAGGTTTTTAACTGTTAAAACATTACAAAAGATTGAAATGTTTTGACATCAAAATTCATGGTAAAATTAATTCAAATGAAACACATTATATTTTATGATAAAAATATATTACATTTATACTTTAAAGTAGTTTAATAATAAAATTCATCCATTTAAATTATTTTGATGAAAAAGTTGTCTTCAATAAATATTTACTGTTTTTTACTATACATCAAAATATAAAATTTATCAAAAAAATATCAAACATTCATCCAAAGTAAATTTTTAAACACAAATTCCAAATAAGCTGTTTATTTTGTTAATTATAATAGACAAAAATTTAACAAACTATCTTTAAAATCGTTGCACCTTTTTAAAGAATCAATATTTTATTTTTCTGAAAAATACTTCTTTTATCAAAAAAATTGAATTTGTTATGAAATCATGTCTAGAAACATGGCTTGGATGTCTCCACCGGTGCATGTTTCCACTTTTACGTGTCCTCTCCCACCGGTGGTGGGTTACGTCCTTCCTGTCATCTCGGCTCCCTCATCAGGGGCGGATGTTGCCTTTCCACTGGGGGCCGCTCGGGGTTCTCCTTACGACCTCCCCAAGGGGACTTCGTTCAAAGACTCCCTCTCTGGCAAGTCTTCCCGTCTGGTGTTGTTTGTTAGAGGGATGGATTGGTCACCCCTTTGCGGTTTAGTCATTCCTCCTATTGTGGTGAAGTGCAGGTATTCGGACCGAGTGGATGGGGCTCCCGTGGTGGATCTTCTAGGAAAGGAGCTGCGGGAGGTGGTCTCCTTCCATGATCTTTCTCTAGAGGCTCGCATCGGGTGTAATAAGCATGCACTCATTATATTCAAGGGATTCTTCGACTCTTGGGGTCTCCGGCTTCCTACAGTAGTCTCTAAGATTTCAAGGGTGGCGTTCTGTGTTCACTTGTTCTCTTTGGTGGACTTCATGGTGGCATGCTCCTGTGAAGACCGCCGGTGCGGATCCTGGTGTTACTCCCTATCCCGGTAGTCCTAGGACTGCCATTTTGGAAGAGATTCGTCATCGTAGGTGGTCTGGCTCTTCCTTCCTGGTCTCCCTCTTCCTTTCTAGAATCAGACGATCCTGAGGGTGGAGGGTGACTCCCTGGGTTTTGTCTTATGCTCTGACATGGCAACTAGGTGTCTTCAGGTTGCTGAAAACCCGCGCATCTATGTGTAAATGGACCTATCGGTGGCTCGTCCCTATAGAATTCTCTTGTACTCAGATGACAGTTTCTCATGCTGGCAACGTCTGTTTTTCACCTCCTCTTCGAGGTTTTGCAGCTTTTTTTGCTTGCATGGTCACTCGGTATTGTTTTGTAGGCAGAAACATTTGGAGGCAATTCCTTCTGGCACTGGGGGATTCGATGGTGAAGGAACGGGGCTCGCCCTGTTCAGCGGCGGCGGTGCAGCGCTTGGCGGCGAGGCATCCGACCTTTGTTACCATTAGTAATGAAAGACCATTTTTGAATTCCGATGGTGGACCCCAAGTGTCAGAGGTGGTTTTGTCACCAACTGCTCATCCTGCGCCAAATTTCCCTCTGTCGGATTTGGTACCAGTACAGGATCTCGTGCTCCTGTCACCTGCCACCAGCTCGGCGTCCCACCCAAGGGGTACTTTGGACCCTTCGGCTCCTGCTGTTGGGAATCTCGGTGTATCATGGGATTCCTGTGACCTTTTTTCCTACTTTTCATTTAGGATCCTTCCTTCATTGTCATCTTCACCTGGCCCCTTCCTCATTTAGTCTCAGATGTCTCAGTATCTCTTGCATCGCTCGTTGGTCAGAAATTTGGTATCCAACTCTATAGGTCCTCCTCAAAAGGCCACTCATCTGAATGGTATGACCCTCGGGCTTCCTCCCAACCGCTCCTCTCCACAGCGGTCTATCCAGGTTTCCATGTTTCATGGTTCATTAGAGGTGATCCCACAGCTCCCACCCCCACACATGAAACATTCACTCCTTGAGGATTATTACGGTTCATTCAAGAAGAAGATCCTTTTTCCAAGGAGTTTCAACCATTCAGGTGGCTCTTCAAGGCCTATCACTCGCTCCAAGTCGACGGATGTAGGTGTGCCCTTGTTTCTCTCATTTTCTAATGGTTCGGTTCAGAAGGGCTGAAAGGGTATTCCCCTATAATATCTCTTCTCATCTGGAACACACGTGGCATATGTGCACATGCGAAAAATTCTTGTATTGCCAATGAGTCGAGGATTCATCCAGCATCCCCTGTGGTCATCCTAAATCCAAATCTGGATCCGAAAAAATGTTTGAACATGCCAAGGAGAATGGGTTATCCCCTTGCCTTGTAGGGGTATCCAGAGAATTTGAATATCTAGAAATGTTGGAAGAGTCTTATCACGGTGGACCAGATAATCCTCTTCTCGCATTGCATTGATGTCAAAGTGTCCTGGAATGGAATGAAGGTTCTGTTCTCCTTTTTTTATGCGACCACAGATCTTGATGAACGTAAGATGTTGTGGAATCATTTGGAGTCTCTGCAGGTCATCTCCCTACAAAGGGTTGTTGGAGGAGATTTCATCTTTATCCTTCATGGTTCAGAAAATAAAGGTGGTTCGGTCGCGGAAAATAGCAGCATGTAGGATTCTAGTTGCTTCATATCATTAGATGGGTTATTTGATCTGGGTTTCATTGGTCCCAAGTTTACCTTCTGTAATAATAGTAAGGGCCAGCAGCGGATATGAAGCTATCTAGATAGGTGCCCCACCCACATTCAGGGTCGGGATTCCTGCTCAAAAACAAAGATACGCATATTCTGTGATCTCTTTCTGACCATGCTGCTTTTATTGTGTAGCTCAGAAAGGAGGCCCTGCATCCCCAAGGCTTCATGTACAACAGTGCATGGCATCATTATATGAGTTTCCTAGTGATGGTGGAAGGCTCTTGGAATCACCGAGTGGTATGGAGGGCATGGTGTGGTTTAGATAACCGATTGATGCATCTCTGGGAGTACCTTCTTCTATGGTCGTTTGATAGGTGTAAAGACAATTTGGGGGTGGTGCGGCTACAGACATGTATTCTTGATTTAGTAGAAGGTCTCTAGGAAATGTGGGGAGAGAACGAGTTTATTATTTTATGTGACAAACGAGTGCTGGTGGCGGAGAAACATGTGGAGATCTAAAGGGAATACAAGCAATGATCCATAGTTTGATGATTGAGGGAGGGAGACCAAAACAGCGCTTACTTCCATGCATGCGTGAAGGAAAGGTGGTGCTCTAAAATCAATATCAGTCTGGGGAATGGTCTCTTTACCTTAGACGTGAAGGTGGTGGGGCATATAGAACTTGAGCACTTCAAAGTAATTTTAGCTATGCCAGTGTCGTCTAGGAATGGATTTGGTATGGAGGACATGGAAGAGGAGGACGTCCTGGGATGCATGCCTCACCTTGATGAGAGCCTAGACAATCACCTGTTATCATCTACCCCGATGGAAGAGGAGATCAAGGAGGTTGTGTTCCAGCTCCCTCGTGATAGCACACTAGAGTTGGACAGTTTCCAGGGGTCATACTTCGTGGCAGCTTGGGGGGTTGTTGGCCCACAAGTGGTGGAAGCGATCCCGGACAATTTCGTTGGGGGTCAATTGAATTGAATTGAATGCGCCTCAAGAATTGTGATTATTCCAAAAAACTGAGATGCCACATACATTTGAATCTATTGGCCTATTTTTCTGTGCAATGTCTCGTACAATATTTTATCATCACTCCTTGCATCCCAACTGAGCAGAGTTATTTCACAGCGGGTTTCGAAGGAACGTCATGGTTTCATCAGAGGTCAAAGCATCCAAGGGTTGGTTGGAATTTCTAGTGAGCTTGTTTTTGGTATCAAAAAAAGTTCAATCCGATCCGAGGTTATTTTCCATGTTGACATGGACAAAGCATATGATAAAATGGAATGGAGCATCATTATTTGGGCGCTGCGCAGGTACGGCTTTTAGGAGTGGGTTTGTGACCAATGTTTCAGGTGCTTCTCCTCTGCTTGGTTCTCTATCTCCTTGATGGGGAGGTGATTTGGATTCATCAAATTGGTTTGCGGGGTGCAACAGGGTGATACCTTATCCCTAAGCCTTTTCATTCTGGTGAAAGAGGCTATATCTTGAAACCTGCGCAAGGGAATTGATGTTGGTTCGTTGGGACTGTATCGTATCAAGGGAAGAATATAGTGATTATCCCATCTATTTTTTGCGGATGACATCTTAATTTTCACCAATGGAAGGTGTAGATCATTGTCTAATCTTATGGATCACCTAAGTACTTATGCTTGGTTGAGTGGGAAGTAGGTGAATTTATCGAAAATCCATGTCTTCATCACAAATAAATGTTCTCGGGGGTGTTGTAGGGGAATACATGACATATTGGGGTGTCTGAAAAAACTGATAATGATTCTTTATTTGGGTGTTCAAATCTCTCAAGGTCTAATTCAGAAATCATAATTTGAATCTATAACCAATTAGTTGGTGGTAAGAATCAACAATGGGAAAAAACAATTTCCTATCATTCGGTGGGAGAATTACATTGGTTAATATTAGTTTACCGTCCACTCTGATGCACATATTTTCACTGCTCAAGCCGCCCAAAGGGGTTACCAAGGACATTGAAAACATTATTACTACTTTTTTGTGGGTTGCCGACCGGGGGGGTCATTTCCATTGTGCCTCCTGGCAGCTTATGGCCAAACCAATTTTTGAGGGAGGGGTGGGCGTTCATAACATCAACGAGGCTATTAATGGCTTGCAAGGATGCTTGTCTTGGGAAATAATTGTGGGGGATTCCATGTGGGAAAATTTCTTTCTGAATCAGTATGATATGCAAGGGGGTAGCTTCAATGGGTAAGGTCTCTAGCCTAAAAACATGGAAAAGTTTATGGCATTGCATATTTAGGCACTCTCTGGTTCAACTAGGTGGATCATCGGTAAAGGCGATGTGATATTTTGGAAGGACAATAGGGCCGGGATGGTGTTAGATTATCCAGGATGTCCCCTTTAGGATATCTCCTTCAAAAATTCCAGTGGGCATCAAGGCTTTGTCCAGTCAATTCTCACTCTCGAACAGGTCTTGTTCTACGGGGATGTTGTGATGAATGATGGAGACGAAATATTCTGCTTCACTGGGTCCTCAATAAGGAAATTCAACATGACATACTATAGGGACCTTGTGCAAGAGAAAATACCTCAGGATGATTAGGATGACATGGTTTTGTGTAATGGAATCCCCATTAATATGGACATCCTCATGCGGCACCTTAGGAATAGAGCCCTGCCAACAGATGAGAATGTGCATTGGAGAGTTATTTCCATGGCGTCACAACGTTTTTACTGCGAGAACCAACTGACTGAAAAAACCACTCATATCTTCTTCCAAAGCAACTAGGAAGAATTCCATTGGTCATTCTTTTCTCCCCGCCCATGCTTCGATAACAGCCAGGTATCAATTCAAAAGTTCTTGGGAACATGTTTTCACAGAGTTACTAGGAGGGCCATAGAATGCAGGGTGTAGGAAATCATCCTCATTTCATTATGCTGGACATTATGGGAGGCCTGAAACCGTGTTAGGCATGGATGCAGTAGATCGATTTTGGTCTTCCAAATGAGGGTTTAGTCTCTGATAATTTAACAAGGGTCCCTGCTCAAGGAGGACAAGATTTCAGCTATGGTATGCAGCCTGACCAACCTCTCTCCTGCTCCGCCGTGGAAGGGGGGTCGTTGGATCAAATTAACTCCACCAGTGGGTGGCCTGAAGCTAAACATTGATGGCTTCCTCCTGGGGGGGGGGATGATGTGGTATGGTGGTGTTCTCCGAGACACTTGAGGCTCAGTTCTTCTGGGGTTCAACACCTTTTATAGTCGGGCTTCTTCGTTTGGCGCATAAGTTAAGACCCTTCTTTCCAGTATCACCATTTGTAGAGATTATGGTTTTGTTGTGGTGGCCTTTGAGTCAGACTCTTAGGTTCTTGTACGGAATATTCAGGGATGGCAGGAGGTGCGTTGGAGATTAATGTACTCGTTTTGAAGGTGTTACGAGGGGACCCTCTCTAGGCAGAAAGTGAACCATATATGTAGGGAGGACCACGTTGTGGTAGACTCGCTTGCCAAGATGGGTTGTCCGACCACTGAAATGATCATTTACGACATCATAGGATCACTTCCACCATAATTTAGAAGGATTATTCAAGGGGATTCTATCGGTTTGCATCACTTCTGACCCCCTGAAGGAATAATGTTTTGAATCATGGTGTATTTTATAAAAAGTAATTTTAAGCATGTTTATAAAAAAAATATAAGGATAATTGTAAACATTAGATTTGTTATATCACATGTCTACTCAATTATCAACGTCCATCAACAATGATTTTATTATTTTATGAAAATAACTTATTTTTATTTAAATAGTTTTTTATATGAATAAAATTCATGTCATTTTTAAAAAATGTTTTATTATCATTTATAATAAATTTATCACCAAAGAGTAAATAATATTTTCCTAATTTAGTTAATATTATTCATACTTCCTTTATAATGTAGCAACCCAAGATTTCATTGTAATTAATCTTCTTTAATGTAATTCAATAGGTTGCGCTACACACAACACTGAGTTTGAGCACATCCAGACATACCAAACTAGTCGTCCAAAATGTTTTTATGTATAATGTTAACTGAATTTTAAATTTTATATAATATATTTAATTTTAGAATGTATATTTTCTTTAGACATAATATAAGAACAAATTCATTTTTTTCAGATAGAAGATGTATTTTTTAAAAATGCAATTTCACCACCATTTAATGGTGAAGCCTTTTAAATTCAATATTTTACATTTTTATTTATTAAATTTGACAAAATATACTACTCATTTATAATTAGGATAAAAAAATTAGTTTTGGTAAATTTTGGTGTTTTTCTGATAACTTACATATTTGGGTGAATAGTTAAAAATAATAAATTTTAATTGAAAAATTATATTTTAATCAGAATAATTTATAGTGTTAAATTATAAATTTGAATGGTTTGGAAGTATAATTAGAATATATTTTAAACATTTAATCTAATTTTGGTCATTTGAATTAATTTCACTATGAAATTATACATAAACAAGTGTCCATATTTTTGTAGTTACTAGTTATTTAAAACATGCTATTTATTTTGACAACATGTATTATTATATAAATTAATTAATAAATCTTTTCTGTTTTAAATTAGTTAAAATATACATCATTTTTGAATTTGGAGTATCAAATATAGCTCATGCTGTATTTTTTGTATTTTTCTAAAAAACATTAATTTTTGATAAATAGAAAAACCACTTAGTAGTAGATAAAAAAATGGCTTTTTCATTTAAATGAAATTTTACCATTTATTTGAATTGAATTTTGAAAATATGACATACATGGTTGTTATTAGTAAGTAAAATGTGGTTCCAAAAGATGAAAATAATTTTTTGTCAATAGTAACTTTTGACTTTTATTTAAAGCGATTAAAGGTAAATAGGGTAATTCAAGGTAAACCGAATATTAAAATAATACAAAATTACCTTAAGAATTGTCTTATCCAAATTTTATGATTCATGTCCAACCATGGGCATCCCTGGATTAATTTTGGGACCCCATGGAGCAACTTAAGAATGATAATGACACCTTATTTTAATTAACTTGATGTAAAAGAAAAAAATGTCATTAAAAATATATTTTAGAATATCAATTTTTATATGGGATTATATAAGTCATCCATTCAAATATAAAAAATAATTGGATAGCTAAAAATATTTACAATATTATTGTATCTTTTTATAATTTTTAGTCATCATATAAATTACATTATTTATGACACAATAATGATGAAGTATTTAGCTCATTAATAAATGATTTAAATAAATAAGATTATTAATATTAAAAAAATAACCAACACCTGTCCAGTTCTTATTGGAAGATTTCATATTAAACATGAGTCATATTTTCTTCAACTTTAATGAGTTTTGGACCTTTTTAAACAGAAGATATGTTTATTATAAAATAACATTTTCAAACTTTCATAAAGAGACACTCCTCTCCTTTATAAGAAGACATCAATTCAAACCCATTCCTATCACCTCTCAAGCCCCTTGTCTCAACCAAACGCTTCCCAATTAAGCTTTCAAGATCCCTATATTCTTCCTAGAAGATGTACCATAGGAATAAGTAACTTCAAGAAGTCTGTTTGGTTCAAACCAAAGGGAGTTACCCAAATTAAAGTTAATGGTTCTTCTTAGCATCTTTTATTTTATTTTACTTTTCCAACCCCAAAAATATATTTATTCCGTTATTTTATAACAACCCCAGTATAGTCAATATACTATGATGTTTTAATGAGATGTATTTGAACTGAAAATACACACACCTCCATCTAATGTAAAAGAACATATTGTTTCTGTGGATGGGAAACTAATGCCTCACGAAACGATGATTATTCCCTTTCATCCTACTGACTTTCACGGTATTAATTAAGAAAAAATTTATTTATATATGATATTTATTATTTTTATGTTATATTTATGATTCTTTATTTTTCATTTATATCATTCATTTATGCTTTCCATTATTGGTAAACCATGATAATTTCATTTGAGGATGTGCACACTACTGCACCCCTCAATGTGATATGACTCATTACTGCCATATGTGGGAAGTTAAAATGAAGGAGTTAATGATATTATATATGATATTATATTGGATTTTATAATATAACTAGGTATAATTATGTTTTAATTTCATTAAAATACCAAATTTAAATGAACGTAGTTTTCATGTGTATGTACGACTAACTGTCTCCATGAACGGTGCATTTCAGTTCATATCTCCAAATGTTTTGTACTATTATAAATAAATATATATACATTATATATAATATTCAAGTTATATATAAATCATGTATATCATTACGAAAAAATGGACATTTTACAACATGGAAAAATTGTAATTATAACAAGTTCTTTTTCGACTCACGTTCAGAACATCGATAAAATATCAAATAAGAACTCAAATAATTTACTAATTATTATAGAATGTTAATAAGTGATATAAAAGGAATAATTAACTTGAAAAATGTTCTTAATCAAGTTGAAATTAACTTAATATTATTATTCAGTAATAACAAGGAACATACAAGACAAGTCATACATGAGGTAGTGGATTTCTTATCTCACTTTTAATTCCGCGAGATTTCGATTGTTAACCACTTATTTATTGCATGTGGTTGATTGTGTACTAAAATTTTAAATATATTATCATGATTATCTTTATATTCATTGAGTTCTATGAATAATTTGGTGGTTATTAACTTTTTTTTTCATGCGGCTCGATTGACTACAACATGGAAATGGGGTTTTCATCTCACTTCTTATTCCCGTGAGATTCATGATATATTCCCACTATTTGATTTTGTGTGGTGTATATAATGCACGTGATTGAATTTTATTTTTAAAATAATTTAATTTATGGGTATTAAAATTTTCATTGTATAATACATAATTCATGGAGTGTATGTTTCGTAAGTTACCAAATCGGTATTAGAATTTCAAATTTCAATTTCCACTCATTGCGCATTACACATACTTCATTGATTCATTTACTCCAAAATTATACGTCAAATAAGTATTTATTTACTTATGTAGTAATTTCAACTCCCATATATGAGGATATACTTTTTATACACATAGTAACTTCATTTATAAATTCTCAAGTCATAGATATAAACTTGATAAGATTAATTTTATATCAATTTCTATTCATTGAGTTAAACATCCAAGTCATTGGTGTTGTTTTTAAAAAAATGGGTGTTAATGGTATCTGATTGATCAACACATAATATCTAATCATAATGAGTTTATATATATTTTTCACACATAATTATGTCATTTATTTATCCTTAACCTATGGATACATTCTTTATAAAGGAATTCATCTCAACTTACATTACATTGAGAATTCTTCGTTGTTATACGCCAATTCACAATATTTTGGTTTATATACTATACATTGACACAGTATATAATGAATATATTTATTCTCATGATATTATAATATTTTTATTTCCTCAATTTTATTTATTCAAGTGTCTCTCACTTGGTTAGGAACTCTCAATAAAATATCATTTTAATGTTTTAATTTATTCTTAAAAATCATTCTCATTAATGTCTATGTTTTAAAAATGGTTTTAAGGTTTTATTTATATGGACATTAACGATTTAAAATTTTATTCCTTTTAATATTATTAATGTGTTATAGAATATTTTAATTCAAAAACCTATTTTAAATAGCTTCTTGATATATAGTGAGAATTTTAAATTCTTTCACGAAAAGGGGATATTTCTCTCAAATAGTTTTAATGACTATTTTCATCTATGTCAATATCATATAATGTATTCTATTCTTGTTTTAGGTTGATTTATCATAATGAAATCATCCATATTGTATTTAATGAGTTATTTTTTACTGTGGATGTGATGTTTTTATGCCATTCAGGGTTTGTGGTAAATGTATTGACATTTCATGTGCTAGTTTTAATTCGAATTTTTAGATTATGTTTCACCCATAAAGTATTCAGGTTTACTATTTGTAAAGGAATGTGTATTCAATTATTCACCATGCCTAATGGTTATTTTATCTTCTGATTTATTGATTACTCATACTGAGCATTTGAGCTCACCCCTTTCTTATGTTTAATTTTCCCAGGATATGAAGAAGTTAGTTATGAGTGACTGTAGAAATAACCAAGGAAGTTTGTATATTTATAATGGAATAAATTAGAGTTATTTTTTCTTTTAAAATTGTAATGTTGAACTTATGTATGTGTCTTTTTTCCAATTCTAATAAACTGATTGGACCTTCGAGACTTGATTCCTTGTAATCATGACAATGTATTAAAATAATGCAGTGACTTTAAGATTCAGGTGTCGGGGAGTTACCATTGCTATCGAGGAAGGACTAATAGTAACATTGGAAACTAGATTTAGATAATCTCTAATTAGAGAAAATTATAATAAGATATGAATTGAGTATTAGTATAAAATAACATCTTATTTTTTTTAATATATAGATTTTTTTTATTTCCCAAGCAATAAATCCCTGTCTGGATTCGAGCAGGTAAAGGCGGCTTTGGCACAGATGAACCATGGAGTGAAAACTCCGACGAGATGTTTTGGTCTTGTCCTATGGTATCCTACTACACGACAATAGGCCTTGCTGCACTCATGGTTATGAAACTCTCTGTGGATATGTTTAGGATAATTTACATTTATTTACAAACCAATTTAAATATTTTAATATAAGATGATAATAAATGACCTTAGTTAATCCTATGCTGTTTTAATTTGAAAATAAGTTGACATGATATTCTATAAATTATTTAATGACTATTGCTACCCACACAATGCTTCCTGGTTTTAGTCAATGGATGGATTCCATGTAAGTAATAGTAACATTGAGCATGATTTACAAGTTGGGAACGGTGGTAGAAATGTGCAACAAAATGGAATGTTGATAGGTGTAAAAGATATCATGTTCATTCCTAATCAGTTTTCTAAAAATATGATAAAAAACATATATATTAACCAACTCTGTGACACAAAAAAGAATATAAAGGTGATGGATGATAAGAGCTCCACCATTGGAGACCAATGAGAAATGGAACCTCAATTTCTATCATGCAGGAAATGTGGAATGAGACACCCAGTAATGTTTCTCAATAGAACAATGAATTATTTATGTCTTGGAATGAAGGACATAATGTATAAAATTGCTGAGAAAAAATGAAGAGTACTATAGATGAAAATAAAAATGGACCCAAGAATCGACATACAGTCATATGTGGTAAATGTAGGGGACCTGGCCATTACCCGTGTGAATGCCCTATTTTTTAGGATAGCCTCTGTGTTAGGAAGGAAGCTATGGGGAAATAAATGGTTGGTGAAACGTTAAAAAGTATTAGTGATCATTGCTGATGGGATTAATTTGGAATACTTTTCTCTTGTATTTGTAACCCTGATGTTTTTCATGTGAAAATGATATTTGAGGAATAATTTTCTTTTTTTCTTTTGGATATACTTGTAAATAACCATTTGTTTTTATATGACCATTGAGTATGAGTCAATTACAAGTTATTAAATTTTTGGATGAAAATGAGAGGTATGAGATAACATTTGTGGTTTAATTATATTATGGTTATTTTTAGGAGTTATTCTCATTTTGGTAATGTTTTAAAGTATATTTTTTTTAAAATGGATAACACGTAGACCAGGTGAAAACCCATAGAATCAGAGAAAGCTTTGGGAATGAAACCCACAACCAGAGTGTGATTGGGATTCATCGCCTACCACTAGACTACTTGATGTCTCTGGTTAGTGTGAATAATTCTTTTTAGTTAAATTATTTTATAGATCAATAATAAGTTTATTTGGGATATTATGTCTAATCAAATGGATACCCTTATTATAGGAAAACGATTTGGTGGTTATGTGATAAATGTTTTTTTAGAAGACGTTCCCTCTGTTGGGAACACTACATGTCTAAGAAAAATAGAATATTATGGGATTTCATTTGATTAGTAATGGTGGATTTTTATCAATATTTTTATTATGGATTTATAGTGATTTGGGTTATTTAAGGAAATGATTAACCTATCATAGAGAATATGGGATTAGGTTAATTAATTTTAATTTTGTGACTTTAAGAGTAGTCGATGCCATTTAGAGATACAATTTAACATGGAAGACTACATAAACAAATTCTTCTATGTTTTGGGTTTCAATATTAGTTTGGATTATATTGAAGGATTTTAAGGAAAACTATTTATTGAATTGTATTTATTTTTCCTTGGGGTATTTTTGGTTTAATTTTAGAAATTAAGATTTGTGTTTATTTACCTAAAAGATTTACCTTTTTGGGGATCATCTGATCTTGTACTAACCATTTCGGTTTTGGTTAATCTCTAAAGGCTAGGAAAATATATTTTTTTCCTTTGTGGATCATGTGATTTTATAGAAGTTGATTCAAGCTCTTACAGTTTGACCGAGTCATCTTGAAAATTCATCGTTTGAAAAAAAGACAATTTAGTGGTAGAAATTTATTATATAATGAAAATCTACTTAAAAAGTAAGTATATCTCTTTATGTTGATAGTAAATCTCATTAATTAATTTCTCAACATTATTAAATGGATCTTAAAACAAAAAAACATTGTCCGTTTACTTTTCCTAATGGGAAACTAATAACCCAATCACATGATTATGGTTTCTTTGTAGTTAACTTTCTCTTAATCATGTTTTATATCCCTCTCCATCATAACATGACATTAGTTTATATTCCATATACATGTTTTCCAACATGGAATCCTAGAATGGGTTATCTCGGGTGACCTTTGTAGTTCTCTTTCACTCTTCTAATGTGATAGTTTTATAGACTCATTTTCTGATGGGGGACATTCAATGAAATTCCCAATCCCGATTTTAAAATTTAAGATTACTCAATTTCCAAAAGGGGGGAAAATGTAACACCCCAAAATTTCATAGTAGGTTATCTTCATTAAAGTAATTCAATAGCTTGTGCTACATGCAACACTGAGTTTGATCGCACCCCGACTTACCAAACTAGCCATTCAAATAGTGGTTATGAATAGTATTAAAAAAAGTAACATTTTAAATACTAAATATAATTTTAGAATCTATATTATGTGTTTTTAGACATAATATATGATCAATTTCAATTTTTCAGATAAAAGGAGTATTTTTTAAAAAATCAATTTTACCGCCTTTTAATTTTGAACCCTTTAAAATCTAATATTTGACACTTTAATATATTATATTTTACAAAATAAACATCTTATTTTGAATTGGGAGATAAATATTTAGTTTGGATAATTTTTTGTTGTTTTTCTGAAAACTTTCATGGGTTGATGAATAGTGAAAAATACGAAATTTTAATTGAAAAAACATTTTAAATCAGAATAATTTATAGTGTTAAATTATAAATTTTAATGGTTTTGAATAATAATTAGAATATATTTTCAAATATAAATCTTATTTTGACCATTGGAATTATTTTCACTTTGAAATTATACATAAACAAGTGTTAATCATTTGATAGTTATTGTTTCTTAAAAACACGCTATTTGTTTTGACAATGGGAATTAATTTTAAAATTAATTAATACAAATTCTATGTTTTGAATTTGGTAAAATTACCCTCATATTTTAATACATAATATCAAATATATCTTAGGATGAATTTTTGGTATTTTTCTGAAAAACATCAATCTTTGATGAATAGTAAAACCACTTTGTAGTAGTTAAAAAACTAAAATTTTCATTTAAATGTTATTTTTTTAGCTTATGTGAATTGAATTTCGAAAAATAAACATACATGGTTGTCATTATTAAGTAAAATCTATTTCAATAAGATAAAAATAATTTTCAATGAATAAAAACTTTTGAGTTTTATTTACTACAGTTAAAGGTAAATAGGGTAATTCAAGGAAAAAAAGAATATTATAATAATACAAAACTACATGAACACTTGACTTAACCTAATTTTATGAGTCATGTACAACCATGGGCATCCTTGGGTCGATTTTGGGATCCCATTTAGTCACTTCAGAATGATAATGACACTTTATTCTAAGTAACATAAATTAATGATAAAAATGACATTAACAAATATCTTTTAATATATTAATTTTTACATGATCTTATATAAGTCATCATTTCGACTATAAATAATAATTTGAAAGATAAAAATATTTCCTACATTATGGTAAATTTTTAATAATTTTTAGACATCATATAAATTAAATTATTTATGACACAATAATGATGAAGTATATACATCTTTAATAAATGATTTAAATAAATAATATTATTAATATTATAAATATATTAAAAACCTATAAAACTCTTATAGGATGATTTTATTTCGAACATGAGTCATCTTAAGTTCTACAAAAATGAGTTTTCAACCTTTTGAAAATGAATATAATTTTTTAATAAAATAAAATTTTCAAATATTCCTAAAGTGCCCCTCCTTTCCCTTATAAAAGGAAACCACTTCTAACCCATTCCTCAAACATATTATGCCCATTGGATCATGAAAAATCTTCCAAAATAAGTTTTAATGATCCATACATTCCACCTGGATTACATACCATAGGCATAAATCACATTAAGAACTCTGTTTGGTTCAAACCAAAAAGAGTTACACAAATTAAAGGAAATGGTTTCTCTTAAATTATTATCTTTTTTTTAAATATACAACCCTTAAAATAGATTTATTCGTTCCTTTTATAACACACCAATATCCTAAATATACTATTATGTTGTTATGGTATGTATTTGAACTACACTTACACACACCTCCAACTAATAGGTAAAGAACATATTGTTTCTATGGATGACAAACTAACGACTCACGAAACAATGAATGTTCCATTATATCCTACCATCATTCATTGTGGATATTAAGAAAGAAGTGCATTTTTATATGATATATATTATGTATATTTTTGATTATGTGTATTTATTTTCCATTTTTATTATACCTTTATGGTTTCTATTATGGGTAAAACACAATAATTTCTTTTGAGGAAGTGCGGACTACCGCAACCTCAAAGTGATATGATTCGGTAATCCCTTATCTGGTACATATAAATGACTGAGTTAATGATATTATATATTATATTATATTGGAATTATAATATACCTATGTATCATTAAGTATTAATTCCATTAAAATACAAAATAGAAATTGAATTAGTTTTCATGTGTACGTACGGCTTACTGTCTCCATGAATGGTGCATTTCATTTCATATCTCCAAATGTTATGTACTATTATAAATAAATATATATACTAGATATATAATATATATATATATGATATCTAAATCATGTATACAATTATGGAGATAATGGAATTTCTACCACATGGAAAAATTGTAATTATAAAAAGTTCATTTTTGAATCAAGTTCCGAACATCGATAAAATATACAACATGACCTCATATAATTAACTAATTATTATACCAAGGGAATAAGTGATATAAAAGGAATAATAAACTTTAAAAATGTTCTTAATCATGTAGAAATTATCATAAGTTTATTATTCATTAAGAACAAGGAACATAGAAGACAAGTTAGACTAGATGTAAGTCATTTCTTATCTCACTTTTAATTTCGTGAGATTTCCATTATTCGCCACGTATTTATTGCATGTGGTGTATTGTGTACTACAATTTATATATATTATAATGATTATATTTATATTCATGGTATTAGTTTATTTCTTTATTGGATATTAAATTTTTTTCATGCTACTCGATTGATTACAACATGGTAAGGGGTTTTCATCTCACTTCTTATTCCCATGAGATTCATGTTATATTTCCACTATTTACTTTTGTGAGGTTTATATAATGATCATTATTTTATTGTATGTTTAATATATATTAATTTATGGGTATTTACATCTTAATTGTATAATAATTCTTTCATGGTGTGTATTTTTCTTTAGTTACCAAATCTCTTTAGGAATTTCAAATTTCAATTTCCACTCATTGGGAATTACACAAAATTCATTGATTACTTTACTCCAATATTATGTTTAAAATAAATATTCATTTACTTATGTTGTAACTTCCACTCCCCTTTTTGTGGATATAATTTTGAAACAGATAATAATTCCCTTGAAAAATTATCAAGTCATTCATATAAACATAATAAGTGTAATTTTAACTCAATTTCCATTCATTGAGTAAAACATCCAAGTAAATGGTGTTGTTTTTAAATGAATATGTGTGAATGTCCTATGATTTATTAACATACAATATCCAATAATAATTATTTATTTATACATATCACACATAAGTATTTTATTGATTTATCCTTAACCTAAGGATATAGTCAACATAAAGGAATTCATCTGAACTAACATCCCATTGAGATTCATTATTGTTATGTGCAAATTCACTTTTATATGGTGTATATATTGTAATTTTACATAGTATATCATGAATCTCTTTATTCTCTTGATATTATAATGTTTTTATTACTTTAATTATTTGCATTCCAGCATCTCCCATTTGGTCAAGAACTCTAACTAAAATATCATTTTAATTGTTATATTTTATTATTCTAAATCATTCTCATTAATTTCCATGATTTAAAAATTGGTTTAATGTTTTATTTATATTAACATTAATAATTTAAAATTGAAATTCCTTTTAAAAGTTTCAATTTGTAATGAGATACTTTGATTCAAAATCCTATTTTAAACAGCTTCTTGATAAATAGTGATACTTTAAAATGTTTTCAAGAAAAAATTGATATTTCTATCAAATAGTTTTAATGACTATTTCCATCTATGTCAAAAAACATTAGTGTAATTTATTCATGATTTAGTTCTATTTATCATAATATAATCATCCATATTGTATTGAATGAGTTATGATTGACTGTGGATGTTCTGTTTTTATGTAATTAAAGGTTTGTGGTTGATGTATTGACATTTAATATGCTAGTTTTAATATTAATGTTTAGATTATATTTCACCCTTTATTATGAGGAATTAATTAGACTTAATAAGTTATTGGTGGAGTATGATATTTATCTTTCAGGCATCAGTAGGTCTCATGAGACATGCTAGTGTCTTGGCACAAGGTCATGACAAAATCTTTTTTGTAGTCTTGGTAGGAGGCCGTGACTATGTGGTTATGATGATAGTAATTATTCATTCCATAATTATGAGATTTTCTATTGATATTTCATGTGGATATTTGACTAGTGGAATTCCCATGACTATGTTTTATTATTTCATTATTTACTAATCACACATCATGACCTAAAGTGTTCATGTTTATTATTTTTAAAGGAAGGTGTTTTCAATTATTCACTATGCCTAATGTTTATGTTATCATCTGCTGTATTTCTTACTCTTACTGAGCATTTGAGCTCAAAAATTTCTTATGTTTCATTTTACCAGGATATAAAGAAGTTATTTATGAGTGACTTTCAGGAATAATCCGGGAAGTTTGGATATTTCTAATGGAATAAATTAGTGTTGTTTTTCTTTTCAAGTTGTAATGTTGAAATTATGAATGTATCTTCTTTCCAAGACTATAAAATTGAACGTTACCTCAGTAATTTATTCCTTTTAAGCATGATAATGTGTTAAAATAATGCACAAGCTCCTAGATTTTGGTGTCAGGGCATTCAATACAATAGAAAGTTATAATGTTACATAATAATATTTGGTTGTTTTCATAAACTCAGTCTTGTGTAAAATTAATTATATAAAAAGTACTAGAAATTTCTTATAATACAAGCCAAGTATTGTATTTTTTATATCAAAAGCTAAGCCAGTGTTGTGTGTAGCGGAATACATTCTTGGTGCTGTGTTTAACATAAGATATGAGTGAAATTAAATAAATAAATAAATAAATAAAATTTAAAAAATATATCTCATAAAAATCTACGAGTGTTATATTCTACCCCCCTTTCACCATCGAAATAGTTATGGGTGATAAAATGTTTAACACTTGAAAGTTTCTTTTATTGAAACCTACATGTGAAATACAATGACTATAACTTATATTTTATAATATTGGACGGTTATAATCATAATGATTTCCCAATGTAAATAATAAATAGTTCATTACATAGGGGAACATAATTAAATATCAGCCATGGATGAAAAGAAAAAATAATCATTGTGACTGAAAATGAATACTGATCATAATAAATTGTTTAATCCAGTGAAATTTAACAATCATAAATACATTAACAAAATATGTTTGAATGATTTTATTTATATCATCACAAATGAGGATATTAATAATCTTTTTAAAATCACAATACATTTTTTTAATGTTGATGAATTTATATGAGAAGATATACATACTGGTTTTTGGTACAATCTCTCCTTTGGTTATGCCTTGAATGAATTCCACTTGATATTTTTTTCATTGGAATTAATTATAATTTTTCATTATTGATATTTTAGTATAACATGTGATATATAAATATAATTATATATCATTCCATCTGCATTTATCACAGAAAAAAATTAGAAAAAGTTATAAAATACGCATAAGTCCACCTATGCTGAGGTATTACATTATTCAAAAAAACATCATATAATGTTTAACTAATAATTTAAATAAGTGGATAACATTGAAATAATTGAAATAACTAAACATAAAAAATATTATAAATACTTATTATAAATTGGATTAACATTTATCTCCCATATCTCATAAGGCAGTTCATTCTTGTCACATTCCAAACATGATTATGTCTTAATCAAGTATTCTCTTGAAACATTGTAATACACTAAATTACCATAAATTAATTTAGAAAACATTAATGATTCCTTATTTCATACTTTAATAGATATATTCAATTAAATCTAATATGTTTTTAACTTCTTCAATGATAACATATACAACTTTTTCAACAAAAAAATAACGAGATGTAGGATAATTACTACCATCCAGATTCTCTATTATCCAAAAACTATTATATTTAAAATATGAACACTTTAATGATTATAGTTCCCTTAATGTTTTTTTTTATTTTTAATATCTCCTTATAATTAAAAAACTTCTCTTTTCCAGTATCACAATTCAATATGTTCTTGAAAATCCATAATGAAAAACAGAAACTGAATAATCCTTATATAATTCATCATTCAGAATTCTAGGATCTAAATTCATAAATACATAAATCCTTCCACAGTTATGGTTGTCTTGTAGTATGTCCTTTGTTGGTTTAGAAGTAAATTATTATGTATGGGCATTGAGGTGGGTAATTCCAATGTTTCTCACATATGATAAATTAAAATCCATAACATCATTCCACTCTATGGCCCTTTTTTCCATAGAGATAACATCTTAACCTCTATTTGAGTTATTCATCAAGGTTTGTCTCCCATTATTCTTAACATGTAAGGAGAAAAATATTCTTTCCTATATTCCCCTTATTGTATAAAAATTCATAAAATTTCATATTACTCTTATGTTATGTGTTGGGAATATCACAAAAGTTTACATTATATATCATATTTTTTCTTGGATGAATCAGAATAATCGCAATATATCTCTATTCAATGATTATCCTATTTCATGGCTCATAATCAATAGATTTTCCACCAAGCACAATGTTAAACCAATTCTTTCTTGATTTATCAATAAACATTACTCAAATATCATAGGGTGAGAAACATATATCATAGAAGTAAACCACATAATCAAGTGAAAGTTCATTCAATCTATAACATCTTAGGTTTATTCTTATGTTATATATTATTGTTACCAAAACAACACGATTCTAACCTATACATATACATATCCTTAGAGACATCCCTAGACATATCTTTGAAATATCTCTAGGGATCTCACTAAATAATCATCATCATAGTATTAATATTTTGGTTAATCTTTCCTTAAGATACAAACTATGATGACCCAAGATTAATGTACATAGATATTAAATATTTTATATGAATATTCATTAAATTTTACAAAATCTTTTTTGAGGACCTTAATAAATTATTGACTTTGGGATCTTGTAATAAATTATTCAAACCTGGTGAAAGATATTTAACATCTACTATAAAGATCTTCCACTTATTACCCCTACCTAAAAGATTTATTTATAACCAAAGGAAAAGGAAATATAAAAAGGGGTGATATCAGATGATCAGTAAGGGTATAAAGAGGAAATATGTAGGAATATCATGGGAATAAGGGTATGAGAACATGATCTTGAAAATATATGATTATACATTCCATATAAAATATCATCAAATAAATATTCGCAGTTCATAATAAATGAATCATAATGAAATCAAAGAATATAACCCATGAAATCATAACATTAACTTAAGAATTGAAGTTATGGAATACACATAAACAATAATATTTTTGAACATGTATAAATAGTAACAAGATCACTTATTAAATTAAGGACATGAAATCAGGTCGTTGGATAAACATATTGATATGAAAACCAAGTCCAATAATAAAAATATGGACCTGAAAACTAGGTTTATCGATAGAATTATGAATATGAAATCAAGTTAACGCATTAGATATATACCTCAGGAGTTATCCATCTATACCCAATGTAATATAGGGAGAGACAGGTACTCTACATCAAATAATTAAATAACTCTTATGTGTTCTATAAAATCATAAATCATTCAACAATGAATAACCCAAGGAATAAAATGGCTTTCATTATCATCACTCCATCATAACATAATTCATGAATTATAGATGGATTTCATAAATATAATTTCATCATAAACATAATCAAAATATATGAATAGTGTGGATAGCATACTTAAAAAATATACTTTGTAAATAGTTTCATATTATATAGAAAATAATTTTGATAAAACACATGAAATTAATTCTTGGGGATAATATACATTCTTCTTAAAAAATGTTCTTATTTCATAAAATACCATGATATTTTAAAAGAAAATAATTTATTTGAAAATAATTTAGAAACCTTGTAAGTAAAAAATCATGTAAATAATGTGTTAATAAAGTGTAAAAATAAATTCATTATATATAAGTAAGAATAAAACATTCTTCTCCTGCAATTAAAAAAAGTCAAAAATTACATCATTCAGAAAATGAAAAAATGAATCTTTTCAAATAATATAGCAAAAATGTCAAAAAATGGGATAAAATGACTTTAAAAATAAATTAGGAAATAATAAAAAATATATGAATTTTTCAAAAAATATGGATGTGGATGATAAATATACCCCATTAAATACATACATATAAACAATCTCGGATAATAATGAGATTGTAAAATTATCCCTTACAAATTTATAACCAATTGACTCGTATTACACATAAAAATAAAAAAAATTAAGTGCAAAATATAAATGTCATAAAATTCAGAATAAGAATCATAAAAATGTTCATATACTGTATAAGAACCAAAAAAATAAATATTTTGTGTATAAGTCATACATCCGACAAAAAAAGTAAGACAAAATAATCTCTTACCTTAGATCTTATTTGCATTGTACATATAATAAAATTATGAATATTTTTTTAAATAATGTCATTTACTTATTACAGAACAATATTTCAAATTATGATATCATATTTGATCATATTAACACCAGTTTAATAATATTTCATTATTACTCTTCTTTTGGTGTTAACTTTTTTATTTTCTTTTGCATGTGTTGTCATATAAGTCCCAATTATTGAATATAGGATAGAGTTACATCATTTAAATAATTATATTAAGATAATATATATCATATAAATTCATTATATATATAAATATAATCATTCATGAGTGGTGGACATGTATATTAATTGCATTGGGTCGTGGATACGTAAACCCTATTTACGCACGAGCGATGGAATCATTTAATTAATAGTAAAAAATATGTAAGTGGATGGTATTTTTTTTAAATAATCAATATAATGTTATAATAATAATATATTGTTATTATTCCCATCATAAAACCATCCTTAAAAATTGGTGTTTAATAATATATTACACCATGACAAGGAGAGAGTAAGTCATACGAATTCACACATGGTGATTTGATTTTTCGTAGGGTATAGTGAAGAAGGAATATGGTTGTCTAATATTAATAATAACATCATGGTATATATTTAATACTTGATTTATTACTTTACAATGAAAAAACTCATTAATAATAAGAAAAATAAATAATTTTTTTGATAGAATTTGTAGAGGATTAAACATCTTCTTTGACGTGCTCCTTCTAAATCACCTCATTAAGCAATAGATACAGTATTTTAAAAGCACAAATACCACTATAATGTGTCTTTGGAGTTTGTAAATGGATAATTTCAGGGGATTTCCAATCTGGAAGGCTCAATGTGTTGTGAAATATAAGGTAGGAGGTCCCATTTTATAAATGATGTGTGGGGTTCTTGTCAAAACTTAGAGAAATATTAATTTATAATAAAAGCTAACCACATCCAAAAACCTTAAAAATGTCCCAATTATACCGAAGATATGAAATAGGTTTTTACTCACATAATATAAAATAAAATTAAGGCATGTTTTTATATAATTTTTATCCATATCATTTTAATTAAAACGTTGTTATTCTATTTAATTTTTAACTAGGGTAACTTATATTATAATCTTAAAATAGATTAATTTTTTACTTATTTGTTGACATTTGGACCATAAATGAAACATTTATAACATTCTATACCATATAAAAATCATTTTAAATTTTTAATAATTTATTTGTATTTTTAAATTATTTAATAAAACATAGTTTTGATAAAATATCAATACTGTCAATTTTGGCACTATTTGTTTCATGAATTTTTAAAAATAACAAGATAATATACTATCCAAAATAAAATATTTTATTATATTCATAATGGGTCATGGTAATTTATAAAATTAATTGGATTGATTAATTATCCCAAAAGATATATATATTCTATTTGTAATAATATGAATTTGATATTTCCATTAATAAAATAATTACTACTTCAGTTTTCTGTAATTATTTAATATAAATAATTTTTGAAAAATAAAATAAAAATAAATTAATATGATGAATAAAAATATTCTATATTTCATTTTAATACTTAAAATTTAAAATTTCCGCTTTAAAATTCTACATTAAAAATGTTACATTTATTAAAACATTAATTTTACAACATTACCTTCTCTTTAAATAAAATATTATAAGTGCCATAATCTTATCCATATGGTTCTAAATGGTCAATAAGATGATATTTGGATTAATAAGGTCAATATATACTCTAAAAATAATATTTTTTCCATATTTTTCATCTTTTATGGGTTATTATTAATTTATTTCAAATTAGTTTATTGGTTTTTATAGAATTAATTAATTTTTTCATCATCATTATATAAGAATTAAATTTAATTATTAAATATATATAAATTAATAATAATTTACCATGATTTATAAAAATTTATTATCTTAATGGATACTATTTAATGTAGAAGTTTTCACATATTTATCACTATATTAAAATTATTCTACTTAAAAAAAATAAGAGGTTGACTTGTTGTTACATTATTTTATTTTAATAATATATATAATTATCATGGACAAGATTCATTTAAATTATAAAATTAATATAATTAGGTGATAAGGGTTGGATTTTATTCATCCAACATTATTAATTTTTGTTTTAGGGTAATACTATTGTCCTTATCATTTTATTTGTTACCTTAATTTACACGATTTTACTTTAACAATGGTAAATAAAAATTACAAAACTTATTTTCAAAATTATTCAAAAATAAAATAATGATATTAATATAATTAGGACCAATTGATTCCGAATATGGAATCGGTATTTAATATTACAAACTGAAAATTTTCAGGAATTAATTTAATTTTATCCCATTTTTTGAATGAAAAACGCACTTTTAAAATTTAATACATTGCAAATGATTGAATTGTTTAGATAAAAAAATTCATTGTTAAATTAATTACAAAGAAATAAATTATATTTAATGATAAAAATATATTATATTTATAGTATTAAACCATTTAATAAAATAATTTAATCATATAAATTATTTCAATGAAAAAAGAATATTTCAATTAAAATTTAGTGATTTTTAGAGGTCATCAAAACATGAAAGATATCGAAAAATATAAAAATTTAATCCAAATTAAATTTCATAAACTTATTCCAAATAATATTTTTATTTTTATATATAGATTATACAGAAGTTTAACAAACTAGATTAAAAATGGGTGCACCATCAAAAGGCGACAAAACTACATTTTTAAAAAAATACTTCATTTATCCAAAAAAATGAATTTGTAGTTATATCATGTCTAGAAAATTTATATAGTGAATTTTAAACATTATATTTAATATATTAAATAATTTTTTCATTGAAATTTTCCATCTATATTGAATTTATTATTTCATAAACACAATAATTTTTTAAAAAATAGTTTTTCAGAAGAAACATTTCGTTTTATTTAAAAAAACATTTATTTTTAATTACACTTAATTTCACACCGATGAGTTATGCATATTTTCATTATTTAGTTAATAATATTAATACGTCCATTCTAACTTATCGGATTTAAGGTAACATAAAAATATTTATTTTCTCTTTTAAACTCAGTCCTCCACAAAATAAGTTCATCCAAAAGTACATGAAATTTTGTGTAACACAAGCCAGGAATTGTGGTGTGTATATTTCAAGCTAATATCGTGTTGCATATATCACAAGACTATCATGGTGTTTCATACAACACATGAAATCAATGAAATTAAAAAAACATAATTAAATATATTAATTAATGAAAATAAAAAATAAATCTCATAAAAATATTTGGGTGTTACATAATGAAATTTTTATCCTTGTGAGAAATAAAATGTAATGATAGATGGAATGTGAAATCTTATTACAATGATCACAAAAATAATAAATCTACGATTCATGGTGAGAATTCAAAAAACCAATGGTGGGAAAAGAAATTGTTTAATTACATCACAATGAAACATCATCCTTTTTATTGGCCCAAATGATCAACTAGTCATTAATCAATGTATCAATACCATTGAAAATATATTTTGAATTCACTAATGTTAGAAACATGTGAATTTTATTTTTACCCTTTATAATGAAAAGAATAATCATGGTGTATTCTTATCAATAATAGAAATATATATGAAGAAATTTACTCCCTGAATTTGTATGAGTATAAGAACATAAATATCATTAATTATCTCCCTTATGTAATTCAGAAAAAAATGACATGGAATTCCATGAGTTGAAATTGAAGGATGATGAATCTATTGGTACCTATGAGGAATAATTTATTATACATGTGATTTATTCTTCTCATATTATAATAAAAAATGAAAGTAAGTTTGATCGACTCATTAGTGGATTCAAACAAAGTCTCCAAATAGAGTAGTCCATATCATTCTTTAATAGATATGAATAAATTCTTCATTGTGATATCAAGGTAGAGAGGGAGATTAGAGTAAAATATCAATATCATGGATTTTAAAAAAATAATGGAATTTAAGGTAAATTTCAAAATCCATAGAGATAAGAATATGATATTTCTTTTATGCACAAAAATGTTGAATAAAACATGGGAGAAATTGTCTTAAGTGAAGTAGTAAATGATTCATGTTTTTAAATAATTTTTATCATGAAATTAATTGTTTATTATATTATATAAATATATATAATTAATAAAATAGAGATAAAGCACCATGGAATAAAACACCCACACATCAATTTATTAAATGAATAGAGTATGTGAAACATTGTAAACATATCTCAAATCTAAAGGTTATTGATAATGATGGACATCAATAACCTATTAAAACTAGATTCCAAGTTAAATATCATCTGATGACAACTTCTGATGAGGGGTATGATATTCATTTAGTGAAATGTACACATAAAATTCACTTTAGAACTATTAATATCTTATTTCATTATGTATATTCCCAATATTTTCTATCATTAAACATTTATAAGGGTATCACAATACCAACTCAAAAATTGGAGTTGTTTTTAGAGTTAATATCCCCTAATGGTATGATGACTACATCCTCAATCAATAATTATTCTCCAGTTGAAGTTTGTGGTATTTGGTATCGTTTAAATATAGTCATTCTTCCCCTAGTTGATTTCATTTTTATTTCTACCATGGATTAGATTTCTCATATGTTTTGGGGGAAACATGAAATGATAGATATTACTATTCAGTGGGTTCTTGATGATATCTCTCTAGAAAAACTATCTAGCCTTTCACTAAATCATGAGGTTGAATTTTTAATAGATATCATACCTAGTTAGACTCATTTTACCATACTCCATATAGAATAAAATAGATTAATTTGTATGATTTGGAGGAGAAAATCCATTAAAATTTTTAAAAGGGGCACATTAATCATTATACATCACCTTGGGGTAACACAATTCTTTTATAAAAAAAATATATGTATTAATGGGGAAACATTTATTTTAAAGAAATTAACAACATCACAATCATGGAAGGGTATCCTCTACCCCATATCGATGCCATTTTTGGGTATCTACATGGTGATAAATACTTTTCAAAGACTGATCTATATTCTAGATATCATCAATCTCAGGTATATAAGAGGGAAAAACCAAATGTATCATATTTTACATGGTACACAAATATTGAATTTATAGTGATTCCATTATGAATTATTTATTCCCCTGCTATCATCATGAATTTGTGAATAATTCTTTTGAAGAAAAACTAGATTAGTTTATGGTAGTCATTGAATATGACATTGAAATATATTTAATGATCATGGAAGAGAAAGAAGATCACTTAATGACTATGCTGACTTCCATGATGATGGAGAATATTTATAAATAAATCACACACTGTAAATTTTAGCTGTATAAATTTTCATTGTTGAGTCATATAATGTCATGTGAGGGTATATTAGTAGACCCATTTTATACAAAAGATATTATTCATTTATTCAGACAGACTAATCTGACTGAGAGTTAACGTTTTCTATATTTGGAGGGATATAATCATTGCTTTGTGAAGATTTTTTCATGGCTATAAAATCCACCCACTATGTTTACTCAAATGGGACCAATGATCCTTTGGATGGATGAATATGTGCAATCACTTAAGGAACTGAAGAGAAATTTATTCAGCGTAGTCATTTTTACACTACCTTTTATATGGAAGGTTTTTTAATCTATATTGATTCATTACATAATATAATGGGATTTTCCTCTTGGATAACAACATTGTTATTAATTATGCTTCATAAAAATTGAAGTTCCTTGAGAAAAATAACCTGACACTGGATTTGGAGTTAACCAGTACAATTTTTTTGTTAATGATATGGATGCATTATCTTGTTGTAGAATGGTGTGGTATATATACCGATCACATATGTTTTATCTAAATTTTTACTCAAATTTTATTTGAACTTGTTCCAAATATATAGGATGGATTTTATTAATGATTGTAAATACTAAATACATTAACACCCTAGAATATCGAAGAAGGTAGAAGATTTAATTAGTTGAAAAAATCCTTCTAGATTATCTATTTGGGGAATCAAAAAACAATTGATATTTCTAGACATAAAAAATAATTATATTAAAATATTAATGGTATGAGAGAAATGTAATCATTTTCAAATAAGTGTTCAACCCTCTATCAAAGCGATTATTAAAGAGGAGAAAAATAATGATATAGAAATGAAAATGAATGTGGGAAATGTACTTGTGTGAAACCATGACTGTAATTGAATATTTATGTTTAAAAAACATTAATGTATCCCATAAATGTTATATTTTAAGAATGATATATTAGAAAAGGCTTTTAGTTCTTCATTATCTATTAATCCTGGATGTATGAAGATTTATAGAGATTTGAATGATTATTTTCAGTGGGATTGCAGGAAGAGAGATTTTTAAAATTATGTTTATTGGTTATTAAAATGTCAACAAGTTAATGATTAGTTAAATAATTCTAATGGGATGTTAAAACCATTAACAAATATAGAATGTATATTGGAAAACTAAACAATGGATTTTTTTATAGTTTGACTCCCCAAAAATTCTATAGATAATAATGATTAATGGGTTGTTGTTTATCTCTATTAAAGTTCATAACAAATTATTTCTACAAAATATCATTACTATTTTGAAAATCATAATATGTTCTACCTTCTGTAAGCGTTAAAATTTTATGGTTTACCAATATCAAGGGTATCTAATTGAGATTTGAGGATTACCTTGATGCTTTGGAGAGTTTATTAGTTGGATCTGTATAATGAATTATTCTTCTGTACTTATTGTCATCTTGGTAAGATTTTAACTATTATAATAACATTAAAACTATAGAATACATGTTGATATCCAACTCAAAATACTTCAAAGGTGGTTGGTATCACCACATTCTTTTGGTGGATTTTTCATACAAAAATATCTTTCCCTCCAAAATTAAAATGGACATTTATAAATAACTCAATGGATGGATTTGAAGAACTACAACATGTTGGAATAAATATTTTAAGGACCTAGTTTTTGCTATAAAATAAATTGGCATATTCTTGATATTATTCTAGAGCCTCGGCTTCAGACGGCGTGCGATTCTGAGCACCGGTGTGGCCGGAATTAATTTCTCAGTGCGTTCACACTGGGAATGCCAAATAAATGAGATTACTTTTAAATAATGCTTTAGAACAGAACTTTGAGTGTACAGATGTGTTCTAAATGGATTTTTTACCCTAGGAACCACATAAAGCATGTCGGCGCTGTACATTAGGACCCCGCGCCCGCTACCGAAACATTAAACAAATAAATTAATTATTTAAATTATTCGTTTAATGGTTAAATGCAATAATCTCTTAAATGGTGGCTCTAATTGGGAAAACAACAGCGTCGTTGAGTTCAGAGCATTCCATTTACCATAGGATGGGTGTATGTTTCGAGGGAATGGGTCGTCAGTGAAAAATGGCCCCAGGGGCGTTTGCATAATTTGGAGGCATCGGGAATTGAGTGTAATAACTGTTGAACGGGACCTCAGATTAAAATTCCGAGACTTCTTTTGTTCTTGAGAGGTGGTTCTTACCCTAGGGGAGGCTTACCCTCAACCCCGTCGCGCATTTCAGATGCGGGTTAATTTGGAGTTTTAAATTAATTGAGTTAGTATTTAATTTTTTCATATTTAAACCTAATCACCCCCCATTCCCTTCCTTTGTTCATCGCTAGCACAAAACCACCCATGTAAGAACTCCTCCTATTCTGTGAGGTGCAACAACTCCGGCGAGGCGCGGCAGCTCCGACAGATCGTTGGCGAAGCTTCGGGATACGCCCAACAAGTTACGGGTTTCGTGTTTGCATTTTTAATTTCAAACCACCCTCTTTGAATTAATTTATAGCGTCTAATTATTTTCAAATTTTCATGCTAAGACCTTGGTTGAGTAGTACCTTTTATGTTCTTTTCGATGCACTTTTTGGATTGAAAATATGAGTCCTGAGGCGTTCTCGGTCGTCCGCTGAAGATTGCGGGTTTTGGAGGTCATTTGGGGGTTCCTGCGGGCTTTCAGTGATCTGGGATGGTGACGACGGGGTTGCTGAGGGCGTCGGCTTGCGGTCGAGTGGAGGAGGCCAGCGATGTCACTAGAGAGCAGAGGTGGTGCATAACGGATCTTCGGTAGTAGGCGGCATCTTCGAGGGAGCAAGACCCACGCGCTGTAGGTCTGTGTTTGCCATGTCAGGTGACGAGGGGAGACCAGCCAGGGTGGTTGGTCTGTTGGAAAATCGGATTCTAGGCGGGTTTGGTAGTCTGGGGGTGGGCCACGGCTAGCGGGCCGCCGTGAACTAGACCGGACCTACGGCTGGGCTGCGGGCCCCTCTTTTGGAGTGGGCCGGCCGGGGTGGACTAACCCGACTAGTCCCCCCTTGCATTCAGGGGGCTGTATCTCCTAAAAGGGCATCTGTTTGAGGCACCATCTATGGCTGTGGAACCGTATTGACGAGGATAACTTTTTGAGATGGTCTCAGAAATTTTAATTCCAGATATGAGGGGCTCAGTGCCACGACGTGACAGTTAAGTGGACATGTGTTCTTTCCAGAGTTCTTGTTTTGGATGGGGCAGACACATCTGAACTCTGTTTTCAGAGCCCTAAGTGGTTTTGCAACCCTAGCATTGAGACGGAGTTTTCCATTGTGGTTTCGGGCATTGAAACTTGAGTTGATGCGTGGGACCCATGGCCCGTCTTTCGATCTACATGCATCACTTTACAACTTTTTCATCGGACGTCTGTTCAGGGCGTGCGAACAGTCGATTTTGGGTGTTTTCCGAGGGCTTCCCATTGGCCAAATCTTACCCTTTAAATCCACACGGTGGTGTGGGCCCCACGAGGGCCGTTTTGGGAGTCGGTGGTGATTTACAGCTTTATCATCAGGCATCTGTTTTTGACAAGTGAATAGTAAATCTTGTGTACTTTTCCGAGAGGATCGCAACGGGGTGATCCGTTGGTTGTGTCTTGGGACCGAGATGTAGGTCCCATGCAGAACCGCTCATGATTGGTATGTCAGAATGCATATTTTTTACCGGACATCTGCTCCGCTCAAGTGAGGAGTCCTTTTTACGTGTTTTCCCGGGATCAAAATGATGTGATGCACCTGACTATCTTTAGGGATGAGGCTTTGGACCATGGTATGTTGTTCGTGCGTAAGGTGGTGTTGGAAACTTTTCCATTAGATATCCATTTGAGGCGTGTAGGTAGTCTAACTCGCATGTTTTTCCACGAGGATTACAATGGTATAATCATTTCAGGAGAGCAGAGCCTCTGAAGTGATTTTATTTAATGTGGAAATATGAAAGGTGTACCGGTGGTGGTTCATCTTGTGGTATTTGTTGGGAACCCTTGGTTTGTGATCACGTTCACTCCTAGGAGAGTGATGTTGGTGTTTAATGAGATGTGTTTGGAAGTGCCTCAACCATTGAGGTGGCATGTTGGAGATGTTACGTTTACATCTTCACGTTGACGATGGGTTCCTTATGCACGTTAGCCTTTTTCTAGAGACATGGTAAACTCTGGGAGTATACGAGAACACTGGGAGGTACATGTGGATGTTGGTACCTGAGAATGTTGGCGTTCTTGGTTGGGTTTGACTTGGGGTCACACATCATGTGGGCCCCATGTGTGTGTCTTGTTCTTCTTTACATTCTATTGACCTCTAGAAACATAGAGGGTCCCTCTATTCTCGATTGTTGACTAGGAGGGTTGGTCCCCCTTGTTCCGTTCTCATTTTTTTGGCCTGTAGGGGTGAGTGGGTTTTTCCCCTGGTCTTGTTCCCGATGGTTTCGACCAGCATGGCTGAGTGGTTTTCCCCTGGTGCATTTCTCGATGGTTTGGTTGGCATAGTTTATTTGTTCCCTGTTAGATTTATTGTGGATTCGGTGTGACAAACACATTACGCGAGCACCGATCCTCAACCCAGGAGGTTGTTTCCATCAGGGCTGGCTAGTGAGGTACCATCCAGTAGGGATGGCCAGTGCGGTACCACCCAGCAGGGATGGCCAGTGTGCTACCATCCAGTAGGGATGGTTAGTACAACAGTGTTCACCGAGCAGTACCATCCAGCAGGGATGGCTAGAGCGGTTCCGGGTTTACCTCTAGCGGGGCCTGGAAGTGGTCCTTGATGCCGGTTTTACCACTATATGGGTTGGGAAGTTGTCCTTGATGCCGGGTTTACCTCCATCTGGGCTGGGAAGTGGTACCTGATGACGGTTCCGAGCCTCCCTCCAGTGGAGCACCCTTTTACGGGACTTGGCATTGGGACTCGTCGACGACATTAGCCGGGTCACCCTCCAGTGGATTACCCTTTTGTGGGACTATGCAGTGTGGCACCCGTCAACTCTTGCTGGGTCTCCCTTTAGTGGGAACCTGTCGACTTCCAGGGATTACCCTCTATCCGGGCTGAGAATGGTGTCACCTATCGACTTTGAGGAGACCTCTCGACTGTGGGGCAGTGACGAGGTTTGGTTGGAAGTTCCCTGAGAACAATCAAGTAATAGGGGCACTTTCCCCATCGAGAGGCATCCTTGCGACGCGACCTAAAACCGTGCGGGCGAGTAAGTGCCTACCAAAGTGGATAACGTCAAGGTGTGGTGATTTGATCCCCTTGACTTGCAGTTTTGGGCAGACGTGCGGGATGTTGGGCATCGATGGTGTTTACTTCTGGGACTGTTGGCTACTCACTTTCATGGACTGATCTACAGTACAAAGATCCCCTTACAATCATGTTCGGGTTTCTTGACCGAGCATCTATATATGTATATACCTTGTTCTGATACGCACTTCTTGGGTTTTGGATACTCTCCTTCCAAGAGAGGCGAAGACGCATGGGGTATGCCATGTGCTTTCTCGGTCTAGATTCCTTTGATTGGATGAGTCTACTGTCCTGATATAGGTAGTGAAGACTCGATGAGAAGTTCATCTTCTCACCGTTTCAAGCTCCTTGTGTCTGGATGAGTATATCTTCTTTCTCTTGTTGGGTGGAGCTGGACTCTCTACTGTTACTCTTTACTGCACTATCGGGTGTACTCCTTAATTTTCCCTATTTGATCTACTACTTACCCTTTGGTACATCCTTTGTTGCTCCCTCGAGCCATCCGGGTATCCTACTGAGTATTTTTATACTCACCCCTGCTTGGGATTTTTCTGCACTTGGTGTACCCTTGCAAACGACAGACATGTTGGTCGTGACTTTGGTGGAGCCTAGGAGTTTGGGATCTTGGACCGCGTGTAGTGGTCATAGTCGAGTTCCAGGCGTGGGACCCTCCTAGCTGTTTTCTTTTGTTTACCTATTGCCGGGTTACGGTAATTTTATGGTTGGGCGCGTTTTTTCCCTTTTTATTTTTAGTTTACCTTCCACACTTACCTTGTAGTATTTAGAGGTTGATACACTTTTGTGCTTTATATATAGCATTTTCACATTACGTTGCTTGTATTTTCTTTTACTCTGCACTTATGCATTGAATGTGCAGTGTGCATGTGTACAGGTACTCAGGCAAAGCCCTCCCCATGATGTTTAGCCTTCGACGCCTGTCACTAACCCCTGGCCTATGGAGGCGAACATGGGGTAGTTGCGGCTCGAGCCTGGGTAGTGTTGGGTCCTGAAAAAGGGGTATCAGAGATGGTTCGTTCCCTGGGATGTTGTGCAGACATCCCTAAAAATGAATTGGATGGGATTTAGGGCAACAATGTTAACATGTCTTGAGAGCGGCTCTCAGTCCAGGGAGTCCAGTGTTGGGGCGACAGCCGATGTATCCATTCACCAGGACCCTAATAACCCTCTTGTCGTTTTGGTGTGCTGAGACAGTTGTTCCAGGGAAAATTGGTTTGTGCATCAAACAAGATTAAGTCTTTGACTATCCTTCTGGAGTCAACTCCCCATTGTTTTTATTGTTATATATATATATGCTCATCTGACCACGTCAATCCTTGATAATATTCAGGATGTCTCCGCAAAGACAGCTAGCCAAGATACCAACTTTGGTTCGTGACGGTGACCCTATGAGCTACAAGGCCATATTCCAAGACCCATAATGCGAGAACCTTTTTCTGGGTGGGCCAGTAGCAGCACCCCCACCTGGTGAGTAGTAGACTGCTTCAGCAGAGCAGACTGAGTTTGAGTGTAGGTTGAGCGCACTCCGTTAGTTCCAGCTATAGAGACTGCTGAGGATCAGTGGTGAGCCAGACCCTCAAGCCGCAGAAGTTTGGTTGGAGACTATGATTCTCCTTTTTAGGCTTGTGCAGATTCCAGCAGATCATATGGTGGCTTTGGCTGCCATCATTTTCTATGGACCATCCTGGTGTTGGTGGAGTCTAGTGACTCAGTTTCATGACGTGTCTTCAATTTTGTGGGGCGACTTCCAGTTGTTGTTTCGTGGGGAGTTTCCCCCCTCCTGTTTACGCTCCAATGGGATTCAGAAGCTCTTGAAGTTTCATTAGGGAGGGATGACGGTGGCCGAGTACATGACTAGTTTCGCAGACCATGCATGATTTTACCTAGACTTGGTCCATGACAGCAACTTCCGAGTATGGGATTATGAGCAGGGTCTCCTCTGAGAGATTCATGTTATCATATTACCCTTGGGAATTTCACATATGTCGGGGTGCTAGAGTAGGTGATGGTGCAAGAGGGATTCCTGTCGCGTTCTACAGTCGGTGGTGGTAGTAGGCTCGACATAGCCGAGACGTCTGCCGCAGCTAGTAGGCGTCGGCAAGCAAAACCTCAACGCAGGTGAATTTCTGACAACCGAACTCAGGGGAATGTTCATACACCAAAGTGGCACCGGAGGTCACTAGTGCAGCCTGGAGAGCGCCGATTTTATGCTTGTGATGGGAAACATCACCTAGCACGGGACTCCCTGACCATGCACGTTGAGAATATCGTACAGGCAGCAGGTGCACCACCGCCGCAGAGGCAACGCTGTGATTAGAGTAGCGCCCATAGAGGTGGTTCTAGCAGAGGAGAAGAAGGAGATAGTAGTGGGGGAAACCATTATGATGTCTTTCCATCACCACTAGGTGGTCCAAGTCAGGCTCCGAGAGCTGACATTTGGGACCACGGATAGCCACAAGCTTTGAATTTCTGTGATCCTGCAGAGCATTTGGTGATAAGATGTACTTTTTATGGCTCTCATACATTTGTAGTAGAATTGTTAGACTCTGTGTGTGAAATTATTTTTCTTCATGCTCCTTGATTGGGTTGATACCAGGGTAACGCGGGGCGTCAGAGTGGCCTTGTGTTGGTAATGTAAAAGGCGTAGGACCATTTCCATTAGTCGATGGTGTTGACTCTTTCAATCTCCGAGTGTGTAAGAGAGTCTTGGTTGCGAGGCATCGACAATGAACCCATGTGTGACCAGATATCCATGGGTGTTTCACCATATGGATATTCTTAAGGAAGTAATCATCAGGCCTTGTTCTAGGTGCAGGCAGTGATTCCAGTCGTGGTAAGTGATGTAGAGGTTCGATCAGGGTGGTGAGTAACATTCGAGGTCATTCGGACCATTTGAGAATGTTTAAAGGGATGAAGAGGTTCCCTACCGCCTTGCCCTAACCCTAAATTATGGAGTCAGTGCACAACGTCTTAAACATGACTCACCCGAGAAGAAGTGTGTGTGATCTTATGCATATCATCGACAAGGGAAGACCTCACGTGAACAGATCGAATCCTTTGGTCTATATGTGGTGACGTGAGGCTTTTCAAGAGTTCTTTAGGGTACGGTAGAGCCAGGTGCGGGCTTAGTAATCTGAGTTATTCCCTAGTTTTGTTTTCGGGGATGAAAATCATGATGGAGGGACTGATTTAAGAACACTATTATTTCTCTAAATTACTTTGAAATATTCTTGATATTATTCTAGAGCAGCACCTTCAGACGGAGTGCGATTCCGAGCCCCGGTGTGGCCGGAATTAAGTTTTCAGTGCGTTCACACTGGGAACACCAAATAAATGGGATATCTTCTAAATGGTGCTTCTGATCAGAAATTTGAGTGTACGGATGGGTTCTAAATGGGGTGTTCACCCTAGGAATGACATAAAGCATGGCAGCGCGGGATTTTTGGACCCCTCTCCTGCTACTGGAACGTCAACCAGATAAAATAATTTATTTATTTATTCGTTTAATGGTCAAACTGAAGTTTTCCTTAAACGATGGTTCAGATTGGAAAATTGAGGGCACCGTTGAGTTTAGAGAGTCTGTTTACACTAGGAGGGGTGTAAGTTTCGCGGGCACAGGACGTTAGTGAAAAATGGCCCCAGGGGCATTTTCATAATTTGGCAGCATCAGGCGTTGAGTGTAATAACATTTGAATGGGGCCTCAGATTAAAATTCAGAGATGACCGTAGTTCTCAGGAGGTGATGTTTACCCTAGGGGAGTCTTAACCTCGACCCATCGATCATTTCAGATGTGGGTTAATTTGGTGTTTTAAGATAATTAATTTTTTCATATTTAATCCTAAACACATCCCCTTCCCCTCCTTTGTTCATCCCTAGTGCAAACCCTCCCAAGGAATAACTCCTCCTCTTCTGTGAGGCGTGACAGCTCCGACGAGGCGTGGCAGCTCTGGCAGATCATCGACGAAGATTCAGGCTACGCCCAACATGGTAGGGGTTTCATGTTTGCATTTTTAGTTTCAAACCTCCCCCTATGAATTACTTTATAGTGTCGGATTGCTATCAAATTTCGAAGATATACACATGGTTGTGTAGTACGTTTTATGATCTTTCTAATGCACTTTTTTGTTTGAAAACATGAGTCCCGATGCATTCTCGGTCGTCTGCCTAAGATTGCGGGTTTTGGAGGTTGTTTGGGGGTTCCAGCGATCTGGGACGATGATGAGGGGGCTGCTGAGGGTGTCGGCTCACGTTCGAGTAGAGGAGGAAAGTGGTTGTGCAGGCGAGTGGAGGAGGCTCGCAGTGGGTCGTCAACAGCAGGCGGTGTCTTTGGGGGAGAAATACTCGTGCGCTGTAGGTCTTTGTTTAATGTGGTGGGTGACAAGGTGATATGGGCCAGGGTGGCCGGTGTGTTTGAAAACCGGACCTGAGGCGGGTCTAGTGGTCTGGAGGTGGGAAGGGTGAACTGGCCTGGGTAGGCCCTCCTTACATTCGGGGGGTCGTATCTCATAAACGATGTGTTCATTTGATGCACCGTCTGTGGCTGTTGAACCGTATCCAAGAGGTGAACTTTTTGAGATGGTCTCAAGAATTTTTAATTCCCAAGATGAGGGGATCTGTGCCATGACGTGACCGTTAAGTGGATGAGCGTTCTTCTAGGAGTTCTAGTTTTGGACGGCGCAGAAACATTCAATGTCCATTTTGAGCACCTTCATTGGCGTTACGACCCTGGCGTTATGCCGGAGTTTTCCAATGTGGTTTTGTGAATTGAAACTAGAGTTGAGGCATGGGCCCACACGCCGTCTTTCGAGCTACGTGCAACGCCTTACAACTTTTTCATCAGACATCTATTTGAGGTATGCGAGCAGTCGATTTTGGGTGTTTTTTTAGGGAATTTCATTGGCGCAATCTACCCGCTTTAAATCTGCATGGAGGTGTGGGCCCCACGAGGGCCATTTTTAGAGTAGGCAGTGATTTATAGCTTTATCACCGGGCATCTGTTTTGGACATGGGAATAGTCTTTCTTGTGTACTTTTCTGAGAGGATCGCAATGGGGTGATCCATTGGCAGTGCCTTGGGACCGGGATGCGGGTCCCAGGCAGCACCACTCATGTCTGGTATGTCGGAACACATCTTTTTATCTGGACATCCTTTCCACTCAAGTGAAAACTCCTTTTGACGTGTTTTCCTAAGGGGATCACAATGTTGCGATGCGCCCGTCTATTTTCAGAGCCAAGGATCCGGACCACAAGATGTTGTTCGGGCGTAAGACGGTACTGGATAATTTTCTGTCGGATATCCGTTTGAGACGAGTAGGTTGTCTATCTCACATTTTTTTCTGCGAGTATTACAATGATGTAATTGATTCCGGGGATCAGAGCCTCTTACATGATCTTATTAAATATGGAAATATGAAAGGTGTACCGGTGGTGGTTCTTCCTACAGTGTTTTAGGTAACTCTTGGCATGTGATCGCGTTCACTCCTAGGAGAGTGAAGTTGGTTTTTAAAGAGATGTGGTTCGCCGTGCTTCAGCCATTGAGGTGGCAAGTTGGAGTTGTTATGTTTACGCCTTTGTGTTGACGATGGGTGTTGTGTGCATGTTATCCTTTTGGGTGGAGATGTGGTATACTATTGGAGTATACAAGAACACTGGGAGGTAAATGTGGATGATGATACCTGAGAAGGTTTGTGTGCTTGGTTGGGGTTGACTTGGGGCCACACGTCGTGTGGGCCCTATGTGAGTGTCATGTTCTTCTTTACGTTCTTTTGACCTCTCGTGACGTAGAGGGACCCTCTATTATCGACTGTTGACCAGAATGGTTGATCACCCTAGTTCTATTCCTGTTTGTTTGACCAGTAGGGTTGAGTAGGTTTTTCCCCTCATCTGGTTCACAATGGTTTCAAACAGCAGGGTTGAGTGGTTTTCCCCTGGTGCTGTTTTCGATGGTTTGGTCGGAAGAGCTGCTTCATTCCCTGGTAGAGTTCTTATGGATTTGGTGTGACCAACGCATTACACAGGGACCGATCCTCTACCCAAGAGGTTGTTTCCAGCAGGGCGGGTGATTGAGGTACCATCCAACAGGGATGGCCAGTGTGGTGCCATCCAGCAGGGATGGCCAGTGAGCTTCCATCCAGCAGGGATGGCCAGTACATCGATGTTCACTGAGCAGTATCATCCAGCAGGGATGGCCAGATCAGTTCTGTGTTTGCCTCAAGCGGGACTGGGAAGTGGTCCCCGATGACGGGTTTACCTCCAGCTGGGCCGAGAAGTGGTCCCCGATGCCGGGATTACCTCCAACTAGGCTGGGAAGTGGTCCCCAATGACAGTTCCGATCCTCCCTCCTGTGGACCACCCTTTTATGGGACTGATCATTGGGATTTATCGATGACTTTAGCTGGGTAGTCCTCTAGTGGATTACCATTTTATAGGACTGGGTATTGTGGCACCTATCAACTCTTGCTGGGTCTCCCTCTAGTGGGAACTCGTCGACTTCTAGGGATTACCCTCCAGCGGGGCTATGTAGGGTGTCACCTATCGACATTGAGGAGACCTCTCGACTGCGGGGCAGTGAGGAGGTGTGGTTTGATGTTTCCCCAGAACTCTCAAGTATGTGGGGAACTATCCCCATAGATACGCATCCTTGTGACGCGACCTAAAAGCATGAAGGTGAGTCAGTTCTGCCCAATGTGGATAGTATCAAGGTGTGGTGATTAGAGCCCCTTGACTTGTAGTTTGCAGTAGACATGTGGGATGCTCAACATCAATGGTTTTTAGTTCTGGGACTTTAGGATACTCACATTCTTGGTCTGAGCTATGGGACGAAGATCCCCTTACGATATTGTTCGGGTTTCTTGACAGTGCATATATATATATATAAACCTTATTCTGGTACCCACTTATTGTTTTTTGGATACTCTCTTTCCAGAAAAGGCAAATATGCATGGGGTATGCCATGTTCTTTCCCTGTCTAGCTTCTCATGGTTGGATGAGTCTACTCTTCTTCTATAGGTAGCGAAGTCTCGATGGGAATTTTATCTTTTCACCATTTCCATCTCCTTGTTTTTAGACGACTCTATCTTTTTTCTCTTGGGGGGTTGAGATGGAATCTCTACTATTACTCTTTACTTCACTCATGGTTGTACTCCTTATTTTTCCCTGTTCGATCTACTGATCACCCTTCAGAACCTCCTTTGTTTCTCCCTCGATCCTTCAGGGTATCCTACTGAGTATTTTTATACTCACCCCTTCTTGGGCTTTTCCTGCACTTGGTATGCCTTTTGAGACGACAAACATGTTGTTTGAGACTTCAGTGGAGCTTAGGAGTATGGGAGCACAGACCGCATGTGGTGGTCGTAGTCGGGTTCCAGGTGTGGCACCCTCCTATCTATTTTCTATTATTTACTTGTTACCGGGTTGTGGCACTTTTCTGGTTGGGTGTGTGTTTTGCCCTTTTTCTATTCAGGTTACCTTCCACACATACCTTATACTGTTTTGAGGTCAATGCACTTTTGCGGTTTATATATAGCAGTTGCGATTTACGTTTCTTGTCTTTTCTTTTACTCAACACATTTGAATTGAGTGTGTTGCGTTCATGCGTACAGGTATTCAGGAAAAGGCCTCGCCGAGTTGTTTAGCCTTCGGCACTTGTCACCATCCCCTGGCCTATGGAGGCGGGCTTGGGGTAGTTGCGGATCGGGCCCGGGTAGGGTCGGGTCGTGATAAATATGGAGAAAGAATGATATTAGGACTTGATCTAGGTGATGAATTTCAAATAAATGATAGATCCATTCAACTCCACTTCATAAAAACTTAGAGTAGACAAAGATGTTATGTTGACAATCATCAGAAAGTTATATATATATTGAAGTTAGTGAAATGTTATTCATATAAATATATCCCCAAAATAGGTTAATGATAATGTAAAATAAGTGAATAAATTTCATAGGTATATTGATCCTATATTATGTTATTTTTTTATGAAGAAGTTATCTTATCAGTGGGAACTCCCACTGAATATCTCATGAGTGAGTGATGTGCTCTATGAATCTCTCATGAGTAATTAAATTACCAATCCATCACATATTGAAAACACATAATTCATACCATTGGAAAAAGATGTATCTTAACGAACCATTGTAATAAATTGGTTTGTGAATTTTTATTTATTTATTGAGAACTAACAAATTTTTTCTGGAATGTTTTTTATTCAATAATTAAACCTATATACATTGTAAAAAAAATTCTTCAAACTCATATTCTGATAAACTGTTAGTTGTTGTTTTTTTGAAGAAGATGTGTTGTTGCTGATGTGTTCTGAAAGAAGATTATGATGTTTTGAGTTAGAATGTTTTCATACTTTCTAATCTAAATCAGAAATTTTTTTTCTAATCAAGTTGTTATAAAAAATCATGAATGATACTCTTGATAAAATAGTTTGATCAAATGTAGGAATCATAATGGTCGTATCGGTTCCAAAAATCTAGAAATTTTTTCAATACAAGATGGTAAATATTTCATTAGAATATATTTATTAATGTTTAGAAATCACAATGAGTTGAGAATGAAATAGATATCATAATTAGATAAGAGAGAATCATAAATCGTCCAATGTTGATAATGAAACCAAAATATTAATGAGCTATAGATGAAATAGAAATTATAATGAGGTATGAAACAAATTACTTTTTAATGAGATGAGAAATTAATAGAAATATTAATGAGATGAGAATGAAATTGATTTCTAATGAGCTTAAAAGGATATTAATTCATAATTATTGAATAAGGAAACATATATCCAATATGTTGATTATGAAGATTACTCGAAATAAATATTCTAAAAGATTTTATTAGGTAAAAATGAATTTATATTTTTCATAATTATCTTATAAATCTAATGAGGATTGAAGTAGTCAATGTTGAAGATTGAATGTGAGTGTATTTTGGATGTTTTGAAATTTGAGGAAGTGGGAAAAGTTTTCAAGTCACCCTATTTTTTTGTTCTCTTATAAATAGTCTCCCGGATCATTTGTTCATCGGTGACATTTCATACAACCATAAAAGGGTATGTGATGAAAAAATCAAGTGAATTTAATCTCTAGACAACGATCTCATGAGGTGAATAAGACATCTAAATGATTTTTTACCAGTTTGAGCATTTCAGAAGAGTTTGAGTTTTGAAGACTACGAATGGGTTCTTCATTTTGAGAGAATTAGATCTAGACTCCTCGTATTGAGAGAATCGGTCCAACACTCATTATATTGAGAGAATTAGATTTTTACTCATCATATTGACAAAATCATATCCAGACACATCATATTGAGGGAATTAGATCCAAACTCATCGTATTGAGAGAAGCAGATCCAGACTCATCATAATGAAAAAATTGTATCTAGCCAAATCAGACTATAGATTTAGACATTCCAATTGTGGATATGTTTCAACAATGTCTTTACTATATTTTTGGATATTTTTTTTAATAAATCATTATAATCTTATATGAGTTAGTATAAGAATTGATATTAGGAAATAGAAGGTGTCTAATGGAAGTTGAAACAAGTTGTATTCAATTCTTCACAATAATAGATTTCTATTGACCAATATGAGTGGATATGGAATGGCTGTATGTTCCCACACTAGGGATGAACCTAGAAAATCATGTGTTCTTTACTTTCTTTCCTACTTTTCATTAATGTAAGTTTATTAAAAGATGATAAGGTAATAAATATTAATATGTTGTAGGGTTCATGTTCTAAAAGTTTTGAAAACTCAAAAAGGTTACTACTATTCAACCCACTCCATTTTTAGTTGTTATTTAATCATTTGTTACATCATATCTAAGGAGGAAAACTGGTGTAGATTCTTGATCATTGAGACAATATGAAATGAAACAATTCCACTCAACTTGATTTTTTTAAACCACTAATTTGAGTATACCACATGGTAATGTGAGGATATGATGATGTAGATGTATCCTCGATTGTTTTTAGTAATGCAATTTAATTTCTAGTGATAAATTATATTAATGTTGGTAGAATGAAACACCATGTGCATTTAGTAATTTTTTTCTCCAATATATTTTTCTTCATTGTTATCTATTGTTACACACTACAATAGGTTTGGGGAAACAATGATCTACTATTAAAATATTGTTATCACCTAGCTAATAGATTGGTAGTTATGAAGAGTAATAACTAAATTATGAAAATTTATGTTTACACATTTATAAAATAAAGTCATTAGTTATCAATTAATTATAACTGAAATAAAAAAACCATATGAAAATAAAGTAGAAATTTTTCTTAAAACCCATTTTTATGTGTGCAATGTATTTTTTTATTATAAATTAAATTATTCAGTTTTATTGTACTTTTTTAATGAAATTTATATACAATAAATTAGATAATTTATTTAACATTCATCGAATATATTTTGTTTATTAATTGGATAATAATAAATCTATGTTTATTCTTAAAATTTTATTTCTCTAAAAAGCAATTTTCAGCACATTTTGTGCAGAAACATTAAAATTAATTTATACTATTAAAAATAAATGAAATATGTAACATAAACTAATTTTTATAATTATACACTTCAAATATTATGAACATATTTGTTTAACTTTTGGTAAAAATGAAAAGTAACCATTGTAAAATTTATTACCTAATTAATTGGTAAATTGAGTTAATCTTGGATAAAACATAGTGGTAAAGTCAAAAAATTTTAATAAATTTATTTTTTCATTTAAGATATTTTACCCTAATCATCTTATGCTCAAAATTTATGATTTTAATAGAAAAATTGTCCATTAAAAAACATATTTTAATATTTAAATAAAAAAATGTTACAAATTGTAATATTTTATTAATATCTCTTATGTTTCCACATAAGAAATACAAAATTATGAATGAGTAAAAGTATATATTTTCAGAATAACTAAATTACTTTCCACATAATTTATTTTTTAAATTTTATTTATTATATAATGACCTTAATTTCCTAAACAACACAGATGTAGTATTTATCTATCTAATAAAAACTATAATATAATAAATGATTTAAAAAATATTTAATGATATATAGATTGATTGAGTTAATGTCTGCCAAAACTTTTATTGATATATATGAAATAATAAGGTTGTTATAAATCATTATAAGTGATTTACACATTATTCTTTATTCACTTAATGTTAAATTAAATGGATATAGTCAAAAATAAAATTAATGATATTTCATAATATATAATACTCTGTTAAATAATATAAAATTCATAAAAATCTTTGATTCGGCCAAATAAATGACATATTATTTAAAACATAAATTATTGTCCATTTATGGGACATTTATCATCTTATACTAAAACTATTAACCCTTAATGGTTAAAAAACATTAATATTATAGTAATTAACAATAGGGTTCATGGGGGATTGAAACTAAATGATTTGGGTAAAAATGTTATCCAAACGTTTCCCTAATATTAAAATATGATATAATTTTTACTCTAATTCATCATTTATAAGAATATTAATAAATTTCATCTTTTTATAAATAAAAATAAATTTACATTTGGTTTAATATTTTAGGAAATTCAACAGTGCCCCTCTGCTCAACTATAAATGTTCACCTTCCTCAAATCGATGTGATTCATTATTCAATTATTTTTTACTTTTATCATAATGATGTTGAATTCAATGATTTTAAATGACATAAATGATATAATAATTGTCTTTGAAATCTGAATTAATATTTATTTTTCTTTCATACCATAATTTGAAAAATAAAAATAGTGTTCATGTGTACGTACGACTTACCAACTCTAAGAATGATATAAATCAATTTTTTATACCGTAATATTATGGATCAATATTTATATATATATATATATATATAATTAATTTAAATGATAATTATACCATTAATAATATTCTAGAGATGATGGAAATGTTGTCAAAGTAAAAAAGGCATAAACTATCAAACCAAAACATACATGAAAAATGAATCAATGATAACCCAGAATTTTGATTTTAATAAATAAAAATTAATAAATGTGTGGTAAAATGTAAGAAGTGAATTTTATATCATTTTATATATTTGATCATGGTTATGTAACAAGATCTATAATAGTCATATAATTATTATTCAGTAATTCTTAAAATGTATGAAGGATTTCAGACCTCATGTAAGGGTTTTGATGTAAAAATATCATTATTTAAATGTTTTTTATGATTAAGGTATAATTATGAAATGTTTCAATATATCACTCTAGATACTCAAGAATTTTCTTATACTATGACAATTTGATTAAAATAAATGTCTTCATCTCATTTTCCTCACCTTATGTATTCAAGTTTTCTAATATATTTTTTAATTAATGGTGAAATCATTTCTCTTTCGGCATAAACACCCTTTATTCCATATCAATGTTTTATAAAAATGTTTTAATGATTTTTTACTGTTATCCAATGATTGATTGATTTTACATTTACTAATGATTAAATTTTTACAAAATTGTTTCAGTGTAATCTTTTTTTTTCCAAATAAAATTACATAGTGAATTTTTATTCAAAACTATGAAAGGATTATTTTTTAACATATATGGTATGAATAAAATATCATTCCCGCATGGCCTCACATTGTTTCAAGTCTTCATTTACATGTTCAGATGGTTTTTTCAATTAAAATTTCTTCTATATTTTTTTGGAAATATTTTATTTTGAAGGAGTTATTTCAAATAGAAATATTATTTTCTACAATAATGTTTTAATGATATTTATTCATCAATGATAAGAACATTAAATGTTTCTTATGAATTAATTGGAATATTATCCAAGGATAATAGCCATATTCTTTATATAGATTATTTATTATAATTATGGCATTATTTTTGTGAAACTTGTTCCTCTTCCTAAAGTAATTTTATGATTAATTGTGTATAAAACCCATTTTTTTATTTGCTTCTAAATATTTTGAATTATTTTTAATCTTTTGTAGCACACATATATGATTTTCATTATTTAATGGGTGAAATAGTTATCTTCCTCCAATTCATTATGTTCAAATTGATATTTTATTTAATAAATAGGTCTAGAATGGGGAGTGGACCCAGTTTAGTGAGGAAATTTACCAACTAAGATTGTCTTGGGAGTGATCGTTGAGTACTAAAATAGTTTGAGGAGTGAACCCATTTAACTATGATTTTATATGAAAATATTCTTGACAAAAAAAAGATATTTTATATGCATATTTTTCATCCATAACTCCATGTATTATGCTTATATTATGATCTCATGGATCATCTTATTTGATTCCTCTACAATTCACCCTTATAAAATTCGATGATTTATTCCAAGACACAATATCATAATCTATGATATGCACGGTGTGTCTTTAAAAAGTTAACCTCATATTCTCATACAATTTTTCTCTTCTTACACATATACAATAATTTTATTTCATTATTTATTACACCTATTGGGAATTGGTGCTCCCTATTTCTTATGTTTCATTTATGTTGTTTTGAAGACAATTGTTTTGTATGTTATGTACTAGAAGGGTAATAGTTATGAAGAGTTAAATTTGAGATGGTGTAGAACTATAATGAACTAGTTGTTTATAACTCCATTTATTCTATCATACTAGACCAAGATATATAAATCATGGATTTTCATGTTTTGTAAATAATATTCGTCTACATAAAATTAATATATATGTGAGAATTTTTTTTCTCTATAGTACATGTGATTAATCAATTTTTTACATCCCTAGATGATATATATAGAACACAATGTGGACTTGAGAGAGGTTCAATGGAAGTACCAAATGATATGAAACTGTCCCAACTCAAGGCCTAATCATGATGTGTCCATATACCTAGGTATTGAGTTTTATTTTAATTCTAATTCTAATAATTTTTATATGGAGGAATGAATAAGAAGACATTCTCACCAACATAAAACTCTAGGTAATATCAATGATTATCAGCCTAACTTGTATTTTGACTCTAAAATGTATTGATGATTTGTTTAATGGACCAAATATTATATATTATTTTCTTCGTTTTCTCAAGTTTTAATCAATTTATTTCTCCAAATTCATCATTTCCCATTGGAGTTATAATGTTCTTTCTATAGAGATATTTATAAGAATCTATCTGTATGCTTATGTGAAACCTATTATTTTTTGAAGAATAAATTAGAGTAAGGTGCAGATCCCACAAAACATTGAAATACATATAAAAATATATTATCATATCCTCTTAAGTTTTAATAGTTATTCCATACTGAAGTTCTATCTGATGTTGATATGCAATTCTAAAACTCCACTATGCATTGAGGTCTGGCTGAATACGTCACTAGATAATCGATGTAATCATTGGATATCAATTAGATATAATATAATTTGGTACTCCATACAACCTTACCAAATCATTAATATAAGTTATCGGAATTTAATCAAGTGAATAATATTATTATATATCGTTTAGATGTGTCAAATTTATAAGGTGATTGACTAAAACCCATGTAATAGTATGTACATTAGACATTTTGGAGAGTTTGATGGAAATTTACATTGGGATTTTGCCCATTTTTATTTTTTTATGGGTAATGGTTGTGAATCTTCTTATAATTTTTTCTCAAAACATTACTTTTATTTCATGTGATGTACCAATAAATATACTTATAATCTCACTTTATTTTGTCATACAATAAATACTCTTTCATATATCTATAAATATTTTTACAACAAGTGTGGATAGATAATAATTAAATATGAACCTCATCCAATAAATCCTTTAAATATGGTGTTTTAAGAACACAAACATGGTTCGTAATCCATATAATTCCATCACATTCAAGGTCAATCCTAGGAACTTTTCTTATTTTCTATAGCTCTACATATTCCATCTACGCCACTTTAATTTTCACATTGATAAAGTGTTTTAACATTCATTTGATAGAGACAAAATTGTAACACATCCTTCATGATTTCAAGTTTCACCTTATGTAAATAGGGATATATTGGATTCACCATGATACCCCTTATAGATAAGATTATATAATCCTTTTAAATCAAACATTATGTCACTTTATTCCATATTCTATTGTGGTAATGTATTGGTAAGTCATAATATTTATCCATTTCCAACCATATTCTCTGGTTCATATTCAAGTCCTTTTGTGTGAATATAAACTTCACACCTTTATAAATTTTATATATATCAAACCAACTTTATTAAATATAACTCATCAATATATTAAATGAAAAAATTACCACATGTTACTCCAAATAATGAATAGGGTAATTTTTATCATTAACCACAAATTTTCATTATATATAATATATCACCAAGTCTTTCTAAAAGGGGAATTAAACCAATCTATTGTTCAATGAATCCATATATATAAAACACAATTTTCCACATCCAGGTAATATCGGAAAAGATACAATGTCTAACCTTCTCTTTAGATCCTCGAAATATTCATCACAATTATATATCTTATGAAATATGGCTCCATTAGTTGTTAACTTTGTGAGTGGATTATATAGTCATGATAAATTCTCCAAAAATATATCAATTAAATATAGAGAACCAATAAATATTCGGATATCAGTCATAGTGATTTGTCTACGAAAATTTTCAATAACTTCTATCGTTTAGTTGTCAAAATATATCCCCTTTCATGAGATTATATGTTCCAAAATTTAAAAAAATTATATTTATAATTCAATTTTTTATAATTTTTCATAATTTTTATCCTACCTTAGGTTTTTTGTATAATTATAATGTGATCTCTATGTTTTTATTTATCAATGAATAAATAATAATATCATACACAAATACTACCCTAAACTAAACTCTATAATCTATAAACACATTATTCATTTAATACATTAGGATATCAGGGGAATTTTTAACACCATATGGAATCTCAGTATATTTATAGTGTCAAAACCCTATAAATAATTTTTTTCTTCTTTATATTATCTTTCATGACACTAAATGGATGATTCATCCAATGAAGGTAAATCATGGAAACATATTAAGCTATGTGAAGATGATCTGAAAAGTCATCATTATATGGTTGTGGTTATTTAATCTTGATTTTGATCTTGTAAACTCCTGATAATCAATGTTAATTTTCATCAATATGTATTTCATCTTAACAATATGAATAGCATCACTCAAATGTGACACACATATCTCTATAAATACAATGTTAAGATTAGCATTGGTATAATTCATGAATTATTACTACTCAATCAAAACCGTATGATATAGAATAACTGGAAAAGGTGTAGGACCAGGTATGAGTTCAATAAAAAACCAATCATCACCATTTGGTGGAAGACTATGAAACACTTCATGAAATACATCATCAATAATTAACATAATATTAATATCATAAATGCTTATTTTCTACAAAACCATCCACGATAAACTCACCCTTTTAATATGAATCATAAAATAAACAATAGATGTGATCCCCAAATAAATTTCATAATTATCATCACACTGATTGATGATCACAATTTGGTTAGAAATATCAATAATGACTTCTATTCCTTATAAATTAGTGATGCATTTATGTACATAAATCCAATAAATTCCTATTATAACATAATGTCCAAGAAATTGTATAATATCATTATTTTGAGGAAGCACATTCCCATATTCTTCAACTAGTGAAGAATCATAGATTTGAGATGTGATTTTCATGCCATTATGTGTTTCAATACCTAATTAAACATATACTCATTAGGGAAATGAATTTAAAATACTAAATAATTTTCATGATATAAATGAATCTATATAACTAAACAAAATAAATATACATAAATATTTTAGAATACCATCCACCGACCCAAATTTATTTTTCTATATCCAATCCAACAGTAAAACAAAAATCGTCATCATAACTACCATCCATCATTGATAAGAGCGATAAATAATTTATAGGATGTCTGAATTATGAAACATTATTTAAATTAATGAAAAAATAGGATTTCTTAGTTTATTCATTGTCATAATCTAATAAAACCTTCAGGATAGTTCATATAATGTTTTTGAATGTCCAAGTCATATTCTTATTTAGTGTCAGAACAGGTGTGCAGTGATTCACATTGTCATACACCAGGTGATGATCAAGTCAGTTTGCAATGAGACCTTCTTGGAGAAATTACCTAGAGGTGAATCTTTTCAAGAGACTCATTCACTTGTAGTATCTAAAAAGGGATAAAATTTCCTAAAAAATTATTTCTCTATCCTTCAACAAAAATCAAGGATATTTTCCAATACATTAACTTATTCTTGTGGTTCTCAGAAATATCTTCTCATCCTAGTTTTCGAAGGATAAGTAATTCTTTCTTTGATACAATCTACTGAATCCCACACATTTCATACATTGATGTCACATAATTTTAAATGAATATCCATTACATAACATAATGATGCATACCAGACTCATATAGGTCTACTGCCTTTGGAATCTTAGTCACAAAATAATTAGTTAATATGAGAACTACATCATCTCCCACTATGTTCTTCATAACCACAACCTTCCTAGAAATATCATACATAATACTTTTCATCATCACCAAGTAAAAGGAAATAAAATAAGTTATGGGATATGATTCTTAGTAAGGGTAAAAAGGAGATATCAATGATCACATAATAATTACATGATCAATAGTGTGTGAGAACTTGATATAAAATTTTATAGCCATACCCTCCATATAATATATAATAAAATATTTTCATGGAATAAAGTTTTATAGATAATAAGATACAAATAATTATATAATATCAGAACATGACCCATGAGATCGTTACATGGTAATAAGACATTGATTTTTTTCATACACGAATGCATAGAAAATCATTTCGTTATTAGTCAAATAACATATCCATGATTATTAAATTTGAGTATATTTTCTCCCCAATCTATAGTAGTACACACCATCCACTCTCAAGTGCATCATAGTGAAACAATTATATTTTATAACTCAATTCACTCCCCATTTTAGTCATGTGTATCTTATGATATATTAATTCTCACCTAATATATTAGAATGATATATAAAAATGGTTCCACTAGTCACATAATGGTATTAGAATAAATGTGTTCCATAATATTATAAAACACTCATATTATCAAAAATTATGAAAATAAAATTAATTTCATAAAAAATCATCATAGAATAAAATGTTGAAAATAAATGGGTATCATAAACATTTCATTAGTTGATTAGAGAATAATCGATTTTAAGGGATTTAGTTTTATAAAACTATTTTCATAATAAACATATAAAATACAAAGAAATAATAAATATGATATCATTTGATCAAAAATAATGTATAACCTATGTAACATAAAATGATTCCATAATTTCTAGAATATGAATTTGAAAGATCACGCAAAATATTTCTGGAGAAAAAAATCCTTATTACTTGGAAATTACTTATTTAAAATCCAAAAGATTCCCAATAATTAAATAAATAAATTTATTTGGTAATAACCATTTATAAATATAATGTACAATTAGAATAATCACGTGTTCATGAATTTGATAGATTATTCTCTTTTCGTTTGCATTAACACATAATATCTATTCTGATTTTTGGTAGAATGTCAAAAGTACCTCATTTGGATAATGAAAAGAATATTAATTTTAAACAATTTGAGTAAAAATTAAAACATATAAAATATGCGTTAAAAAATATTTTCAAAATAGTTAAAAAATTATTGAAAACTATCTTAGAAAATATGTCTTTAGGGGAGAATGTTTTTTCGACTGAAGGGAGAAATAAAGTCTTCCTTCCTTGATAATATTATTTTTAACACTTATGTACATAAAAAGCGTATAATGAAATTGTTAAATGTAATTTCAATAAATTACTATATTTTAATAAAATTAATGAGTATATTTATAGATATATCACATGAATTCATTATAAGAACATAATCATAAAAAAATATTTCATCATCAGAGCTGAATCATAAAATACACCAATAAACAATGAGGTTGAAACATAATACCTTACCACTTTGGTATCAATTAAATTATAATCATCATGGTGAAAAATATATATAAATATTTCTAAATAATTATTTTATAAAAATAATCATAATAAACAATAATGGTTTTTTATACACCACACAAAATAAAAAATTTGCATATAAGGCACATTTCCCACATAAATAAAAGTGAAATGAAAATCCTTTATCTCATGTATCGACATTCTTCGTAAATGATTGAACCTCATGTATAATATGTATAGCTTTAGTATAAATTTATTTCAGAACCATAATAATATATATTGTTACATATAATATTTATTGATGACCTTTTATTACATATTTATTAATAATTCTTTGTTAAAAGCATATTTTCTGTAATAACTTCTTCATTTTTTATATATGATTTGATTTTGTAGTTTATGTCCATTTAATTTTATCATGTACCCATCATATAAAAAACTTTAGTCTTTATCATTGTATTATGTATATTAATTATAAATGTATTTATCATTATCCATTAATTATATTGATAGAAAATTAAAAGAAATGTTCATGGAGACTGTTGGTCATACATACAAATGACCGTGGATTTCATTTACCCAACATATGCAAAGAAATAAATGTAAAAAATATTTCACATTCAAATAATAATTTTTATTTAATATATGTTATATATATTCATTAAATCATTCCTTATTACTCCCAATATAAAAATAAAAATGAAAATAAATCACATCACTTTGTGGAGGTGGTAGTCCACATGAACAAACAAGTCATGTTATTATTTTGAAATAAATTAGTAGGTAGGATGGAAGAATTCATAATATAAATCCATGATTTTAGATATTTAAATAATAAATCCATCATTATACATAATTGTGTGGTGTGATGCTAAAAAATTGCATTGGTTCATATGGTGGTAGTCCTCCATACACATGATCGATGATTTAGTTTCCCATTTGATAGAAGAGGATATGGATATAGGTCATTAAATTTATATAATAACATCTCATTATATATAATATAGAGATTATATTTTTTATCCTAGTTAAATTGTATTTTGAGGGGGGTGAAGTTAAAATAAAACAAAAGTGCTTGGTTAAGAATGATACCACTTCTTCTGACAGTCAGTTTAGGTTTAAAAAAAAGACTTCATAGGATGGTTTCATAATTAAAATTTGTCCTCTATGAAATGGGTAAAAAATAATTGGAAAACATGTGTATTAATTAGATGAACCAAAATGTATATTTTAAGTGTGAATTGGAGAGGATATGGGTTACCTTTTATAAGTTACAGAGGGGACATATATAAAATATCGGAAAATAAAAGATTATAACCATGTTTTAAAAAAAATCATAAATATGACAATGTCAATAATTATAATATATAAGTTCTAATAATGTTTTAAAATATTATTTTTTCATGTTTTTATATCCTTTTTCACTTATATTTTTTAGTTTAACACCCAAATTAGCCCATTTTAATATTAACCGTAATAATCAATTTTTATTATATTTACTATTCATTATGGCTAAAAAATAATCTTGATTTAATTATATAAGATTAATTATTCTGATTTAAAAAGTGGAATATATATTTTACAAATCCAAATATTTGAGTGGAATAAATAAATTTTAATTAAACCAATAGATGTACTGAATAAAATATTGTCAAATGAGAATGTTTTCATAAGCGTAAGTCATTTTTATAAAAAAAATTCAAATAAAATTAATTATAATGACTAAAATTGGATTAATATTAATTTATTTTAAAAAATTTTACTTTTATTAATATATTAAGAAAAATTGAAATAGTAAATTCATTAAATAAAAACCATATTTTAAAAAACAAAATATTTTTCATTATTCATAAAAAAATATCAATTTCATAATATTTTCAAAAATATAATCTATGATAATTTCTACATGTTTATTTCCAATATAAATATAGTTATATCAAAATTAGTTTTTTGAAAAATTGGATTTTTTTAAATTTTTCACCAAAATTAATAATTTTTTTAAGAAAAAATCATTATAGAAGCATTTAAAGACTTTATAAAAAATTGATTACATATTATAAAAAAATTATATTTATCTAAAATAATTAAACTAAATTTAAGAAATTTTGTTATTCTTATTCATACAATCAATTTTATGGGCAAGGCTATAAAAATAATTTTTTACTTATTGATATTAATACTATATTGTGGTTCATTAAAATTTGGTTTTGAATGTCACACAAGATATCAAAATAAAATCTATTTGAAAAAATATATTTGAAAAAATATATCTTTCATACATGACCTTCAGATTTGGTGATTTCTAATTGGATTAATGACTCTTAAAAATGTAAGGTTTAAGGTATTGAATATATTTCATAAATTATGTTTCAAAATAAGATAGGTTTTATATTTCAGAAACAATTTTAATTTTTTTTTACTAATGTCTAAATTTGATAGCTCCCTCTCATTAGTATACATAAATGTTTTCAGAATGTTTTTAAAAGATAAATAATCACATATCCCTAACAATTATCCCTTGTAATTATAAAACTATTAAATATTGTTTGATGAAATAAAATCAACCGTAAGCTCAACTAAAAAAATTTTATCTTCATACATGGAAAATTAATCCTCCACGCCACATTTTTCAGTTTGAAATGAATTACAATCTAAATATGAAATTTTTTCTAGATTCCCATTTTGAGGAGTCTCAAAATTATGGGGTATTTATTTTTAATCTTCTAATAAAATTTATTCATCCTATGACTTATTTTCAAACTCATATTAAGGATCAAATGGTTTTTCTAATTATAACAACACCACTCAAGAATAGTTCTTCAAAATATTTGGTTCTTTATAATTTTTAAACACAATAATGTCTTCTTGATATCCATTTGTGAAAATAAACATACCCATGGAAACATTAATAAGATAACCCCATAGGATAATAAATGACTACCAATAATGATGGTGACTTCATTTTCATGACCAATATCTATATAAATAGTTACAGAATTATCAAAAGCTCACAAAACCTAACAAGAATGTCATAAAATCTCCCTATTGGAAGTGTAAAGGTTCTTTCAGATAATATAATAAGAAATGTGGTGGGTTTAAACTCACCCAAAATCAATAAATGAATTAGTGATAATGGAAATTTGTTGATACTAGAACTAGGATCTTAATGTTTATTTAGTTTAAAATTATTTTCTATGGTACAGGAATAAAAAAACCTTGGATCCTTATTTTTTGTGGAGTTTTCTATTAATTGAAAGCACTAAACTATTTTGTGTGGTTTTAAGTTAAAATTTTATATTAATCATTCTTGCATGAATGAATATTTATTGGTGATTTTTTATAGAATAACTTAAATTTAGGATTGGATTAAGGTTATATTTTAGTTGTATCTTGGTTAAAAGCCCAAGGAAAAATGGAAATTATATTTTTTTATTCCTTGTACTTTAAATTTTGAATGGATAATGAATGGTTGGGGCATATTTTTTTAAATAATTTTATATTTTATATATTTCATCATTAATTTTAGAATTCCTTCTGGTCTTATTTTCATGTATTTCTCTTCTTATTTTTCTAGTTGAACATTGATATTTTCTTTATTTTCAAGGTTTCCTCCCTCATTAATTGAATATTATTTATGAATTATTTTACTTCTAAATTCAATAATATTTCTAGTTTTAGTTTTTCTAATATCATTTCCAGGTTCTATTTTAGTTTTAAACCACCTCTTATAACCACATCCATGATATTAGCCAATGGGATAAACTATATTGATCTGGGAAATTTCCCCTTTTAAATACCACTTAATTACATTAAAATTTTACTAATAATAATTTGGATGTTATTCTTATCATTTTTTACAATGATTTTTGTGATTCTATTTTATATTTTTGACTATGATCTTGATCTTCCATTCTATAGAATTATTTTTATTCAATCCCTATGAATTTCTTGAGAGTTTAATGATTAATTCCATTAATGATTTAAAAAATTATTACTAGGATGTTCAGAGAAACCTGGATCATCATGCTATCTAAACACACATTTATCCTTCTAGGACAAGTTGTAATGATTCCAAAATACATTATTGAAATAATTTAAAAATGTATCATCATTTTATGGATGTATTGGACTATAACCTAAAATGATTACATTCACATTAGGTTGGTAATATAATTAAAAATTGGGAAAGCATGAACTGGGATGGAAAAATCGACCAAAAAACTCCCTAAATTGTTTTTCATAACCAACTCTAGTATCATTAGAACTAGTAGTTGGTTATTTTAAAACATTGTTGTAATTCTATACAATTTATTTTAATAGTTACGTAAATTCATAATGAAAATTAATTTATGTTCCTTAGAAATATTTTCTTAGAAATATCTATCATAATATTGATTATGTAGTGTTTTAATATAATGGGAAAGTCCATTGTAAATGGTGTCCATTTGGAAGTAAATAGAAAAATTATGAGGAAGAAATTATCTATAGACACCCTTAAACCTATATCATGTCTCATGGAATAATTCATCCTCATATTGAAAAACCCCATAATATATATGATATAATAATTATTTTGCAAAGTTTATTTAATATTTATATTCATTTCATTATATTTGTGAAAAATGAAAACAATATTAATGTGAACGTATATCTTACTATCTTTATAAAGAGTATAATTCATTTTTGTTTACTTAAATTTTATGGATGACTATAAATATATTCATAGTTAATATATATTATAATTATACCATTATTAAAATTATACAAATGATTTAACTGTGATCAATGTATAAGGACCGGAACATACATTCATGAAAAACAAACCAATTATCACAAGAGATAGTTATTTTAATAAATAATTGTTTTTAAATTGGTGATGAGGGGTTAAAGGAAAATAATATATATTTTTATATATATTTATAAATATGTTTATGTAATAAGATTCATACTAAACTCATTTTATTTATAAATTAGTTTTGAATGTTCATAATGGAATTTGAAAATGAGGTAAGTGATTTCTTGCTACACTGTCATTGTTTATTAGAATTTTTTTGTTAAATTTTTGATGAGAATATCTTATGATAAACATTTATAGATAATCATGAATTTACTTCTCCTTAGGTTATTTATTTAAAAAATAAGTTTTCCTTCCATTTTCATCACCTTACGTACTATGGAGACTGTTTTTTAGAAAAATAAACTTAATTTCTCTCTTTGGTCAAAAAAATTGTTTTGTTCCATATCCAGGTTTTCCAAAATAATTAATGAATTTTTTTACACTTATAATATGATTTCAAATATACATTTTTACACTTTCTTGTAATTTTTTTAAAAAAATTTGTATCAAATATTATTTACATTTTTTAAATTATGTACTTTTTAAATTTTTTAACAAATACATGGAAGATTATTTTTTCACTTATAGAACATGAATGAAATTTCTCAACATCATAGAAGAATTTTTTTTTGAAGAATATGTTAGAAGTTCACATGGTCGTCTAAAATAACATATTTTACTTAATAATTTTAAAATTTGTATATTTTAAAGATGTAACTACAAATGAAAGTGGTTATTTCCCTAAAAAATATTTTAATTGTATTTTTATTAATCAACAAAAACAACCATAAATTTTTCTTATGATTTAATAGAAATATTATCCAAGGATACTGTCATTCTGATTTCTATGGATGTTTTTATTTTTATTTTGGAATCATGATTATGAAACTCATTTATTTTCCATGGGTTAGGCTCTTATGAAATGTTTATGAAGCCCATTTATTTTCGTGGGTTTCAATATGATGAAAAATTTATGATCTTGTGAACATATATATATGATTTTTGTTATGTTATGGGTGGGACCTATATGTCCATACAATTAATATGGTAAATAATGAAATCTAATTAGATTGATAGTTTTAGAATGAGTATTATAACCAATTTAGTAATCAAACATTATATGTTGTTTTTAAAAAAAAAATAATTTCTATGCATTAGATGAAAAATGTTTCTAAAAATAGTTTTTCGTTGAATCTTATCATCTAGTATTTAATTGATATATTACTACTTATGAAAAGTATAAATTTTAATATATATTCAATATATAGAATCAAAATATTCAAATTATCTAATAAGTACTATTTCATTTTTATTCACACTGAACAGTAATAAAGACAAAACATTATTACCATAGTAAGAGATAAAATCTGGTAAAATGGTTAAATCAACGATTAATTCCATAAAATATCTAAAAAATCATATTAAAATGAGAGTATGGGGTTATTATTGACCACACTAGATATTAAATTATCTAATGGTTGAATTTGGATAAGCATCTTATTAATATACAATCCATTTTATTTGAAAAAATCATATTTCCCAAAATGTCACTTTCTCTCGATTATTATACTTCCAGGAAAGTGATTTAGATATGAATATAATATGAATGAATATAGTTGATCAAATATAAGATAAATATACTATAATTTTTCTATAAATTTAATTTTCTTTTTTATGTAAATATATATTTACCTAGAATTTATTCTCATCACTAATGTAGTCCTTGTTCATGATAAAGAAATATGGAAGTAAATCATTTTATCACCTTTAAATGGGATGATTTTTTCTTATATATAGTTATTAATTATTTTTATTTATCATAATTAATATAAATTAATTTTTAAAATAAAAATTTCAAAAAAAATTGTAATCTTAGGTTATTTGAAGTCAAATGAGATGAAGGGTTTTGAATTGTACTCTAACGATATTTCATATTAAATATTATATTATAAATTTATTTATAAAACATAATAATAATGAGGATTCATGTATATATTAAAATTTCTAACATTATCAATAATTCTCCATTTATGAAAAACACGTAATTTTTAAAATATAAATTTCACAATTAAATATAAGAATTAAGGAACACCATGTAATTTTTTTCCAAAAAATAAACTCAATATATCCCTTTTAAAAGTAAAATCTAATATTGTTATCTTAAATCACACTCAGAAATTCAAGAACTATTTCTATAATCTATTGGAGTAATAATTATTTACTTCTTCAATATGCCTTAATCTCAATAAAAAAATGGAATTTCAAATATTTAGATAATAGTTTCCAAGACACTTTCACATTTCTAGGTTTTCACTTTTTATCGTGAATCCATATTTCATCTGCACATATTTTACTAAAATTAATCTATATATATGTGACAATGATCTATTTTATAAATTTTTTTATGGGGATCTCTTTTTACCAAAAAATGAACTCTTCTCCATATGTTGTTATTTTTATGACATATTGGTTTTTAAAATATAGTATTTGAATTTCATTTATAATATAACATTTTATATAATGAAACTAATAAATTAGGTTTTCCCTAAATCATTGTTTTCTGTATTATATTTTTTAGTTTATTAATCTAAAATATTTTATATGATTCCATTCTTTATTACCAATTTTGGAAAACAATTATCACCAATGTGTTTTTAGAAAAACAACATGAAAAATTATTGTTTCACGAATATAAGTCAACCATGGATATTCAAAAAAAGTATTTTATGATTGAAATTTCAATTTATTATAAATTAATTTTGTGATTAGGATTCTGTAATTATAATATACCCATTACAATAATGAATGATATCACACACAATAATAGTTATTTATAATAATAATAAAAATATTATTATTGAGAATGATTTTTGGGATAGTTCTAAATGGAGGAACTATTTGAATTCATTCATATGGAACCTATTAAATGAATATTTTATAGATTACGAAATCATTTCAATAAACTAATGAAAATTATAGATATACTCTATATTTCATGGATATTATAATCTGAATGATCCCATGATATGAGATATAAATAATAAAAAAATTAAAATAAAAAATGATAATAAGAGAGAATAATAAGTGAATAAATGATAAATATTTACTTATTAAAGTATAATGTGAATATATGTTTATTTTTCATGATGGTGGTTCATGTATGATGAAATTTATGACTAGATGTAATGGTTACCATAACTCAATTTAATTTTTCTGGGTCATATTTTTTATTTATTAAATATGTTTTTCTAGGATAATGAGTGTTAGGAAAATTAATTTTTTCCCATTTCATTCCACCAGTGTTTTATGAATTTATATTTTTTACACACAATAACCACCTTGATTAAATTTTATTTCAACGTTACAATCTTTTTATGTGTTTATCATCTCAAATTCCCATCCATAATAGATGTTTTATATTGTGCAACATGTTTTCATTTATATGTTGTACATACATCCCCATGAATATATTTCTAAAAAATACTATATTTAATTTATGGGATTCTTCTTAACATATTATGTTATAAAATCTTAATCCCTTTAATTTGGTTTTTTCTTATATAGTATGGGTTTATGATTCAATGTCACGTTTAATTAGGATTTGTTATGGATGGATCTACATTGAGGGAATTATATACCCTTTCAATTTTAATACATATATATTTTCTTTTAATCTAGTAATTTCTATAGATTATAATTATTCTACTCATTTCCACCTTCTTTTATACTCAAATTATCTGAATGATTATATGTAAGATAATCTGAAATTAATTCATTATCATTGTTGGTTACCTTTCATATATATACCCATATGTTTTAATTTTACAGACAATTTACTCTATATATAAGAATTATATCATTAGGTCAATTTTTTAAAATTCACATTATATAAAAATGTTTTAAGGGAGTGTTTTATTATTTTCTATATAATTCATTAAGTAAATTATTTATAAAAAATTGTGAAAACAATATCTTATTTTTTTACACATGATGACATTTTCCTAGAGTCCTAACCCTTCTTTGTGACTTATGTTCCTTTCAATATTTTTATGGCATTTAAAAGTAATAACTAATTCTATTATTCTAAAAATGCTTCAATGAAAGAATATTATTTTCATAAAAGTATTTTTAAGTGATATCAATCATCTTATATATTATTATTATCTTATAGTTTGAATTGTATTAAGTTGGTATAGTACATTTTCAATACTCTGTTATTTTAAATTATTGAATAATTTATTTTTTTAATGAATTTTTCACGACCCGTCCCCCGGGGCCCGTGCTATGACTACCCCAGACCAGCCTTCCATAGGCCAGGGGTTGGCGAAAATCACCGAAAGGTGTTTTCCAAAAATTTGGGAATGCTTTTCTTTTATAACATGTAACCTCACATAACCAATCACAGAGTATGAGATGAATACAAGAATATTGTATAACCAAAAGAGTGCTGAAAGTAAAGGGGCCAATTTACAATCCCAATAGTAAAGGTGGAAGTACAAATAAAAAAAATGAAGAAATAGACAATACAGATCCTGGATCATCCTACGAGGTTTCTACCTGAAGGGTAGGTAAAAATCTCCTCACAAGCACTCCACATCCACCCATCTCTTATGCGTACCAACACGCCGTGTGTTCCACTTCCGAGCACTGTCCAGTTTTGGTACTCTCAGCCTCAGTCTGTGTTGTCCATCATATGCTTCCAACACAACAAGGTGCATGAAAATACCATATAGGGGTGAGTATAACGATACTCAGTAGGTACCCTGTGACCCTGATGGTTTCACAAAAACCACCAAGGTAAAACAAAAAATTATGAAATTAACAGATAACCCTAATAAGGTAAATGCCCATACAAATAGCTAATTTATCAAGTAATCCATCTCAATCATGAGGAAAACACAAATACAGAGACTCATCACACACCAGGATTTATTCTAGGGGTAGTAACCAGTAATATCCCCAGTCACATCACCGAACACCTCGGCTACAGGAGATCCCCTCCTCTATTGATTATAGTGGGATTGCCGCGTCACACAAAGGAGATTGCCACAAACCATGGACTGCTGAGGTAATCATCCAGTCATGTATTATGGGTCTACTGTGTCACACAAAGTCTCTCCCCACCATGGTTCTACCGAGTCACACAGATGTTCACTCCCTTGTGACTTGATGAGGTACTCCTCCTGTCGAGTACCATGGGTCTGCCACGTCACACAGAGGTGCTCCCCACCGTGGCCTGCTGAGGTATTCCTCCTGTAGTGCACTATGGGTCTACCATGTCTCATAGAGGCGCTCCCCACCATGGGTTTTCCACATCACACAAAGGAACTACGCACTGGGCCTATCAAATTACTCCAATTCGAAAAGGCCAGAATTCATCAAGTCTCAGCCAGCTACTAGGTCCCCGTACTATGATCACTCATATCCGGGATGATCGGCTTCAAAAGATGCTAGTAAATACTATAACTACCATGAAGTCCAATGAATAAGCATTTAAAATTTCTTCCACTTCATAAGGTTTTCAACTCAATAGACTGCATGTCAATCGGACGCCCGATCTGTGAGTTATTAGCCTTTTCGTCCCGGGGGCCCTATTGGATTTGTGGATGATCTAACCTTACCACTCCCCATCTTAATCCAAAATTATCGTGGGGTATACTCAACAGTACCATATCGTTCCACGATTTTAAGCGCCACTAACGGTTCATCAAACGAATATCAAGTGCCAAAGTTATGATCAAAAGAGTGTAAATGGTTCATAGTGGGCCTCGACCTAGTCCGACATGGTCGGCCGACCCGGCCTGACCCGGACTAGGATGACCTGGTTCTTGTTGACTTGGCCCAACAAGCTGCGTCTAGCCTGACCTATAGTGAGTTATCACCCTTAGATTTTATAAGAAATATTCTTTTTAATTACTTTTATGTCTTGTGTTGTATGCTACACCAAGATTATCCTGCGATATACTTAACACTGTATTAGCTTGTATTATATGCAAACACTATTATTGGCTTGTGTTGCATGCAAGAGAGACCTTCCTCAATAGCGTGTGTTGTACGCAATACTGAGTTTTACTAAACAATGATATATTTTTAATATATTATTATGAAATAGCCGTTCTGAATAGTATTAACCACATTATAAATTTTATAACATTATCATTCATCTAACACATTTTTTAGATCATGGTATGAGAAAAAAATAAATTTTTAAGGTAAAATAATTATATTTCAAAAAATGTAATTTTGCCGCCAATTCATGATGCACCTATTTTAAATATAATGTTTAAAAAAAATTATATGTTCAATTTTACAAAATAATATTCTTCTTATGAATCAGGATATAAAAATTTACATTGGATAAAGTTTTGATATTTTTCTTATAACGTTCATATTTTTATGAATAGTAAAAATACGCTTAATTTTAATTAAAAACAAATTATTCATTAAGATAATTTATATGGTTAAATTTTAATATGTAATGCTTTTAAAGTAAAAATAGAATTTATTTTTACCATTTAATATAATGTATGTCATTATCAATAATTTTACATTGAATTCATACGTAAAAACATTTCAATCTTTTGCAATGTTTTAAATAAAAACCCTTTTTTTCGACAACATGATTAATTTTAAATTAATTACTCCAACTTCTGTGTTTTTAATTTGTATAAATGGATTCCATATTTGGAATCCTTAGGTCCAAATCATGTTAATAGGATACTTTTTATTTTGGGTCATTATGAATAGTAACTACGGTAAATTTTATTTACCATAATTAAAGGTAAATTAGGTAATTATGGGTAAAAATACTATTATAAAATTATTCTAACACTTGTATGAATATAATTGGATGATTAAATTTAGTCCTAAAATATATTTGGGTTGAAATTATATATAATATAACCAAATTTTATGTGATTAAGAACTTTTATTTATTTTATTTAAAGGAAAGTGAAATTGCTCTCACTCAAATTTTAATAATTAAATTATTTTTAATGTAAGGTTATACAGAATATAAATTCATTTATAAATACTAATTTGAAAACTAAAATGTCATTATTTATCATGGTAATTTAGTTGTAATTTTTATGAAATATATAATTACCTTAATATCATATAAATTAATGATGCAGAAATTATTTATTTAGTGAAAAATCAATAATATAGTTTAATTAAACTAATAATACAAATAAAATGCCCAAACACCTGCCCAAAACTTATCGGTCATGTACATATAAACCATAATCATCCAAATGACGAATGTTTCACATTTTGGAGCCTTATAAAATCAATAATGACACTTATATTAGTTTTTTTTAAATGATGTCAAAGTTGTCACCTTCATAATTTAATAAACATAACATTTTAGAATATCGGTGTTTTAGATGATAAATTTGACTAAAATTATTCTTATGAAAGATATTGGATTTATATTTATCGTAGTATTTAATTTTTAATTTTTATGCAACAAATACATATATTATATAATTATACAACAATGATGTAGTAATCATTTTATTAAGAGAAATATCAAATAAATCATTTTAAAAATAATAAAATAAATATTATATGAACTAATTAATGATCTCCACGAATTTTCAAGATTAATATGACATGTTAGGAAACTATTAAATATTTTTTTAATATATTTCTTATGTGTATTATATTTGAATTTAAATAATTGAATAGTGTCAAAATTTTCACTATTGGTATTTTATTAACATAACATATTAATAATTATTTAAAAATCAAAACAATATTTAAAAATTAAAAATTGAAAATAATTTGGTCTAAAAGCCTGTAAAGTATCAAATTATGGAAAATTTACAACATATAAGTTTTTATTTATTATAATTTAAAATTTAGAATATTATTACCAAAAAAAATTAAATAGATTAAATAACGATAAATCAAAATGATAAGGTTTAAAACACATAAAACATTTCTCAATTTTATTGTATTATTATATTAAAAACCTATCTCATCTCATATTTTAATTGAGACCTTTTTGGTAGTTTTTATGTTGGGTTTCCATTTATTATAAATTAATATTTTTTTTGGTTTCCAAAGGTGACCTTCTCCTCCCTTATAAAAGGGAACCTCCCCCCTCTCCACTTAACACAATATTTTAGCTCTAAAATTCGTCTAAACCATGCCCATTTAACTTCTACACTGTCCAAGAAACCTAATAAAGGTCTTGGTATTTTTCAAAGACCATCTTTGGTGCCCTAAGAGCAGGCACTTCGAAGAAGAGGTAATATCCTTTACTGAGTCTTTCAAACTTATTTCTTCTCCTACTTCCTATATATGTGTTATTTCATTTTTAAGTAATAATTTTAGTATCACTATTATACAAGTATTTTATTATGAATATTAAACAACCATATTCTATCTTCTATCCATCCTATGAAAAAAATGAAATCACCACACGTGCATACGTATGGCTTACCGTCTCCATGTCGTGGTGTAATATTTTATTTCATCACAAACATATTTGGATCAGTATAAGGATGTAAGAAATAACTATATATGATTATTGTAATGTGATATTGATTCTTAAATATTATACACCATACACTTCAATACAATTCCACAATCATGGGAATGACATCATCGCTCGTGCGTACAAATGACCTACCGTCTCCACGATTTGATGCGACACGTTCTACATGATCTTCATTTAATAATGATTATATAAATGAATTGAATGAATAAATATGATATATATTATAGTAATACTATTCTGTAGATGATGTATTTACAGCCTTAAAAGAGGAATAAGAATTTATTCTATAACACACTCATAAGTACATAAAGCAATGAACAGTCAAGTAACAAGTATTGATGTAATATTACTAATAAGAAGATAATAATATAACCATATATGATATCATAACAATGAATATGATTCTATAATAATTCAATTACATTATTGAAATTATTATACAAGAGGTTCGGATTCGTACAAAGCATATCAGACCTAGGGTAATGGAAAATCTCGCAATCTCATTTTTATCTGAGATTGTTTATAATTCAGAATTTACTGGGGCATATTTATCATCCATATCCATGTTTACTCAATATATAATATAATTTCTATTTTCCTAAAATTTTATAAATCCAATTTTACCTATTACTGAATATTTAGTAAAAGATATTAAGGTAATATTTTGTCGTTTTTAGTACGAGATACTTTTTGACTTTTCCGGCCAATGTACAAGAAGAATGTTTTTTATCATACACGGAATGAATGAATTTATATGAACATTATTTCCATGAAGCTTCCTTTTCATGTTTTCATGATTAGTTTCAATTAAATTCTTTTAGTTTAAAATTTTATGACATGTTATGAAAGAAAAAATGTTTTTGAAGTAGAAAAGATATTTTCCTCAACAATGGAGTTCAATGTTTTATCAAAATTATTTTACTTCTATGATAATATAGGTTTCTATTTATATCCGTATTAATTCATTTATTTTATTATGTTATGATGGAATTATATTTATGATGTCCTTTTATCTTATATGGATTATGTTATGATGGCAGGATGTTTAAAAATACAATTTTTTATTATATGGGTTATTCTATGATGTATGATTTATGATTTCATGGAACACATAAGAATGATTTCATTATGAGATGGGTGGGACATATATCTCCCTCCAATTTATTGGGTAATGATTTATATCTCATGAGATAAACATGACTGGAATGACAAGTAAATCTGGTTCAGTAATACAGGGCTGGAATGGCAAGTAAACCCAGTTCAGTAATGCACTTTGTCCTCCATGATAGTTTTGGCAGAAATGCCTTGGCTACTATGGAAATCATATCATGTGATTAATGGTTTTCCACAATTATCTGTTTTTTTTCAATACTATTTTATCCTGATTAATGTTTATTTATGATATATTCCTTATGTACTGCAATGTTTTATGTCATTGATCATGATTTTTATGTTTAGATATTATGTGCATGTTTTGATGTTCAAATGTTTATGGATTATTTTATGTTTTCAATGTTTACCCTTACTGATAATTTGAGCTCACCATTTCTTTTTTTTATTTTCCCCAGGATATAAGGAACGGTTTTAGGTAAGACTACAAAAAGGAATGACCTTTTTGGGATATGTTGAAAATCATTCAACATGATTAGAAGATTATGTTCTGAGTTTCCAAAGACACCAAACTATTATGGTTCATGGGTGTTTGTTTTTGTTATGTATTATGTATTCCGCAAAAGTAATGTAATTTCCATGTATGTCAATCCTAGTCCTCTACATTTGGTATCAGAGGAAATGTTTAGTTATCCTTTGGAAACTAGAATGTGAAAACTTTAGTGAGATCTCTAGAGATATTTCTATGGTATATCTAGGGATGTCTATAAGGTTAAGTATAAGTATTGGTTATAGTCCTATAATTACATTAACAATCTTAGAATTAAACCTAATATGATACATATTGACAGTACCCCCTAGATTATATTGTTTTCCTAGCTTGATTTTTTCCACTCACACTATTCTTTTTGGGTTTTAGATTATGGCAGGAACCCGAAGGGACCATGTTAATGATCAATGCACTTGGAAATTCAATGAGTGTCCTTTTGAATAACAAAATGTTATGATAAATGGAGAGAAAAATATTACTTCTACACTTACACAATCTATGAATCATTTTGGACTTCCAAATGAGCTGAGAAGGGAACAATATACTATTGAGTCCTTCATGATTCAACGTCCACCTTTTTTCTATGGGTCTTTTGATACACATATTTCTGAACAATGGATCATTACCATTGAAAAGTTATTTTCCATACTTCGTTGTTTAGAACATGAAAATGTTATTTTGTATGTTTACTATTTAGAAGGTGAAGCAGACCATTGGTGGACTCTAATTAAGAATACAGGGCCCCAAGATGAAATTGAATCCATGGAATGGGACGAGTTCAAGAACTTGTTTTTCAATAAGTACATCCATCGTATTATTCGAAAAAATGGAAATGGAGTTATTTGAGATAAAGAAAAAGGATGATTATTCTGTTGTTATATAAAAGGAAAATTTTACAAGGCGTTCAAGGTATTCATCTAGCTTTATCATCCAACCTAAATGTAAAGTTGATCAATTCATTAGTGGCTTAAAACCAAGACATTAAAGGTAATTATCTATAAGATACGTTTGTAGCTATGACGAAATTGTGCATTGTGCAATCAAGGTAGAACTGGAAGTTGGTGTTACATATCTATATAATGGTTTTAACAAGAAATGAAAGATGGAGGTCATGGAAAAATCTCTAATCAATGTTGAAAAGAATACAAATTTTTTGTTATGCTCAAAGTGTGGAAAGATGCATGGTGAATATTGTCATAAAGGGTCTAGAAAATATTTTAAGTGTGGAAAAGAAGGTCATTGAGAAGGTGAGTGTCAAAGTATTGGTTAAAAGGTAGCTACAGATGTGAATAGAGAAAAGACTATATAGAATGCACCACCAACACTTCAATGCTACATGTGCAAGGAAATGGGGAATTTTGCAAACCAATGCCCTAATCCAAGGGTTAATAATGATCAACATCAACGACCACTTATTTCAAAGGAAAAAAGGCAAGCCACATGTGATCCCTTTTGATGATTTTGAATTTGACAATGATGTGGTGGAATAATTAAGTGTATATGTAATGAGATTCCTAAATAGTGTTATGGAATCTCATTTATAGTATTATGGAGTATGGGAATATCAATTTATTGGTTTTCAATAATTTTATGGTACCAGTAAACGTGAAAAGTGATTGTAATATTTTTGGAATGAAGATTATATGCGCATAATGAATGGATGCAGAGAAAATAAAATGGTTGATAGTATTAATGAGCTCATGACTAATATAAAGACAAAGTTACATCATGGTTTGAGTATATTGATATTTTGGGACTATAGTATGCGGAAATAGTTAAATTTTCATAGAATTCATGTTTTCACTAAATTTCTATGGTGATTAAAATTTCAAGAAAATACATGATTAAGGTATTCACATGTTTGGAATATGACCAACAATATATATCTCATGATATATGGGTGATAAATGATGGTAATCACCTGATTTGTATATGACCTCTCTAGTAATCTTTTTCTTTATAAAATGAGATTGGACAAAAGTGTTTTGGATAAACCTAAATATTGTAATGGACTAAGTTAGAAATAAGATAGTATTGTTTAAGGCTAGAACTTTTTGATATTACGATAGTATTGTTTTAGAAAAAGAACAATCCGTAGGACAGGCGACAACACATCGCATCGGACAGGGATGTGGGAATTGAACCCACAACCGAAGTGTGACTGGCCTTTATCACCTACCACTAGCCTATATAAAGTCCCTGATTAGTAGAAATTAGTTTTATTTTATTTAGCGGTATTATAGATGATGTATAAGTCCATTTTTTGCACCATATACAATTAATATCACCATATATGCACTTATATATATTTAATATCTTTCCCTGTCCTTTTTTTAAGAAAGATGGAATGACCCATCATTCTATAACATGATCAACTAACACATCACAAGGGACAAATTCAACTTCATTTCATTATGATGTCAAGTGGAAATTGTTCATGGAACGACCAATGACGAGATTTTACCAAAATCAAGTAAATATTTCTTCTAATTCAATGTTATCAACTTTAGGGAAATGATATTGAAAAAAAAGTTGTCCCAGTACCCTCATATCTCATTAATCAGATTGTACCATAGATCATCAAAAATTTATGGCTTTGGGAATGTATTATTTTTCATAGCCATATTCTCTTCCACTTTCCATCAGTGCATCATGGTTCAATTTCTATTCCATGTCCATGTTTTTACCTACGTTCTCTTATGTGGAAACTAAGTGATGTGTTAATTTGGGTAACTATTATGTTTCATACTTTAGTTTTAAAAATTATGTTTTAGTATTCATTTTTACGATGTCAGATTTTATGAACGAATCTTACATATAGTGAATGACTTATAACCCCGACGAATTTCGAGGGCGAAATTCATTTTAAAGTGGATAGAATCTAACACCCCGAGATTTTATGAGAAATATTATTTTTAATTACATTGATGTCTTATGTTATACACTACAAAAAAATTATCTTGCACTATACGCAACACCGTATTAGCTTGTATTATACATAAACACTATTCTTAGATTGTGTTTAATGCAATAGCGACCTTCTTCAATAGCGTGTGTTGTACGCAATACCGAGTTTCACTAAACTATGATATACTGTTATAATATTGTTATGAACTAGCTGTTATGAATAGGATTAACCACATTTTTGATTTTTATAACATTATCATTCATCTTACACATTTTCTAGATCATGGTATGAGAACAACAAAAATGTTTTGGGTAAAATAAGAATTAAAAAAATGCAGTTTTTCCACCATTTAATGGCGCACCTATTTTAAATCTAATTTATAACAAGTTTATAAATTTAATTTTACAAAATAAAATTCTTCATTTGAATCAGGATATATAAATTTACATTGGATAATGTTATGATATTTTTCTAATCACGTTCATATTTTGATGAATAGTAAAAATATGGTAAATTTTAATTAAAAACAACTTTTTAAATTAACAAAATTTATATGGTTAATTTATAATATTGAATGGTTTTAAAGTATAAATAAAATATATTTTTACCACTTAATATAATTTATGTCATTATCATTAATTTTATATTGAATTCATAGGTAAAAACATTTCAATCATTTGCAATGTTTTAAATAAAAACACATTTTTTGGACGACGTGAATAATTTTAAATTATAAACTGGAACATCTGTGTTTTGAATTTGGAAAAATGGATTTTATATTTAAAATCAGAAGGTATAAATTATGTTAATAGGGGAATTTTTATTTTTGGGCGTTATGAATAGTAACTATGGTAAATTTAATTTACCACAGTTAAATGTAAATTAGGTAATGAAGGATAAAAAATTAATATTATAAAATTAGTCCAACAATTATCTTAATTTAATTGTATTATTATATTTTGTCCTAAAATTTACTTGGGTCGAAATTATATATATTAGAACCCACTTGTTTGTGATTAAGACCTTTAATTTATTTCATTTAAATGAAAGTGAAATATGTCTCACTCAAATTTTAATAATTAAATTATTTCTAGTATAAGGATATACAGAATATAAATTCGGTTATAAATACTAATTATTAATTTAAATTTTTTTTCTTTATCATGGTATTTTTTTTGGAATTTTTAAGAAATATATAATTACATTAATAGCTTATATATTAATGATGCAGAAACTTTTTATTTAGTGAAAAATCAATAATATAGTTTTTATTAAACTAATAATACCCATAAAAGGCCAAGAAACCTGACCAAAAATTATTTTTCATGTACATATAAAACATAAGCATCCATATTTAAAATTATTTACTATTTGGATCCTTATAAAAGCGATTATGACACTTATATTATTTTATTTTAAATGTTGTCAAAGTTATCACCATCATAATTTAATAAACATATCAATTTAAAATGAGGGTTTTTTAGAATATAAATTTGACTAAAAGTATTATTTTGAAAAATATTATATCTATATTAAACATAGTATTTTATTTTTATTTTTTATTAAAAAATTAATTATATTAAATAATTATGAAAAAATGTTGTAGTAATCATTTTATTATGAGAAATCTCAAATAAATGGTATTAAAAATATTGAAATAAATATTATATGAATTAATTAATATTCCCCACAAATTTTATAGATGAATATGAAATGTTATGAACCTATTAAATATATTGATTCAGATATATTCTCTGTGTTTATTTTATTTATATTCAAATAAATGAATACTGTAAAAATTTACACTATTGGTATTTTATAAACATAACATATTTTTAAATTATTTAAAAATAAATAAAAAATTTAAAAATTAAAAATTGAAAAATATATGGTCTAAAAGGTTATAAAGTATGAAATTATTGAAAATTTACAACATATAATTTTGTATTTATTACAATTTAAAATTTAGAATATTATTACCACAAATAAAATTAAATATATTAAATTTGGATAAATCAAAATGATAAGGTTTAAAATAAACATAAAACGTGTCTAAATCTTATTAGATGATGAGATTACAACCCTATATCATATTATCTTTGAATTGAGTCATTTTTGGAGGTTTTTATGTGGGGTTTGATATTTTTATAAATATATATTTTATAGGATTCCAAAGGTGCCCCTCTCCTCCCTTATAAAAGGGCACCACCTCCCACTCAACTTGACACGATTTTTGAGCATTCAAATTCGTCCAGTCCCCAACCATTTCACTTATACACTTCCCTATAAACCTACTAGAGGTTCTGGTCTTTTTAAAATACCATCTTTCGTTCCCTAATATGAGGTTAAGAGGAGGCCCGTCGAAGAAGAGGTAATATTTTTTACTGATTCCTTCAAACTTATTTCTTCTCTTACTTCCTCTATATGTGCCATTTCATTATTAAGTAATAACTCCAGTATCACTTGTATACTGATATGTTATTATGAATATTAAGCAACAATATTCTATCTTCTAGCCATCTGGTAAAAAAATCACCATGTGTACGTATGTACGACTTACTGTCTCCATGTCATGGTGTAATATTTTATTTCATCACTAACATAATTGGATCAGTGTAAGGATGTAAGAAATAAATATATATGATTATTTTATTGTGATATTGATTCTGAAATATTATACACCATACAATTCAATACATTTCCCCAATCATGGGACTGATATCATCACTCGTGCGTACGTACGGCCTACCGTCTCCACGATGTGATCCAACTCAATCTAAATGATATTCATGGAATAATTATTTTATAAATAAATTTAATGAATAAATATGTTATATATTACACTAATAACATTCAGTAAATGATTTATCTATACCCCAAAATGAGGAAAAATAATTTATCCTAAAAAACATGCATAAGTTCATAATATAATGAACACCCGAATAACAAGTAGAAATGAGATATTACTAACAAAAAGATAAGAATATGAACATATATGATATCATAATAATTAATATGACTCTAGAATAATTCAATGAAATTATTTATATCATTATAATGTAGGTTCGGATACATACAATGCATATCAGACCAAATGTAAGGCAAAATCTTATAATCTCATTTTATACGAGATTGTTTATACTTCAAAATTTACTAGGGCATATTTATCGTCCACATACATATTTACTCAAAATGTAATATTATTTCTATCCTCCTACAAATGTTTAAATCCAATTTCACCTATTGGTTAATTTTTAGTAAATGTAATGAATCAAATATTTTCTCGTTTTTAGTATGAGATTCTTTTTGAATTATCCGACCAATGCAACATAAGAATGTTTTTTATCTTTTACATCATGAATGTATTTTTATGAACATTATTTCCATGAAACATCCTTTAAATTTTTTCTTGTTTATTTTCAATTAAATTATTTTAGTTTAAAATTGTATGACTTGTTAGGAAAGGAAAAATGTTTCTGAAGTAGAATGGATATTTTCCTCAAGAATGGAGTTCAAGTGTTTTATCAAAAAAAAAATTTAATGTAAGATAATATAGGGTTGTGTTTCTCTCCCTATTATTACATTTATTTTATTATTTTATGATGTAATTATTTTTATGATGTCCTTTTATAATATATGGATAATGTTATAATGGCATTATGTTTAAGAATCCCATTTTTTATTACATGGGTTACGCTCTGATGTATGATTTATGATTTTGTGGCACACATAAGAATGGTTTCATTATGAGATGGGTGGGACATATACCTCCCTACAATGAATTGGGTAAAGATTTATATCTCATTGGATAAACATGGCTGGAACGAAAAATAAATTTGGTTCAGTAATATAGGACCTTAAACGGAAAGTAAACCCAGTTCAGTAATGGACATTGAACTCTATGAGAGTCTTGGAAGAAATTCTTTGGCCACAATGGAAGTCATATCATGTGATTAATGGTTTTCCAAAATTACATGTTTTATTTTTACGCTATTTTATCAGGATTATTTTTTCCTTATGATCTATGACTTATGTACTACAATGTTTTATGTCATTGCTCATGATTTTGATGTTTAAACATTATGTTTATGTTTTCACGTTCAAATGATTATGGATTGTTTTATGTTTTCCATGTTTAATCTTATTGAGAATTTTATCTCACCCATTGTATGTTTTCTTTTCCCCAGGATAAAAGGAATGGTTTTAGGTAAGAAAAAATGGGAAGTTCGTTATTGAAGATGTTGAAGATCTTTCACCATGATTAGAAGATTATGTTCATAGTTTCCAAGGAAAATAAACTATTATAGTCCTTGGGTGTCTGTTTTTGTTATGTATTAAGTATTCCAAAAATAGTAATGTAATTTCCATGTACGTCATGCATGGGTCTCTAAAAGTGCGGACCTACCTATTGGGTTTGGCCAGACCCAATGGATTCGGGCCTGCCCGCTAGGCGGTCCGGCAGGCAGCAAGGGGCCACGAGAGTTCGTCCATGGACATCGCGGGGCCACAGGGTGGCTTGGCCGGAGTGGATCAGGGTTGCAGGGTGGCTTAGACATAGAGGCTCGGTCACGTGGTGTCTCGGCCGGAGTGGCTCGACAGTGGGTGGCTCGGCAGACGGCGGCAGTGGCTGGGCCAGTTCGACGACAGCGGATCGGCCTAGAAGGCAGTGGTTGTGGGCGGTGCAACGGTTCGGCCTGGACGACGACGGTTGTGGGTAGTGCAGTGGAGATGCAGGTGGCCGAGCTGTGGGGCATAGTAGTCGTGGGTGCCACAGAGAAGGGTCGTTGCGTTAGCTCCATTTTTCCATTCAACGCGACAAATCATCATGAGATTTGCGGAGGGGTCGGGCCATATTTGTTTGGCCCGAACCCTCTGAGTTATGGTGGTAGCATATGGCTCAATATGAACATGAAGAAGAACGTCAAGCATTACAATCTCCCGGAACGATTTATTCCAAATCTAGAAAAAGAATTCAAGGGAAGAACATGGGATAGGTATTCATACACAAATAAACCTCTACCTTGGATTGTTCGTTGACGGAAATCGCGAGGGAAGAGACGATGTCATTGGGGAGGGAAAGATAATCGTTGATTGAAGTTTTCCTATGATAGAAGTTGTCCCGAGGTAGAAATTTGATGTTGTGCGTCGACATTCTTTGTTGGAAAGATTTCCCCCAATTCTCCAAATCTCTTTCCTTTTCCATCCCTTTTCCACAATTCCACCAAAATGAAAATATATCCAACTTCTTAATTTACATCTTCAAATTAAATTATGGTGGAACAATTTCAAAAAGGTTTAATTAATTAATTTATGTATGGAATAATAAATTATGGGATGGTTGGCATAATTAATATGGAATAATCTCAAGATCCTCCTCCTCATTAAAGAGGGATTTGGGAGGATTCTCCCTCGTTAAGAGGTGTGTTCAAGAGGTTTAAACCTCATGTGGTCCCTGCCACCCTAATATCCACAAGAATGGTTACGCTCGGGTGGTCCCCACCACTGAGCATTCAATTTGGAGAATAAAAATTCTGTGGTCCCCCCACCACAATATCCGCATGGGTGGTTAGAACAAAAATAAAATTGGTGATTTATTTATTTTATTATTTCCACAAAAAACCCACAAATTAACATTCACCCTCGACCAACTACCGTCGAGGTGAATGTCTTCCTAAGAAAATACCATCACTGCGATTTCAATGGTGCCCAAAAATTTAAATTCAGAGAAACAGTTCAAATTATATAAAAAACCCACTCGTACGTTGACTAAAAGTACTCTAATAAAAGTTCATAAATTCCTTCCAGGAACTCCAAGCCTTGAAATTATGTGCCGTAAATTTTCGTGGACTCTTAAAATTCACATATATTTAAAGAAAAAAATTACATGGAATTTTCGTGTCTTTACGTTCTCCCAACCTCAAGGATTTACGTCCCCAAAATCCTCAATTAAAAATAAGGGAACAGGTGGGGGTACTGAGCATGCATCTTAGAATCCTGCTCCCATGTTCCATCATGGAGGTTTACGTGCTTCCAGAAAACATGCACCAGAGGTATCAACTATCCAGAATAGACATTCTCTTGTAGATCCTAAATCTCTACTAGAACCTTCATAAAAGCCACCCCATCATTGACGTCCATCTTGCCATGGTTGATGATGTGAGAAGGGTCATGCACATATCTCCTCAGCTATTATATATAGAAGATATCCTACACCCGGTGCAGCTAAGGTGGAAGAGATAAGCATTATGACACCTTTCCAACTCTGGTGAGAACCTAAAAATGTCTGATGAATCTCATAGATAACTTGTTTCCTTGTAAAAATCTCTGTAAACCTCATCGGTGTGAGAACCATAGAATGTTGTTGTCACTATCCTTGAACTATAGGGTTTTCTGTCTCCTATTGATATATGACTCCTGCTTGCTCTGTGAAGTTTTATATGCTCCTGGATGATCTCCAACTTCTCTATGGTTTCCCATAAAATCACTGGTCACAAAAGTGTTGACTCCCCTGGGCCAGTCTAGCATAATGGTGATCTTCATGATCGCTCGTACAATGCCTCAAAAGGTGCAATCCCTATGGTGGAGTGATAGCAGTTGTTGTATGAATACTTCACCAATTTCATGTTATCCTTCTAGAAATGACTGTTGTCATGGACACAAGCACACAACATGTCCTCAAGAGTCAGAATGGTCTGCTCAGTTTGGCTATCCATCTGAGGATGGAAGGCGGTGCTCAAACGAAGCTGCTTCCCAAAAGCCTTCTGCAACCCCTTCCATATTCGAGAAGTAAAATTTACATCATGATCGGTGATAATAGTCAATTATACTCCATGTTTCCAAACAATATCTTACAAATAGAGTCATCCCAAGCTCGCTAATGAACCCTTCTCTCTGATCGGTAGGATGTGGGCTGAATTGGTGAGTCGGTAAAAGATCACCCAGATGGAGTCATGACTCATAGATGTACATGTAATTACCATCACGATGTCCATGGATATTCCATCACACTTCCACACTGTGACCTATAACGTTTGAACCAATCATGTTGGTTCCTCATGCTCCGCCTTCACTTGCTGACAAGTGAGGGACTGGAAAAACTCTGACAACTGATTTCTTCATTCCCGGCCACCAGGGCTATCATCAGAGATCCTGATACATATTCTCCACTCTAGGATGTACCTCTAGAGGGGATGTGTGGAACTCACTCAACACATCCCCATGAAGTGACACTAGTACCATTGTACATCCCCTAAAGAGGATGACATTCTCCCTACATTCAGAAAACCCATCAGGTGCATGTCTTGTTGATATATGAGCACGTCATGTCTCGCGGTCAGTGTCCCCACATTGTGCCTCCCTGACTTGCTAATGGACTGGGGGTGTGATTGTAAGAGACTAAAGAAAAAATGCTCTATCTCTATCCATAAAGGATATATGTAAAGCATCCAATTCCTCTTTCGCCTTTCCTAGCAGTTGTATACCAGTCCTCTTGCTGATTGCATCTGCTAAATCATTCTCCTTCCCAAAAGTATTGATTATTTCGAAGTCATACACCTAGAGGAAATCAATCCAATGTCGTTGGCTCAGGTTCAGGTCCTTCTGTGAAAATATATACTTGATATTATTGTGATCATTGTATATGGTATAACACTACCTCATCAGATAGTGTCACCACATATTCAAGGCGAAGACCACTGATGCTAACTCCAGGTCCTTGGTAGCATTGTTCTTCTTATTTTTTCTCAGCTGTCAAAAACCATATGTGATCATTACTCGCACCTGCATCAAGAAACATCTGAGTTCGGTCTCTGATACGTTGTAGTAAACTACGTACCCTATGCCCTCCTCTGCAAGAATCAATATGGGGGAACAAATTAGACTCTACTTCAGATCATGAAAACTCTTCTTGAATTTATCCGACCAAATGAATGGTTTCTCCTTCTTCACCAATCCTGATAATGGTGCTGCAACTCTAGAGAAATATGGCACAAACCACCAATAATATACATCCAATCCAAGGAAACTACATACCTCTGTCACATTAATGGGTGGATCCTAAGAAATTACCTCCTCAATCATCACTGGATCCTCTGCAACTCCAGCCTTTGATATGACATTCCCAAAAAAGTGAACCTATTTGATCAAAAAATAGCACTTCAAGATCTTACCTTAAAGCCAGTCCTCTCGGAGTGTGTCAAGTACTACCTAAAAATGATTATAATTTTCATCCTTAGTAGCTGAGTATATCATAATATCATCGATGAAGACTACTACAAAGCGATCAAGGAATGGATGAAAGATCCTATTCATGAGTCTGATGAACACTGATGGAGCATGGGTCATGCCGAATGGAATAACTAATAACTAGTAATGGCCATACCAACATCTAAATGATGTCTTCTACACATCCTTATATCACACTATGAGATGGTGATAGCCTAATCTATTGTCTATCTTCGAGAATCACTGTTCTCCCTTCAGCTGATCAAAGAGGTCGTCAATCCTTGAGAGTGGGTACTTATTATTCATGGTCACCAGGTTCAAGTTCTGATAGTTGAAACAAAGTCTCAAGCTCCCATCCACCTTCTTGGTGAACAAAATCTACGCTTCCCATGAAGAAACATTATTCCAGATGTATCCCTTCCTCTACAAGTCCCCCAGCGGTACCTGTATCTCACGAAGCTCAACGGGAGCCATCCAATGTGGTGGTGCAGATATCGATTCCATACTAGGGTACAAGTCGATGAAAAAGTCCACCTTTTTGTGAGGAGGTAGATCCATAACATAATCTGGGAAGATATCTTTGTACTTGTCCTCCACTACCCGAAAACTCGGAATCTCCACAAAAAACTATTCTGAGGGTAAAGCTAGCCAACCGATGAGTGATCTGCTGCACTCTCCTCCGGGTAAGTCCATCCTATGCTGCAATGGCACCCTTCTTACCGAAAAATGTAAAACTGGTCCCATCAATATAGACACACCGCACTTTTCACCTAATACAGTTTATCTGAGCTTGTAGTATTGATAATTAGTCCATAACCAATATGACGTCGTTAGGATATGACACCGCTACTAAGAGATCTCAGCCATAGCACTCGCCTCCTAGAGTAAGCTCACACTACCAGCACTAGCGTTTAATCATCTTATTTACTCTCCTTGGAGTCTCTAGCCATAATGATCAAGCCAACGACTCCATTGGAATCTCCGAGCTCTGAACGAGGGTGGTAAAAATAAATGAATTGAACTGTGTCTATAAGTACTGCAGCTAAGGTGGAGTAGTCATAGATCTTACCTTGTATCATCTCTAGAGCGTCATGATCGCAATCGTCAGCTACCTGGAGTTAAGCTCTACCTTGTCTAGCTACTCCCTATGGTCGGGGAGGACCTCCTAGTGGTGGTGGCAGTAACATCTCGAATCGTCTCCCACCACCAGCTACACGGACAAATCCTCTTCCATGTCTGCCTTCTCACTACGGACCTCCTCATTCAAACCTTTGTCTCTGCATGGGTGGTCCTTTGACTGTCTTATGATCATATGTATGATGGGTCGGACAGTCACAATCCATGTGACCCTACCCACCACATGAGTAACACCTTTTTGTCATTGCTTGACTGGTTCTGCCTTGGGTGCCCTTCACAACCGATCCTGAGTCATTAAGTCGTCCAATTTTCGGAATGGTCCTCTTGGACCTCTATGATGTATGTCTGCTTCCAGTTGCTGAAGACTCCGCTACGTGATGACTGGTGGTGGGTCTCAATTTTGGTGACTATCCAATAAGAAAATTATCCCTTAAGATGGATCACTATAACAACCCTGCCTGCGTCGGGATGCTGGGTGAGATCATTGAAGCCCTAGTCTCCCGATTGAGTCCCTACTCAAAGGTCCGAGCCTTGATTAATACGTCTCGAACCATATTGTTGGAGTAATTTGGGAGTTCATTGAACCTCGCTGTGTACTGAGATACAGTCATGCTGCACTATTTCAGATGAAGAAGCTCTTGTATAAATACTGTGCGAAGAGTCACTGGAATAAAATATGCCTTAAATAGGTTCTTGATTTCTGTCCAAAGAAGCATCCCCTCATTGTGAACCTGGAGCTTCAAGCTTCACTATCTTCCCACTACTTCCTATAGAATGATGGAAGCAAGGATCACCACGGGATCAGCTCGTGTCCCTACATGTCGGAAGACTCTCACCACAGCCTCCAGCCAATCCTCAGTTGCATGTTGGTCTGTGATTTTCCTGAACCGGGGTGACCTCTGGTGATGGAACACATGAAATTCACTCAAGCCGTGTGTACTCCCTACTGCTAGGGCTACTAGAATTAGTGGCTCAACAGGCAATGGTACCACTAGTACATCCGCTGGTGCCACTACTAGAAAAGGTCCCTACACTGAGGCCTCATCACTCATTGGGAAATCAGTGCATACAACTCTACGAACACTAGCTAGCTATCTGCGTGGAGGCATCCTGAAAAAAAAATAGTTGAGCCATATTTAATAGGTTATACGTGGTGAGATCACACAAGAGATAACAAAGAAAACTCTTCAAAACACACACGTAATCACTGTTTTCATGAACTGGGTCAAAAATTAGAAGTCAGGGTCCTGGTGTATGGATACGTCGGCCACCACACCAACACTGGACTCCTTGATCATAAACCGCACTCATTATCCTTAACAATATTGCATCATAGAATGGATATGAGTCTTAGTTATTCGGATGAACTGAACCCTCTGATACCAATTTTTCATGACACATCCCCCGAGGCCCGTTCCATGCTACTCCAGGCCCGCCTTCCATAGGCCAGGGGCTGGAGACTAACACTAAAATGTGTTTTTACTAAAACTAGGAAGGAATTGCCTTTATAACCTGCAACCTCACTTCACCAAGCACACAGTAAGATACAAACACAAGGAAACTGTATAAAAAATGAGTGATGAATGTAATGGGCCCATAATACATGAACAACAATAAAAGTTCAAGTACAAATGAAAAATAAACAACTAAAGAAAGAGAAAAGATAGATAATGGATCGTCCTCCGAGGTTCCTACCATAAGGGTAGTTATAGATCGCCTCCTCAACACTCCACGTCCACTCGTCTCCTCTCCGTAGCGACATGTCATATGGTCTGCATTTGGGAACGATCATATCCTGGAACTCTCACCCTCATTCCACGTTGTCTGTCTTCTGCAAACAACACAACAATGTGTGGGAAAATCCCATGTAGGGTTGATTATAACAATACTCAGTAGGTACCCCAATACCCTCAAGGTCTAACCAAACCTACCAAGAACAATCACAAAGTATGAAATCAATAGATAACCCTGCATAGGTATATGCCCATACATATTCCTATGTTATCATGTAATTCTTCTCAATAATTTGGAAAACACAGAGATAATGACTTAATACATAGCAGGATTTATTCTAGGGGTAGTTACAATTAACATCCACAGTCACATTGCGGAACACCTCGGCTGCTCGAGATCCCCTCTGATATCAAGTATAGTGGACCTGTCGTGTAACACAGAGGTGCCTCCCACAATCCTTGGACTTCTAATTTACTCCTCCTATCGAGTATCATGTGTCTACCGGATCACATAGAGGTGCTACTCACCATAGGTCTACCGCGTCACACAGAGGTGCTCCCCCTCATGACTTGCTGCGGTACATCTCCTGTCGAGTGTCGTGGGTATGCTGTATCACACAGAGGATCCCTTCACCATGGTCTACTGAGGTACTCCTCCAATCATGTACCATGGGTTTCTTGCATCACACAGAAGCGCTCACACCGTGGGTCTACCACTTCACACAAAGGCACTCCCCACAGGGCCAATCAAGTCGCTCCAAGTTGAAACGATCCACAATCATCATGTCTCATCCATCTACTGGTTTCCCGCACTATGCTCGCTTCTCTCAGGGAGGATCCGCTCCACAAGATACTAGATGGTACTATAACTATGACGAAGTCCCATGAAGATGTATATCAATGGTCCACCATGTCATAGGGGTCTCAACACAATAAATGGTGTATCAATCGAACATCAGGACTGTGTGTTATTATCCTTTTAGTCCCGAGGGCCGGTTTGGATTTGTGATCAATCCAGCCTGAACATTCCCCATCCTAATCCAAAACTTTAGTGGGTTATACTAATTGGGACCATCTCGATCCATGATTTACAGCGCCATTGACGGTTCGTTAAATTGACGTCAGGTGCCAAAGTTTAGGCCAATAGAGCATAAATGGGTCGTAGTGGGCCAGGGTCCGGTCCGACCCGGTCAAATAGACCTGGACCATTGGGTTTGACCTGGAATGTGCGGGGAAGCCCGGCCCGCTGGGCAGTCTAGAAGGCAATGAGAGGCCGCAGGGGTGCGGCTGCGGACGGCGCGAGGCCACAGGGCGGCTTTGCCTGGGTGGCTCAGCCTAGGCGGATTGAGGCCACTGGGCGGCTCGGCTAGTGCATCCTGGCCACGAGTCAGCTCAGCCAGAGAGGCATTGCTGCGGAGTGTCTTGGATAGAGAGTCTTGGCTGTGAGTGGCGTGGCCAATGGTGGTGGCATCTCAGCCAGTTCGGTGGTAGTGGATCAGCCCAGACGTCAGAGGCCGTGGAGGGGTGGCGGCTCGGCCCAAATGACAGTGGCCATGGGCGGCGTAGCAGGGCTGTAGGGCTCGGTGGCCATGGAGGCCCAAGAGCATGGTCTTTGCATCATCTCCTTCATCGTGTTCAATAACACAAATTATCACAGGATTTTTGGAGGGATCCTTACATGCTTGTTTGGAATGTACCCTCCATGTTAGGGTAGTAGTATATGGCCCAACAAGAACATGAAGAAGAGCGTCAAGCATTATAAACTCCTAGAACAATTTATTCCAAATCACAAAAAATAATTCAATTTAAGAACATGGGAAAATTATTCGTAAAAAACAAACCCCTACCAGGGATTGTTCATTGAAAAATATCATGAGGGAGGAGACGACCTCATTGGGGAGGGGAAGACGATCGTCGATTGAAGATGTCCCACATCAGAGGATGTCCCGAGGAAGAAAGTCGAAGTTGTTAATTTGTGTTATTTGTTGGAAAGCATTCCCCCTATTCTCTAAAGCTCTCCCCTTTTCCAACCCTTTTCCCCAATTCCAATAAAAGGATCAAATATCCATCTTCATAATTTATGTTTTCAAATTATATGATATTGTCACAATTTCAAAAAGGTTTAATTAATTAATTTATAGGATTAATAATAAATAATGGGGGGTAGGATTAATTAATGTGGAGGAATCTCAAGAGGTTCCTTCATATTAAAGAGGGAGTTGGGAGGTTTCTCCCTAATTAATTGGGGAGTTCAAGTGGTTTATTCCTCTGGTGTTCTCCACCAACATTATATCCACAAGGGAGGTTAGGCATGGGTTTTACCCACCACTGAGCATTCAATTTAGAGAATAAAACATCAGTGGTCCCCACCACCACACTATCTACATGGGTGGTTACAAAAAAAAATAAATTTTTTTAGTATTTTATTTTATTATTTCCAAGAAAAACCCAATAAATAACTTTCAACCTCGACCAACTGCTGTCGAGGTGAAAGTATTCCGTAGCAATATCAGTGCTGCGAGTTCAATGATTCCCTCAACTTTCAATTCCGAGCAATGGATCAAAAGTTATAAAAACCCAAACATAAGTTTAATGAACGTACCAGAAGAAAACTTCATAAATTCATTCCAGGCATTCTGGGCCTCGAAATAATGCGCTGTCAAATTTCATGCACTCAAAAAATTTCCATACATTTAAAGAAAAAATAATTACATGGAAATTTCGGGTCTTTATAGACTTATAGGCACGTCATGATTTTTTGATGTTATTTGTAACATCATTTTTTAAACAGTTTTATAAAAAATTTAATGAAAATTTAATTTCTAAAATATTCAATTATATTTTATTCACCATTTTTAAAGGGAATATAATTTCTACCAACCCATATTTTTTTGATGCATTGATCATAATATTCTTATCTATATTCACAAATATCATGGATTTATTCTAAATCATTTTTAGTATTGAAATAAATTTATAAACATTACTATATATAGTCAAAAAACCAAATTTAATATAGATCATATTGGAGTGTTTATAATGAAAAATAGATCATTTATTAATTAGAAACAAATTGGAAATTCATACACTTTTTAGTTCTATATGGATGACTGTTTACTATTCTGTAATGATGATTATAAACAGGGTAAATATAGAAATTTTCTTATTTTATCTTCTAATAAAAATTTCTAAAATTAATGAATGTTAATTATTTATTGACTGATTATTCAATTCTTTGATATGATGAATGCATTTAACATTGTTTGATATACGTTGGGCTTGACATTAGATACCCCCTTGATGAATCTTTGGGGCTCATCAGACAAACAAGATTGGTAATTTTTCATTTTTCCATACCTATTTATGTATTATGTATTGACAGGAATGCTTGATACTAGGATTATGATGTTGAATTTTTTTCATTTTGTGATTATAAGATTATTTAATTTTATCGAATTGATTATTTATATTATTATTCCAACCATAGAAATATTCTTCTTATTTGATATCAATTATATTCCATATTTATTGTATTTTACTCATCGTTTTAATGAATATTTAATCTATTCTATGATATCTTATAATGTACACATTCCATTACTCATTGAATTATTTAACCATTTATTATGTTTATATTCCCTATGTTTTGAATAAAAATAATATGAATGGTACTTCTAGAATAATATTCCGAGTGGTGAATAATATGGATGATTTTAATGAATTATTAAAAAATAATAAAATAATGTAATATATGAAAATTTTATTTTGGATTATATATATAATTTTGGTTGTGTAATTATTTTCCTAATTCGCTAATGATATGGACATAGTATGGTCTTTGGTTTGCAAGTGTCTCGACCCATTCTTTAATGATGTAATTATGGAATGTAAAAATTGTGTTACTTTAATTGGTTTAAACCAATATATAATGATTTTATTTTTATCATTTAATTTGAGTTGAAGGGTTTGGGATACTATAGGATGGGTTACTATGACTTCATTAACTATTTCCATTTCAATACTATGGATATTTAAGTATATTTTGTTTTCAAACTTGAATTTGTTATTTTTTAGGGACCCTATATCCATTGGGATTATGCTATATGAATGGTCCTTGGATGATGATTGACTTATATATGTATTAGGATACATTTTAGTCCACTCATAAATCCACATAGATATTATGTTAAATTTATATGCCTCTATATAGGTTATTCACCCAGTACTTACGATATTATATCATGAAATTATTTGAAGGTATAACTGGCCACTAATAAGAATTAATATTGATGTGTGTTTTAGTCTATGATACACCAATAAGTAGGTGGATGTTGAGAGTTAAATGCCCATATTTCATCATCAGTTGTTTCCCATTAAATTAGGAAAATGTGATGATGTAAAAATGAGTTTTTTTGGGTGGGTTTCCAAAGTCAAAATATTTTACCGATATAGTATGGGTTATTGTTCACTAGCTGACGAAATGGAAACACTTCCTACTAATTAGGGAGACCCAGCATAATAATTCACAAAGAATAAAAAAAGTTGAAGATATAGTACATTTACATGGTGTTCCTTAAAGTATCATTTCACATTGGGAACCTTGATTCCCATATTTATTTTGATAGGGAATATAGATTGGGTTGGATGGTAGAGTATATTTAATCATAATAATCTATCCTCAAACGGATGTATAGTCTAAGTATAAAATCCATATTTCAGAGGACATGTTTTAGGAATGTTACTTTCATTTTATAAGATCATGGGAGAGTCATATCCCCTTATCTATGTTCGCAGATAGGAGCAGTTATCAAATATTGATTTAGATCAAAACATTAGAGGCCATTAATGGAATGTTGTGTCAACTATATAATGTATAAAAGTAGGGGATTCAACTTTTCATGGTCTGTGAAATGTTGTAAAAACATTAAAACATTTATAGTTGATCTAAAATTTTATATATGTATTAGAATTAATATTTTTTTCATATGCACATGTGAAACATCATCCAGTTTCTATTGGACTAGGTAGGTGGGTTTTATTTAGTAAGGTATAATTTTGGACACCATAGTATTCATATGTGGGGGGATCCAACAACCACGTATGTCAGTACCATTAATATTATTGATTCGGATTGAATAATTTAATATAAATTATTCTTTCCACATAGTGGTTATTCTATGCATGATGTTTTTTACATATCATAGCTCAAGGGAATGAAAAGGTGATTTTTCTAATGTTATTTGTGTCAACGTTGCTGATCTAGTGACTAATGTGTCATTCAAGGAGGTCCAGTTCATATAGTAAAATTGTGTGAAAAGATCATGTGTAGAAATATGATATCAATAATATGAATAGAGTAGAATCACATCTGTCTCTTGGAGATTACTATGGATCCAAAGGTGGATATATGATCAAAGTGTCTAGAGTTTTTAATTGTTGATTTTTATTGATGTATCCCATGGATGAGTAGTAATAATGTGAGACATTTTTAATGCCATAATTTCTCAATGTATTATTTTTTCCAATATTTTTTAAACCATGTGTACTTGATGGTTTTCATCTATTGGAGGTGTTGGTTGATGACCTGATGTTTTGTTCTGAGTGTTAGCCTTGGGTTTTGGTAAACATTTAAATATAATTCTTGTTCTTGACTCAATACATGTGTTTTACCATGAAGGACTTCTCAAGGGAGTGGTATAGCACTGTAGAATTAGTGGGCCTCACCATGACTCTTTTTGACACACCAAAATGGGTGTCATAATTATATAGAATTAACATTCACAAGATAATTTTTATATGATGGGAATGGTGGGTCCATGAGAACTCTAGGTTCATGTTTTTTGTTCTAAAATAGAGCAAGACATTACTCTATGGCCATATGGTTAATCCAACAATGAGGCCTTGAATATGGATTTTCACCAGGACTAATATGATCATAATATAACCCCCTCATGTGTAATTTTTTAAATATAAATTAATTCATTAAAAATAATAACTTCTTTATATTTTGTATTTTATCTTCCCCAATATAGAAATTTAAACTACCAACTTGTTATATGGTGGTATTTCACCACCAATATAATTATATATAATTTAACGTAGATATTAGTATCATTTTCACCATTGGACCACTGTGAATATTTCTATCACTCCACTTTTTTTATATATTTTATTCTCTATCTAGTACAACATTTTTCTTTTGTTATAGTGTAATATTTTTGTATTGTGATATTATTGGGAAACCATAATATTTATTTGACTCATATAATGATTCATAATGATTAGTATCATATTGTATCATGTTAGGGAGTGGATAACCTTAACATTACATTTTACATGTTTTCATCTGATACTTGATATAATACTAACATATCTTATTATGTATTTTTCTTTAATTAAATATTGTGTCATAGGATATATGAAATAATGAAGAAAATGATCAATGCATTATTTAATTTAGGAAGAATATTAAAATATAAAATGAAATGAATTATGATATTACAATGTGAAACAAAATTAGTAAAATTCTTATAGCTATGAAACCACATGTAAACAAATTCTACATGGTTGATATTTTCATCATCACGACCATCCATTTAGATTACACCATCGATGAAAACTATATAAAGAGAAAAATTTCAGAAATTTATCAATCATGTTGAAAAATGAATTAGTGAATATGATGAATGAATTTAGATATTTATATAAGGATAAATATTGGAATTTAAAAAGACTATAATACATATTATTGTTGGTTACAAGGTTTCTGGACATATGAACACTTGATATACGACATTTAGATATATGTTTTTTGTATTTATGTATCCAATATAGAGAGTAATGTTATATGATTTATTATAAAAAAAATAATAATAATGAATTTTATATAGGATAAAAATTATTTAATGAAATAAAATGGTAATGATTAATTAATCCGCATTATTATAAAAATGAGTATTTTTATTCACTAAAATATATTATATTTATTGTTATTATTAAATAATTATTTTATGTGTTAATAAAATTCATAAAAATATTCTAATTCCAATTGATTGTGAAAATTTAGTTTTTAGAATATGAATAATGGGATGTGATTAAAATCATTTAATGTTAGGCGTATTTTTTAAAAACAATTATATTTCTATGTATATGGTATTATTATCTTATTAAATTAAATTGATCTCTATTAAATAATGATTATAATAAAATGTTATTATTAAATTTATAATCTAATATGTTAATACTGAGTAAATTATTAATTGATATGGAATAATATTAGTACACATTATGTTGAAAAAAAATTAATTTTCCATAAAAATGTTTTTTTAATATATTTTTGGATTTGATTTAAAAGTAGAATATCAAAAATATAAAAATTTGATGATAATATATATACCCAAGATTATTAATAATCATTTCAAATTCAGAAAAAAAGTATTATTTTTACTTTTTCAACAAAAAAATAAGTGACCATGGTACAAATTGAGTTACCATGTTAAAGATAGAATTACGTTAAAGGGTTAAATTATGTGGTAAATGTCTAAAACATATCTAACCATACCACTAAATTTAGTGGATGATGGGATTCATGCACCATATCAATAATATTTCATATTTGGTTCCTCATTACATTTAATAAATACATTCATTGCATATTATTAAATGGATATTTTTTAAAATTAAACTTATAGTTAACCTATAAAGGGAACCCTCCTCATCCCCTTTGATATCGAAAATATTCATTTGATATATGTTGAATCCCTGTAAATATCAACTTTCCTAAATCTGTATTAGAATTTTGGTGTAATTTTTTTCTAATAAGGATTCAAAAATCCATAACCACTAAATGCCCAATTTTGAGAAAGATTGAATTTATATAACATTTAAGGTCATTGTAATCATTGAAAATTAACTTCTCTTATCAACTATTATTAAAACCCCAACCAATATTATAATGATGTTCTATCAAAATAATTATACTTCAATAATAAATTTTTTTTGTTACTAAAATCAATACTCTTACTCATTCTATATTATTGAATTTTATAATATTGGTTGGTTAACCCACCTACAAGAAACATATATATTATCTTCACTATTTATAGTATGTATGATAATAAAGTCATTAGTACTGGTAATATTTTATCATTAAACGTAATTTATGTTTTGAATATAGTTTTATACTTGTGCCAAAAAAAAGAATGGTCATTTTAAGGCTACTTTTTATTTTTAAATTACTTGAATCATTTTCATCTGAACATCCATTCTCAAAAACCATAACAATAACTTATAAAATTAAATTGAGAAAGAATACATTTTTTTAAAAAAATGATTATACTAAATTTAATAATATGGTTGTCCATAACTATTTTTCAGAGAACATGAATTTAAATATCTAATTCTAGACATGTATGAAACAATGAAAATTATTGACATACAACAATGTTAATAAATAATATATAAATATCCTATGTTTAATTAATGATTTTAATTAAAAAGTATAAATGTTGTTGATATTCAAAAAGACATAAAATAAGTGATTAATTTTATTAAGTTTTTTATAATTGACATTGAATAGTTTTTTGTATTCCATGAATATTGTTAAGGGATTCATTTCCAATAAATCATTGAAATCATGTGTGACATATTAGGCCCAATTCATAGATATGTGACCCATCCTGATTATCCACATAGACTCAAATGTATATCATCATAAAATACAAGACAATAACTTGTATGGAAATTATATAGTGGTTAAATGGGATGAATATACCATCATATTCAGCATAGAAATCACTGGTATATAATAAACAAAAAAATAGTGGAACAATATAATAATGAATAAACGATGAAAAGATAAACCAAAAAGGTAAACAATGAAAAACATTATCTATATTCTCTGTCATATAAAAAATGGTGATTTCATAAAGTTATATAACAAATGTGGAATATATGGGGAATAAAGTTGCAAGAATACATAGTATATTCTATACAAAAAGAATAGAGAAAATGATATCTCATAATTCATCATGATCACATGGTTAGTCCCTTATTATCATACTCTAATCATGTAAAAGAAATCATGCATCCATAGCATGGTACCTCCCTTCTAGCCTACCTAAATAAAAAAAATCTATCTGGGTACCAATTAGAATCCTGAACAGAGTATGGGTAAAACACAATAAGCACTACCAATGGTGTCTATTGATATATTATCCATGAATATAATGAGTAGTTTGTAGGTAATAATAACTGTAAATCGGTAAATAATTAAAACATGTCATTATGGGGGCCCTAGATCATGTCACTATCTTTCTTGTATTTTTTTGTTTCTCTCGTGCTTATATCTTTCGATATTTTAATAAAAAATGGAATCAATGTTGAAATTTTTTTTGATAGTCATATAATGTTCCATAATTTCTATGGATTTTATGTTTCATCAACTAGGTAGATTCTACTAGAATGGACCCAAGTAGTTTACCCAATGGGGGAAATGCTACCAAGACCTTATGACATATACTAGGTCTCCAAGGTTATATACATGAAAGGATCCCAAGGTAAGAACCATAGATGTCTATATAATCATTTAAAATACGAAGAGAAAAATACAAGGAATTAAAATTATTTAAATATCAATACTATAGGTGAATCCTCAGTGCCGAACCAGGGTATTCACTACTATAATAAAATGACCAAATCAATGTGTTTTCATTTAATTTATTGATGTGTTACTGAATCGGTTAGAGTCCAATAATATAATCTATGGAAAACCACAATAGATTCCATTTATTTATCAATGAATTCCACACATTTATAGTAATTCATGATCTAAGACTGTACTAAAGCATAATATAATATTAATGAAAGTGTCGAGAATGATAAAGATTGTTTTGATATATTTTAATAATTAAAAATTATCAAACAGAAAATTTCATTCCATCTACCAATAATTTAATTTTGTTAATTCATTTTTAAAGTGAAATCAATACAATTCAATATCTAGCTTAATTACATATCCAATGATTAAGGGACTAATAAGGTAAACAACATTCTATTTAATTCAGTTATTCCAATTTTTATAAATCCAATTCAATTCTCCTTAAATGTTTTTTAATTTCATCTCATGAAATTAGAAATTTATGAATTTAAAGTAACACATCATAATAAGAGGTTATAATAGATGTAAAAAATAGCCTACATAAATATTATATTTGATGGACCATCCCAAACATGGTTCTAATAGTTTCATCATTTAATTTGACATTTAAATATTGTTTCATGAAATGTTCATGGTACAACAATGCAATACATTATATAAACATTCAAAAATTTAAATAAAATAGAAATAACACACACATTATTTGTGTAGTTAGCTTCTCATATAGTGTCAACCTCTAATCTGGGATGAAATGAATGAAATTATAGAAATAGACCAACAACTTGAATATAGGGCATATTTGTATTCTTGAATATAATGACAAAAATTATGAATGAAAATTAATAAAAGAAGATATAAGAAACATAGTATTACCTATAGTTATCCAATGATATTGAGGTAACATCCACAAGAGTTTGTATAATGGGGGTAAAAAAGATACTATAAGGGGGAAGGGATGATCTCCCCAAGCAATGATTTTACTGAAAGTGAATAATGATATTATTGAACTATAAATTAGTGGTAAATTATGGTGAAATGATATTTTCACCTAATTTTTATTGGTGAAAAGTTTTGACAACAATTTTGGCCAAACAATGCACCAATCATGATCCTCCACTATCTATATGGTGCACCCCTGGTAAAAATTTCACAAGGTTTGAAAAGTGGTGTGCAAACAATATAAAACACTTTTACAACATGTCTACAATTTTTTTCATGGGTGTGTGGCCTCCCTTGCTTAGTTAACCAAACCATGATCTTCTACATGTGGGGTGTGTGATTGAAACACATAGTTCATACTAACTATAAACCAACTATGTCCCTCATTATTATTCCTTAGAAAAATAGATCCATGCTCCGAACAAGACATGAATGATCATAAAAACTCCATAGACTCATTATTGTTTTTCATATCTATTTAAAAAATTATTTATAAATAATTTAAAATGATCCATAACTATCTCAAATATGGGATCTTTCAACCTACCCTCATTAAAAAAACTCATTCTTGAGTTTCCCTACCCAGTGAGGACAATCAGAAAATTAAAACAACTCTAGTCATTGAGAATGTTTGTCGGCCTCTCACTCCAATGATTCTTCCTATACGAGGATGAGATGTCATAACACCCTAACTGGAAGAACAAACCTTCCATAGAGAGATTTCATTTTACGATTCATGGTATGTATAGAATTATTCTTAGTTGTGGAATCAACATCCTACTATACCTGATCCAATTAAAGTATGTGAGATGGGTTTGAATGATAACAAAATAACTAAGATATTTGAGAAAACATCATCTATTTCCTTGTATCTGTGAAAGTGTTTTATCTGATAGGCCACTTTTCTAACCTTATCCATAATCATAAAATGTATAATGAATTGAGGTGATATATTTCCTTTCCTCAGAATCTGTTCATATCCTCATCATTGTGAGATATGAAGTAAGACCCAATCCCTCATCACGAACTCCAGATATTGGAAACAATGATTGAAAAAAATCTTCATCCAGGAATGAGTTATAGTGATACATATCCTAAATAGTTTACACAATCTTATATAACATTAATGAGATGTCTTCGGGAAGTGAATGACTCTCCTACCTCTAGGAAACAGAGGGTTGAACCACATAGAATACAATATAGGGACTTATAAGGAGAAATGCGGATCATATCCAGGAATCTGTTATTGAAATAAAACACAAAATTGACAATGTAATTCATAAAAAATACACCAAATTAATATATGGGTGATCAATATATGTCCCATAAAACAAGAATTGCTTCGTTAGACTGACTGTTATTTTGGGGGTAATAGGTTATACTCCACAGTACCTATGAATCTCACACCTTTAAGAACCCCTACAAGAACATTGATGTAAAATAAGTTTCCCTTTCAAATATTGTGGTCCATAGATATCCATGAAGGCATATGATATTAATTAAATATATCATCCCAATCTAATCCACTTAAATATTCTCTAAAATAGGTAATAAATTGGTGACATTAATTAGTTTGTCATTGACCACCAATACTGCATCACGTACTCAAGGTGGCCTTATAAATACTATCACTAAATCAATATTGACATCATCCCATCTCCACATTGATATTGGTAATAGCTATAATGAGCTAGTAGGTCACTGATTATCTACCTTCACTGGATGACTTGTGTATCACCAAGAGACAAAATCCAATATTTTTCTCTTCATAATAGGAAATCAATAATGGAAGTATGTATAATGCTACATATTTGTAGAACTGGGTTTTACTACACATATATAAGAGTCATATTCCTGTATCAATTATCCATTCAATTCACCATGAATCAATAAAAATCTATGTATGTAAGATCTCATCCACCCAAAATGATGCAATAAGGTGGTATGTCCTCACCTAAAATGATTTCCTTTAAAACTAAGCCCTTGGGATAAGAATGTTGTCTAATCTTCAGTCTATCATGATGTGAATGGGTCAATAATATTAATGCATGGATATTTTTCTAGTGAGTGTCTTTCACCGTAGAATAAATATCTAAAAACAAAGTCTTCAACATCCATTCACCGTTATCTTCAACAAATGCTTATGTCTATTTATTTCACCTCAGATACTTAGTGACTATGTTTCCTTTCACATGAATATATGTAAGACGAATATCAAATGACTCTGGTTATTCAACCCATCTTCTTTGTATGTGCTTTATGTCACACTAATTGAATATTAATTTATGGATTTTTTGTAATGTTAATACCAGAAACATTTCTCATAAAATATAATTATTCCAACACTGTAAGTCATGATCTGAAATTACAAACTCAAGATCACGAATTATGTAATATCAATCATGATTCCCCAACAGATGATACACTTATGTAACAAATATATTCCATTTAATTAAAATGTCTCCCAACCTATTTCTATATGCTTCACAATAATCATTATAGTTGTTTACAAGATCTGGTAAAAAGAATGATCAAGGATGAAGTAAATATCCCCTTCAAATCCTAAAATTCATTTCCATAAGAATTTTACCTTTTCTATTAAAATATAAACCCCTTTTCATTCCAATAATATGTTCTATATGGTATGATAAATGATGAATAATACACATGTATTGTCCATCTATACTCCTGATATTTTGAATGATGAAGATATTTATGGGATGCTATGAAGAATCCACAGCTCTAGGATTCTATGAATCCAAAACTACAATTCCCTATGAGACAATTTTACCTACTAATTGAAAGTTATTAATCCAAAATTAAATATTTTTAGCATTTAATACAAAAAATAAAATCATAGTTAAGACAATATGATGTTATGATTTTTTACATGATCATGTCAAGTATGATAATACACCTCGATATCTTTCAAGAAATCTAAAAAATTATTCTTAGTATTGGTGAAGGAATAGTTCAATCATTATTTTAAAAACTACCATTGAAGCTGTGAGACTAATAGGTATGACCATGTAAATATACCAGCTAAACCGATTATGGAATTTAGTGTGAGGTGTATGCAATGTCTAGAATCATTATCGATGAAATATTAACCTTAGATCCAACTTCACGAAGACATTAGATCATATGATATGGTCAAAGTGGTAATTGATATAAGGGGAAGAGGAATGATTCTTAACTATAAGCTTATTTAATTTCCTATAATCAAGACAAATATTTCATGTTCTATCCACCATTTTATTAAGGAACATCGGTGAAACCCAATGTAATGAAAAAGGTCATATATTCCTCTTAGTTTATTTGTACTCCAACTATCTAATTATTTTATAAATATTTGTCAGATCTATCCTATAAAGAGGAATTGATATCAATGATTCTCGTAAAACTAAATCAATAATAAAATTCACTATAATCATAGGAGGAATCAACAAAATTTCATATGTGAAAATTTCCCTATAATGATCCACTATAGGAGGGAAATATTTCTAAAATTTTCCATGATCACTTAAAATGAGAATATAAATATAGTCTCATAGTACATCCATACCACAATTCTCATGTACAACTCAATAGTTTTATACATACAATTCTCCATTGAAATATAATTTCCTCATTTTGGTGATGTGAATGACACTCTCTAAAAATACAAAAAAATGTGAGCAATATGGTACCATCCATTCCATCCAGAGTATGATGTATGATCCCATAATCTCTAGGATAAATTGGTTCCATAAAATATGTAACTGTATATCTGAAGAGGAAATTCTATAAAATGGAGTACACATTCTGATTATACTCCCACCATAATTACAAGAGTCATAAAGAGTAAATTCTCTATAATGGAGTACACATTCTTGGATAAATTGGTTCCATAATTATGAAAGATATTCAAAGATGGCCCATCTTTCTAAAAGATATCCACTCAACTAGGTAGTTAACAAAATGGGTATTTGTGTATCTTATCTATCCATATTGGTGAAAAATCACTTGGGATCCAAGAATGCACACCTTATATTATTTATTATATGAGAAGGATCAAATTGATATTTCTTGTTTCATGAGGAACATTCACTTCTATATCAGTGTACTGAACACCCTGCTCCGACACCTTCATATTCCCTTAGGTTACACACATATATACGGGATAAATTCACTATCTCAGTCATGTTAGTCATGAAAAACATGTTTACTTGTGATCATATGGCATTCACAAGTCCATCATCAAATGACCATCCCTGGATAATTCATCACCATGGAGGGAAGAAAAGAAACATTGGTTCTCTATGAAATAATTTTTGTGGTTCATAATTGATAAAGATATAATATCCAAGTATATATACTCCCTAGATATTTTATACTTTAATAACATAAGAAATAAACAAACATTAAAGGTTTTATGTAAATTCCAATAGAATATAACCCGATGCTAGTCAGCCAAGGTCAAAACACCAACCGTCCTTAGTCTGATCTTTTAAGATTATTTGTTATAATATTGAACCTCTTTTTGAGATTCATATTTATATGATAAATAATAGATTAAATGACTTCTATTAAATTATTTCAAGTCTAAGGAATATATTCTTTAAAAAGGTTAGGTTCTTTCTATAGTAGGAACTCTCACAATTTATTTGAAATAGAAGATGTAGGACATTGAATTTCCTTCTATGGATATACTCTCTGTTTGAAACCCTCTTGATGTTTATAATTGACTGCCTAACCAATAATTAAAGGATGTGATATAAGTGGAACTTCTATAGGGTATGGTCCCACCACTTTGAGTGTATATTCATCACCACCTTCTTAGTAAATGACTCCAGGCCATCATGGTGGCATATTTCTACACTTATAAATAGAAAAATTGTAATAATATTCCAAAATAGAAAAGAACTCTAATAAAAGAAAAGCACATGTAAAATCCTTCCAATAGAAAATTTAATACACATAACTACATGATATTGAAGCTAAGTCTATGTGACACAACAGTTCATAAGGGTTATAATATTAACTACATACACCCACTAATCTGGTCAGTTCCGTGTTTTGATATCATATCTTATATCAAATTTATGGGTATATAGAGTGTGAGTTACATATTATAGAGGAAAATTCAATATATGTTCAATTAGAATTCCCATTTTTAAAAAACAAATTTATTAATTTTTTTTAGAAATCAATAATATCATATATATATATATATATATATTATGGTCCAGTTATATGAGTAAGAATTCCCTAGTTTTATGGTTAGACTATTATAATATACAATTTTATATTGTAGTAACCATAACCCATGTTTTTTCATCTAGAAATTTGAAATAAAAATACATATATGAATAATATATTATACATATCACAATTCTCAACATATAGAATTACTATATTAATAAATAACAAATGAGACTCTATTTAATCACAATAAAATAATGTTTTAGCTCATGAAATTTTAGTTTCATATCATAAACTTGTCTTATTTGGTTATGTATTGTTACATCATTGATCTATGAGGGAAATCATTGATTATCTTGATTAATACACCTTACATAACCAATTATTTATCCCTTTACTAAAATAAATGAAATGAAATTCTTAAAAAGTATACATCCAGCACTACAACATGTTGCGTGTGGTGAATGGAATTATGTAAACATGGAATGGCTCATGTATGACATATAAATCTTAAGGAACCTATAATGATTTATAAGACATGTTCATTCCTTCCACATTGGGAGAGAGTTAATGGGAATCTGTAATAATAATAACAATAAATTCCATAAATCATGTGTATCAATAAATGGTAAAAATCATGAAACATTAATAATAGAAAAAATGAATAATAAGGTCCAACCTATGTTTTTTAGATTTTCCCCAATATGTGCATCAAATAAACCTAAGAACATGATAACTAAAAAAATAAACATTTTTTTTTCTCATTTATACTAATCCGAAAATATTATGAAAAATAAAAGAAACCTCTAATAATATTTATTATTATCCCAGTCTTGATCCCCTAATGAGTGACCTGACCCAATATGCCACATGGTCTTATCTATGCCTCCTTATACACTATTGGTTTTCAAATAGAAACGAGAGTATGTGGTGGTACAATGGGGAAATGATACCACCATAATTGTACAATAACATAGTGGTATATTATAAATAGAACAAACAACAACGAAACAAAATAAAAAATAAATATAGTAAAAATCTTGTAAAATTATGAAAAACATGATAAATGGACATGATCATATACTAAAGGGAGATTTTGTGATACTCTAAAAAATAGTTGGAATACTAGAGGAATATGGTATTATGAATACATAATGAATGCAATAATAAAAACATAATTGATAAAAATATATATATATAATATAATCCTGATTTCAATCATAGAAATTTCATTCCATACTCCATCCATACGAAGAATATAATGGTTCAATAGTTGAGCACCTCCCATTATCACTATATGTATCCATGAAATATTTTCTCATACTAATCTGTTACTTAAATAGGTTGTGTGTAAAATTAGTTATTCACCACAAATAAAATCTATATATATCAAGTATATGTATACATTGATATTTTTCTGGGTAATAATCAATGTAAATGGGTAAATAAAAAAATTTCTAAGAAGGTTTCCTCATTGGAAACCTATACGAGACAACCATATTTGATATAAGATAGGATATTTATGAACTCATTTCATTTTAAAAAAGTATTTTTAAGGATGGTACATAAGGATTATAATAGAGGAATCTGTACATTATGATAGTTATATGATAATTTGTAATTTCCATACCTTTTATGTTTTATAAACTGGGCGATGTACATAGGGGAGTACACATTGATATTCACCATAAGGGGGAAAATGCTACATGATACCTATGACATGTCTTATGTATGCTCAATGGTAGACATGATAGGATCCCAATGTAATAACATTTGTATTATATAAAATCAAGAATACTCAAAGGAGAGTCATCTAAATGAAATCATTTTTTTTGATTTTATAAATTATAAGTGAACATTATGTTCCATATATGGGAATTAAAATCCATAATATAGGGAAAAATTATGTTATTTTGTTCATCAAGAATATGAATCAATTAATCATTTGGAATCCCCTTATACCATACATGAAAAATGATAATGAGAGTCCAAGTCTCCCCAAGGACATGCCATATATTTAATATAATTTAATGTCATTAACCATAGTCATCCTTGATATAATAATCACCAATGTTTCCATAATGATAAAGATACATGAATTTATTTCATAATGAACCTATGTATTCGTTACAAGGTCATATCATCAAACTTACATTTAAATCATTTATTTATTTCATTTATAAATAAATTGCACACCATAGTAGGTGTTTAATTACATAACATAGTAATAGGGTCCTAAAAAGGTATCAAACCATTTTAATTAATTCAATTAATCAAATTTTATAAAAAAACAAAATTCAATAAAATGATGGGTGGTTAAATATCATTACAAGTCACTACATTCATAGTTAATGAATGTGGAACAACCTAAGGGGTGGCTTGCATCTATATAGAAAACAACTAATAATGAAATTATATTACATGGACCAACTAAAAAAATGTGATAAAAATATAATAATATTGTTAAACATTTAATTGACGTTGAATAAAAATACTTGCATGCCACACATGATATAAATATAAGAAATTTTAAGGAAATGAAAAATACCACCTACCCTATACCATTAATTGAATCTCTATCAAGTATCAGACATTATACTATGATTGAATGGGTGAAATATGAAAAATAAAAAAACACAATGAAAATAGGGAATTTTTTTCACAAAAATGAAATATAACTTCTAGAGTTTTCGATAGGAAATGTTATATTCAATTGCATATATGATACAAAACATCGAGCATAAATGAACAACTAATTTTTTTTGATTAATTGTTACAATTATATCATAGTAGTTAAAATGGGGGATATGAATATGTTGAATTTAATTAAATAAATATGGTTTATACATGTATATATAAGGATTTTTTGGTGACCAATTAATTATAAATTGAGATAAAATAATTTTCTCAAAAAATGAAATCATCTTCTGAAAAACTTTGTATAAAAGATTGTTTTATACAAACATAAAAAAATCACTCTTTTGGATTATATTAATGATATATATATATATATATAATATTCTGTCTAATTTTTAGCATCTATAATATTTTTTAATCATTATATAAATAAAAAATCCAACTTTATGAATAAAAATATATATTTTTTCTAGAGACAATATTTCTGCATTTTGATGGCGTATTTGTTTTAAAAATACATTTTGACACCATTAATAATTTTTTAAAAAAATTTAAAATTAATTTTTTAAAATTACTTTCAATATAATATTTGGGATAACTTTTTGTATTTTATTGATAAGTTATATTTTTATGGAAAAGTGAAAAATAATAATTTTTATGTAAAATTTTTATTTAATTTTTTAATTTTTTTTAAATTTAAAATTCTGTTTTTAATTATTTATAAATTATAATTACTAAAATTTTAATGAAAATAATAAAATTACTTTTTAAAATTGTATTCTTACATGAATATATTTTGAGAACATTTTATAATGACTTTATCTTCAAAAAGAAATTTATGGTTGCATTTTGAATATTAAATTTAATTTATATATTGAAACTAATGTGTCCTGAATTTTGATAAATGAATATAAAATTTGGAATTATGATGAACAAATTATTAAATAGTTCCCTAATATTATTTTAATATGAATAGTATCCTTGGTTCATTTTTGTAACAGTGGTTATGTGTAAATATTGTAATAAAGGTTATAAATAATATGATAAGGGCTATGAAATTACAACAACCCTTTCCAAAATATTAATTGACGAATTAAATAATACCATTATCTGCTAATTTTTTAAATTGAAACATTAAATGGAAACTTTTTAATTAAAATGGAATAGATATTTATAAAATAATTAAAAGTGATAAAATATCATGGTATTATTTTAAATAAGTATAATATTTTCAATATGTGTCTACAACAAAGTTATTCTCAAGTATAAATATTATTTTTAAATATAAAATGTTTATATAAATCATGGTAATCTATTAATACTTTTTAGGGATAAAATATCTATCGTAAATAATGACACAACTATGATGCAAGAATTATTCAATTAAAAGAAAAATGAAATAACAAATATAATAACACAAAAATAAAAAAATAATGAGATTATTATTTTCATAAAGTAAATTTTTAGATAAATTTTATATGTTCGGGATTTAATAGATTTTTTTTGAATTTATCTTAGTTTATCGATATTCTGTAAAAGTCAATCTATTAAATTATGTCAAAATTTACATTAATGATATTTTAAATTAAGAAATATTTTATTTAATGATATAAAAGATATAAAAATTTCTAATTTGGTAAAATAATTGGGATATAGTTCAAAATATTATCCATGAATTATTTGTGGGGATTTTTTTTAATATTAACAATATTAACCATTTAAAAGTAAATATCCATGTTGTCATGTAAGAGTAAAAGGGGTTAACTAAGGGTTGTGACAAAATGATAAGGGTAATTATGTGCCATAAATATTTCAAAAAATTATTTTATGATATTATTTCAACCCATAATCATCTTATTTTATAAATTATGCACTTTGGATCTATTTTTAATTAAAACTTCAATCATATTAATTTAACAGTTTATGAAATTTCCAGAGTGCCCCTCCCCTCTCCTATTAAAGGGAACCCCTTCATCTCAGGTATACAAAAGTAGTTATTTTTTTAAAATAACTACCCACATATTTTATCTTGTATGTGGAATAAAATATCCCTTAGTAGTATTATATTGTTTAAAAAAAGTGGATTTCGAATGATTAATTATTGTTTTTATTTGCAGTTTTGTTTTGTTTCATATTCCTCATCCCTCAAACCTTCTAAAAACATGATAATGATTAACTGAGGAATCATCCATATAATTATATCTTCTTATGTTGGTTTCCAGACCTATATCAATCTCTACTTCTATTAAATGTTAATATAATTAATTGTTTGTGTGTACGGCAGACTACCACCTCACGATCCGAAATAATATGTTTTCCATCACTATCACCCATGAATAGTTATAATGATAAGATTAATGTTTGTATATGATATTTATAATATATTTATGATTATTAAAAGATAATATATCATTTAAATTTATAGCATTCCATTCCTAGAAAGATGTTAATTTTGTTCATGTGTACGTTCGAATTATCACCATATTGAAGTGACATGATAAATTTATCATGACCATGTAAAATGAATAATAATAATAATTATATTTAAATTATTATTGTGATATTAATTAAATTTTAATATTTATTTTTATAAAAGTTATTTCTTACATAATTTCAGTAATGATCATTGAAAAACGGAACTGTTATTAATGCATGTGTACGACCTACCATCTTCATGAGCTTAACATAGAACATATTTCATAACCATAAATTATATATGGATAAAAAATTATAATTTATGTATAATAAATATTATTATTTCAGGATTAATATTCTATAGATGATGTAATAATTCCCACTTTGTCTATAGACATCATACCACATTCATTTTGGACTGAAGTACCAAATATCATCAAAACATCCGACGTGAAATTATAAAAATATGTTATTATTAAACATGATATAAAAGGATTAATAAATTTGAAAAGGATTCAATAGAAATTTTTAATAAATCTATTTTTATTTTTCAGAAGATAACACTGTACAAAATGATTCATGCTCAAGGTAAGGGGCTTTGTCTCAGTTTTATTTCATTGAAGTATATTTTTATGTGATGCACCTAATTTGGATTTTGAGGTGTATATTACACAAAATTGACATGTTTTATCAAGAATTTATTTATTCTAGTGATATTTATTGTTTTATTAAATGTTACTCATTCATGTGGAATATGATTTGACCGATTACAATGTAGTAAGGGAATTTATAACTCAATTTCAATTATTTTGGTTAAACATCTATTTCTTGATTATGTAAAGATATTCCTATGTTTTAAAGGACAATAGAATATCATCTGTTGTGTTAAAAAATATTTTATTTAAATTTACATTGGATAAACATAATTTTTCAATTTTATTAATGATCACATTAATGATATGAAATTTTTAAGGGACTCTTTAACTAAAACATCATTTTAAATGTTCTGACGATGTGTGTTTTGAAATATTTCTCATTCAGATATGTGTTTTAAATTTTTTTTTCTTATGAATGAATTTATATGTAATTGGATGTTTTAAAATTTATATTTTTTAATATGTCTAATTTTTTTCATAAATATAACGTTTTTCAGGTTTTATTTAAGATATCTATCAGAACCTCCAAATTTCCATGAGGTTACACATTCTCACTCCTTACCCAATGCATTTCCAAATTATTATCATATAACTCTATTATAATCTATATTATATATTACAAATATGTATTTATATAAATTAATATTAATTTTTTGGGGAATTACTTGTTTTTAAAAGGTTCCCTTCTCAATTCCTCTCGATAAGGAAACTCGGTTAAAGGGAACATCTTTATCACTTACCCATTTTCAAGTACACTCCATAAACTATTTTATACCACCAATTTTTTTTAATTCACTCATTTTATCATGAAAATATATCTTGGTTCATTTATTGTTTTTTGAAAAAAATTATGACTTTATCCGCTTTAAAATATATTTATTCCTTTCCCTTAAATTGTACTAATGTGTCTCATTTCTAAAGCTGATTAAACACAATTTTTTATTTATTCACATGAGTTAAATATCATTATTCCTGATCTATAGATACTTTTATTTTATAATTGTTTATAAATTATTTAATTATTTCTTCCATTGATTCCATTATGATGTTCTATTTGGTTATGCCTTATGACATGATTACAAAACCCATTTATTTTCATAGGTAACACTTATGTGTATTATTTAAGTTTTCTTATTCATGTAGAAAAAATATATATGAACAGGTCATCATGGGTGCATCCAGTTAACACTCCAATTCATTGTGAAATTATTAGTATCATGAGACATCAATTAGGGTATTAAAGAGTAAACTTAATCTATTATAGGAATTTTAACACCGAGTGATATAGTCTGAGGAGTTATCTTTGAATCATTTTTTCTTTTTATATGTTTCTACCAATATACAATGTTTCTATGATCATGTTATTTCATGATCTATATTTTATTCTTCAAAATGTATACTCATGTTCCATGACTTTATTGTTATCATAAGATATCATATAACTCATATTCTATGCTTTATTCCATTGTTTATTACCTTACTGAGCATTTAGTCCTAATCTCATGTTTTAAAATTATTTTCACAGGTTTTAAGGGAGATAGTGAACAAGGATAAAGTCATGAAGGAAACTATGAATATTTATCCAAATAAATCATGTTTTATTTTATAGGCTAATGTTTTATGAAAAAATGGATACTCTATATCTATTTACACTAGTAAATTATGGATTTAGTATGTATGTGTTAATATTAATTCTCTAAAACTCTAAACCAAATATTTAATTAGTGTTGGTCAAAGTAGATGACTCAAGAGGGGGTTTAATTGAGTATCTAAAAAAATTTCTGTTAAAATTGGTTCTTTAAAATCACATCCCATATTAAAATAAAACCAAAATCAGTTTGAAGTGATTTTATATTAGTCCTGAAAGGTCAATTAGTTTCTTATACGATTGATTAGTTTTCAGTTTTTTCAACCTCTTTATTAATCAATCTTTTGAATGTAATCTAGTTATTCAGAAAAGAAATAAACCCTTTGTAAAATAACTAACAAAGTTCAGTTTATCTTAATGTGAAACATATATATCAGATTTAAAACATAAGAAAAACTACAAAGCCGATAAAACAAGAGGTTCGGTCTCAAGATGATACATAATCCTCTATACTTGGTGATAACATGCCACCATGTAGTTAATATTAATAATCTTTAGATCCACACCTATGATCGAGGTTAACAACCAGACACATGGGTGTGCAGGTCACACATGACCTCTACCACCGTTATTCATGGGAAAAATATCAAACAGATCACATATGATCTTTTCCACAATTCTACGTGGGATATAAGAGTCGAATGAGATAGAGTGTGAGGATATTTAAGTATCCTTAAGTTATTCTTAGGAGAAAATTTTTGTGACACAAACAGATACACACACTTCTCAAATATTAAACACAAGATCACAATAGAGTTATTAATTTTTAACATGGTTTATAAATCTATTTGTGTTGTGTAGTAAAGCTCTGGACTCATTGGATGAAGAGAAAATGGTATTTGAGTCCTCTTATAGAAGTTGGCTTCAGAACAGAGTATCACAGTTTCTGTAATATAGCTTCCACGTGTGAAAAAGGTTTAACTCTTCCTTTTTTGATGAGGTTCATCAAGCTTCAGAAGGTTGTTTCTTGTAAATATTATTGTGATCTCGATATTCGAGTTCCTCTATTTTCAAAATCTTGCGTATCCACAAAATATTTCATTATTGTTTTCATAGTGTGTTTTCGAGAGACATATTAAGTTTGATCTTGTAATCCTTTTATACTTCAAGGTCGGCTAAGAAAGATGATCTCCCCATGTGCATGTACCTCAGACTGACTACGGATAGTTCAACAGACAACATTAAATAATATCAGAAACATTAATTTTAATAAATATGACCATTAGAAATAATTTTTAATTAATAAATTCTAAACAATTATTTATGACTATCAGTCAGTTTTTTTCATCATCCTGTCGTATTTTGTTTGTTAACATCATTCTGTCATCTTCGGTCTGTCCTCTTGAGTATTTTATATTTAGTCTGTCATCTTCGGTCTCTCGTCTTCAGTCTACCATCTTTGGTCTACCATCTTTGGTCTATCATCTTTGGTCTATCACACTGGTTCATCATCTTCGGTCTGTCATCTTTGGTCTGTCATCATTGGTCTGTCATGTTAAGATTATCATCTTCGGTCTGTCATCTTCAGTCTGTCATCTTTGGTTTGTCATCTTTGGTCTATCATCTTCAGTGTGTCAAACATCAGTGTGTCAAACATCGGTGTGTCGAATGTTGGTGTGTCGAACATCGGTGTTTCAAACATTTGTGTGTCCAACATCCTATCAATTCCATGAACGATGAGAAACTTATGATGTTTCTGTCGTGCACATAATATTTCGTGATTAAGTGACATCTTAAAATACATGTAAAAATATACTTGTAAACATATTGATTCATAAATATAGGTTATGGACTTATTAAACAATATTTTTTTGTATGACATAATTTATTTACATAGAGATATTAAATCGAATGAAATAGTAGAATCTGTAGATGGAAATTTTTTTTGATTATGAAAACTACTATTTCATAGAGGTTCCAACAATCTCCTCCTTTTTGATAATCCCAAATTTTTTCGTACATGTAAAAATAAGGAATAATAATAACTGGATTTTTCATATACTTATCTGAATGTGATTAGACAATATAAACAAAGCTTTCCTTGTTTGTGTTTTTAAAAGAAATTCCCCCTCAATAAATGGATTATGATGAGTACATTCCAAGTGTCATATATCAAGAATTATCACCCTTAGATGAATAATTTAAGCATCTTCATTATACCTCTTTTGGGATTTGCAAATAAAAATAATGGAACTAATTAAGAGGAGAAATATCATTAATTAAAGAAACCAAAATGATTTCCATTAATAATTTGAATATTACATGCCAAGAAAAAGAACAAATCCCTATCATAGATACAATCTATCACTAAGGGTTTGACTGGTGAGGGTATTTTCCTTTCTTATGTGGTATCTAAAGGTGGAGGAGAATGTTTCGGAGTGGTAGAGGGACGAAGTGGTCTGATGATAACACCAGGTTGGGCCACACCTATAGGAACATTGACATCAAGACTATGTCTTATTTCTAATAACACACGACGAGGATATTTCTCTGTAATGACAGGTCTAATTCGGGAATGAGCCTAACAGATAGTCATTTGAGTTGGATGCCGATAGGTAGTTCCAATATATGTAGTAGGAATAACCACAATTGATTCATCATGAACATGTATATACAATTTAAGGAGGTTTATTAAATCAATGATGATTTCACCACCATATTGCACAGCTTTCTCGAAGTCATCCTTATTATCCATGAATTTTTAATAATAGGGGTAAACTCCTTAAATTGAGTAACTTTCTTCTTGAAAGATTATGTGAGAGGAATAATTCTAAGATTTTATGCTAAAACATGAAGCTATTAATGTGATCATGCATGGTATAAATCATAGTAAATTACTTATCCACTTTCTCTCTAATATCATTCCGAGTAGCAAAGGCTTCATTTGTCCGTTGCCTTACCATATTGTACACATGGTTTGTATTTCTATGTACCCTTTCCATATTTTATTTTTCAAAAACACTCTAATGATTTTGGAGTTCCTGTCTCATCACAGCCTTGAGAGATTCCAAATCAACAACAACACCTTTCCTACCGCTAGAACTGGCTGTGCCATTAATAACTTTTCCAAGATACTCATTCAACATCATCATATCTACACTTTGTTGATTATTCACCATGATTATAAGAACATAATTTATTCCACTATAAGAGGTTTTTAAATCATAGGTTAACAAATTTAACTCATTTCCCATTTTCCTTACTTGTTCTCTTAGCAAGTTGTTATGTCTAATGATTATTTATGTTTTCATAATGAGACTTGGTTGAATATCTTGGATCACCATCCTTTAAATCATTGCCGTAAAAAACTATGAAATACCTATTGAAGTGGAGGCTTCTCTTCTGGATCCAATAATGTATTTCATAGACTCAATAATATCATATTTTAATTGGACCAAATTGGCCTTAGTGACATAGTTACTAGGAACGATCTGTGCTACTGGGTCTACTATTGGATGTGCAACTGATGGAAGAGGTGAAATAGGTTCTGCTTTAGCTTGGGCCTATGGAGTAGGGGGAGGAGGTAACCTCTCCTCACTTGAGTCATATTCCAACCCAAAAATAATGTAACCTAGATCATTATTCCATTCTCAAGTACATGTATAGTCTCTTGGGTAAATAGTGTCATCCCGATCATTCTTCTCTGAGGCTCAGAAACAACTTCATCTTCATCAACTTCTTCATCCTATCCTCTATCCGTAATAACAATCCATGGTACTAGTACAGACTGGGCTTGCGGTTCTATATGTCCTCCAACCACTTCAAATTCTCCAGGCACTTCCGAATTTTGAGGCACCAGATCCATAGCTTCGTCCTCATGGCCACCAACTATAATTTATTTAAATTTGTGAATGATTTCATTATTTTTATCATTAGTATGGGGTAAGATTTCCTCATGTACAGAATCTCTAACATCAAAATCCTCCTATTAAACATGCTCAACATCATCACCAACTCCATGTATAGATTCCTCATTGGGTCGTTTGACTACATATTGCCCACTATTAATAATCACTTACATGCTCATCATTTCCTCCTTTATCATCATAATCATCAACACCATCATAAAACTCTTCATCTGATTTACTGACATGGAATTCAACTCTAATAACCTCGGTCTCTTCCTCATCCTAATCTCGTAACAATGACTCTATTGGGGGTAAGTTCCAAGGTGGACTAGCAGGCCTATAAGATATATCTTTGGGGATTTTAGAAATTTCATGATCACTCATATCATCGAAGTGATATCCTACTTCACTTGATAGTTCATTCTTAGCTTCCTCATCAAAATAAATAGGTTTTTCTTTCGAGTGAGGCCATGATCTACTTGATCCTTTGGTTTTTTTGGATGGTCAACTGAACTGAAATCCTCATACAACCATTCCTCATATCCCACCCAATATTTTTTCCATGGGTTCTAGAAGATCTTCATTTTGTTAAAAATATATTTTTAAATACAGAAACCACTACATTCATTTATCACATCATCTCTATCCTTCACACAACCTGGCCTTTTTAAAATGGTAGAGATCAACCTAGGATATTATAAAAATGATTCCATCTTGGATGGATTTATCAAAATAGAGACATGATCCATTAGATACATATACAAGTTCACTATTATCCAATGTTTCTATAGATATATCAGAAATATATCCTAATACCTCACAGAAGAGAAATATTTCTTCCTTGTGTATATTTGATGTTGTAGAAACATAAAAAGCAAAATTACCTATATTTCAAACTCACATGAAATAGTCGCCCTAGATTATCCTTTTCCAGTCAGCTTATTCATATCATCTTTATAAGAGAATAAACATGAGGAAGGTTGAATATTACCTGGATAATCAACAGAGATACCTTCCTAGGGCATCTCCAAGCACTCATCCCATTCCCTAGTTCAAAAAGCTATATCCTTTCCCTTTAACACTGACATCGTCTTTTCTTTCTCATATTTATCTCAAAATATCTTCAAATGTTGATAAAACTCATGCACATGTTGGGGATAATATGTCCATTCATTATTAAGGAACCAACTTAGCCACCCATGAGATTTTATCACTCATGATAAAAAATACTTTCTTAACAAAAGCTACTATGTAGACACTTCTTTCTCTGCCGTAAACACTCACCTTTCTGAGTTCATTTTTGTAGTCCCACTGGACTCAACCTTAGGATTCTTAGAATATAGAGATTTTCTTGGATCTTCCATAGAATGCTTGTTCCTTTCCATTTCGAGGATTCATATTACAACAATGAATAGAGGTTAATGGTAGAGATATAGAGTAAAAAAGGGTTGAAGGCTTTATTGAAATGAGAAGGTGAATGGTACAGATGGATCAAACACAATATATCATTTATGGATTTTAAATCATAAAGCATAAAATTTAAATGTGGAAAAAAGAATACAATACAATTTTATTTTATTTAAAAAATATAGAATTAAAAATTTATCCTTAAATACATCGATGTCATTGAATCGGTATTACCTGGTCAGTTTTAAGGATATGTTTCAAAAGATCAATTTTATGAGATCAGTTTCATGAGACCAGTTTCAAGGATCAGTTTCAAGGATTAGATTCAAGGATCGGTTTCAAGGATTATTGTCAGGGATCAGTTCCCAAGATTGGTTTCAAGGATCGGTTTCAGTGAGTGGTTTCATTACATTAGTTGCAAGGATCAGTTTTACAAGATCTTATAGATTTATCATTCATATTTCATGTTTTATACAGTTCAATCTCATAGAGTATAGGGGTTTAGTGAATATATCAGAATGATGATGCTCAGTCAAAATAAACTCAAGAGTTATATCACTTTTTTGGTAATGGTCTGTCATAAAGTGATGTATAACATCGAAATGATTTGTTATAGAGTGAGAAATTGGATTTCAAGAAATTATAAAAGCACTTGTGTTGTCACAGTTTAGGGGGATATGTCAAATTTTAAATCCATAGTCTAAAAAGGTTACTTTCACCAACAAAATTTATGCACAACAACTACCAGTAGTAATTTATTCTACTTTTGTAGATGATAATGCAACAGAATTTTTTTTCACTACACTATGATATTGAAGAAATTCCCAATAAGTGAAATGTTGCAGAGGAACTCTTTCTATATAACATACATCCATAAAATTCAGAATTGGAATACCTAACTAAATCAAATGGTTTTCATTTAGGATAGAACAGTCTTATTTTAGTTGTATAATAGTGGTATTTGAAAATTATTTTAACAAAATTTAGATGTGACTCCATTGGGTTTTCATGAAATCTGGAACACATACAAGAACTGAACACAATATCTGGCCTACTATAAGTTATGTAAAAAAATCCCAATTGTTCATTTGTAAGTATTTTGATCAACCGAATTTCCATAGTCTTCATGATTCAACTTACATGTAGAACTCATAGAAGTTTCACTACTCTTAAATCTAAAAAACCCATATCTATTCAAAATATATTTTGTGTACATACTTTTATTTCAAATAATAACTTATTTATATTGAAATATTTGAAATCCATGAAAATATTTATGTTCACCCATTAAAATCATTTCAAACTCATTTTGAATTGTTTTTGAAAAATCATTACCTAAAGAATTTTTTGTAGATCCAAAGATAATATCATCTAATATATTTTGGCTATTAAAAGGTATTTTAAATTCTTTTTATAAATAAAGTACAATGTGCAACTCCTTTTATAAAACCATTAAAAATAATAAAATTACTCAACCATTCATACTAATCTCTTGGAGCTAGTTTCAAACCATATAATGCATTCAATAATTTGAACACATGATTTGAAAAATGTGGATTTAAAAAACCTTGGGGTTGTTCCAAAAAAAATCCTCAATTAGATAACAATTAATGAATGCACTTCTTACATCCAATCGATAATGTTTAAAATCCATGAGTGCTGCATAGGCATGTATGATCCTAATTTATTTATATATAGCTACTGGTGAAAAGGTCTCTTCATAATCAATTTCTTCTTCTTGATTATATCCTTTTTTAACTAGTCTAGATTTGTTTTTAACCATATTTCCATCTTCGTCTACATTATTTCTAAATACCCATTTGGTTTCTATGGTCAAAGTATCCTTTGGACTTTCAACAAGTATCCATACATTATTTCGTTGAAACATATTTAGTTCTTATTTCATGTCCATTTCACGAAATTCATCATTGATCGAATCATTGTTATTTCAGCATTCAAACTGTGACAAGAAAGCTTTATGTTCAATCTAGTTTATCACAGAATCTCATGTTTGTGTTCCACTATCTAAATCTCTAAATACAGCATCTAGGGGATGATTAATAAGGGGCATAGATGGTGTACAAAAGGTAGTAATTGATATTTTTGGTTGGTCAGGTTAATATGGTTCACTATAGTAAAAATATAGATTATTTCTAGAACTGTAAGTTTTCATAGATTCCTTCACATGATGATTTGAGGTTTTATCATTAATTTTATATATTGGACTTATCATCTTCAATATTTCCTAGTGGGGATTTTGGATCATGGGGATTTTCTTCATCAAACGTGATTTGTACAGTTTCTTCCACACATTTTCTTTTTTTTATTAACGACTCTATAGGTTTGCATGATGTAGAATATCCTAGAAATATACCTTCATCACTTTTGGAGGAAAATTTATCTAAATTATCTATAGTGTTCAAAACATAAAAATTTCATCAAAACACATTAAAATAAGATATATTGAGTTTCCTATTATTCAAAAAAGAATAAGTATAATTCTTAATCATGGGTGTGATCAATACTATTTATTTTGTAACAAGTTGTATTAAAAACATCATCCCAAAAATAAATATTTAGAGAATATTCATTTAGAATTGTTCAGTCAATTTTTTATAGGGTTCTATTTATTTTTTTCAACCACACCATTCTGTTGAGGTATCCTAGGAGCATATAAATTATGATTGTAGAAATATTATGAGAAAAATGCATCAAAATCTTGATTCCCAAAATCATGACCATGATCACTTATTAAGGATTTAATCTTAAGTCCACTGTAATTTTCTATAGTCCTAGTATACTTGGTAAAGTTGGAAGAAGCTTCATTTTTAGGAGCCAAAAAAATGGTCCAGGTGTACCTAGAGAAATCATTTACGACAACATAAATATTGTGATTCTAGTTGAGACTCAAAAGTCTAGATGGTCCAAACAATTCCATGTGAACCAAGTCAATAGGATGGGAAGTAGTAAATTTTTTCTTTGGTTTCAATGATATTTGATGTTGTTTTCCTTTTTGACAAGTTTTATAGAAAATATTATTGGGAACCTCGAATATGGGTAAGTCTCTAACAAAGACTTTCCAAGTTTACTTAAAAAGAGAGTGTATGTTGCAATGTCCTAGTATTATATGCCAGATCCAATACTCTTTGTTAAAGGCATTAGGAAAATGGACATTTATAAAGCTAAGTGTGTCAAATTTATGGCATATATATTAGTATTTCTTAAAGTAGTAAATACTATGTTATTCTTGATATAAAACCATTACATGAATAAAATTTGAATTTAACATTAAATAAATTATCCCATAATTGAGATATGTTTACATGGTTATACTTTAATCCATCATTGTACAGTAATTAAGAAATTTAAATAGAGTTAGTGTTACCATTCCGACCTAGGATAATGATTTTTCCTTTACCATTATCACCAAATGTGACATTTCCTCCATCAATCCTGATAAGACATATATATATTGAATAATGCCTGGCCATATTTCGTGAACAGCCACTATCTATGGACCACAACTTTTTATAGGAGCTATTTAGGTAGTTTACTTGTAAAACAGTTCATCCAAGAAACAAATTTGGTACCCATATTTGTATGGGTCCACATATTTTAGTATAATTGGATTTAGGAACCCTCAAAATTATTATGGGATTATTATATGCATAATATATTGGCTTTGAAAAATAAACATTGTTTGGTCCTGAAGAATTGGATACAGTAAAAGAATTTGTGGAACTGGAACATGTTGTACAATTCTGGTTTCGAAAAAAGGTAGCAGATTTACCAAATTTAGTTACAAAATGCAACTTGGATAAAATACTTTAACGTGTTTGATATCCTATAACATAATTATACATAATATCTATTTGTATACCATGAATTTTAGTAAGATTATTTTTCCCATTAGTATAAATTTCTATGTCTTTCTTCAATTGCTCATTAGACATTTTTAACTCATTGTTCTCCTTAAGAAGTTGATCATTTTTCACTTTTTTCAGTTGTATGATAAGAGTTAGCAGTCACAGTAAGAGAATGTTGTTTTTCAATGATTTATATATATCATTCAACTCATTACATGTTTCTTCTAATATATTGAAATATTCTAACAATTAATCACTTTACATAATCTCAGACTCACTTTTAGAATAATAAGAATTATGCATAAGAGATTATATGGTTACCTCTATTATGTTTGTCACAAAACACATATTAGTCATATCATCTTTATCATTTTCAGAAGTTGTAGATTCCCTTGAGTTATCCTAGGAGGCACTCCATGTGGACTTCATTGAATTCTTATACCTTCTATCCTTATTTTCATACTTCTTCTTGTATTTCATATTTGGACAGTCAACCTTGAAATGTACTTTACTTTTACATTTGTAGAAAATTTTCTCAGCTGATTTATTATTTATCTTCAATATGTTTTTTCCAATTTCCCTTGTTATCATAAATTCCATTGTAGTTGGGCTTTCAAAAATACTATTTTTTCCAATAAAATTGCATGAATCATATAGAAAATTAGGCCATTTCTTTATCACTATCTAAAATAACTTCATTACTGCATGAGCATTCAAATGAAGCTTGGAAATTCTACATGTCTTTACATTTAAATGAAGTTGTCTTGAAAGTTAAAAACATTAATTTTGGTTCATCAGCTTCTTGATTTACCTTCAATTATGCTTCATATATCATTGATATTCCAATCAATTCATTCACTAGATTCTTATCAATATCACATGATTCTCTGATAGACATTGAAGTTCAATGCCATATTCCATGTAAGAATCTCAGAATCCACCTAATCTGCTCTTTGCATATATCATCTCTTCATAAAGAAATCATGGTATTCATAATTTCATTGATCCTGAGATACATATCAGAAATCTACACATCAGGTTTCATTTGGAAGTTTTCATATTTAATATTATAAGTATTTAATCTCATTTCATTAAAATTAAATGTTCCTCATGAGAAACTTATTGAGTGTCCCAAATCTCATCTGTAGTTTTACAAGTAGAGATACTGTTAAACTCTTCATGTCCAAGTGCATAGTACATATCATTGATTTCATTACAATTATATTTATAGGTGTTCTTGGTAGGTTCATCCCAAGTGTTTTTTGTAGTTTTAGCAATTGTATATATACATTATATAGCAGTAAAAGTTTCAAATCCCATGGTTTCTAGATTTATTTTCATCATAACCTTCTACTGAGCACAATTAGTAACATTAAATAAAGGTTTTCTATTATTAGCATCCCCTTATAATCTATTTTCAGTGATAAAGATTGTAAAAAATTTCAAGTAGTTAAAAATTTAGAAATAACATATATTTTGAGTTCATTTAAAAACAACTATAATCACAGTTGACAATATTTGAAAATGGAAAATAAGTTTTAATTCATTTGATATGAAATGTTGGTCGGAGTAAATGTCTCAAGAGTGGGGGTGAATTGAGTATCTATAAAAATTTCTCTTAAACTTTTTTATTTAATATAACATTCCTTATTAAAATAAAATCCAAATAAGTTTTTTGTGAATTTATATAAATCTTAAAATTTTAATTATTATCTCATAAGATTGATTAGTTCTTAGTTTTACAAATCTAATTAATAACCAATCTTTTGAAACTAACCTACAAATTAAAAATCTATATAAACACTTACTAAACTAACTATCAATGTTTATTTCATATTAATGTGAAACATATATATCAGATTTAAAACACAAGAAAAAATGAACAACTGATAAAACAAGTGGTTCAGTATCATTATGAGACGTAGTCCTCTCCACTTGGAGATCACATTCCATCAAGTAGTTTATATTAATAAACATTTGATCCATACCCTGGATCGTGGTTCACAAAAGCACACTGGGCTGTCCAGGTAACACTTTCCCTCTACTACAGTTATTCATGGGAAAACTATCAAACTGATCACATAGGATCATTTCAACTAATCTACATGGGATACATGAGTTAATAGGGATTGAGTGTAGGAATATTTTAGTATGCTACAGTTATGCTAAGGAGACAATGTGTGTGCCACAAATAGATACAAATACTACTCAAATAGTAATCAAAAGATCAAAATATTGTTATTAATGAAGAAAAAGGTTTATAAATCTTTGTGTGTCATATAGTAACGATCTAGAATCATTAGATGTAGAGAAAATTATATTTGAGTCTTCTTTAAGAATTTGGTTTCAGAACAGAGTGTCATAGTTTCTGTAGTCTAGCATCCATGTGTGAAGAAGGATCAAATCATCATTTTATAAGGTGATTTAGAAAGATTCAAAAGGTTATTTCCTGAAAAGCTTCTTGTTAGATTAAGCTTAGAGTTCCTCGCTTGGAAAAATCTTCTGTATCTGTACAGTCTGTCCTTTTTGTTTTTTGAAGGTGTTTTCGAGAGACGTTTTAAGATTGTATTCTTAATCCTTTTATACATAAATGTTATCTGGGAAAGAAGATCTCCCCATGTTAATGTACCTCATACTATCTATGGATTGTCCAACATACATCATTAAATAATTTCAGAATCATTCATTTTTAATTTAATAAATAAATTCGAAACTTTTAATTATGACTAACAGTGAGTCATTTTCATCGGTCTATCATTTTTTTTCTTTCATATTTTTTTCATCATCAGTCTGTCATCTTTGGTCTATCATCTCCAGTCGGTCTTCATTAGCATGTCATCTTCAGTTTGTTATCCTTAGTCTTTCATCTTCGGTCTGTCATCTTCGGTTTGCCATATTTGGTCTTTAATTTTTAGTCTATAATCTTTATTCTTTCATCTTCGGTCTATAATCATTAGTATGTCATATTTAGTCTCTCATCTTCGGCGTGTCAAACATCGTTGTGTCAAACACCCTTGTGTTGAACATCAGTGTATCGAACATCAGTGTCTCAAACAATCGGTGCATCTAACATCTTATCAGTTCCAAGAACTCGGAGAAACTTACGAAGTGTTTTTCTTACATCTAACATTACTAAATTAAGTGACATTAAATACATGAAATAATACACTTCTAAGCATATTGATTCATAAATATAAGTTATTTACTTGTTAAAAAATATTGGTCTATATGACATAATTGATTTATCTAGAGATATTAAATGGTATAAAATAGTAGAATCTGTAGATTGAGATTATTTGTTATTATAAAATCTACTATATAATAGAGGTTCCAAAAATTATGAATAAATTTATTTGAGTTCTAGTCTAAATCCACATGAATAGTTAATGAATATTTTTTGTTCCTTATAGTTGGTATCATGGTAGGGTTTAAGAAACACTGATGATTAGGTTGTTTTCAAGCATGGTTATCTTATGATTTGGGGATAACATTGTGGGATTAGAATTATATAGTTGATCATAAGAACAAAATCTTAGGAACAAATTTTTAGGATTTTAATTTATGAAATTTTACTCTGACAGATTTTATTTCTCAAAACATTTATTTTTCATGAAATTATAAGAAATTCCAATTGGGATAGAAAATAAAAAGTATGCAATATCATTTTACTTGAAAATATTAGAAGGTTATATTCTAGATGATTCAAACGTTTATTATTTTTTAAAATTATTCTATTCATATAGTTTTATATAAAGGGAAAACCAGAGTTTATGTGACAACATGTCATGTCAGTAAAGGCCATAGGAATTGATCCCATAACGGATGGTCGAAAAGGGTGCATTACCTAGCATTGGACCACAATAAATCCCGAGTTATTATGAAATTTTATTTTTAGATAATAATTTTATGAAATAATAACTTGTTTATTTTTGGAATATATTTTTTATCAAATAAATAAACGTGTGATTGGAAAAATATTTGATTATTATGTGATTAATATTATTTTGGATGATAATAGTTATTTTGGCAACCCTATCTGGTAAAGGTAAATAGAATAATACAGGATTTTATAATATTGTGAAGAATATATGACTGTATTTTGGATTTTTTTATTATTAAATTTATTTATGGAAATGGTTAGCATATCTTGAATATTATTTAGGAAACTAATTTTTAGTGTGTGAAATGAAGTGTATTGATGTTATATGGAGATAATTATTAGAATTCTTCCTCGAAGTCTACGTTATCAAATCCGTAGAATTTTTAGGGCTTCAATATTATTCAATAATATTTTTTTATGAATTTTATGTGTTATTGTTTATTGAATGTCCATGGATTAACATTGGATTCCACTAACTAATTTTGAAGTAGAAATTACTTTACATCATTTAAAGGTTAATACATTTTGTTAATAAAATTATCTTTTACTAACAATTATGTTATTGGATAATACCAAATGATATTAGGAATTTATTGCTTTAATTTTGGGTATATAATGATCTATAACGGTTTATTATAATGCATCAGGCATGAAAAATATCATCTTGAATAATTAGTGTTTTTAGAAAAATTAGAATTACTGGAGGAAATGGATTAAAGGACGAAATTAAAATTTTCACATATGTATATATCCCTCTGTTCTTAGTATATATAGTAATATAAATTCCTTAACTCTTGGAATTTAATTATTAACTAAAAACAATAAAAAAAATCATCCGTTTAATATTCCTATCGATAAATTAACATCCTTTTAAACAATCACCGCTAAAGAGTTTTGTGTTGGCCAGCGTCCTCATTACCATGTTCTATATCATTAAACATTAGAACAAGATAGTTATTTTTTTTTCATTTCCATGTTTTATAATATGTAATCTTAGTATGTGTTATCTTGGGTGACATTAATATGTTCTATGCTCTCTTATTAAGTTTATGTTTTATTAATCATTTTCTGATATGGGATTCCAAAAAAGGTAACTTGAAAAGTATAACCCCAGATACTAAAACCATGTTCAAATTGTGAGGATGTAAATTATTAATGTGGTGAGAATGTAAAATCTCATTGTTTTTAAAATTAATAATCTCATTCAGCATCATATAAGATACACAACATCTTTCTTAAATGTAAGACTAAATATTTTTATTTAAGCATTACCATTATAACCTATATTTGAGATTGGTGAGTATAAATATGATTTAAAAAATTATAAAAATACAATCAAAATATGTATATATAACGAATTATTTGGTGACAACTTAATTATAAATGGAAATAAAACCATTTTGTGAATAAATTGTAATCTTTTTTTGAATTTTTTTTTGCACAACTGCATTTTATACCAGTAAAATAATCAAATCATACTTTTTTAGTTTATTAATTAAATTTTTATATAATATATTAAATATATTTTTTAACATTAATTATACATGTATTTTAGACCTGATATAAATATAAAATCCAATTTTAGGTATAATAATTTTATTTTTTCTAAATTAATTTTTGAATAATTTTATAGGGCTAAATTCGATGATAATGGTATAATACAGGACCTTCTAAAAAAGAATCGTTGTTATAACACAAGCCAACCTCGATCCACCCATATTAAACTCTATTTCCCACTTTTTACCTATATTCCCATGATACCATTGAGAGTATTTGATCTCTTTTTCACACTTAAGGGACTAATATAAAATCTCCCCATAGATGTCAATGTCTCAAATTTCCAACTCCTTTCATCTATTTAACTTTATTTTCCTATAGAAGTTTCCAACTTAGATTATAATATTTATGAAAAACCCATAGGAATTTCATCAATGCCTTTAAATGTTCACATCATGTGCTCTAATATACTCATCTTCATTCTTCTTCAGTACAAGGAACTCTATACCCATATTAATATAGGGCATCAGGGGAAAATATTATTGAAAAATATTTTCTTAAAGTATTCCCTTTTCATGGTATCAATTTCATCCTTGTACATTTTGGTCATAATTACAGTCCACCGTTGATTAGTTTCCCCATAAAAATGATATACCACCATCACAACTTTCTCTTCTTCTAAGAAGACGAGTACATATAATATCTTCTCAATGGAGTTTATCCATTATTCATTGTAGAGGGGGTCGAATAAAACCCTAAACATCGTATATCATTGTCAGATAAAGGATTTAACTGCAATATTCTCTTTCATAATAGAAGGAGGGTGTTCCAGGTGATTGAATTTCTTATTCAAAACATCATTCAGTTGATGATGTACTGTCATGATGTTTTGAGCACCTATTCCCCTCATATTTGGCAAATCATTAAGGAAATAATCACATTTCCTATAACATTTATTGTTTTCATAGGATATTATATTTATTTCCATTAACTATGAAAATAAATGTTCAATTTGGGGGCCTGATTACTTAACAAATAATAAAATTACATAAAACTTTTAATATAGAATGCTACCCATATAAATGAAAAGTGTATCCTAACTTCTGATCCACTATGTTTCATTCCAGGTTATTCATAATGATATAATTATCATTATAGTTCATTGTAATGTTCTTTAGTCATAATATCCAAAAAATATCTATACCATGCTATAATAAAAACAATTGAGATATTAGCCTTTTAAAAATATCATTATATGATTTTCAGCATAATTAACCATCAAATACAACCAAGGATCTTAAAGAATAGTGTATTTTGATGATTAGATAAATCATTTGAAAAAATAAATCCCAACTATTAATTCCCCATTAAAAGATCCTAAAATTCATTGGTCTCTTACATTCTCATAGGATAACCTATGGAATTTATGACCCAATGGGATGAGCTAAAAATACCTATAAGGGAATAAGAATAGGAATAAAACATAGCATATGGGTTAAAAGTAATAATATGATGACATAAAATGAATAAATAATTAATATAAATATGTAATAATAACATCTATTACAAGGTAACATATAATAATGTGGACATATAAATGTAGAAACAATATACATCATGATATAAACATGAGTAAACACTATCTACAAATACTATATCACTTGGTGGAAAAAGTCCCATAAAGGAACCAAGATCACTCTTTATCCTGACATGAAGTATCATGAGGATACAAATTATCGAATACATTAGATATTTATCTCGGTTCAACCAGCATAACAATATAATTTATATGTTTTCTAAACAAATAATAAATCATAAATATAAGGGTTTACATGGAATGAAATCTGTATCATAATCGAGTCCTATGGGAAAAAAATCGGTGTATCAAAAAGGTGTCCCTAAAATAATGGAATTAAATTAAATAGATATTCAGAACTGAAATTAGGATTAACAAAATATAATTTATATAAAATGAGTGTTAAAAAAATTTATAAATGATCCACTTTAGTGCGGTATAAAGGAAAATTTTTATTATTCATTAAATCGGAAAAGACATGATTGTTTGTATAAAACCAGATATGGGCCAAGAGATTTGATCATGATATATGTCGACAACTTCTTTATTTTTCGGTCATAGGTTGAGGTTTTGGAAAAGGTTCACTCATCTTGGGCCATCGAAGAATATGGAGGACAATTAATCATTACATTGAATGGTATGAAGGCTTCCTATATTTATTCTTTTTTGATAATCCTCCTTTTAAGGGTTAAAGGGAAATAGATATATAGACTATAGGATTTGTGACATTATATAATAAGTAGGTATTAGAGGAATTCTTCCAGACTACAGATACATGGAAATTATCCCCCTCAACATCTAAAACCTGATGTCAGATCTCCACCTTGACATGGTTTTTCGGCTTGAATTACGATGTAAGCACATGAGGTCCATATTAGAAGGAAATAACCTATTACAATTCCAAATCCATTGTCTTCTACATTGGTTAATACTCTTTCTCTAAATCATAATTTGCAGTATGCTTCTTATAGAGTATGCTTGGACTATTAAGAACAATTTTCATGTGCCCCAAAATCATTCAAGTGGACCGAAGGCCTTAATTCTATCCAAAGGCCATGAGGTGGTATAAAATTCTTTCTGAACAGAATTACTTGGGTGGCCTAATGGCCGTAAAGAACCCAAGGACCACACTGGTGGCCTAAAATAACAAAAAATGAATAGTTATGGATAATACAGTACTAGACAATACCTGATACATTACCTACTACATTTACTGCTACAGTACTCCTATAGCAGCTTTGAAATTATATCTCTAACTAAAAATGATCTCATGTCTCTTGGATGCACTGACTGAGTCCTCACTAACTGAGATGAGGCTTTTGTGAAGAATATTAATCATTGGCTATGATTCATTTGACCCTTTAAGGTTTTTAAAATAATTGGACTAGTGGAATACTAGATAGAAATTCCTCAGAAATAATAGTATATCCATGATTTATTTCATGTATCTTATATTAACTAATATTATCAATACCCTTCACACTATTTAAAACATTCTGAGGTTAAGAAATTTGGGTATTCCTCTTTTAAGAAGTATCCAATTCATATTGTGGATTAGAGAGTGAAGACACTCCATGGAAGTTTAGCCAGTTTAGTATAGGTTCTATGGAAACGCTGTATAGTAATGTGTGAGACATAAGAGTTGGATTCTAATATACGATCAATTTTATTGATATTTTCACATATGACCCTCTTTACCCTAAAGACACTAACTTAGGCATGAGTTTCTTTAAAGAGGATAGGCAGTAATGTTCTGAATTTTCTCTAAGGTATGGGTCATTTTTTTTCATAATTCCCATTGTGTGTTCCTGATAGGCTTAACTAATGGAGTCATTAAGGTCACAATGATATCAAGGGCTAGCTCAAAACCGAGGTCCTCTTCATTCAGAGAATAGAAAAAGGCCCCACGGTTTTCGGTATATTTGATAGCCTAGGCACACACCCATTTGGAAATTTCAATCACATAGGATTTTGGGAATTACATGGCTTTTGAAAGGCTAGGAAATCCATGGGCCCATCTTGTGGGGGGTCCCTCCTTAGGTAATGATGTTACACATGGTTGGATTACTATTTGTCCCACCATGATGTTAAACCATGAAACCCATTAATTTTTGGGTAAAGGACAATTTTAAACTTAAGTTTCCTAAAAGAAAACCCCCAATTTATCCCTTCTCATTTCATGTTTCCATCCTCATCATATTATCCCATAGTTTCTCCCTAATACCTTTTCTAGGGTTGTTGATAAATAGTTTATATGGACACTAAATTGATCATCATTTGATGTATTGGATGGATAGTGGTAATCTCCTTAATCATATTTCTTCTATTTTTAGTTGATATTTCCATGCCTTTAACTATTTGGGTGCAATCTTGTTTTCCCAATATCTATTGTGCGGGACCATTATTAAATTTTCTTTTGATATGATATAAATATAGATAAAATATTGGATTAGGTGTCATCTATTTCTCTAAGGTGAGATATCTAGATTTCATTCCCAAAATATTTATTTCATTCAAATATTTTTTCATTATGTGGCATGCCAATCATTTTTTCTTAATCACCTTAAAATGTATTATTCATTATAAACAACTATATGCATGATTTTACACTTATGTAGACCATTTATATGTTCTTATAGGATTCCTTCCTCAGTAATAGACAACACTTTTGGTGTTCTGACAAAAATTCCCTCTCTTATGTAATTGTTTAAATGTCCAAACACTACCTATGTGTTTATATTTTATAGGGATTTATATTTTCAATCATTTATAATGTTGATAAATGGATTAGAACAGCTTCTATGTGTTCAGTTTGAAAATGAGTTATATTAAATTTCTTATTTAATTAAATACACTAAATATAATGAATGATAATAGGTGGAGAGTCCACAACCTGTGATGTATGATTTATTATAAGTATTACAAGAGTTGAGATGCACATAGTTATATTAGACGTAATGATTATTATTCTTGAGAGTTGATCCCTTATTAGTATTGATATAATTATTGGAATTCCATCAAAATTAGATGTGGGAAGATTGATTAGGGACATTTTGAGAATGTTTTTTCACTATACCTTACATCATACGTTATGAAAGATGTCTCACACCATTATACATTTATTTGGGAAATCAAAATGTTATTACTCATTCATCAGTATCGGCTGTTGAGAATATTGCCTCATACTGTTAAAATTTATTTGTGTGATGGACATGACGTTCCATATTCCTCTTTTTTGGTGTTGGGCTCGATGACTCACCCCAGCTATCAGGACAGATAAGAATGGAATCTAACATGCATCATGATATTATGGGCATATGCCATTGATAGATCCATTGTCTCATTAGACAGGTTATAGATGCTGGAGATATGCCTCAGGTTCAACAAGAACTTAGTACCCATTTATATGGATCTAAATGTCCTCATGTATAGTGTGAATATATATGATTAAGATATAAAACTACATATATATATACTATAATATATATATATATGTCGCCACTTATTAGACTCAATCACTGGCCTGTTACGAGGTAGGTAGAGCCAACCATGTATCTTATAATAACTTGTGATTTATATTGTTTATTGATTAATCATTTTCAATTATTCATTTATATTTTCACAATACATTGCTATTGGACGTAGTGGGATTAATTTTAGAAACCATTTTCAGTGTTCTACTATGCTTATCTAACACCCATCTAGGGTCTCCTTTCGTTCTTGGATATAAATCATGTATACAGGTAGGGATAAGGTCATGTTCCTTTGTATGAATACATGATTTTCTTTAAATATATCAATGATCATGGCAGTAAATGACTTATCATATAATAGAGATGATAGTAGAGAATGCTTTTAGAAATTATGTATTCTGTAACAGAATGATGTATATTCATATCCTTTATTTCTTCTATATATATTAGTATTCCATAAAATCATTGTATATGATATTTCCTTTGGGATATTGGTTATTATTATAGTTACTTTATTTTTTACATTTCCAAATTTATTTATCATATTTGTCTCCGTTGTGTCATATTTTTTATCGTGCTTTCTCTATTATATGAGTATTTATCATATATGTTGTGAAACTCTTATAGGATGGTGTATTTTCCTCCAAAATACCCTCATAGACAGTCAATGATTGTTTGAAACCTCTGGCGCACTGGGAGGCATGTATGAGGCCACCTGACCAACATTCTGTGGCACTAGTTGAGTGGTTCCTAAGTTAAGAAATTACAAAGAGTGTGATTAAAATATATATTAGGACACCAAAAATTAATCCTTCAATAATGTACATATTTATATAGGTTTATTCTTAAAATAATAATAAACCATCAAGAAACATAAAAATAAAAAATTGTGCACCTAGGTGCTAATGAAGCCACTGAGAGCCCCACACATAACTAATTCATCTCCATAATGGATGGAATGTCATGAAATCTAATGGAATCATGATATACCCATGAGTATAAATACCATAATACTCATCGTCATGTGTATTAACTACATTGAATTAACTATGACTGAATAGAGTCTTGATGTTAGAATCCTCTAGGCATCATGTGATTGTATAGGGAATCTTCTATATCTTGATTACAATTCTCCATTGAATCCTCTAGAAATAAAGTATATCAACCAAAATCCATGGAGAATCATCATAACCCTACCATATTATTAGTTCCATCATCTCCATCATCATAAGTCATTCACACTATCCCTTGAAGGGATACACATTTCATGAAGGTCCAGTAATTGTGGGAACTAGAAACAATACATGAAATGGAATTCATATTAGGTTATAACACCAAAGTAAGTATAAAATATATATATTATTAAATATATCATCATAAAATAAATACAATCAATATAGAACATGAATAAAACATCTACGAGCATACACATGCCAATAAGTATCACATAATCTTCTCCTAGGTTTTGCAAACTCTCGAATGTGATCTTAAACATGAACCAATTTCGTGTATTTTAATATGTGTTTAATATAATGGAAACAATTGTAAAAAGATATCTCTGTAGAGGTATAGAGCTTCTTACCTCAAGGTCTCCAATATCATGGTCCAGGATAAACCACCTGATGTGGTTCAAAAACTAGATAGGTAACCTCTATAGCTATGAAAACATCCTTCCAGGCCTTATTATAACAATTTTCAACATGTCAATTCTAAAGGTTAATCAATGATTACTAAAACCATTTTCCAAATTTTCCTTTGAAAAAGAAGAAATTGCACCTATGATAACATTATTCTATCTCTTGGGTTGTTTATTATTTAAAAATATTAATCCAACACATGTGGGAATCAATTACTTCTCAATGAATTATTATAATTTCAAAAGTGATTATAATATAACACTCTATAATAATATTCATGTGAAAATTATATGTTAATATTCTATGACAAACACATGATTTTTTCATTATAATAGGTCTTCATACTTATTGTTTTTGAATTAATAGGATTATAATAGAAATTTACAAATGAAGAGAACCATGGAAAATGATGCTTTTAAAATTTTTCTCTAAATGATTGATGCAGGAAGGAGTTCAATCATGACTGAAAAATTGGACGAAGAACTCGGTATTGCCAATGGATACATCTTAGATATCACAAAACAAAATTATGTAAAACACGAACATCAAATGAACATTCAAAAAAGTAGTCCAAAAGGGATCAAATATTTTTTTTAAAGAGACCATGTATAGAGCCATAACATTTAAGACCATGACTATGTTAGCAATTTAATTTTTCTCCCTTCTATGTGTTTGTACTGGATTTCTTTATCATTCATAAATATTTGACATAATAAGATCAATTCATTAGTTTATAATCCCACAAATATTTTGAATTTAATGAAATTTAAATGGTATTAAATTGAATATTGGGGAATATGAAATGAAAAAATATGTTTTTAAAATAACATTTCAATAAAATGGTTCTGTGAATAGTTTACATGGTTTTACCTTTACATGGATCCTAGAATTCACATATGTTTAATATTTTACCCTTACAATACTCAACCTACTATAATGAAACCTTTATCAAGTATGGTATTTTCTTAAACAGTTCATAGTTTACCCTTACAGAACCGTTACAAATTTTGATATACCCTCACACAACCCCTTATTACCTTTATTGAGGGCCTATGTAACATAAAACAACTCCATGGAAACCCATATCTAATATTTGAAAATAAAAGGATATATTTATGAAACGCACTGAAACATGCCAATATAATTTTTCAAAAAGCGTTATGTGAGTGGGTTACTATTACAGAGCATTCCATTACTATTACACAACACACGTACATGAAATCTATGTTCCCTGATGCCGCTTTGATGTCCCATACACAACACTCTAGGTAAAAATATATAAAACATATGTTTAGGCTCTAACCCAAGCATAGTGGGTTCAAACCCTTATAATTTTTTTTTGTGTAGTGACCCATATGTATATTTCCTAAAATGATCATACCCTTATTCAATTTCGTGGAAAGAAAATTTACCTTCATAGAACATATTAAACCATTATTTAAGGGAATAGTTTATCGATTATCGTGTATTAAAAATATTCCTAAAAATATATTATAAACATAATATGTAACACAAAAAGTTTTTAACAACCATTTTTTCGAATAAATTAAAATTTTCATTCACATGTTGCAATGCACTATGTCAATCATTTATTTCGCACTAAAATTACTTTTCATATGTTACACGCAACACCAAGTTAGCGTATGACACACCCAAGACTGAGTATTTATTTTTTTCAATTAATAAATGAACTTATCATGGTTTATGTTACACACAACACCAATGGATGCTTTTAATATATGCAACACATTCTTATCTTTCATTACATGCAAGATTGACCTTCCTCGATAATTTATGTTGTACACAATACAGAGTTTCAAAAAACTATAATATATTATAAAAAATATATTATTTGATGGAATATAAATAAGATTTTATAAATATTTTAACCACATTTGATTTATAAAAATCATTAACATTTATATTTTGTATGTTCTTGACATGATATATGAACATATTCAATTTTTCGGATAAAAGAAATATTTTTACCAAATTTCATTTTTCAACCATTTGATGGCACAAAAATTTTAAATATAGTTTTTAACAATTTTATATATTCTACTTCAAAAAAATTTCTTCTTTTTAATATGGTAATCATAATGTACTTGGTTAAAATTTTTGTATTTTTATGATGAGATTCATATTTTGATAAATAGTAAAAATTACTGCATTTTAATTCCAAACATCCTTTTCATATAAATTATTTATATAGTTGGATTATCTTTTAAATTGGTTTTAAATTTTAATTGTATTACGTTTATATAATTTAATCCAATTTAGGTCATTGTAACTAATATGACATTTAAATTGGACAATAACACATGAAAATATTTTGATATGTTTATACTTCTTAAAAACCTGCTTTTGGGTTTTTGACAACGAGAATTAATATTAAATTAGTTTCTTAATTTATGTGTTTTTACTAATGAAAAATGGATTTTATATTTGTAACTAGGGGGTCGAAATTATGTTAATAGGTTACTTTTTTTGGGATATTATGATTACTAACTACTGAAATATTTATTTACCATAGTTAAAGATAAATCTCATAAATTAGGGTAATTTACAATATGATAATGAAAATGAAATTAACTTAACACATACTAAAATTATATTAGATGAATCCAAGTCTAAAAATATCACCAATGGGAATGAATTTATTCATTTAATGGATTTTTTCAATGTAATTGATGTAAATATAATTAAAACAAACGAAGGTGACACCATGTCACACTCATATTTATAATAATTAAAATCAATTTAATATTATGGTAAACACCATAAAACTAAAAACTGAACTTTTTTATGTAAATTTAATGAAATTATATACATCATGTGAATTTATTTATAATTTTGAGATATTAAATCATTACCATTAATGATGATATAATAGTGATGTTGAAATTATTTTATTGAGATATATCATATAAATGGTATTAAAAATATTAAAATAAATATAATATGAATTAATTATTGCGATCAACGAATTTTATTGTTGAATATGACATTTTATGAGTATATTAAATATTTTGGTTTCTATTTATGATCTGTGTGGGTTTTATTTAAATTAAAACAATAGAAAAGTGTCAAAATTAAAACTATTGATATTTTATAAAAATAAAAAATTATTAAAGTATTTAAAAATAACACAAATATTTAAAAATTACACTCTGAAAATTATATGGTGGATACTATTAAAAATTATCCAATTACTAAAAACAGACAATGCATAATTAAATATTTATAACCGTTTAATATTTAAAATATTATTAGCACAAAAAATTAAATAGATTAAATAGGGACAAATCAAAATGATAGGGTTTAATATAAAATCAAAACAGGTTTAAATTTTATTGATTAAGTGGATTTAAACCGATAATCATACTAGATTCAAAATAAATGAGTTTGGTACCATTATTAACTAAAAATTATTTTATAATAAATTAATATTTAAATACTTTCTTAAAGTGCCCCTCACATGTCCTACTAAAGGGAACTTCTCCTTCTCATTTATTCACATATCCAAATCCATATTTATCAAAAAAAAAATGTTCCCAAATATCCTCCAAACATCCCTCTATACCTTATTTAGTCAAAAAATTGGAACAAAGTAATCCTCGGGAGACCTTTTGTGCAGATCAATAAGAAGGTACTTGAAAAAGTAGTAATTGTTTTTTCAGATCATTCAAAATTATTTTGTACTTATACTTGTTCTTCTTATATATTTTTAATAATAAACTAATAATGTCATTATCTTATACAACCTGGGATTTTATTATAATTAAGGTAAAACCATATACTTCCTTTTATCCATCCTAAGAATAACAATATCACCATGCATGCGTACGTACAACTTTCCATCTCCAAACCGTGCTGTAATTTGTTATTCAACAATACTTAATTTGGATGGGTATAAAGATGTGTAAAACAGATTTATATAATGAATATAACATGATAAATATTATTTTTAATTAATATATCATCATATTCTATACCATTTAACTATTAGGTGAATGATATCGTTTCTCGTGCGTACATACTATCTATCGTCTCCACGACGTGACAAGATTCATTCGCCACATTAACCCTTAAAGAATCATTATAAGGTATATATAAAAAATTATAACAAAATATATGGAATAATTATTCTACTAGATATGTATATATATGTCATTTACTCAGTCCCATTCAATTAAATATGGAAACTGAAACAACGTTCATGCGTACGTATGACCTACCGTCTCCATGAACGGTGTGTTCAATTTCATTTATATGTCCATTATATATATATATATATAATATTTATGATATATAAATCATTTTTTACATTTCTAATAAATTAAATCATGATATATGTAATAATAACAAGAATAACTACACAAAACACGTATGATAAATAAAATGACTATTACCCAAAACATTCCTTTAACATGGAATTGATAAATAAATGTGTAATATAAAATCATGAGTGAATCATATATTATATCATATATATTATTATTATTTTCATACAAGTTTATAAATGTTTAAAACCAACTATACATGTGTTTCACACACATATGGAAGAAATCAGACCTAAGGTAAGCAATAATTTTGAAATCTCATTTCTATTTGAGATTGTTTATATGTAAGTATTTACTATGGATATATTTATCATCCATGACCATGTTTTATAAAAATATTTTCATAAAATGTTTACTATAATTTTTTTTAAATTCATTTTTACCCATTTTTGAGTTTTACTACATGGTATGAAAGAGATCGTTATTTGTTTTACCATATGATGTAATTTTTTACTTTTATGGAAAATGTACGAGGTGAATGTTTTTTACCTATAAGATATTAATGAATTTTTACGATTTCATGATGCCTTATTTCCTTGAGAAATACTCTACAAGATTTCAATTTTATGTTCAACTATATTTTTAATCTCATGAAATTTTGAGAAAATAAAATGTTTTTAAGAAGAAAGGATATTTTACTCAAGAATTAAACACAAGTGTTTTATCAAAAAAAATTATATATAAGGTGACATAGGGTTATATTTGTATCTCTATTATTACATTTATTTTATTGTCTTTACAATGGAGATATTTTTATGATATCCATTTATATTATGTGGATTATGTTATGATGGAATGATGTTTGAGAAACCTTTATTATTTCTTGGGTTATGCTCTGGTGAATGGTTTATGTTCTTGAGTAACAAGTATGAATGATTTCATCATGAGATTGGTAGGACATACATCTCACTTCAATTAATTGGATAAATATTTCTATTTAATTATATAGACATGACTCAAATGGAAATTTAATTAGGTTCAGTAATATTGGGATGGAATGACAAGTAAATATGGTTCACTAATACATGGTATAATGACAAGTAAAATCAATTAAGTAATAGACTTTTCCACTAGGATGGTCTTGGATGAAAATCCATGGCTACTATGGAAATCATATTATGTTGTTATTTGTTTTTCACAATTCAATGTTTTATGCCAATGATAATGGTTACTGATTCTTTATGATCTATGCCTTACATACCACATTGATTTATTTCAAGACTCATGTTTCTGATATTTAAAAATTATGTTCATGTTTTATTAAATTCTTTTGTTTATGGTTGGTTTTATGTTCTCAATGTTTACCCATATTGAGCATTTTAGCTCACCCTTTTTATGTTTTCTTTTACCAATAATATAATGAATGGTTTTAAGTAGGAAATCAAAAGTGGAAGATCTATATTTGAGATGTTCAATATCATTCACCAAGTTAGAAGATTATGTGAGAAGTTAACAGATACACATAACTAATATTGTATTTGGGAATTTATTTGTGTAATGCATTATTTATTCCTAAAAGGAAATTTAATTTCCATGTACTCAAAGCATGGTTCATTAGAGTTGGTATCAGAGTGAATGTTTTGTCTACCTTTGTAATCTAGGAAACAAAAACGTTAGGGAGATCCCTAAGGATATTTCTATGAAATATTTAGGGATGTCTCTAAAGTAATGTATAACTATAGGATATAGTCCAAGAATTATGGTAACTATCATGTATAACCTAGTATTATACCCAATATATTAGATATTAAATGCACTCTCGTTGATTATATTGTCTTCTATGTATGATTTTCACCTCTAACACCATTCTTTTTGGGATTTAAAAAATAGATGGAAAACATATAATTCATGTTAGTGAAGAATATTATTGACAATGTAATTATATTATTCATGAGAAACCAAAATAAATGGTAGTTTAAAGGTGATACATCTTTATTATTCCAAATCATAAATCTCATATTATGACCAATAATATCAACTTCGGTATGTTTCTTGACCCAACTAAAACGTGAATGATGGAGTTTCATGGTTATCATTGAGTATAGAAAGTTAATTTTTTCTCCATTAAATAATGTGTGAAGAGGCATGAAGGAGAATGTTTCAACCAAACTAGATGATGCATTGGGTGTGGAAAACAAGGACATAAAGACAGAAATTGAAAAGAAAAAGGTTCAATTAACATAATGAACAAGGATAATAGTATTGATAAGATATCAACAACTGCTTAATGTTTTAAATATGTAATGTATGGGAATTATATAAATCAATTACCTAAGGGGAAATCACATGAATTGAATCAACATGGTTATATAGGTAGTATTTATGTTGGTGATGATGAAGATAATACAAATGATATGTGATATCAAAGTTGTGTTAAGGATTATAATCTTGAATCTTAGCCAATGGTCTAGGTAGATAGTGTAATGGTTGCATGTGTATCATCAATAATGTTATATTAGTAATATTATGGTACTATGGAATAATGAAACATCTAAGGATTGTTTCTCTGTTGATTGTACTTGTTTATTTTAATGTATATGTTGAATGGTACTAGTAACCATGGAAAGTTATTCAGATATTTTTGGAAAATACATGATATGTTAATAATGATGGGATAAGGAGATAAGGAGTTGTTTGATAGTATTAATGACCTTTGTACTGATATAATGACAAAGTTATATCATAGTTTGAGTATATAGAGTTTTTGGAATTATTTGTGTGCGGAAAGAGTTAATTTTGATAGAATTCATGTTTTCACTAAGGTCATATGATAAATCATGTTATTATCATGATTTAAGAGATTACATGATTAAAGTATTCAATTGTTTGGAATGTAAAATCCAAATTCCTCCTTTTGTGATATGGGAGACAAATATAAATTTTATTTAGTTTACATATTTTTGTTGTTTTATATTTTCAGTTTTTGGAATAATTTTAATGTTATCCATTTATGGACAATATATGTTATATTAATGTTGATTTTTTTAGAATAATGTATTATCTAACTATAGGTGGAAATATGCATATTTGATTACCTGGGATAAATTTTTATGAGACATATGGAAATACCTATCATTCAATCACATGATCTACTAACACTTCAAGAATGAAAAATTCAACTACATTTCTTTAAATATGAGATGAAACGGAAAGCTTTCCACTACATAAACAATACTGAGATTACACCAAAAAAAGTAAGTATTTATTCACTTTCAAATCTATTCAAATTTGTGGAAATGATCTTAAAAATAAAAATGGATATCATATTACCTTCTTATCCAATGAATTATATGGTCATATAAATCATCGTAGAATTATGGAATTCTGGTTATTAACTTTTTCCAAACCTTGTTCTTTAATATTATCCACCATAACATGATGGTTAGATTAGTCTTTCATATCAATGTTTTCACTCGCCACATATTTTTTCTTATATGTAAACATATTTATGAGTTACATTGGTTAACTATTATGTTTATATCATTTCTTTTTAAAAAGAAAATTTAGAACTAATTTTTACGATGTGTGTTTCCATAAAAGAAACATTAATGTAGTAAAACATTTATAGTCCGGGCGAATTTTGAAGGAGAAATATATTTTAAGGGGGTATAATGTAACACCCCAAGTATTTATAGACTATTTTTTGCATAAATTAAAAATATAATTCATACCTTACAAAACACTATGTTAAACATTCTTTTCACACTAAATGACTTGTTGTATGTTATAGACAACAACATGTTAGCATAAAATACACACAACACTGAGAATATATTTTATTCAATGTATACAAGATCTATGTATTAATTATGTTATAATCAAAACAAAATGAATATTACACTAAATGAATCACTGAATTGGCTTGCATTATATGCAAGAGTGTCCTTCTATAATAGCTTGTGTTGTACGCAATTTTGAGTTTCACAAAACAAAGATATATTAATAAATTATTATTATTTAATGGGATATAAAAAATCCACAATGAAATGTATTTACAACATTGTTGATTTTATAAAACATTAAAATTAAATTTATGTATTTTATAGAATAGATTTAAGATCAAGTTCAATATTTCTGATAAAAGAAGTATTTTTAAAAAAATGCAATATTGCCACCTTTCAATTGTGCACCAATTTTAAATAAAGTTTTTCAGACTTTTATATATTTTATTTGAAAAAATACATGTATTATATGGAAGTGGGAAAATAAAATTTAACTTGGTATATATTTTTATATTTTTCTAATGAAATTTTTATTTTCTGGAATGGTTAAAAATAAAGAATTTTAATTCAAAATTACCTTTTCATCTAATTTATTTATATAGATAGCTTATATTTTTAATTGTTTTTTAGTGTAATTGTTCTATTTTTTATCTTTTTATCCATTTTATGTAATTGGAAATAATTTCACATTTTAATTGTACTTAAATACATGACAATATATTGATATTTTTTTACTTCTTAAAAGCACAATTTTTTGTTCTTGATAACGAGAAATAATTTAAAATTAACTCATGAAAATTATTTATTTTGAATTTCATAATTGGAATAAGTGGGTTCAAATTATGTTAATTGGTTATTGTTATTTTTTGGATATTATGGATAGTAGATACGGTAGTTTTTATTCACCATAGTTAATGGCAAATCACAAAAAGTAGTTTAATTGCAAATATGATAAAGATAATTAAATTACCCTAACTTATTCCAAAATCTTATTTTATTCATTTATTTTGACCAATATCAACTAAGGGTAGAAATTTATTCATTCAATGTAATTTTTCCTCTAATTTTATTCAATTAATATTAAAACAAAACAAGGTGACCACATGTCACTCTCATATATCTTATAAGTATAATAATTTTAATATAATGATAAAAAAGATAAAATCATGAAAATAAAATTTCAACAAAAATTAAATGAAATTAGATACATCATGTAAATTTATTAATCATTTTTAGATATTAAATAATTACCATTAATGATAACACAATAGTTATGTACAAATTATTTTATTATTTGAAATATCAAATAAAAGGTTTTAAAAATATTAAAACAATCATATGAAATAATTAGTGTTCTCCACTAATTTCTTAGGTGAATATGACAATATAATAGTGTATTAGTTATTTTGGTATGAATTTGTCTTCTTTGTGGATTTTCGTTAAAGTCAAAGAAATGAATTGTGTAAAAATTTACAGTATTGAAATTTTTAAAAAATAAAATATTTTCACATTATTAAAAAATCTAAAAAATATTTAAAAATTACAAGGTGAAAATTATTTGTTCTAAAGTGTTTGTAGATATCCAATTACAGAAAATTTACTTCACGTATGTAGATATTTATAACCATTTCACCTATAGAATATTATTACCAAAAATAACATTAAATAGATTAAATGAAAATACATCAAAATGATAAGTTTTAAATATAATAAAAACATGTCTAAATTTTATTGGATTAGATTATTTAGACCCATTGTAATATTATCATCTAAATAAATTATTTTTGGTCCACTAGAAGTAGAAAATAATTTTTACTAAATTATTATTTAAAGACTTTACAAAAGTTCTCATCATCTCTCAAATAATGAAAACTTATATTTGTCTTTTATTAATATATTAAAATCCCGTTGTCTCATCCAAAAACTGCCCAAATATTTTTCCTACTTCCATACCTTCCTCCTAGAGTCAACACATTGGGTAGAAGGCTGTCCATGGGAGTCCTTTTGGGAAAATAAAGAAGAGATACTTAAAAATGAGGTAATTGTTTCATCACCTCTTTCAATATTCTTTTTTTATTCTACTTCCACATTTTATGTGGTTTCACTGATAAAGTAATAAATTAAATAAATAATACATTATGATATGTTATTATAATTATGGAATAACCTTATACCTACTTTTATCATTCCTATGATTAATAATATCGCCATGCATGCGTACATATGACTTACAATCTCCTTGTCGTGGTGTAATTTTTTATTCAACAATACATAATATATATGGGTATAATGACGATTATAATTAATGTAAATAATGAATATAAAATTATAATTATTATATATAAGTAATATAACACCCATCTCCATACCATTTAGCTATTAATATAATTATATCGTCGCTCGTGTATACGCACAGCCTACCATCTCAACGATGCTATGAGATTCATTATCCACGTTAACCATTCAAAAAAGACTATAAAGTATATATAATGAATAAGAATTAAATATATGACATAATATTGCTACATTATTTTTGAATATATATATATGTCATTTACATTCATCCATTCATTTCAGTAAGGAAATAAAAATAACATTCATGTGTACTAATGGCCTACCGTCTCCATGAATGGTGTATTCCATTTAATTTATCTATCTATTATATATCATTATATATTGAATATTTGTGATATATAAATCATTTTTTACTTTATGGAAGTAATTAAATAATTATAAAAGTAATAATATCAATAATAACTACTCAAAACACGTATGATAAATAAAACAACTATTACCCATAACGTTTCTTTAACGTGTAATTGATAAATAAATTAGTAATACAAAATCATAAGTGAATCATATATGATATAATATATATTGTTATGGTTATATTACTCATTAATAATATGTTTAAAACCTATATACCTGAATTTCATATACATATAAAAGGAATCAGACCTAATGTAAGGGATAATTTTGCAATCTCATTTTTATTCGAGATTGTTTATATGTAACTATTTATTGGGAATATATTATTCATCAATGTCCATGTTTCCTAAAAATATTTTCTTAAAATTTTTACTATTAATATATTTATTTATAATTTCATTTTTACACATATTTGTCTTCTAAAATATTTCATCGATGGAATATTTTTTTGTTAACCATACAAGGCACTTTTGACTTTTTTGAAAAAAGGGTGAGGAGAATTTTTTTTAGAAGACAAGGCATGAAATGATTTTTAAGGTTTCATGACTCCGTATGTCCTTAAATATTCCTCAACATTATTACATGTTTATATAGAAATAAATTATTATTTTTAAAATTGTGCACCATTTTGATGAAATAAAATGACTTCGAAGAATAAAAAATGTTTTTTCAAGAATTAAGCACATTGGTTTTATCAAAATTATTTTCCATATAAGATGACATACAGTTAAATTTATATCCCCATCATTACATTAATTTTATTCTATTTAGGATTTAATTAGTCTTATGAAATCCATTGGTTTTATATAGATTATGTGATGATGGAATGATGTTTAAAAATACCATATTATTTCATAAGTTCTACTATGATGAATGGTTTTTGATCTTGAGGCACATGTAAGAATGATTTCATTATGAGATGGGTGGGACCAATATCTCTCTAAAATTCCTTTGTTAATGATTTATAAATAATTATATAGACATGACATTAACAGTGATGAAATCTGGTTCTATAATATAGGTCCAGAATGACAACTAAATCTAATTCAGTAATACACGACTCGAATGACAAGTAAACTCAGTTCATTAATATACATTTTTAACTATTTTGGTATTGGAAGAAAATCCCTATTTGAATTGGAAATAATATTATGTACTTATTTTTTTCCATAATTCCAAGATATATTCTAATGATATTTTCTCAGTGTTAATGTTATTTTACGATCTATTCCTTACGTACTTCCATGATTTAATCCAAGACTCGTGATTTTCATATTTAATATTTTAGTTCTTGTTTTTTTACATAATTTTGTGTATGGTTTTTTATGTTCTCAATGAATACCCTTACTAAGAATTTGATATCACTATTTTTAGGTTTTTTTATTTTATAGGATATATATAATTGGTTTAGGGAGGGAAACAAATGGGAAAGATCATTATGGGAGATATTTATGATATATCACCAAGTAAGATGATTATATTGTAAGATATCAAAGATCTTAAACTAATGATGTCTTAAATCATATAAATTATTAATTTATTATCTATTCTAAAAAAGAAATGTAATATTCATACATGTCAATAATGGTTCGTTAGAAAATATGGTTCATGGATCAATTTAAAAGTGTTAATATTACTATGGGTGGTGTATTACTAAATATTTTATACTCAGGTCTATTTTAAATTTTATTATTAGTGTATTATTCAAATCTAGTTAATTGTTATAACATGGTTGGAAACATGAATGGTTATTGACTAGTGGGGATTTATGGTTACATTGATTTTTATTTATCAAATATATCACGTTGTGAATTTTTAAAAATTCCATAGAATTTGAAATTGCATTCATATAATTTTCATCATGTGGCCATTTAAATAATTTAATACATCCAATAATGGATTTTCGATTTACATTTACATTATTATAGGTGAATTGTGTTTGTAGTGGTTATGAAAGGAATTTTTTGGTAGTATTATTTGTGTGAAGGGAGATATAGGTGAGTGTAGGGAGCCACTTTAATTGAGGGAGTTTATTGGATCTGTTGAGAGTATATTTCTTATCCTATTAATTTTAACACTTTAAATATTTGTTTTTTTTATTTTCAATGAATTTATGAATTTTTCATGGATGTATTAAATATTTAATAGACTTGTTGGATATTTTAGATAATGTATTTTGTAAATTGACTCTGATTTGTGGGTTAAATCCCACCCATTGACTGTGTTTCAAGCTTTTGAAACATGATGTTAGACCAAAATAATCAAGTATTCACCGAGTGTATGTCACAGTATGTTTTTAGAGTTTTCCAGATGGATTTCTCAATATTATCTACCATAAATTTTATCATATCCTATATTATTCAAACAAAATAGGTTTTAAATTTCCCTTGATATTTGGTAATTAAGGGTATTGTGGGTTTAGATTGTTGGGATATGAGATGTACTCATGGTGGAGTTCTTTACGATCTCTCTTCCAATAAGATCCATGAGTCTGAAAAGGAAATCTATGAATAATTCATAGATTTTTATTTTAAAATTGATATTGTTTATGTGTTTGATAAGAAAATTATTTTGGATTCCTAAATAGTTGTAACTGATTTGGGGTAATATTGTCAGTTGGGTAGTGGTAGAAAAACATATTGAGGTGAATGGATTTCCCCATGGGTTTTCCAGCCACGTGGTTCCAATGTTTAAGGCTCTAAGAAATTTATTACAAAATAATGATTCATAATATTTTATTTTAGACCTATTTCTACCAAAAATAATTTCTGAGCCACTCTTAATGTGACTTATAAAATGATAAAGGGGAACTAAATATGGGTTATGTTATTTTTATTAATATTACAATGATTATGATGTATTGTTTTCTGTTATGTTTTTGTCATAATAGTTAATTTTTAATTATGATTTATTGGAAAATGGGGGTTTTTTGTTTTCTAATAAATGATTAATTTAAAAATTATTTTTCGTGGCTTCTTTTTAAATAAATATCTTGAAATTTCAAAATTGGTTGATTTTCTTATGGGTTCCATGAAAAATATTTTGTAATGAAAGTTTGTTTTAAAGGTATTTTTTTACAATAATCATTTTTAACATAATAAGGACATTAAATCAAATTAAAACTATAAAATGTTTGTCATATTACTTGAAATAATATGTAGTATTAAAAATAATTAATGATTTTTTTTAATGAAAAAGGGGTTTTCAAATGCCTGAATATCTTGTTTTTAGTAATATACACTCTTGTAATTTTCTCATCATGATTGGACTCTTGGTTGAGTGTTGTGAGATACAAATTGAACATGTTCATGTCTAGTGTTATTATGCATCTCTGTGAGAGTGGTAAGTGGAAAATAGTAGATGTCAAGTATCCTATTATGATCTTCTTGGAGATTTATTTTTCATTTGGAGGAGATTTATTCTTTTCAATTTTCTTCCCAGATTATTGAAGGATTTTTTTACTCAAAACCATTTTCCCCATTACCTATCTTAAGATCATTTTTAGGTAGATATAGAGCAAGTGGAGCCTTTTAATCTAGTGGATGGTAATATTATCTATGTTGATCTGTTTTATTATATTATGATACACATTGTTTGGGTTTACCTATATTATGTTATGGAGCTTTCTTTGATTATTTGTGTTTTTTTCATGTAATTATAGAATTATTATTTTTTATGGATGTGTTGACCAGTGCTTATAGAATGTAGTTTCCCTGTATTATTCTATAGGTTCAATTTTAGATTTTTATCATCCTTCTATCTAGGTGATGGCGTTTAAATAATGATCAAGGGATATGGGAATAATATTTTGTGTTTTATCTGGGTTAATGTGTTTATATGACACTAGTTTATGTTGTATTCCTCTTTTTGTTTTTTGGAATAATTATGTTCACTGCTAGGTGGTGTCCATTATTAAGACCCTAAATCTCTCTTTTTTATAGTTACAAGAGGTAAAATTACATTTCATTCCTTGTGAATAGTTTTGATCTTATAATTATTTATTACATGATTTTTTGTTTCAGTAAAATCTATATATGTTACAATATAAATTATTAGAATAAATGAAATTTCTTTGATATCTTACGATATACACAACCTCATCTTAAAACAAAATAGGGTACCCTATATAGATGTTATTATTCAAACATGACTATAATAAACTATATGATAATTTGGATTTTTGGAATTGTACTAAATAATTTATAAAAATATATTGTTTAAATATGATATTTATTTTCTTATTGATTATATTTAAATAAAGAGAAGAATTTTAGGAAAAAGATTTTTTTTTGAAAAACCTTGTTTTTCTAAAAATCAGTTTCATCATATTTCACACACCTATTTAAAAATATATTATTAACAATTTTATAAAATATATTTGAAAATGAACATCATTTTTTAAATTACCAAATAATTAATAACTTATGGTGAGTTTTGTTATTATTCTAAAATGTTTTGAGTTTTTTCAATTAATAGTATAAATTATTGATTTTTATTAAAAAAAATTCATTTCAATAATTTAGTAGTACATTTTTGTTAAAAAAATTAAATAATAATTATTTCCATTATATAATAATTATTAAAATTTGGTTTATTAGAATAAATTATATAATCAATATTGATATAATAACTTCTTATAATTTTGAATGTTTTTCTTTGGAAAGCTCATTTTTTTGACTCATCTATGGGATTAAATATCAACATAATTATAAAACATTCATGATTTTAATTTAGAAAAAAACTATTAAATATTTAGAATAATAATAATTTAAATTATATAATTTTTTTTATTTTTCACCACAATGAATAGAGAAAACGGTTGTATTTAATTGCACTGATTAATGTGAAAACGAGTTTACAGGGGGGTTTAATTATGAATATACTGGTTAAAAATGACATAAACTTTTCAAAAAAAAATTTGTTGGATTAATTTATAAATTATCACCACTACACTTCCATATATGACCCATTTTATAGAATTCTTTTTCAAAAATGTGGGCACACATTATTCATTTCTAAAATTCTATGTGTGTCATCTGCCCCACTTATAAAAGGAAACTCCATCCCTCCAATTATTTACACCTATAAACCACTTTTTATCAACCAATACCTTTCAATATGTCACCAAAAAATTATTATTCCCATTTTATTTCTACCTTTCTTCCCAAAATACAATCCCTATGGTCAATTATAGTATATCTATAAGAGGTTTCTCTATGATAAAGTTACTATATTATTGACAATATTTTATTTTCAATATTCATTCTCCACGTAGATTTAGGTATAAAAATAAAAAATAACATAACCCCAATATATCCAGTATACTGATTTTTTTTATTTCTTTTTCAGAATATTTATCTATCTCCTATTTTATTAAATGGTAATGAAATCATCCGTCATTTGTACTGTGGACTACACCATTGTGAACCGATGTAACTTGTTTTCTATAAACATGTTTCAAAAATTGTATATAATGATGGATTTAATATATATATATATATAATTTAAATTTTATTATTAATATTATTTATTTACAATATCTCATATAAATTCTTACATTTCATGCTTTTTAACATACGATAATATTGCTCATGTGTACGACAGACTACCACCTCGCGAAACGAGGCTATTATTTTTTCACATACACATTACATGTAAATTAATAAGTATAATTTTAATGAATATTATTTATATAAATGAAATTATATTGATTTAAAAAATTAATATATCAACCACTTACATACCCTTTAACTCATTATTGGAATGATATTGCCACTAGTGATTACATTTGACCTACCGTCTCCATGAAGTGACTCAATTCAATTTTTATATCCAACCTTCCAAATTGATTCTAAAAATATATATATTTATTATATATTTTATTAATTAAATTTATATCATTATGTATATAATAGATATATATCTAATACACAAGAACCAGAACATTCATGACAAAACACGTATGAGAAAACAAGGAAACTAACGTCTACAACAATGAAAAAATAAAATGCTTTTGACAAACATGTATTAAACTAAAATAAAAATATCATATATGATTTTATGAATAATAATTTGGTTCTTGTATAAATTAATAACATTATTAAAATTATTATACTCGAGGTTAATTCATTTTCAACTAAAAGGTATTTTGAGGTGATGAATTTCATCTCAGTTTCCATTTAACTGAGATATATTTGTTAATATTAATCTATTAACTTTTATATGTGGTATATGGTTTCTCATTGATGTATTTAACCTGAATACCTATTTATTAATTAATTATAATTTTTTATTTCACATTAATTCAATCATGGGGAAGAATTTAGAATTTACTAATTTGGTTAGAATCCATTTTTCAATCATTTATTTTTTTTCATAATTATTTAAATATTTTTGAAGGAATATTATAATGTATCCTTTATAATATAGATTATTTATAAAAAATTTTGTAATGGCCCGGGTTTTGGGGTCCATTACTTTGTGAAAATATGATGTTGGGTGTTCTGGGTAGCCTGGGAATCTCGAAACAGTAGTCCTACCGGTAGCCTTACCCTACCTGTAGCAGGCCTACCAGTAGCTTGATCTACCAGTGGCCACAGCCAACTGGTAGCTCTGCCTACCGGTACCTCGGTCTACTGGTAGCCGCAGCCTACCGGTAGCTCTGCCTACTCGTAGCTCGGTCTACCGGTAGCCACAGCCTACTGGTAGCTCTTTCTACCGGTAGCTCTGTATAACGGTAGCTCGGTCTACCGATAGCTCGGTCTACCGGTAGCCAGAGCCTACCGCTAGCCCCTCCTACCCCCACAGGTTTTTCTAGTAGCGCCTCCCTTTTTTGAAAAATGGGGTTTAAACGCTATTTAGACCCCTCTAATCTTGTTATAAAATACTAGTAATGCCCATAAATGTCGTTTAATTAAATATTTAATGATTTAACCTGGTGTGTGCATCTGTTTTAATTGCGGGGCCCCATTAATGATGTATGGGGTGTCTCAACCGTGTGTCCAACCCGCGACCCCGCTCTTTACACGGTTTTTCATTCTTATCTCAACCGTCCCCGACCTTATAATAAAAGGGTTATCCATAGGTTTCTTTTCTTGATAACCCTTTGCTGGAGTACCATTTGTTTAGACGATCAACTTTTCGTTCAGACGAGTCACAATCAATATCCCTGAAGTTCGATGCCCGAGCTTATCATTGATCGTTGATAATAGGTAGGGAATTTATCCTTTGTCTCTCCTTTTGTGTATCATGCTGGGTGGGCATACTCTTGTTTCTGTATAATTGGAAAAACCCGAACCTTAAGGAAGATAATGAATGAACTATAATGAAGGGGGAGGGTTGTGATCATTGATGCTGCTTTGATTTATGATATTCCAAAACTTTATGATTCCTGAATTTTGCAGGCGTACACCTTTTGAAAATCATGGTCGTTGGTAGTCTTTCTGTGTGAACTAAGAAACCTTGCCTCTGGTGATGTTTAATGGATTGTCTTGTGGTTGTGAACCCTTATTGTGAAATGTAAATTGGATAATTACATACATTCGTGCTAAACAAATTGAAAGCATCAGGATCAACTCCTTTCTGTGATAACCCTGGTTAACGTACAATGAATTTGAGAATCATGGAGTTTGTTAAATCTTATAAATCTGAAAATATCTGCATGGGCCTACTTGGTGGTGGTGGTTTGGTTGTTTTCCATCACGGGCCGTTTGCTGGGTGATGTGGGTGGGGATGGGATCCCCTGTTATTATACTCTCAGTGGTTGCAAATTGAGGATGGTATCCTCTGTTGTATCATGAATTGGGGTGGTATCCACTATTGTTGAGAATCCTTCTTGGCTCATGAATATTGGATATAGGGCTATATGTTGGGGTTTTCATTAGTTGTGGTGTCTTTACATGAGAACCGGGTGTGGGTGATATGGTTGATGCTTAAATGTTTGTTTCCCCTTGACTTGTGCTTATGATTTCTAGTTAACCAAATGTAGGTGCCAGAACGTAATCAATCATTATTATTGAACGTGTGAACTAGGATTGGAGAAATGGGTATTGGTTTGGTGTGGGTTGTGACTTGGACATATTGTTGTTTGCATTCTTTAGGCAGGCTGATGAAAAACCTAAACATTGGGTGATTGCTTGTTACCTATACGTATACTTATAGTTTTTTGTTTCTAATTCGCGCCCCACCCAATTTGAGAACTTAGTGTCGAACTCCCCCATTTCATTGGGGAGGGTGTTTTCCCAACACTACTATTAGTGTCTGGTTATTAGCTCTTTTTCTACTCCCTTTCCCGGATAGCCCAATTACCATCGGGCAGGCTGTGATCACCTGAAGTCCATTATTAGCCCAAGAACCTTCAGGTGGGGTAGTGTGGTGGTTGTCCCAGGTATGTGCGGGCAGGTGGTTTCCCAAGTGTCTTCGGGATGAGGCCTAGGTGTCTTCAGGCATGGAAATGGATCTTCTACCCCTTGTTTCTTCAGGCGTGGCAGTGGTTATTCTGGCATAGGTGTTTGCAGGCATGGTTACGTGTGACAGTTGTGGCCCAGGTGTGTGCGGGCGGGGTATGGAAGTGGGACTGAGTGACGTTGTGGCCCATGTGTGTGCGGGCGGGGTGTGGTAGTGGGACTACGGTGAGAATAGCGGTATTGGTTCGATGTGTAGGATGTCTTCAATAACCAGTGGGAAAGTGGTGCGGCATACCAAAACATCGATGTGCTCTTATTACTATACAATACAATAATTTCCTTATTTGGGTAGTGTTCCTTGGTGAGGATTGGGTGGATAGTTTACCTTGTTAGGTGTTTGGTTTACTCTTTTTTTTCCATGGGACATTAGTATGTTCCCCAACATGAGCACGTGATTCTTTTTTTTCCTTACTGAGTATACTTGTATGCTCACCCTACGTATACAAAACTGCTTTCATGTTTCTAGGGGGACTTTGGGGATCGCGTGGGACCATACTAGCTCAGACCTTTGGGGCAGTTGCAATTGCTATTTTTTGTTCTTTGGTACTTTACCCTTGTATTCACTTTGTACTTTGTGGATTTTTACTCATCTAAAATTAATTGGGAATGGTTCTTGGCTTTACTTTTATTTTCCTCTTTTGGTGATGTTGGGATTTACGACCTTATCTCTCAATCCTATTAAAAGAAAAAAGGGTAATGCCTTCTATTTAGGTTGTGATCCTAAACCATTGGTTCTAGTTTCTACTCTAGGACCCATTGAAGGCGGGTCTTGGTGGTCATTATCTCTCCTTCAACATAAAGAAGGAAGGGCCTAGCAATCTGCTGACCCTTCCCTCCTTTTGGTGATGGCAGGTCACCAGAGAATGGTATTAGAGCATAATGGTTGATAGATAGGATGGAGTATGGAGTTAGGAATAGTGAGGATTGCATGAGATGGTTGGGAAAATGTGTTTGGTGACCTTGGTGTGTGAATTAGGCTAGGGAAGACCGGTTAAGACATGGGATTTTAGGGCCCCCTGTGATCCGAGGAAAGGAATTTGGACCTATAGAATGACCATGTAAGGTCATGCTAATTGCATGGTAGAGAGACCCTAGGAAATGTACATGCATCATAATGACTTGTGTTCTCGTGTATCTAGGGTGTTTGGGGGAATTTGAAATAAATAATAAGTTTATGAAATTTTAAGAACAATATCCTACACTACTTGGACTTATGCATTCCTTGTTTGCCTTGAAGCTATGGCTCTCAGAAGGCGACCACGTGTGGTACGAGCGATCGAGGCCCAGGATACTACTTTGGCCAACCGGGAGAGAGCTGATCGAGAGGAGGAGGATGACCAGTGGAAGAATACACTTCGGGCCTTCCAGCGACACACCCTCGAGAAATATGAATATAGCACCTCTGACAAGAAGACGGAAGGCTGTTTAGAAGAGCTGGTGATAGCCTTCAGCTTGATTCGGGCTCCGGCAGAGTACTAGGTTCCTCTAGCCGTCAACCAGATGCCGGGAGCGGCGCATCAGTGGTGGACGCTTTACCTGGGGGAGAGGAGAGAGGCTGAGGTGGCATGGGCTGATTTCGAGACGGAGTTCCATGCGAAATTCCTCTCTTCTATGATAAAGGAAGAAAAGAGGTAGGAGATACTCTCCCTCTAGCAGGGGAGTATGTTAGTAAGGGAGATAGGTATCAAGTTCAAGGATCTCCTCCGCTTTTCTCGTGACCTATTTCCCGACGAGGAGTCTCAGGAAAGAAGTTTAGAGGAGGCGCTCCAACCCTCCCTCTAGTATGCTGTTACCCCCTTTACCCTACCAACATACTTGGAGGTCCAGAAGGACGAAGTGTTGGAGAGAATGCACTTTCTAGGAGGTGTGACACGAGAGGGGATCTAGCTGGGATCATCAAAGGGGAAGGCCGTCAGCACCAATCCTCCAGCATTAGGACCCTTCATGTTCTGGCCAGTGGGGAGTAGGCCACAACAGTTTCAGTTCTGGTCCACTGGTCCTCGCCCTTTTCCTTCGGGCCCAGGATCGTGGTGCTTCGTCTGTGGGAGATATGGACATATTCGGAGTCAGGTCTCGGACCGGGTACAGTACGATGGCCATGGACATCCCCAGCACCCGCCCCAGAAGTTGCTCCAAGCTTGTGCTTTCCTGCAGCAGCAGCAGGGATAACAAGCTACCACTCCTCCAAGGGCAGACGTTGCAGGAGGAGGACGACCTCAGGGTTCTCCTCAGTGACCTTGACTAGGGAATGGTTGGGGAGGTGACTGATAGCCGAGGGACAGAGGAGCTTGGTGGGGATAGTTACACGTCGCAGAGGCAGCAGTTCCAGCAGGGCCGGAGGTCGTTCGAGGTAGATCAATTATTTAGCACTCTTTCTTATGCCTTGTTCGATAGCAGAGCTTCGGAATCCTTCATCGCACCTAGTTTAGCACGTGATTTGGGTCTAGAAAATGAGAGAATTCCAGTTCCCATGGTACTGAGAACAACAGTCAGAGGTCAGACCGACTTGTTACATGTTTTTCGGGGATGCAGACTAATGATAGAGCCACATCAATCAATGAGGGATCATATTCGGCTATAGATACAATCATACAATGTTATACTAGGCATTGACTGTAGGTTCTCCATGTGTGACGTCATCGACTGTTTCTGAGGAAGGGTTATGATCTCGGACTTGGGAAACCGGCATGTTACTTACACTGGCAAGTGGAGCAATCAGAAGGGTAGCAGGTGAGAGGAACCCCTCCTATTATTGTTAGTCGAACTCTCAGTGGAGCCAGAAGATGCTGAGATGGTGGAGGTTCCAGAGATCGTCTGTGAGTTTATGGACGTCTTCCCTGAGGAGGTGACGACTCTACCCCCTTGACGTGATATCGAGTTCAGGATATACCTACAGCCCGATGCATGACTGATTTCAATGGCTCCTTACCGGATGGCACCTACAGAGCTACGGGAGTTTCCGATTCAGATTGAAGATTTTATGAAGAGGGGTTATGTTTGACCGAGTGCATCTCTGTGGGGTGCTCTAGTCATGTTCTCAAAGAAGGAAGAAGGTGGTGTCAGGTTGTGCATAGACTACAGGAGGCTGAATCAGGTAACAATCAGGAATCGCTACCCTCTTCCGTGGATATACAATCTTTTCGACCGGCTGAAAGGGTCAGGGTGGTTCTCGAAGATCGACCTGCTGTCTGGGTATCACCAGTTGAGAGTAAAATAGGGCGACATCCTGAAGACTGTGTTCAGGTGTAGATATGGACACTTAGACTTCCTATTAATGCATTTCGGTGTTACGAACACCCCGGCTGTGTTCTTGGGTCTTATGAACACCATCATCTGGGAGTACCTGCATTGGTTCATAGTCATATTCATCGACGACATCCTGATCTATTCAAGATCAGAGGAGGATCATGCAGAGCACCTGAGGATGGTTTTGGAGGTCCTCCGACATCCCCCGCTCGATGGTAAGTTGTCAAAATGCAAGTTCTGGATGCGAGAAGTGCACTTCATTGGGCACGTAGTGTCCGAACAATGGGTAGATGTGGACCGATCAATGTTTGAGGGAGTTGTTTTTTGGTAAGAACCCAAGAATGTGGTAGAGGTTCAATGTTTCATCGTGCTGGCAGGTTACTATCCGAGGTTCGTACCAAACTTCTCCCATGTATTAGCCCCTTTGACAGCAGTGACCAAGAAGGATCCGGTTTTCGTGTGGAGTGAGCAGTGCGAGGTAGCCTTCAGATATCTACAGGAGAACATGGTTAGTGCCCCAGTGCTGAGGCTACCAGAAGAAGGGGCGGCGTATGAGGCGTTCTGTGATGCTTTAGGGAAAGGCCTCAGATGTGTGTTAATGCAGCAGAAAGGAGTGATCTCTTATGGGTCTTGGTAGCTACACCCTAATGAGCATAATTATGCCACCCACGACCTAGATCTTTCTGCGGTAGTTTTTGTGCTAATGTTATGGCGGCATTACCTCATCATGGAACACATTGTGGTCTTCATAGATAAAAAAATTTGAGGTATATCTTCTCCCTGTGGGACATAAACATGTGGTAGTGGAGGTGGATGGTGTTCCTCTAGTATTGCGACTTCGACTGTAACACCCCAATCTTCCACGGTTCGTTTCCCTTTGAATAATGCAATGTCGTGCATTGTATGCAACTTCGAGATTCTAACATACCACAACCAATCAAACTAGCCGTTATGAATAGTAATATCTACTTTTTGAAATTATTAAAATTATATCTCTAAAAATGGACTTAATTTTTGGATTCAGAATATCAAAATTACCCTAGGGTGAAATTTTTGTACTTTTCGGATAACTTTCATATTTTGATGAATAGTGAAAATTACTAAATTTTAATTAAGAACAATATTTTTAATCGAAATAATTAATATTGATAAATTATGAATTTGAGTGGTTTTTAAGTATATTTATAATATATTTTTACCATTTAATTCAATGTTTGTCATTGGACATAATTTCACAATTAAACCAGACATAAACAAGTTTCAATCTTTTGATAGTTATTATCTCTTAAAAACCAGCTTTTTGTTTTAACGGCGGGAATTAATTATAAACTAATTTCTTCCACTTCTGTGTTTTGAATTTGAAAAAATGGGTTCTATATTTTGAATCAGTATGTTCAAATTGTGTAAATAGATAACTTTTTTTTTAGAAATATTGAATAATTACTTCGGTAAATATTTTATTTACCGTGGTTAATGGGTAAATTCGGTAAATAATGGTTAAAAAATAATATTATAATAATACTAAATTACCTTAAAACGTGTCTTAACCCTATTTGTTGATACAAGGCAAACCATGGGAATCTTTGGGTCGAATTTTGGGACCCCATGGATCCACTTGTAAGTGATAGAGACACTTTATTTTAATTAAGTTAAAATGAATACAAAAATGACACAAGCATATATCTTTTTGAAAAACAATTGTTACATAGGGTTATATAAGTTTTATTTTAGGATATAAATATTCATTAGAAAGCTAAAACTATTTCCTACAGAATTATATTTTATTTATAATTTTTATACATTAAATAATTAAATTTATAAATGACACAATGATGATTCATTAATTACAGTAATTGTTAAAAATTAAAATAATTGATATTATAAATACACAAATAAAAATAATTTCAGACTTTTTATGAATTAAACTAATTTTATAGGTTAATATGAAATGTTAGGATTTATTTAATTAACTTTTTTTGAAGTAATAATTCTGTTATGATTTTTACAAAAATCAATTATTGAATTGTGTCAAAATTGACATAAAAGCATTTTTAAAACAAATATTATATTATTAATTGATATTAAATTCCTAAAAAACTAATTATTGGCCATGAGACTTATATCATGATAGTTGTATCCTTAATGGACCACTTGGGGGTCTCTTGGATGTATATAGTATGTTTATTAACTATATAATATAAAAATACAAAGTGACATGGTAAATGTCAAACTAATTAACTAAGAATTAAAACTAAAATATAAGGCTAATATAATGCCCCAAACCAGTATAAATTCTATTGGTTGAATGGATTTAGACCTATACCCACATTAAACATTATATAATCAACATTGGATCCATTATAAAATGAATTTGAATTTATTATAAATTAATATTTCTAGCTTTTCCAAAGGTGCCCCTCACCCCTCTTATAAAAGGGATCTCCTCCTTCTCATTTATTCACACCTTCAAAGCCTTTTGGTTCGCCCAAACCCTGCACAAATACTCTCTAAACTTATCTCACTAAAACCTAGAGTCCTTAGTTTGATACGAAAGACAACCTACGGAGCACTTTTGATCAAATCAAAAGGAAGAACCCGAAGAAGAGGCAATGTTTTCACCACCCCTTTTCAAGTTCCTTTCTTATTCCACTTCTTCTTTCTTTGTTATTACCATTATAAAATAATAAATCCAGTATCTTATATATACTGTGATGTTATTATAAATATGGCACAACCATATTCAGTATTCTATCCACCTTTTGACTAACATGTCACCATACATGCGTACGTACGGCTTACCGTCTCCCCGCCGTGGTGTAATTGTTATTCAATATATTATTATTTAGATGGGTATAATAATGATGTATAATTCATGTAAATAATAAATATAACATGATAATGATTCTGTATATATAATATACCATCCATGTATATATTATTTTAATATCAAAAAAATGAAATTGTCGCTCGGGCGTACGTACAGACTACTGTCTCCACGAACGCGATGAGATTCACTCTCCATCATATCCATTCAAGAATAATTATCATTTGATGATTTAAAAATAATGTTTACCAACTTGATATAATTCTGTATATGAATAAGATACAACCTATCCATGGAAAACATGTCTTACGTAACAAATCATATAAAAGAAAACGTGCAAGTTAACACCCGAAACGACGATAATTCTAAGATATTATTAACAAAGCAATGTTAAAAGATCATATATGATATCATATAAATGTATATGACTAATTAATAATTTAATAACAATTATTTCAACATTATAAAGGAGTTTAACCGACCCCCAACCAATGAAAAGTACAAGGTAAGGGGTTTCTTATCTCACTCTTAGTTTCGTGAGAATTCCATTGTTCACCACTTATTTATTGCATGTGGTGTATGGGTACTGCCCATGATTGTATTAATTGTGTAATATAAATTAATGTATGGGTATTTACATCATCATTGTATGATCTTTCTTTCATGGGTGTTTGTTTCATAAGTTACCAAATCGATAAGGGAATTTGAAATTTCAATTCCCAATCATTCGGGTTTACGCATACTTCATTGGTTATTTTACTCCAATATTATGTGTAGAATATTGATTCATTTGATTATGTCATAAATTCCACTACCCTATATGTGGATATACTTTTGATACACATAATCACTCCATTGATAAATTATAAGGTCATCGGTATGAACTTGATAAGAGTAATTTTTACTCAATCTCGATTTGTTGAGATAAACATCCAATTCATTGGTGTTGTTTTTACAAGAATATATATGAATATACTTTGATTGTTTTACACTGAATATCCAATCATATTTATTGTATTTATATTTGTCACACATAACTATGTCGTTGATTTATCCTTAATCTAAGGATACGACCTTTTTGAGAGATTTCATCTCAATTTACATTCCATTGAGACTTATTTGTTGTTATACACCAAATCCCTTTTATGTGGTGTATATAATGTACTTTGACAAAGAATATCATGAATTACATTATTCTCATGATATTAAATTTTTTTTATTAACTCAATTATTTGTATTCAAGTGTCTCTCTTTTGGTTAGAAACTCTAACTAAAATACCATTTTTAAATGTTTTAAAGACTTATTATTCTAAATCTTGCTCATTAATGTCCATGTTTTAAAAATTGTTTTAAGGATTTATTTATATGGACATTACAGTTTTAAAATTAAAACTCCTTTTAAGAGTTTCAAAGTGGTATGGGACACTTTGATTCAAAAATCTAATTTTAAATGGCTTCTTGACAAATAGTGTGAGTTTTAAATGATTTCAAGAAAAAGGGGGATATTTCTCTCAAATAGTTTTGAAGATTATTTTCATCTATGTCAATATCCCTCATTATTCTTGATTGAGGTTAATATGATACAATACAATATTCTGTATTGTATCTAATGAGTTATGTTTGACTGTGGATGCCCTATTTTTATAACATTCATGGTTTGTGGTTAAAGTATTGACATTTCGTATGCTAGTTTTAATACGAATGTTTATGTTGTGTTTAAACCTGTTCATATGAGTAATGCATTGGACTTAATAAGTGATGGGTGGATATCACTATAGCTCCTCGATGCATTGGTAGGTCTCATGAGACAAACTAATGTCTTGGCACAAGGCCTTCACGGAATCTTATTTGTAGTCTTTGCACGAGGCCTTGGATATGTTTTTATGATAGTCTAGAATTATGTATCCCATCATTATGAAAGTGGTTATTGATATTGCATGTGATTATTCGACTAGTATAATATCCATGTAATTAATTAAATGTCATAATTTCATTTTATCTTTGCCATTTTATGTTGAAGTTCAAGTTTAAAATGCTTCTGTTTTAGTTATAAATTGCCTTAAGTGTTTATGCTTATCAAGGAAATCTTCTGCTATATTATTTTCCTTACTGAGCATCTAAGCTCACCCCTTTCAATGTTTTATTTTTCCCAGGATTGTGAAGAAGTAAATTTTGAAAAACTTGTAGGGATAGTATGAGTGTGGACTATGGAGACTATTTTGTTGTTGTTTTCAGTTTATGAAGTAATGTAAACTTTATTAATGTATCTAGTTATTCCATGGTTACTAAACTAATCAGTCTTTCGAGATGTGATCTTTCTTGTTATGATGACAATGTTATGTAATAATGCACAAACTCTAGTAACTGGGTTCAGGGCGTTACAGTTGGTATCAGAGGAAGTTTAGTACAAATCTTGGGAGCTAGATTTAGATAGACTCTGATTAGAGCACGTAGACCTAAGATGAACTTTGAGGATTAGTATAGAAGAAATTCCTAGAATTTTGGTATTGTATTGATTTTGTGATTTTTCCAAAAAGTACATCCCTGTCTGGATATGAGCAGGTAGAGGTGGCTCTGGAACAGATGTACCTAGGGGTAAAACCCGAAAACACCACTTTGAGCTAGACTTGAACGGGAACTAGTGCACGACAATGGGCCTTGCTGCACTCTTGGTTACGACACTCCCGGGGGATATGCTTAAGATAATTTTCATTTTCTTTACTAACCGATTTGAAGTATTAAATATATAAGATCAGATTAAATGACCTTGGTTAATCCTAATGTGTTTCAAATTGAGAATATGATGACTTTTTAATCTCTAAATGAATTTGTGACTACTGTTACTCACACAATGATTTCTAGTTTTAGTCAATGGCTCGATTCCAAGGAAGTATTAGTGACTTTGGGAATGATGTACAAGGTGGGAACGGTGGTGGAAATGAGCAACAAAATGAAATTCTGATAGTCGTAAAAGATATCGTCTTTATGCCAAATCAATTTTCCAAAAATATGATCAAAAACTTATATATTAACCAATTACCGAACTCAAAAAAGAAGTGAAATGTGATGAATGATAAGAGCTCTAGCAGTGGAGACCATGGAGAAAGGAATCCACAATTTCCATCATGCAGGAAATAAGGAAGGAGACACCCAGGAAAGTGTCTCAGTGGGACAAATAAATGCTTTTCGTGTGGGAAGGAAGGATATAAAGTGATGAATTGCTGAAGAAAAATGAAGAGTACTATGGAAGAAGATAAAAATGGTCCCAAGAGTCCATTTACAGTCATTTATCATAAATGTAGAGGACCTGGCCATTACTCGAGTGAATGCCCTATTCTATAGGATATTTTCTTGGTCAAAGAAGAAGATATGTAGAAATAAATGGTTGGAGAAATGTTATAAATGTATTAGCGCTCCATGTTGATGGATTTACATTGGAATAATTTTCTCACGTATTTGTAACCATGCAGTTTGCCATGTGAGAATGATATTTGAGGAAGAATTATCTCTTCTCTTGTGGATATAGGTATAAATAACCATTTGGGTTTATATTATCATTGGGGTTTGAGAGAATTATAAGTTATTATAATTTGGGATCAAAATGCAAGGTGTGATATAACATTTGTGGTTAAAGTATGTTATGGTATTTTGAGGAATTTATCTCATTTTGGTAATATTATAAAATATAATTTTTGAAAAAGGACAACAGGTAGACCGTGTGACAACCCGTCACGTCGGACAAAGCTGTGGGAATTGAACCCACAACCAAACTGCGATTGAGATTTATCGCATACCACCGGACTACGTGAAGCCCCTGGATAGTGTGAATAATTATTTTTAGTTAAATGATTTTATTGATCAATAATAAGTTGATTTGGGTTCTTATGTCTTAATAAATGAATACCCTTGGTATAGGAAAATGATTTGGTGATTAAGTGATAGATGTTATTTTGGAAGTTGTTCGCTTTGTTGTAAACACTATATGCCCAAGGAAAATAGAATAGAATGGGATTTAATTTGAGGAGTAATGGTGGATTTTTATCTATGTTTTTATTATGGTTTTATAGTGATTTGGGTTGTTTATGGAAATGATTAGGTTAATTACTTTTAAGTATGTGACTTTAAGAGTAATTAATGTCATTTGGAGAAACAATTTTACTTGGAAGACTACATTCTTAATAAGTTTTGGTTTTCAATATTAGTTTTGATAATATTGAAGTATTTTAAGGACAATTGATTATTGAATGGTATTTATTTAACTTTGGGGTATTGATGGTTTAATTTTGGAAATTAAGATTAGTGTTTATTTCTCTCATGGAATATCCTTTTGGGGGATCATAAGATATTGTCCTAACAATTTTGGTTTTGATTAATCTCTAAAGACATTGTAAATATATAGTTCATTCTGTATGGATCATGTGATTCTATAGAAGTTTATTCTAGCTCTTCCAGTGTGACCAAGTCTTCTTGAATACTCATCGTTTAGAAAAATTGAGTTAGTGGTGGAAATTTATTAAATAATGAAAATCTACTTAAAATGTAAGTATGTATCTTTATATTTTTAGTAAATATCATAAATTAATTCCTCATCCTTATGTAATGTAACTTAAAACAAAAAAATGATGTCTGTTTACTTTCCTACTAGGTGACTAATGGCCGTTTGTCCCAACACAAGTTTGTGGTTTTCTTATTGTTAACTTTATCCTAGTCATGATTTCTATCCCTCTCCATCAGAACTTGACACATAGTTTATCATCCATATCCATGTTTTCCTACATGGAATCCGAGTATGGGTTATCTTGGTTGACCTTTATACCTCTCATTCTTTCATTTAAAGTATAGTTTTATTGACTCTTTTTTCGATTTGGGAATTTCCATTATATTCCCAAGCACAATTTTAAAAATTGCGAGGACGCAATTTATTGAAGTAGGGGAGAATGTAACACCCCAATATTCCATGGTACCTTTCCCTTTGAATAATGTAGTGGCATGCATTGTACGCAACTTTGAGATTCTAACACACCACAACCAATCAAACTAGCCGTTATGAATAGTAATACCTACTTTTTGAAATTTTATAAATTATATATCTCAAAATGGACTTCATTTTTGGATTCATAATATCGAAATTATCCTAGGGTGAAATTTTGGTACTTTTCGGATAACTTTCATATTTTGATGAATAGTGAAAATTACTAAATTTTAATTAAAAACAACTTTTTCAATCGAAATAATTAATAATGATAAATTATGAATTTGAGTGGTTTTAAAGTATATTTAGAATATTGTTTTACCATTTAATTCAATTTTTGTCATTGGACATAATTTTACAATTAAACCTGACATAAACAAGTGACAATCTTTTGATAGTTATTATCTCTTAAAAACACGCTTTTTGTTTAAACAGCGGGAATTAATTTAAAACTAATTTCTTCCACTTTTGTGTTTTGAATTTGGAAAAATGTATTCTATATTTGGAATCAGTATGTTCAAATTGTGTAAATAGAAAACTTTTATTTTTAGACATTTTGAATAATTACTTTGGTAAATATTTTATTTACCGTGGTTAAAGGGTAAATCCGGTAAATCAGGGTTAAAAAATAATATTATAATAATACTAAATTCCCTTAAAACGTGTCTTAACTCTATTGGTGGATACATGTCTGACCATGGGCATATTGGGTCGATTTTGGGACCCCATGGATCCACTTGTAAGTGATAGGGACACTTTATTTTAATTAAGTTAAAATGAATACAAAAATGACACAAGCATATATCTTTTAGCAAAACAATTGTTACATAGGGTTATATATGTTGGCTTTTAGACTATAAATATTCCATAGAAAGATAAAACGATTTTTTACATAATTATATTTTATTTATAATTTTTAGAAATTAAATAATTTAATTTATTTATGACACAATGATGATGCAGTAACTACCGTAATAGTGAAAAATTAAAATAATTGATATTATAAATACACAAATAAATATAATTTCAGACTTTTTATGAATTACACTAATTTTCTAGGTCAATATTAAATGTTAGGATTGATTTATGTAAAGACCCGTAAATTTCAAGAAAATTGTTTTCTAAATTTTCTTTGAAATTTTACAATAATGCAGTTTCTGACGACACCTGATTCCGAGGACCGGACGAGCGGGTTTTTCTAACTTTTGAACCGGTGCTCGGAATCAAATTTTGAGGGCACCGATGGAATCACAACACCAATATTTGCTTAGAAACGCCTCTTCCGGAGTTGCGTTTGCTCAGTTTTGGTTTTTAATTTTTGGGTTATAAGTTATGAAATAAAATAAAGTTGTGCGACAATTTTATTTTTATTTCACTTAAAGCCACTTAAAGACCACTTTAAGCTGCTTAAGCTCAGTTGAAACAGATAAGATGCAATCCAAAATATCCTATCCATTTTATAGGATATTTGTGGGGTGGGGCCCACACAAGCCCCACCGTTTCTTTCCGCTAAGTAACGCTCTCGCGAAAACCCCTATTAAATAAAAGTCAACTGGGGCGTTTTCTTAAACAATTAAATGATCCTATTAAATGGGTAGTTTATTCATTGAAAATAATTCTATGAATTAATTTCGTTCGTTTCTTAACACATTTTCGTTTTGTTGGCATGTTAATAAAATAAGGCCAACACACCTTCCTTTTAAAATGTTGTGTTAAAACCTTGAAAAATCTCTAGGGATCTTCCTCCTTCTTCACGAAGAACGCGAAGAACACAAAGAATGCAAAGAACGCGAAGAACGTCGTCAACCGACGAAGAACGCCAAAGCCGTGGAGATCAGCGATGCGCGCCGTGTACCGCGATGCCGATGATTCTTCCTCCGCGACGCTTCTTCCATGATGATCCAACCCTGCGACAACCTTCGATCGGCAACGAAAAAGTAGGGGATTGCAGTCCTTTAATTTCCTTTGTGGATTATAAGTAAATATAGATTTAATTATTAAAATTAATTCTGTTGTTTCTTGGTCCTCAGAGTTCGTCGACGCAACACCGGATACCGCGACGACGCGACGGTCCCCTCCTTCTGCGACGATCAATTTCACGAAGAATGCACGTGCGATGACTTGAAGAGGTAGGGGTTTTATTGGGAATGATTTTACTCCGTGGATGTTTTTGTTCAAAACAAAGAACCCGGTTTCATAAGAACTATTATAAGTTATTAAAATTGTTAATTGATATGTTTTCTATGAATTAATTATCTTCCCGTTCGTATCATCTAACATGGAGGGAGCGGGCCAAACTAACATGGCCCGACAACCCTCCGTAGTTCTTCGTTGATTTGCGAATTTGGCGGGTGATGATGAAACGTGCCGCAGAGAAAATTTGATGTTTTCGCAGCGAAGAACGGAACCCGGGAGGAGCAGTGGCGCAGACGGGAAGGAAATCGGACCACCGGAGAAACTCCGGTGGCCGGCGGAAGCCACCAGCGGCCGGAGGCAGCGGCGCCAGCGGACCTGCGGCCGCACGGGTCCATCACACACGGGACGCAGCTATTCCGCGTCCGTTGACCAGGGCGACCCCCCGCGGGGGCCGCGGTGTTGTCACGCGGGGGCATGCGTGCCCCCCGCGTTGCTCGACCGCTCGGCCGAGCCAAGCCGGACCGGCCGGCTGAGCTGAGCCGCACCCTGGCCTGGCCGGACCGGGTCCAGCCGGGTCGTACCGAGTCGGGTCGACCCGGTTCGGCTGACCGGGGGGGGGGGGGGGGGGTCGGGCCGGGTCGGTCCGGGCCCAGACCCCCCGTTTCCTGACCTTTTCGATATTTTGCTCGTAACTCGAGCTACGGGTCTCCGATCGATGCGCCGTCAGCGGAAACGCGATCCATGGATTGAGACGGTCATTTCGTTATATCACACTCATGGTTTCAGAATACATTGGGTACGGCCAGTTGGTTCGTACACGAAACCAACCGGGCCCTAGGAGCGGAAACACTCATATTTTGAGCTCCAGACGTCCGATTGACATGACGTTGACTTTGGTGGATTCCTCTAAGTGAGACGGATCTTTTGGTGTACTCTGCCCGAGGTTTGGATGTAGGTGGAGTACGGTCGGGTTGGATTTTCCTTAAAAACCAACCGAGCCCCTAGGACGAAAAAGCCAACAACTCTCAGACCGGGCATCCGATTGATGTACCGTCTACGACGTTGAGTTCCTGTTGACGATACGTAACATTTGGATACATCAACTATGGACTTTGTGTCAGTTGATGTATCAGCCTCTCGGCTCATGGATCAGACTCTCCCGTACGAGTTTGCTGTGTGTGGGAACCCTAGTGTTGGTTGCGACTTCGACGACAACGACTGTGCAGAGATCCTCAGTGGACTGCGATGACTACTGCACTCAGTGATCCTACGTGGATCAGTGCTACAGATCCTGTGTGGATCCGATCCTATGTGGGTCAGCGCTCCGCGGTTCTGTGTGAGCCAGCGCCTACAGGTCCTGGGTGGGCCCGATCTTGTGTGGGTCTTTGCGGGGGTTAGTTACCTATTGATCCTGTGTGGGTCCAATCCTGTGTGGGTCATTTCCGGGGATACTAACTATCGATCCTTTGTGGGTCCAACAACTTAGATGGATCAGTGATCATATTTATCATCATCTGAAGAAGTATACCTGTGTGAGCTGAATCCTGTGTTACTCTCCTTTGTTGATTGTGTTGAACTATCCTGTGTGGATTTACTGTTTACTTTCATTTGTGGATTGTGTTGAGCTATCCTATGTGGATTACTTTTTCTCTCCTTCATGGATTGTGTTGTGCTATCCTGTGTGAGTATATGTTTTTCTTTTTCTGTGTGGACTGGGTTGTGCTTGGGCTCATATGTTGGAGCCGAATGGGAATTGATGACTTAGGTATATGTATGGGCATATACCTAAGCAGTGCCGGTTGTTACTTCGTGATTGTATCTTTCCTTTGTGGCTTATCCTTAGTTGATTTTGAGAGACCTTCGGAGGTCTCGCGGTCCCTACTGAGTAGCTTATACTCACCCCTACACGGGATATGCCCACACTTCGTTGTGTTGGTTGCAGACGACGGACAACGCTGATCGTGGTGGAGGCTTGCGGAGCAGGACGGTACCTGGAGGTGGACCACTGGGCGGGACGTACTCGGAGCGAACGGCTGGACCGAGGAGCTGTGGAGGCTATCTGTGCTCACCCTTCAGGTGGGACTTCCATAGGACGGCTCGACGCTGCGGATTTTCTTTTCAGTTGCGGTTTTTCCCCTTTCAGCTGAACTTTATAGTTGGTCATGTATTTTCAGTCCCTTTTTCTTTCAGCACAGCTTCTTACAGTTATTACATAGTTTTTTCTCTTTCAACTTGCTTACTCTAAGGTGGATGTTTACTTTACAAAGACAATGCCTTCCCTGTTTATCGGGATTTAAGCCTTGGTGCTAGTCACCAGCCCCTGGCCTATGGAAGGCGGTCTTGGGGTAGTCACGGCACGGGCCCCGAGGAAGGGTCCTGACAAATTGGTATCAGAGGAGTCGGTTCTACCACAAACTCTGTTCTTCTTTCTATGTGAAGCAGTAGTTTTTAGTGTATTGGGTGTGGTTATCAGTCCAGGGAGTCCAGTGTTGGTGCGGCGGCCGACGTATCCGTACACCAGGACCCTGACTTCTGATTTCTGACTTAATGCACGAAAACATTGATTGCATGTGTGCCTCATGTTTTCTTTGTGATTACTTACTGTCAGCTCACCAAGTATACTGTTCTGACCATGGAACACTTGTTTCCTTTTCAGGATGGCCCCACGACGATAGCCATCTAGGGTTCTGAGAGTAGTGCGTGACGACAGCGCGCCGAGCGACGAGGCCTCGGTACAGGGCCCCTTGACAGCTAACGCACCGGCGACACCTCTACCCGCCGAGCCACCAATCCTTCCAGCACCAGCTTTTGACGATGCGCGTTTCCTTGGAGCTCTGGATGAGTTCCAGCGCCAGCGACCACCCTGGTTCCATGGGGAGATGGACCCCCAGGCAGCCGAGGACTGGCTGGAGGCAGTCGTATGAGTTTTCAGGCTAGTGAGGACACCATCAGACCTCATGGTGATCCTCGCTGCGAGCCTACTGCATGCAGCAGCGGGCCGATGGTGGAGCATGATGCTCCAGGTGCATGATGAGGCATCTATTCTCCGGACAGACTTTGAGAGCCTCTTCTACTCAGAGTTCGTCCCGGACACCCTCCGTGCAGTGCGCATCCATGAGCTTTTTCAGCTGTGGCATGACAGCTTGACGATCGCCCAGTACACGGCGAGGTTTACCTATCCTTCTCGCTACTTAATAGATATGGTACATGACCCCTTCTTCCAGGCCCGGACCATTGAGCAAGGTTTGAGACACGAGATCAGGGCATCACTGATCTCCCTCAGCATTCCGACTCAGGCAGGAGTGCTGGAGTGAGCCCTTCTGATCGAGAGCTTTCTTGCTGAGTCCACAGTGAGACCTACCATGGGGCGGCACATAGCAGATTCTTCAGAAGTAGGTAGCCGACGGGTGACTCATGGGTCTAGGCAGACCAGACCTTCCGACATATGACCTCAGGACACTAGCTCAGTAGTGCGGGGCACACAGCACAGAGCCAGTCTTTTGAGAGGCAGGCAGTGCTACGCATGCGGCGGGCAGGGCCACATGGCTCGTGACTGCCCGACCCGCCATGCCGAGGAGCAGCAGACAGTGGAGGGGCCACCCAGGATGAGGTAGAGGGTTGACTGTGGCGGTCCGTAGGGAGGAGGCAGACGAGGCAGAGGAGCTGGCCGAGCAGCGGGTGGTGGGCGACGCTTTGAGGCTCTACCCCCACCACCACCAGGAGGGCCATCCCGACCACCGGGAGCTGGCAGGCAGAGACAGGCACAACTCCAGGCAGCGGGGGCCTACGACCACGGCAAGCTCGAGATGATTCGAGGTACTATCTATGTCTATTCCACCCTTGCTGCAGTTCTTATAGACACAGGAGTGAGTAACTCTTTCATAGCCACTACCCTTGTTCGGAGCTCGGAGATTCCGACAGAGTCGTTGGCTCGATCCTTATGGCTAGATACCCCTACAAAAGAAGACTCGACGATTACGCACTGGTGTCGGTAGTGTGAGCTTACTCTAGGAGGCGTGATCTATAGCTGGGATCTTCTTGTAGCGGCGTTGACGCCTTACGGCGTCATCTTGGGGATGGATTGGTTATCTACAGCCCATGCTCCGATTGATTGTATTAGCTGCAATGTGTGATGTGTACGCACCGACGGGAGATGGTTCACCTTCACCAGTGAGAAGGGAGCCTTTGTAGCACAGGATGGACTTCCGCAGAGGAGAGGACAACCCATCACTCATCAGTTGGCTAGCCTCATCCTAGGAGCAGTTGATGTACGAAGTCCTAGTTTTCCTGCAGTGGTGGATCAGTATGCGGACGTCTTTACCGATGACGTTCCAGGACTACCTCCTCGCAGAGAGGTATACTTTTATATTGATCTGTACCCCGGGATAGCCCCAATATCCACTCAAGTGTATCGGATAGCCCCCAATGATCTTAGAGAGCTATGGGTACAGTTAGAGGACTTGTAGGGCAAGGGATTCATCCGACCCAGTGTTTCACCCTGGGCTTCCCCGATATTGTTTGCCAAGAAGGCAGACAGGAGCTTTTGACTGTGTGTCGACTATCGTCGCCGGAACCAGGTGATAGGGAGGAACAAGTATCCGCTACCGAGGATTGATGACCTCTTCGATCAGCTCAAGAGAGCAAGGTGGTTCTCGAAGATAGACCTCAGGTCAGGCTATCATCAGCTCAGAGTTCGAGATGAGGACGTGAAAAAGTCGGCCTTTAGGTGTCGGTATGGCTACTATGAGTTCTTGGTTATGCCATTCGGCATAACCAATGCACCAGCAGTGTTCATGAGCCTCATGAACAGGATCTTCCAGCCATACCTCGATCGATTCATAATGGTCTTCATCGATGACATTTTGGTGTACTCGACCATGGAAGAGGAGCATGCCTACCACTTACGGGTTGTACTAGACACACTCCGAGAGCACCAGCTTTATGGAAATCTCTCGAAGAGCCAGTTCTGGTTACGTGAGGTCCACTTCTTGGGGCATGACATTTCTGAGGTGGGAGTTGCAGTGGATCCAACAATGTTCGAGGCAGTGCTAGCTTGGGATCCACCCAAGAGCGTGACGGAGGTGCAGAGTTTCTTGGGTCTAGCTGGATACTTTCAGAGATTTGTGCTGGACTTCTCCAGAGTTGCAGCGCCACTCTCAGCTTTTATGAAGAAGGGAAAACCCTTTTTGTGGTTAGAAAGATGTCATCAGAGCTTCCAGGAGCTGAGACAGAGACTGACCAGCGCACCTATCATGAGGATGCCTGAGGAGGGAGTTGGATACGTAGTCTACTGCGATGTATCAGGGAATGGACTTGGAGGTGTCCGGAAGCAGGAGTGGGCCGTGATTGCCTATGGATCACGTCAGTTGAGGCCGCATGAGCTGAACTACACCATGCATGACCTATAGTTAGCAGCAGTGGTCTTCGCTCTGAAGACATGGCGGCACTATCTGATGGGCGAGCAATTTACTGTCTTTTTTGACCATCAGAGTCTCAAGTACATATTCTCTCAGAAGGACCTAAACCTGAGACAACGGTGATGGATCGAGTTCCCCCAGGACTATGACTTTGAGATAATCTATACTCCTGGGAAGGGGAACGTGGTAGCCGATGCTCTCAGCAGAAGGACGGACATCCATATACTTGAGGAGGTGACAGAGCAGCTAGCCGCCTTGCAGATATCCTTTGTGGATAGGGACGGAGCAGCCTTCCTTCAGTCTCTCACAGTCACCCCTCCACTACAACAGCAGATCAGAGAGGCACAGCGTGGGGACACTGACTGTGAGACACGGCGTGCACAGATATCCTCAGGACAGGCACCTGATGGTTTCTCCCTTGGGGCAGAGCACGACTTCCTTTTCACTGGACGTACCTTGGTACCAGTTACTTTATGGGAGGAGGTGCTGAGATATTTTCACACTTCCCTTTTGGAGGTACATCCTAGAGTTGCGAAGATTTACCAGGATCTCAGACGGCAGCACTGGTCGCCGAGTATGACGAAGGTTGTGGCAGAGTTCGTTTCTCGATTCCTCACCTGCCAGTAGGTGATGGCAGAGCATCAGGTACCAGCAGGCTTGGTACAACCTTTGGAGGTCCCAGAGTGGAAGTGGGATGGGATATCTATGGACTTTATGACTACACTTCCATGCACTTCTAGAGGTCACGACTCCATTTGGGTGATTGTTGACAGACTCACCAAGTTTGCACATTTCTTAACCATCCGAGAGCAGGGATCAGTGGAGAACTTGTGGCGTCTCCACGTTCAGGTGATTGTACGGCTTCACAGTGTGCCATAGTCTATCGTCTTAAATAGAGATGCGCGCTTTACTTCCTGGCTTTGGAAGTGGTTGTTGGAGGTGTTCGGGACGGAGCTACGTCTGAGCACCGCCTTTCACCCTCAGACGGATGGTCAGACGGAGAGGACCATTCAGACTCTCGAGGAAATGCTCCGCGCATGTGTCCTCTACTTTGGTCACAGCTGGGAGGACCACCTAAACTTGGTGGAGTTCGCGTACAACAACATCTACCACTCCACCATCGGGATGGCACCATACGAGGCGTTGTACGGAAGACCTAGTAGATCTCTTTTGTGCTAGACAGACCCTGAGGAGTCAGCACTCGTAGGACCAGAGACGGTCTGTGCCATGACAGAGAAGGTCTAGGTCATCCAGGAGTGGATGAGGACAGCTCAGAGCCGGCAGAAGTCTTATGCTGAATGTAGGTGGAGGCCACTAGAGTTCGAGGATGGCGACCACGTCTTCTTGCGTGTCTAACCTCGACGTGGATTATGGAGATTTGGACAAGGTGGTAAGTTGTCCCCACGATTCATCGGACCCTTCCAGGTCCTCAGCAAAATTGGCGAGGTGGCTTATCGCCTATCTCTACCACCTCAGTTACACCAGGTGCATGACTTCTTCCACGTATCTCAGTTGAGGAGTACGTGCACAACCTGACGCATATCATTGACTATGGGGAGCTGAACGTTGATGATGGGGCAACTTTTGCGGAGGTCCCAGTAGAGATCAAGGATCGATAGCAGCGGGTCCTACGTGGACAGTCGATTCCTCTCGTGCACATCAGATGGAAGCATGGGAACCTCCAGGAGAGCACTTGGGAGCGGGAGGCCCAGATGCATCCTCAGTACCCACATTTGTTTCCCTAGTTTGTGATGTATCTTTACGGGGGCGTAAAGCCCTGAGGTGGGAGTGATGTAAAGACCCATAAATTTCAAGGAAATGTTTTTCTTAATTTTCATTGGAATTTTACAACAACGCAGTTCTTGACGGCACCTGATTCCGAGGCCCGGTGTGCCAGGAATCATTTTCCGAAGTTTGGCTTGGGTACGTTCAGTGAACGGACGAGCGGGTTTTTCTATCTTTTGAACCGGTGCTCAAAATCAAATTCAAAGGGCACTGATGGAATCGAAACACCGATATTTTCTTAGAAATGCCTCTTCCAGAGTTGAGTTTCCTCAGTTGTGGTTTTTAATTTTTGGGTTTTAGGTTATGAAATAAAATAAAGTTGTGCGACAATTTTATTTTTATTTCACTTAAAGCCGCATAAAGACCACTTTAAGCTTCTTAAGTTCAGTTGAAACAGATAGGGTGCAATTCAAAATATCCTATCCATTTGATAGTATATTTGTGGGGAGCATCCCACATGATCCCCACCGTTTCATTCCGCTAAGTAACGCACCCGCGAAAACCCCTATTAAATAAAAGTCAACTGGGGTGTTTTCTTAAACAATTAAATTCTTCTATTAAATGGGCGGTTTATTTGTTGAAATTAATTCTATGAATTAATTTCGTTCATTTATTAAAACCTTTCTGTTTTGTTGGCATGTTAATAAAATAAGGCCAACACACCTTCCTTTTAAAATGTTGTGTTAAAACCTTGAAGAATCTCTAAGGATCTTCCTCCTTCTTCTTGAAGAACGCGAAGAACGCGAAGAATGCCGACCCTCGACGAAGAACGCCGAACCCGCGGAGATCAGCGACGCGACACCGTGTACCGCGATGCCGAAGATTCTTCCTCCATGATTCTTCTTCCGCGACGATCCAACCCCGCGACAACCTTCGATCGGCAACGACAAGGTAGGGGATTGCAGTCCTTTAATTTTCTTTGTGGATTATAACTCAATATGGATTTAATTATTAAAATTAAATCAGTTTTATCTTGGTCCTCGGAGTTTGTCGACGCAACGCCAGATACTGCGAAGACGCGACGGTCCCCTCCTTCCGCGACGATCAATTCCGTGAAGAACGCGCGTGCGATGACTTGACGAGGTAGGGGTTTTATTGGGAATAATTTTACTCCGTGGATGTTTCCGTTCAAAACAGTGAACCCAGTTTCATAAGAACAAATTTAAGTTATTAAAATTGTTAATTGATATGTTTTCTATGAATTAATTATCTTCCCGTTTGTATCATCTAACGTGGAGGGTGCGGGCCAAACTAACACGGCCCGACAACCCTCCGCAGTTCTTCGTTGATTTGCGGATTTGGCGGGTGACCACAAAACGTGCCACAGAGGAAATTTGATGTATCTGCAGTGAAGAACAGAACCCGGGAGGAGCAGCGGCACAGACGGGAAGGAAATCGGACCACCGGAGCAACTCCGGTGGCCCGCTGAAGCCACTGGCGGCCGAAGGCAGCGTTGCCAGTGGACCCATAGCCACGTGGGTCCAGCGCACACGGAACACGGCTATGCCGCATCCGTTGACCAGGGCGGCCCCCCGCGGGGGCCGCTGTGTTGTCACGCAGGGGCATGCGCACCCCCCGCATTGCACGGCCACTCGGCCGAGCTGAGCTGGAGCGGGTCCAGCCGGGTCGGACCGGGGCGGGTCGACACGGTTTGGCCGACCCAGGGGGGTCGGGCCGGGTCGGTCCGGGCCCAGACCCCCTTTTCCAGAACTTTTAGGTCTTTTGCCCGTAACATGGGATGCGGGCCTCCGATCGACGCGCTGTCAGCGGCAACACGATCCTTGGATCGAGATGGTCGTTTCAGAATATTGCACTCAAGGTTTCGGAATACTTTGGGTTCAGTTGGGTAGGTTCGTACACGAAACTAACCGGGCCCTCGGAGCGGAAACGCTCATATCTTGAGCTCCGGACGTCCGATTGATGTGCCATCGACTTTGGTGGATTTCTCTAAGTGAGACGGATCTTTTGGCATACTCCGCCCGAGGTTTGGACGTAGGTGGAGTACGGTCGAGTTGGTTTTTCCTTAAAAACCAAACGCGCCCCTAGGAGGAAAAGGCCAATAACTCTTAGACCGCGCGTCCGATTGACGCGCCGTCAACGACGTTGAGTTCCTGTTGAGGATACGGAACTTTTGGATACATCAAATTTGGACTTTGTGTCAGTTTATGTATCAGCCTCTCAGCTCGTGGAGCGGACCCTCCCGAACGAGCTTGCTGTGTGCGGGAACCCTAGTGATGGCTGCGACTTCGACGACGAGGACTGTGCAGAGATCCTTATTGGACTGCGACGACGACTGTGCAGATATCCTTAGTGGACTGCGATGACTACTACACTCAGTGATCCTACATGGATCAGTGCTACAGATCCTTTGTGGATCCGATCCTGTGTGGGTCAGCGCTCAGCGGTTCTGTGTGAGCCGGCGCCTACAGGTCCAGTGTGGGCCCGATCCTATGTGGTTCTTTGTGGGAGTTAGTTACCTATTGATCCTGTGTGGGTCTGATCCCGTGTGGGTCATTGTGGGGGTTAGTACCTATCGATCTTTTGTGGGTCCGACGACTTAGATGGATCAGTGATCATCTTTATCATCATCCGAAGAAGTATAACTGTGTGAGCTGAATCATGTGTTACTCTCCTTTGTGGATTGTGTTGAACTATCTTGTGTGGATTTACTGTTGACTTTCCTTTTTGGATTGTGTTGAGCTATCCTATGTGGATTACTTTTTCTCTCCTTCGTGGATTGTGTTGTGCTATGCTGTGTGAGTATACGTTTTACTTTCCTGTGTGGACTGGGTTGTGCTTGGGCTCGGATGTTGGAGCCGAACGGGAATTGATGATTTAGGTATATGTATAGGCATATACCTAAGTAGTTTCCGTTGATACTTCGTGATTGTATCTTTCCTTTGTGGCTTATCCTTTGTGGATTTCGAGAGACCTTCGGGGGTCTCGGGGTCCCTACTGAGTAGCTTATACTCACCCCTGCACGGGCTATGCCCGCACTTCGTTGTGTTGGTTGCAGACAACAGACATCGCTGATCGTGGTGGAGGCTTGCAGAGCAGGACGGTACATGGAGGTGGACCACTGGGCGGGACGTACTCGGAGCGGACGGCTGGACGGAGGAGCTCTGGAGGATATCTGTGCTCACCCTTCAGGTGGGACTTCCAGAGGACGCCTCGATGCTGTGGCTTTTCTTTTCAGTTGCTGTTTTTCCACTTTCAGTTGTACTTTACAGTTGTTCTTGTATTTACCGCCCCTTTTTCTTTCAGTACAACTTGTTATTGTTTTTTACTTAGTGTTTGCTCTTTCTGCTTGCTTACTCTGTGGTGGTTGATTACTTTGCAAAGCCAATGCCTTCCCTGTTTATCGGGATTTACGCCTTGGTGCTAGTCGCCAGCCCCTGGCCTATGGAAGGCGGGCTTGGGGTAGTCATGGCACGGGCCCGAGGATGGGTCGTGAAAATTTAATTAACTTTGTTTGAAGTAATAATTCTGTTATGATTTTTACAAAAATCAATTATTGAATAGTGTCAAAATTGACATAAAAGAATTTTTAAAACAAATATTATATTATTAATTGATATTAAATTCCTAAAGATCTAAGGTTCGGCCAAAAGAATTATATTATGATAGGTTTATCATTAATGGACCACTTAGGTATCTCTTGGATGTATATAGTATGTTTATTAAATATATAATTTAAATATACAAAGTTACATGGTAAATGTCAAACTAATTTACTAAGAGTTAAAACTAAAATATAAGGTTAATATAATTACCCAAACCTGTCTAAATTCTATTGGTTGAATGGATTTAGACCTATCCCCACCTTAACCTTTATATAATCATATTTGGAGCTATTATAAACAGAATATGAATTTATTATAAATTAATATTTCTAGCTTTTCCAAAGGTGCCCCTCACCCCTCTTATAAAAGAGCACTCCTCCTTCTCATTTCTTCACACCTTGAAAGCCTTTTGGTTCGGACATCCCCTGCCCAAATACTCTCTCAACTTCCCTCAATAAAACCTAGAGGTCTTAGTTTGATCAGAAAGCCAACCTAAGGAGTCCTTTTGATCAAATCAAAAGGAAGAACCCGAAGAAGAGGTAATGTTTTCACCACCCCTTGTCAAGTTCATTTCTTCTTCCACTTCTTCTTTCTTTCTTATTACCATTCTAAAATAATAACTCAAGTATCTTATATTTACAGTGATGTTATTATAAATATGGTACAACCATATTCAGTATTCTATCCACCTTTTGAATAACATGTCACCATACGCGCGTACGTACGGCTTACCGTCTCTCCGTCGTGGTGTAATTGTTATTCAATATATTATTATTTGGATGGGTATAATAATGATGTATAATTCACGTAAACAATAAATATAACATGATATTGATTCTTTATATTTAATATACCATCCATGTACATAATATTTTAATATCAAAAGAATGATATTGTCACTCGTGCATATGTATGGACTACCGTCTCCACGAACGCGATAAGATTCATTTTCCATCATATCCATTCAAGTATAATATTCAATTGATGATTTAAAAATAATGTTTATGAACTTGTTCTCATTAAGGATATGAATAAGATACAGCCTATCCATGACAATAATGGCTTATGTAACAAATCATATAAAAGAAAACGAGTAAGTTAACACCCGAAACGACGATAATTCTAAGATATTATTAACAAAGAAATGTTAAAAGATCATATATGATATCATATTAATGTATATGATTAATGAATAATTTAAATACAATTATTTCAACATTATACAGGAGGTTAACCTACCCCCAACCATGGAAAAGTACAAGGTAATGGGTTTCTTATCTCACTCTTAGTTTCGTGAGAATTCCATTGTTTACCACTTATTTATTGCATGTGGTGTAAGTGTACTGCCCATGATTGTATTAATTGTGTAATATAATTTAATGTATTGTTATTTACATCATCATTTTATGATCATTCTTTCATTGGTGTATGTTTCATAAGTTACCTAATCGATAAGGGAATTTGAAATTTCAATTTCCACTCATTCTTCTTTACACATACTTCATTGATTATTTTACTCCAAGATTATGTGTAGAATTTCTATTAATTTGATTATGTCATAAATTCCACTACCCTATATGTGGATATAATTTTGATACACATAATCACTCCATTGATAAATTATCAGGTCATCGGTATGAACTTGAAAAGAGTAATTTTTACTCAATCTCGATTTGTTGAGATAAACATCCAATTCATTGGTGTTGTTTTTACAAGAATATGTGTGAATATCCTTTGATTGTTTTAAACTGAATATCCAATCATATTTAGTGTATTTATATTTGTCACACATAACTATGTCATTGATTTATCCTTAATCTAAGGATATGACCTTTATGTGAGATTTCATCTCAATTTACATTCCATTGAGACTTCTTTGTTGTTATACACCAAATCCCTTTTATGTGGTGTATATAATGTACTTTGACATAGAATATCATGAATTCCATTATTATCAAGATATTACAATGTTTTTATTACCTCAATTATTTGTATTCAAGTGTCTCTCTTTTGGTTAGAAACTCTAACTAAAATACCATTTTTAAATGTTTTAAAGATTTATTCCTCTAAATATTTCTCATTAATGTCCATGTTTTAAAATTGTTTTAAGGATTTATTTATATGGACATTAATGTTTTAAAATTAAAACTCCTTTTAAGAGTTTCAATGTGGTATGGGACGCTTTGATTCAAATATCTATTTTTAAATGGCTTCTTGACAAATAGTGTGTCTTTTAAATGATTTCATGAAAAACGAGGATATTTCTCTCAAATAGTTTTGAAGATTATTTTCATCTATATCAATATCCTTCATTATTCTTGATTGAGGATAATGTGATACAATACAATCTTCCATATTGTATCAAATGAGTTATGTTTTACTGTGGATGTTCTATTTTTATACCATTCATGGTTTGTGGTTAAAGTATTGACATTTCTTATTCTAGTTTTAATACCAATGTTTATGTTATTTTTAAACCTGTTCATATGTGGAATGCATTGGACTTAATAAGTGATGGTTAGAGCCCGCTATAGATTTTCAATGCATCAGTAGGTCTCATGAGAGAAACTAGTGTCTTGGCACAAGGCCTTGACAGAATCTTATTTGTAGTCTTGGCACGAGGCCTTGGCTATGTGGTTATGATAGTCTAGCATTATGCATTCCATCATTATGAAAGTGGTTATTGATATTTCATGTGATTATTCGACTAGTATAATATCATTGTAATTAAGTAAATGTCATAACTTCATTTTATCTTAGCCATTTTATGTTGAAGTTCATGTTTAAAAGGCTTTTGTTTGAGTTATAAATTGCCTTAAGTGTTTATGCTTATCTATGAAAGCTTCTGCTATATTATTATCCTTACTGAGCATCTGAGCTCACCCATTTCAATGTTTTATTTTTTCAAGGATTGTGGAGAAGTAAATTATGAATAACTGGTAGGGATAGTATGAGTGAGGACTATGGAGACTATTTTGTTTTTGTTTTCAATTTATGATGTATTGTAAATTTTATTAATGTATCTAGTTATTCCAAGTCTACTAAACTAATCAATCTTTAGATAATTGATCTTTTTTGTGATGATGCCAATGATATGCAATAATTCACCGAATCTGGTAACTGGGATCGGGGCGTTACATCGACATTTCATAAACATCAAGGAAAGGGAATGTAGTGGCCGATGCCTTGAGCAGGAGGATGCAGAAGGATGCACTCTGAGAGTCGGCAGACACCGGGAATGTGATAGAAGAGTTGCCTGCCCTTCACCGAGATGCGAGGATGGATAGCGGTAGAGGTTGCCTGTATCATATGATAGTACAGTCATCTCTGTTTCATAAAGTGGAGGAGTCTTAGTGGGGAGTCCTAGAGTGCGAAGTGATGTGTGACCGAGTTGACCGGAGCAATGCTCCGGAAGGATGGATGGAGGATGGTCAACACCTGATTTTTTTCAGGGGAAGTTGTTTTTCCCAGAGGCAATGCACGGCATGGTTCTTAGTGAGTTCCACAACTCACCCCTAGCGGTACACCCAGGAGTTTCCAAGATGTACCAGGGCCTGAGGAGTGAGTTCTAGTGGCCTGGAGTAAAGCAAGCAATGGAAGAGTTTGTAGCCAAGTGCCTAGTGTGTCACCAGGTAAAGGCTGAACACTGTGTTCCAGGTTGCATGCTGTAGTCTCTGGATGTCGCTGAGAGGAAATGGGAGGACATCTCGATGGATTTCGTCACAGGACTACCGAAGGTTCAAGGGGGTTGTGATGCCATCTGGGTAGTAGTGGACCATCTGACGAAGTCGGCTCACTTCCATGAAATTGAGGAGTCGAGTGAAGTAGAATCTATGGCACGAAAGTATGTGGACATGGTAGTGTTGTTGCATGGAGTCCCACATTCCATAGTCTCGGATAGGGATGCACGTTTTACCTCATGATTCTGGTGGGGTTTTCATTATGCTTTTGGCACCCAGCTACGCTTTAGCACTACTTTCCACCCCCATACAAATGGGAAGATAGAGCGCACCATCCGGATGTTGGAGGATATGATGCAGGCATGCATTCTAGACTTTGGGGTATCATTGGTGCAACACTTTCCTCTGGTAGAGTTCTCCTACAATAATAGCCATCACTCAAACATTAGCATGGCTCTGTTCGAAGCCCTATATGGAAGGCCATGTCGCTCACCAGTGTGCTGGAATGAGGTTGGGGAAGCAGGTGTTCTTGGCTCAGTGGTAGTGCAGAGCACGACAGATAAGTTTCAGCTTATATGAGAGAGGATGAAGGCAGCTCAAGACTGGCAGAAGTCATATGCTGATGCTAGGAGGAGGCCATTGGAGTTTGAGGTCAGAGACCACGTTTTCTTGAAGGGCTCCCCTTGACGTTGACAATGGAGGTTCGACAAGGGGAGTATGCTTTCTCCCAGGTTCAACGGACACCTCGAAGTGCTGCGGTGGGTCGGTGAAGTGGCTTATCAGCTAGCGCTACCACCATTGTTACTGAGGATTCACGATGTGTTCCATGTGTCCCAGCTTCATCGATATCTACATGACGATTCACACGTCATTTACTAGGGAGAGTTAGATATTGAAGGCTAAGCAGCCATCATAGAACGACCAATCAAGATCAAGGATCGTAAGGATAAAGTGCTTCGTGGATGAACCACCCCCTTGGTTCATGTGTTGTGGAGACATGGTGGGATCGAAGAGAGCACATGAATGCAGGAGGACCAGTTATGCCTTTAGTACCCAGAGGTGTTTTGACTCTATGTTCTGTTCTGATCCTTGTGGTGCTATACCTTGTGCTTTAATATATATGTGGACAGCTTGTGCTTTATTCCCAATTCGATGTGTGTGTGCCCGAATGTGTAAGATGGGAAACCTAACTGAAAATCAGGAACGTATTACTGTGGATTCAATTGAACCCGTGCGGGCGGGTCAGTGCCGCCAAAAGAGGAAAATATCCTGACATGTAGAAGGGGACTCCCTAACTCATACGTTGGACTATATATGTGTTCCTGGATGTAGGGGGTTCTGTTCCAGCTTTTAAATGGAGGGGTTTTCCCCTGAGAAGTATCTTTAGAGGGTGGTTGTTCGGACTCCACTCTTCTCCTTTCCGGTTTTCTCTTATATTCTAGAGGGAGAGAATAGTTTTAGATGTATCTGATGTAATGGTCCAGGTTTTTTGGTCCATTAATTTGTGAAAATCTGATGTTTGGTGTTCTGGGTAGCCTGGGAATCTCGAAACGGTAGGCCTACCGGTAGCCTTAGCCTACCCGTAGTAGGCCTACCGGTAGCTCGATCAACCGGTTGTCACAGTCTACCGGTAGCTCTACCTAGAGTTAGCTCAGTCTACCGATAGTCGTAGCCTACTGGTAGCTCTGCCTTCTGGTAGCTCGGTCTACCGATAGCTGCAGCCTTCCGATAGCTCTGTCTATCGGAAGCTCTGTCTTCTGGTAGCTTGTTCTACTGGTAGCTCTGTCTATCCATAGCGAGCTCTACCGGAAGCTGTAGCATATCAGTATCCCGGCCTTCTGGTAGCCCGACCTACCTGTTGCTTGGCATACCCGTAGCTGTTAGCTATCGATAACTGTCAGCTACCGGTATCTCTAGCCTACCCCCACGGGTTTTTCCAGTAGCGCCTCCCTTTTTCGTATATTGGGTTTTAAACCCTATTTGGACCCCTCTAAGCTTGTTTTAAAGCCTAGTAATGCCCATAAATGTCATTTTATTAAATATTTAATGAGTTAACCTGGTGTGTGCCTCTTTTTAAACCGTTGGGACCCATATATGACATATGGGGTGTCTCAACCGCGTGGTCAACCCACAAACCCGCTCCTTATGCAGTTTTGCATTCTTATCTCAACCGTCCCCAGCATTATAATAAAAGGTTTATCCACAGGTTTCTTTTCTATATCACCCTGTGCTGGAGTACCCTTTGTTCAAATGAGAAGCTTTTCATTCTGACGAGCCACATCGATATCCGTGAAGTTCGGCGCCTGGGCTTAGCATCGATCGTTGATAACAGTTAGGGAATTTATCCTTCGTATCTCCTTTTGTGTATCATGCGGGGTGTAATACTCTTGTTTCCGTAGAATTAGAAAAACCCGAACCTTAATGAAGATAATGAATGAACCTTAATGAAGGGGGAGGGCTGTGATCGATGATGCTTCGTTGATTTATGATCTTCCATAACATTATGATTCCTGAATTGTGTGGTCTTACACCTTCTGAAAATCATGGTCGTTGGAGGTCTTTCTATGTGCACTAATGAACCCTTCCCTCTGGTGATGTTTAATGGATTGTTTGGTTGTTTTGAACCCTTACTGTGAAATTTAATTCGGTTAATTACATACATTCGGCTAAACAAATTGAAAGCACCAGGATCAAATCCTTTCTGTGATAACCCCAGTTTAAGTAAAGGGAATTTGAGAATCATGTAGTGTGTTAAATCTTATAAATCTGAAAATACCAGCATGGGCCTTCTTGGTGGTGGTTATTTGGTTTTTTTCCTTCATGGGCCGTTTGCTGGGTGATGTTGGTGGGGATAGGATCCCCTGTTATTATACTCTCAGTGGTTGTGAATTGAGGATGGGATCCTCTATTGTACCACGAATTGGGGTGGAATCCTCTATTGTTGAGAAAACTTCTTGGCTCCTGAATATTGGATATGGGGTTGTGTCTTGGGGTTTTCATTAGTAGTGGTGGAATTATAAGAGAACCGGGTGTTAGTGTTATGGTTGATTCTTGACTGTTTGTATCCCCTCGACTTGTGCTTATGATTTCTAGTTTGCCAAGTAGGTGCAGAAACATAATCAAAAATTATTATTGAACGTCTGAACCAGGATGGGAAAAATGGGTATTGGTTAGGTGTGGGTTGTTACTTGGACATAGTTTTGTTTTCATTCTTTAGGCAGGCTGAAGAAAAACCTAAAATTTGGGTGAGTGCTTATTACCTATACTTATACTTGTATTTATTTGATTCTTATTCGCGCCCCACCCAAGTTGAGAACTTAGTTCTGAACACCCCCATTTTATGGGGGAGGGTGTTTTTCCCAACACTAATATTAATGGATGGTTATTAGCTCCTTTTCTTATCCTTTTCCTGGATAGCCCAAGTACCTTCAGGTAGGCTGTGATGGCTTGAAGTCCATTATTAGCCCAGGAACCTTCAGGCAGGGTAGTGTGGTGGTAGGCCCAGGTGTGTGCGGGCAGGTGGTTTCCCAAGTGTCTTCGGGATGAGGCCCAGGTGTCTTCGGGCGTGGCAGTGGATCTTCTAGCCCAGGTGTCTTCGGGCGTGGCGGTGGTTGTTCTGGCCTAGGTGTTTGCAGGCATGGTTACGAGTGACAGTTGTGGCCCAGGTGTGTGCGGGCATGATGTTACAGTGGGACTGCGGAGAGAATAGCGTGATTGGTTCGATACGTAGGATGTCTTCAATAACCAGTGGAAATGTGGCGCGGGATACCCAAAAATCGATGTTCTCTTATTACTATACATTACTTGACTTGCGTTATTTGGGGAGTGTACCTTGGTGAGGCTTGGGTTGATAGTTTACCTTTTTAGGTGTTTGGTTTACTCTTTTTTTCTCACTGGACTTTAGTACGTTCCCCCACTTATGCATGAGCGTCTTTGGTTTTCCCTGTTGAGTATACTTGTATGCTCACCCTACGTATATAAAACTGCTTTCAGGTTTCCAAGAGGACTACAGGGATTGCGCGGGAGCATACTAGCTCGGACCTTTGGGGAAGTTACAGTTGTGGTTTTTCATTGTTTGGTACTTTACCCTTGTAGTCACTTTGTACATTGTGGATTTTTACTCTTGTAACATGCATTGGGAACAGCTCGTGGCTTTACTTTTATTTTCCGCTTTTGGTGTTGTTGGGATTTACCATCTAATCTCCCGATCTTATTAAAAGAAAAAGGGTAATACCTTCCATTTAGTGTGTGATCCTATACCCTTGGTGCTAGTCGCCACTCTGGGACCTATTGAAGGTGGGTCTCGGGGGTCATTATCTCTCCTTCAACATAAAGAAGGAAGGGCCTAGCTATCTACTGACCCTTCCCTACATTTGGTAAAGGCCGGTTGTGACAATTATACATATTAATTATATTTTTATATGATTATTAGTTAATCCGTATAATATTTATACATACATGTTTTACATTAAATGTTGTTTTATTAACTGGGGAAATATTAATAAATCTATATTCATAAATCAATATGTATATTTTATTATAAGGAATATTATTTTTTATTTAAATAAATTATTTAATATATGTGGTATTATTGGACATTCCAAGGTGGGTGGGGCCTCAAATTATATACCCCCTCTATGAATCGGTTTCCCCATGAGGCGAATCACTAACCTTGCATTAAATTGGTTTTTGAATCATATTTTTTAGTATATTCTAATAATTCATGAAAGTAGATCTATCATGATTCATGAGTTCATCACATCCAATAAATAGTCATTTCTTCATTATTAATTCATTTATTAATTTCAATGATATTTTCACAATTATATTATATCTATATACATTTTATTCATTATTTTTTGATTAAATAAAACATGTTTTTAGATATTTTCATGTCTAAATGATTATACAGTATCTTATAATGATAGTCAGGTTATTGATTATATATAATGTGTTCTTAGTCGTTTACCTTATCATATTTATTATTTATTTTTGACTAATGAAATCTTCTGTTGTATATAACCCTTATAAGGAATTTTTGATCACCCTTATCTAGTACCTTTTCCCCTAGATATAAAGATGAATTCGTTCAATGATTTCAAGGAAGTTGAATGTTTTAAATTCAAATTTTTTTATTTTATTCATTATATAAAATGTGTATCCTGTGTTTATTTTGTTCTACATGACTAAAAAATGATAGAACCTCAGCGGCGTGGTCCATTATATCTAATGACAATGTAATAATGTAAACACCGACTCTAGGGTACTTGTGTCAGGGTCATTTATGTTGGTATCATATGATGTTTTGTAGAATCCTTGGAAACTAAAATATAGAAAAAATTGATTAGGGAACCTAAAAATATGATAGAATTTGAGGATATGTATAGAACATCCCCCTATTTTTTAAAGTAGATATTATGTTATTTATTCAAAGAAATAAAACATTGTCTAGATAATACAAGTGGATGTGGTTCTAGTGTTAATGTAACTAAGGGTAATAAATCCAAAGCATTTATGTTGATATTGACTCGAGTGTTACCTGGTGCATGAAAATTTAACTTAATATACATATAGTGTGAAACTATTAGGGGATATTATTAGGCCAATTCAAAATTTATTTATAAATAATTCCAAGGGATTCGAAGATGAGGATATCCCAGAAGAAATTGAGTTTCATATTCTAATATTAAAAAGAACTAATTTTTTTATATTAGATGTTTAATTATATTTATAATTAAAAACTATGATTTAAAATTCTCGATGATCTAATCCAATATATTTCATTATTTAAAAATAGTTTCAATAAGAATGTATGGTATTAATTGTAGTGGAAAATGGAGTGATTTCCCTATTGATAAATCCTATAAAGTTCTTTTTGTAACTGAGTTGATCATTAATATTATGGTTGCATAATCATGTAATAAAAATTAACATTTCTAGAATAGAGAAAATACTTATCCAATAGTGTGATTATCCTATATTGGACCGCTTCCTGTGATAGAAGCCCCGCTAAGTTATAACTACTAATAATTGAGTGGTAACAAGACAACAGATTAAATACCATGAAAAGGTATACATGGATTTGGTATACTATGAAAATGGGAAGGGTATACCTGTAATATACTATATCAGGGGAGATTATCATCAATAGAGGCCATTGATCCATAATACTATAGAGGAATAAGAAATAGAACAGATGGAATTATGTGTTTCTAAGGAGTCATTCTTGTATACTATGGGTTATATACATAACACATATTACAAGATACATGATTTATATTAAGGACATCATCCATGTACCTAAAGTTATATAGTGTCTTTGTCATTTTAATCATATTATGAAATAGATTTTGATGAAATAAAAAATGATTATGAAATATTATATATCATAAATATTAATGGGAAATCAAGAAAATAATTGGTCAACTGATAACTATGAAAATAGAAAACAACAACGGATAATGATATACAGATGTCATTTTTATCTTGTGAAAATTATAAGAAGAATCATCATGGAAAACACATGAAGAGAATAATAGTTTGTTACTGGTGAATATATAAGGTTCATCTAGCTCAAGAATGTATGTTGAAAAAACAAATCAATGATTTCAATTAGTTAAACTTCAAATACATTGTGAATTATTCAAACTACTGTTCCATGTTTTAAGGGAATCTATCATAGAAGAAGCCAAATGAATAAGTCCACGGTTATTCAAAACCTACAACTAAGATGGATGTACAAAAAAATGTTGGGTAAGGTACTTTAACCATAACCTCAAGTTTCTCCAATGGTTTATTTCATTATGGATCACAACAATATTTTATAAATTCCATGTTTTATAATAAAATTATATACTTTCATTGAAACTTAATAAGGGTGTTTTTATTCCATACTTCTAGTGGATCCCTCACCAAAACAAGGAAGTGTGAGGAATTACCCATTTTGACACATAAATTCACTCTATTTAGATAATTTATTATCAATGATCTAATCTACTTCATTATAATAATTTTTATGGCCTATATATAAAAATTTATTTAGAAAATTTACTCCAAGGAGAAGAAAATTATGATTTGTGATGAAGATTTTGAATTCCATATATTTAGAGGGGAGAGTTAATCATATGAGTGATATCTGGATCCCCCCATCGTGGGAACTCTGAGTGAGATTCATGGGGAATAAGAAGAAACAAACTCTATGGATGGAAAACTTAATATTAAAATTGAGTACATATCCATTATAATAGAATAAATTTGTATATTTCCTATGTAAATACAAAGTTATCCAGTAGAGTATGATGTTGAGTTTTCTATTGATGTAATACATTATGAACAACTGATATCAAAATTCCCTATAGAATGAGAACTATGGAATTAGTGCAGTTAAATAAATAAATAGGGAAATTATGGGATATTGGATTTATTCTCCCAAGTGTTTCAACATGGAAAGACCATGTTCTCATAATTAAGAGAAAAAATGGATACATGTGGATTTCCATTTTTATTTGGAAATTAATGCCAATATGATAAGTAAAACTTATACTATAAAATTCATTGATGAATTATTATATCAACATCCCAAAGAAAAATATTTTTCAATGATTTAACATCGCTATGTGTATCATAAATTGTGATTAAATAAGAAATAATTTATGAAGAAAACCTGCTGACTAAAAAATTTAATTTATTTATCTATGTTAACTTATTTAGTATAAAATATTTAACCCTATATTTTTAGGGATCTAATGAATATAGTATTTTGGGAATTTATTGATGAATTTTGTGGAATTGTTTTGATGATATATTGATGTATTCTCAGAGATATAGGGACCATGAAAGTCACATGGATATCATTCACGAGACTACAATGAAAAAATATTTATATGGGATGTTTAGAAAGTGTGTTTTATGAAATATATATGTTCATATGAAAAGGATATATTGTCTTTGATGATGGAATATCAGTAGATCCTGCAAGGAAAAAATTCTTTTAGTGAATATCCTACAACAATGAACATAAATTATGTATATACATTCATTGGATTGGAAATTAAATATTATTGATTTGTTTATAATTTTTCATGATTTCTTAAAACTTTAACCAAAATTACAAATAAGGGGTTATGTTTTTTTTGAAAATGGAATGTAAAAAATGTTTTGATGAATTTATGAGGAGATTGAAAAATGCACTGATTTTGACACTACCATAAAGAAATAATTGGGTTTTGATATCTTGTGTTGAATCAATGAATGTAATGAGTTGTGCCATTAAAAAAGATGACATATTTTTTGAATATTCATAATCACATATGAATACTAACAAAAAACTATCAATCCCATAATCTGCTGTTATAAGATCTCATCTTTTATTTATGAATAAAGATACATTATCTCCATGGTGAGTGATATGTGATATAAACAAACCATAAGATCTTAAAATATAATTTTCACACAAAGAGCTCATCATTATTTGAATATGATATCTCAAGATACATAGTGATTTTGATTTATCTATTCAATGACACCCAGAGATATATAATATGATAGAATATGCATCAATAAGAAAGGGTCATAGATTTTCAACCCAAATAAGGATTGAGAATATCCTATTTTCATTGATATGGTAATGTTGTATATTTGAGTTATTATGTTGATAATGAGAACACTCCTTTTTGAAATTATTTTGAAGCCAACTTTTTGGAAAAAAATAATATGTTCTGAATCAAATGAAGGGAACTTTTAGCAGAAAATTAATGTTGTGGATGATGGGATGTTGGTAGAATTAGTTTTGTAATATATAATTCTATTGTTTGGAAAGATAATATGAGTTCTATGTACAAATGCGAAAAATTTTAGTCACCAGAAGATTCAATTCACTTTTATTTATCTATACACCATTGTAGGAATATTTTGTTTAGCAATTTGATGGATCATTTTTGTTGGGATATTAATAATCAAGAAATTTCTAATTATCGGTATATATTTTTTTAAAAAATATTAATGATGGGAGAAAAAGTACTAGAGGAGTAAGGAAAAATTTTCTTATTATGTTGTGGAAAAGGGATGACATTATTATGAACATTTAAACTACACTAATAAATACTCCTAGAAACAATGATTAAACTGGGTTAATATTGATCTACCAACCAAATTTGGAAATATCCTCACTATAAGAGAAGATTTACATCCTGAGAACTATGTAAGGCATTATATTAATTATGTTTTATCACTTCATATCCCACCACATTCTATTTTTTCAAATCTTTTTCCTTTTTTAATTAAAATTAAGTAACAATCTTCATGAGGTTCTTGATTCTGAGCATTATTTGATGACCACCTACTTACTCAAATTGATGTGTATTCCAAAAAAATATCCATACATTTGAATAAATTTTGAGGTCATTCTCTCTTTTCATTCATGGTTTATGGGATCAGTATTTTCCATTGGTATAGTTTTTTGATAAAAATAATTTCCATTTATATATTAGAATTTATTCATATAAAAAATTATATGGAAATAGATGTTGTAATCCAAATATTCTAGATAAATTTGGTGAATACAAAATTTTAGGAACAAATCATGAGTAATAAAAATTAAAAATTGTAAATACTATTTATGACTATATATAATAATCTCAATGAATAAAAAAAAGTTATGTATATACTGAGAAGAAGCATTTGAAAATCCAAGTGAGAGATCATATTTTTTTTGAAATTTTCTCCATGGTATGTTTTAGTGATGATTGGTAAGAAGGTAAATCTCAACCATAGTTACATATTACAATTTTAAATTTTTGTAATTATTGGTTCTTTGGTTTAACATTTGTAAATTACACGAAGCCACTTTGATGTACATTATATGTTCCACATATCATTTTTAAGGAAGTACATGGTAGACGCAACACATGTTCTCACCACCATAAAAATGACAAAAGTTAATGTTTCTTACTATGAAGAACACATTCATATTCCAAATACTATATTCAAATTATTTGGGAATACAATTACTTTATTAGTAATATTATATTAGAGAAATCATAAAAAAGAAGATGCAGTTTGGGAACTAGAAGAAATTATATGGAGTAAAAACCTTCACTTATTTTGAAGGTATTATCCTTAAATTTTTGAGTTATAATTTTTTTATGAGGGTATAATTTGAAACCCCAATAATAAATAATATATTCCTTCAATAATGAAATTAATTTCATTGATAGCATGTGATATACAAAACACTGAGTTTAAACAAAACACATAAATAATTAAAATATTATCATTCTAATGTTATTGTTATAACCAAGGCATTATATGTGATGGTATAAAATTGAATAACTAATTTATTAAAATATATATTTTACACACTTTTATTGGTTATATATAAATTATAAATAAAAAATAAAAAGATTGAATGAAAAAATAAAAGTTTTCTATGAAACTATATTTTCTTAAAAATTAATTTCATGATATTTTGCGTTCCTTTTTTAAATTAATCTTTACAAGATTATTACTATTTAATTTTAAAAATAAACAATATTTTTTATATAATTATGTAAGAACTTGTTTATTTTAAATTTTTTCAATTTTTTTGAAGAGGATCATTTTGCGATGAATTGGTCAAAATAATAATGTTTGTTAAAAATTGTATTTTTTTTGGAATTTACAATTCAAATATTGTTACAAAATATTAAAAAGATAATAATTAGTTCACTTATATAAATATTAATTAACTTTAGGTTCTTGTAACCAATTATATGATCAATTCTTATATTGAACATTCTTATACTTTTGAAGGGTTTTGTTTGAAAAGACAATTTCTTCGATGCATATGATGGTTCAATTTTAACTTCATTTTTTCCAAATCTATGAATTTAAATTAGGGAAATGTATTTCATATTTTAAATAATAATAATTTTTATTATATAATAATTTCAACTTATGTTTTTACCATAATTAATAGTGAAAATAGTAAAAATTAATTACTTATGATAAGGTAAGAATGTTTTCCTATGGGTTTACCTAAAAATATAATTGTTAAAAAGGACATGGATCTTATAGAGAAATCATCAGATTGAAAAATTCAAAACCTATCTAAAATAATATTTTATAATAGTATATTTGGGATCCTTATATAATATGAAAAATTTTAGGAAAAATTATGCTAGAGATGGTTTTCAGTGACTTGATGAATTTTATCAAAGTATGTTATCTTTTGTTTTTGAGGAAAACAAATCAATTCAAATTGTAATATATGACAATCTGAGTGAAAATCATATTCTGAACATCACACTCATAATTATTTGTAATCTCCAACATTATAAAAAGAAAATTTCTAGAAGAAACGATCACTAGACTCACCATGGGTCTAGAATGAAAGGAAATTTGCAATGACAAGTTTTTTTTGATTCTTTATAACTCTACTGAAAATATGGAATTTATTTTTAGTTTTTTATCTTTTAAAAATCACATGTTTTCTAAAAACATGTGGTTCTATCTTTATGAATGAAATTGGGAGTTCACCTAGTCATACTTAGGTTTTTACTGGAGAAAGAATGAATATTATTGAAGTATAGGAAGTTAAAATACTTTCCTTTGAATGATAGACAATGCTAAATTCGATCTTCAATGTATTAAACGGTCATAAGGAATTAATGACTAGAATAATATTGTTTTATATGAACCTGTTGATAATCTAAAATCTTAACGGTTACATTTTGTCATTGTGAGATAACCTGACGCAGAATTGTTTTCCTTTGGTGATGTTTTTTGGAAACGTGACAAGATGAAAATGATGGTTCTTGGTTAAAAAAATTACAAAAAAGAAACAAATCATTATAAAATGATGTTCATTGATATATTAATTATAATATGAATGGTTTTTTTGAAATATATGATTTTGATTTAGTTCTGTAGGATATGTTATGATACCAATCATTGGAAGCATAATTGTTTTCATTGGGAAGTTGTTAAGACCAATAAAAAGGTAAAAAAAGTTCATGTTTTTCAGGAATGATATAAGTAATAATGCCAGAGACTGATAAACATTGAATTCATCTAATCATCATATTTAAATAATTTTTATCTCTAATATGTTTTTTCTAATTAGTAAAACAGAGAAAGAAAATTTGTTGGGTTTTTTATACCAATTAGGTCTAGACTATTAGACACTATGTGATTCCATCCAATGTACTATGGGTGACACTAATATAATAGATTGAAGCATTGAATGATTTATCAAACACATTATAACATGGATAACTTCATCATATGAAGGTTCATTGGTCTAATGAAAAGAATAAAAGGATAATTTATTGAATCTTTTCAAAGTGTTATCCATGGGGATCCGATAGGTGGTTCATGATGTTTATATCTTATTATTTGTTATGAAGAATCATATTGAGAAGACATGTGTTTTCAATATGTTAAATTTATTATGGTGAAATGTTTTAAAGAATATGTTTTCTTCATTGTAATTAAAAAATTAGAATCGGTAGAATAGTCTGTCAACTATTGTAACATCCTAGGTAAACGAAGAATAAATAATTTTCATATTTATTAATATTTACGAATTCAATATTAATTTTACTTTAATGTGGTTTCTATGTTCGATAGTGCACCCGATACGCAACAAAGAGTTTCATTGAAATCTTACGTTGCACACTGGTAATAAAATAATATTATTTTAAATGGTAGTTAACACATTGCCGTTGTATTGGCGGGAATGGATAGAAATAACTAAAATATGATTATATATGTCTTTTAAATGTTTTTACATTTATCCAATAAAAGATAAAGGATTAAAATAAAAATAGAATTCAATTTTAGGCATATATACCCTAATATTCACTAAAGGTTTACTTATCACCTTTTGATGGTGAACCCTCATTGAATATAGTTTTAGTCACTCTTATAAATTCTATTAGACCAAATTATTATCTTCTTTGGAATCGGTACATCAAATTTTACTTTCTATAAATTTTTGGTATTTCTCTGATAAAGTTCATTTTTTAATGAATAATGGAAAATGTTGTATTTTAATTCCAAACCTCGTTTTAATAGAATTTATTTATATGAATTGATTAACTTTTGAATTGGTTTTAAAGTGAAATTAGAATATATTTTTACCATTTAATCCCATAGTGGTCGTTGGAAATAATATCACTTTGAAATCGAACTTAAACTAGTGTCAGTCTTTTGATACTTATTGTTTTATAAAAACACGCTATTTGTTCTGACAGTGGGAATTAATTATTAAATTAATTAATGAAACTTATAAGTTTTGATTTTTGTAAAATATATATCATTTTTGAATTCGGAATATCAAATATATCTTAGGCTGAAGTTTTGCGATTTTTCTGAAAGACATCATTTTTTGATGAATAGTGAAAGCACTAAGTGGTACTTAAAAAACTGATTTTTCGTTTAAATGATGTTTTACCACCTTTGTGTTTTGAATTTTAAAAATCCAACATACATGGTTGACATTAAGAATTAAAATATGGTTCAATGAGATTAAAATATTTTTTTGTGAATAGTAACTATTAGGTTTTTAATCGCGATTAGAGGTAATTACTGTAATTTAAGGTAAGAATAATGTTTTAATAATATTAAATGAACTTGAAACATGTCCTAAACTTAATGGATGTTTCATGGCCGACCAATAAAATCCATGGGTCAACTTGGGGACCCCATAGAGCCACTTTGGAAGGAAAATGACATTAATATCATTTTATTTAATGTTAACGTAAAAATGTCACAAACATGAGTTGTTTTACTAAAATGAATTTTAAATGGGGTTATACAAGCCATAATTTCGACTATAAATATTCATTATAAATATAAAAAGATTTCCTACATCATGATATTTTTTTATTATTTTTAGAAATTAAATAGAGTAAATAATTTACGACACCATGATGATGCACTGATTACCTCATTATTTAACGATTTAAATAAAATGAAAAGATAATGTAAAATATAAGACCTAAACTTGTCAAAAACCTATTGGTTGGGTGGATTTCTAACCCTTATCACCTTATCCTATAAATATATAATTGTGGGCCCTTTAAAATCCGAAAATAATTTTATAATAAAGTAAACTTTTATAACTTTCCAAGAGTGCCCCTCCTCTCCTCTTATAAAAGGCCCCCAACTCTACCACCATACCCACACCTCTCAAGCCTTTGTTTCGGCCAAGAACTACCCATTTTGTCTCTCCACATCCCTCTCTTACTCCTAGAAGCCACACTTTGGGCAGAAATCTTCCCAAGGAAGCCTTTAAACTCAAATAAAAAAGAGTTACCCGTTTTAAAGGACGTTAATGAATGATCGAGTCATGTCGGACCCGAGGTAAGGGACTTCGTCTCAATATACTTTCATTGAGGAATATTTAGTTTTATAAACAACTTTCTTTTATATGGTGTATAAACCCCTTTTAATTTTACTTTTATACAAAAGGAATCTTTTTCTACGAAGCGTTTTACTAAACGACAAAAAGGAATGTTTATTTTAACGTACGCGGTGACAATGACCTTTTTCACTTCCAAAAGTATTATTTGGTCTTTGGCTTCCTCAACAAGCTGTAATGTTTTTAAAATGAAAGAAATAACATATACTCTTTTATGTATTTTGGTATTGAAAATGGTTTTTATAATGGATTTGATTTGTCAGTATATTTATGTGATATATTGTGATCAAAGTGTGGAAATGTTTTCTTTCCATTTTATTTGTTTTATGTATAATGATTTTATAATGGTACTTGGACATTTGATGGGTGGTTACGTGATAAACCATATTATGGGTGGTTCCAGGAATACCAGGATGAGTGGTTACTTTATAACCTCCAATTCATTGGGTATGGAAGTCGGCCATATGGCTATACTATTAAGTGATATATGTGGAAGTGGACCGTATGGTTATTCCATTTTTGTATGTTTATGTCCCAAGTTACCTTTATATGTTATGTGATCTTTATATGGTTTTTATGGTAATATTGTTATTACAAAAGGGTAAGTAATGATCTTTTATTCAGTGAAGAGATTTTACTTCTTTATAAAGTTGTAAAGTATTACATTGATAAAGTATACATGGTTTACTTGTTGTTTTGATAAACTAATAGTTTTCATTCTTTGTGTATCCATTGCTGAGCTTTTTATTCTCAACCCAAGTTTTTTGAAATGTTTTTCACAGGACTAAATGTGGAATAGTTTCAAGGATGGGATCAAGGGAAAGTCATGCTATATAAAACATGGAACTAGAGATGTTTCTTTTTAAGAGTTTTTATTCTATGGAAACTTAGTAGAAGTGTCTACTTTGTAATATTTTGTGATGTAATTGTTATGTCCTAATTCCCTAAAACTCTAAACCGGAAAAGATCCTCAATGTTAATTATTCATTTAATTCAGTATTAAGTATGGTTTAAGGTCGAGGCCTTATAGTTGGTATCAGAGGTCGGTTTAGACAACTTTAGGAGTTAGAAAATTATTAAATTATAAATTAATTTATGGTATGAATAAAATGATATAGCATTTAAAGATTTCCATGTTGCTTCACCTAAGTTATTTCTGTGTTCAGAATGGTTTTCGGCAGAGAAAACAAGGCAGATATGTTGGGACGACATCAGGAGGAAGACAACCTTCCAAATCAGCAACATGAGATGGTCCGAATTGGAAATGAAAAGTCTGTTACAGTGATGGCACAGTGGACTCAGGCTATAAATATTGTTGGTATCCATGCACGAGATAAGCCAGATCAACTGCCAAGGAACATGTCAGTGGTGGAACATTTCATGAGGCAACATCCCCCATCATTCAGAGGATCATCTGACCACGTACAATTTGAAAGGTGGATTAATGCATTGGAAAAGATTTTTGATGTCATGGGGTGTTGAGAACATCAAATGGTTAGTCTTGTTGATTACCATTTTGAAGGTGAAGCTGATCAGTGGTGGTCGATGGTGAAAAATATCAGGGATATTGATGATATTACTGATCTTCACTGGGACTAATTCAAAGGTTTGTTTCTTGAGAAATATTTTCCTAAGGTGGTTCGTCTTATGATGGAAAAAATAGTTCTTAGAATTGATGCAGGAGGATGAATTAGTGGCTACTTATGAAGAAAAGTTCACTCGATTGGAAAGGTATGCTCCAAACTTCATACGAGATCTTGATAGTAAAATAAACCTTTTTTACTCAGGGTTAAATCCAAAGTATAGAAGGGATTTAGCATCTTGTGAGTTCAAAAGTTATGAAGAACTTGTTCGATGTGTGGAGAATGTGGAAATGGAGTTTGCCAATGATCAGGTGTTCTTTGACAAACAACAGAATAAGAGGTCCAGTTTGTATGCAAAGGCGAATAATTCATCAAAGATGCAAGGAGGTAAGAAAACCAAATATCCATCATGTGAGAAGTGTGGTAAAATGAATCCTGGAGAATGTTTATCCAAGTCTGGTAAGATCTTTTGGTGTGGTAAATCTGGTCATATTGCTCGTAACTGTAAGGAAGATGATCAAGCAGGCAACAAAAATCCAGTTGTATGATGTTTTAAGTGTAATTAAATGGGTCATTATGCAAATGAGTGTCTAACGAAGAACTGAAATGGGGAAAAGCAGCCATACTACAAGCTGAAAGGGTTGGTGAAATCCATTGCAACTACTTTAGCAGATGTTGTGCCATCGAATGAAGTAGTATCAGGTACACTGTTTGTTTGTTTAGATTATGCCAATGTGTTGTTTGATTCAGGGTCTACACATTCTTTAATTTCTGAGAAATTTTCTAGTAAATTGGAAATTCCATATCAAGATATGAATCCTAAACTTATGGTAAAACCACCCGGAGGGAACGTTGAGACAAAAAGGACTTATAATAACCTTCCTATCCTTGTGTGCAGATATAATCTACTAGAAAACCTTATTGTTTTGCCTCTAGTAGAGTTTTATGTTATTTTGGGCATGGGATGGCTTTCTGTTTATCATGCTAAGATTGACTGCAGAGCTAAAATGGTTTCTTTTCAAAATGATTTTCAGTTTGTGTACATGAATGAACCATGGATTTTGATAACATATCAGGAAGTTGAGAAACTAGTAAAAGATGGAAATTAATGTTACCTTGCACATATTGTTGAAAATAAAGGAACTGTTCAGATTAATGATGTGCCAATGGAAAATGTGTATCTTTATGTTTTTTCTGATGAGTTGCCCAGTATTATTTATTTTCGAGAAGTTAAATTTACTATTGATTTAGTTCTTGATTCTAATCAAATTTCAAAACCCCCTTATCTAATGGCTCAAGTTGATCTTTTAGAGTTAAAGAATCAATTGTAGGTGTTATTAGAATAAGGTTTCATTCGACCTAGAACATAACCATGGGGTGCTCATGTATTGTTTGTTTAAAAGAAATATGGCTCAATGAGACTTTGCATTGATTATAGAGCCTTGAATAATATTATTGTTAAGAACAAGTATCCTTTGCCTCATACCGATGATTTTTTTGATCAGCTCTAGGGAGATCAGTATTTTTCGAAAATTGACTTGAGGTTGGGTACCATCAGTTGAAAGTAAAAGAAGCAGACATTCCAAAGACTGCGTTCCTTACTAGATATGGCCATTATGAATTTCTAGTTATGCCTTTTTGGTAAACCAATGCACCTGATGTATTCATGGACCTTATGAATAGAATTTTCCATGAGTTCTTGGATAAGTTTGTGGTTGTTTTCATTGATGATATTTTGGTGTTTTCTAAAAGTAAAGAGGATCATGAAAATCATTTAAGGGTTATCTTTCAAACCTTAAAATAAAAGAAACTATATGGAAAATTCATCAAGTGTGAGTTTTGGTGAAAACAAATTTCTTTCCTTGGTCACATTGTTTCAAAAAATGGCATAACTGTTGATCCTGCTAAAACAAAAGTTATTGAAGAATGGCCAAGACCCACAAATGTAACTGTGATCTGTAGTTTCCTTGGTTTGGCAGTTTACTACCAAAGTTGTTTTGAAAATTCTAACGATTATCTAGTCCAATGACTAAGCTAACTCGGAAGGGTGTTATGTTTATCTGGGCAAAAGAATGTGATGATTGTTTTCAGGAGTTGAAAAGAAGATTGGTGAATGCTCTAGTTTTTTCACTTCCTTCCTGGAATGGTGAGTTTGTTATCTACAACGATGCTTCATTGAAAGTACATGGTTCTGTCCTTATGCAGAATGATTAGGTAATTTCTTATGCTTCACGCCAGTTGAAAATTCTTGAGGTAAATTACCCTACACATGATTTGGAATTAGCTGCTCTTTTTTTGCTTTAAAAATTTGGTGGCATCATTTGTATGGAGTAAAGTGTGAAATATATACTGATCACAAAAGTTTAAAGTATATATTCACTTAGAAATAATTGAACATGAGACAGAGGAGATGGATTGAATTAAACAAGGATTATGATAGTACAATTCATTACTATCCAGGAAACGCAAATAAAGTGGCTGATGCTTTGAGTCGAAAAAGTAATGCTTCATTAACCATGCTATGTTTGGAACGAGATACTTTGGTTTTTGATTTGATGAACTTTGGAATAAAAGTTGTTGGTGTAGGAAGGTCTTCTGTTTTGTTTTAGGTATTAGTGAGATCATCCCTATCAGACAGAATTAAGCAAGCACAAAGGGAAGACAGTGAGTTCTAGAAAAAGGTAGAGCTGGTTCAGAAGGGTAAGTTGCATGAATTCAACATTGATAATGATTGTGTTTTCAGATTTGGGAATAGATTGTGTGTTCCTTTTGATTCACAGTTGAAGATAGAGTTGTTATGTGAATCTCATAGTTCACCATTTTCAGTTCATCCTGGCAGTACTATGATGTATATATATCTGTGAGAGTATTACTGGTGGGATGGAATGAAAAGGGATATTGCTGATTTTACTGTGAAGTGTTTCACTTGTCAGTAGGTTAAAGTAGAGTGACAGTCACCAAAAGGTATGCTTCATCCTTTACCCGTGCCAGAGTGGAATTGAGAAAACATATCCATGGGCTTTGTTGTGGGATTACCGAAGACATCTCGAGGTAATAATTCAATACGTGTTATTGTTGATCGCTTGACTAAATCTTATCATTTCCTTCCTATTCGAGATACTTTCTCTCTGGATCAACTTTCACAGTTGTATCTTAAAGAGATAATCAGGTAACATGGAGTTCCCCTCTCCATTGTGTCTGATCGTGATCCCAGGTTTACTTTTAACTTTTGGAAATGCCTTTAGAGGTCGTTGGGTACTGAATTAGCTTGTAGTACAGCATTTCATCCGCAATCAGATGGGCAGTCAGAACGAACAATTCAGACCTTGGAGGATATGCTACGATCTTGTTCTATGGATTATCAGGGATGTTGGTACCAACAACTTTCTTTGGTTGAGTTTTCATATAATAACAGTTTTCATTCTAGTATAAAAATGGCACTGTTTGAGGCATTATTTGGGAAGCGGTGTCGAACTCCATCTTTTTGGGACGAAGTAGGTGAAAGGAAGCTGATGGGACTAGAATTGGTTGAAGAGATGGCATAAAAAGATCAGTTGATTCAGAAACACATGAGAACAGCTTAGAGCAGATAGAAATGTTATGCAGACAACAGGAGGAAGGATCTATCTTTCGAGGTAGGTGATCATGTTTTTCTCAATGTTTCTCCATGGAATAGTGTGATGCGATTTGGTAAGAAAGGAAAGCTGAGTCCAAGATTAATTGGACCAAATGAAATTCTGGAGATAGATAGATTAATTGCTTACAGAGTGGTATTACCTCCGAGTTTATCTCAGGTTCACAATGTTTTTCATGTTTCGATGTTGAAAAAGTATATGCCAGATCCATCTCATGTTTTGAGCCCAGAGGTAGTTCAGTTGGAAGAGAATCTCTCTTATGAAGAACAACCAGTACAGATTCTTGACTGAAGAGAGCAAGTGTTGCGAAATAAGGTAATTCATCAGGTAAAGGTTTTATGAAAAAACCATATGGATGAAGGGGCAACATGGGAATCTGAAAATGTTATGAGGGATAAATACCCCACTTATTTTGATAAGTGAATATAATTGCGAGGACGCAATTCCCAAAAGGGGGAAGGATGTAACATCCCAGGTAAATAATGAATAAAACATTTTCATATTTATTAATATATACGAATTAAATAATAATTTTACATTAATGGGGTTTCTATGTTCAATAACGTACCTGATACTCAACTAAGAGTTTCATTGCAATCTTACATTGCACACTTTTAATAAAATAATATTATTTTAAATGGTAGATAACACATAGTTGTTGTATTGATGAGAATGGATAGAAATAACTAAAATATTATTATATATATTTTTTAAATGTTTTTACATTTATCCAATAAAAGATAAAGTCTTAAAATACTGAAAGAATTCAATTTTAGGCATATATACCGTAACATTCACTAAAGGTTCACTTATCACCTTTTGTTGGATAACTGTTAATAAATATATTTTTGGTCTCTCTTATACATTCTATTGGACTAAATAAAACTCTTCTTTAGAATCGGGACATCAAAATTTACATTGAGTAAATTTTTGGAATTATTCTGATAAAGATCATATTTTAATGAACAGTGGAAAATGTTGTATTTTAATTCAAAAACTCATTTTAATCTAATTTATTTATATGATTTGATTATCTTTTGAATTGGTTTTAAAGTTAAACTAGAATATATTTTTACCATTTAATCCAATAGTGGTCTTTGGAATTTATTTCACTTTGAAATCGGACTTCAACTAGTGTCATTCTTTTGGTACTTATTGTTTCATAAAAACACGCTATTTGCTCTAACAGCGGGAATTTATTATTAAATTAATTAATGAAACTTATATGTTTTGAATTTTGTAAAATAGACATTATTTTTGAATTCGAAATATCAAATATAGCTTAGGGTGATGTTTTGGTATTTCTCAGAAAAATATCAATTTTTTATGAATAGTGAAACCACTAAGTGGTACATAAAAAAATGATTTTTCGTTTAAATGAAATTTCACCTCCTGGGTGTTTTGAATTTCGAAAATCCAACATACATAGTTTTCATTAAGAAGTAAAATTTGGTTCAATGGGATTAAAATAATTTTTTGGTGAATAGTAAATTTTATGTTTTTAATCGCGAATAGATATAATTAGGGTAATTTAAAGTAAGAATAATGTTTTAATAATATGAAATGAACTTGACACATGTCCTACCATTATTGGATGTGTCCTGGACGACCAAGACAATCCATGGGTCTACTTGGGGACCCCATGGAGCCACATTGGGAGGAAAATTAAATTAATATCTTTTTATTTAATGTTAAAGTAAAAATGTCAAAAACATGAGTTGTTTTACTAAAACAATTTTTAAATGGGGTTATACAAGTCATAATTTTGACTATAATTATTCCTTAGAAAGATAAATAGATTTCCTACATCATGATATTTCTTTTATAATTTGTAGACATTAAATAATGTATATTATTTATGAAAGAATGGTGATACAGTGATTACCTCATTATTTACCGATTTAAATAAAATGAAAAGATAATGAAGAATCTAAGACATACACTTGTCAAAAACCTATTGGATGGGTGGATTTCGAACCCTTATCACCTTATACTCTAAATATATAAATGTGGGACCTTTAAAATTCGAAAATCATTTTATAATAATATAATCATTTATAACTTTCCAAGAGTGCCCCTCCTTTCCTCTTATAAAAGGTACCTACCTCTACCACCTTACCCACACCTCTCAAGCCTTTGGTTCGGACAAACTCTACCCATTTTCTCTCTCCACATCCCTCTCTTACTCTTAGAATCCTCACTTTGGGTAGAAGTCTTCCCAAGAAAGCCTTTGAGCTCAAATCAAAAAGAGTTACCCATTTTAAAGGACCTTAAAGAACGATAGAGTCAAGTCGGACCCTAGGTAAGGGACTTCATCTCAATCTCCTTTCATTGAGGAATATTTCTTTTTATACACAAATTTCTTTTATACGGTGTATAAACCACTTTGACTTTTACTTTTATACAGAAGGAATCTTTTTATACAATGTTTTTTTACTAAACGACAAAAAGGAATGTTTCTTTTAACGTGCGCGGTGGCAATGACCTTTTTCGCCGCCGCAAGTATTATTTGGTCTCTGGATTCCTCAACAATATGTAATGTTTTTAAAATGAAATAAATACCATATACTATTTTATGTATTTTGGTATTGAAAATGGTTTTTATAATGGATTTGTTATGTCAATATATTTATGTGATACATTGTGATCAAAGTGTGGAAATGTTTTCTTTCCATTATATTAGTTTTATGTCTTATGATTTTATAATGGTACTTGGACATTTGACGGGTGGTTACGTGATAAACCATATGACAGGTGGTACTGTGACTACCAGGATGAGTGGTTATGTTATAAACTCCAATGCATTGGGTATGGAATTCGGCTGAATGGCTATTCCATTAAGTGATATGTGTGGAAGTCGACCGTATGATTATTCCATTTAAGTATGTTTATGTCCCAAGTTACCTTTATATGTTATGTGATCTTTATATGGGTTTTATGGTAATCTTTTGGTTACAAAAGGGAAAGAAATGATATTTTATTCATTGAAGAGTTTTTACTTCTTCATAAAGGTGAAAAGTATTACTTTTATAAAGTATACATGGTTTACTTTTTGTTTTTATAAACTAACAGTTTTCATTATTTGTGTAATCCTTAATGAGATTTTTATGCTCACCCCAAGTTTTTTAAAATGTTTTTCACAGGAATTAATGTAGAATAGGGTCACCGATGGGATCAAGGGAATGTCATGCTATAAAAAACATCAAACAAGACATGTTTCTTTTTAAGAGTTTTTATTCTATGGAAACTTTGTAGAAGTGTATACTTTGTAATCTTTTGAGATGTAATAGTTATGTCCTAATTCTATAAAACTCAAAACCATAAAAGATCCTCAATGTGAATTATTCATTTAATTCAATATTAAGTGAGGTTTAAGGCCTGGGCCTTATAACTATCGTGGAACTTTGTATTAAATAAATCATAATGGTGATCATAATTTGAATTAGAAGTATACTGATGAAAGATATGATGTTTCAAGTGAGCAGAGGTTGTGAGAAGATTCGAGAATATTTTAGAATATTTAATAAGTATTGAAGAAGTCAAATATTTATCCATAATTTTTGTATAATTGAATACATGGGAGATTTAGTTGAGTGGAAAATGTTTTCAGAATCCTACCCAAACCATTTTTGGGTATCCTAAAAATTTTGGATGTACTTTAAACTTTTTAATACAAGTACTGTGCACATAATAAGAGAGAGAGACTCTGATGATATATGGATAAGATGTTTTTGGATTGTGCATTCATGAAGATATTTTTTGGATATAATAAGGAAATGATAATAGAGAAGATGTTATTCATAATCCCTATAATCAGACAATGTAATTAGAATGAGAATTTTCAACTTAATAAGTTGCAGTTTAGAATTGTTTCAGTGTCAATATGACATAGTCATATTTCATTTTTGAGAAATAGAACATAGGAGTATGATTAGGAATTTTACATAGTTTCATTAAAAATATCAAAATAGGTTCTTGTTTATTACTAGATAAGAATGTGAAGTACTGTTTTGAATATATTATTGGGATGGTTGACTAAGATATGCTATAACGTGTTTGTTACATAAATTATATTACATTGTTATGTGCTATATATAGAACATGAATTGTTGTACTGAACATAGTTTTAGAAGACTATAAAGGAATATAATACAAATTTATTCCAGCTAAAATGATTGTTTTCTAGAGGACTGTGTGGTATTAGATTGTTTACATTCCATAACAAGGACATATCTACTATTTTTGAGTAACGAACCTTGTAAGTTCTTTTTTTCCTTTAGATGTGTATTAGTTTTTTTCATCAAGTTAAAAAATCATTAAAAGAAGGTGAATGTTGTTTCCAATGTAAGCAATCCTAAAATAATAATATATCATTGATTTTCCCCATCGAACGATCTGGGGTACTTTGATCCTAGTTGGGAAATATCAGTTGGAATTATAGAGGATGACTTAATTTGTTTAATATTTGCAAAATATTTTAAGAGAAGCTAATGAAGAGTCTAAATTGTGTCAATAGTGAATTTATTTCAATAATTCATTGTAAGAACTATCATATCGATAATATCTGATGTTACTATATCTTTTGTATCTTGGGTATGATTTTCATGAAGCTACAATAGATCTATTGTCTCCAATTGGAGATAATTTTACCCTTACATTTACTAATATTAATAATAATGAGAAATATGTAAGATATAATAATTATTTACTCCCATCACTTTCTGAATTTTAATTTTTTTATTGATGGGGTTTTCCACATCCAATGTTATTTTAGAGAAGTAGAATAAACATTTATAAAGGAAATCCAAAAGTGAATAAGGTAAAATTAAAAGATTATATGCTGAAGTATAAAGATCAAAAAATAGGTTAGAATTAATATTTTTGGGCCTATATCACTATGGTAAATGAAATTTTTAGCACTATCAATGTCTTAGCGATTTCTTGGATTCTAATGTTTTTGAGAATATCATATGAATTTTTCCTTATATGTTTGATTCCAAATTATTCTAAAAAGATGATAGAGATCCTGAAACCCTATCTCTGGATTATATTCATAGTAATCTCATTACCTATGAAATGAGAAGGGAAAACTTAATTAAGAAAATCAGAAGTTGTCTTAGAAATTTTATTTAAATATTCTATGAAATAAAATCTTAGGAATATTCTCAAGGAATATGATATTTCGTACTCTGATTCCGAAAATGTGGTATATAATAATTTTGATGTAATTTTATCCATATATTATAAAAATTTGAATAGATGTACCAAAAATTTTATTTTGAAACCTCCATTGATGATTTAGAATATATAGGTACTAGGAACATTATGGCAAATTGTCCTCAAATATAAAAAAGTAGGATAGTGATGAAGAATATTTGAGGAGAAAAGGTCATAGAAGAAAAAACTCAATAAGGCTAAATCTTTTTCCCTAGGGAAACATAAAAAACTCTTCAAATCCGAAATGGAAACATTCCTACCTAAAGATAAAAAATAATAAAACATAAAATATTAATTCATAAAATCTATAGAGAATGTTGGTGAGAATACATTCATTGACATACATAACAATGATAAATTCAGAAGCAATAGTTTCGTATAAAAAACACAATTATAATTTCTTATTAAAGAACAATTTAAAGAATTTATGAGGACGATTGGGAGGCTTCAAAAAGAAATCCATGATGTTGAAAACTAGAAACTGTTCAAGAATTTATCATTAATGTGTTCTAGATAAGACAATCCAATATGCTCAAATATATTTTTTTAAATATATCATGAGAAAGAATAAAATTTTCATTAAAATCTGTACGTTAAACTAATGGTACAAGAAAAAGAGTTGGAAATTATCCAAAAAAATTTCTAAATTTGAAATGAGCGATATAATTTTCAAAAAAAATATCTATGTAGTTTGTCAATGCTCTAGAAATGGTAAACCTAGGTAGGATCAAAGGTTACCTTCAATGGTTGATAAGATAACTAGAAATGTTTCTCCAATGATGAAATTATGGAATATTATGTTTGTGGCCATAACAAACATAGTCCTGAAGTCATAGGGTTATGAAAATCCAGATTCTGAAAAAGATTTTATGGATTCTAATTCTGATAATTCTTAATATAAATCAAAGCATAAAGGTAAGATTCTTTTTGATAATTGAAATTTAAGTGGTTGACAAATTACTTATAGGAAAGAAAAAAATATTACCGAGAAACATGATCACAACTCTGGCCAGTATGGATGATTCAAAAGAAAATATTCTTCCTATGGATAGTTAAGATATTTTTTGGGATTCAGAAATAAAGATAATACATGATGGTTTTATCAAAAATATTACAACTATTCCACAAATTTCAAAATGATAATTGGGTGGGGGAGTTATTCCCCTCAAAGGAAGAGGTATGAGAATGATATTAAGATGAAACCTAAGAAGGTTGTTGTGAATATTGAAAATAGTATCCTACATTTAGAAAATATTTTTCAAATATGCGAAATAACAGGAATTATTGAAAAGGTATGTATTATATACTTACCAGTACAAAAAAATTAATAACAACTCTCAGAAGCTATATTTGAAAAAGATAATGGAAATAAAAAATAACTTATTATAAAAACGACAATTAATTCCAAAAAAGTTACAACCTTGAGTTTTGAATATTTGATACTCTTCTCAAATGAGTATATGATTAATATTTTTGAAGAATTTTGAAGACATAAGTGAATGAATCATGACATATGGAAAATATTATTCTGTTAGTATAAATAGTTTTGTGTTAGATGTAATTGGGAAAGAAAAGTTGATGTACAAGAATGATGTTTATATTGATGGGATGAAATAAAAATTTATATTTGTTTCATAGCATTTTAATGAAGGGAAAAAGTTATTTTCATAAATGATGGTTTTTTAGAAAATTGAGTAAGATATAAAGATAGTTACAAGTGGCCAATGTAAAAAATAACTAATTCAATGTTTTTCAAATAAAAAAATCTTCTTACTTAAGCATGACGAAAGAGAATAACCAATATAATAAAATGTTGTGGAAAATGTTTCAGGGAAACAAGATAATTTTATCAAAATGAAATAGTTTCCATGAATTACTGACATGTCAAGAAGATGATATTTTTTTTACCCTATTTTCCAAAAAATAATGATAAAAAATTCTATGTATAAGAAAGTTAACATTTGTTCAAAACAACCCCTAAAACATATCAATTACTATATATGTGATCCAATGAAAAAACAATAAATTAATTGAATATTAGTACTTAAACACTTTTATTGAAAACATTAATCATAGTACCTTTTTGTTTATATGAAACATAAATTTGATTCACTAAAATTGTATATATGTTTAATAAGTGAACATGAGCTAGAATGTGAATATTCATTGATGATGTTCAGAACAAATATGGAGGTGAAAAAAATGAAATTTTTTAAATTTATCTTGACAAGAATGGAAGTTATAATGATTGTAGTATACTTTTCACTTATAATAAAGTGGTGTTCCTTAAAGGAACAATTACAGATTAGTGGCAATGAGGACTATTATATTAATTAAGCATGCTATCTCTCATTAATTTTTTAGACATTCCACGAGCACTGATTTTTATATTAAATATTGATCTTTCTATATAATGAGTTTAGATATGAATCCCTATGAATAATTTTATGAAAAAATTCCATGTTTGAAACACTGAAGATTTTTCGGGATTAAAGGCAGAAACCGTGGAATGATTTAGTAGAGAAGTCAAAATGAAATTATTTTGGGATATGATCTAGAAGTAACAGGACAAAAATGTTTCATCAAATAAATAGGAATTTATTTGGATTATATTGATGTGAAATATTTTGTAAATTTGGAGGAATGTAAGTAGACTCTTACAGATAAGGAATTTGAGCATGATGAAATATGTTTATTAATAATTCTGATCAGGATAATGATAATGGTAATGCTAATGAAGTGACTCACATGTTTCAAGTGTTTAATACGAGACTAGAAACTCTCATCCTAGTATGAGGAAGAATGTGGAGGATCATAACATTATTGATGATCAATATCACATGGTTCAAACAAGAATATCACAAAATTCTTTAAAAATTCTTCTTTCTAATAAAAAAATGGTGTAGAAAGATGTAATTGATGCTTTTGAGCATCCAGAATGGGTTTTCACTATGAATTTAGATCTATATAAGATAGAAAATAATGATACTTGGGAACTCATACCAATTCATGATAAAAAAATGTCATAGGTACAAAATGGGATTTCTGAAACGAATATAATTATTACGGTGATTGGATAAGAAACACCGAATGTGTAGTGTGTAAAATTTACTCATAGATTGAAGGAATCAACTTTTATGTGACATTTTCTCTGGTGGAGTGGTTATAAAAAACCATAATTTATCATTATATTTCTATACAATGATGTTTTAATGATTTTCAACAGGATGTGAAATAAGTGTTTCTGAATGGTGATATTGATGGAGAAGCACACATTGAACAACCTCATGTATTTGTTATTGTAAAATATTAATTATACATGTGAAATTTGAATAAATACATGTATGTAATAAAAAAATTCAATGATTAAATTGTATTAAAACATTGATATATTCTTGAAAAAGTTGACTTTTAAGAAAGTTGGAGTTGATAGAAATATTTACATTAAATAATTTCATGAGTTTCCCCTCATCATAATTTTTTATGTTAATGAGATTATATTTTCTAGGAATAATGAAATAACATGTGAATGATTGGATGAACATATTAAAATATTTTTGGAGATGTCTATTCATGGTGAATTAAAATTCATTCTTGTGTTTAAAATCATTGAACAGTAGAAAAACCTTTTTATTTCTCAAGAAATGTTTTCTAAGGATATTCTTAATATGTTCATCATGGAAAGTATGAAAACTGTTTCTATACCAATTTTAGTGGGAACCCCTTTTTATAGTGATGTATAAGGCAATGAAGATGATACTAAAGTGTTGTAAGGATTATTTTATGTTTCGTGTATTTGACTTCCTCAAGGCCTAAATTTTTTATATTGTTAACTTATGTGAAAGATTTGATAGTGATTCTAAATATTCACAAATAATTACTAGAACAAGATTTCATAGATATATACGAAGAACAAAAATTTTCTAATTCAGTCGTGATAACAAAGAATATATTGACTGGTTTGGGTATTCATAATTGACTGGGAAGTTTAGGTTGACTATTGATGATCCTCATATGGTAGAATTTTCATGCTGGAGAAATATTGTGTTATCTTCCATACAAAGAAATTGAATTTAGTCACCGATTGTATAGATGAATCTGAATATGATTGTACCACTGAAAACATTGACTAACTTTTGAGGATGAATACTCAGTTGGAATATTTACTTGTAGAAGTGATGTTACCCTTGCCCTTTGGAATTTATAAAAAAGTAACATCAAATATACAAGGAATGTGTTAAATCATTCTCATTCAAAATATATTGATATCAAATATGATTTCGTCAATGATCATTTGGAGAGGAATGAACTGGAGTGGGAGTATGTTCCTATATCTTATTAATTTGAATACATTATTACAATAATTGTACATAAGGATTTTTCTTTAAAAATTAAGGATAAACATGGGAATCCAACCGCTTTCTCATCATAGATGTGGTATGTATTTTTATACCCTCTGTCATCCTGTATTTGGATTGGGTTTCAATATGGGGAGATTTATATCATAAATTTATCCATTGAATATGTGATAAAAATTATAAGGAATCATTTATAATTGGGGGATGTGTGTATTGTGTGAATTCAACATGTAAGTGCTTGTTCTATTTAAACTCTTAATTGGTGTGTTTATAGGGAAAAATTTTCTATAATGTTAAATAATTCATTAATTAATTGAAGAAATGTTGAGGAAGTTTAATGAGTCACTACTTTTTGACAGAAGTATTTTGCTGTAAATAATTCTTTTCTCCATTAATTAGTTATCTCCAAAAGGCATAGAATTGTTGATATGTAATCCACATCTTGTGGGTAAAATGTTTAATTATTAATGAATCATGGTAGATAAAAAAATCTGGGGGATATTTCATGGAACAAGTTGTTTGGAGAAGTTTTTTAGATACTAAAATATATTGTTATAAGTATTTTTTATTTTTTAAAAAAAATAAGAGAAATCAATTCACTTTCTAAAAGATGAATATAATATTGGATATTACATTCATAACATCAAACTCTCAATGCTTAAGAAATTCCATCAGAATGAGAATACTTTTTCAGGAATAATGAATTATTATATTCACATTGAGGCGGAATTAGAGGAATAACACAACGAGAAGATATTTCTGAGTCTCCAAGGTTCTAATAAAAATATGATGATACTTTTCTATTTTGTATATCACAAAAATACTTATTTTTTTGAAAACATGTGGTGATAGCCTTATGAAGGAAAGGGGGAATTATTCCAATCCTATTGAGGTTCATTTTGGAGAAAGAAATAAATTTTTGGATGTATAAGAAGTTTTAGTACCTTCCATTATATGATAGAAAATGATGATGATGGTATTCAATGTATTCAAAAGTCATGAGAATGTCCTTCTTACATGAATAAATTTTTAGATGAATATTTTTCTAATGTAAAAAATATATAGTATCAGTTCATCGATGTGAGATCACCAGACACAAAATGGTTTGGAGTATGTGATTTTTGTTGAAAAAATGACAAGATGAGGATGATGGTTTTAAATCAGACCAACGAGTCAAAATAAGCAAATCCATATAAAATTAAGTCCATTGATAATGTAATTATAAAATGAAAGAATATTCTAAAGTCGAGACTGATGATACTGCAACATCACACATATGCCACCGATCTTTAGAGGAAGAATCGTTTCCTTTTGGAATTTGTTTGTACAAATTGAAAAGGAAAATAATGATGATATTTATTAGGAATAATAAAATTATGAATGTCAGAGACTGATCAAAAATTTATTCAATAATTTTTCTGGATGAATTATTTTGTTCTAAAATATGTTTTTAAATTTAAACCAGGAGAGAAATAAAATTTATTTAGTGTTTTTGATACCACGTGGGTCAAGAATATCAATATTTATGTGATGTTGACCATTGTACTAGTCATTAAACTTCTCCAATATAGTGAAGTAGAGACCGATCAGTTAGACAAAGGATGGCATTGATTACTTCATCAAATACACAGTCATTAGTCTGAGGAGAATTAGAAAATAATAATTACTTAAATATTTTGAAATTATTTTCAATATGGGTCATATAATTTGTTAAATAATTTTAAAGAATGGATTTCAGGGTTTATATCTTATAATCTGCTATAGTGCATCATAATGAGATGAAATCTATTTTTAATATGTTACATTTTTCACAAATCATTGTGTTGAATAATATGTTTTCTACATCGTAATGATGAAATAAGAATTGGATGGTTATTATTTCAAATGGCGTTGAGCATCCTATTGAAGAAATCATAATGGTGATTGGAATTGGAAACAAAATCATACTGATGGATGTGATGTATTCATAATCGAGATGATGTCGTGAGATGATTCAAGAAGATTAATGAAGAACTGGAAACCATTGGGGAAGTAAACAATGTATCTATAAATTAATGAGAATTGAAAATCATGAAACTTTATTATGTATGAATGGTTTTTATAATCCCTTCCAAAATAGATTTAGGTATCCTATGAATATTGGATGTACTTTGTAACTTTTTACAGAAGTAAATGCATAGAAGAAGAGATAAAATCCCTGAATTTTTATGGAGAATAATATTATGGATTCTTATTTCCTAAATAATTGTTTTTAAATATTAGATGAAAAGCAAAAGAGATAAGATCATTTTTGTAGTTTCTAGAACCATATTGATTAATAATGTTGGTATTTTTTATCTAAATATATTGTTTTGGTAACGCCCTAGCCCTTGTTACCCAGAGTCGATGTATTATTACATAATATTGGCATGACCACAAAAGATCAAGTCTCGAAAGACTGATTAGTTTTGTAGTCTTGGAAACACTAGATATATTCATAAGTATTACATTACATCATAAAGTAAAAAAAACTACAACAACATCTTATCTTCATATCCCCTCATACTATTCCTATAGGTTATTCATGAATTATTTATTCACATCTTGGGAAAAATAAAAAATTGAAAGGGGTGAGCTCAGATGCTCAGTAAGGATAACAATATAGTGGAAAATTTCATAAATAAGAATAAACATTTAAGGCAATGTATAACTAAACCAAAAGCATTTTAAACTTGAACTTCAGCATAATATGGAAGAAATAAAATGAAATAATGCAATTTACTTATTCATATGGATATTCTACTCGTCGAATAATCACATGCAATATCAATAACCACTTTCATAATGATGGAAGTCATAATCCAGATTATCATAACCACATAGTCAAGGCTTTGTGCCAAGACTACAAATAAGATTTTGTCAAGGCCTTGTGCCAAGACACTAGTTTGTCTCATGAGACCTACCGATGCAACAAAAATCTATAGTGGTCTCCACCTATCACATACTAAGTCCAATGCATACCTCATATGAATAGGTTTAAACATAACATAAAAATTCGTAGTAAAACTTTCATAAAAAATGAAAATACTTTCTCCATAAACCGTGAAGGGTATAAAAATAAATCAATCACAGTCAAACATATTACAAAACCTTCAATACAATATGGATGTTTTGTATCATAACAAATCAATTTCAAATTATCTTAAAATCCATCAAATGATGTTGACATAGATGAAATAAAAACTATTTGAGAAAAATATCTCTTTTTTTTAAATCATTGAAAAGTCAATCATTTATAAAGGAAGTAATTTACAAGATATTTTTGAATCAAAGTGTCACATACCACATTGAATCTTCTGAAAATAATTATCATTTGAAAACATTCATGTCCATATAAATAAATCCTTAGAATCATTTTGAAATCATGGAAATTAATTAAAAATATTTAGAAAGATAAATCTTTAAAACATTTAAAAGTCACATAATTTAAAAGAATTCTTACTATGAAAATATACTAATAAGCTTGTAAGGGAAGCATCTAAGATTTTACAACCGTGGAAAATAGCCGCACCCACCATATAAGTTAAAAAAACGACATTCATACCTTAATTTTTCGAAATGGGTAAAAAGTTCCTTGTTTGGTAAATAGAGTAATGATTCCTTTATAAACATCTTATAAAAAGTCAAACAAGAGTATAAATGACATTAACCCATATTCTGTAAAATAGTAATAATGTTTTGAAATACTTTTTTAAGTAACATGGATGTTGATGATAAATAAGTCCCAATAGATAATTATGTATAAACAACCTCGGATAATGAAGAGATTGTGAAATAAACCCTTTCTAATTTGTAACATACAAAACATACTCCCAATTAAAGAGGTATCATACAATTAATATGTATATAGACAGAAATTAAAGTTTATTACACAAAGAATACAATTATGGGCAGTAGATACACAACACAAAAGGTAATAGTGGCAATATGGCATGAATATCACGGGAATAAGGAGAGAGATGAAAACCCCTTACCTTGTACTTTTCCTTAGTCGATGGTATGTTATCCTAATGTATAATAGTTTAAAAATTGTTATCAAGTTATACAATCACCATATACAAAATAATGATATCATATATGACCTTATATTAATGCTTTGTTAATAATATTTTAGTATTATCGTCGTATCAGGTGTTAACATACTCATTTTCATTTATATGTTTTGTTACATAAGACATTTTTTTATGGATAGGTTGTATGTTACTCATATACAGAATGATATCAAGTCCTTAAACATTTTTTTAATCATCAAATTAGAATTATAGTTGCATGGATACAATGGGGAATGAATCTCATCGCGTTCGTGGGGACGGTAGTCTGTACAGATGCACGAGTGATAATATCATTCTTTTGATATTATATAATTGGATAGTATATCATATATACATAATCATTATCAAGTTAAATTTTATATTTACATGAATTAAACATCATTATTATACCCATCCAAATAATAATTTTTTGATTGACAATTACACCACGACGTGGACACGGAAAGCCATACTTACGTACGTATGGTGACATGTCATTAAAAGGATATATAGATTACTGAATATGGTTATACCATATTTATAGTAACATATTATTATATATAAAATACTGGAGTTGTTATTTTAGAACGAGAATAACAAAGAAAGAAGAAGTTGAAGAAGAAAGGAACTTGACAAAGGGTGGTGAAAACATTACCTCTTCTTCGGGTTCTTACTTTTGATTTGATCAAAAGGGCACATTTGGATGGCTTTCTAATGAAAATAATGCCTCTAGGTAGAGTGAGGGATTTTGAGAGAGTTTTTGGTCAGGGTTTGGCCGGACCAAAATGCTTTGAAGGTGGGAATAATTGGTTAGAAGTTCTGTCCTTTTATAAGGGGAAGGAGGGGCTCTTTAGGAAAAACATAATGTATTAATTTATATTAAATTAATATTAGGTTTTTAATTGCTCAAAAGTGTATTATTAAAATAATAAGGTGGGTATGGGTCTAAATTCAGTCAACCAATAGATTTTTGATAGGTTTGGTTCACTTTATTAACATTATCTTTTAGTTATAAATCTTTGTTAATTTGTTAGACATTTACCATGTCACTTTATATTTTTATATTATATAGTTAATAAAAATACTATATACATCTTAGAGACCCCCAAGTAGTCCCTTCATGACACACCTATCATTATATAAGTACGTTGGCCGAACCTTATATTTTTAGGAATAGAATATCAATTAATAATATAATATTTGTTTTAAAAACTCTTTTATGCCAATTTTGACACTATTTAATAATTCATTTTTGTTAAAGTCATAAAAACATTATTAATTAGAAACAAATTAATTTAATAAATTAAATAATGTCATATTAACCAAAAAAATTTATTTATTTTATCAAAACTTTCAAATTATATTTATTTTAACATTTATAATACCAATTATTTGATTCTTTCATTAATAAGGAAAATATTGTATCATTATTGTGTCATTTTAAAATTTAATTATTAAATTTTAAAATATTATAAATAAAATACCATTATTTTGGAAAGAGTCATATAATTATAATGAATATTTATAGTCTAAAATACAACATTTATTACCCTATGCAAAATTTTTTTTTCTAAAAGATATATGCTTATGTCATTTTTTTATTTATTTTATCATAATTAATATAAAGTGTCCTTATCACCTACAAGTGGCTCCATGGGGTCCCATAATCGATACAAATATTCACATGTTTGGACATGTATCCTCCAATAATGTAAGGACACGTTTTAGGGTAATTTATTATTATTATAATATTATTTTTACCCTTATTTACCAGATTTATCCTTTAACCATGGTAAATAAAATATTTACCGAAGTAATTATTTAAAATGTCTAAAAATAAAAGTTATCTATTTACAAAATTTGGACCTCATGAATCAAAATATGGTATCCATATTTCTATATTCATAACACATAAGTGGAAGAAATTAATTTAAAATTTATTCTGGTTGTTAAAACCAAAAGCCTGTTTTTAATAGATAATAACTATCAAAAGATTGACACTTGTGTATGTTCGGTTTAAATGTGAAATTATGTCAAATGATAAACATCATATTAAATGATAAAAATATATTTTAAATATACTTTAAAACCACTTGTATTCATAATTTATCACTACTAATTATTTTGATAAAAAAGATGTTTTTAATTATAATTTAGTAATTTTCACTATTCATCAAAATATAAAAGTTATCCGAAAAGTCCCAAACTTTTACCCTATGATAATTTTGATATTCATAATTCAATAATAAATTATATTTTACCAAATTAAAAACATAGAAGTTTCATTTATTAATTTATAATTTAATCCAGTTGTCAAAAGAAAAATGCGTATTTTTATGAAATAATAACTATCAAAAGTTTGACACTTGTTTTTGTCCAAATTCAATGTAAAATTACATACAAAGGGGATAATTGGATTAAAAGTTAAAAATATTATCTACTAATACTAATATATCATTGAAATTTATAATTTAACAATATAAATTATTTTTATTCAAAAATTGGTTTTCAGATAAAATATAGTACTTTTCACTATTCACCCAAATATGAAATTTATCAGAAAAACACCAAAACATTATTGAAACTAAATTTTTATGTCCTGATTCTAAAGAAGAAGTTTATTTTTTAAAATTTAATATATAAATGTTTCAAATATTGGATTTAAAAAGTCAACGCCATTAAAAACCGGTAAAATTTCATTTTTTGAAAAATACTTCCTTTGTCAGAAACAAATTAATTCGTCTTTAAATTATGTCTAAGAAACTCATAATATGGATTATTAAATAATTATTATTATTTAATATTCAAAATTAAGTAAATAATATTCATAACCGCTTTTGAACGTCTAGTTTGGTTTTCTTGTGGTGCGCTTGAAGTCGGTGTTGCGTGTAGTGAAAGTTATTGAATTACTTTGAAGAAATAACATACTACGAAATATTGGGGTGTTACGTTCTTCCCTCCTTCAATAAATTTTTTCCTTTCAATTTGAAATGGTTCTTCAAAAATAAATGGTTGAAAATTGAAACTACTTCTATGGGGAAACCCACATTGGAAATTGGGTTAATAAAATTTAGTCTTAATAAGAAGAAAAGGGGAATGAAAATGTCACCACCAAATTATGATCTTGATTAGGAGAACATTGGTTGAAATTAGAGGCACATAATTTTAGGAAAAAATGTAAATATTTATAATGTGTGATTGAGGTCCTCAGTCACAAACAATTGTAGAATTCTGGGCCTCAAAGCCACCAATCTATGATGATTTAAAATACCATCGGTTCAAAAAATCGAAAGGTATTAGGATAACACATTTTTATGTTTTATGATTCCTTACCTAATATTTAATAATTTATATATTCATAGAATATGATAAGATAAAAAGTATACTTTTCAAGTAGAGTTCCATCCTTTAACAAATTTCTACCACAAACTTATCTTTTACTCTAAAAGATAATAGAACATAAAATAAATATTCTATTTATCCTATTCGTATAGGGTTCCAAAAAAATGAATTTATAATTCATCTACCAAACCCTTTAAAAACCTAAATTATTCAATCCAGGACATCACATGGGTCGTTGGTAGGTGATACACCCATGTCGCCCTTCAGTTGTGGGTTCAAGTCTCGCGGCCTTGTCGGACGCGACGGGTTGTCGCCCGACCTCTGGGTTGTACTTTTTATAAAAATCCAAAAATAATCTTCAAAAACCATTAACCATGCCAATTTTATCAAATTTCAAATATAATCCATTCCAACATTTAGACTTATCTGAATTACATTTTTCCAAACTCACAGTCCAAAATTTATAAGGATGGTAAATATAATGAAGATCTTTTTTTTCTACGTAATAACATGTGAATACCTTCATCAAGTATTCTATTAAAATATGGTAACACCTCGAATTACCATAAAACCTTATTTATTACATTCATGCTCCCCTATTACTTATAGAATACTAGATATATTCCTTATATCCAAAAACATTGAATATTACAGCAATGATGAGATAAACAAACCATTAATCAGTACCAAGGTAGTCAATAATATCCAATATAATTTATCCAAATGAACCATCTCTTATTAGAAAATTACTACTTCAGTATCAATACCATATTAAGTATTACCTTTACATCAACCATGTATTTTCAAAAAAATGTTTAACATACTGTTGGGTAACCATTCATAGTACCATATAATCTTAAATCCTCAATGAAATAGTAATACAGTACAATCCTTACTTATCTGCATAACTCATATAACCAGTACATCATTGATACAACACTCAAGTGAAATAATTATTTAATAAAAACATAAGAACATTAGTAATTCCTCTTCATCTGTGGTAGTATCATAACTTTATTATTATCCAATAGCATCATTTGGGGAGTTTTATGATGATTTGAACATTGACTCACGTAGTGTCCCCACTCCTTGCAGATGAAACATTTTACATTTGAAACCTTTTTCATACCCTCACAATAAAAAATGTGGTGTCCTTTTTCTCTAAAATTATAACATACTCCCATTCCCTTAAATAATTATCCATGTTTATTCTTTCCACAGTTATCAAATATAAGAAAATCCATCTTTACCTTCTTCCCTTTATATGTCTTTATCTTTACCATCCTTTTCTTCTCTGGCTTCCCATAAAATCTATAAGAATATGAAAGATCTTTAGTTATCTTATCAACACATGATATTATTTATTAATATGATGATAGTACATGGAAGACTATTTACATTATAAATTCTGGTTTAAGACCATGAAAGATAAGATCCTTCTTTCTTGTTAGATCATGTGCATTGCCGGAGTTCTCATTCCTTCTACTATGAACCATTTATAAACAATGGAAAACACTAGATTAGTTTATGAATAGCAATACCTAATCCCAAACTTGTAAAACACTTATCATAAATTAAATAGTTTATAGATATAATCCATAATCATAAAAATGTCCTCTTTGAAGAATTATATACTCATAAACCCTTCATAATGGTTTGTAAAGAAAACGAGAATTATCCTAAGAATATCCCCCAGAAGGGTCGTAACCAAGAGTGCATCAAGGCCCGCTGTCGTGCACCAGTTCCCATTTGAGTCTAGCTCAATGCAGTGTTTTCATGTTTTACCCCTAGTTACATCTCTGCCAGAGCCGCCTCTACCTGCTCGTATCCAAACAGGGATGTATTGCATGGAAAACTCACAAAATCTCTACAATACCAAAATTCTAAGAAGTTCATATTTATTAATCCTCAATATCTATCTTAGGGCTATATGCTCTAATTAGAGTTTATCTGAATATAGCTTCCAAGGATTTTACTAAGCTTCCTTTGATACCAACTATAACACCCTGACCCCAGTTACCCAAAGTTGGTTCATTATTACATAATATTGGCATGATCACAAAAGATCAAGTTTCAAAAGGCTGAAAAGTTTAGTATTCTTAGAAACACTAGATATATTCATAAGTCTTACATTATATCACAAAGTAAAAAAACATCAACAACATGTAGTCTTCATATCCCCTCATACTATTCCTACAGGTCATTCCTAAATTAATTCTTCACATCCTGGGAAAAATAAAACATTGAAATGGGTGAGCTCAAATGCTCAGTAAGGATAACAATATAGCGGAAACTTTCATAAATAATAATAAAAATTTAAGGCATTGTATAACTAGAACAAAAGCCTTTTAAACATGAATTTCAGAATAATATGGAAGTTATAAAATGAAATAATGCCATTTAGATATTCAAATGGATATTATAATAGTCAAATAATCACATGCAATATCAATAACCACTTTCGTAATGATGGAATTCATAATGCCAAACATTCAAAACTACATAGTCAAGGCCTTGTGCCAAGACAATAGTTTTTCTCATGATACCTACCAATGCATCGAGGAGCTATAGCGGGCTCCACCCTTCACTTACTAAGTTCAATTCATTCCTCATGTGAATAGGTTTAAACATAACATAAATATTCTTATTAAAACTGGCATACAAAATGTCAATACATTCTCTAGAAACCATGAATGGTATAAAAATAACACATCCACAATCAAACATATCACAAAACCTTAAATACAATATAGAAGTATTGTATCATAATAAATCATCTTCAAATAAGCTTAAAATTTATCAAAGGATGTTGACATAGATGAAATGAAAAATATTTGAGAGAAATATCTCTTTTTAGAAATCATTGAAAAGTCACAAATTTATAAAGGAAGTAATTTAAAAGTTATTTTTTAATCAAAGTGTCCCATTCCACTTTGAAACTGTTGAAAAGAATTATCATTTCAAAATATTCATGTCCATATAAATAAATCCTTTGAATCATTTTGAAAACATGGACGTTAATTAAAAATATTTAGAAAGATGAATCCTTAAAACATTTAAAAGTCACATTTTTTTTTATAAAACAATTACTATGAATATATTCTTATAATATTTTAAGGAATTCTTTGAAGATTTCACAATGGTAGAAAATAGCCGCACCCACCGTATAAGTTAAAAAAAGACATTCATACCATAATTTTTCTAAATGGTTAAAAAATTCCTTGTTTGGAAAATGACGTAATGATTCCTTCATAAACTTCATATAAAAAGTCATACAAGGGTATAAATGACATTCACCCATATTCTATAAAAAATTAAGAATATATTGAAATAAATTTTTATGAAACATGGATGAGGATGATAAAGAAGTCCCAGTAGATAATTATGTATAAACAAACTCGGATAATGAAGAGATTGTGAAATAAACCCTTACCAATTTGGTAACATACAAATCAAAAAACACATGAAAGAGGTGTCATACATTGAATATGTAAATACACATAAATAAAAGTGTATTACACAAAGAATACAATAATGGTCGGTACATACAACACACAAAAGGTAATAGTGGCAATATGGCATGAATCTCACGAGAATAGGGAGTGAGATTAAAAGCCCTTACCTTGTAATTTTTCTTATTTGATGGTATGTTAACGTCCTGTATAATAGTTAAACCACTGTTAATATGTTAAACAAGAACCATATACATAATTATGATATCATATATGATCTTATATTAATTCTTTGTTAATAATATTTTAGTATTATCGTCGTTCCGGGTGTTAACTTACTCGTTTTCTTTTATATGTTTTGTTACATATGGCCTGTTTATTATGGATAGGTTTTATCTTAATCATATCCAGAATTATATCAAGTACTTAAACATTATTTATAATCATCAAATTAGAATTATAATTTCATGGATACGATGGGGAATGAATCTCATCATGTTCGTGGAGATGGTAGTTCGTACATACACACGACCGACAATATCATTCTTTTGATAATATATAATTGGATAGTATATAATATATACAGAATCATTATCATGTTATATTTATTATTTAAATGAATTACACCTTATTATTATACCCATCTAAATAATAATGTTTTGAATAACAATTACACCACGACATGGAGACAGTAAGCTGAACATACGCACGTATGGTGACATGTCATTCAAAGGATGGATAGAATACTGAATAGGGTTGTACCATATTTATAATAACATCTCAGTATATATATGATACTAGATTTATTATTTTAGATCGGGAATAACAAATAAAGAAGGGGTTGAAGAGGAGAAGTACTTGGAAAAGTGTGGTGAAAACATTACCTCTTCTTCAAGTTCTTCATTTTTATTTGATCAAAAGGTCTCCATATGATGGATTTTTTATCATAATAAGGCCTTTAGGATGAATTGAGGTATGTTGATAGAGTATTTTGGAAGGGTTTGGCTGAACAAAAAGGCTTCTATGTTGTGAAGAATTTGTTAGAAGTTGTGTCCTTTTATACGGGGGAGGAGTGGCTCTTTAGAAAAAACTTAAAGCATTAATTTATTAGAAAATAAAAATTGGTTTCTAATTCCTAAAAATGGATTATTCAATGTACACAGTGGGTATGGGTCAAAATCCATTCAAACAATATATTTTAGACTGGTTTGGGTCACTATATTAACCATATCATTCAGTTTTAACTCTTTGCTAATTAGTTTGACATTTACCATGTCACTTTGTATTTTTATATTATATAGTTAATAAACTTACTATATACATCCAAGATACCCCCAAGTAGTCCTTTACTGATACAACTATCATGATATAATTCCTTTATCCAAACCTTATATTTTTAGTTGTATAATATCAATTAATAATATAGTATTTGTTTTAAAAAATCTTTTATGTCAATTTTGACACTATTTAATAATTGATTTTTGTTGTCTTAAAAACATTATTAATTCAAAACAAATTAATTTAAGAAATAAAATCATGTCATATTAACCAATAAAATTCATGTATTTCATCAAACCTTTCAAATTATATTTATTTAAACATTTATAATTCCAATTATTTGATTCTTTCATTAATAAGGAAAATACGATATCATTATTGTGTCATAAATAAATTTAATTATTAAATGTTTAAAAATTATAAATAAAAAACCATTATGTATTAAATCCTATTATCTTTCTAATTATTATTTATAGTCGAAAATCCAACATATATAACCCTATGTAAAAGTTTTTTTTCTAAAAGATATATGTTTATGTCATTTTTGTATTTATTTTAACTTAATTAATATAAAGTGTCATTATCACCTACAAGTGGCTCCATGGGGACCCAAAATCGACCCAAAGCTGCCCATGGTTGGACATGTATCCACCAATAAGCATAAGACACGTTTTATGGTAATTTATTATTATTATTATAAAATTATTTGTTACCATTATTTAACGGATTTACCATTTAACCATGGTAAATAAAATATTACCGAAGTAATTATTCAAAATGTCTAAAAATAAAAGTTACCTATTTACAAAATTTGTACCTCATTGTTCCAAATATAGAATCCATATTTCTAAATTCAAAATAAAAAAGTGGAAGAAATTAATTTAAATTGAATTCTCGTTGTTAAAACAAAACGCGTGTTTTAAAGAGATATTATCTATCAAAAGATTGATAGTTGTTTATGTCCTGTTTAAATGTGAAATTATGTCCAATGATAAAAATTGTATTAAATGGTAAAAATATATTCTAAAAAAACGTTTAAACCACTTAAATTCATAATCTATCACTAATAATTATTTTTATTAAAAAAGTTGTTTTTAATTAAAACTTAGTAATTTTCACTATTTATCAAAATACACAAGTTATCCGAAAAGTTCCAAAATTTTACCGTAATATAATTTTGATATTCCGAATTCCATAATGAAGTCTGTTTTAGCAAATTAAAAACATAAAAGTTGCATTTTTTTAATTTAAAATTAATTCCTGCTTTCAAAACCAAAAGACGTGTTTTTAAGAAATAATAACTACCAAAATTTGACACTTGTTTATGTCCAAATTCAAAATGAAATTAAATACAAGGACCATAATTGAATTAAAAGGTAAATATATAATATATTTATACTTCCAAACATTTAAAATCTATAATTTATCAATATAAATTATTTTGATTTAAAAAGTTGTTTGCAGTTAAAATATAGTACTTTTCACTATTCACCCAAATATGAAAGTTATCAGAAAAACACCAAAACATTATTGAAATTAAATTAATATGTCCCAATTAAAAATAAGATTTTTTTTGAATTTGAATATATAAAAGTTTCAAATATTGGATTTAAAAATGCTTCTCCATTAAATGGCGGTAAAAATGCATTTTTTGATAATTAATTCTTTTATCAGAAAAAAATGAATTTGTATTTACATTATGTCTAAGAAACTCCTAATGTGGATTCTAAAATTAGAAGGATTATATAACGGTCAATATTCTGTTAATACTATTCATAACATCTTTTGAACGACTAGTTTGGTTATCTTGGGATGCGTTTGAACTCGGTATTGCGTGTAGTGCAATTTATTTAATTACATTGAAGAAATAACGTAACATGAAATCAGGGGGTGTTACAGTTGTTGAAAATTGTTTTAGTAGTATTATGAGAGAGGTATATTTCTTTATTCAGCAATCAAACTTGAGAATCATACTAGGATATTATAATTAGTGTCATTTGGAATTACAGAAGAAGTTCTTTCCATTTTGGGTAATAAATTGAAGAATAGTTTGGAAAATATTCTTTTTTATTGTAAATCAAGAAGCCTCATAACATTACTGTCACTAATATTGTATTACATTATTTTACAGTACTTGAAGAACATGAACTGTTATATTAAATATAGTGCTACATGAGTGGAAGGGAATATCCTACTCCTTTTATTCCACCATAATATATTTTTTATATTGTATTGTGTGATATTAAATTATTTCCATACCATACCAAAAATGTAGCTACTTTTTTTAGTTCTAAAACTTTTAAAATCATGTGTTACATTGGATGTGTGTTTATTTTGCATTCAACATAGTAACAATGCATTTATAATAGGTTGCAATTAATTTAGAATGAAAGGAAACATAAAAGAAAAAGATATCATTAACTTACCCCTCCCCCATTCTATGATACATAGATCATGTAGGTGAAATCTATATATATGTGGGTATACTTTATTCTTTTCAAAAATTTAATTAGTTTTCTCTAACCAACATATTAAATACCACTCCCTCTCTTTAATTACTCAATACTATTAATCTCATCACATACAAAAAATAATAATAGAATAATTTCACAATATTTTTATCCATATTATCTATCATTCTGTTATCCCAAAAGACTAAACCTATGGTCTTTAAGAGGAGATCCATGGTAGGTTTCTTTAGGAGAGGGTAATTGTCTTAATGAAACTATTTCATTCGATTTTTCATTTTCCAATAAATAATTTTGACATACATATTCCAATAAAATAGAACTATTATAATCCATATACTAAGATATTATTCAATTTATTTAATATTATTTATCCATATCCTCCTCCATCAATTATAAAATGAAATCATCGATCGTTTGTACAGAGGACTATAGCTTCATGAATAGATGTAACACATTTTCAATCCACACCTCAAAATATTTTATATAATGATGGAATTTATTTATATATATATTATTTATTATATTGTTACACTAACATATTTATAATATCACATATACCTTATTACATTACATATCATTTATAATACAATATCTTCTCTCATATGTACGTTGAAGTACCTCCTCATTATGAAATGTGGTTCTTTTTTAAATAACGCATTACATGGAAACATATTAAGGATAAATTTAATGAAAATATGTTCCACATAGGATGTGAAATTGTCTGTTAGAAATTAATATATCACCCACCTCTTTAATATTTTTCTCATTAAGGGAATGATATTATTTCTTATGTATAAGTGTGGCCTACAGTTTATAAAAATCTCTTTAATGAAGCTACTCCCCCTAACATGTGGTTATATAAAATCAAAGGGAATTTCATTTATACATCAAATTAAATAAATATATGGAGGGTTTGGAAGGGTAGGCTCGGTGTGTGGAATATCTTGATTAAAATAGGCATGCACTTGGACCATGTCTGATATTTGTGCTTTTAGAGTGATGAACCAACTCATCATATTGTTTCTCTGTAAAATTTGACAGAATTGTTTTGTAACATATCTAAAACGTGTTTGGAATTAACCTAACACTGGGAAGTCTTATTGATTTAACTCCATCAGTTACAACTTCTCAATGTGAGATTATTTTTTCACTACTAATCACTATTGTGGTTGTTGTCTTTGACCAGATCTAGAAGGCACACAATTTTTCTTCCGTTGATAACTCTAGGCCATCTAAGAGGGTTGGTCTGAGTGCTATTTATAAAGAGATACATGTTACCTCCAGGAAAAAAATTGGTTCCATGCATAATAATATATCTGATATTGTTATTCTAAAAATTATTGGTGGTAATGGTATGGTGAAGAAGCATTTGATGTTTACATATATTAGATGGATCCCACCCACCTCACTATGGCTAAAAGCGATTGATGATGTGGTGTCCTCAAGTGCACCAAGACCATCAAGGTTTGGTGTAATCTTCCCTGACCATAAGGGCTTCATTAAAGGTTTCATTTGTCATTATATTGGGATTGGTTTTGTGATTGATGATGAGTTTTGGGCGATGATGAAGGATATCAACTATGTTTTCCATCATTGATGGAGGCACATTTTGGTGGAGTCTAACTGATCCACAATAGTGAAATTGTTATCATATGATCAAGGAATTTCCATTTGAGAATTATTAAATAATGTATTTCATTCCTACATCTTTTTGAAAATCATCATCAGGACGTCACCCATGATTACTGGGAGGAAAACCGGGTCGTTAATTCTCTTTCTAAGAGAGAAATTATGGAGGTATCCTTGAGATGGTATTTTGATACTTAAGACTTTTTCTCACATCAAATTTATTAGGAAGTGAGTGGTGTGTTTTATAATCACCAATATAAAACACCCTGTTCTAAAACTTTTTCTTTTTTAATAATTTGAGAGTATTGGTATTTTCCCAGATCCTCAACCTACATGATATATGTATGGTCTACCATATCTACAAAGTGATGCAATTCATTTCCCATGCCCAACCATCAAAGATGATTATAAAAATGTGTATAACAAGTAAATTTAATATTTATAACATTAATTTAATCATTAAGATGATGGAACATTATACTATACATATGTACTTGAACATACATGATAAAACACACAATATAAAACAAGACAACTAAAACGTAATACAATTATAACAATTAAATAATTTTTATTAAATTTTTCGTAATATATTTTTAGAAGATATATATATGATAAAAATATTAATATGGTTATTTATAAATTAATAACATGATTGAAACCATTATACATTAGGTTAAATCACTTCATCTAAAAGAATGTGAGAGATAATAGATTTTCTCAATTTCTATTTGATTGATACATATTTGTTCAAATGGTTTTATTCACATATATGTGGTGTATATAATAACCCTTTTATTTATTTAACACGAATACTAATTAATTAATAATGGTTAATCATTCAATTCATTTTTTTCATTCATGGGTTACAATTTATTTTTTTCTAAATGGTATGAATCTATTTTATAGTCACCCAATATTTTGGGATTTCATTTAGTTATGCTAAAAAAATCATATCATTTATACACCATATGATCAATTAATTCTAATAAACAACCATATTGCTTTTATATTGGATATTATTATCTCTGAATCCATATTCCATTTGTATATATGGATTTTAGTTTGAATGTTGTTGATTTATAGGGTAACATTTGATTAATATGTATTCTTCGATCAATACATATATTTAATGATAACGAATATTATTAATGAATTAAATTTATTATTATATATTTGATAAATGGTGTGGAAATTCTGTGATAGTTGGTTCCTAGAATTATCCATCTCTGATATGCATTAGTAGTCTCATTAGTTGGATCAGCAAGCTAGTATCAAATTGGTTATTACACATTGTTTTAATCTTCCTTGTGAAAGGTATTTATTTTAATGGTAACAAGATGTCTAACACCATGGTGTCCACTAATTAAGAATTTCCTACTTTATAAATTTATTTATTATTTTCCATGATATATTTTCAAGGATATTATCTTTTGATGAATTTCATTATTAGTTATTGTTTAAATGAAATGTATTTTCAGAAATCAACCTTTTAGTATTCATTAGCCTTATCTGATCAATATATTTAACTTATTAATTAAATATAATGTGTGTGAAGGTATACTCCCTTACATATTGATTATGTATTTGTATTTATGATATCTTATACTATACATACCTTTCACTGATCATTTAAGATCCCAGTTATATTGACCATTTCCTTGGGGTATGAATATGAATTCATTGAAAGAATTCAAGTAATCCCAATGTTTGCCAATAATATAGTTTTCATTTTCTTCCCAATTTAAGGTGGATGTCATCTATATATTTGGTTCTATAAGACTTCTAAAATGATCAATTTTTTTATGTGATCCCATATTTATTCTAAAAATATAAATAATATGACGACTTCTATAGTTTTATAGATTCAATAAAATTAATTTCGTGTAGTGATCATTTGGACTATTCCACTATTGGGGTCTGATTTGTTTCTTATAAATTTTTTAATGTATTACTTTTTTGATATATATATATATATATATATATCTTATAGTGGTGTATTGTGGTGTCATTTTTTTGATCCTTTCATCATCATAAAGATGGGTTATAATTAGTTAGGATACCCTTGATTAGTCTCTCCACTATTACAACTATGGTGTTGCTATCATATGTTCTTTAATTCTTAGAGGAGTCTCTTATTTTTATGAAATATGTTTGGTTGATTTGAGGATTTTGGATGGATATGAGGGATTAGAGATCATTTTAGCGATTATAATCTTGTCTGATATTCCTATAGTTTTTTCCCACACCATGCACCTCATTGATAGAAGTGTACTATCCTTTCATGATTAAATTTTGTCTATATTTACTGATGACTTTCTATTTGAATAAAGTATCATGTTGGGTTGAATTTCCACTCCCTCATGAAAACTGTTTAATTCTATTTTATATTATAGATTATGGAATTTTATTTTTTTGTATTTTTTGATGTTTTAATTTTCAAATTTTAGTAGTCTCCTGAGGTGGATCAGTAATCTAGTATCAAATGGGTTTTTACACATTGTTCTAAACATCATTGTGAAAGGTCATCATGGTAAAGGTAACATGATGTCTGACACCATGATGTCGACTAATTAAGAATTTTATTCTTTATAAATGCACTTATTATTTTACATAATATATTTTCAATGATATTATCTCCTGATTCATTTCATTTTTAGATGTATTTTAAATGGAATGTATTTTCAAAAATCTACCATTTAATATTGATTATGCATAATCTAATATAGATATTTAACTTAATAATTAAATATAAAGAGTGGTATGTAAATTTCCCTTACATATTGATTATGTAGTTTGATTTAGGATATCTTATACTATACATAACCCTCACTGATCATTTATGATCACAGTTATATTTACCCTTTACCTGGGATGTGAATATGTATTCGTTGAATGAATTCAAGGAATCCCAATTTTATCCATTTCAATAGATTTTATTTTATTCACAATGTAAAGTGGTTGTCATTTATGTATTTGGATATATAAGACTACTAAAATGATCATTTTTTTAATGTGATCCCTTTTGTATTATAAAAATGAAATAAAGATGATGTTGTCTCTGGTATACTAGATTTTTTCTCATTAATTTCGTGTAGTGATCTTTTGGACTATTGAAATTTAGGGGTTTCATTGGTTTCTTATAAATGTTTTCATGTATTAGATGTTATACATTTATCTTATAGTGGTGTTTTATGGTGTCATTTTATTAATATTTTCCTCACTATACAGATGAGTTATAATTAGTTGGGATACCCTTGATAAGTCTCCCTTCTATTTTGACTATTTTGTTTCGATCATATGTTGTGTTATTATTAGAAGAGTTTCTTATTTTAATGAAATAAGCTGAATTAAATTGATTATTTTGGATGGATATGTTAGATTAGAGATCATTTTAGGGGTTCTAATCTTGTTTGATATGTCCATAGTTTTTCCCAACACCTCATACATCATTGATAGAGGGGTGATATCCTTTCTTGATTCAATTTTGTCAACATTGATTGATGACATTCTGTGGGAATAAAGTATCATGTTGGGGATAATTTTCAATCCCTCATGAAACTGTGTCATTTTATTTTATATTATAGTTTATGGAATTTTATTTTTTTTTATATTTCAATGTTTTAATTTCTAAACATTTTTTACTCTCATGAGGTGGACCAATAATCTAGTATCAAATGGGTTTTTACACATTTTTTTAAACTTCCATGTGAAAGGACGTCACAGTAGATGTAACATGATGTCAGACACCATGATGCCCAAAAATTAAGAATTTCCTTCTTTACAAATTCACTTATTATTTTCCATGATATTTTTTCAATGATATTATCTCTAGATGAATTTCATTATTAGTAATTGTTGAAATGAAATTTATTATCAGAAATAAACTTTTCAATATTTATTATTCCTTATCTAATCAAGATATTTAACTTATTAATTAAATATAATGCATGTTATGTTATTTTTCCATCTATATTGATTATGTATTTTGATTTATGACATCTCATTCTATACATAACCCCCATTGATCTGTTATGATCCCAGTTATATTTAACCTTTCCTTGGGATATGAATATGTATTCATTGAATGAATTCAAGGAAGCCCAAGGTTTTCCATTAATATAGTTTTTATTTTATTCCCAATGTAAAGTGGGTATAATTTATATATTTGGTTATATAAGACTACTAAAATGATCATTTTTTCATGTGATCCCTTTTATATTCAAAAAATGAAAGAAAGATGATGTCATCTCTAGGTTATTGGATTCTGAGTCATTAATTTTGTGTAGTGATATATTAGGATATTCTAATTTTCGGTGTATGATTAGTTTCATATAAATTATTTCACGCATTAGTTTATATATATATATATATATATTTAACTTATAATGTTTTTTTATGGATTAATTGTTTTGATCATTTCCTCAACACATAGACGAGTTATAATTAGTTGGAAGACCCTTGAACAGTCTCCCTTCTATTATGACTCCGGTGTTTCTATCATAGGTAGTGTTATTCCTAGAGGAGTATCTTATTTTTAAGAAATAAGATTGATTTATTTGATGATTTTGTATGGATATGTTGGATTAGAGATCATTTTAGGGGTTCAAATCTTTCTTGTAAGTCCATATTTTTTTCCCACACTGCACACCTCATTGATGGAAGTGTAATATCCTTTCTTGATCCAATGTTGTCTACATTGACTGATGACTTCCTAGTGGAAGAAAGTATCATGTTGGGAAGAATTCTAACTCCCTTATTTAACTGTATCATTATATTTTATTTTAATGTTTTTGGAATTTTGATTTCTGGTGTTTTTTCGGGTTTTAAATTTTAAATTTTAATGATTTTCATGTGTTACAGGGTTATCATGTATGATTTTGAAAATAGTATGAAAACAATCCATTTCTCACAATCAGTTGATAGTTCCATTTGGCACAGTTAGTGAATATTTAGTAAACCATGCATGGTCTAGGAGGAAATAATGAAATACTATATTATTCGAGGTAATACATGAAACCCAGATTCCATCAGATTCAGTAATTTTTTTGGGTAAATCATGCATGATGATGATTTTTTTAAACAAAAAACAAGTCACTTTTAATTTAATTTAATTTTATTTTTATTACCTTCTATACTTTTCAACCCCCACCTATCATGCCACATTTATCATACCATTATGTACTAGTCTAATACCCTATCATTACATTCTGTCTGCCCATATCTCTCATACCTTCGGTATTTTCAATGTATTTATTCTAGGTTATTGATAAAACTCCTAGGAGGGTCATCCTCTTTATTCACATTTACAATTCCCCTTGTTCAATTATCTCTCAATCATCGTTATCCTCCTCAAATAAATCATAGGGGTCCAAATTGACCTATTTTTTCATGTTTCTTCATTTTTGGGGTGTGTAGTGTCACCTAAAACACATGTTCATTATGTTACTAAGTTCCAAGGATATTCTCCAATGATTCGAGGTAGGATTACCCATGTTCAAAACTATTAGTTTTTATAACCTTGGGATTTTATTTGATTATTTTTTAGTTGCTAAATCATATTACTAATTTTATTTATTGAATTTCCCATGATGAAACCATGTATTGGCTAGAATTTTTAAAAATCAATCAATTTCCATATTTTATATATGGGTTCAAATTATTCTTTAAAAAACCCATGATTCAAAATTACAATTGGATTAATGAATGACTATTTTAATTTTATAATAATGTTATTAAAGAAATTAGGATTTTTATTTTATTTTATAATGTTTTTACATGGAATTTCTTGTTTCAGTTGAAATACAATATCTTGTTAAATAATTTAATTTTTTTTTGGTAACATTTGAATTTTGAATTTTCATTGGCCACATTTGAGTCACATGATAAATAAAATAAATTTAATTCTTCATTTTTAGTGGTTTAATAAAAAAGAAGAATTTATTAACTAAATTTGTTTCAATGACTATTTCAAATTTGGTGATATGACATGATGTTTGATAATGTCATCCAATTACTATAAAAATATCTCAGTATCTTGTGTGGATTTATTCATGGCCCATATGGAATTTTCATGTAGTTTATAAAATGTTTTTTTGTATCTATCTTTATCCCCATTCGATTTTAATATATATGGATTTTATCTAATAGATATTGTAGTTTAGTTTTTTTGTATTATATAATTGTTGTGTGGTTGCGGTTTTTTTAGAGGGTATTAGTGGTGAGAGAAGAATATTATATATGATATATTGATTTTTAACTTTTCTCTATTCTTATTTTCATTCCATTTCATTATTTTTTTAATGGGAAACTAGGTTCTAGGGTAGTATAACTAAGTTTAGTCATTATCTCTTTCCACTAGCTATACTAGGGTAGTATATGATTGGTGTCCCTTGTACTGGATTGTGACATGTTACTAACCTTTATTCAAGAATAAATAAGTGTATATCTATGTTACCATAACATTAATAACCACAGTTTATAGCCAATGATATTGATAGAGGATAATACTCTTGTCATTATTTAGATTCTTTTATTTGATTGACTTTTTAGAACCTCAAATTAATAACACTTATTTTCAAATTTCAACTATAACATAGTGTCCTTTTTTATTGATCTCTTCATTTATTCTAAATTTTTTCCCAATTAATTTAATGAAATAAAAGTGAGGAAACATATAATATATAAAACAAGATTATTTTATATAGCATGTGTGGTTTTAAATAAACATTTTAATATAATTTCTTTAAATAAAAAATATATAAAAGTAATGTTTATAAAAATATTTTTATTTGTGGTTGGTTTTAAATAAAATAATTATACAGAAAATGTAATTTTTAAATTCATTTCACATAATCATAAAAACGATTATTTAATTAAATTTTAGTCATGTGGAATAGAATGTGGTGACATAATGAACAATTCATGCTAAAGATAATTTTAAATCTTTTAGGCTCTAATTCATTTAAATTTTCCATAGAGAGAATATTCATTATCACAGATAAATAGTGAATAGAGGGTAATTGATAATAGTTTCAAAATTATTGAATGCATTTGGACTTCAGTTCCATTTAAATAGTTTTAAAGAAATTTCCATACTTTTTCTAGAATATTCATCATATGTCCCTTTAAATGATTTTCTATCATCTAGTTGTTCCTTTATTATAATTTACTCATGATGATTATCATTATAATTTTGGTGGTCCCAAAAGGAATATGGAGGTGGTTTTTTTCATAGAGGATTGATTTTTAGTTTGGATGTGGGGGATACTTCACTAGGGAGAGTTTGGAAGGTGATTTTGGAGTATATTTATAGGAATGATTATTTTTACATCTTCTTATTTATATATATATATATTTGTTTTTTTATATATATTTTGGAATATTTTTTTAATATAGATGTGTTAGTTTGGAATGATACAATGATCACACAATATGGGGGGATTGTTCCTTTTAAAAAAACTTCAAAAATAATGGATTTTGATTTCGTTTGGAATTTATCAGAATTTAAGTGTTTCTGTCTATAAACATTATGAATAACAGATAAATAGAAAGAATGAACATATCAATTTTTTGGTGGTTTGGGGATAAAATATCCCCTATTCCACTCTAGCATTTCTCTCTCTTCTAAAATGGTGAATTTCACAAAAAAATTCTACTTACCACAAGATCTATAATCCACAACTTAGTGTAGGTAGTTGACACCTTTATAACAGTGATAAATAGAGCCTTCTGGTTTTTTTATAGGGATCTGGTCATCCAAAACTTATGGTAAGAAGATGATAATATACCAAAAATGAGTTCAAGTAGTTGAAAATACATAAAATAAAATGATATTGATTTGATAATGGTTCAAGTTAAATTTCATAGTTGAAGTAGCATCAACTAACAGTAGATGGAACATCTTCTTTAGAAATAAATGCCTTTAAGAAATAATGAATTTGACGCGTCCTTAGTTGCAAATGATCCAAAAATAAAAGTACCAACAAATCTGAGTAGAAATCTTATAATAGTATGAGGATGAAAATTTATGTTTCCAAAATTTACTGTATTTAGAGAATTACAGATTCAATCATTCGTTGCAGCATAACATTAAAAGATATTTTACAAGAATATATTCTTATGAATAGAGGTGTTTGATATCATGTTATCATAATAAATTATTTCATAAATAATTTTTAATATATATATATATATTTCATTCATTCAGTTCAATATATCCATGAAAATCACCTAATCTAATGGGGATATTCAAATCTAATTTGACTATGGTATTCATAACATCTCTTATGAAAAATAGCAATTTCCTATAACAAATATGATTCTTTATGTAGGGATGCTGATTTATACATTAATTATTTCATCATAAAATTAGAAATTTAGCATTAATTAATAATTCTTTCTTTATCTGGAACACATGGTATGAACACTGCTTCCAGGTTCCAACATAGGGTTGAAATTCCATATGTTTTTCATTTCACCGAACGTAGGGTTTTCAATCCATATGAAAATTGTTCAGCGTAGTGTATGGATAATGATCTATACATTCATTTACAGAACATATGGTATGAATAGTGTTTCCAAAACACATCCCGTAGCATTTTATTCCATCAAAGATTAAAATGAATTCATGATGTATAATCTTGAATCATAATCAATGCAACATTAGTATAAAACAAACAAGGGTATTTGTGAGAATCAAAATCAACATATATATTTTTTAGTATTTTTTATACAAAACATTCCCAATACGCTCCCCCTTTTTTATGATCCAAAAACCCATATAACGATTAATAAAAAATATAGGATTTATAATAACATTTAAAGAAAATATTGTACTTTAAAAAATTTATTTTTTATTTCACATAATGATTTTGATGTAAAAGATATTGTCCCTAAATATATGTTTCTAAAATATTATGCCCCTTTTTTTGATATAAAAAATAAATTTTTAAAATAATAAATGATATAAACCACAATTAATATAGAATTGAACTGTAAATGAATGTTACATTATTTTATGAAGAAAAATAAGATATGTGATATAGAAGTTTAAATTTGAAAATTAATAACATACAAATAAAAGTATAAGGCAATATAAAATGAAAAAAATATAAAATTTATCCAATGTTAAATTCATATCAAATTTTTTTAGAATAATTTTGAGTATATCCCTTAATAATTGAATGAATTATTCAAATTGATTGGCACCAATTCTAAGGGTTTTCATGGACTGATTAACTATGGGAAGTGGTTACAACTGACTGAGGAATGGTTTCAATAGAACCATAAATCTATAATAGCTTTACAATTTGGCATTGAAAATAATTGTTGATGAAATCAATCTATTATTGAGTATCTTCTTTGAATCATTCAATGTCTTTAGGCATTCTATTAAATTCACATTAACTAACCCATTAACTATTTCTTCTTATTCAATGGAAGTAGTCAATATATATATAACATAAGGAATGACGGGTCCCAACTGGAATTCAAGATAGGTTAGTGGAAAAATTGTTTTTGGTTATCCAAAAGAATATTCAAGGGGTCACTTTCACACTTGAGATTGTGTTTAATTTTGTTGAATTCATCCATCACATGAGTCATAACTTTAAATATGCTTATCATGTTTGGATAATTGGATTGAAGTGTATAGGTTTATAACTGTTCAATTTCATTGATATATTTAAATAATCATCCCAAGAAAATCTTCATCTCATCAAAGAAATGTATTTTCACATATTTATTTTTATTGATATGAATTATCTACCCAAGTATTTCATAATATTTTAAAGACATCTTACCCAAATAAAATATTCTTGAACTTCTCTGAGTTGTGTTTGAAGATACTCAAATTCATATATTGTCACTCCTGAACTTATGAGTTATTCATTTTTCTTCTTATCAACTTCTAAATATTCACACAAATTCATGTTCTAGTTCATTAAACAGATGAACTTTTGAGTCATAAATCCATTATAATAGTCAAAAGACTCTGGAGTAATATATGTCAAAGGGTGAACACCCACTACCCAAGATAAAAATTGAATATCATAACCTTATGATTTTTTCTCAACATATATCCCTCTACAACAATAGAATTAGGAGAAATAAGTGAATGGTTATCTAGAGCAAGGATACTTTCCCTGAGTTGTTCATATTTGTGATCCTCTTTCCCAATATTCTCATCCACATGATCTTCATGGTCAACTACATCTACAAAAACATTTGTATATTTCTAATTTTGTTTTCTAATATTCTTATTTGAACAATTCCACCTGCTTCAGAACTTGATTTGGCCTCTTCATCAGGCCTTATAATGATAGAACCAATTTATGGCATCATCCTCCACTCCCCCGAAGCATCTTCCATCATCTTCTATTGATGTCCCTCCCCAAAAAATAAAATAATATGGAATGTTTTTCTCCATATTTATCATAATTTTCTGAGACTTCTAGCATTTTATTATTTTGTTGTGATAAAATCTATATCTGAGAGACATTAATCCTATAATTATTTATTTTTTGAGAAAAAAATGAATTAATTATTCCATAGGGATATAATAATATATTTGTTTCATTATGACATCACTGAATTATGTACCTTATCATAAATTGACAGTAATTGATTCTATTTTTGTTCAGAAATAGAAATAGAATACACATGTAAGGGTAAAAGACATTCCCAAACATGGCTGTTCTCAAAAAAATTCCAGTTTGAATAAAATTCATGTTGAATTTTATACCAGGAGACTTATATTTAGTCATCACATTCTTGATAGATCTTAATCCAAAAAAATAAAACATAAGGCTTTTTGAATTATATTTTCCATCACTCATATTCCATAATCCAAATTAAAAATCCACCTCATGGGGATAACATAAAAAAATAACAATTTCCACCAAAGAAAGAGAAAATTCATCATCGCCAATGTTAGAGACTATATCATTTTCATTAATTACAAATCATAACATGGAATTTCTATATATATATATATATATATATATTAGTATTATGGAAAACATTAGTGGAGTGTTTTAATCTATAAAAATAAAATCTAGTCCTTAAAATATAAAGAATGTCTTTAACAAATTAATTTTCTCATTCAAGTACTCTAAATCTATCACTTTACCTTGAATAATCTTAAGAAAAATCAATAAACGGTGTGTAAGAGTACCCAAATCGGCATATTTATGTCTTCTTGACTAGGCCACATCTAAAGGTTTTTTAATTAAATATTTGAAGGTTTTGGATTTTGGTAAATTGAAACAAGTGAATATATGTATGTTGAAAGATGTGAAAGAGAAAATCGGGAGAAGGAATATAGGTCTATCACACCTATTGAGAGTGTACTCAATACCTTTTAAGTTTAAATGACGAATAAAAATTAATAGAAGTGAAATTATGTTTGAATATAATCAACATATAACCGATTAAAATAATGACATATAAATAAATAAAAAAATCATATAAAATTATTAAAATCAAAATTGAGAGATTAATAATAATATAAATTAATAAACATTCATTAAATTTTAAATATTCCAAACACCTGCATTATACAATCATAACAAACATTAGAAAGTGGATTAGAAAAATATCAGCTAATTGGTATTCATTATTAAAAAATTCTGAAGATATAACCTTTTTACAAAAATTATCTCCTAGAAAATTATGTTTATATCAATATACTTAGACCTAGAATGACTTATAAGATATTTATAAATATTAATATAACTATAATTATCACATAAATATGTATATTATTAAAATTTAGTCCAATGTTTAGTATAGTGTTTTTATCTACAATAATTTTGAACAACAAAATCCCAGCTGAAACATATTATGTCTCGACTATTGACAGAGAAACTGAGTGTTGTTTCGTATACAACCATGAGACTAATTATTTTCATTAAAATTGGCAGATTAATGAAGTGTTTTTAATCTAATATACAATCTCCAAAATATAAATCTAAATATAACATTAATTTCAAATCAGATGTTAGGGGTAATGAAGATATTGAAAATTAATTTGTTGTAAAAATATCAATACATTAATTTAACAATAGTTATATGGCATTAATTTGGATTTTATAGAAATATAGAACGTAAACATATAGAAAGCATAATGTCTGGTGTGATAGTAGTAAGATATACAAACTATGTATCATAACTCTATATAAATTATTTTCAACTGTTTTTCCATCATCATCTAATTAATGGTTTACATTAGTACACATAGGATTTGTATATGTGTTTTTGTCACCATGTATAACTGGAACGTCCTGAGTCCGGAGCCCCTCCACTGGTGCCCCGTACCCTGTTCGCCACATGACCCCAAGGGCGTTTTCCCGAACGCCAGAGGCTACCGACTAGCAGCGAGGGGATTGGTGAGTCGGTGGGGAAACCATGCCCTCATTCGGTAAGGTATACAAGGTAGGAAGACCACAATAAATAGCGGAAGCAGCAACCAACATGCATAACAACAGAAACCAAACAATGGAAGCAATGCAGAGATATAACTATGATGAAAATGATGTAGCAGGTACAAGTATTTACAGAAAACAGCAAACAGAACAATGTGCTGAAATAAAACTGAATCCATTTGCAAAAGAAAAACAAAATAATCTCTTCAGCATCACGAGCCACGGCTTGGTCCCATGTTCCCCATCTCCTGGTGCAATCAAGATCCTGAAGTAGAAGGGTGCTTTCCCTTGTCTATATCTGCAGCAATACAGTCTGCTTGGGCCCCAAAAGCATGGCCCAAACAGGGTGTGAGATACAATCCCAGTAGGCAATCACCCAACGATTTGTGCCTAACAGTCAATGAATATATGGCAGTACTAAAACAAGAAGCAGTAAACAGAAAGCACAAACAGCTACAAACCACAGTTCTAACAAGTATATCACACAAGTAAGCAGCAAGCAACAAGAATAAAAACAGGTAATGCTCTAGGTAGATCTCACAATCTTACCCCAATGGTTTAACCTCAATGTACTAGAAACCCTCGGGGAGGCACACACAGTCTCACCCCTCTAGTTGACCTACGTAATTAAGCAGACTCTATGGGGATGCACTCACCTTTAATTCTGCCTATAGTCTCGTATCCTGCAAAAGGGCCTCTGGGGATGCACTCAATGGCAATTCCCCCTGTGGCGCATGTCATGGATCTACATACTCTCTAAAGAAGAACTCAATATCAATTTCCCCCTATAGTCTCGCATCGTAATTAAAAGACACTTTGGAGAAGCCCTTCCGTCAATTCTCCCTTTGATCTAAAACTCTAGGTTCTCACAGTCCTAAGTATTACTAAACATGATCAATGAATGTGTATCATCCAAGTAAACCTCAAGAACTACTTGTCTATCAACTAAGGCTCAACAACAATAAATTACAAAAGTCCTAATATCCTACGACTAGGCATGGAAACTGGAAAACGCCAAACATGCAGAACAAGTATGGAAAAAGAATCTGAGAACAATCAAACTACTCTAATAACAAGCAATAACATCTACTAAAGAAATCAAGCAAAGCAGGAAAGAAAAAAGGCCTAAATAGGAAACATGCAATACCTCGTTCAGGGGTATTGGTAGAAATTTCACAAAATATCAAACAACTTTCTACGGAAAGGCACAAACCACCTACCTCGATCCTACGAGATCGATATACATGAACCTCGATGATAGATTCCCCTTATAACGACATAGATCTGAGAAAACGCATAAAATGTTCATCCCACGATAACTTGAAAACAAGGAGGAATCTAGAAACAAGGCTCATGAAGAAGGAAGAACTCACCGCTGTGATTCCAACGTAATCAACCGTGCTCGAATCGGAGAACGGACGGCGAGGCGGAAGCTCGGAAAATATTTTGCCATACGGACGCTCACGGTCGGTCGAAAGCTGGAGAAGAAGACGAATACGGGGGTTAGGCATGGACCCTGTCCGTTTAATGAAAAAAATAAAGTACAAGACATGTACATTTAGAGTACCCATCATGTACTGGGTCCTTTCCGTACACCACCAAAAACGGCATCCACGTCACCCATACACACCGTGTGTGTAGCCCGGGAACGGCCAGCACACGGCTTTGAGCTGGATCAGAGTACACGGCGTGTACTCAAAAAGTACACGACATGTACTTTGAAAATTTATAGAAGTACCATTTTTCATAACAACTCCAGAAAAAGGTAAAACATACCTGAACGAAGATTCAGGTTCTTACAAACTTCCCCCCTTAATGAAATTCATTCCCGAATTTCCCTAACGAGGTTGAGAAGAAGAATCCTCGAACAGCTCCAACCACTATGATCATACATCGGCCTCCCTCTCCTAGGTCTCGTCTTGTACTCGCCCGTGCTTCCATAGCACCCATACGTGAGGAACAAACCGCCCGCGGGGAACCTTCATACTGCGATTGAAAATTCGGATAGGATGCTCCTCAAACGATGCATCCGCATCAAGCTCGACATCCTCAGGCTAAAAGACGTGAGACGCGTCTGAAAAGTTACTTCGGAGCTAAGAGACGTGGAAGACGTCGTGCATGGAATGATACCTATAAGGTAGATGCAACCGATAGGCGACTGGCCCGATTGTCCCCAAAACCTCAAACGGCCCCCCGTACCGTGGCGAAATCTTACCCTGTCTCCGAATCCTTTTGTGTCCCAACCTAGGTGCGACACGTAGGAAACCCTGATCACCAACCTTGAACTCCAGAGGTCGTCTCCATTGATTAGCATAAGACTTCTATTGAGACTGTGTTGTAGGCATCCTCTTCTGAATCAGCTCTATCAGCTCTGAAGTCTCCTGTACAAGATGAGGTCCCAGCAAATCTGCCTCTCCTGCCTCCAGCCAGCATAATGGTGATCGGCATGGCCTACCATACAAAGCCTCATATGGTGCCATCTGGATAGTCTCCTGGGAACTATTTTTGTTGGTGAAATCCACCAAAGGAATATTCTTCTCCCAAGAGCCACCAAAGTCAAGGATGCAAGCCCAGAGAATATCCTCAAGCACCTGGATCATGCGCTCGGACTAGCCATCAGTCTGGGAATGGTATGCTATACTCAAAAGTACCTGTGTACCCAAGGCCTTCTGAAGTCTCTTATAGAACAAAAAGGTAATGAACACATCTCTTTTTGAAACAATAGAGCACGAAACTCCATGCAGACGCACAATTTGTCTAATGTAAAGTCATCTAAGATCATCGACACTGAAGGCCTCCTTGATCAGCAAGAAGTGAGAATCCTTCGTCAGTCTGTCGATGACAACCCAAAAATCATCGTTTCCTTGTGGTGACCTTAGAAACCAAGTCACAAAGTCCATCACAACATCGTTCCACTTTCACTCCGGAATGGGTAACTACTGTAAAAGTCCTACTGGTCACTGATGCTCTACTTTCACATGCTGACATGTAGAACATCTCATGACAAAACTAGCAACATCCTTCTTCATACCCGGCCACCAGTACTGGTGATGAAGATCCCGATACATCTTGGTGGTGCCAGGATGATCTTCCCAAACTGAGGAATGTAAATCCAGCATCAGCTCCTCGCGTATGTCTGTTGGCACCCATATGCGTCCTTGGAAACGCAAGATCTCATCCTCGCCCACTGTCCATCTAGGAAGAGGGTCCTCTCCTGACACACTCTCCCGCAGGATTAAGCCTTCCGAGTCTGATAGCTGCCTCATCCGTACCCGTTCAAGTAGTGTGGAGGTAATAGCTACAGAAGATAGAAAATTATGTCCCCATCTGTCGTGCACCTCTAGATGCATCTCAGAGAACAGAGCCATCAACTTCCACTCCCTACTAGCCTTATGAACTTCCTGAATCTGAGTTCTCCTGCTTAACGTATCTGCCACGACATTTCCCTTTCCCATCGTATAGTCAAGCTCGATGTCAAACTACTGTAGATACTCAACCCACCAGAGCTTCCTCAGATTCAGATCACGTTGATTGAAGATATACTTGAGACTGTTGTGGTCAGTGAAGACCACAAAGTGATCTCCCAGAAGATAGTGTATCCAACAACGCTAGGCATGAACAAAATCTTCCAAATCTAGATCGCACGTTAGGTAGTTCCTCTCATGTGGCCTCAGCTGTCGAGACCCATATGCAATGACTCCATCTCCCTGCATAAGCACAGCTCCTAGCCCGATACCCGAAGCATCATAGTAAACAGTGTAGCTCTTGCCTGGATCTAGCAAGACTAGTATTGGTGCTGACGTCAACCTCCCTTTCAGCTCCTGAAAGGCTGACTCACAAGAATCTGACCATACGAACATCTCCCCCTTCTTGGTCATACCTGTCAAAGGTGCTGCTAGATGAGAAAAGTCATGAATGAAGCATCTATAGTATCCATCCACCCCTTGGAAGCTCCGTACCTCAAAAACATTCTTTGGATACTCCCAGGAAACTAAAGCTCTCACTTTCTTTGGGTCCAAAGATAATCCTTCCTCTGAGATGACGTGACCCAAGAAGTGAATCTGATCCATCTAGAAGTGGCACTTTGAGAGTTTAGCATAAAGCTGATGCTCTCTCAGTGTACTCAGAATGATCTCAAGGTGGGTGGCATGGTCGTGTCGAGTTTGAGGGTACACCAAGATATCGTCCACGAAAACCACGATGAAGGAATACAAGTAAGGATGGAACACTCGGTTCATTATGGCCATAAAAACTGCAGGTGCATTCGTGAGTCTGAAGGGCATGATGGTATACTCGTAAAGACTATACCTTCTCTTGAAGGCTGTAAGAGGTATATCTGATGGACTAATGCACAACTGATGATAACCGGACCTCAATTCGATCTTCGAGAACACTTGGTCTCCTCGAAGCTGATCGAAAAGGTTATCAATCCGTGACAATGGATATCGGTTCATGACCGTCAACTGGCTCAGCTATCGATAATCCACAGAAAGCCGAAGGGTACCGTTTGCCTTCTTTACAAACAGGATAGGAGAACCCCAAGGATAAGTACTTGGTCGGATGAAACCCTTAGACTGTAGCTCCTCCAACTAATTCTTGAGCTCCTGAAACTCAGGTGTGGCCATCCTATAGGGAGGAATGGACATCAGTGTCGCTCCTGGAATTAGCTCAATAGAAAAGTCTACCTCACGCTCCGGAGGCAAACCTGAAAAGCCCTCTGGAAAGACATCCTGGAAGCGATCCACCACTGGAGGAAACTCTAACTGTGGAGTCCCCTGATCATCCAGATAAATACTAGTAATTGGGGCCATCACTCCTCCTAGCCCAAGATGCTCGAGTCCCGCCCGACTCGCCCGAACATCCCATTCGCCTCTATGAAGGAAAGATTCACCCTATGGGGAAATGTATCAGACATTGCGGTGATAAAAATCGACAACTGCCTGAAAGGGGATCAACCAACCCATGCCAAGGATGACATCATAGCCTGTCATATCTAGGACATAGAGATCCCATAAGAAGCGAAACACTGCGACCTCGAAAGGGCACTCTATACACTGGCATACACTAGATGTCCTCATTCCCATAGGTGTGTCTAGTGTCAACGAGTCTGCAGAAGAAATGATGCAGAGTCCAAGGTTCTCCACAACAGCAACAGAGATAATGCTATGGGTAGCACCAGTATCGAAAAGGGATGAAGATAAAACTGAGGCTACTAAAATCTTACCTTGAACAGTAGAAGGACCGAGATCCTGCTCATGATAAGTCTCCTCCATGGCGAAAGACTGGCCTGCACCGCGGCTCTATGCCCCTAACTGACCGCTCTGAGATGAACGTCCCTGCAGGTGTTGAGGGACTAGTGGCTGACCGCCACATCCTTGACCTCCACCTCAGTCCGAATGGATGAAAGAACTTCAGTTCCCTGACTGGTGAGAGACTGGTGGGGCTTCTCCTAAACGAGGAGTCATGGATGAACCCTGGTCACCTTCTCCTAGTGAGATAACCTGGAAGAAACACTGAAGGTGACCTAACTTGCCGCAAGATCGGCACTCCACGAGGTCTCTCTGGCCCTGCGGCCTTGTGTGCCCTATCCGGACACACTGGAAGCATGTCACCTGGCTGCCTGATGATGCATCTCACTTCCTCGAATCACCGCGTGTAGGCTCCCTACGGCACTTCTTGCTTTCATCTGAAGGAAATCTAGCATTGGAAGCAGAACCGCCCTGACTCGCAGCTCCAGAGTCTCTCAAATTGCGCAACTCAATCAGTTCCTGGTTTACGATGGAATTAATGGATGTCAGCTGGAAGATGTTCACCTATGAGCGGATCTCCCGCCTGAGTCCATCCTCAAACTTCCTCGCCATGAACACCCCACTCCCATCTCGAAGGCTTGTAAAACGCTGAAGCTCAGTGAAACGAGAAGAATACTCCATGAAAGATAGAGGACCCTTCTTTAAGCTCATGAACTCCCGGGCTCGATCGGCTCTCAGAGTCTCCGGGTAGAAGTAGTCGTAAAACATGCACTGGAACACCTCCCAAGTCATAGCCTGCTGCTGAACCGCTTGTGAGATCACGTCCCACCACCTCTTGGCAGAGTCACGGAGCATGTAGGTGTCGAGCTTGATCCGCCTCTCTGGAGACGTCTCTAGATGCTTGAATATACTCAGCAAGGCTTCCAGCCAAGACTCTACAGCCTGGGTCCTCCCTCCCCCGAGAATGTGGGAGGATGCTGCTGCTAGAAAACTAGCATCAAGTCAGTCATAGACGAGGCAGGAGGCGGTGCTCTATGGAAGGCCTGCATCATCCTAATGAAACCCTCCCTGAACTACGCTTCGGTGCCCGCGATTGGTACAACAACTGGTTCCAAGGCTGCCTCGGCTAGGGTATTGACAAGAAGTCCCTGATCAGCCCTGTCTGGCGCCTGATCACTGCCTAACGATAGACGTACGACCAAAGGGAATCTCGGAGGCATAGCTCTGAAAGATCAAAAGCACACCTTGGATCAGGAAAACAAGGACAGAGAATACAAGAGTAAAAAATGGGAACAGGGGAAGAAAAACACACAATATTACAAAACATGACTACACGATGTGTATAAAACTACACAACGTGTATTCTTAAACAACTAACATGGGCATGTACGCCTGACCTAAAAGTCATGTACACTACAAACTACACGGCATGTCGACCCCCACACACGACGTGTACATGAAAACTATTCACCTGTTTGAGTCTCCTTACACGACTAACCTACACGGTCTGTCTCAACCCAATACTACACGGCGTGTTTGGATCAAACATGGCATGCACTAGACAAGGATTAGACGGTACATGTTGTTGATTACATGGCCTTCTACATGGCTGGACCTTACACGATATGCTCCGAACAAGCACAATGTGTATAGGCAAAGGTGACACCATCCCGTGATGTTCGTGACACGGCCGGGTACATGAGCAAGACAACACGGCGTGTTCCGAACAAACACGGTGTGTGGAAAAGAAGGTCACACCGGCCTGTGTTGTCTGTGACACGGCCGAGCACCTGGACAGAACTACACGACACGTTCATTACGGACACAGCGTTGTTATACCCGAGCTTCCCCGGCCAGTGTTGTTAGTGACACGGCCGGGTACACGGCTCCGAACTCACATGGCATATACCAATGGTACACGGTGTGTTCCTGAAGTTACTCCTACAACACCATGTTATTCTCACATGGTCAGTGACATGTCCTGAAAACTACACGGCGTGTATCTTAAAGTACACGCCGTGTATTCTGGGTTTTTCTGGGCAGTAGCTCAGAAACTGTGCAGAATTCTAGAAACACTAAATCAAGGGAAAAGGTTCCAAATTCTGATCCGTGAGGGCCATTAGCACCTCAAGAACCAAAATTCGGCTTTCATTTTTAAGAAGGGAACAAAACAAACAGTTTTCAATCATAACAACATTGAATATATCAAGAATCTATCACAACATCATGCATAATCTTCTCAGATCCTATCATAATAGCATACAATCACTAATGCACCCTAGATGGAATGGAAAGAATGCATGACATGTGATTTTTTTTACAAGTTCCTATATGATGCATGAGATGGGAAACCCTCATCTCATCAGGTTGCGACAGAAATAGAACCAAAATATCAAAACAATAATCGCACAAGTCATACGAATCACTATAGGTGAAAACATACCAACCATAAAATCTCAAAACCTGAAAACTGCAATTAACGAGGTAGTATGGATTTTCCCTGTACATGGGTTAGCTACTCCCGAGCACAGCTTAATGCGAAGTACCAAATCCGTCCTATCCATGGATAAGGTATCCAAATAGTAAAGCAAGATAAAATAACTCCTCTGATACAGCTTTGTAACATCTTGAGTCCAGAGCCCCTCCACTGGTGCCCCGTACGCAGTTTGCCACAAGACCTCAAGCGCGTTTCGACAAATTCCAGAGGATGCCGACTGGCAGAGAGGGCCTTGGTGAGTCGGTGGGCAAAATATGCCCTAATTCAGTAAGGTATACAAGGTAAGAAAACCACAATAAATAGTGGAAGAAGCAACCAACATGAATAAAAGTAGAAACCAAACAACAGAAGAAATGTAGAGATATAACTATGATGAAAATGATGCAGCAGGTACACGTATCTACGGAAAACAAAAAACACAACAATGTGTTGAAATACGACTAAAACCAAGTGAAAAAGAAAAACAAAATAATCTCTTTAGCATCACGTGCCACGGCTCGGTCCCATGCTCCCCAGCTCCTGGTGCAATCAAGATCCTGAAGTAGAAGGGAGATTTCAATTGTCATACCTAAAACAACATAGTCTGCTTGGGCCCCAATAGCATGGACCAAACATGGTGTGAGATCCAATACCATTAGGCAATCACCAAAAGATTTGTGCCTAACGGTCAATGAATACATGGCCGTACTAAAACGAGAAGCAGTAAAAAAAGCACAAACAGCTACAAACCACAGTTCTAATAAGAATATCACACAAGTAAGAAGCCAACAACAAGAAGAAAAATAGGCAACCCTCTAGGTAGCTCTCATAGTCTAACCCCTATGGTTCAACCTCTAAGTACTAGCAACCCTCTAAGAGTAACACACAGTTTTACACCTCTAGTTCATATACGTAATTAAGCAGACTCTCTAGGGATGCACTCACCATCAATTCCCCCTATAGTATCGTATCATGATAAAGGATCTATGGGGAATCACTCAACATCAATTCCCCTTGTGGCCCGCGTTGTGGATCTACAAACTCTCTGAAGAAGCACTCAACTTCAATTCCCCCTATAGTATCGCATCATAATTAAATGACACTCTGGAGAAGCCCTTCCGTCAATTCTCCCTTTGGTCTACTACTCTAGGTTCTCACAGTCCTGATAATAACTAAACATGCTCAATGCGTGTGTTTCGTCCAAGTAAACCTCAAGAACTACTTGGATATCAACTAAGGATCAACAGAAATAAATTACAACAGTCCCACTGTCCTACGACTAGGCATGTCAACTGGAAAATTACAAACAGGTAGAACATGTATGGAAAAAAATCTGAGCACAATCAAAAAACTCTAATCACAAGCAATAACCTCTACTAAAGCAATCAAGCAAAGGCAAGCAACAAGGGCAAAACAGGAAACACGCAATACCCCGTTCAAGGGTATTAGAGGAAATGGCACAAAATATCCATCAACATTCTACAGAAAGGCACAAACCCCCTACCTCGATTCTAGGAGATCGATATATGTGAACCTCGATGACAGATTCCCCTTAGAACGACGTAAACAAGGCTCAATCAGAAGGAAGATCTCACCACTGCGATTCCAACACAATTAATCATGCTCGAATCGGAGAACGGACGATGAGGCAGAAGCTCGGAGAATATTCAGTCGTACGAACACTTCTGGTCGGTCGAAATATGGAGAAGAAGATGAATATGGGGGTTAGGTGTGATCCCAGTCCGTTTAGTGAAAAAAAGTACATGGCGGGTACTTTTAGAGTACACGACATGTACTGGGTCCTTTCCGTACACTTCCAAAAAGGGCCTCTATGTCACCCATACACACCGTGTGTGTAACTCGGGCACGGACAACACACAGCTTCGAGCCGGATCAGAGTACACGACCTGTACTCAAAAAGTACACGACGTGTACTTTGAAAATTTCCAGAAAAACCATTTTTCTTAAAAAATCCAGAAAAAGGAAAAACATACCTGAACGAAGATCCAGGTTCTTACAATAACCTTTTTTATTAAATAAATAATATATTTACATTGATATAAAACATAAAAAATATATTTTTGACACATCTTGAATATTAATAAACATTTCAATTCTCCCATCATAGTCATTTGAAATTCCTTTCCAAATATTTTTAAAAAATCATTACAAATTGTTTATTTGTTGAACATAAAATAACATCATCAACAAAGTTTTTTAATAATAAAATTTTATAAAAAGTAGTTTTCATAAAAAGTGATTGATCTTCCAGTCCAATAGTAAATGCATTTTTCAATGTGAATGAACTTAATCCTTCATAACAAGATATAGGTGCTTGTTTAAAGACATAGAAATATTTAGTTATTATAAAAATAGACTCTCTTTAATGAGGGGTTTCCCTTTACAAGAGATGTTCGACATAAAAATCCTCCATTATATATCCATTTAAAAAGTCAGATTTAACATCCATATGATATAATTTAAAATTGATATAAGATGCGTAATTTGAAATAATTCTAATGGATTCTGATCTATCTATAAGAGAAAAGGTTTTATCCTAATATATACATACTTATTTATTATTTACATTACATACTAATACATCTTTGTTTCTAGTTATGATCCCGTGATCATATTGTTTACTTCTATAGATTCACATAGATCCTATATATGGATAATCAGATGGTCCTTATACTAATATTCAAACATCATTTCATTTAAATTGTTTTAGTTCTTCTATAATTTCTAATAACCAACTCTTACCTTCCAAAGAATCTTCAACAGATTTATGTTCTAACTGAGATAGAAAGACACAAATTTAAACTAGGTTTCCAACATTTTGACTAGTTCTAATTATTCTATATAAGTTTCCAATGATTGTTACTAATGGGTTGTTATTTGTGGTTCTAGAATATATAGTAATGACACATTCAGTTTATTCATTTTCATGTTCTTCTAAACTAGAGTAAATTATATAATATCATTTTCAAATTTATATTTAATAGTTTCAAGTCTCATATTATCAAATGAGTAAGTATTTTTTTTATTTTGATCTCTATCAATAATAAAAGGGTTAGTTTCTTCAAACGTCGCATGAACTGATTCTTCAATAGTCTTTTTGTTTTTATTAAACACTTTATAGGTTGTTGAGGTGGCAGACTATCCTAAGAATATTCTTTCATCATATTTTGGAATGAACTTGTCAAGGTTTTCCTTAGGGTCCAAGGTATAAACCAAACATCCAAAAATATTAAAGAAATTTTCTTTAGGTTTTCATTTATTCCAATGTTTATATATTGTACTTTTAAAAATTTGACTTATTGAAATATTATTCAGGATATATCAGTCTATCCTTACAGCTTCTAGCCCAAATATTTTGGAAGACATTATTCATTCATCATAGTCATTTCGGATTCATGAATAGTCCAATTATTTTCTATTAAAAATAACATTTTGTTGAGTTGTTCTTTGTATAGAGACGGTGTGTTTAATATCAATATTTGTGAAAAAATAAATAATTTTTTGATTCTCAAATTCTCTTACATGATTAGTTCTTAAAGAAATTATTTTAATTTTTTTTTCAATTTTAATAATTGTAAAACTAATTTCAAAATAGTTAATAGTTCATTTTATGTTTTAGAAAATAAACTCAAGTAAATAAAGAATATTCTTCATCAAAATCATAGAAATATAATTTCACATCCATGACTGATACACTATATGGTCCTTATTAATACATGTGGATTAGTTTTAATGGTTTAGATGTAGCATGTTTGTTAATATATTTGAAATACTATTTTTTTTGTATTACATTTAGGAATGCATCAAAAAATATATCATTATTCATAATAAGACTAGGAAAATTAAGAAACTAACTATTTCATAAATAATTTATTTAAATAATATGTATTACAATGTCAAATTATTCTGTTCCATATCAATGACATATGTTTCTTAGCAGTTATTCATTTAATTTTTTTTACACAAGGAATTTAAATCCAATGTATAAACATTATCAGTTTTTGATGAGCTAACCATAATAATTTTACCTTTCAAAATAGATTAGGAACTATTAGAAAAAACAATATAAAATCCATCATCAATATGATAATACATACTTATCTGGATGTATTTTAACCTTTATACATATAGTACTCTATTTATTGAGAAAATATTTGGATCTCCAACCATTCTAACTCTAACAATCATTCATTGTTAATTTTCACCCAATTTTAGAAGAACACTACCCATTTGATTCAATTTGAGGAAATTTGTTGAGTCTATGCTCAAATTTTTGGAGAAGCCACTATTAATATACCATATACTATTTCTGTTCTCCTGGCATTTCTATTACTAAATTAAATGAACATTTGTTTGTTTGGGTACACATATATTCTTAGGTCTAGAAATGCCAGAAAGCCATGTTTTATGAATCTAGATCTTCCTTATCATTATATAGGTTATATAACATACATCATATATATATTTAAAATTAAAATACTATTTAAAAAAACTAACATGAGGATATCTCAAATAAAAATTATTACTAAAATTACCTTTTGTTCAACATTAATAACATGTATCATTTTTTAATTGGACCCAAAATAATTTATATAAAATTTTTAATTTTCTTTATTCATTCCTATTTCAAATATTTCTCCCTTAAAAAAGTATTTTCAGGAATAATATTTAAAACATTTTCTCCATTAATAAAATTAATTTCATTGATTTTATAAGATTATACATTATCATGTAATTCATTTTTCCTTTTTAAGTGATTAATTCATTTTATTTTAGTTGGATTGATAATTTAAAAAATATCTTGAGGTTGTTTCAGAATTTTATTTCTTCACTTAAAATAGAATTATCAATAATTTTCAATGATTTATGCTTCTTTATTAAGGAAACAAATTACTCTTCTAGAATTGAAAAGTAAGAAATTAATTTACTATTTGATCAAATATTCGAATAAGAATGATATGTTTAATAGATTTGTACATATTCAAATTTAGCTATAAAATACATGTTGACATTGTGGTTTTGTGGATTTTTCTCTAAATAATATTTTGAAGAGTAGATGGAGTCTCCATATACACTCTACTTATATTTCATATTTCTTTCTATTTTATTCTATGAAATTATTTGTCTCTGATATCTCATCTCAAGTATTTTTCATTAAACATTCAATTAGAGGAAATCAAGTCTGATGTGACCGAAATTTTTCCATTCATAGCATCGAACATATTAGGGTTCTCTTTTAACCTTACTAATTGATTTTATGAATTCTTTTTTGTTCTTATACAATTCACTAAATTTTGTGGGTAGCTTTTCTAGTTCAATTTTTGAGTTTGAGTATTCAGAATTTTTTTCTTTCATGACATTCAATTTTGATTTTAGTTCATGCATCTGAGAATTCACATTCTAAGAAGTATTTTTCCAATCTAATAAAATCATGTGATTTTCAGATTGATCATAAAATATTGATTCACACATCAAGGATTCTTAAACAAGTTCCTCAACATTTAAATTCTTGACAGGTAATGATTTTCAAATGGATGTAGATATTCCATTCATATTTAAGGGCTGTAATTTATGTACATTAAAATCTTGATCTTGTTGAATGAAATTATCTAAAAAGGTTAAAATACTTTTAGAAATATTTGGTATCCATCCATTACATTTTGTGATTTTTTATCCATCAAAATTTTTAAATCGTTCAAAGTTGAATTTTTAGGTAGAATATATCATTTTTCTGATTTTTCTTGTTCCTTAAAAAGAAACTGTATTGTTTTTCCATTTCTCAAATGTAGTAGGGAATTATGAAACTTGATTTAATTCACAATGCCTGTTTCCATAGATAATAACATTCATTTCCTTTGAATTTTTTTCATTTTTAGCTTATGTGTTAGCGGTCTAGGTCTCTGTTTTTTTATGAATCACATAAAGAGTGATTATCTTTGAATAAACTTTTATTCATATATTCTTAATAAAGATAATAATTTGTAGTTTCCATCATCCATAATCTATACCATTATATTATGGATCATGTACCATAGACATTCCTTGTCTTGGATATTCCATTACGATATTATTATATAGAACGTAATCCTCTTACCATGTTATATCATTATAAAAAAATATCACCTCTTATTCAAATTTTTATGTCGGAATAATACAATGATAATACAATTGGTGAATTGAGTCATTTCAAAAAACATTAAAAATTCTAGATTTTGACTTCCTTTGGAATTTATGCATATATACAGTGTTTTCTTCTATATATATTATAGGGTATGTATACATAAAAATTTTGAGAACAATAATTTTATAGTGGTTTGGGGGTACAAATATTCCCTAGACCATTCTACCAATTTTCTCTCGATCATCATAATTAATTTCACTAGAATTGACCTCTTATCCTATGACCCAATATCCCAAACTGCATGTAAAAAGTTGAAACCATTACGACTTGGCTAAATAGTGCCTTATTATTCTTTTATAGGGAAAATGTTATCCACAACTCAATAAAAGAAGCTGATACTTTACCACAACTGAGTACAAGCAGTTGAAACTCCTATAAATCCAATACATTGACTTGATAATGGTTCGAGTTGATCTTCACAATTTTAGTAGTAGAAACTAACAGTAGATGAATATTATTCTTCAAAAACGAAGGTCTTCAATAAATAAGTTATCCTAAATGATCATGGTTTCAAATAATCTTAAAATAGAAGTGGAAACAACCAGAAGCAACGATATTGTAACAGTAAGATGTTGAACATGTTTGTCTTTAATGTGTAGTCTATTTAGAGAATAAAATAGTTGATCAATCATTGCGGGAGCACTGTAAATGATATTTGACAAGAATATATTCATATGAAAATATGTTTACTATATCATTTTATCATACACACTTATTTGGAAAATACTTCATTCATATATATAGATTTCATTCAGATTAATATTTCCATGAAAATCGCATGATAGAACATTTATATTCAATATGAAATGACCATGGGAGTTGTAAATCCCCTTAAGAACAGATGCGATCTCTTCTGATGGATGTGGTTCTTTGAATCGATCAAATTGATCATTGATTCGGTCATTAAATCTATCAATATAGTTTCAAGAATATCATATAAAATTACTACAATAAACATATATATTATTGAACATTAAAACGTATGGTTCAACGGAAAAACACAGGGTTCCTTTTCATTGCATAATATATGGTTCCTTTTCATAATGTAGGGAAGAATATCCATACGTTCATCCTTTCATCATAAAATTCCAAATGTTACATCGAATAACCGTATATTAATTTTCCTGAACATAGGGTGTGAACTATGATTTCCGACATCAATGTAGGGTTGATATTCTATACATTTGTAATTTCTCTAAACATAGGGTTGTTCATCCATATGAAAACCTTTCAACATATCATATGTATTATGACTAATACATTCATTTTTCGAATTTAGGGTATGAAAAGTGTTTCCATAACACATCCTATAGCTTTTTATTCTATCAATGATAAAAATAAAATTATGATGTATAATCTTGATGAATAGAATAATTGATATGGTATATGAAATTCTGTGATTATATGCTCAATCCCATACCATTATACTATGATCACATTAGAACTTTAAGTGAAATCCCTCATGTTCATCCATTACTAATTGTATAAAGTCATAGTTTCTTATGTTCCCATTCACTGGGTAATGAATAATATTATTGTATAATATATATATATGGGGGTATAATTTTTTACTGATTTATAGGGGATATATCAAAGAATTTTTGAGACATAAGTTGTATTTATATCTAATATCCAAATAAACATTGCTATATATTCTGGGGAGAGATGTATTATGGGATTTTATTATTTTTCTTGTATGATAACATTTTTATGTATGTATTTTATTATTTATTCATCTCTATTGCTATCAAACTGAGTTTTAGTTAATTTTGGGGATAATTTTATGAATATTAATGGGATAAAACTTATATCCCCCAATTTTAATTCGAATTATTTATAATATGAACCATGAATGTTAAAAGATAATATTATTAAGATATAGGTTGAAATGAAGGTGTCACAATTTAAGTCATATTGTTATTATTTTCATCGTAACATTTTTATTTACAATATATATAATAATTAAATACAATCCAAATCTAGTATGGTTTCTATATTGTAAGAACCCATGTTTTTCCGAACTGTATTTTTGAGTAGAAATTCGAATTAATGTTATTGGATGTTCATGAGGGGTAAAATAGTCATTTTTCCAAACCAAATGATCTTGGATAATTTTTTTGACAACTCCATTGGTCCCAAAATTGGGTGTTTACCCTAGGATAGGAGTTTCTTGGAAATATGAGTTGTTCAAATTTTGGCGGAATATTTATTATTTAATATTATTAATTGAAATAATAATTTATTCGCGCATGTTCGTTTGGAAACATAATTTGAACGAAATATTGGATTCAGATTACATCTGTGTCATTGAGTCTGGAATGGGGATTTTAGCCTATAGAAGGCACAAACTCATGTCGGGCACTGGGGCCGACCCGTGCCCCTTTTTCTTTCTGTTTTCTTCTTCTTTTCTTTTATTTTCTCTCTCTTCCATCCTCCTCCTCCTTTTGAATTATCCAAGTGTTCTCATCCATGGAAGTGTCCCAAGGGGGGAATGGGATATTGAGAAAGAGGGTGACTTGGAGGCAAGAGAGGTACTGATTCGAAGCCCTCGATGCACTAAGTCGGCATGCAGCATCCGTCGACCGTGAAATCAAGCAAGGCTTCGGCGGTTTCCACCCAAAAGAATGGAAGTTTATGTTTTCACAATTTATTCCCTTAATACATGTTGTTTTATGTTTTTAAAGCATTATATTTCTTAATTTTAAGCCCATGTGGATTGATCTGTTGTTTCGGGGAAGAAAACGGGCGAATCAGGCGTTTTTAGGGATTTCCCGTCGGAAAACCAAGTATACACGACGTCTGTTCTAGGGGAAAACTCTGTGTGTTCTTCCTATTCAGGGAACACAATGTTTCCTTAAGTACACACTGTGTAAATTGAGTACCAGCCGTGTAGGGGGTGGTCGTGTGGCTTGCCGTGTTAAATAGAACACATAATAGTGATTTTTTGGAGTGCACGTCGTGTACAGTAAAGTACAGGCCGTGTAGTGGTACTTGGTTATGTGTTTGTGTGAAAAATAATACAAGGTGACTTTTTGAAAACAGTACATTCCATTTACAATAAGGTAAATTCTGTTTAATTTTACACAGGCTGGCCCAAGGGTTCTAGCCATATATTTCTGGCCATATACTACCCCCGCTTTGTAGTTTTGGCATATCTTATGCTCGGGAAGTTAGAATTGGATGTGTGAGTAGTCTATTATGAGCATTTTTTCATTTATATCGCAATGGTGGAATTTTTTTTACATTTAGAGGTCATATAAATGGGGTTTTTGGGGATTCTACCAAAATGGAGGGGTTCCTTATTCAGTTATCGAGTTCAGTTGTCACCTGGGAGTGAGACTTGGTGTTGGGGATAGGTTGGGTGTTCAGTCCAAATGATTCAAGAAATTTATTATGAGATTAACTGTGATCTATCTCCCATAACATTTCTTTTGAGTACATTCCCCTTGTGAGACGTGCCTTATGGCCTATGAGGCCGTGAGACCGGACACTTTTAAGGATCCCCTGAGGGATGCCTTTACATGTGTGATGACCTAGGGGGTCCATTGTAGGATATATCACCTGTTATTTATTTATGGGACCCATGTTATAGAATAACTATGTGTCCTTAATTTTGGGATTCCATATAATATTGATCCTTTACTCTTTACTAAGGATCTAGTGTAGTATGCCTTCGCTCGTGTTTACCTGGAGGATCGAGAATATGATGACTCCGTAGTGTCTAACATGAGGGACCCAGGGGGTACCCATTATTTGACCTACCCTAATTTGTTACATCAGTTTTGGGTAGAGATGGTGATCGTGTGCCCTCTAGAACTGATGCCAAACTGGTGATCGCTTTAGAATTTGGATGTATTGATGGGTTGGGAGTCCGGGCAACCCACACTCGTTTGTTTATATCTGACATTGGTTGATGATGTTTTAGTGGTTAATATAGGTTCTTCCTAGTTGGTGGATGTTGAGCCTGAAACATGGCAGCTTCTTGTTTGTTGGGAAGCCTACATTGCCTTGTGTGCCTGAGTAGTTGGTGGTCTGATGTTTATTTCCACCTGTTGAGTTGATTTTGTGTATCGTTGTGCTACGAACACATGGTTGGGGTGTTGTATGGAAGAGGACTTTGCAGAAAGATATCTATAATTGCATAGATAATCTATGGATAAGTTAAAACTATTCTTTGGGATCATTTCACGGATCCATGGACACCCCATGGGTGCGTTCCTCCATTTAGCCGTTTGGCCATGATACCTGAGGGTATGCCATGATTATATTGTTCATTTGATTTTCATGAGAGAAAGTTTATATAAATTTCTTGATATGTGTTGGGATCAGCCTGGATACTGTTTCTCCTGATGGAAAGGCTTCAGGGAAGGTTTCTCATTCACTTGAGGTCAAGTCCTTAGGGCAATATTCTGGTTCACCTGAGGTCAAGGTCTTGGAGCAAGGTTCTGTTTGGCCTAAGGGCAAGGCTTGAGGGCAATGTTCTATTCGGCCTAGTGGAAAGGCCTAAGGGAATGGTTCTATTTCACCTAAGGGTAAGGCCTAGAGGAAAGGTTCTGTTTTTCCTTAGGGAAATGCCAGAGGGTAAGGTTCTGATAGCCAGAGGGCATGGTTTTTATTAGCATGAGGTCATGGTTCCATTTCTCTTGAGGGAAAAGTTTTAATCCCTGAGGGAAGTTGATTATGTGCCTAAGGGAAAGATTCTTATATGCTTGAGAGAACTATTCATTATGCCTGAGGGTAGTCACATGAGTGTTTCATTTCTATTCAGCTGAGGGTGAGGATTCATATGTCTGAGGACAGTGGTTACTTATTTTTATTTAGCTTATTCAGATACATAATTCTGGTGTTGGCCAAAGCAGGTAAATTTCGATTGGATTATGGACCTAGATATCAACATGATGATACATGGCTTGATAGGCACAACATCCAACTCTATTATCTTGTACATGATGTGCTGGAGAACAGGCTTATGGTCCCAATGATCTTATGCTTCTGTGGTTTCTTGTTATTTGAATCACCTAATCATTAATATTCATATTTAAGTATATTTGTATAGGTATGGGACTATATATGTGTGCTTATATAGATATGGTCATCCATGGTGGCACTTTCCCAGTTGATGGGGATTACAGACCTGGATTTCGACTGTGGTTTCATGTTTGGTTGACTTATTATTGTTGTTGTCCAACTAGGCTGAGCGTGTCGCTATTGCATACACATTTAGCAGTACAATTATAGGTTTCTTGTCGGGGAGCCCTACTGAGATTATTTCTCACCCCTGCATATGCACCTTGGTGTACATGTATACCTTATGTCTTCTTTTCAATTTGTTCATGAGTTTCATGGTGGATAGTGTTGAGGCCCAGTGTAGTATGATCGAGCGGAGCTACTCGAGTGGTTCTACTGATCGAGCGGCTGCAGTTCGACAGTGTCTGGAGATCGGGTACATGGATTGGCTCAGAGTTAGTAGCAGAGCCATATACTTTTACTTTCAGTTTCCTTTGTACTTGTATCTATATAGTCGGCCAGGGGGTGACTAGTATTGTATTGTATTGCATATCTGTTTGGTATTTTATAACATTTTACTATTACAGCTTGTTGTATTTCAGTTGTTTATTGCTTCCGCACATTTTTACCATTCGCAATGTATGATACTTAGTTATTTACTCTATTACATACTCTGGTATGATGGAATAGTATCCCCATTATCAAACCCTAGTCCCTCGCTGCTAGTTGGCAGCCTCTGGCATACCGGGAGGCGCACTTGAGGCCTTGTGGAAAACAGGCTCGGAGAACTGGTTTAGTGGCTTCCTGGTTGGAACGTTAAAAAGTGGTATCAATTGAGTTTTCATTCCGAGTCTGTACTATTTGGGATATGGTTGAAATGAGTATTAGGAATGTGTCGAAACCAATTATGGTTATCGGGCTGGTGCGTTGAGAACACTTCTTCCAGTAAGAAGTCCTGGTTGCCAGGATTTGGGATTGCTGTTCTGATTTTGTGATGTTACAGTTGTATGTGATTTTTCCCTTGAGCGACGTACATGTTGTGTGGTGTATTTATTTACAATGGATCTCCGGCTCTTGTATATTGGTAAAATGACAAGGTTGGATTTTGATTCTTTTCCGGCAAAGACAAGAGGCGTCCCATGCATCATACCAGGCATGTATGATTCATAGCATATAGGCCTCCTAGTTGGTGTTTTTAATGATGACTACGACCCTTGGGTATGTTTTCACTTACTTTTACATTTATTTTAGGTTTTGTGAATCTATGTGGAGGCGTTATTGTGAGAATGATGACTCATTACTCATGCATAGGTGATGTAGTGACCCTAGTAGGTAGATATGGCATGTGATTACTTTTTGTTTAACCCCTTATTGGGTGTTGTGTTTAGAATCTATGGTTATCTATTCAGATCGTTGAGAACGATTTTGATACATACCAAGGATTTTAATATGAACTAGACCTCCTTGGGGTATTCCTGTATATAGATGATGATGAGAGTCAGTTCAGTTTGTCTCTTGCTTGGTTTGTGAAATCCAGGGAGTTGTTACTTCTGAGGATGCTCGGAGAAAATCAGGGCCCTTTTAGGCTGTGTTTTGGTTTTGACTTTCATAGGTCATTGTGATCTTTACCCTCTATTAAGAGGTTATGGATATTTTGGGATAGGTGGATAGACCTTGTGACCCAGTTGTGAGGATTTTTATATAGGGCAAGGTGGAAGACCTAAGGACCCTTGGATTAGGCTTGACCCCTTATAGGTTGATGTCTGTTTTTTTCTATGGAAACCTGTGTGAGGGTGGTTGACCCGTGCTTGGATCCTGGTCAGATTTTGGCAAGATGTTAGCATGGATCGGAGAGAGATGGACATGCCTTTAATGAAATCTCAGTGTACTCCTGTTAGAGATGATCATGCGCAATCTTGATTCATCTTGATTATGTTGAGAGAGATTTGACCTTACATTGAGATTTTTTTTCTTTTTCATAATGTTCATCCCTGCTGAGGATGGAACCTGTTCGGGTTGTGATCTTGGAGAAGTTTAAGGAAATCCATATGGTGGAGAGTGCACCATTGGACATTGGGGTACGTTACCCTTGTTCTGGTTAATCTTCGGTGTTCTTTGTGGGATTTTGAGATCGAGGTTTTCTTTTAAGATGATGATTAGGGTATTCCTATGGTGGGGATTATCAGATTAGTCGTAGTTGAATATCTTCTGTGTAGAAGTGGTTGCTAGTGCTATAAGGATGGTCACTGTACGGTCCAGATAACTCTATTATGCAGATGCTCAGATTGGAAGCATGGCCGCTGCTCCTTTGACTGAGCTTCTCGGTGATGAGAAGATTTATATTGGGGAGTTTGTAAGAACCCCTCCTTTTCAAGACTGTATTTTTATTCAGAAATTGGAAATAATGCTATTGTATGCTCATGAGGGGTAAAATGGTCATTTTTTCCTACCAAATGATCTTGGATAATTTTTCTGACCACTCTGTTGGTTCCATAATAGGGTTTTTATCCATGGATAGGAGTTTCGTGGAAATGTAAGCTGTTCGAATTTGGGTTGAATATTTAATATATAATATTATTAAATTAAATATTAATTTATTTGCGCATGTTTTTTTGGTAGTATCTTTTGAATGGAATTTCATATTCAGATTCTGTATACGCCGTTGAGTCCGGAATGTGGAGTTTATCCTCGATAATGCACAACCTCATGTCGGGCATCAAGGCCAGCCCATGCCCCTTTTTCTTCCTTTTCTTTTTTCTTCTTTTTCTCTCTCTTCCTTCCTCATACTCCATGAACACACTCCATGTGTGCTTTTTCTTGGACATGTCCCATGGGGGGATTGGGATATTGATAATTAGGGAGAGTCAGAGGCTAGAGGGGTAGCAATTTGAAGCATTCGACGCGCTGATTCGGTGTGCCACATTCATGGACAATGAAATCAACCGAGGTTTCGGTTGTTTCTGCCCAATAGTTGGGCCATTTATGTTTTCACCATGTATTCACATAAAAAATTTTGTTTTATTTATTTAAAGACTTATATTTCTTTCTTGTATGCCCATGGGGCTCGATCTGTTGTTTCGGGGGTGAAAACGGGAGAATCGAGCGTTTTTAGGGACTTCTTGTCGGAAAACACAGTATACACGGCATGTGTTCCAGGGGAACTAGCCGTGTGTTCATACCATTCAGGGAAGATGAAGTTTTCTTAAGTACACGACGTGTAGTTTGAGTACACACAATGTAGTGGGTGTCCATGTGGCCTCCGTGTGAAATAGAACACAGATAGTGGGTTTTTTAGAGTACACGTCGTGTACAGTAAAGTACACGCCGTGTAGTAGTACATGGGCATGTGTTTTAGTGAAAACAGACATAGGGTGACTTTTTGTGAATAGTACATTCCATTTACAGTAATTTACATGCCATGTACTTTTACACAGGTAGGCACAATGGGTCTGGACATGTATTTCTGGCCATGTACTACTCCAGTTTAGTAGTTTTGGCGTATCTTATACTCTAGAAGTCAAAATCGGGCATGTGAGTAGTCGATTCGGAGAATTGTTTCACGTAGATTGCAATGATGGAATCTGTTTTATATTTAGAGGTCATCTAAATGGGGTTTTTAGTTTTTCTACCTAAATAGAGGGGTTCATTCTTCAGTTATTGAGTTCAGTTGTCACCTGAATGTGAAACATGTTGTGGGGGATAGGTTGGGTGTTTGGACCAACTTATTAAAGACCATATATTTGAGATGATCATTGAAATATATCTCTTAAATTTTCTTTAGAGGATGTTCCCCTTGTGATACGTGCCTTCTAGACTATGAAGCTGTGAGACTGGACACTTCTAAGGATCCCTTGAGGGATGCCTTTACTTGTGTGCTAGCTGAGGGAGTCCCTTGTAGGATCTCTCTATTGTTATTTCTTGATAGAAACCATGTTATGGAATGACTATGTGTCCTTCATTTGAGGATTCAATGTAATATTCCTCCTTTACTCTTCGCTAAGGATCCCATGTAGGATGAATTCGCTCGTGTTTACCTTGGGGATACCGAGTATGATTCTTCCTCAGTGTTTAACTTGACGGACCCAGGGGTACACGTTTTTTGACCTACCCTATGTTTTTACATTGGGTTTGGGTAGATATGGTGATCAGGTGTCATCTATAACCCATTCCAAACTGGTGATCCCTTTGGGCTTTGGATGTATTGTTGGCTTGGGCGTTCGAGCCCCCCACCCGAATGGCCCAAGGGCCTTCTTTTTATTTTATTATAGATAATCCACCTTTTAATGGTTGAAGGGGAACCCGTACATGAGCCATAGCCCAAGGCACAAGGCCCGACAGGACCCACAATACATGACCTGAAGGCCCAAAGGCATACCATTCCCATTACATTACCCGTAGGCCCAGCCCACTTGAACTACCCCTCCCCAACGTCATGAATCATTGATCTCCTTATCTCCCCACCTTACATTGTTGGTCAGTTAGCATTTCCCCGTACAAAGTAGCACGGTGCCTAGTCCCGATGGTAGCTGCCATACCCTCTCATTCTTCCAATCTGGTTAGCTCTTCATCTAGTGGATGCTACTCCCGTTGCTCTGATCCACTTATGGGGCATGTACTATTTGAAATGGGCTACTCCATGGTCTACATGACCCGAAGGCCCTGTGGCCCGAAGGCCTTTGATGACCCGAAGGCCTTGGAGACCCGTAGGTCCAAACCGGTGGCCCGAAGGCCCAAATAGGGTGAATAGTTCTAGCTTCTACTTTACCAAACAGTAACTGCTACAATGAGTGCTTCAGTACTACTACAGTGACATCTACTGTACTACTATAGTACCTAGAAATTCGCCTCCACCTGGTATTGAACCCGGGACTTATGGATTCCAAGAAGGAGCCCTTACCACTTGGGTATGGGATCGTTCGCTTCAAGCCACCTGCACTCATTTGTTTATATCTGGCTTGGGTTGTTAATGCTGTAGTGGTTACCATAGTTGCTTCCTGGTTGGTGGCTGCTGAGCCTTACCTGGGGAATTTTTTGATTTTTGGGATTCCTACTTTGCCTTGTGTACCTTTGTAGTAGGTGGTCTGATGTTTATTTTCAACTGTTGAGTTAATTATGTGTGTCATTGAGGTATGAACCCATGGTTGGGGTGTCGTATGGCTAAGGACTTTTCTGAATGATATCTAAAATTGCATAGATTATCTAATGATAAGTTAAAACTACTATTTGGGATCATTGTCTGGATCTAGGGCCACCCCGTGTGTGCATTCCTATGTTTAACCGTATGGCCAAGATACTCGAGGGTATGCCATGATTATATTGTGCATTGAATTTTCTTGAGAGAATGTTTATATACATTTCTCAATTTGTGATGGGCTCATCCCGGTTACTGTTTCTTCTGAAGGAAAGGTTCGGTTTCTCTTGAGGGCAAGGCCTGGGGGCATGGTTCTGCTTCGCCTAAGGGCAAGGCCTGAGGGCAATGTTCTGTTTCACCTGAGGGAAAGGCCTGAGGGAAAGGTTATATTTCGCATATGGGAAAGGCCGGAGGGGAAAGTTCTGTTTCTCCTAAGGGCAAGGCCTCAGGGAAACATTCTGTTTCACCAGAGGGAAAGGCCTGTGGGTATGTGTCTGATAGCCTGAGGGTAAGGTTCTAATTAGCCTAAGGGTACGGTTCTGTTTCTGCTGAAGGAAACGTTCTTATGCATGATGACATTAGGTTCTGTGCCGGAGGGAAAGATTCTGATATGCCTGAGTGCACTATTCATTATTCCTGATTGATGTCACCTGAGGGTTTTTTTCTGTTTGCCCGAGGGCGAGGATTCATATGTATGAGGATAGTGGTTACTTGTTTTAATTTAGCTTGTTCAAAGACAAAATTCTAGCGTTTTCCAAAGAAGTTACATGTCGATGGTATTACAGACCCATAAATTGACTTAATGATACCCCGCTTGAGTGGAACGACGTTTATCACAATTCCCTTGCACAAGATGTTATGTAAATTAGGCTTATGGTCCCAAGGATTGACTGTTGATGTGGTTTCTTGTTATTTGATTCACTTAATGATGAATATTCATATTTATGTATATTTTTATAGGTATGGGACTGTACATGTGTGCGCATATAGATATAGACATCCATGGTGGCACTTTCCCAGTTGATGGGGATTACGGACCTAGAGTTCGACTACGGTTGCATGTTGGGTTGACTTCATTTTGATGTATTCCATCTAGACTGAGCACGTTGTTGTTGCAAAGAATTTTAGCAGTACAACTATAGGTTGATTTTCGGGGATCCCTACTGAGATTATTTCTCACCCCTGCACATGAACCTCAGTGTACATATAGACCTTATGTCTTCCTTTCCGGATGAGCATGTTTTGCATGGTGGATAGAGCTGAGGCCCAGTGTTGAATGATCGAGCGGTGCTGCTCGATTTGTTCTACTGATCAGGTTGCTGTAGTTCGACAGCATTTGGAGATCGGGTAAATCGATTGGTTTGGAGTTAGTAGCAGAGCCTTGTACTTTTACTTTCAGTTAAATTTGAGCTTTTATCTGTATGGTCTTCCTGGGGTGACCAGTGTTATATTGCATTGCATACCTGTTTGGGCTTTAACAACATTTTACTATTACAACCATTTATATTTCAATTGTTTATTTTCTTGCACACTTTATTTACCTTTTGGTTTTTAAGATACTTTTATATTTCCGATGATGATTACTCTAGTATGAGAGCATATTCTCTCAACTATCACACCCTAGGCCCTCGCTGCTAGTCGGCAGCCCCTGGCGTACGAGAAGGCGCTCTTGAGGCCTTATGGAGAACCTGATCGGAGCACCGGTTTAGTGGCTTCTGGGTCGAGACGTTACAAATATCGATTTGTTAATTGTATCATTATATTGGTGTGGTGATACGTGTACTCGATATTGAAAAATTCTAATTTATGATTAGTTATATGAATTTTATTATATTTTTAAAATCATCTAAAAGCTATTATTTTTAATTATAACTACTGAAATTTAGAATTATCATTACAAACTCCAAATGATGTGATGATTCCATCCAAATTTTATAATTATTATACAAAGGATGTGTTTATTAATATTTTTACTTCAATTCTTATTGGTAACCCTTTAGTTGAATTTGATGTGACTGTTATCATGGGTTGGTTATCACTACGTTAAACCCATATTAATTTTTTCAGGATGTGATAATTACTTTTAATATTTAAAAAAAAATATGAACATCTATATTTTCATGGAAGAATTTGTACACACTACAGAAATATCTTCCCTTATATGGTTTATAATACACTATCTTTAAGGATAGTTTAGTCAAATGGTAAGAGATAAAATCAATATGGAGGATGTAAAAATTGTGAATGAATACATTGATGTTTTTTCTAATCACTTTCATAGTAATCCCCAAGATACAAAGTTTTAATTTACCATATAACTCATATTATAACAAAATTATTTTTTAGAAAATAAAACTATGTTCGATAGTGTGTCCGACAAGAAATACTAAGCCTGAAAAACACATGAAATATTTAAATATTATCACCAAACCATTATATTGGTTGTTATGAATTTTATTAAATACATTATGAAATATATATATATATATATAATAAACACTATAAATTATTGATAAATATGTAGTAAATAAGTAATGATTTTTTTAAAATTAATTTTATTCTTCAAAAATATATTTTCTTCAAAAATGATTTCTATTTATTTTTTTTAAAAATATTATAATTAAATTTTGGATCATTTATAAAATTTATATGATAAAATGAAATGGTTCATGAAGTAATAATTTCAAAATTTATAAAGGGGAATGTTTCCGACCTGTTTATAAATTAACGATTTTCTTAGTTAAGAGTAAAAAAATACATATTTCGGTAAAAATGTCATTTTTTCTATAAATTAAGTAATTTAGAAATACAATTATTTATTTAATATGATTTAAGTTAACATAAGTATCCTTTAATTATATTAAATATACATCGTTACTTTTATAATAATTTAATTTTTTATTTTAGTATATGATTCTTTTGGTTTAAAAACATTATTTTTTGAATACTATTTTAATGTGAAAAATGTTCCTCAAATTTAATTAGTTAAAATAATACCGTATATTAAATTTTTAAATAATATTTATCGATTATATATCATAAAATATTAATTTATATTAATAAAATTATTAGTATTAGTCTTAGTTTTAATATAAAAATATATATATCACAAAAAATACACTTCTTAGAATCCTAATTGGGGGAGATGTAGTGATGGAAAACGGTGGTAATGAGAGTCCCGAGGTAGTTGCGTGGAGTGTTTGGTGCTGATTCTTTGAATTTTTAATGTTGTGGTTTTTGGATGGCGGCATTGGAGGTACATGGATCAGGGATTGTTTGATATTGAATTTTGATTTGGTATGTTTTATGTTTTGTCTATGTGGGGAAATGCGAGTGATATGTGTAAATTATGTATGATTCTCACTTCTCCAAAAAGTGACTTCTTAAAAAAATGGATTTTTGAGGAGAATCCTAATTTTTCATCTTGTTTGTGGTTTTTGTTATAAAATTAATTATTCAAATTATCTGAATTAAATTTGTTAAAATATATTACAAATTCGGAATCTAAATAATTTAAATTATATTATATTTTCAACATAATTGTTCGATGTAATGATTTTTCAAGACAATAATAAATAATTACCATGGTTAAAGAAAAAATGTATTTTTCGGTGGTTAAAATCAAAAAAATATGGGTTAAAATGATCTAAAAAATTATCTAATTTATATTTTCTGGTCATATATTGACATTATAATATCTAATTCTGGATAATGATCCATTTTTAGCTATTTGGAATATGGAAAACCTGGGTAAACCATTTTTTTTGAAAACTAAAAAGTTTTCCACTCGACTCGCATATAAAAGGTCACCCAATATTATCTACTCATTGATGTGTCCAATGGATCATGCAGTCACACAGAGAGGGTTGTATCAGGTGTTACATTTTATACTGAATTATTAAATTTCTTTTAAACTCTTTTAAACCTCCATATATTTTAAGAATGAGTTAATCATATATGTAATGAAACATATAAATAAAACACAATTCCTAATATTTTTTTACATGGTTTGGTCCTATGATATAATCCTTGTTGAAACAATTTATACCCCCTTCAAAAAATTCTTCACTATAAGTAGAGTGTTATAACTAGTGAATGACTCCTTCCCATTAAAACTGAGTCCCATAGTGATCCCCTCTAATGTCCCACTAGAGATTACTAGTTCATACCTACATTAACAACTCATGAGTCCCATATGAGGATCTTTATGCTTCATCACATAGTGTTACTATAATCTCAATACCCTACACCTTATTCCAAAGACATTCTTCATCTACTTCAAAATCACATGAAATAATTCCTCGGTATTTATTTATATAAGATATGATCCACTGATAGAAAGATCTATGTCTCATTCACACTACTTCTGAACATCCTCTAGTGGAAATCATTCCACATAAAAATATAAGAGCAGTTGATCTACTCATGAAAATATTTATGAACATAAAAACGTTCTGAAAACTACCCGATCTTTCTCATTGTTCAATGATCTTCAAATTATCTAATCCATATAAATTAATTGACTACTTAGTTTTGCCTATTGAACTAATTCTTGTACTCAGTCTCAAAACACTGTAGAAAATTTTGAGTATATTACATGTGGAATTATTCAAACCTCAAGCATATATATAATACATTGAATGTCCTTGGAATCACAATATGTTAGAAAACTAAAATTCTAAAAAATCACAAATTCATTCAATCTTTTTTTTTCAGGTTCATGAATGTGTTGGATAATGATGGAAGATTTCACTGCCGCATTTACATCATAACTACCATGTGTTATTTATACTACAAAACCACATATTCAAAATAATGGCTTCTAGTTTCTTCATTTGATTAAGTAATAATCTGTGAATGATCTTACTCAGATTTACTCATGGAAAATTTAGTTTTTACCACATAATTATGTGACCTTTTAAACTCAATACGTTCAAGAAAATTGTATTCACAGTCACTGTGAAATCCTTATGCCCAAATGGAACAACTTCCCATCGTCAGATCCAACTATATCTTTAAACAACACAAGCATACATGGTATCCTCATCAACTAATTAATCATAAAAACACATTATGCATTGATATTATTTAATGCATTATTCTCAGGTTTCATTGCACAAAATATTTCATGTCTTCTGTTTATAAAATTTTGTTCGCAGTTCTATGAAAAAATCTCATCATGACTCACAGAAGGGTTCTCAACCATAATTGGGAAACACAAAGGGATAATCTATAATGGATATCATATATAAGATCATCTTCATAAAATTTTGATGGTATCAAGAGATGTAGAACTAGTTCATGGAACTCCCTTTGAAAAAACAAAGTGTCTCTATTATCAGTTTTGATTTGTCAATGCATTTGAATTCTCTCTCAGATATGAATTCAGCTCATTCTTTCCAAATTCATCTTTTTTGGTGTTTATAGTCCAATTCGACCCTAACATTTCCCATGTGGACATCCTATAATTCATTATTCATTGGATTTATATATTGTGAAATATTATAATTAATATCCATCATTGCAGATATCATGTTTTCTACACACGTTATTTTCTCGATTGAAACTTATTTTATTCCTGAAAATGATGATTCATTATGATTAAATTATATTATAATTTTAGAATGGTAAAAAATTACACAATATTAAGGTTTTGATGTATTATTTATATTATGTGGTGTGATGAACTCTTAATGCTCACTAGAATCTGTCGACATAAGGTAGAAGGGAACTCAAATGCTTGATCGGAAGATACTGGTAATATAGATTGAAAATTTTGGTTTTTATCTATATGAATAATGAATGTAATAATTTATATTCTGTATCTTTATCCCAAATCAAATTTTAATATGGTCTTGCACTTCCTTTTATAACAACATGCTACATTTAGATTTTATATGATAGTATGAGCTCTGCTCCAACTAAAACCGGCTGGGAAAATCATGTTTGTTGAGACTAATTAGAAATAATATTCCCTTTATTAAGGAGGAGGATAATATAAAATGGATTTTTTATACAAATATCATATAATTTTATTCAATGGAAATAAAACTATAAAAATGATAATTACAATGAGATTGTAAAATAAACCATTATATCGATCACAACGTTGATTTCGGGAATAATCAGTGAAATAATAATGTGAATCAACTAGATATACACTAAATAATAATAAGTAAAACATAATATGATCAACAAAAACCGATAAATAATTCGATATAATTAATGTAAAATGAGTTATTAAATTCATTACCTCTTAGTATTTTTTATACAAATAACCTTAAATGAAATAATTCAACATAAAAAAATAAAATGAATAATGAATTGTTAAAGATATTAAATCGATATGGGGTAGTATATAATACATATAAATGAATCTAGGTTGAAAACATTACCATATGCCTCAATAAGATGAAATTGAGATGAAATATCTTACCTTACACTTTCTAATTGTTAAATAAACATTAACAACATATATATTGGTTTTAAACAAATTAAAAACTTATACAAAATCCATATTAATATTTAAAATATCATATAAGATACTATTATATCATATTATGACCCCTATGTTAATAATCATTCATTATTTTTGTTGTTTTGTCTGATAATTAACATTTTTTATTTTTAGTACTTTATCATGAAGGATTAGGTTCTTGATAATTTTATATTATTATATAATATCACTAATAAAAATAATTATATTATTATCATATTTTTATATACCATATACTTTTAAAACCAATCATGAAGAATGGTTTCACAAAATGGACAATGTTACAATAATGGGGATGATAAACCGTACATACGCATGAGTAATGTTTCCATTTTTCTATTATCATTATGGAAATAACGTGTTACAATATTATCATTAAATAATTATCATAATATAATATAAATCATATATTTTCATTAAATTAAATATATATATATATCATCAATGTTTTGTGGTGATGAAATGAAAGTCATGTTTTTTTAAATTTCGTAGTCGACACATACACAAAAAGTGTTATCATATTTGATTGAGTGAAATGGTAAAAAGAAAAATGTAATATATTTTGAATCTAGAATGTAGAATATATAAAAAATGTCATAATAATATAATTTTTATCACATTTAATCACTGAATTTATCACTATCACCATCCATTTAACGTTTTATTGAATGATGAATCACATCGCTTTCTGAGGGGGTGGTCCACCACACATAGAGGTGGAAATATCGTATCTCCTAAAAAATGGAATGTAAATAAAAATATAAGATATAATGACTCCATATTATTAATTATAATATAAATAAAATATTAATTTTTTATATCTAACATAATATATAACTTTGAAATGTTGTAATGGAAAACTTAATGACATCAATTAATGAGGTGGTAGTTCATCGTACACATGAATAATGATTTCGTTTCCGATTTGATGGGATTGAAGATATTTTTATTTAATTAAAATCATAGAACAACATAATATTATATTTTTAAAACTAATATTATTATATCATAATGATTTAATAATAATTCATGGAGGTGTTGGATGAAGTAAAAGAAAGATACTTTTTGAAGACAATCTCCTCGTCATCGGGCATCCTTCTTATGATTTCACCAATGCCTACACAATTTGTCTTTAATTCAAAAATAATTATTATATAATGAGATTATAATATTTTGGAAGTTAAATTCTCAGGTATTTTTCAAAATGAATAGGTTTTACTGTGTGAAGAAGAGATGAGAACAAGTGACATTTTATAAGTGAGGTGAGTGACACACTAGAATTTTTTTTAAAATATCCATTCATACTTTTTTTTATTGTCAATTTTTTTTAAAACGGTACATAGAGGATAATATATTATATATTCGCTAAATAATTCCATCATGTTTGTTTTTCAATATTTTTAATGTTTTTTTAACTGTTATATTTTTTAACCACCCATAAATCCATTTTTAGCTTATCTATGGAAATTAATTTTTAGTTCTTTAACAATTATGTTTTGTTAGAAATTATGTTCCAAAAATTAGAAATTAGAAATTATTATGATTGAAAATATTAAACACATTATTACAAATTAATTTCAAATAATTGGAAATTTTAAATATTAAATTATTCCTTTAGATGTAATGAGAAAATGAGTTCTAAAAGTGAAAATATTCAAAAGTTTAGAATGTTTTTGTATATAAATTAAATATGAAATTTATTCCAATGACATAAAATTCATTATTTGATATAAAAATTCATTGTTTTAAATATTTTTCCATTAAAAAAAATAAATATAAATTAATAGTTATTTTTAAAAAATGAGTATTCAATTAAAATTTAGCATTTTTCAACTATTCATCAAAAAATAAAATATTTAATAAAAATAAAAAAAATTCTATAGAAGATAAATCTGAATTTCATAATTTAAAAATGAAGTTAATTTTGTCAATATAATATTCTAAAAATCGTAAAAATTATTTGTAAATTATGTGTATAAAGCCCGACTAAACCTCCTTTTAGAAAGAAAAGAATAGAAAATAATAATGTTTTTCATTTAATTGATTATTTTTTTATTACTAATAAATAGATAAATAATAAACAAGATTAAATTATATATTTTTATAATATATTTATTCATATTAATTCAAACAATTCCAATGTGTGATGCCCCGACCCCAGTTACCCAGAGTCGGTGCATTGTTACATAACATTGGCATGATCATAAGAAAGATCAAATCTCGAAAGAACGATTCGTTTAGTAGCCTTGGAATAACTAGATACATTCATAAAGACAACATTACATCATAAAATGAAAACTACAACAATATAGTCTCCATATTCCACACTCTTATCCCCTCATACTATCCCTGTAGGTAATTCATAATTTACTTCTTCACATCCTGGGAAAAATAAAACATAGAAAATGGGTGAGCTCAAATTCCCGGTAAGGATAACAATATAGCGAAACTTTCATAAATAAGAATAAAATTTATGGAAATGTATAACTAAAACAAAATACTTTTAAACATGAAATTCAACATACTATGAAAAAAATAAAATGAAATAATGCCATTTTCTTATTCGCATGGATATTCTACTAATCGAATAATTACATGCAATATCAATAACCACTTTCATAATGATGGAATTCACAATTCCAGACTGTCATAACCACGTAGCCAAGGCCTTGTGCCAAGACTAAAAATAAGATTTTGTCAAGGCCTCATGCCAAGACACTATTTTGTCTAATGAGACCTACCAATGCATCGAGGAGATATAGTGGGCTCCACACGTCAGTTACTAATTCCAATGCATTCCTCATATGAAATGTTTGAAACATAACATAAACATTCATCTTAAAACTAGCATACGAAATGTCAATACTTTATCCACAAACCATCAATGGTATAAAAATAGCACATAGACAGTAAAACATAACTCATTTAATACAATATGAAAGATTTTATTGTATCATGTTAACCTAAATCAAGAATAATGAAGGGTATTGACATAGATGAAAATAATCATCAAAACTATTAGAGAGAAATATCCCTCTTTTTCTTGAAAACATTTAAAAGTAACACTATTTGTCAAGAAGTCATTAAAAATATATTTTTGAATCGAAGTGTCCCTACCAATTTGATAATTTTAAAAGGAATTTGATTTGGAAAATTTAATGTCCATATAAATAAATCCTTAAAACCATTTTTAAAACATGGACATTAATGAGAAAGATTTAGAATAATAAATCTTCAAAACATTTAAAATTATATTTTATTTAGAGTTCCTAACGAAAAGAGATACGCTTGAATACAAGTAATGAAGGTAATAAAAACTTTGCAATATCATGAGAATAAAGGGATTCTTGATATACTATATCAAAGTGTATTATATACACCATGTAAAAGTGATTTGGTGTATAACAAAAAAAGAGTCTCAATGGAATGTAATTTGAGATGACTCTTCTTATAAAGACCTTATCCTTAGGTTAAGGATAAATCAATGGTATAATTATGTGTGAAAAATATAAATACACTCAATATGATTTGATATTTAGTGTAAATAAATCAGAGGACAATCACACATATTCTTGTAAAAACAAAACCAATGAATTTGATATTTAACTCAACAAATGGAGATTGAGTTAAAATTACTCTTATTGAGTTCAAATCGATGACTTGAGAATTTATTAATGGAGTTATTATATGTATAACAAGTATAACCACAGAAAGGGGAGTGGAAATTATGACATAATCAAATGAATAGTGATTCCACACATAATATTGGTGTAAAATAATCAATGAAGTATTCCAAAATCCGAATGAGTGCAAATTGAAATTTTAAATTCCCTTATCAATTGGGTAACATATGAAACATACACCAATAAAAGAAGGATCTTATAATGATTATTTAAATACCCATAAATTAAATTATATTCCACAATGAATACAATCATGGGTAGTAAGCATACACCACATGCAATAAATAAGTGGTGAACAATGGAATTCTCACGAAATTAAGAGTGAGATAAGAAACCCCTTACTTTGTACTTTTTCCATGGTTGAAGGTAGGTTAACCTCCTGTATAATGGTGAAATAATTGTTATTTAATTGTACAAGAATCATTTACATTAATATGATATCATATATTATCTTTTAACATTGATTAGTTAATAATATCTTAGTATTATCGTCATTTCGGGTGTTAACTTACTCGTTTTCCATTATATACTTTGTTACGTAAGCCTTCATTGTTATGGATAGGTTGTATATTATTCATATACAGAATTTTATAAATTACTTAAACATTATTTTTAATCATTAAATGAGAATTAGACTCAAATGGATATGATGGGGAATGAATCTCATTGCGTTCGTGGAGACGGTAGTCCTTACGTATGCACGAGCGACAATATAATTCTTTTGGTATTAAAATAATATATAATTGGATGGTAAATCATATATACAGAATAATTATCATTTTATACTTATTATTTAAATTAATTACACAAAAATATTATATCCATCCAAATAATAATTTTTTGAATGAAAAACGCACCACGACTTGGAGACGGTAAGCCGTACGAACGCACGTATGGTGTCATGTCATTCAAAGGTTGGATAGAATACTGAATATAGTTTTACCATATTTATAATAACATCACAGTATATAGAAGATACTGGAGTTATTATTTTAGAATAGAAATAACAAAGAAAGAAGAAGTTGAAGAAGAAAGGAACTTGAAAGAGGGTGGCGAAAACATTACCTCTTCTTCGGGTTATTCCTTTTGATTTGATCAAAAGGGCACCATAGGTTGGATTTCTGATCAAGATAAGGCCTATAGGTTGAATTTAGGGAAGTTGAGAGAGTATTTGGGCAGGTTTTTGCCGACCCAAAAGGCTTTTAATGTGTGAAATAGTGAGAAGGGGGAGTGCCCTTTTATAATTGGGGTAAGAGGCACCTTTGGAAAAGCTAGAAATATTATTTTATAATAAATTTATATTCGGTTTCTAATGGATCCAAAGTGAATTATTTAAAGGTTAAGGTGGGTATATGTCGACAACTACTCAACCAATAGAATTTAGACAGGTTTGGGTCATTATATTAACCTTATCTTTTAGTTTTAACTAATAGTTAATTAGTTTGACAATTACCATGTAACATTGTATTTTTATATTATATAGTTAATAAAAATACTATATACATCCAACCAATCACCGAGTGGTCCATTAATGATAAAACTATCATTATATATGTCTCTTGGGAGAACCATAGATTTCTAGAAATTGAATATTAATTAATAATATAATTTTTATTTAAAAACTCTTTTATGTCAATTTTGACAGTATTGAGTATTTTGTTTTTGATAATTTCATATCAGCATTATTACTTCGAAAAAAATTTATATAACCAATACTAATAAGTCATATTAAACTATAAAATTATTGTAATTCAAAAAAACTCTCAAATTACATTTATTTTTATATTTATAATAACAATTATTTTAATATTTCAAAAACATGGTAATTACTGCGTCACTATTGTGTCATAAATAAATTATATTATATAATGTCTAAAAATTATAAATAAAATACCATTATCTATGAAATATTTTTATATTTATAATGAATATTTACAATTGAATTTATCTTATGTATAATACTATATTAAAAATATTTTAGTAAATAAACATTGATTTTAACTCTTTTAACTTTTCTTTGAATTAAATAATAATAAATGTCCTAATCTAATCCATGTAGATCTAAAGGATAATATTTAATTTATAAGGTTGTTTTTTCTCTAGATACACTTTTCCAATAGAATTAGGAAATTTTTTAGGGTAATATTAATACCATTTTTACCCTTAATTACCCTATTTACTTTTAACCGTGGTAAATAAAAGTAAAAAGTTACTATTCACAAAAAATCATTTTCATCTCATTGAACCACATTTTACTCCTTGATATTAACCGTTCTCTAGGAGTTTTGAAATTCCACTCACAAAAGCGGTAAAATTATGTTTTATGTGAATTTTCAAATTCTCCTAGGAGGTGGGTAAAAGACGGTGAAAAGTTCAATAAAATTTTTATATATCTAAAATTATTCTAAACTAACTGCAACGAATTATATTGAACTTATATAGGTATTATATATCTTTTTTGACCTTAATTAAATTTAAATAAAATAAATATTAAATTAAATAAAAATTCGGTTTTAAACTATAACTCATTGTTTTTTCACTATTCATAAAAAATTGAAAGTTTCCAGAAAAATACCAAAAAATAGGCTTGATATATGTTAGATATTATGAATTAAAAAATAATGTCTATTTTACCAAATTGAAAACATAACAGTTTCATTAATTAAATTAAAAATTAATTCTCGTTGTCAAAACAAATAGCATGTTTTTAAGAGACAATAACTATAATAAGATTGACACTTGTTTATGTCTGGTTTAAAAGTGAAGTTACGTCCAATGAACAACATTGTATATAATGGTGAAAATATATTCTAAATATAAATTAAAACCACTCAAACTCATAATATATCACTATTAATTATTTTGATAAGAAAAGTTGTTTTTAATTAAAATTTTGTAATTTTCACAATTCATCAAAATATGAAAGTTATCCGAAAGTACCAAAATTTCACCCTATGCTAATTTCGATATTATGAATCCTAAAATTAAGTCCATTTTAAAGGATAAAATATATAAATTTTCAAAAAGTATGTATTACTATTCATAACGGCTAGTTTGATTGGTTGTGGTGTGTTAGAATCCTGATGTTGCGTACAATGCATGCCATTGCATTATTCAAAGGGAAACGTATCGTGGAAGCATGGGGTGTTACATTCTCCCCTCCTTCAATAAATTGCGTCCTCAAAATTTTTTAAAATGGGGCTATAGAATATAATGGAATGTCCCATATCAGAAAAAGAGTCAATAAAACTATCACATTAAAAGAATGGAAGAGAGGTATAAAGGTCACCCAAGATAACCCATACTAGGATTCCATGTTAGAGAACATGAATATGGATGATAAACTATGTGTCATGTTCAGATGGAGAGGCATAGAAAACATGATCAGGATATAGTTAACAACAAGAAATACACAAACTTGTGTTGGGACAAATGATCAGTAGTCTCCCAGTAGGAAAAGTAAACAGACAACATTTTTTTAAGTTACATTTCATAAGGATGATGAATTTATTTCTGATATTGACTAAGAACATAATGATATATACTTACTTTTTAATTAGAGTTTCACTCTTTAATAAATTTTTACCATGAAATCAATTTTTTTATGAACAATGAGTATTCTAGAAGACTTTGTCAGAATGGAAGAGCTAGAATAAACATATATAGACATATATGATCCACACAGGATAAATTATATATTTACCTTGTCTTTAGAGATTAATCAATCCCAAAATGGTTAGTATAATATCTGATGATCCCCCAAATGGTTATTCCATTAGAGAAAAAAACTAATCTTAATTTCTGAAATTAAACCAACAATACCCTAAAGATAAATAAATACCATTCAATAATCAATTGTCCTTAAAATCCATCAACATAATCCAAACTAATATTGAATCCCAAAACTTATAAGAATGTATTCTTCCACGTTAAGTTTCATCTCCAATTGACATCAATTAATCTTAAAGTCGCATACTTAAAAGTAATTAACCTAATCACATATTCTCTATTATAGGTAAATCATTTCCACAAATAATCCAAATCACTATAAATCCACAATAAAAACATAGATAAAAATCCACCCTTACTCCTCAAATGAAATCCAATACTATTCTATTTTCCTTGGGCATATAGTGTTCACAACAAAGCGAACAACATCCAAAATAACATTTTTCACTTAATCACCAAATCATTTTCCTATACTAAGGGTATTCATTTGATAAGACATAAGATCCCAAATCAAATTATTATTGATCCATAAAATCATTTAACTAAAAATAATAGTCACACTAACAAGGGACATCACGTAGTCCAGTGGTAGTCGATAAATCCCAATCGCACTTTGGTTGGGGGTTCGATTCCAACAGCATTGTCCGACATGATGGGTTGTCACACGGTTTGTGTGTTGTCCTTTTTCAAAAACTATATTTTATAACATTACCAAAATGAGATAAATTCTTCAATGTAACCATGACCTAATCTAACCACAAATGCTATCTCATACCTTGTATTTTCATCCCAAATTATAATAACTTATAATTTCTTCAAACCTAATGATCATATAAAACCAAATGGTTATTTATAACTGTATGCACAAGAGAAAAGATAATTCTTCTTCAAATATCATTCTCACATTGAAAACTGCAGGGTTAAAAATATAAGAGAAAATTATTCCAATGTAACCCCACCAACAAGGAGCACTAATACTTTTTAAAAATTTCTCCAACCATTTATTTCCACATAGCTTATTCTTTGACCAATAAAATATCCTGTAGAATAGGGAATTCACTCGGGTAATGATCAGGTCCCCTACATTTATGGAAAATGACTATAAATGGATTCTTGGGACCATTTTTATCTTCTTCCATATTACCCTTCATTTTTCATCGGCAATTTTTCACTTTAGGTCCTTCCTTCCCGCATGTAAAGCATTTTTTTGTCCCATTGACACATTTTCCTAGGTGTCTCCTTCCACATTTACTGTATGATGGAAATTGAGGATTCCTTTCTGCATGGTCTCTACTGTTGGAGCTCTTATCATTCATCACCTTTCTCTTCTTTGTTGAGTCTGAGATTTTGTTAATATATATGTTGTTGATCATATTTTTGGAAAACTGATTTAGCATGAACACGATATATTTTACGTCTATCAACAATCCATTTTGTTGCTCATTTCCACCATCGTTCCCACCTTGGACACCAATCTAAATATTTCAATGACTTCCCTGGAATCCATCCACTGACTAAAACCAGAAAAAATTGTGTGAGTAATAGTAGTCATAAAATAATTTAGAGAATATCATGACGCAATATTCTCAATTTGAAACACCATAGGCTTAACCAAGGTCATTTATTTTCACATAATATTAAAATACTTCAAATTGGTGGGTAAAGAAAATGTAAATTATCCTAATCATATCCATTGGGAATGTCATAACCAAGAGTGTAGCAAGGCCCATTGTCGTGCACCAGTTCTCATTCGAGTCTAGCTCAAAGCGGTGTTTTCGGGTTTTACCACTAGGTACATCTGTGCTAGAGCTGCCTCTACCAGCCCGTATCCAGATATGGATGTATTTCTCGGAAAACTCAAAAAATATCTACAATACCAAAATTTTATGTAGTTATTCTGTACTAATACGCATAGTCTATCTTATGGATATGTGCTCTAATCAGTGTTTATCTAAATCTTGCTTCCAAGGATTGCACTAAACCTCCTCTGATACAAACTGTAACGCCCCGACCCCAGTTACCCAGAGTCAGTGCATTATTACAAAACATTGTCATGATCAAAATAATGATCAAATCTTGATAGATCGATTCGTTTAGAAGCCTTGGAATAACTAGATACATTCATAAAGTTTACATTACATCATAAAATGAAAACTACAACAATATAGTCTCCATAGTCCACACTCTTATCCCCTCATACTATTCTTGCAGGACATTCATATTTTACTTCTTCACATCCGGGGAAAAATAAAACATAGAAAAGGGGTGAGCTCAAATTCCCAGTAAGGATAAAAATATAGAGGAAACATTCATAAATAATAATAAACATTTAAGGAAATGTATAACTAAAAAAAGCCTTTTCCACATGAAATTCAACATAGTATGCCAAAAATAAAATTAAATAATTCCATTTGCGTATTTACATGGATATTCGACTAATTGAATAATAACATGCAATATCAATCACCACTTTCATAATGACTGAATGCATAATGCCATACTATCATAACCACGTAGCCAAGGCCTTGTGCCAAGACTACCAATATGATTTTGTCAAGACCTCATGCCAAGATAGTAGTTTGTCTCGTGAGACCTACCGATGAATCGAGGAGCTATAGCGGGCTCCACCTGTCACTTACTAAGTCCAATGCATTCCTTATATGAAATGTTTGAAACATAACATAAAAATTCGTCTTAAAACTAGAATAAAAAATGTCAATACATTATCCACAAACCATGAATAGTATAAAAATAGCACATCCACAGTCAAAAATAACTCATTCAATACAGAATGAAAGATTGTATTGTATCATATTAACCTCAATCGAGAATAATGAAGGATATTGACATAGATGAAAATAATCATCAAAACTATTAGAGAGAAATACCCCCATTTTTCATGAAAACATTTAAAAGTCACACTATTTGTCAAGAATTCATTTAAAATAGATTTTTGAATAATATTTTACCATAAAACATTGAAACTTTTAAAAGGAATTTTGATTTGGAAACATTAAATTTCATATGAATAAATCCTTAAAACCATTTTTAAAACATGGACATTAATGAGAAAGATTTAGAATAATAAATCTTTAAAACATTTATAATGTTATTTTAGTTAGAGTTCCAAACCAAAAGAGAGACACTTGAATACAAATAATTAAGGTAATAAAAAATTTATAATATCATGAGAATAAAGGGATTCATGATATACAATATAAAAGTGTATTATATACACCATGTCAAAGTGATAAGGTGTATAACAACAAAGGAGTCTCAATGGAATGTAAATTGAGATGAAACTTCTTATAAAGACCTTATCATTAGGTTAAGGATAAATCAATGCTATAATTATGTGTGAAAAATATAAATATACTCAATATGATTGGATATTCAGTGTAAATCAATCAGAGGACAATCAAGCAAATTTTTGTAAAAACAACACCAATGAATTTGATATTTAACTCAACAAATGGAGATTGAGTTAAAATTACTCTTATCAAGTTCAAATCGATGACTTGAGAATTTGTAAATGGAGTGATTATTTGTATAAAAAGTATATCCATAGAAAGGGGAGTGGAAATTATGACATAATCAAACAAGTAGTGATTCAACACATAATCTAGGACTAAAATAATCAATGAAGTATGTCTAAAGCCAAATGAGTGAAAATTTAAATTTCAAATTCCCTTATCTATTAGGTAACTTACAAAACATACACCAATGAAATAATTATCTTAAAATGATGATGTAAATTCCCATAAAATAAATTATATTACACAATGAATAAAATCATGGGCAGTACACATACACCACATGCAACAATTAAGTGGTGAACAATGGAATTCTCACAAAATTAAGAGTGAGATAAGAAACCCCTTTGTAATTTCTCCTTGGTTGACGGTATGTTAACCTCCTTTATAATGGTGAAATAATTTTTATTTAATTATACAAGAATAATTTACATTAATATGATATCATATATGATCTTTTAACATTGATTTGTCAATAATATCTTAGTATTATCGTCATTTTGGGTGGTAACTTACTCGTCTTCCTTTATATTCTTTGTTATGTAAGCCGTGTTTGTTATGGATAGGTTGTATATTATTCATATAAATAATTATATCAATTACTTAAAAATTATTTTTTATCATTAAATGTGAATTAGACTCAAATGGATATGATGGGGAATGAATCTCATCGCATTCGTGGAGACGGTAGTCCATACGTATGCACGAGTGACAATATCATACTTTTGATATTAAAATAATATATAATTGGATGGTATATCATATAGACAGAATAATGATCGTGTTATATTTATTATTTACATGAATTACACATCATTATTATATCCAGCCAAATAATAATTTATTGAATGACAAATACACCACGACTAGGAGACGGTAAGCCGTACGTACGCACCTATGGTGACATGTCATTCAAAGGATGGATAGAATACTGAATATGGTTTTACCATATTCAAAATAACATCATAGTATATAGAAGATAACAGAGTTATTATTTTAGAATTTAAATAACAAAGAAAGAATAAGTTGAAGAAGAAAGGAACTTGGAAGAGGGTGGTGACAACATTACCTCTTCTTTGGGTTCTTCCTTTTCATTTGATCAAAAGGGCTCCTAATGTTGGCTTTCTGATCAAAATACGGCCTATAAGTTTTATTGAGGGAAGTTGAGAGAGTATTTAGGCAGGTTTTAGCCAACCCAAAAGGCTTTGAATGTGTGAATTAGTGAGAAGGGGGAGTGCCCTTTTATAAGAGGGGTGAGGGGCACCTTGGGAAAAGCTAGAAATATTATTTTATAATAAATTAATATATAGATTCTAATGGATACAAAGTGGATTATTAAGTGGTTAATATTTGTATAGGTCGAAAACCACTCAACCAATAGAATTTATATAGGTTTGGGTCATTATATTAAACTTATCTTTTAGTTTTAACTCATAGTTAATTAGTTTGACAATTACCATGTAACTTGGTATTTTAATATTATATAGTTAATAAACATACTATATACATCAAAAAAACCCCCAAGTGGTCCATTAATGATACAAATATCATTATATAAGTCAATTGGCTGAACCGTAAATTTTTAGGAATTTATTATCAATTAATAATATAATATTTTTTTTAAAAACTCCTTTATGTCAATTTTGACACTATTGGGTCTTTTGTTTTTGATAATTTCATAACAGAATTATTACGTCAAAAAAATTTATATAATCAATCATAATATGTCATATTAACCTAAAAAATTAGTGTATCATAAAAAGTCTCAAATTACATTTAGTTTTATATTTATAATATCAATTATTTTAATATTTCAATAACCAAGTAATTAATGCATCACTACTATGTCATAAATAAATTATATTATTTAATGTCTAAAAATTATAAATAAAATACCATTATATAGGAAATCGTTTTAGCTTTCTAATTAATATTTACAATCGAATTTTTCTTATGTATAAAACTATATAAAAAATTTTTTAGTAAATAAACATTGATTTTAACGCTTTTAACTTTTCTTTGAATTAAATAATAATAAATGTCTTAATCTAATCCAAGTGGATCTAAATGATAATATTTTATTTCTAGGGTTGTTTTTGGTCTAGATACACTTTTCCAATAGAATTATTACAATATTTAGGGTAATATTAATAACATTTTCACCGTTAATTACCCTATTTACTTTTAACTGTGGAAAATAAAAGTAAAAAGTTACTACTCACCAAAATTTATTTTCCTCTCATTGAACCACATTTTACTACTTGATATTAACTATGTCTCTCTGATTATCAAAATTCCACTCACAAAAGCGGTAAATTTATGTTTTATGTGAATTTTCAAATTCTCCTAGGAGGTGGGTAAAAGACGGTGAAAAGTTCAATAAAATTTTTATATATCTAAAATTATTCTAAACTAACTACAATGAATTATATTGAACTTATATAGGTATTATGTATCTATTTTTACCTTAATTTAATTTAAATAAAATAATTAATTATTTAAATAAAAATTTTGTTTGAAACTATAACTTTGTGTTTTTTCACTATTCATAAAAAATTGAATGTTTCTTGAAAAATACTAAAAATGAGGCCTAAGATATATTAGAAATTATGAATTCAAAAATTATTTCTATATTACCAAATTCAAAACATATCAGTTGCATTAATTAATTTAAAAATTAATTCCCGTTGTCAAAACAAATAGCGTGTTTTTAAGAGACAATAACTATAAAAAGATTAACACTTGCTTATGTCTGGTTTAAATGTGAAATTACATACAATGACCAATATAGTATTAAATGGTAAAAATATATTCTAAATATACTTTAAAACCACTAAAATTCAAAATTTATCACTATTAATTATTTCGATTAAAAAAGTTTTTTTTAATTAAAATTTAGTAATTTTCACAATTCATCAAAATATGAATGTTATCCGAAAGTACCAAAATTTAACCCTAAGAAAATTTTGATATTACGAATCCAAAATTGAAGTCCATTTTGAAAGATAAAATTTATAAAATTTGAAAAATTAGATATTACTATTCATTACGGCTAGTTTGATTGGTTGTGGTGTGTTAGAATCTCAAAGTTGTGTACAATGCAAGCCATTGCATTATTAAAATGGAAAAATACAGTGGAAGCTTGGGGTGTTACACAATGGATATGATATTATTGTCATATTATATAATAATATTAATAGTATATTAATGTTTGGTAAAACTAGGAATAACATGTAATGAAAGCTATCAAGGAAACTCATTATTTCTGGTAAAACAAGATAATGATAGCTTTGTGTGTAATGAAATATATTGAGTAGTTTTAATTTATTTTAAAATAAATATTTTAAAATTTCATGGGTTGTTATATTTTCATTTAACCAATGTGTTTTGTTTCATACACACTCTCAAAGTCAGTGTTCGTAATTTAGAATTTTTGTTTGTTGAATTCTCCCCACATTAAATAAATTTCATCCTAAAAATTTAAACATTATATCTATATTATTGAAATTTATATTTTAAAATTAATTCATTTAGACCCCACATCGTAAAAGGGTTAATAAAATACCATCTAAATAAGTGATAAATGTATGTAAAAAGGTCATACGAAAAAACACATGAATTGGTTTCTATGGAGGGGAACATTAGTGTAAAGTTATGATATGGGAATGGAAGAAAATAATAAATAATTATAGGTAGATATTAAGGCCGTTGAAAATAATAGTGTGAATGATCAATGGATTGTTAAGATCCCCAAGAAAGTAAATATGTGATGATTTAAAAGACAATTACATTCATCGAATATGAATGTAATGAAAAAACTTTTTGTTTTAATATTATTCTCCTAAATTTGAGAAATTATTTTACTATATAGGATTATAAAGAGATATACATAATATATACATTTTTATTTCATAAGAAAAATTTCATCCTTTTATCATACTTTCATCATTTTCCAATTCTTCTCTTACCCAAATAAATGAATCTCTTAAAATAAATTTTTTATACAGGAAGCACCAAAATTCTCTATTAACGGATCATAAGATCCTTAGTAGAGTGATAAGTCCTTCCGTGTATCTCAAACTATTTTGCAAAACCAATAAGGTTTTCATATTTTATCCAATATAATACATTATTCTCAAAATCCCAATAGTAACACCACTATTTAATTATTAATATTTATTCTTCAAATAATTTATCTAAAATTAGTAAAATATTAACAAGTACATCACATTGGAATGTGGTGGGCGGTAAACCCATATCATCCTTTGGTCATTATTTCAAGCCACATGGCCTTTTTGTACACATTGGTTTGTCACCTTGAATATGGGTATTGATTATTCAGATCTATATAAATATAATTCATATAAAATTTTGAGAAAAAATATTATTGAAATATTAGAAATAAAATTAATCATAAAATTACTATTTAACTATTTTTTCAAGAAAAATTTCATACAGTGACAGATAATATTATTTAGCTACTGTTATAATGTTATTAATAATACTATTATACCTAAATTTTATCAATAACTTTTAAAATATGTGTACTAAATGTAAAATAATTATTCAACCAATAACATTTCCAATAAAACATTTACATTCAAAATATACCTATAAAATATCATTAATCTTTGTACACTCCCATCACATAAACCCTAAAAAGGATTTTTATGAATTTGAACATATGATCAACATAAAAATCATAACCCCATGATGGTATCCATCACTATTTTTTTAATGATGACATATATACTTTTGAAATATTAACAAATACATAATTATTTAATTATTTTTATACCTATATACCAGTAGTAGAAATATTTTTTTAATATAATTCTGGAATCATAATAAATACTTCAACAATTTTATTTCAACATCGACCCTTAGTTTATCTTCATGTTAACCTTTAGATTTTAGAATTGACTTGGGTAATTCCTAGGATCCACACATTTAAGACAAAGAACTATAAATGGATCCTTATGATGAAATTTATTTCCTTCCATCATCTTCTTGATCATTATTTGGAATTTCATTGCTTTATTCCCTTCATTTCCACAGATAAAGAATTTTACTATTCCATTGTTAAACTTTTCTATAGGCCTACTTTCAAATTTAAGACATGAATGAAATCAAGGCTTCATTTATCCATGATCTCTACCTCTCAATCTCTTCTTTAACTCTATCATTCTCTCCTTCATTGTTTCGGAGAGTTGTTCAAGGTATATATTTTAAATCATATTTCAGGAAAAATAATTAGGAATAATAAAAATATCATTTAATTCTAACATAATCACATTTCATTGCAGATGTTCACTACATAGTCCAACATATTCAATGTTTTTATGATACCTTCAGGTTAAAACCATTGACTAAAATAAGAATCCATAGTGTGAGGAACAATAATCATAGTGATATAATCATATAATCATTTATAGGAAATCTAAACCATGAAATAATATTTTCAATATAAAACATTATAGGTTAAAATTAGGTCACTTATTGAAAACTCTTATTCAATTACATTTATAATAGTTTGTAATTAAAATGAGGAAAATACTATTAATATCATATGGGAGTGTCAAAATGGGTTCTCAGTAAGGATAATTTTTGTGAACTGTGTGTTGTTTGGGTCTATCCTATTGCACCCATGTTTGTGTTATTACCCCTATATACCACTCAAACTGAACCATGTTCACTTATAATACCCATACTATGATTTATTCCTTGGAAATACAAGATAATATATCCCTTACCAAATATTTAAAATGTTCTTATATTCTTATCCTAAAATTATATCATATGGATTTGATCCCTAATTTATGTTTTTTAATATATAATTCTACAAAATTAATCTAAAAATTCATTTATACCATCTATAGTGACCCTGACCCTAGTCTTCCAGAACCAATGCCTAATTTAATTGTCATGAACCATCCAAATGGGGCCCGCCCCATGACTCCCCAATCCCTCCTCCAATTGGCCAGGGGCTGGTGGCTAGCACCGTGTAGGAAAATTACTTACATGGGAGGAATTTCCTAAAACCTACACACACACAAACACATCTTCAAACCCAAAATTGATGAAATGTAAAAACCACTATGAACAAAATGCATGAAAACAACTAAACCCAATGACGATAGTACAAGGAAAGGTAAATTGCGGAAAGTAAACTGGGCCAAAATACAAGCCTACCAAAATAAGAGTTTGAAAACTGAAATTTCCATCTTCTATAAAGAAAGAGGTACCATGACTTCTTATTGTAGCTGTAGGGACACCTCAGCCTATGAGGATCTCAGAAATCTTAATCATGTCCAGCTCCGCCCAGGAGTCTGTCAAAAGGATGATCGTCTGCACAAGACACGCTATGTAAGAGAAAATCCCTTGTAGGGTTGAGTATAAAAATACTTAGTAGAGGATCCTGAAAACCACAATGAAATGCATAATTTAATGGTATAGTCAGCTCTAGATGGAATATGTTTATAGAACATATAGCAACTAAATCAAAATCCAGATATACTCGAAATCCAGACTCGCAGTCTAGAGGCAAGTCACAGAACCGCATTCCCCCACTAGGTATTCAGTCAACGAATCCACGAAGTACTCGTTCTGAGGGAACACACTCCATGAGTCTGGTAGCTCTGATTATGTCCGTCCAAGATGTATTGTTCATTAGGAAATGCCACGAGAGTTAGATACAATCATTATGGGAGACACACACCTGAGTGGTTAAATCACGATAGATAGATACACTAATTACCGGAGACACACTATTGAGTTATGGATAGATACACTCATTACAAGAGATAGACTCCTGATTGTGAAAGATTAAAATACAATGATGTTGATCCCTGCAAGGTCCAAGGATGATACCGCAACTAATCCAGATTCACCATCTAGGTGATTCACTTGCTAGGTATAGGATCAACGCCTAGTAGAGTAGGTCATATTGATTCCTGACTCTACCTAGGGTCAGGAATGGACATAGGATCTCGCTCTGGGACTCTCAGAGGGATTCCCCCTCTTTCATATAATGTCCTACTAAAAGGGACATACTCTTGTAGAAGGAAATGATGCATGAACTTCAGGGGAACAAGAAGATGGGCACTAACCCAAATGAAAGATGTCCATGATGTAGTGACCAAGAGGAAATTTCCATTTTCTTAAAAGTACATGACTTGTAGAAAAGTTTCACATCGTGTTGTATGACCATGGGTATTTCCCATGTACAATGTCTCGTGTCGTAAGGTTGTTCATGTAGAAAATTATTCAATGTCATGTGGTACGGTTTACATTCCATGGCCGACTGAATAGGGTTGGCTCTGTGTACGCTGGCCATGTGCACGTACACGGTTGTCAACCAGTGTGCTACAACCCGTGTAATTGGTACACGGGGTGACCCATGTTACTGGCCTCACTTGGTCGTGTGATGGTGTACATGACCATGTACTCTATTTCCTGTCTGTGTATCCCCAGTATACATGTCATGCCCCACATAGCCGCTTCTGTCATGGCGCGTAGAGAGTACACGTCGTGTCTTCTGAAGCCCTTTAGTCCATCCCGTGTTTGTGTACTTCCAAAAATACATGGTGAGATTCTGGGAAAGATGAAAAAATCGTGTGACCAAGGTCATACGCCATGTGATTCCTCTCTGACCCACGAAACACTAGCCGCCGCCGCATGCACGACACAACGTGTTCTTCGGAAGTACACACCATGTATTTTGGAAATTTAAAAAAATGACACTCCTCGTTGGTGTGCCTCCCATGCTACCACAATCATCGATCCGACCATATGATCACCATGAAAATCCTAGGTCTTGGCCTCTCGAACACCACGAAGCTGATTCAATTGTTTTCATACCTCCAATCGGCCCCAAAAATGTCCAACGATCCATCCGCATAAAGAACGCTTGAAGAACCACCTTTCCCGATCCGGTATGATTCGTTGTCCTCTATCGTTGTCGCACCACCATAATATCATTTTGGTGTCGAATATTCAATTTGGGATTTTTTCTTTGCAAGACGGGGGAAAAACAATCATTTGTTCATCGCCCCGTGAAGAACGCGAAGAATGCGTACAACATGCGAGAAGGAACATGGGAATGAAAATCAAATGAATCAATTTGCGGAACGAACCTCTAGTATCATTCATCATGGTGTTTATCTGATAAATTTAGTAGGATTAAATGGAGTAGAAAACAATAGCTATAGTTCAGATGGATTAATTCCATAGAATCACCCAAATAAAACTCTTCCGCAATAACGTATGAATTCATAGATCAACATGTTCATGGTTGATCTGAGTTCGTCGTTTTTAACCAAAAATGAGGAAAGGATTATTGATATAACCACCCCTGCCCAAGAAGGGATCAATTTCTGATAAAGAGTGTCATGCTGTCGTCACCATCGAGATCTTTCAAATTCATTGGTGTCGTGATATATAGCTTCGATCCGTCATCATTCATCACTAATATTTTTGTTCAAAGCGCCACAAATATTTACTGACGATTCCTCTCAATCTTTCCCCAAGGATCGACATTTAATTATCCTAATATAAAGGTAAATTTGTTTTTTATTAAATTACGCTACAAAATTAATGGTTCAGCATTGCTGTTTGTGAGTCATTAAGACATGACATTTAATATTAAAACAGCTGCCCTATCGCAACACTACAGCGGATATTTCCAAAATATAAATTAAATAAATGTCACAAATTATTTTATTTAATTTTACTATAAAAGTCAGAAAATTAAAATTTTTACTCAACCCACGCTGGTCGAGTTTAGACTCGTTCTTAGGTAAACTCATCGCCCCAGACGCAACGGTGCCCTCATATTTTTAATCTAGGAATCTATTTGGAAACTAACACAACCACGCACATGGGCCGACTCACTTAACATAAAAGTTTCAAACCACCATAAAGGGATCTCCGGGCCTTGGAATGATGTGTCATATCTACACCTATTCTAGTAAATATTCCTTATAAAATTTAAAAAATACGTGGAAAAATATGAGACATTAAATTCTCCCCACCTTAGGGATTTACATCCCCAAAAATCCAAAACAACAATACTCAAAACTACGGGGGTACTGGGCATGAATCTATGCCTCCTGCTCCCACGTTCTCTCCGAAAGATTCTCAACCTTCCACCAAACGCACAAAAAGGGAATCAATAATCCACACAATATCATCTTTTTTCGATCCTTGATCTCCACTGGGTATTCAACAAAGGTCACTGAATCCTCGATGTCCAGCTTACCCCAGACGATGACATGCGATGGGTCATGCACGGACCTCCTCAACTACGACACAAGGAAGACATCACGTACCCAATGCAATTGGGGTAGTAGAGCTAGGTTGTATGCCAGATCACCAACTCTGCATAGTATCTGGAAAGGTCCAATGAACCTCGGAGATAGCTTGTCGCCTCGGCCAAATCTTTGTAACCCTCGATGAGGTGAGACCTGAAGAAAGATGTGGTATCCCACCTCAAAAACCAGGGGTCTCTATCACCTGCAAGCATAAAACTTCTGCTGGATCTGTGCAATATTCATCCACTCCCTGATGATCTGCACCTTCTCAGTGGTGGATCGCACCAGATCTGGACCCATGAGTACTGACTCATCGTGGACGGTCCAGAAAAGTGGTGACCAGAATGGTCTCTAATACAATACCTCAAAAGGTTCCATAACAATGGTGGAGTGGTATATGTTATTGTACGTAAACACCCCAAGTGGTAGGTGGTCCTACCAACTATGACCATAGTCCATGATACATGCTCCTAACATATCCTCCAAAACCTGAACGGTCCCTTGAAAAGAAGTATGTGCTCTCCACCTTGTGAATATACATCAGCAGCATGTCCTATGTATAATTGATCACGTACAACCTCACAGTCATCATCCCCAAGTTGTGCCTCCCTAACTCGCTGTAAGAGTGGGGGGTGAAAACCATAGAATGTAGGTAAGAAGCAAAACCTCTTTCTATGAAGGACAACTACAATGCAGTTATCTAATATGTCACCTAACTCAATAGTTACGAGCTCGATGTTATACTATGATCATTCTTCAGTTTGTTTCCCTTCCCAAAATTATAGATGATATTGAAATCATAGTCTTGTAGGAATAATAGACAATGCCTCTTCCTCAGATTAAGATCCAAATATGAGAAGATGTACTTGAGGCTCTTGTGGTCAGTGTAGATGATGAACTACTCACCCATAAGGTAGTGTCACCACATCTTCCGTTAGAAACCACTATAGCCAACTTGAGATCATGGGTTGCATAATTATAATCATGTGGTCTAAGATAGCACGAACCACAAGTAATCACTGCCAGCCATTGCAACATGAAACATACAATCTCAGTCCCTGATGCTTTATAAAAACTATGTACTCAACACCCTCCTCTGGTAATATCAAGATTGGGGTGCTCGTCCAAATCTGTCTCAACTACTCAAAATCATGTTGTCACTTCTCCATCCACAAGAATGGTTGCCCCTTCCTGGTCAAGGCTTTCATTGGTGCTGATATTACAGTGAAATTAGGAATGATCCTCTGTTAATATACCGCAAACCCGAGGAAGCTCCACACATTATTCACTCTCCAAGGTTGCTCCCAGGCTAACACTGCCTCCACCTTTGTTGAGTCCACAACTACTCCATCTGCTGAGATGACATGTCCCAGAAAGTGGAACTCCTAAATCCCGAACGGGAAATTCGAGAGCCTCCCATAAAGTTGGTGCTCTCGAAGTACATATAGTAAAATCTACAGGTTTCTCACATTCTTATCTCGTGAATCCTAGTACACAAGGATGTCTTTGATGAAGACCACTACGAACTGGTACAAATACAGCTGGAATATCTAGTTCATCAGTCCCATGAACACTACAGGGGTATTTTTCATGCCGAAAGGCATCACCATGTACTGATAGTGACCGTACCAGCATCTGAAATCCTTATTCGATATATCCTCATTCTGTACCCATAATTGGTGATATCCTAATCGTAGGTAATCTTTTGAGAACTATTATGCCTTTCTTAGATGATCGAATAGATTATTGATTCTCAGATGTGGATACTTATTCCTCACTGCCACCAAGTCCAGGCGCCAATAATCCACACAAAACCTTAAAACTCCAATCTGCCTTCTTGGAAAACATGATTGGGGCCACCAAGGGTGAAACGCTAGGTCTTACCAAACCCTTTATTTATAAATACTCCAGCTACACCCTCAGCATGAGAAGTCTATGGGAGCCATCCAATATGCTGGTGAGGAAATCAGTGTCATCCCGGTGAGTACTTCGATGTAAAAGTCAATTTCCTGGTGGGGAGGTAGCCCTAGAACATATTCGAGGAAGATATCCTTGTACTCCTCCACTACTGTTGGGAACTAGGAGATCATAACATCTACTGATCTAAGGGCTAGGCTAGCCATATCATGAGGGATTGGTTGAAACATCCTATACAGTATACCATTCTGTGCTGCATGTGTCTCCTTTTCACCGACAAAGGAAAACCTCGCTCCATCACGGTGGACACACCACAATCTTCGTCTAAAACAGTCAGTATGGGCATGGACCGATGATAAAAAATCCATATTGAGAATGACGCTGTAATTCCTTGAAGATAACACCAAGTGGTACCAAACGAAACTCTCAATTTCAAAGGTAAGATCACACTGTCTAAAAAGATGTGTGATCATCGATTCTCCTCCAACAGATGTCTCCAAGTGTATGTATTGAGTCAACGGTTCTACAGGAATCTCATGGTTTCGCAGAAAACATGTGGCTATGAAGGAATGATTGGAACCTGTGTCTACAAGTATGGAAGCTAATGTAGAGAAGACATTTATCGTACCTCAGATCATCCCTGGAGCCCTTGGGTCATACGCCATGACCACATGTAGATTTCCCCACACCTGTCCCCCAGCTCCCAGAGCCCAGTGCGGACCTCATGGGGGTGGTGGTGTAAGTTAGTCGAAGCTTCTACCACCACCTGTAGCTCTCCCTGCTCATATTCCACATCTGCTACTTAGTGGGTCTGTCTGATCTACTCATTTCCTCTGCCTCAGCGGTCCATCCACCACATCCTTGTCAGCAGCCCGTTGGGTTAGACAATCTCTAGAAAGATTTCTTCTATTGTCGCACACATAACACCACTTCTCCCTAGGAAGAATGGATAAAGCCTGAGAGTCCTGGACTGTTGATCCTATTTCATCATTCCTCCTATGACGTCTCTCATGTCCTAATCCCTGTTTCCGATGCCAGCTCTGTACTATCGAGGTCTCCGGACTTTCCAGCCTACTGCTGACTATCATCGGCTATTTCTGCTCTACCAAGAAGCTCTCGATCACCAAGGCACACTCGAGCACACCTGAATAATTTTAAATTCATAGAGGTATAACACTAGATCATATTTCTTTTATTAGACCTTTCTTAAAGGTCAGGGCCCTGAAGTTATGATCTACGACAATATCAATCGAGTACCCAGTGAGGATGGTGAAACTCGATGAATAGTCATGTACCATCATGCTGCCCTGCTAGAGTTGAAGGCGCTCCTGGATGCGTACTACTCTCATCATAACTGGAGTGAACTTCTCCATGAAGAGTCACTCAAACATGATCCATGAAAGGGTCTCCTCATTGCGAGTCTGTGTTGTCATACTCTACCATCATCCTAACAAAATCTAACTAAGTCTTGCTCCTAGGATCACCATCTGTACTACGGGTGTCCTCACTAGACGGAGAACTCTAGTCACCGCCACAAGATAGTCCTTAGCCTCCTAAGGGTCAAGATCACCTAGGAACCCTATGGGTCTCTGTCTCTGGAAGTAATGGAATGCGCTTAGCATATGCTCCTCATCAGTCGGTGTTGCAGGTACCACGGGCTGTTCCACTGGTGGTGGCCAAACTGCTGCACCACCTGGTAGAAACGCCTAAGGAATTGGTCCCTGTATCGAAGCCTCATCACTGAGGGGGTCATCCTCATGATCGTTCTACAGAATCCTAGAGGTTATGCATCATTGAGGCATCCTGTGAATAAATAAGATGTACTATGAGTTTATATGGACAACTGACTCAAAAGACATGGAAAAACAAAAACCATTCTTATATGATACATGCACCATTATTTTATTTCCCCACAACTAGTGTTTTCATGTATAGAGTTGAAAAGAAGGTTATCAAAGTCCTGGTGTATGGATACGTCAGCTGCTGCACCTTCACAAGGGTCTCTGGCCTGAAAGCAGAGCTCGAAACACTGAACATTATTCCCCCAAAATAGTCTCACAGACTCTTGGTCCTGAGGTAGAACCGACCACCACTGATACCACTCAATCACAACTAGTATCAGTGGGTCCTGCTCCATGACTCCCCAAGCCCATCTCCAATAGGCCAGTGGCTGGTGACTAGCACCGAGTAGGAATAAAACAAACATGGGAGGCATTGCCTATGAACCGTTACACACAGACACACATCTCCAAGCACACAAATGTTGAAATGTAAAAACCAATAAGGAAAAAAATGCAAAAATACAATTAAAACCAACCACCAATGTATAATGAATGTTATTCTGTTGAATTTAAACTGGGCCAAAATACAGTCCCACCAAAACAAGAGTCAGAAAACTACAAAGTCGAACCTGTAAACACAAATAGGTACTTGGACTGATGCTCATAGTCGTAGGAAGAACTCATCCTATGAGGAACTCCGAAATCTCAATCATGCCCTGGACCACCATTGACTCTGTCAAAAGTATTCTCCTCTGGACAAGACACGACACGTGCGGGCAAAGCCCGTGCATGGCAGAATATAACAGTACATAGTATAGGACCCCTAAAACCACAAACCAATACACAATGTAATGGTACAATCATCTCTAAATGATTTATGTCTATAGAACATATAGAAAGTTAAAAAAATCCAGATATACTCAAAATCTAGACCCACGCTCTAGAGGCAAGTCATACAACTACATACCCCCGTTAGGGATTTAGTTTGATGATTCCCCAATGTACTCATTCTAAGAGAACACACTCTATGAGTCTAGTAGCTCTGATGATGTCTGTTTGAGAAGTAATGTTTGTTGAGAAATGCCTTGAGAGGTTGATACATTCATTACGAGATACACACTCCTGATTGTGTAGATCACGATAGATAGATACACTCATTATGTGAGACACACTCCTGAGTGATTGATAGATACACTCATTATGGGAGACACACTCCTTAGTTGGAAAGATCCTGATACAGAGATGAAGATCAACTCTAGGGCCATAGTGGATACCACAACTAATCCGGATTTAGCAACTATGTGATTCACCCGCTAGGTAGTGGACCAATGCCCAGTAGAGTTGGCCACATCGATTCCTGACATTACCTTGGGTCAGAAATGGATAGAGGATCTCACTCCGGGCCTCTCGAAGGGATGCCGAATATATTATAGAAAGTCATGGTAAAGGGATCATACTCTTGTAGAAGGAAACGATGCCTGAACTACAGGGGAATGAAAACAAGTGGCACTAACCCAAATGTAATATGTCTAGGATGAGGTGAACATGAAGACCATGCCATTTTCCAAAAACAAAATGGCATCTAGAAAAGTTACACGCCATATTTTCTGACCCCAGGTACTGCCCGTGTACAACCGCCTATGTCATAAGCCTGTCATGTATAAAATTAGTACATGGCATGATGTACGATGTACAGACCATGTCCGATTGACTAGGGTTGGATCCGTGTACGCTGGCCATGTTCCCAAGCACGTTAATCAACCTGTGTACTACAAACCTTATAATTAGTACACTAGGTGACCCACGTTACTGGCCTCGAATGATTGTGTGATAGAGTACATGATTGTGTACTAAATTCTATGTCCATGTATCCCTTGGATACACGCCGAGTCCCACGTAGTCGCTTCTCTCATGCCGCGTAGAGGGTACACGCCTTGTCGTCTGACGCCGTGTAGTTCATCTCGTGTCCCTGTACTTCCCATAATACATTTCGAGCTTCGTGGAAAGTCCAATATTCCGTGTGACCAGGGTCACACTCTGTGTGATTCTACCCTGACCCCTAAAACCCTAGCCCCCACAGTGATCACTACACGACATTTTCTTCATATGTACACATAGTGTATTCTGGAAATTTCCAAAAAAACGATGCTCCTCACTGTCGCGCCTCCCGTGTTGCATTGATCATCGATACGACCATCCAATCGCCATAAAACTCCATGGTTTTGGTCACCACGACACCCGAAATCCAATTCCATTTTTTTGGACCTCCAAACGGCCCAAAAACTATGCAACAATCCACCAGTGCAAAGAAAACCCGATGAACAACCTTTACAGATCTGGTCTGAATCGTCGTCTGCTGTCGTCGTCGCACCTCTACAAGGTCATTGTGGGGTAGAATCGTAAATTTGTTATTGTTGTGTTGAAATATAGGTGAACAATAATCTGTTGTTCATCTCCTCATGAAGAATGCGAAGAACGCGAAAAATGAGTCAGAAGGAAAGGTGGAAAGAAAATCCAATGAAACAATTTGAGTAATTTGATCAGCTCCCATTAGTGGCCTTAAACGAAGTAGAAAACAACAAAAATATTCAACATGGATTATTTCCCCATAATCACCCAAATAATTTCCTCCTGTAGGATCATACGAATCCATGGATCTACTAGTTTGTGGTTGATTCGTGTTCATCATTTAAAGAAAAAAATGAGGATAATAGAATTTAAATAACGAACCCTACCTTAAGAAGGGATAGATCATTGATGAAGGGGGTTGTGCTTCCATCACCATAAAGATCATTCATATTAATTGGCATAGTGATTTTCAGCTTCTATCCGTCATCGTTCATCGCTAATAGTTTTATCCAAAGCACAACATATTTCCCACAAATTTTCCTCTCAATCGTCCTCCAATGATCGACATTCAATTATCCCAATAACAAGGTAAACATGTTTGGCATTAAATTAAACAACAACATTAATGGGTTCGAATTACTATTTCTGAGTCATTAAGACATGAAATTTAATATTGAATCACCAGACCTATCGCTGCACTGCAATAGATGTTTCTGAAATAATAATAAAATAAACATCGCGAATTTTTTTATTTTATTTTGCTAAAAATGTTTGAAAATTATCATTTTACCTCGACCCGTGCCGGTTGAGGATATACCTTTTCTTAGGTAATGTTTTCATACTGGATGCAATAGTTCCCATAGATTTTTAATTTGAGAATCCATTTTGAAATTGCCAAAACCGCACACATGTGCCGACACACTTAACATAAAAAGTTTCAAACCACTATTCCGGGCTCACTGGGCCTCGGAATAATTTTTCATATCTGTACCTGGTCTCATAATAATTCCATAAAATATTTAAATAATACATAGAAAAATTCTAGACATTACATTAATAAATTGACATTACATATATGTAATTGCAACCCAAATTACCGAATACGTCAATTGTCTTGTTAAACTAGATACATACATGATTCCCATATGACATGAGAATTCAAAAATTTAAACATAAATTAATTTCTATTAATGTACATATTCACCCAAGTATATTCTTTCCTGTCTTTCATAGTACAGACGATGGAATCCTAGATAAAGAAAAAAATAAGGGTGGGATAAAATGCTCAGTAATGGGTTTGAATAGTGGAAACTATCATGAATAAATGAAGAAAAGTCAGTATGGAATGGAAAATAACTGAAAAAAAAATCATTTAATAAAAAACATGAAAAATCATAATCTGATAAAGAATAATGAATATTTTATGGTTAATAACTGAAAACACATTCCATTTAATTAGTAAACTAAGAATGAAAGGTATCCAAAAATAATAAAATAGTGGAAATCTCAGGGATAATAAAATAAATAACTTCTCTATAAAAGAAATATGTAATAATTAGACTTCATGTTTAATAGGAACATGAAACCATTACCATAAGGTACATTCATCAAGATTGTTTAAAAATAATATGTAATATAGAACCATTATGGATAACTATATCTATATTATGAATAATTTTTAAAATAAATTTAAAAAATACTGGGTAAAAACACATATGGTTTGGAAAACGGATTTGGCTCATGATTCCAATTAATGCATTGATGGTGTATTTATAATTGGGATCCAACAATGTTTGAATTTTCATATAATTCATCATATATTAAATGGTTTATTTAATTCATGATCAATGTACCTTACCATTAAATATCTATACTAAAGAAAGAATGTAGATTATCCTAATTTATCAAGTCAATAAAATACCATATAATGTAAAAAATAATATATATAAATGATATACTATTACGAAAATAATAATATACATCATATATAGTGTGATTAATTTTGGGAAATTTAATGTCCAATGATCATTAGAAAGTGAATAATTCAATGGGTAGTTCATGACTATACAAAATAATCAAGGAAGTGAAGGTCAATAATTTATTTTTTATAAATGATCATAAACCATCCATTAAAAAAATTTTATTGGTAACAAAAAATCATATTCCCACTGGGTAATAATAAATTTTTATCATTGATAAAAATAAACACCATAAAAAGATCTTTAAAAGAAATCATTAGAAAATATTTTATTTATTTTGAAATTATTGTTCTAAAGCATACAAAATATCAAAATCCATTTATGTGAAATTAATTTTAAAAAAATATAATTTTGAAGAATATTAGTAAAAAAAATTATTTTGAATAACATTATAAACTTACAAATAAAGATTCAATGAAATTCTAGTCTTGATAGTGGGTAATTTCATCCATGAGAAACATGTTAAAAAGAACATTCCTTTTCAATATAGAAAGGTTAAAAAGGTTTACATTCAGGAAATGAAAATAATATTCCATTAAAACCATTTTTTCACATATGAAATACATGCATAAAAATTAATTTTATAAATATTTTTTATTAATTTTAAATGATTTTCTATTTTGTTGAAATCCCAGGTTTCGATTAAAATTTTATTCCTACCGAAGACATAAATAAGGATGGATTTTATAAAAAAATTATCACAATAATTGTATATTTAAAAGATTATGAAAATGAAAAAATTACATGAAAATATAATTATTAATGAGAGGAGGATAAATGGAAATTCTTTCATTAGATAAATATCAAATACTTTCTTGTAATTTAAATATAATTATAAACAATGTCGATGATAATTATATTTCAAAACAAATTCTTACAATGATTATAACATTTATGCATGAATTAATTGATGAATTGATTATTTTTATCAACAATAAATCCACATAAAATGGTTAAATAAAATATTATATAATAAAAGTTAATTATACACAAAAACAACAATAACAAAAATTAAATATAATCTAATGAAATAAAATTGAGTTATGAAATTTTTTACCACTTGATAACTTTTATGTCAAATACCCATTTGATTAAATAAATAAATTTCAAATATAAAATAACCCATATAAAAATTTATTAATTATAATAAATGTTTAATTAAATTTATAGACACCATATAAAATATACTCGGTGCATAACATTAAAATTTTCCTCAAATAAATGAAATTGAGAAGAAATCCATTTCCTCACAATTTCCTTTGGTTGAACATGATTTATCCTCTAGTATAATGGTTTTAATAATTTAATTAAATTATAATAAAAACATATTAATATTTAAATTATTAAATACTAATCTTCTACAACTTCTTATCACCCATACATTAATAATATCTCATTAGTTTTATTATTATGGGTGTACATTTCATTGTTTTCTTATGAATGTTTCGTTATGAAAGATCTAGTTATTTCCCATACATTATTGTTATATATTCCATAGAATAATAATCATGACATAATTAATTTTTTTAACATAAATAATACAATTGACACTAATCATGAAAGATGGTTATGAAAATTTACTATGTTACAATCGCGGAGACTGTAAACCATTTGCATGCATGAATAACATTTACATTGTTCATCGATCATTATGGATATAATTTATTTAATATTTTATATTTAAATAATGATAAAAATATAATTTTAGACATATATTTAATTTAAATAAATAAATATATATATATCACTCTTCTGGTGTGGTGATGAAGATAGAGTCAAATCATTTCTTGAAATCATCATTCTACAAGTACATGAACGATGTTATCTTCTATCATTTAGTTAATGGTAAGAAAAAAATGATATATATTATACTGTAATAATGATAAATATAGTATTAATATCATAATTATATAATATATATCACATATAATTATTAAATTTATACTTATCTCCATCCACAAAAAGAGATAGTGAAAGTTGAAGTACGTCACTTCGCAAAGTAGTAATATACTGTACACACGAAAAACATTATTGTATCTCATTATGGATTGAAATTAAAGAGGTAGATATTATATAATGATTACACTGATATAATTATGTTTTAAATATAATATATATACTTTATATCCATCATTATACCATATTATGAGAGGTGTAAACGGAAAAATGTATAACATTGGTTCACAATGTTGTAGTCCACCATAAACATGAATGATGATTTCATAACCTATTTAATGTTAGTGGATATGGTTTATGATCATTACCAAATTATAAAAACATATTGGTATATTTAATATACATACACTATTATATCATCATTATTTAATAAGAATTTTGGTAAGTGAATAAAAAAATGACGCTCATTACTGAAAATTACCTCTTTTTCACCGAAGACATGATATAATGACTTTATGCAAAAAAAATTACATTAGGATGAGATGAGGGAGTATTTTAATTTATTATTTTAGGTATTTTTTGAAAAAAATTTGTTTTATGGTGTAATGAATAGTGGATATGTGGTGGCATATTATAAGAGAGGTGAGTGGCACACTTGTAATTTTTTGAAAATATTAAATAATTCTAATGTATCTATCATGAAAAAATCATCCAAAATGGTCTATTATAGAAAAATTAATATATAATGTGGAAATACTTATAGAAAAAGGATGTTAGAAAGTTTTTGGGGCAATTATAATACATATAATTTTAGTTTAACCACAGGAAAATCCATTTTTACATTAACCATGGTAATTAATATTTCATCATTTCACTATTTATTTGAGTCCAAAAATAAGTTAAACATATTATAAAATAAAAATTCTCAGGATAATAAATATTTAATCAATTTTAAATAATTCCTTTTGTAGAAGAGGTATATTTTATTTTTCAATTAATATCGTAGATTTAATGAAAAAATATGTTTTAAAAGTTTAAATGTTCACATGTTTAAAGTGTTTTTTATATTAATAATAAAGATGAGAATTATTTTAGGTACCTATGATTGATTAGTTGATAAAATATTTTTAATAATAATAAATTAATAAAATTAAAATAAAATTTACATTTAAAAATTAATTAGTTGAAAATCAACTTTTTAATTAAAAAATATTTTTTTTAGTCATCCAAAAATGAAAAATTAAATTAAATTAAACAAAAATTAATCATAATATAATTTTTATATTATATTTGAAAAAAATTATACCATTTTTTCAAATAATGTTGATATATTATGTAGAAACTAAATTTAAATATTTGGAGAAAAGAGTGACTAAACTGTTACTTAGAACAAATGTGTTTTTTTATAAAACATTTCTTTTTTATTGAATATTTTTTGTTATTTAACAAACAAAAAATATAAAAATAATAAAAAATTTAAACTATATATTTTTATAATATAATTTTTTCAATTCATTCTATCCATTTCAACAACTATGTTATTTCTATCATATTAAATAATATTGATATTATATTTTTTTCGTAAGGCTATGTATTTTGTGTAATGAAAAATACTGAAGAAACTATTTGTTACATGTAATAAAAGATAAAATCATTTCAAAATAAAATATAATATATTAAAGAGATTTAATTTATTTAAAAATAAATATTTTTTAATATCTCACAATTTTATATTTTTATTTAATCATTTTGTTTCATGTAATATACGCTGTTAAATTCAATAATATTATTTTAGAATTTGGGTTATTACATTGTTAATGAGTATAGTGTGGTTATTTTATTTCATATATTATATGAATTATTTCATAATATATTTTAATTAAGTTGAAAAATAGAAAAAGTAATAATTTATAATTTTAAACATATAGTTTATAGCAAGAATATTATTCTTAAAAACATTGCGATTTGCATTTTCCCTCTTTCATAAATTAATATTGTCCTCAAAATTTTAATTATGTAATACTCATGAGAATACATATGGGTATATAAATATAATAATGACACAATAAATAGATTATTTTGGATAAAAATATTTAAATATAAGTGAACATTATTTCAGACATATTTTACATTAATATAGGAATATATTAACATTATCAACCATTTTCCCTAATTATGACTCTATAACCTAGTCTTCTGTGTTTCTATGGACATACCATCCACAACATCATTTTGAATATTTTGTTTCTTACCAAATATTAATACAAAAATTATTATCATAATATCTATTAGATTAAGTTTAAATTGTCATATGAATATCAATGCTTAATCTTATGATGTATTCACTAATGACACCTTCATTTCGACATATGGTAGTTTCATTTAAACTCTATCACTCTCGGTTGATTCCATCGCTATCATAGTTAATCCAGAGATGCATTGTGTTGTGTTTTTTATACATATAAATCTTATTCACCATCATAACTAATCATTCATTATATCTGGTAATTTGAATATGATTTACCAGAGCATATCCATCAAGAGTTTCTTGTCTAGTTTTCGGTCTGTGGAAAACTCATTATTTAACATAGTGAAGGTTGAGTTGAAACTAAACAAGGGTTAATCAGATTGATTTCCCAGTGGTATATTTATGTGACATCCATATCCATATTCCAATATCATGAAAAGTGTGTTCATTTCCTAAGATCAATAGAATTTTCACTTTACTAATACATTGAGATATTATTTTATACATAGAATTATCCCATAGATTTAAACCTTTGAGGTATAATAAATATATATTTTCCAAATTTATAAAATATTCAATATTGTCTCAACTAACATAAAGGGACATCTCAAACATTGAAATTAATATCATCCTTTACTTATATAAAATTAAATAATCCTTAACTGATATCATCCAAGTCTCCCAATTTATATAAACCCCACTTTGATACCAATCATAGAAGCCTACAAAAATATCCATGTAATAATATAGAATAAATTTAACATTTTAACATAATACATTCCCATAACATTTTATGATTATTGTTTCCGAGAAATAATACAAAAAAATAAATTAAAAAACACATTTATTTCTCAAAAAAAAATTTATCCCAAAATTTATGGAAGTGATTTATATATAAAATTTATTCGACATATCCCTAAAAATATCATTAAATGATAACATTGTAGACACATAATATGTTTTAATTTTATAAATAAATATAAAAATTTAATCATAAGAAACAAGTGAACTCAAATGATCAGTAAGATATAGTTTATTAAAATTTCATGATTGATAATTCGTATGTATATGTTAAAACATGAGAAATGTCATATTTATTATTATAAGAGCATGGAAAAATAATATTTATCAAAATGTCATGATAGAAGGGCATGTAGTCATGAAAGAACACTATATAAAATGGAAAAAGAGTACCAAAATAAGATGTACTGATCATGATCCATTGAGAATATATATTTATTTGAAATATAACTAGGTAATAGGTGTAATCTATGGAATATGTACAATTTCAAACATAGCTACCTTCATCGATTTCATGCTCAATATTGTAAACATAGATATTTCACATTGTTTTAAAGCTTAATATTGTGAATGTTTTTAATTCACATCATGTCCACTCTCAATCATTATAACATTTCTAATATACATCATTTTCATGATCAATCATATGAATATATCAAGTTATCATTGTGTTCATGATCAGTCATGTGAATGTAGCTAATATACATTGTGTTATATATATATATATATTTATGTATATATCATTATCTCAGAATGTATAAAACAATAAACAAGAAAATAAATTGAGATATAAGACACTACCCATATTCATTAATATATACATGATTCCCCATAATATATTATTAATAACATATTATGAAAACCCATGGAATGAAAATTGGATTCATTCACAATACCATAATGTAACCTTGGAAAGAAAATATACCTTTGAATCATTTCTATGTGGTATCCCAAAAATTTACTTCAAGAAAGTAAATGGTTGGAACCTGATATTCGATCAACTCAAAATATTAATTTATATCAATATTTATTGGATGTTTCATGAAGATCCAAGAATATTTGGTTGTTATAAATAATGTGTAAAATAGAGGGAAATAATAAAAATTCTTTTTAGGCAACGACAATGTTCTTTTCATTTGTAAATTTTTAGATATAAATATAAATCCTAGAAATCACAAATTGGCGAAACTCATGGAATCTCGTAGAGAAATACAATTTAATTTTTTAGGGGAATACACTATAATATTTTTTAATATATTTTTAAATATGGAAATGAAAAATACCTTTAATAGTGAATAAAATGACAAACGGAATGATAGTGTGTTGAAATAACGAATTTAACCCACTTGAACAGGAAAGGAATAACAAATATAAGAAAACAAGACATAGTAAGGATGATTTATGTTAGTATGAAAATAGACAGATATAGGTTGAACCAGTCTTACCTACACATTATATATCTTATGATTATGAAACCTTTCAACTCACAAGTTATACATTTCAAGATCAATCTATCTGGTCATGAAAATCTATCACCTAAATTGTGAATATTAAACTACATTTTCCATTACTACATTAATTCTACTCAATATTAGAAATTAAATCACTCCACAAATACATTCTTTCAAGGAAATCACAAAAGACAGAATGATATTGTTGGGATCATTAAATTAAAAAAACAAACATCAAGACATAGTAAAAAATATATTAATGGAATTAGAAAAATGGATGAGAAAAGAATGAAATAAATCATTCCCGTGTAGATTTATGGCCTCCAAACACCCTAAATATACATAATAATTTATTATGGGTGAATATGATTCAATGATTTTCATGATTTTTTAAATAACATGGGGGAGTCATGCTTCACTCCCGATTATCACACCCCTTGAATAAAATCTCCATTTCTAGAAGTTTAAAACCATAAAACTGGGTGTGAAGAACAAAATTATTCACAATTGATTTTACAATAGGTTAATATAATTTCAAAAAATTATTAAAAATTAGATAAAGACTAGAAAATATGATCTCATGAATCAGGAATACAAATTATTTAAGTGATTCGTTCTACTTATTCAAAAAGGAAGGAGAAAAATTGATATGCTAACAAACAAGAAATAGATCTTCATATTCCCCACTATGAGGTTCTCAAAAAAATATCCTAGTACGGTACCGAGTGTGTAAATAGATTCTCCAATAAATAAAATTTGAAAAATCCATGTGGGAACATCACAAACATGGTTGGTGTTTTCTACTCCTTTAAAAATTGAAAATATTCCCTAGAGGATTTAAGAATTTTAATGAGAATATCCCAATTTATAGTATATTCCCTTTCCATACTTTTGATTCAATTTTCCTTGTTCTCTTCACAAATTGTGCCTCAGCTGTGGTAATACACTGTCACACTAGGATTGTACATCTGAAATACATTTTTTATTTATTTTATTCTATAAATAATATTTATTATATATTTGTTTATTATATATATAACATATTGGGGATTCATATTGTTTTAACTTCAACCTTTCGCTGGTGAGGTTACATAGAAATCCTCATTATCTTCTTTGGTAGGGAATTTATCTTCATCCAAAATATTTGTAGGTAGTGTTAGAAAGCTCTATATTATTAGAGTTGGAATCTTGAGGCTTGTATTATTTAATCTCTTCATCTATTGGATTCTTGGATTAACGATATCAATCAACAGGCTTTACATCCTACACTATGGATTTTGGAATTCATATTCAACCCTAGAGGAAATTCTCAGGTAAAGGAATCCATAAATCGGGGGTGAAACCCAGTTTCATTCAGTGGGATATCTTGATCAATGATGATCATTTATGATTTCATGGTTTTTTATAGTGTCCCATTCTAGATGGGATATTTTATTTTTTGTTGCATCAATATTATAAGGTTTACAAAAATTACTCATGTTTAATTGTTGTTCAACATCTAGTGGAGCATTATAGATCAAGTTTCTTCCAAGATGTTTGGATTCATGTTTCAAATTGTTAGAGAAGGTTGATATTTTTCTAATGCGGTGGTCATAGAGGTGGATCTAAAACCAGATCTCCATTAGCATAGATTTGTGGCATTGGTAACTAAGGATCAAACAAGGTTATACCTTGGAGGTGGAAATTAGTAGCAGTGGTGATGGGGTAGGAGGGGTTTGGATTTAGTAGTTGCAGGTGGTAGGTGTTGGTGATGGATGTTACCATGGATTATTGAAGGATGGTGACTATACCAAAGTGACCATTGTAGGTGGATATAGGAATTATTGTAGTGGATATAACTGGATGTTAATGGATATAGTGGATTGTATTAAGTTGGGGGTAGAAAATGAAGAATGGTATAGGGAAGTAGTATATATTGGTGGAATAAATTTTTTGAAGTAAATCGTAGTGGAATGTGGTTGAGTGGTGGGAATGCGGCTGTTACCAGCAGTACCAATATAATATATTGAAATTAGTAGATCATAAAAATAAAAAGATTCATGAATTTAGTGGGATTAATTAAAAATGATTTTGAATATAAATATGTCACTAAATATCCTCAATTGATATGATTATTCTAGAAATAATAAATTAAAATTAAATATTTTCAATAAAAATGGAATTATAAATAATAAATTAATATCCTTAAAATTCCAAAAAAATCCTCAACGTCTCATAAGATATGTTTGTTCTGAAATTAAATGAAAATCAATAGTTCAATATTTTAACAATTAAAACATCAAAACTCATAATTTAAATAAGATATTCAATGAAATCAGAATATAATTTCAATTTACTTATAATCAATAAATCCCAATTAAAAAAACTATTTCTACAACAAGACTACATTCAATCCACAAAATTTGATTTAGAGTGGTGCATAAACACTGACCACATAAATCTATCCAAAGGTAAATCAATTACACTACCATACAATTAAAATACATATTATTTATTATAAAACAATACTACCAATAAAAGGAAACATTTATCTTTCATGATATCCAATTCACACAAAAATTAATGAAAATCCACAAATTCATCCATTACTAAAAATTGGCATTCCTCATGGTTCAATTCTTTACACATCTCTACTTTAACACTAATAAAATTCTATTTTAGTTAGTAATGGAAACTTGGATTAAATTGGAATAAAATCAATAACAAGAGAAACTATCTGCTTTCAATCTATCCATGTTTCCCATCCAAATTTCAACATTCAACTTCATTGATAAAAAATAAACATTTTCATATAAATCAGTCTTCCCCTTGATCATTTAGGCTCAATATTCCCCTCAATAGAATGACCTCATTTTAGAAAAGGCACATTATTTGATATTTTTATATCCATTAGTTGGTGCTCTTCACTTTGAAAATCACTTATTGAAGTTCAAAATAAAATTATTTAAACAAAAAATAAAAGTTTCATTGTCTAAGATAATCACCATGCTATCCCAATATACCCTTTAAATCTATTGATAAAGGATATATGCTAGAATATATAGAGTATTCCAAATAATTTGTTCCATTTTCCAAGGATATGTTATTGGGGACAAGTTAAAACTTATGTTTCAAAACTAGTAATTCCAAATATATAAGAATCTAATCAATCAAAAATCCATTTTTTGTTTTAAAAATATTATTCCTGTTAAAGATATAGAAAACATCAACTCAAAATTGAAAAAAATTATCACTACCTCAGAATCAGGGAAATAAAAAAAAGAACGTAATTTCTTCTTTGGTAGGATACATTTGACTTTTATTTTCTTAAACTAAAGAAAAAAAAACATTGATTTTATTTGAAATATAAATGTGAATTTTATATATAGATATCATGATATGACTATAAAAATTACAGAGTCTAGAATAAATAGTGTGGGGTCTTTTAATGTTTATTGAATTGAAACTCATCAAAGTTATTATGAAAGTATTGTTCCCCATACATACAAAAAAAATATTATCTCCAACATTATAACCTAATTAGTGTGCCGTGTTTAATTCAAAAAAAGTTTTCAGTTTATTTTATCAGTTACATTGACGTTTCAAAATCACCTTACAACACATCGAAATATATTTTTTTAAAAATGAGTTTTAGTTTATTTTTTTCATACAAGGAAAAATGAATTTCCAATATAGATTAAAAGTCTTCTGATATAAATTTTTTTAGGAAGAATTATTTTTGAAAAATAGAAACTAAAAGGCTGTAACCTATATATTGAAATGGAGATACAAAAATTTATAAGTTCCCAATAAATGAAAATGCTAGACCCATGAAAGAATAAATATTTATAATTTTTAAAAGAAGAGGGAAAATTTACTCACAATTGTGTCTTTTAAAAGTAATTCAAATAATAGTACTATAACAATGAATCCACTGGTCTAAAATATTTTTATTTTCTTCATCCAAATGATTCTTCCCCATATTTTGAAAATATTTCTCTAGATTCATAGTTTCATTTCCTATGAGATATAAAAATATTAAAATTAGACTTAACTATTTATTACTCAATGTGAAATGAAACAACTGTTGAGTTAGGGGGTTTAATCCTTTTCTATTCAATTTAAACGTCATGTTTCCCTTTATAGGATTACATATTGAATCACTGTTTATTTTAATTAGACAAGAAAAATAACTAAATCAAAAACCCAAATTATGAAAATGAAATATAAACTAAAAGGATAATTTTAATATAAACCATTAAGGGGTGATGTGTTTTTACATATCATGGCTACATAAAATTGGTTTCAACAGTAGTATAATGGATTTATTGTCTTCATTCATAGGAACCAAAATATGTGATTCATTCTATATTCTTTTAATTTCTATTTTTGGGTGCCCCTTGTACTTAATTATTTAGGTCCTCCCCTATAACATATAAAACGTTATGTAATAGTGGAAAGGTAATCATGATTTAGTGTAACAACCTATATTATCCACCATGAGGTCCATTGTGCACTGGTATTAAAACATGAATACTAGGATGAAATTTTAATTTTATCGTTATCCAAAAAAGGAATAATAAATTGACTACTAAAGTTGTTTCATTATCCTCTATAGACCATGTACATTTATCCAAAACATCCTTTTCAAAATAATTTTTCAAACATGAAATTGTAACCAAAATTGGGAGTTCTAAATGTTCTTTAGTAGATATTGTCTTCTAAAAGGTCACTAGGAAATAAATATGGATATATGTGCCTTGAATGCCTACAATGTTTAAAATAGAATTGAAATTTGTATCAATATAATAAAATTAAAATTCTAATAAATATTTTTCAATTAACTTCTCAACTCCCTAATATGTTTATCTTATCTGCATTCCAGAATGAATAATTCCCTAGATAGTTATTCATGATCAAGACTGAGGGAGCCATCCACCTCCATCCACTCTTCAAAATACGTCACCTAATTTTACATAAATTCTATATAGTAGGAGAGTATTTTTTGTTCTATATAAACCTATTTAATCCATCATAAATCATTTTACAATTCAAAACATAATTTTATTTTGAATATAGTGATTCAAATAAAATGATCATCCCAATTTCACCCAAAACATTAGGTTCTATAGATCCCATTTTTTTCCATCCATTAAAAATGTTATTAACATGTTTACATTGAAACACTAGTGGTGGTAAAGAGGTGAATTCAGTCTCAAATTTAAATAGATATGTCTTCTTATCTATTTTTCTATTTTTTCACTTTTTGTATATGATTTGTTAAAAAACTAAAACTTATAGGTGTTTCTCGAGTTATGCCTTATCATAATGAGATTATTTGATATTATCCCTAACATGGTGAATCATTTACATGGTTTTATGATGATAATATCTTTCATCATAAATAGGCGATGTTTTTTTCATTACTGAACCAAATATTGAAATTATTCAAAAGCTTTTAACAATTCTTGAATTATATCCAACAGTGATAATGAATGTAATATTTGTATCCATCAGTATTTTTTGTTTTTTGTATTTATATTTATTTTTTATTGATTATATTTTTAAAATAATATAAAAACCATTTTTGAAATCATAGTTTCATCTACAGTGGTGAAAAAGTTTGATGTCATCATTTTCAGGTGTAAAGCCAATGAAACATCTAAAAACCATAGATATAAAATAATTTTTATCTTTATATTTACTCTGATGGAAGAAGTGTTGAATTTTCAAGTGGTTTTCCTCAATGTATTTTTTAATTTTTATACACTTGGAATGAAGTAAAAGAAATCAACATTAAATACTAAGGACTTTCACAATGTTTTTTATAGTGAGTGGAAAAATAAAGATATCTTAATATAACAAGGGAGGAAGAACATACACAATAAAAAAATATAGATTGAAGGAGATAGAGTTAGGGAATTAAATGGATAGATATAGGTTTATCAACTCTAAGATACCCATCATATAACTTCTAAATAAAAAAACATTCAACTAAAAACTCACTCAATGCATGATCGATCTTCCATGTTATAACCCAAACAATGAGGGGGATCAAACCACGACTACCCCGAGACCACATGCATTGAACAAGGGAAATACATAGATTCCAAAATACTTATCGTAAATGGGAGGCCTTTACCTATATACCTACACACACAAACCCAAATATCTCAATACATAAGTGAACTGACATTAAATTAATTAATATGAAATATCTGTAATGTAAACCATGCATGGGAAACCACTAGGTTGTATAAGAGTATATTAGTGTAAATACCAAGTAAAAGTAGAAAAAAATATCCCAAAAATAGAAGAGTCAGAACCCCAGTAAACTGGAAGAGTAAATTTTTGAGAGAGCCTAGCTCATAATCTCTTTGCTATGACAACCGTACATGGTCCACATTACCCAATATCAATATGCTCCTCTAGAATTCAACACCTACCTATCCATCATCTGCAGAAAAAATTACATGTGCGGGAAAATACCATACAACAATGATTATATACATACCATGTTGTACTCTATGAAAGATAAAGGGGGATAAGTAAGAGAAAATTAAGGAATAAATATAATGTAGATGGTACAAAATTTTATCTCAACCCAACGAAAGAGAAAGTACAACCTCTTCCAATCACCGAGGACTCAACATGTTTAGTAGATGAACTACATGTTGAGTCATTTCCACACCTAAAGGGAGAGTATAATCATCCAACCATGATATGATAAATATTGAAATCATGTGGAATACCGTGCATGTCTTCACATCTCAGGAAAAGTGAGTAACCAAATACAATGGTATGAATACAAATATATATATATATATATATATATTATTCAAAATAAGCACAAATAGGAGACAAAGAGGATCTCCATCTCACAACACATCCTAGGAAGAAAATCTTCCAACAGTTCCAAAAGTCCATCAATGATGCCTACTATATCACACGTCTACACAGATATAATCGTCCATGTCAAACCACACCTCATCACACTACCTCACATTTGAGGGGCTAAAAATCAAATTAGAGGATCGTTCCGCCTTATAATAGGATGGTTCCACTCTGAATAGTCGATGGAAGACCCATTACAATCTTGAAAAGTGGGGTCATGTAACATTCTGAAAATTTTAAAATATTAGATAATTGTGTAATAAATTAATTTTTTTATAATAAAGAATGTGTTTTTGAAAATTAAAATGATTAAATTTTATACAAATGTAATAATATATATATATGTATCCAATATATTATTTATGATACAAATTTTAATTAATATATTACCATTATCATTAAATAATAATTTGAAATATTTTTCTTGAAAAATATAAATTTTATTAAAAAGATAATGATAATAATAATAATAATACTAATAAAAAAATATTAACTAAGTGTAAAAAATAATTATTAATTAAGGTTATTATTATTATTGTTATTATAATCTATTTTATAAGTATATGACATTATAAACAATTATATTATTATAAAAACCAAATTTCATATATTTGTTTCAAAAAATTGGGATTGGTTTTGTTTAAAAAATATTATAAACAATTTGAAGAAAAAAATAATACAATATATATGTGTTTTCAAATGTTACATGTTTTTTAATGAAATATGCTAAAAAAACTATAAAAATTTATCACTAAAGTTTGTTTTTTAAATTTATATGTTTTTGTCAAAAAAATTTAAAAAATTAAATTAAAAAAGAACAAACCAAAAGGTGAAAAAATATTCCATGGAAATAAAGAAGTAAAAACGATAAAAATTTAAATAAATAATGTATAAAATGTGTTTAGTAATAAAAAATATGGGGTTTAAAACTAGAATTAAAAAAAATAAAATGATTAAAAAAAGAAAAATGTTTTAGAGAAAACGCAAGAGATTGTTGTTTCATGAAGTCAAAAGGAACCCCAAATGTTTTATAACAGTTAGATATATGAATGACAATATACTTATATATTATATTAATATAACATGTGTCTGTTATGTAAGAATAAATAAAAATATATGAACATTAGTAGCAATAAGAGGTTATTTGATAGGATTTATTTTTACACCGTTGACAGAATGAACAATGATATAATGGGTATAGTATAATTAATTTTATTTAAGGGCCATTCATTATGTGTCCTGGAATGAATACTAGTATGATTCTGGTGTGAGATATTTTTCAATTCAGTAGAAAAATATTTGTTAAATTTTTTTCATCCAACCAAGGGATTTTATTTATCAATTTTTTTTTAATATTCTACTATAAAGGATTTCCATCAATTTATATTTTATGATTTTTAAGGGATATTTTTTATTTATTTATATGTATGTATGTAAATATATATATATGTATATATATTTCAAATTATATAATAAAATGGTGTTAAATATTTTAATCCACTTTATCAATGTCTTTTTTTCAAATTTTGATTTATTTTATAACTCTTCTATGAAATCGAATCAGAATTTTTTTTCAAGGAACTCTATACATATATACATATAAATATATATATATATATTTATATGTTACTCATAATTAATTACACTATTATTTTAATTAACATGTTTCAAAAAAATAAAAACACCTTATTTTTTATTATTATCTTTAAATTGTATCTTTTACAAATAAAATGATAAAAATAATTAAATTATGTATAGAATATAATTTTATGTGAACTAATCATTTGGAAGTATGTTATAAATGATAAAATCTGTCATTTTATGTGGGAATCTTTTTCTATTTCCATGAATTTCTTTAGTAACATTAAATATGGCCATCATATATGATATTATTAACAACTGATGCATTTTTTTCAAGTATTCACTTAACTCATTAGTAATTTTATATTTATGTCTTTTAAATAATGGAAATTATTATAAATATGTATTTATCCCCATTATTTTTAGAATTTATAAAAAAATATGATTATTCAATGTAATGAAGTATCCAAAATTATTTTCCTGTAGGAAATAATTTTTGAATGGTTTTTAATATGTTTTTTTTATGAGTGATAATGAAAAGAACATTAAAATATTTTCTTAAAAATGGGTTTTAATGTCGACTGATATGTTATTGTTTGGGGAGTGGACCCATGGCCCTAAGTCATCATTTTCGATCATTTGATATGACTAATTGGATTTTGGTTTTCTTATGGCCAACTGAGTATTATAATTAATCGATAGAAATTTAATATTTTCAAATGGATAACTCCAAAGTAGTGATTTAGAATAATTACTATTTTAAAATTATATGGATTTAAAAAAATTCAGTATATAAGGATATTTAGAAAATTGTTTCATTATTTGAAAACCATTTTTATGTATTTATTTTAACCAAAGGAATTTTTTGAATAATATTTTCTAATGTTCCAAGAAGGGTACGTCTAAATGGTTTAAAAACACTTTAGTTTGAAAATTAAATTCTCCCCAAAAATTTAAAATTTATTTTCCACTTGTCTAGAATAATTTTAATTTTTTTAATTTCATATATCGAAGTAACGCATGCGAAAAAATTGGTTACCATTTTTTTATAGTTATGTTAATTTTTAATATATAAGTATTATTCTACAAAACATAGACCCGAGAATTTTCTACCATGTAATATAAAAATTGAATTTTTTATTTTTTATTTGTTAAAATAAAACAGTTTGCAATTTTATGAGAAAAATGAGAAAGTGCGGGTTTTAGGATTTATAATTGGTTTTAGAGTAATGGTCTAGTCAACTAGGAAGATTAGAGTTTATCCAACCTAAGAGTATAGAAATTTATCCCATCTAGTTTTTAAAATTCATAAGATTAGAATTTAGTTATTTTGTAAAGTCAGATGAATGAATTGTGAGGATTCAATTCATTTAGGGGTGAGGGGATGTAACAACTTCGAAATTTTAAAATATTAAATATGTGTGTGATAAATGAATTAATTTATTATAAAATTAGTATTTTTGAAAATTAAAATGGTCAATCTTTGTACACATGTAATGAATATATATATATATATGAATCTAATTTAATATTAATGATAATAATTATCAATATAGTTTTACAATTTTAATGAAAAAAATCTAAATTATTTTCTTGATAATTTTCATTTGTTATAAAATTTTAATGATTAGGATAATAATAATTATTATAATAAGGGTAAAACATATTTTTTTAAAAAAATTATTATTTGTATTTGTATGATAATATATATTAACAATATATAAAATTATTAATAGTTAAATTACTATAAAAAACTAATTTCATATTATTTAATTAAAATTTCGGATTTTATTTATTAAAAATTGATTAAAATTTTGAAAAAATATTAATATCATATATATGTTTTTTAAAAATGTTACATGTTTAAAAAATGATAAAACATTTTAAAAATTAAAAGGATAAAATTTTTAATAAAATAAAAATGATTTGTTAACAAAAATGATGAAAAAAGTAATAAAAAAGAACAAAAAAAGATGGAAAAAATTAAATGAGAAAAAAAATAATGAAAAAAATAAAAGAAAAAATGGCAACAAAACGTGACCAATAATTAATTAAATATTGGTTAGAAGACATAAAATTAGACAAAAACTGATAAAAATGATAAAAAAACTAAATTAGGTAAAACATGGTACCTTGTTGTGTGGTGAAGACCAAAGGAACCCCAATAGATTTTTAACACACACACACGTATATATAAATATATATGAATAATAATATATTTATAATATATATATATAATATATGTATGTGTTGTGTAAGAGTAAATAAAAATAAAAGAATAGTCAAAACTCCAAGATCATGCTCAACAATACTTAATTGGGCACCGTTCATAAAATAGAAAATGATATAATGGGTGTAGTATAATTAGTTTTAATTTAAATTCCATTAATTGTGTTTTCATGAATAAATACCTATTAGTTCTGATTGTATGATAGTGTTTGAGGCAATAAAATTTTCTATTTATTATTTTTTCTTCATACGAAGTAAGAGAATTTATTTATCTAAATTATGTTTTATTATTATATTATATGTGATTCAATTGTATTTACAATTTATTGTTTGGAAATGGATATCTTTGATATATATATATTTGAGATTTTTTTATAAAACGATGTTTACTATTTTTATAATGTTTCTCAATTGCTATTTTTTTTTCAAATTTTGAATTGATTTGCGTCCCTTCTATGAAATCGAATATTTTATTTATTAATTTTAAAAGAGAACTATATATATGTGTGTTTATATTGTTGTTAATTAATTACTCTATCATTTAAAAAAATCTGAAAAATAATGACAAAAAATTATAATAATTTTATTATCTTTGAATTTTATATTTTAAAAATAAAATCGGAAAACTCATTATTTTATTTATAAACTATCATTTTATTTGAACCATTCATTTGAAATCGAGTTGAGAATGATAAAATCTAACATTTAATGTGTGAATTTTTTTATATGTTCACAAATGTCATTTATAACATTAAATATGACTATCAATTAAGATATTGTTTACATATCATGTATTTTTGATCAAGTATTAATTTATCTTTTTATGTACTTATATTTATGTATTTTATATAAGAGAATTTTTTATGAGTATAAATATATAAAAATTGTTTCTATAAATTATTTAATAATATGATTATTCCATGAAAATTATTATTATAGATTAATATCTTCTATGAAAATAATGTAGGTTTTTTTTTGAAATGTTTTTATGTTATGAGTGAGAAATTCAGGACCATTAAAATGTATTTTTAAATCTGAAAATAGAGTATCAAATGATATGATATATAATGTGGAGTAAACTCATGACCATAAGGATATGTTGTCCCACATGTGATACATCTACGTGGCCATAATGATTTATTGTGTCCTTCTGAGTATCAAGATTAATCCATAAAAAAATTATTATTTACAAAATGGATAAATCCAATGTTGTGTTTCAAAAGAATTTTCATTTTTAATATATTTTGTTTGAAAAATAATATTTATAATATGATGTTATTTATAAAAGATTTAAATTATTTAAAAACCATTTTTCTTGTATTTATTTTTATATATTTATTTTTTGAATAATATATTATATTTTTCAATGAAGGGTAATTCTAAATGGTTTTTAAAACCCTTAATCAAAAAAATTCAATTCTCACGCTGTGTTTAGAATTTATTTTTCAGAGGTTTATTAGAAATTTAATTGGTTTTGATTTCATATATAAAGGCATAACACATGAAGAAATTGGTTTCAAATTTGTACAACTATGTTATTTTTTGATGAAAAAGTGTAATTATCCAAAAATGATATAATAAAAGATCATGGCATGTAAAATTCCTTGTGAATTTTTCTTTTTTCTTTTTATAAAAAACATACACAATTTTATTACGAGCTGAACTAGGAAGCACATATTTAGGATTTTATAGATCTATTATATTAGTAGAGGATCCATTCCCAAACTATTTGGAGGTTTTATCTTTTCATTTATTCAAGGAACCACTGACTATATCGACTAGAGGGTACCCCCAAAAGTCATTGCGAACCCACTGAGAAGCTGTACTAGAGGGTAGAACATGAATTAGTCAGGGACCCTCTTCTCTTCTCTACAATATTGTACCAGTCAGAAGTATTCGCAGACCCACTGAATAGCTTTACTGATGGGTACCACCAAGAAGTCATCGAGGATACACTGTCACGGTCCTCTGGATTGTTCCACAAATGATGTAAATAGAGAACCCACTCACTGTGCTTACAAGAAGTTTCCCCTTTAGTCATTGAGGATCCATTTCCAAGCCCTATTGGAGGGTACGACTCAGAAGTATTTGAGGACCCCCTTCCAATCCTTACAAGAGGGTACCACTCCTAATGCCTCTAGTGATCCAGCATGTTCACTTCCATCGTCGAAAAACACCTAACCAAAATTCATGCACAAAAATATCAACATCATATAACAATATCCACAATAGAATACACCATGACATTTTACCTGAAAAAACATATAGGATAAGCTACCAGTGGGACAAAATTTGAGTTCAGTCATGGTACATACGGAAGGTCTATGTTCACTTAAAAGAAACCATGGGATACACCTATTTAAAGGGGACCCTCAATACATGTGTTCCCGCTCCACCACCATGCCATGTCGCTATATAAAACATAAATTGCAACCCATTTAGTAGTACACAACATTCATGTGGACTACACGAAATGTAAAAATAAATTAAGACTGGGATGTATCCTCTGGGACATGTATCTGTACAAAAAAATTGTTCATGTACTATGGTACATATCATGTTTCTTGACATGGGGTTCCACCCATGTTCTCTATTCGTGTATGTCAACATCAGAACACATCTGTTTACTTACACATGTACTCACACATGAGGTACTGCCTATGTGATTTTCCACACTTATCACATATTTGGGATGAGATACAAGGCATGTATGATGAATACACACAATTCCTTCCTTAAAGTATTCCAAAAAACTAGCTGTTATACCTAGGGGATACACATTGGTTGTTCATCATGGTGTATGTTGTGTAGTATGTTTTTCCCAGATTTATAGATCTACAATCAATTCTTCAAATCTTCCCTTCCATGTTTCATTTCAGCCTTGAGTCCACCAAAAAATATACGATCTTGTATTGGATCATATTTTCTGCCCATCATTCTCCCAAAATTGGTTTTTGGTGCTCCTTGGTGTTTTGTCATTCTCCCCACACACATCATGTTCATCCATCATTTAAGAAATTATAACTGATCGTCAAACTGATAAACCACATCCTAAAATGATCTGAAATTTTCGCCTAAATCCCTGATTTGCTACTCACACACAATTTTATTACGATTATGGATGTTTGATCCAGCTCTATATTACCCAAAAATGTTTACAAAGGACCACAGGGCACAATATGTAAAGAATGCAAAGAACTCAAGGGGAAGGAACAGTAAAAAATTATTGATTGATCATTTTCAACAATTTATTGAAAATTTTTAAGAAAAAGGATTTAGGCTTAAAATACAATTGAGAAAAATAATGCGTATTTGTATGATCATGAAATGGATCTGAAATTGGAACATACTAATAAAGGGGATCGATCTACTCAAAAAAATTAACCAAAGTGGAATTAAACAAAAAAATTGACGATTAGTACTTGGATTTTGGATCATTCTTCATAAGGAATGTTATTTCTACCAAAAAAAAGGAAGTCATTGTGTTCACTGGGTACCAATATATTTTGATTCGACATTTCATCATAAACTTAGATGACTATCTAAAGAAGGAGAAATGAGAATCTCTCAAAAAATCCATGAATTATAAGGCATACCACAGAAATATCTCCATGGTAGGATTATTATAGAATTTATGTTGAGTCTAAAAGAAAGGAAGAAATGAATTATATAATTATATAATCTACTCAACATACCACCAATGAGGCAGGTGTCCAAACTCCCCGCACCGACCTATTTTTTGTATGACATAGGGTAAAAAATGCATTTCAGGCTCAAACATGGTCATTAATTTAAAATCTGAGCATCTATTTAAATGTTATCATTTTTTATTTCATAAAACATGTCTATGAAATGTAAAATAAAGTTAATATTTTTATAAAATTAATTCTGAACACATCAGGCCTCAAAAATTTAATGTCGTGTCACCGCCTAACCATAGAAATATATATATATAAATAATTTAATTCCTTGTAAGGAATAAATTGGTCCATAAATCATTTGTCACACAAATATCTAACCTAAATAGTGAACACACAACTACAAAATTTTGTTAGTATAAGAGTTGTAAAACCCAAATATTTCATAGTATGTTATTTTCATTAATTCAATAGCTTGCGGTACACAAAACACCGAGTTCGAGCACACCACAACATACCAAACTAGCCGTTCAAAAGCAGTTATGAATTGTAACAACTGAAATTTGAATTTTATATACTCCATATAATTTTAAGATCAACATTTTTTTGTTTCTTAGACATAATATAAGAACAGATTCATTTTTTTAGATAAATTAAGTATTTTTAAAAAAATGAAATTTTACCACCTTTTAATGGAAACCAGTTTTTAAAACCAATACTGGACACTTTTATATTTTAAATTTAATGAAATTAAATTCTTCTTTAGAAATAGGACATAAATTTTCTTTGTATAAATGTTTGGTACTTTTCTAATAACTTTTATATTTTGATGAATAACGAAAAATACTAAATTTTAAATACAAACAACTTTTTTAATCGAAATAATTTATAGTGTTATATTATGTATTTTAATGGTTTTAAAGTATAATTTTATTATATTTTTCACAGTTAATATAATCTAGGTGATTATAAGTAATTCCACATTTAAATTTGATATAAACACATGTGAATCTATTGATAGTTTTTACTTTTTAATTAAACCTGCTTTTCTTTGTGGACAATGAGAAATAATTTTAAATTAATTAATGAATCTTCTATTATTTTAATTTGGTAAAATAGAATTCATTTTTTAATTTGTAATATCAAAATTATCTATGGTTAAATTGTTGGAATTTTTATGAAAACATTCAATTTTTGATGAATAGTGAAAGACAAGACATTATAGTTTGAAATCGACTTATTATTTAAATAATTATTTATTTTATTTAATTTTTTTTCAAGTAAAAGTTGATTTATTATACATATATATGTTCAATGGAATTCATTTTATTCATTTTATAATAAAATTAGATGTATTAAATTTTATTGAACTTTTAACCATCTTTTACCCACCTCCTTGGTGCATTTGAAAATTTACATAAAACATAATTTTACCACTTTTTTGACTTGAATTTCCAAAATTTGAGAGATATGGTTGATATTAGTATGTAAAATTTGGTTCAATAAGATGAAAATATTTCTTGGTGAATAGTAACTTTTTCATTTTATTTACCACTGTTAAAAGTAAATAAGGTAATTAATGGTTAAAATGAGATTATTATTACCCTAACACATGACCTAATTCTATTGGATAAGTGTAATTAGACCAGAAACAACCTTAGAAATAAAATATGATCCTTTAGGTCCATTTGAATTAGAATAAGACATTTTTTATTATTTAATTCAAAGAAGAGTGAAAAGTATTAAATTCAATGATTAATAACTAAACTATTTTTAATATTTGGATACACATAAGATAAATTCAAATATAAATATTAATTATATAGATAAAATAATTTCATATATAATTGTATTTTATTTATAATTTCTAGACATTAAATAATTAAATTTACTTATGACACAATTATAATGCAATAAATAACTAAATAATGAAATATTAAAATTATTGATATTATAAATATCAAAATAAATGTATTTTTAGGCTTTTTATGAATTATACTAATTTTCAGGGTTAATAGGACATGTTAGTTTGGGAGAGATGAATTGTTTTGGATGTAATATTGCTGTTATGAATTTAGCAAAAACAAACTACCAAATAGTGACAAAATTGGCAAAAAAGAGTTTTTAAAACAAATATAATATTATTAATTGATTTTCAATTTATAAAAATATAATAATCTCCCAAAAATCTTATATAATGATATGTGTATCATTAATGAACCACCTGAGATTTTTTTGTACATTTATAGTTTGTTTATTGACCATATATTATAAAACTACAAAGATACAAGGTAAAAATAAAACTATTTAACTAAGAGTTAAATCTAAAAGATAAAGTTAATATAGTGATAAAAACCTATATAAAACCTATTAGTTTAGTGGTTTTCAACTCATACTGACCTTAACCTTTAAATAATTAATTTCAGAGCCATTAGAAACCGAAAATTATTTTATAATAAAATAATAATTATATCTTTTCCTAAGGTTCCCCTAACCCCTCTTATAAAAGGTCACTCCACCTTCTCTCTAATTCACACCTTAAAACATATTAGTCATGACCAAAATATACCCAAATATCCTACCAACTCTCCTTCCTTCATCATAGTGACCTTAATTTAGTCATAAATCCAACCAAAGGAGCCCTTATGTTCAAATAAAAAGCAAGAACTTGAAAAAGAGGTAAATTTTTCATCACTTCTATCAAGTTCCTATCTTCTTCTTCTTCCTCTTTATTTGATGTTTCCATTATAAAATAATAACTCCAATATATTATATTTACTGTGATGTTATTATAAATATGGTACAACCATATTCATTATTCTATCTATCCTTTGAATGACATGTCACTATACGTGGGTACGTATGGCTTACCATCTCCACATCGTGGTGTAGTTATAATTCAATAGATTTTTTTTGTATGGGTATAATAATGAAGGATAATTAGTGTAAGTAATAAATATAACATGATAATTATTCTGTATATATGATATACCATCCAATTTTATATGTTTTTAATATCAAAATAATGATATTGTCACTTGTACGTATGTACGGATTACCGTCTCCATTAACGTGATGAGATTCATTCCCAATCATATCCATTCATGAATAATTTTAATTTGACGATTAAAAATAATTTTAAAATTGTTAATATCATTCTGAATATTAATAAGATAAATCACATCCATAACAAACAAGTCTTACGTAACCAATCATATAAATGAGAATGAATCGGTTAACTCCAAAAACGACGATACAACAAAAATATCCACAATAGAAGATCATATATCATATCATATTAATGCATATGATTATTTTATAATTTAATAACAATGATTTCAACACTATTCAAAATATTAACATACCCTAGACCATGGAAAATCCCATGGTGTGGGGATTCTTATCCCACATTTTATTCCTCGGGATTTCCATTATTCGCCACTTATTTATTGCATGTGGTGTATTGTGTACTACCATTCGATATATATAATCATGATTCACTATATATTCATCTTATTATGTGATATATTTGGTGGTTATTAACTTTTGGTCATATGACTCTATTTATTAAAATGAATTTAGGGTTTTTCTTCCAACTTTTTATTCTCATGGGATTCTTGTTATATTGGAAACTATTTCCTTTTTCCGGGTGTATGTACTATCCACGATTGTATTCTTAGTGTAATATATTTTAATTTATGAATATTTACATTTTAATTGTATGATCCTTCTTTCATGGGTTTTTTGTTTCATATGTTACCAAATCTGTAAGTAAATTTCAAATTTCAAATTCCACTCGGTGGGCTTTACGCATACTTCATTGATTATTTTACTCCAAGATTATGTGTGGAATCACTATTTATTATGTATGTATTAACTTACACTCACCTTTGTGTTGATATACATTTGATACACATAATCTCTCCATTTATAATTTCTCATGTCATTGACATAAACTTGATCTTAACTCAATTTCTATTCATTGAGTTAAACATCCAAGTCATTGCTGTTGTTTTTACAAGAATATTTGTGAATGTCCAATGATTGATTTACATAGAATAACCAATCATATTGAGTGTTTTTATATTTTTCACATGTAACTATGTCATTGTTTAATCTTTTACCTAAGGATACTTTTTTTATAAGGGATTTCACCTCAATTTGTATTCCTTTGAGTCTCCTTTGTTGTTATGAACTAATTCACTTTTATATGGTGTATATACAGTCCCTTGAAACAGTATATAATGAAATCTATTATTCTCATGATATTATAAAGTTTTCATTACCTAAATTTTCTGTATTAAATCATCTATCTTTTGGATAGTAACTCTAACTAAAATACCATTTTAAATGTTTTAAAAATTTATTCTACTTAATCTTTGTTATTAATGTACATGTTTTAAAAATTGTTTTACAGTTTTATTTGTATAGGCATTAATGTTTCAAAATTAAAATTATTTTTAAAAGTTTCCAATTTTTATGGTAATCATTGATTAAAAATTCTATTTTAAAAGTACTTCTTGACAAATATCCTGGCTTTTAACTGTTTTCAAGAAAAAGGGGGATATTTCTTTCAAATTGTTTTGTTGATTATTTTCATCTATGTGATTATCCTTCATTACTCTTGATTGAGGTTAATCTATTACAATAAAATCTTTCATATTGTATTAAATTAGTTATGTTTGGCTCTGGATGTTCTATTTTTATACCATTCATGGTTTGTGGATAAATTATTGACATTTTTAATGTTATTTTTAATACAAATGTATATGTTATGTTTAAAACTTTTTATATGAGGAATGCATTGAACTTAGTAAGGGACGTGTGGAGCCCGCTATAGCTCCTCAATGCATTTGTAGGACTAATGAGTCAAACTAGTTTCTTGGCACAAGGCCTTGACAAAATCTAATTTGTAGTCTGGGCATAAGGCCTTGACTATGTGGTTATGAAGTCTGACATTATAAATTCATTCATAATGAAAGTGGTTGTTGATGTTGCATGTGATTATTCAACTAGTAGAATACCAATGTGAAAATGTAAATTTCATTATTTTATTTTATCTTTAACATAATATGCTGAAGTTAAAGTTTAAAAGGATTTTGTTTTAGTCATATACATTGCCTTAAATTTTTATTCTTATTTATGATAGTTTCCGCTATATTTTTATCCTTAATGAGAATCTGAACTCATCCCTTTCTATGTTTTGTTTTTTCTAGGATGTGAAAATGTATTTTATGAATAACATGAAGGGATAGTGTGAGGGGATATGAGTGTGGTATATGGAAAAAATGTTGTTGTAGCTTTTCATTTTATAATGTAATGTAAATATTATGAATGTATCTAGTGATTATAAGGATACTAAACCGACCGGTCATTCGAGACATGATTCCTTATATAATGAAAATTTTATTTAATAATGCACAGACTCTGGGTAACTGGGGTCGGGGCATTACAGTTTGGTATCAAAGGAATTTGAGTACAATCCTTGGAAACTAGATTTAGAAAAACATTGATTAGAACACATATCCCTAAGATATACATTGAGGATTAGTATAGAAGAATTTGATAGAATTTTGTTATTGTATATATTTTGTGGGTTTTCCAAGAAATACATCCCTATAAAGATACGCAATGGTAGAGGTGGATCTGGCATAGATTTTCCTAGTGGTAAAACCTGAAAACACCGCATTGAGCTAGACTCGAATGAGAATTAGTGCACGACAACGGGCCTTGCTGCATTATTGGTTATGACACTCCTGGGTGCTATACTTTGGATAAATTACATTTTCATTACAAATAGAATTCAATGATTTTAATATAAGATGAGAATAAATAACAGTCGTTAATATTAAGGTGTTTTTGATTGAAAATATGGTTTTATGATATAATCTAAATGATTTTATGACTCACAAAATTATTTCTTTTGTTAGTAAATTTCTGGATTCCAAGGAAGTCATAGGAACATTGAACATGAAGTAAAAGGTTGGAACAATAGAGGAAACGAGCAACTGAATGTAATTTTTATAGGTTTAAAAGTTATCATGTTCATGACGAATCGGTTTTCCAAAAATATTATCAACAACATATATATTAAATAACTCCCAAACTCAACAAAGGAGAGAAAGGATGTAAATGATAAGAGCTCCAGCTGTGGAGACCATGGAGAATAAAAGATCAATTTCTATCATGCATGAAATGTGGAAGGATACACATAGGTAATTGTATAAATGGAAACAATAAATGCATTATGTGTGGGAAAGTAGGACATAATGTAAATAATTTCTGTGAAAAAATGAAGAGTACTATGGACGAAAATAAAAATGATCCCAATAATCCATTTACAGTCATTTTCCGTAAATGTAGGAGTCCTGGGTATTACACGAGTGAATTCCTTATTCTATAGGATAACCCCTTGGCCAATGAAGAACCTATGTGGAAATAAATGGATGGTGAACTGTTTAATAGTATTAGTGATCTTTGTTGATGGGATTACTTTGTAAGACTTTTCTCTTATGTACAACCCTGCAGTTTATTATGGGAAAATGCTATTCAAGGAAGAATTGTGTTTTCTTTTGTTGATATATTTATAAATAACCATTTAGGTTTATATGATCCTTGAATTTGAGTCAATTACATGTTATTATATTTTGGGATGAAAATGTGAGGTATGAGATAAATTTTGTAGTGAAATTATGTTATAGTTATTCTGAGGAATTTATCTCATTTTGGGAACATTATAAAATATAGTCTATTTTTTGAAAAAGGAATACACACAAACCGCGTGACAACCTGTCGTGTTCGAAAAAGCTGTAGGAATCAAACTAACAAATATAGTGCAATTGGGATTTATCACCTACTACTACACTCCATGAATTCCCTGGTTAGTGTGAAAAATTATTTTTAGGTAAATTATTTTTTTGATAATTAATAACTTTATTTAGAATCTTATGTCTTATCAAATGGATATCCTTAGTATAGGAAAATGATTTTGGGATTATGTAAAAAATGTTATTTTGGAAGACATTGGCTCTGTTAGGAATACTATATGCCTATAGAAAGTAGATTACTATGGGATTTCATTTTAGTAGTAATGGTAGATTTTTATCTATGTTTTTATTGCGGATTTATAGAAATTTGGGTTATTTATAAAAATTATTAACCTATCACAGAGAACATGTGATTAGATTAATTATTTTTAAGTTTGCGAATTTAACAGTAGTTGATGTTATTTGGAAATACACATATACATGTAAGACTATGTAATCAAATTATACTCTGTTTTGGGTTTAAATATTAGTTTGGATTTATTTTATGGATTTTAATGAAACTTTTTTATTGAATGGTATTTATTTATCTTCAGGTATTGTTGAATTAATTTTAGAAATTAAGATAAGTTTTTCTTTCTCTAAAGGATTATCCTTTTGGGGATCATCTGATCTGGTACTAACCATTTTGGATTTGGTTAATCTCTAAAGATAATGTAAATATATATATTTTATATTTGGTGGATTATGTTATTCTCTAGAAGTTTATTCTAGCGCTTCTGGTGTGACTAAGTCATCATGAATAGTCCTCGTTTAAAAAATGATTAGTTAGTGGTATAAATTTATTAAAGGATAAAACTCCACATAAAAAGTAAGTATATCTCTTTATTTTCTTAGTCAATTTGATAAATAAATTACTCACCTTTATGAAATAGAACCGAAAACAAATTTTTTTATCAATTTACTTTTGCAACTAGGAAACTAATGAACGTTTACCTCATTATAATTTTGTTCATTTCTTGATGTTAACGTTATCCTAATCATATTTTCTATCACTCTCCACTAAAATTTGACACTTATTTTATCTTCCATGTCCTTTTTTCCTACATGGAATCCTAGTGTGGGTTATCTCGTGTGACCTTTGTACTTCGCTTTATTTTTTTAATGAGATAGTTATATTGACACTTCTTCTAATATGGTACTTTCAATAAAGTTCACACACCCAATTTTAAAGGTGAAAGGATTCAATTTACAAAAATGGGGGAATAATGTAACACCTCAATATTTCATAGTAATTTATTTTCTTTAATTCAATTGCTTGCGCTACACACAACACCGAGTTATAGGGCACCACGACTTACAAAACTAACCGTTCACAAGAATATATGAATAGTAGTAATTTATATTTGATTTTTATATACTCCATATAATTTTAGAATCCACATTTTGTATTTTTTAGACATAATATAATAACAAATTCAATTTTTTAGATAGAAGAATTATTTTTGAAAAAATGAAATTTTACAACCATTTAATGGAAACCCCTTTATAAAACCAATATTTGACACTTTTATATATTCAATTTAATGAAATTAAATTCTTCTATAAAATCGGGAGATAAAAAAAAATTTTGGATAAATTTTTTGTATTTTTCTAATAACTTTTATATTTTGATGAATACTGCAAAATACTAAATTTTAATTGAAAACAACTTTTTAATTGAAATAATTTATAATGTTAAATTATTTATTTGAATTGTTTGAACATATTATTATATTAAATTTTTATCATTTAATACAATGTAGGTGATTATAATTAACTCATCATTTAAATTTTACATAATCACATGTGCATCTTCTTATAGTTTTTACTTTTTAAGAAAACTCGCTTTTCGGTTTTGACAATAAGAATTAATTTTAAATTAATTAATGAAACATATGAGTTTTGAATTTGGAAAATAGAATTCATTTTTGAATTCCTAATATCAAAATTACCTTAAGGTAAATTTTTTTTACATTTCTGAAAGCATTAATTTTTTGATGATTAGTGAAAAACACTTCGTTATAGTTTAAAACCAATATTTTATGTAAATAAATATTTATTTTATTTAAATTTATTTTAAGTCAAAATATATTTATAATAACTATATATGTTCTATGTAATTCATTGGATTCATTTTATAATAAAATTAGATGTATGATAATTTATTGAACATTTTACCGTCTTTTACCCAACTCCTAGGAGAATTTACAATTATACACAAAACAAAATTTTACCGCTTCTGTGAGTTGAATTTAAAAAATCCAAGAGGAATAGTTAATATCAGTAAGTAAAATGTGGTTCAATAAGATGTAAATAATTTTTGATGAAAAGTCACCTTTTACTTTTATTTACCACGGTTAAAAAAAATTAGTGTAATTAAGGGTAAAAATGATATTATTATTACCCTAACACATGTCCTTATTCTATTAGATAAGTGTAATTCAACCAAAAATAATCTTAGGAATAATATATGATCCTTTAGGTCCAATATTTTTATATTATTAAATTTATTATTATTTAATTCAATGACGAGTTAAAAGTGTTAAATTTAAAGTTTAATAACTAAACCATTTTTAATATAGTTTTAATAGAAGATAAATTCGATTATAAATATTAATTAGAAAGCTAGTCAAATTTACAACATAATGGTATTTTATTTATAATTTATAAAAATTAAATAATTAATTTATTTACGACATAATGATGATGGAGTAATTACCTAATTAATGAAAAATTCAAATAATTGATATTATAAATATCCAAATAATTGTAATTTTATACTTTTAATAAATTACACAAATTTTATAGGTTAATATGACATGTTAGGGTTGGTTAGATGATTTCTATTTGAAGTAATAATTTTGTTATAAAATTAGTGAAAAAAATACCAAATTGTGTCAAAATTGAAATAAAAGAGTTTTTAAAACAAATATTATATTATTAATTTCTATTATATTCCAAAAAACATATGGATATGCCAGAATATAAAGATAATATAGTGTCTCAAATCCATCTAAAACATTTTGGTTGTGTGTTTTTTGACCCATAGTCACCTTATCCTCTAAATAATTCATTTTTATGCCATTAGAAATTGAAAATTATTTTTTTATAAAATAATATTTATAGATTTTTCTAAGGTGCCCCTCATCCCTCTTATAAAAGGGCGCTCCCCCTTCTCTCTAATTCAAATCATCAAAGCCATTAGGCTAGACCAAAATATGCTCAAGTATCCTCCCAACTATCCTTCCTTCATCCTAGTGGCCATAATTTAGTTAGAAATACAACCTATGTAACCCTTTTGATCAAATCAAAAGGAAGAAACTGAAGAAGAGGTAAATATTTCAGCACCTATTTACAGCTCCTTTCTTCTTTCACTTCCTCTTTCTCAGTTGTTTCCATTATAAAATAATAACTCCAGTATCTTCTATATACTATGATGTTATTAAAAATATGTTACAACCATAATCATTATTTTATCTATCCTTTGAATGACATGTCTCCATGCATGCGTATGTATGGCTTACCGTCTCCACGTTGTGGTGTAGTTGTTATACAATACATTATTATTTTGATGGGTATAATAATGATTTATAATTGGTGTAAATAATAAATATAACATGATAATTATTCTATATACATGATATACCTTCCAATTATATATGATTTTAATATCAAAAGAATTATATTTTCACTCGTGCGTATGTACGGATTACCATCTCCATAAACCTGATTAGATTCATTCTCAATCATATTCATTCAAGAATAATTTTAATTTTATGATAAAAATATGATTTTTAATGACTTAATATCATTATGAATATTAATAAGATACATCTCATATATAACAAACATGGCTTACGTAACCAAGCATATAAAGGAGAACAAATCAGTTAACACCTGAAACGATGATAATACAAAAATATCAATATTAGAGAATAATATGATATCATATTAATGTATATTGTTATTTTATAATTTGATAACAAATATTTGACCATTATAAATGAGATTAACATACCCTCACCCAAGGAAAAGTACAAGGTAGGGGGTTTCTTATCTCACATTTAATTCCGTGAGATTTACATTGTTTGCTACTAATTTATTGCATGTGGTGTATTGTGTACTGCCATTTGTTTTATATATAATCATTATTATCTTTATATTAATGGTATTCTGTGATTCATTTGGTGGTTATTAACTTTTTTTGATAAGACTCGATTGATTACAATGAATTATGGGTTTTTCATTTCAATTATTATTCCCATGAGATTCATGATATATTGGCCAATATTTCCTTTTTTTGTAGTGTATGTACTATAAATGATTTTATTATTTGTGTAATATAAATTACTTTATGAGTATTTACATTTCCATTTTATGTTCCTTCTTTCATGGGTTATATGTTTCATATGCTACCAAATCGGTAAGGGAATTATAAATTTCAATTTCCTCTCAGTGTGATTTACACATACTTCATAGATTATTCTACTCCATGATCATGTATGGAATCACTATTTATTATTTATGTAGTAATTTCCACTCCCATTTGTGTGGATATAATTTTGATACACATAATCACTCCATTAATAATTTCTCAAGTCATTGATATAAACTTGATTTTAACTCAATTTCCATTCATTGAGTTAAACATCAAAGTCATTGGTGTTGTTTTTACAAGAATATAGGTGAATGTACTTGCATTGATTTACATAGAATATCCAATAATATTGAGCGCATTTATATTTATCACACATAACTATTCCAATGAATTATTGTTTACCTAAGGATACTTTCTTTATAAGGGATTTCATCTCAACTTACATTCCTTTGAGTCTCCTTTATTGTTATGCACCAATTCACTTTTATATGGTGCATATAATGTCCTTTGAAATAGTATATAATGAAATCATTTATTCTCATGGTATTATAATTTTTTTATTTCCTCAATTGTTTTTATTCAAGCATCTCTCGTTTGGATGGTAACACTACCTAAAATACTATTTTAAATGTTTTAAAAACTTATTCTTCTAAAAATTTCTCATTAATGTCCATGATTTAAAAATGGTTTTAAGGTTTTCTTTACATGGACATTAATGTTCTAAAATTAAAATTACTTTTAAAAGTTTCTAATTTTTTATGGGACACATTAATTCAAAAATCTATTTTAAAACGGCTTTATGACAAATAGTGTGACTTTGAAATGTTTTTAAGAAAACGGTGGATATTTATATCAAATAGTATTGATGATTATTTTCTTCTATGTCAATATCCTTCATTATTCATTATTGAGGTTAATCTGTTACAGTACAATCTTTTATATTTTATTCAATGAGTTATGTTTGACTATGAATGTCCTATTTTTATACCATTCATGGTTAGTGGATAAATTATTGACATTTCCTATTCAAGTCTTAATACGGAGGTTTATATTATTTTTTAAACTTTTAATAAGAGGAATTTATTAGACTTAGTTAGTGATGGGTGGAGCCGGTTATAGCTCCTCGATGCATCAGAAGGTCTCATGAGATAGATCAGTGTATTGTCATAAGGCCTTGACAAAATTTTCTTTTTCGTCTTGGAACATGGCCTTGACTATGTTGTTTTGAAGTATGAAATCATGCATTCCATCATTATAAAAGTGGCTATTGATATTTCTTAAGATAATTCGACTACTAGAATATTCATGTTAATATGTAAATTGCATTATTTGATTTTATCTTTTTCATAATATGTTGATGTTCAAGTTTAAAATTATTTCATTTTAATATTATACATTGTCTTAAATGTTTATCCTTATTTATAAAAGTTTTTTCTATATTATTATCATTAATGAGGATTTGAACTCACCCATTTCTATGTTTAATTATTCCTAGGATGTGAAGAATTATTTTATGACTGACCTGTAGGAATAGTTTGAGGGGATATTAGTATGGTCTATGAAAACAATGTTGTTTTATCTTTTCATTTTATAATGTAATGTAAAATTTATGAATGTATCCAGTACTTCTAGGGCTACTAAACTGATCAGTCTTTTGGGACATGATTCCTTGTATCGTGCCAAAGTTATGTAATAATGCTTCCACTCTGGGTAACTGGGGTCGGGACATTACCAGGGTTCTCCTCCATATTGAAAAATGAATTAATCATAAAATTCATTCTTTCTTAGAGGTCTCGTAATACAGTATGATCATGCTGATATCATCAAATTTCATAACCAATGATTAATACTCAGTTTAAATAAATTTGAATTTAAGAGGGAAAATGGATGAGGTATGAAAACTAAAATCCGTTCCTGTTATAAAGTACCACTCAAACCACTAAAAATTATAAGTTTAATATTATAATGTCAAAAACATGGCATGATAATATTGATTACTGAATCTGAAAGTGGCATCAATCTTTACGTCCACTGATCACACACTATAAATTACATCTTTATGTAGGATTCCCAAGTAGTGAAGTAATGTTCTAATAACAAAATTATGAAAAATATTTTTTGAAGAGGCACAGTCATAGTGAGGATATCTTAATCAGTGAACAATTCCCAATAATCTCTAATAACTTCCAATGATTCCAGTGAAACTCCCATTTTCTAGTGAACCCATTTTCCTTTTGTTTTAGTGATAACAATTTATTATCTTTCTTAAAAGACAATTTTCATGATGTTGAATAGAATATCTATTGTAGTGTTGGTGTCAAAATATGATATATCATATTTATTAAATACTGGTTGTGGAGTCTTATTGGGTGGAATCTCTTTTTCCAGTGGAGTATTGGCTTTAGGATCCCAATTGAGATGCTTGAATTCATCTAGTTTGGATCGTTGGAATTATCATCCACCACAAAGGCAAGGTTTGGATTTGAATCTCCATTAATTAGTGGTGATTACTAGTTTTCCTAAGTAGTAATTCCAGATCAATTTTGTATATTTAATATTTCTTTGTTTATTGGGAGTTCTATAGTGAAGGTGATCGTTTATTTTGTATCTCACTGAGTTCAAGAGGTTCAGTAGACAGATCTAGAGAATCAATGGGGGTTAAAAATATAGAAACACATTGGTGGATTTAGTTTCACCTAATGTGACCTAATATGGGATTCCGATTAGAACATTATATTGGTCGTATATTTTTGGATACAGTGGATGTGAAGGTGGATCTGGACTTAGAGCTTCGTGGATGAAAAATTATGGCATGGGTAGGTGAGGGTCATAAGATGTGATATCATGTAAAAGAGAGTTTTAGTAAGTATATGGTGAAATGTTTTATGGAGACATTTGATGTTGGATATTATTGATGGTGGTAGTAGTAGTAGTATGAGAGGGAATGATTGTGGTAGCATGAAATTGACGGTATCTGGATGATAGATAAACATAGATATTGGTGGTATCTGGATGACAAATGATGTAGGTAAAATCATTAGGGTGGAGGTATGATAGAAAGTATAATAAATAGAAACATTATATTATGTAATATGATAAATAACATGGTTCTTTTGGTGGTATGTTGTTGAGCAGTAGGAGGGAGACTATATCAGGCGTTGGTCATAGGATGAATTGTGGATTTCATCCATTTCCCACATGAATAGGTTGGTAAAATTATATTGTCAGGTCATGATGTGTGGCTAGTCAAAATAAAATTCATCATCATTTTCCAAGATTCCCTAATTTACCCTTGTTTCAAGCATCCCATGATCACCCTAACTAACCACATATTCGTATTAACTCTCATATGTTCAATTTTTTGTTTTCTACTAACAATCTTTATTCTAATATTTTTTTTCAAATGTTATTGAAATTTTAATATATCCCCACAAATAGGGATGTTAAATCTATATGAAAAAATATAAACCCATTTATGATGCATTAGTTTGAATATATTTTTTTATATATAGATAAGGATTTCCAATGGAAATTTCAAATATATTTTTTAGAAATTTTTCTGGTTATTTTTATATACAAACAATATACATTAAAAAATAACATATCGGTACTGTATTTTTAAAATTAATGAGTATAAATGTGTATATATATATATATATTCAAGTATATATATATCTAATTTCTTACATATATATATTATAGTTATTATTCACAAATATATATATTTATAAGTTGATGAAACTTTATATTAGAACATGCATGCACCCATGAAAATATAAATTTATTTACATTCATATTAAAACATTATACACACACATAAATACATATATCTTATTAAAATCTCTATATATGAATAAAATATAAATAAATACGAATACAACAAAAATTATGTTATATAACATTTACAATGTAACAATTTTGTATATACATTATGTTTTAGTTAAATGTGTTTACAATAATATTAGTAAATACATCTAAACAACACTAATCACGCTCACACACCCACATATAGATAAATCAATGAATATATATATATATATATATAATGTATTGTTACATAATTACTTACACAAAATATTAGTATATATAAATATCTATGTATATAATTAGTGATAAATGTAGTCTATAAAAAAATACACTTTAACTGGTAATATATCTCTATAATATAAAAAATATAAAATGTATTTTTTTCAATACACACATTGTAGAAATTAGTTTATTTTACCCACATGTCAATACATATATATAAAAACTAATAATCATGTATAAACATGTATTTATAAATCAATGAAAATATACATATATATAATGTATTCTTACATAATTGAATTCACATAATGTAAAAGTAAATAAATAAGTAAATATAAAAATTAAGTTCTATATATATATTGTATGCAAAAAATATACATTTAAATAGACTTATAATATTTATTTATTCATGTATAAATTTCTAACTATAATTATTAAAACTAATATACTTATAATTATGAAAGTTTATCTCAATATATATGTTTTTACATGTAATAATATCTAGATGCATGATTGTACCTGGTTATGTCTATAAATAAATATTTATATAAGCACATGAATATAGAGTAAAAAAGTTATATAAAAATATACATATATAAAATTATGCATCTTTAAATGCAAGAACATGCAATAGTTACACTAATTACGCATATATATGTTCATATGAATAGGTATATACAAAGAAAACAAATGTGATTATTTACATGCATAGATATTTATTAATGAAATTGTATCCAATTAAACTTTTATATATATTCATACTAAAATAATTACAAGAATGTATTCACAGACACACACACAAATATATATATATATATATAACTATATGAAAATATCTTTTTTGGTAATCCCCCATGGGATATTCATGTTATAAATATCCATTGAGAAATATCCCTTTGATGATTCATACAATAAATTTGTAGTGGGAAATCCTTCATTAGAGATTTTCAGTGCCAATCCGCACTAGAATTCTCCCATGGGAGATTCTTAGACACAATATGCAATGTAAAATAGATCCAAGGATATTTCTACATTCTTCTATTTTGAATTGATTTGTAAACAATTGCATCAGTATAAATGCATGCATGCATGCTTGTGGTTATTTATATTTATATGAATGTATTTTTTTATGTTTTTGTTTGTATACACTAATATATTTATATACATATGAATGTATCTAAGATTATGAATATTCAAATATATATATATATATGTATTTAAATAATTAAATTTATATATGCATTAATGCTTATATGTTTATAATCGTATTTATATTTTTGTACGACAGTACATATTTGTTGGTATGTATTTAAGATAATATTTTGATGCATGTGTCTACATGCATTAAAATATACCGATACATATTTTTTGTTGTATATACGTATATGTGTGTGTATTTATGAATTCAATTATATTTTTAAGAAATTACATTAATTATATTCACATATAACTACTAAAATATATATTTATGTACTTGTATTAATATGTATCTATACATGTTTGTAGAAATAATCATTAAAAATAAAATTATAAATATTTATATTTTCATATACTTATATAGATGTATAATGTTAAATTATTTCAATAAAAGATTTACTTGTATATATGTTAATATTTATGTGTATGGATTCACATATAATAATATTTACATTCATGTATATACATGTATTAATGTGTCATTATAAATACTTATAATGGTATATATCTATAAAAATTGATGAAGTATATTTGAATTGTATATAGAAAATTTATAATTAGTTAAATACACATAAAATATTAATGTGAGTATTTATATGTATACACACATTTAAACAGTCATACATTTTCATTATTTTATATATGCAAATATGTAGTGTGTTGTTATTCTGATATATAATTAAAACATTATATATATAGGTTATTATTAATAAATCATTCATACAGAATTGTGTATGTATCTATTTTTAATTAAATGAAAATGTTAACACTGATTATATTTTATATTTTTATGTATATATGTAGAAGGTAGTTTTATTGATACAAAAAAGTTACAATAAATTTCGACTATAATAATTGCATTACCTTTTTGGATAGAAAATTCACATTCTGTTGATATGATTATCTAAAATATTTTATATATATATATGTGTGTGTGTGTGTCTATATATATATTCATTTATTTTAACACATATGTGTGTGGTAAAAAATTTAAAATATATTTTTTGACACATAGGTATAAAAAAATTAATTACTAAATAGAGTGTTTGAAAGAAATACATTGTAAATTTATGTTGTAAATATAATTATATATACATGTTTAGAAACACACACACATTATTACATGATGTATGTATGTAACTCAATATATTTATCTATGAATATATACATCTGAATAATTATATTCTGAAATATTTACTGAGAAGTGTATACATGAACTGACCCATGCATGCATATACATATAGTTGTATGTAGTTATATATATGTGTATTTGTAAATAATTATAGTAAAATGTATTTATTTAATTTTAATAGTATATATTTTTTTTATTTATGAAATTTTATACATTAATTCATACACACATATGAATAATTATAAGATTTTTTAATAAAAAGTTATATATTTTATTTGGTTTAAATTACAATTACGTATTATTATTTATCAGAAAAATGCAGCCTAAATGTTTAGTGTAAATCTATATTTGTACATAAAAAATATTAATGGTCAAAATAATGTATCATATATGGGTCTAGAATGATTTCTGTTGACATATTATTCTCAATGGTACTTTGAGAGTGAAATTTTAATATCATTTGAAAACAATTTTTTAGGTAAATATTTATAAGTGAAGAAATATGCATATGAAGTAGAGAGTGTGTTAATTGGGTTAGGTGTGTTGTTCCTCAGATTTGAGGGAAGTATAGAAATACTAATATAATTATTAATATTAATAAACTATATTATTAGATTGGATATCTCCTCAGATGTCCATCATATATGTGTTCTCCCCCAACAATATAATTAAGCCTACATTTGATGTGGGAAATGGAGTGGATAATACAACAATGATTTGATGGTGTCATATCATAAAGTTATATATTTTTCAGTATATAGTGATAATTATAAAAAAATTAATTGAAAATAAATTTATTACTAATGTTTATAAATTAATTGTCAAGATATTGAATGAATGAATTTTAATAAAAATATTCAATCCAAACATGGATTTATAAAAGTTGACCAGATGTAATATGAATTCAAAAAAATAAAATGAACAATGTCTTACAACTAATGTTTATTCAATTATTAAATTAAAATCAAGAGCATAAAATTTCCTAAACTAAAACTTATGAACACACAATTTTAAAAGGATGTTCAATGAATGAAAAATAGATGTCAATATACACACAATCATGAAATTGTCATTAAAACATTATTTTAGACTAAAAACACTATTTTTTCGACAAAAAATTATGTCTGAAGGCGCAAAATAATATTATATATCAAACTCCCCACACATAATAAATTTCCATCCCAGATAATTAAAATATATTTTACACTGGCAAAATTCAACCCTAATAAAATTCCAAATAAATGAGTGAAGATGAGAGAGACTGAATTGGAATTAATTCTATAATAAGAGGAACTACTAGTTTTCATAATTTTTTAGGATTCCACTAAAACAAATTGGTGAAAAATCAGCACTGATCATTATCAACCGTAAAATTAGTGCTGAAAAATGGGTACCCTTTATCAGCACCTCTTTCAATGATGATAATGGTTGATCATTATCAGTGTTATTCTTATCTATAATAATTCTTTTTAATAAAAAATATTATTATTATATATATAATTATTGCATTTTTATTTAGAAAAACATTTATTTATATATATTATTTATAAAAAATTCATGTTTATAAATAATAGAAATATGATATATTTATATATTTATATATTTTAAAATAATATAAATATATATAATGTTTAGTAATTATTATTTATAAGCATATAAATATATATATATATATATATTAAAATAATTATACAAATAATATAATTTTTTATATAATTAATTATTAAATTAAATTTTTAATTAAAAATTTAACATTATATTTTTTTAATTATAAATTTATAATTATAAATACAAACTCTAAAAGTATAATTATATACAATTAAAATATATATATATTAATAAATATATGTCTCTAAGGAATTGGTTCACTAAATATATATTTTTATCAAATGATATATTTATGATATTCAGGGACATGAATACTATTATTTATGATCCTCCAAATTAATGTTTTTAATATCAAAGAAATTTTAAGGAAAACATGGGAATCCAAACATGTCCAAACGTAAGTACATAAAAAAATGGAACTGAAAAAATCATTACAAACAAATATATGATTATTGGAATCACACACCTTCTATAAGACCCAATGCAACAAAGTTAAATATAATTCCATTTTGTCCTTAATAAGGGCTTCAAAATTGTTGTCTAATATATCCCACGTATGAATATATTCATCTAAATAAATCATTACATCATTGATTTCATGTAACATTATCCAATACTGTTTATTGATCCAATCTGATAGTTCATCATGAAGAGTAAATCAGATCGATATATTGTAGTTTATATCCACCTCTGCCGTTAATTCATTAATATTGAAATCTTCATCTGACATCTCTTCATTCAAATTTAGGAGAATAAAAATTCCATCCTTCTCAATAAGATGTAATGATTTCCGCCCCCCCATATGAAACCACATTTATGAACATTTAATGAGCCCCGATGAGGATTTTCCCCAGTTATCATTAATCATCTAGTGGATCTGGTTACCATTGGCTTCAAAAGGATTGAGTATTCTCTTCACTTCATAGTTCTTTTCAATTTTTTTGATTTGAAGGTTCCTAGGGACCTTTACTAGATTTCTATTCCACGATCCACACCCAAAAGTCATTTATATATGGTGATCTTGATCCCAATCCAAAATAGAATTGGAGACTGATTATTTATCACTCACTGTGTACTAATCTTCTTGTACTACGTCCTCAGGGACCCCCCTTCAATGAAGAATAATTTTTATTCCTTTTTCATTTAACTGAATCCCAATATTTTGTATCTGTCTCTCCCATGTTTTGATCTCTTGTAAACTGAAACCTATTATCAACATTAACACTGGAGAACACCTTCTATTTGGTACCAACAATACCTTCGTGTTACATGAATTCCATTAACCCACCAGTTCTAATTCATTTAGTTCCATAAGTAGAATTCAAATGCAAGAATTTATGTCACCTTCACGAATGATCTCCAGAAATAAAGGTGTTGGACACATCATGTATTAATCATGTTTTAATGATCTCAAATATCATTATGGTTTACCAATATTAATAATAATAACAAATCTCCTTACTGCTTACAAATCTCCTTACTGTTTACAAATCTTATTATTGATCACAAATGTCACATATCTTATTACTCATGTGTATTTATGTTTCAAGTTATCTTATACTTTATAATGATTAAGCTCATTACAATTTATGCATGTTACTGTTTGTGTCTAAATATAGTTATTTTTCTATGTACAAGACATCGTGAAGCTTGACACAGTAAGTCAGACACTGTGAGAAAGAAGAAGACACTGTGTACAGAAACACTAATGCAGACACTGTGAAGCCTAAGTCTGAGACACCATGTCCAATGAGACATCGTGGTCAAGAGACACCATGACACTGTAATCCAGACATAGTGAGTCAAACACCATGATGCACATACCGTGAAGGACACGCTGTGAGCAAGATACCGTGAGCGACATACCGTGAATTACATACCATGAAGGACATACCGTGAAAGATATAACGTGAAGGAGACACCATTTCCATAACTATTGTGACACTATTTCTTAACCTTTTTGTCAATATTATTTAAATATTCCTAATAGTCATATTTGATGTTTTTAATGAAATTAATGTTATATAATGATATTTTTTGGTCTTTTAGGAAACCATACCTTATACGTTTGAAAAGGAAATCATTCTATTGACTGAGCTTGGGGATTATAAAGAATACTGAGCTATAGTATAGAAAAAGAAGAACACACGTAGGCGAGAAAGTACCACTAGTGCACTGTACTGAACAGAACACCAATCCGGAGCAAGACCACGAAGAAGAGATTGCAAGGTCTTTAAAGAAAGCATTGTCTCATACATGAAATCCGACACTAAATAAGAACATACAAAATATAGAACATCTTAACTTGTGAAAAACTCCAAGATGAACCACGGCACTCTGTTTTTTAACAGAAAAACCATAGAAGGACATAGACACATATCTGCTGAATCCAAGGAGTCCACAGATGCACTGCTAATCACTATATCATTCTAAACACTTATCTACTCTCTAAGTGATTCATTATTTACTTTCAACCAGTGTGTGTACCCTCTTTATTTGACACACACACTGTCTTTTGTGCTAAAATAGAGGATACTAAATCCTCATTCCAAACTTTCTACACCTTCTTCTGACCCACTATGGATAGTGGTAGAGGTCATGTGAGACCTGGACACCCGGTTTGATGTTGAGTTGTTTTCCCACAAATAACTGTTGTAGAGGTCTATGTACCTGGACAGTTAGTAAACATTTGTTAACCCCTATCCAAGGTGTGGATCAAATATATATATAAATTTGAGAGGAATAAGTCTCGGCTTGAGAATGAACCTCTTGGTTATATCTTTTGTTCATTTTAGTTTCAGTTTGAAATATACAATATATAATTTATATTCTATTGATGTTAGTTTGAAATACACAACTATTTTAAAGTTACTTTGATATTTAATCTAGAAAGTTTTTGTATGTTTTTTAAAGTATTAGGATTGTATCAAAAGTTAATTAATCTTCACTATTATATTAACTAAGAACTAATCAATAATTGAGAACATAACTGACCATTCACTATAATAAAAATTAACTACAGATTATCTAGTCATTCAATTAGGTGGATTTTAATAGAAATATTTTTAACAGAAATTTTTATTGGAACTGAATTCAACCCCCTCTGGAGTGTCCACCCTGACCAACATTTGGTATTAAAGGGTGTTTTGGGTTTTCAATGTTTTCAAAATACTCTGTTTTATTTTCAACTGTGATTTTAGTTTCATCTTTAAAGATCTTAAATTTCGGTTAATTCTAAATTTTATCTCTTTAAATTTATTTTCTAAAATATAGCTATGGATAATAGACTTGAAGGTACTACTACCAAAAATCCACCTGTCATTATTGGTACAAATTTTTCCCTGTGGAAATATAAGATGAAAATTCAATTAGAGATTATGGGATTTGATATCTTGACTGCTATAGAAACTCAATATAAAATTCCAAAAAATGAAAGAACTACTTAGGATGATCCTACTAAAGTATATTAATAGAATAACATCTTGTAAAACTTATTATGAAAATTGGGATACCATAGGTGTTTCTCATGAAAGAAGAACCAGTATTTAAGAAATGATTTTGAACACTTTTACAATTAAATATGATAATTTTAAAATGAAGACTAATGAACCTATATCTGACATGTTTCTCAGGTTAAATGAAATTTTCAACCCTATGAGCTCCCTTGGAAAGGCTGTTCTAGCAAAGGAACAAATTATGAGAATATTGAGATGTCTACCAGACCTATGGAGAGGCACATCTATTTCAATAATAGAGTCATGTGACATTGGTGCTCTACCTGTCAAAGAGCTAATTAGTATTCTTATGATGTATAGGGACGAACTCGAGGAGAATAATGAATAAGATGATGAACCTAAAAGTAAGTAAGTGGAATTTAAGTCTACTGCCTCAAGGTGCAAGGACAAGGAGGAAAATCACATACCTTCTGAAAGCACAACAAGTGAATGTTCATAATATAATAGTGATGTAGAAATGGCTCATATGGCCAGAAGATTTAAGAAATTATATAGGAAGAGTATATTCTTCATGAATATCCAACTACAATGGTATGTATGACAAAAATGGACACTGGAAGAATTATAGGAAGAAATCTGATAAGATTGATGATGTTGACAGCTATGAATGCAAGAGAAAAGGTCACACTATAGCAGATTGTCCAAAATTGATGTTCAAGAAGAAACATGACTATAACGAAAAAACGTATAAGAATGAAATGAAATAAACATGGAGTGCTCAAGAGACTGGACAAGTGAATCTAAAGTTTCTAATTCCGAAAAGAATTATGCCAACATGTGTTTCTTGAACAATACTTCTGAGGTACCCATTTCCCCTATGCTGAATGATTATTATTCTAGAACTAATTCTGATTCTGAATCTGAAAACATTTCTAGTCAGGAACTGTTTGAATATTGTAACAAGATAGAAGAAAAACATAATGAACTTACGAAAAAATATCAGTCACTGAAGAAACATCATTCTCTCACTGCCAATGATAAATCTACGTTTGATATAGAAAAGGAAAAGAAAGCTCAATTGTTGAAGGAAAATACTGAACTAAAAATGTATAATGAGAAACATAAAAAGGACATTTAAAAAATCCCAAAGAGAAAAGATAAACATACTAAAATTTTATGTAAAAATGTGGCACCCAAGTATACTACTAGTTTTGGATACCAACCTGGATAGAGACGGATCACATAAACTAGATTTATTCCTAAATCTGGACAAAATTCTGTTTGTTCCAGTTCTGGAAATTCATATGTTTCAACCGATTATTCACATTTTTAAAGATCAAATAGAGTTTATATTTCAAAATATGTTGAATCTATTTATTATATGAGACCCATAAGACAAATCTGGGTACCAAAAGCTTTGCTTTCTAACCTATCTGGACCCTAGAGAATATGGCTACCAAAATCATTCTTTATCTAAAACTGTTTTGTAGGAAACCTGTTTGAAGAGTTCCCATAAAATTATATCGTACTTGGATAGTGGATGTTCAATGCATATGTCTGGGTATTATTCATTCTTCAAGAGCATAATAAATGTTGATGGATGCAATGTCACCTTTGGTGATAATTCTAATGGAAAAAACATCATCCTAGGAAAAATTGGTAACACTAACTCAATTTAAATTCCAAAAGTTTTATTTGTGGATGGACATAAATATAATCTGTTAAGTATTTTTCAGTAATGTAATGATGGATTTAATGTTATGTTTGAAAATGATTTTTTCAATGTTTTTAATTCTAAGAATGCTTTAGTATTTTTTTCATTGATAAAATAAAATGGTTATGCAGTTCATTTTAATTATTTATCTAAACAAAACATTACATGTTTAAATTCTTTTCAAAAAGACTCTTGGATTTTGAATAGAATATTAGGACATTGTAATATACATTCACTTTGAAAACTGACTAGGAAGAACCTATTTACAGACTTACACAAACTTGTGTTTACAAATGACAAAGTTTTTAATCCCTGTCAAAAGGGAAAGCAATACAAAATCACTTTCAAACCAAAGAAAGAAGTTTCAACTACTAAACCACTTGAGTTGGTTCACATGTCCTTATTCGGATCATCTAAAGTTTCTAGTTTAAATAGGAATCACTATGTATATGTCTTAGTAGATAAATTTTCTATATATACTTGGGTATACTTTTTAGATATCAAATTTGAAGCTTGTTCTATCTTTATTAAATACTCCAAGACTATAGAAAACCATAGTGGAATTAAGATTAAGACCCTGAGAAGTGATCATGGCCATGAGTTTGAAAATCAGGAGTTTGACTCCTTTTTCTCCCAAAATGGCTATACTCACAATTTATAGCGACCCGTCCTTTTCTTACATTACTATTACATCATTTTAGAGATAAACAACATAATATCATTACACATGGAGGATACATAGGTTTAGTGTCTTAGGCAAACTAGGACTACACATAACAAGTACAACATCAAGCATACAAATTCATTTAATCTCTTCTTGTATAGCTTCTTAGTAGCACTTGTCCTCTCCATAGTACATGTAGCCACCTGAGGATATACATCAAAAGGGGTGAGCTAAAAGCCCAGTAAAAGGATAGATAAGAACAATATAGCATGGGGTGAGCATAATCATGACATAGGAAGAAGATCTTTAACATGAGAGGAGCATAAACAATAAACTTGAAATGTGGCAAAGCATAAAAATGAAACATCATGTCTTAGTGGTTAACTACCACACATAATTGTGAACAAAGCTATCATCATGTTGACGCATAATTTCACATTTACTCATGATATTCATCACTTTACCCAATGCATTGGAGCTCTATATAATTCCGGGCGCACCCGTCACATTTAAACATTCATATTGCGCTATATAATTCCGGGCACACCCGTCACATCATAACATTATCATTATCATGCTTGCCACATAGAACACATATCAAACATGTATATAAATAAAAAATGTAATGGAATGGGTTTCATCTCATAATAACACATTCATAAGCTTTGGGTTCCCAAAAGAAAGAGGGAACAACATACTTGATATAAGAACCATCAACCTTGAATGAGAGGCGAAATGTGAGATCTTGAAAGAAGAGTTCTATTGGAAAACATTTTGATGGACATAAAAACTAGTGAAAAACATGTATATCCCAGAAAGGTAAAGTAAATGATGAAAAAAAGACCTTTGAGGAGTAACCATATCAAAAATGGAGTGAAAGAGGGAGAACCCGAAGGAAGAAAATTGGGTTCGATATTTCCCCTTACCTTGTACTCGAATGCCTCCTTCTCTTTAATGTCCTGTATAATGACATTATATTCATTAATTAGAAATTCCAGAACCTTTTGTACATTAATAGGGTTCATTATGGTTTCATTATTTCATATTATGTTCCTTTGGATGACTTATAGAGTTTAAAAACATTGATCGAGGATGTTCGTTTTCATGGTTTTCTTGAGCGGTCCACTTGTATTCTTAATTTGATGTTTGGGTAGATCATGGGTAAATATCCAGAACCGATGTTACATGTAATTAATGATATTACAGAAGCTTGAATGATTTTATAATGAGTTATATTAGATTCATGTGGCCGAATCATTAGAAAATAATTAAATGAAGATTATTTGGGCTAATTTGAGCGGTTTTTGGATCACAACCAACTCATTTTAACTTTTCACTTAGTAGTATGGCCATAGGTTATTTCCAAAACTTAAAATAGAACAGAATATATATAAAACATTCTGGTTCAACCATAAAAATGGTTTCATGACCAGATTGAAGGTATAAATGAAAGAAGAGAGCCTGTTGTTTTTGAAGGTGATAAATTATCACCACATGAACAACGTTCTCTTTAATAAAATAAAAGGAAGGGGGAAAGGGTTTGGGGTGATATAATATACATTAGAATCATAAGATTACATTATATATATAATACTGGATTTACAGAACAATTTGGATGAAGATATATATAGAGAGATCAAGAAAGGAACTTGAACTTGAAAGGAAATTAAAGGAGAAGAGGGAGAGAAATTACCTTTAGAATCCTCCTCATGAGTTCCTCTTTAAGGAAGCTAGGCTTGGTCTTTTGATGAGACCAGAAGATTTTGGACGTGGGGGGTGAGCTAGGGAAGGTGTTTGGGCAGAATTTAGTGAAGGCTTGGAGCTTGAGAGGTGTGAGGAAAAGAGGGAGTGAAGGGTGGCTTTTATAGTGGAGGGGAGAGGGGTTTCCTTAATATTAAATTGATTAGTTTATTAATTCCACCAAAGACAAGGAATAGTGAGTCTTGGATGACCAATAGTAGTAATTTTATAATGTAACCCCGAACCAAGTGGAATTACATCAGCAGAACATCAGCAATGACTCAATTAATGCATTATTTAGCTTTTATAGTGAATTTTCGGATTCCACTATTCATAAAAATTTGAAGTATCTAAGAAAAATCCCAAAATTTTACCCCAACCATTTTTCGATGTGTAGAATCCAAAAATGAATCTATTTTTCAAAAATAATTTTCTATGTATTATTAATTTAATATTTATATAAAATCATAATTTACTTAAAATAAACAGTTTTTAAGATTAAAACTGATTTTATAGTTCTTTCAAAAATTACGTAGGGTCTTATAAAATTATCTAAAAACTATTAGACATTGATTCAATAATATAGGAATATATTTCAGGAAAATAAATATTCTTTTAAATTAATTAATTAATTATAATTAATTATTTATGATTTATAAAATACCAAAAATGTTTACTAAGGTCAAATTATCACTTTCTATGATGACTAAATTTTATTTTATTATTCATAGGTAATGTTACTCTTATTTACTATTCATAAGGTTCATATTACTATTCATAAGGGTAGGGTACTATTCATAAGGGTAGGTTACTATTCACCAAAAATTATTTTTGTTTCATTAGACTCCAAAAACTATCTTGAGCACAACCGTGTATGCCAGATTTTTAAAATTCCAAACATAGGGGTGACAAAATTATGTTTAAAGGTCACTTATCACTTAGTAGTTCATTATTTTGTGTTTTTATGACATAGATATAAGAATGGAATTTTCCATTGAAAAACTTTGGGTCGTTACATTCTTCCCCCCTTAAGAAATTTTGCACCCGAAATTTCACTTTACACAAACAGGTGAGGGTACTTCTCCTTCATTGCCTCTTCCGGTTCCCAAGTTGCTTCCTCAAACTTTTGGTTCCTCCACAACACTTTGACAAGGCGGGTTGTCTTATTACGTAGAACCTTATCACTTCGGTCCAGAAATTTTAGCGGCTGCTCCTCATATGAGAGATCATCTTCCAACTGTACCACCTCTGAGTTTAGTACGTGTGAGGGGTCTGGAATGTACTTCCTCAGTAGTGATACGTGAAATACGTCATGAACTTGAGCCATATTCGGTGGAAGTGCCATACCATAGGCCACGGCTCCTATACGATCAAGGATCTCAATGGGGACAATGTACCTTGGGCTTAGCTTCCCTTTCTTCTCGAATCGCATGACTCTCTTCCCTGGAGATATTCGAAGGAATAATTTATCTCCACCGTCAAACTCCAAATCCCATTGACGATTGTCAGCATAGCTCTTTTGCTGACTTTGAGCAGCTTTGATATGTTTCTGGATGACTTGAACCTTCTCTGTCATCTCTTGAACAAGATCGGGACCAAGTAGTTTTCATTCTCCAACTTCATCCCAACAGGTTGGGGTTCTACATCGCTTCCCATAAAGAGCTTCATACGAAGCCATCTGAATACTCGAGTGGAAGCTATTGTTGTATGAGAACTCAACCAATGGAAGGTGCTGATCCCATCCACCTTTGAATTCAAGAGGGCATGATCTTATCATATCTTCAAGTGTCTGAATAGTCCTTTCAGACTGGCCATCAGTTTGGGGGTGATAGGCCGTGCTGAAGTTTAATTCAGTACTCAAAGCATGTTGAAGGCTCCTCCAAAATTTAGAAGTGAACCTTGGATCACGGTCAGAGACAATCGAGAGTGGAACACCGTCCAACCTCACTACTTCCTTCACATATATCCTTGCAAGTTGTTCAAGTGAGAGGTCTTCCCAAATAGCGATAAAATGTGCAGTCTTGGTGAGTCGTTCAACCACAACCCATATCGCATTATTTCCTCTTGACGTTTTCGGGAGACCCATGACAAAGTCCATAGTGACATTTTCCCATTTGCACATGGGTATAGGAAATGGTTGCATCATACCTTTGGACTTTTGCCGCTCAGCTTTAACTTTCTGACACACCAAGCACCTTGATATATATTCCGCAATCTCCTTCTTCATGTTATCCCACCAGAAGTGTTCTCGGAGATCACGATACATCTTGGTACTTCCAGGATGAATAGAGAAAGTTGAGCTATGTGCATTATCCAATAGCTCCTTCTTTATTCCGGGTGATGAAGGCACACAAAGCCGCGTTCCAAACCAAATCACAACATCATCGTCGATATGGAACTCTTGCAGCTTTCCTTCCTTTACTGCATTCACACTCTTTTGTATCTCCACATCATCCCTTTGTGCTTCCTTGATCTTCTGTTGGATGGATGGTTGCGCAATTATTTGGGCAAGGTAGGATGTATCCCCTTCCCTTACGATTCACAAATCCATCCTTTTCATATCCAAGAAGATAGGGTCTTTCTCAATCCTCAACATGGATAGAGTAGCAGGTTCATTCCTGCTTAGAGCATCAGCTACCTTGTTCGCCTTTCCAGGATGATAGTGAATAGAGAAATCGTAATCCTTGATTAGATCTAACCATATCCTTTGACGCATGTTGAGCTCCTTTTGTGTGAATATATACTTTAGGCTCTTGTGGTCAGTGTATATGTCACACTTCTCACCATAAAGGTAGTGCCGCCAGATTTTCAAGGCAAAAATCACGGCTGCCAGCTCTAGATCATGCGTCGGGTAGTTCTGCTCATGGATCTTCAACTGTCGTGAGGCGTAGGCTATCATATTATCATTTTGCATGAGTACACAACCCAAGCCTTTCTTTGAAGCATCACTGTATATCACAAAACATTCTCCACTTTTCGGTAGTGTGAGTACAGGTGTAGTGATTAGCCTTCTCTTTAGCTCTTTGAAGCATCCCTCACATTCTTCTGTCCATACATACTTTACCCCTTTCCATGTTAACATAGTTAGCGGGCTTGACAATCGTGAGAAGATTCTCACAAAACGTCGGTAATACCCAGGTAATCCACAAAAACTACGGATTTCTGTGACACTAGAGGGCCTGGGCCATTCTTCAATCGCCTTTGTCTTTGAAGGGTCCACAGAAATTCCCTCGCTTGTGATAACATGTCCCAAGAACGTGACTTGATTCATCCAAAAGTCACACTTTCTGAACTTGGCGTACAACTTCTCCTTTCTCAATGTCGCCAACACAAGTCTTAGATGTTCTTCATGTTCCTCCTTGCTCTTGGAGTAGATGAGAATATCATCGATAAACACAACCACAAATTTGTCGAGGTAATGTCTAAAGACTCTATTCATCAAATCCATGAAGATTGCAGGGGAATTAGTAAGTCCGAAGGGCATCACCAAAAACTCATAGTGCCCATACCTTGTACGGAAGACAGTCTTCTGAATATCTTCCTTTTTTCACCTTTACTTGATGATATCCAGAATGAAGATCCACCTTTGAGAAGTATTTAGCTCCTCTTAACTGGTCGAACAAGTCATAAATCCTTGGGAGAGGATACTTGTTCTTTATGGTTATCTTGTTGAGTTCCCGATAATCGATACACAGCCGCATGGTACCATCCTTCTTCTTCACAAAGAGCACTGGCGCACCCCAAGGTGATGCACTAGGGCGTATGAACCCTTTGTCCAGATGCTCTTGCAGCTGCTTCTTTAACTCCTCCAGTTCGATAGGAGCCATCCTATAGGGGCACTTCGAGATAGGAGTAGCTCCGGGTATGAGTTCAATTGAGAACTCTACCTCACGATCCCGGGGAATTCCGGGTAACTCATTGGGAAATACATCGCCGTATTCCCTTACGATGGGCATTTCCTCAAGGTTGGAACTTTCCTTCGACTCAAACATTTGGGTGAGGTATGCTTCTTCATAGGGAATCATCACCAACACCATTGAAGGATTTCTCAATGGAGATTCATGATCTTCCTTGCATTTGTAGAGGAGCATGGGATGGTTCGGTATATGAAAATATATTTTCTTTTCCCGACAGTTGATATGTGCTCTATATAACGAGAGCCAATCCATTCCCATTATAGCATATAATTCCACCAAGGGAAGTATTATGAGATTTTCCGGATGAATCTTCCCACATACGTCAACATGAGAACAATCAAACACTTGGGTTGCAATGATTGCACCACTTGGTGTTTTTACAGATATATCTACTTAAAGGTTTCTGGGCTTCGATTCTATAGTTCTAGAAAACTTTCAAGATATAAAGGAATGCGTAGAACTAGAATCAAATAAGACTTTTTCCATTCTTCAGTGAATAGGAAGTGTACCTTGTACGACTTCATTATCAGGTTCCACCTCCGCTGTAGTGATGGCATAAGCCTTCCCTTGTTCCTTTGGCTTTGGTGGTTGTTGGCGCTGATTACCCTCGAAAGCTCGAGGTTTAGTGCACTGGTTTGAAAAGTTCCCTAGCTCCATATAGTTGTAGCATTGAACCACGAGTGGTTCTCTCCTTTCATCGGCTACATTATCCTTCATTTTCATGTCTCTTCGACACTCGTGAGCTAGGTGTCCTTCTTTCCCACACATGAAGCATTTCCCCGTCCCTTTGAGGCAGTTCCCATTGTGCAACTTCCCACATTTTTGGCAAGTGGGTTGTTGTGTTTTCTTCCCATCATTATCACTAGATCCACTAGCTTGAAACTCCATCTTTCTTTTCCTATCACCATAGCCATGGGACCATTCTCCAAACTCCATCTCCACTTTGAGAGCACACCAAAAAACTTCTTCATAACTCCCAATGTCTCGAATTGCAAGAGCTTTTCAAAGATGTGGTTTTAATCCAATAAAGAGTCTATCAATTTTTCTATCATTGTTGATAACAAAACCCGAAGCATACCTTGCGAGCCTTGTGAAATTTGCTTCATAGGTTGTGACAGATTCTCCTTCTTTTTTCTTGAGCTCTATGAATTCTATCTCCATCTTCGTGCGAAGAGTTCGTGGGAAGTACTTATTAAGACACATTATCTTAAAGTCTTCCCATTCCATCTCTTCAATTCCATCCCTTGGCTTGGTGTTCTTAATCAAATCCCACCATTGATCAACTTCTCCATCTAGACGATAAACGGCTAGAGTCACCTTCTCTGTCTCGGAACAGTGACGAACAGAAAAGATCTTCTCCATGGAGTTGACACACTGTTCCGCAACTAGTGGATCAGAAGATCCACAAAACGTCGGTGGTCGTTGCTGCATAAAACTTTTGATAGCTAGTTGCTCCCTATTTGGTGAAGGAGGACGTTACCCATTATTATGGTTATTATTCATAACCCGGGATAATTGGGTAAGCATCGTCATGTAGTTTTGAACTCCACCTCCAAAATCATTGGGGATGTCGTTCGGGGAATCATTGCATTGGACTTCGCAAGATTTGTTGGCCTGATTTCTCCTGGTTCCCACCATTTTCTAAAATAGAAAAGGTTAGAACAAAACAAAAGTAAACAAGTCATGAATAACTTATCCTTTTAAACAATTATACCAAAACATAACATATGGGATCCCTAGGTAAATATCATTGTGTGCATATTTGTACTTAGTCTAATGCTAGAGGTTTTCTTTAGGGTTCACTAATCCTAATTCCCAAATTAACTAAACCTTCCCTTTGATACCAACTATAGCGACCCGTCCTTTTCTTACATTACTATTACATCATTTTAGATAAAAACAACATAATAGAATTAGACATGGAGGATACATAGGTTTAGTGTCTTGGGAAAACTAGGACTACACATAACAAGTACAACATCAAGCATCAAAATTCATTTAATCTCTTCTTGTATAGCTTCTTAGTAGCACTTGTCCTCTCCTTAGTACATGTAGCCACCTGAGGATATACATCAAAAGAGGTGAGCTAAAATCCCAGTAAGAGGATAGATAAGAACAATATAGCATGGGGTGAGCAGAATCATGACATAGGAAGAAGATCTTGAACATGAGAGGAGCGTAAACAATAAACTTGAAATGTGGCAAAGCATAAAAATGAAACATCATGTCTTAGTGGTTAACTACCACACTTAATTGTGAACAAAGCTAGAAACATTTTCACGCATAATTTCACATTTACTCATGAGATTCATCACTTTACCCAATGCATTGGAGTGCTCTATAATTCCGAGTGCACCTGTCACATTTAAACATTCATATTGCGCTATATAATTCCGGGCGCACCCGTCACATCATAACATTATCATTATCATGCTTTCCAAATAGAACAAATATCAAACATGTATATAAATAACCCATGGAAAGGAATGGGTTTCATCTCATAATAACACATTCATAAGCTTTGGGTTCCCAAAAGAAAGACGGAACAACATACTTGATATAAGAACCATCAACCTTGAATGAGAGGCGAAATGTGAGATCTTGAAAGAAGAGTTCTCTTGGAAAACATTTTGATGGACATAAAAACCAGTGACAAACATGTATATCCCAGAAAAGTAAAGGAAATGATGAACAAAAGACCTTTGAGGAGTAACCATATCAAAAATGGAGTGAAAGAGGGAGAACCCGAAGGAAGAAAATTGGGTTCGAGATTTCCCCTTACCTTGTACTCGAATGCCTCCTTCTCTTTAATGTCCTGTATAATGACATTATATTCATTAATTAGAAATTCCAGAACCTTTTATAAATTAATAGGGTTCATTATGGTTTCATTATTTCATATTATGTTCCTTTGGATGACTTATAGAGTTTAAAAACATTGATCGTGGATGTTCGTTTTCATGGTTTTCGTGAGCGGTCCACTTGTATTCATAATTTGATGTTTGGGTAGATCATGGGTAAATATCCAGAACTGATGTTACATGTAATTAATGATATTACAGAAGCTTGAAAGATTTTATAATGAGTTATATTAGATTCATGTGGCCGAATCATTAGATAATAATTAAATGAAGATTATTGGGGCTAATTTGAGCGGTTTTTGGATCACAACCAACTCATTTTAACTTTTCACTTAGTAGTATGGCCATAGGTTATTTAAAAAACTTAAAATAGAAAATAATACATATAAAACATTATGGTTCAACCATAAAAATGGTTTCATGACCAGATTGAAGGTATAAATTAAAGAAGAGAGCATGTTGTTTTTGAAGGTGATAAATTATCACCACACGAACAACGTTCTCTTTAATAAAATAAAAGGAAGGGGGAAAGGGTGTGGGGTGATATAATATACCATTAGAATCATAATATTACAGTATATATATAATACTGGATTTACAGTACAATTTGGATGAAGATAGATAGAGAGAGATCAAGAAAGGTACTTGAACTTGAAAGGAAATTAATGGAGAAGAGGGAGAGAAATTACCTTTAGAATCCTCCTCTTGAGTTCCTCTTTAAGGAAGCTAGGCTTGGTCTTTTGATGAGACCATCAGATTTTGGACGTGGGGGGTGAGCTAGGGAAGGTGTTTTGGCAGAATTTAGAGAAGTCTTGGAGCTTGAGAGGTGTGAGGAAAAGAGGGAGTGAAGGGTGGCTTTTATAGTGGAGGGGAGAGGGGTTTCCTTAATATTAAATTGATTAGTTTATTAATTCCACCAAAGACAAGGAATAGTGAGTCTCGGATGACCAATAATAGTAATTTTATAATGTAACCCCGAACCAAGTGGGATTACATCAGCAGAACATCAACAATGACTCTATTAATGCATTATTTAGCTTTTATTGTGAATTATCGTATTCCACTATTCATCAAAAATTCATGTATCTTAGAAAAATCCCAAAATTTTACCCGAACCATTTATCGACGTCTAGAATCCAAAAATGAAGTCCATTTTTCAAAAATAATTTTCTAAGTATTAATAATTTAATATTTAAATAAAATCCTAATTTACTTAAGATAAACAGTTTTTAAGATTAAAACTGATTTTATAGTTCTTTCAAAAATTACATAGGGTCTTATAAAATTATCTAAAAACTATTATACATTGATTCAATAATATATGAATATATTTCAGGAAAATAAATATTTTGTTAAATTAATTAATTAATTATAATTAATTATTTATGATTTATAAAATACCAAAAATGTTTACTAAGGTCAAATTATCACTTTCTATGATGACTAAATTTTATTTTATTATTCATAGGTAATTTTACTCTTATTTACTATTCATAAGGTTCATATTACTATTCATAAGGGTAGGTTACTATTCATAAGGGTAGGTTACTATTCACCAAAAATTATTTTGTTTCATTAGACTCCAAAAACTATCTTGAGCACAATCGTGTATGCTGGATTTTTAAAATTACAAACATAGGGGTGACAAAATTTGTTTAAAGGTCACTTATCACTTAGTAGTTCATTATTTTGTGTTTTTATGACATAGATATAAGAAGAGAATTTTCCATTGAAAAACTTTGGGTCGTTACACAATTTCTCTGCCCCTAGGACACCTTAGCCGTATGGTGTATTAGAAAGATGAAATAGAAACCTTCAAGAAATTGCTAGAACTATGCTTAATGAGTATGAACTACCTATTTAATTTTGGGCTGAAGCTATAAATACAACTTGTTATATCATCAATAGAGTCTTAGTGAGACCTGTTCTCAAAAATACCCCTTATGAACTGTGGAATAATAAGAAACCTAATCATAGCTACATTAGAGTCATTGGTTACAAAGTCTTTATTATTAATACCAAGGATAATATGGACATGTTTTCTTCTAAGAGTGATGAAGGAATATTTTAAGGATATTCTATAACTAGAAAAACCAATAGGGATTTCAATAAGAGAACACAATGTGTGGAAGATTCTGTTCACATCAAAATTGAAGAAACTGATCCACATGAACCAAAGTCATTTGTTGAAAATCTTGAAGAATATTTTTATGTTCTGAACCTTAATGACAAATTCAATGAAATTGATGTAAAGACAACATGTTCTAGAACTATTTCAGAATATACTCCAAATAAACCCAAAGCTAGAGAAGATCATGAAATTTCTAGTCCTGCCTTTACTAGATCAACTATGATTCTAATGAATCATCCTTTAGAAGTTTTTGTAGGAAATCTGGATTGAGGGACATAGACTAGAGCTTCTCTTAGAAATCAGGTTGAACATGAAGCCTTCTTTTAACAGATTTAACCTAAAAACATTGATGATGCTATTAATTATGAATGTTGGGTTATTTCTTTGCAAGATAAACTTAATCAGTATGAAAGAAATAATGTTTTCAAACTATTAGAAAGCCCCAAGGACACTTTTTTCATAGGCAGTAAATGGGTGTTTAGAAATAAAGTAGATGAAGTTGGAAACATAGTTAGAAACAAGGCTAGGTTAGTTACACAAGGCTATAGTCAAGAAGAAGGAATTTACTATGAGGTGACTTTTTCTCCAGTAGACAGACTTAAAGCCATTAAAATGCTACTTTCTTAGGATTCACATCGGAATATTAAACACTATCGAATGGATGTAAAGAGTGAATTCTTAAATTTGTATATAGATGAAGATGTTTTTGTTGAAAAACTCCCTGGATTTACTTACCCTCATTTTACAAATCATATTTTCAAATTATCAATTGTTTTATATGGTTTAAAGCAAGCTCCAAGAGCATGGTATGATAGATTAAGTACTTTTCTAATTTCCAATGGTTTTAAAAAATGAATACCTGATCCTAACCTCTTTATAAAATGAATTTCTAATGATTTTTAGATGTTCAAATTTATGTAGATGATGTTATTTTTGGATCATAAAAAAATTCACTATGTACTGATTTTTATAAAAGGATTAAAAACAAATTTGAAATGAGTTTAATAGGTGAACTAAAATTGTTTTTTGGATTTCAAAATTTTCAAAATAATGATGGGATTGTTTTAACTCAATGTAAATATAATATATATTATCTAAAACATTTTGTATTGGATAGAACTAATAGTAGTGACACTCCCATGAGTACCACCTGTAAGTTGGATCTTGATGAAGATGAAAAATCTGTCGATCAAACTACTTATAGAGGAATGATTGGAAGTCTACTCTAATTAACTACTATCCATCAAGATATTATGTTTACTGTGTGTATGTGTTCTCGCTTTCAAGAAAAACCTAATGAATTACATTTAAATTTTGTAAATAGAATTTTCAAATAACTCAAGCGTACACCCAATCTAGGAATGTTCTATCCAAAAGGATAATCATTTGAACTAATTAGTTACTCTGATGCTGACTTTGTTGGCTGTAAGTAGGATAGAAAAAGCACATCGGGAACATGTCACCATTTAGGCTAGTCACTAGTATCATGGTGTATTAATAAACAAAATTCTTTTTCATTATCTACTATTGAAGCTGAATACATAGCTGCTTGAAATTGTTGTGCAAAAACTTTGTCGATGAAACACACATTACATGATTATGGATATCAATTCAGACATGTCCTAATAAATTGTGCAACATAAGTGCTATTATCTTTTCAAAAAATCATGCTTCACATTCTATGACAAAACATATTGATTAAAAAAATCACTTTTTTAGGGATCATTATAAAAAAGGCGATATAAATTTGGAATTCAATGGTAATAAATATCAACTTGTTGATATATTCATGAAACCATTAAATTCTGAGAGATTAGACTACATCACATATGATCGTGGAATGATCAACCACAAATAGATGTCTCACTTGTCTTTCTGTTTAATATTGTGTTATAAATTACATTACTATTTCATGCTCACTGTTTCTTGGTTAGTGTCCCATGCTTATGGTCTCACAGTTAACACTCTGTGTTCATGGTCTTTCACTGTCTCACCATGACTGACTAGTTTACTCACTCTATCACCATGACGACTATGGACTATCTCACCGTGATTGACCGGTTTACACACTGTCTCATTGTGATGACTACAGACTGTCTCACCGTGACGACCTCTTGTCCTCACACCATAACGAATAATCATGGTCTCAACATGAAGAATATTTATATATTTATTTTAACCCGTATCGTGGTAACTTTTATTTCATCGTTATTTCCATTCTCGCGTTTTTATTTTTGTAACATTTGACATTACCAAATGATAAAACAAAAGGGTTTCACTCGATTCCTCACTCGAGCTCTCTCATGAACCTTCTAAACCTCGCAATCCTTCTATCCTTCTCTCTCGCTTGAATCTTCAGTGGATGCCAATGATGAAGCATCCATCTTCACCCTAATCTGAGAAGCATTTCTCTAAGAAACATAAGAGGACACCGAAGCTTGCACACGAAGGACACCTGAATCCTAACCTAGTAAGTCATACTATTGCTCATGAGAAGGAAATCTTCCCTGAGTGGCTTTTGTCCAGCAAGTCTTTATTCCTGGAAGTATTAAGAGAACAAGGATGGATATAATGGTTCTCTAGACAATATAGACCAGTTTAGCCAAGGTTGGTATCTAAGTTTTATCAATATGTAATGTTTTCCTTTAATGCTAGAGAAATTTTTTTGGTGACAAGTTGGATCAATGGTCAAAAATGCACTTTCTCTTCGAAGATATGGGCTGCATGCCTATGGATTCTTCATGAAGGTATTTTTAATGATTACCTAAGAGATCCTCCTCCTATAATCCAAATCATTTACCTTGTGAATGACTAGGAAATTCTAACTAGAAATGGAACCAAAAGAAGGGCCATAACAGCTGAATTGGATGGGGATACAAGGCTGCTGTTTAAGTTTAATCAAAATTTGATTGTCCCAAGGAAATGAGACTTTGTTGTTTTGAAGTATCATGATGTATTTATAATTCATATGATGAAGAATGGGCATATGATAAATCTGACAAAATATATCATTCACCACATGTGTGAATTGATTAATGTCACTTCGAAATCCTCCCCCTTGTTTTACTCAAGGATTATTTTGGCTATGTAAGTTTCCCAGGGAGTAGTTGGACCAAATTAAGAAAAGCTTGTGGATTTTGAGTACTGTTTATCCAAGCCTACCATCAAAAAGATGCAGATAAACTAGAATATCTAGTAGAAGATGTGGGTTGAAGATAATGAAAATGTTTATGAAAAGTTCAATCCAGTGGATTATCCTACAAGGCCTAACAACATTACTGATCCTGGTTTGGAACCAGATGAGGTGGATGAGTATCAAGAAGAGGAAGAAGAAGAAGAAGAAGATGAAACATGAGTACCTCAAAGAGAAGAGGATAAAATACATAATGAGGAAGCAACTCCTATTGTGAATCAAAGGACGGTTGTTCCTGCTGATGTTTCAAGAGAAGAAGTTGGTGTTGAAAAGGAAATGATTGTTGGTCCTTCAGTTGTGCTTGAAGAAGAAGTAACTCCTACAAAGGTTAATTAGGAAACCCAATCTGATTCTACAAGAGTGTTAGTTGTTTTTGAATCTGAGCATCAATCCATGGAAGTGACAAATCATATTGTAGAAGAAATCCTTGCAATGGAAGATGAAAATCTAGAAGAACTTCCTCTTGAAAATGAAGCAAGTATAGAAGCTCTACCTAAGGAACAATCTGTTCCTGAGTAAATTCCCTCTGCTAAAGAGAGGATGGAAATTTCCTTTTAGTTGGCAAGGAAGGGAATGGTTGAGGAGATTAGAGATGATCCTATGAATCTTAACCTAGTTCCTGAGCATCAAGAATCTGAAATGGAAGCACATTTTGAGGGGGAGGAACCTCAAAATCGTGAGTTTGATGAATCTGAGCCCGATAATGCATCTACACCAACTGATTCATTCTCTGTGTATAATCGATATGAATTCACTAAAATATTTTATGTGAGTGAATCACAACTATTGACTGCATCTGTAATTGACATTTCTTCTTTGTTTCGATTGAAGTCAGTCTCACACCCTGAATTTCAACCAGAACCTGAATCAGGATCTGAGATTGAAACTGACTCTAAACCACAAATAGACCATGAACCTACCCATGGACCACTTTCATTACCTAAATTCTTACCTGATAAGAAATATTTTGTCAGTAAAAAATATTTTAATGTTTTTGAAGAGACTATCTTAGACGGAGTTGAGAAGATTATGTCATCTCAACCTCGTCCAGTGACTCAACTAAGCCAGGAAGATGCCTTGATTCTTTGGGAAAATATTATTCTACACATTCAACCTGGGATGATCCATGAAATTACAGAAGTATGGGTTGAAAACAAATTTCTTAGTGATGATGTTTCAACTTTGAAAATTATGGTAGCAGACATGCAGAAAGAACTATCTTCATGATGAGATCCTGCTCTTGCTCCTGTACATATTTCTACATCTCATAAACCAATTGTATCCAACATTTCTCGATACATTTTGTCCCAAATGAATCCCTATCTATTATATTTTGATGAAACGATGGGTGAAAGGCACCCTCATATGTTCAACCGAACAAGAGAGCTAGTGGAGAACTTGAATAATCTTATAGATGAATACACTAGTTGTCTTAAAATGGTATTGAAATAGCTCAAAGCTCTAACAATAGTGTAAAGGAATATCCTTCCTATGTTCAGACCTCCACACCTTCTTTGGATGATTATATGCACATATCATTAATCAAGGAAGAACTTCAGAATGCCTTTAGTAATTTTGATTTTTCTTCTTTATCTGATGTTGCAAAGAAAATTGATAGAGCACTTGACCTGATTCGAATTCATGCTAAAATTGCCATTGATGCTGAAAAAGATGTCACTAAGAAGATTGATTTCTATATCACCCCATATTTTCTCCAAATCTGATATGAAAAATCACTTTAAGTATCTTGTGAAAAATTTGAAGGTACCTCCTGTGACTCAGGATTTCAAAACTCTAGTTCAGAAGCTCACTGTGTTCACCAGATTGTTCGACAAATTCATGGAGAATAAATATGATTTTTAAAAGGCTATGAAATATGGAGGAGAAATTATCACAGACATCATCAACCTTCTGAATCCCTATCTCCATGCCCAATGAAATACAATTGTTTCTCCTATAACTACTCTACTCATACCTAGACTACTTGCCTTAGCCTCCACTGCCGTGGCAGTAAGCCAGGCTCTAACTCAGATCATGCCAGTCACTCATGATCAGCCGCAGATTCAATCTTCTATAGATCCATCATTGGATCCCTATATCTTTGATGGTCTACCTTTACCTTATTTATCTACCACCTCTATGCCTTCTACCACGTCAACAACTGATAAAGTCAAATAGAAGGTCAATCTCTAAAGAAGCCCAGTGACTACTTTATTTTTTATGTGTATGTCTTTGATTTTTTTTATTGTTTATATTTATACTGTAGGTCGTATTTTGAACATTTTTAATTCAATATGCATTGTTTTTCCCTCTATTTTGTTTAGTATTTGATAATCCCAAAAGGGGGAGAAAAAGTATTCTAAGATATGTGTTATTCTATAATATGTTTTTCTATATGTTATATTCTCTATATTTCCATCTCACTTATACTTTACTTGTACATGATATTCACACTATAGTTGCATCTCACTTATAGATTACATGTACATGATTTTTGATCATCAAGAAGGGGGATATTGTTGGAATCATCATGTATTAATCATGTTTTACAGATCACAAATCTCATTATAATTTACCAATCTTAATAATAATCACAAATATCCTTACTGTTTACAAATCTTATTACTGATCACAAATCTCACATATCTTATTACTCATGTGTATTTATTTTTAATGTTATCATATACTTTATAATGTTTATGCTCAATCCATTTTATGCATAATGTTGTTTAAGTCTAAATATATATTTTTTGTCTAAGTACAAGACACTGTGTGGCTTGACACAGTAAGTCAGACACTGCGAGTTAGAAGCATACACCGTGAATAGAATCACTGAAGAAAACACTGTGAAGCCTAAGTCTCAGACACCGTGACCAATGAGAAACCGTGATCATGATACACTATGACACTATAATCCAGACACAGTGATTTAGACACCGTGACACACATACCATGAAGGACACACCATGAGAAAGACACCGAGAGTGACATACCATGAAAGACATACCATGAAGGAAATACCAAGAAAGACAAACCATTAATGAGACACCGTTTTCATAACTACTATGACACTATTTTTTAACCTTTTTTAAAATATTATTTAAATATTACTAATGGTCATATTTGATGTTTTTAATGCAATTAATGATATTTAGTGTGAGTTGTTGGTCTGTCAGGAAACCGTACCTCATACCTATGAATATTAAATCATTCTATTGTCGGAGCTCGTGGAATATAAGTAAGATTGAGCTATAGTAGAGAAAAAAAGAACATACGTACTCGAGCAAGAAACAAGAGTGCACTGTACTGAACAGAACACCAATCCTGAGCACGACCACAACGAATATATTGCAATATCCTTAAAGAAAGCATTGTCTCAGACATGCAATCTGAAACTACTGAAGAACACAAGAAATACAGAACATCTTCACTTGTGAATAATACCAAGATAAACCATGACACTATGTTTTTTAATAGAAAAAACAGAGAAGGACTCAGATGCATTTCTGCTGAATCCAAGGAGTCCAGAGCTACACTGCTAATCACTAGAGAATCATAAACTCTTATCTACTCACTAAGTGATTCATTATTTACTTTCACGTAGTGTGTGTACCCTATTTATTAAACACACACACTATCTTATGTGCTGATCTGGAGGATACTAAATGTTCGTTCGAAACATTCTACACCTTATTGTGTCCAACTATAGATAGTGGTTGAGGTCAAGTGAGACCTGTACAGCCTGTGTGTTGTTGAGTAGTTTTCCCCTGGATAACTATGGTAGAAGTCTGTGTACCTGGATAGTTTGTAAACTATTTTTAACCTCGGTCATGGGTGTGGATCAAAATTATATATAATTTTGAGAGGTCTATGTCTCAGCTTGAGACTAAACCTCTTGGTTATATCTGATGTGCATTTCAGTTTATCCTTAATGTATAAAATATATAATTTATATTCCACTGCTGTTACATTAAAATAAAAAACTATTCTAAAGTTAATTTGATAGTTAATCTAGAATGTGATTGTATGTTATGTAAAGTATTAGGTCAGTTTTAAAAGTTAATTAATCATCAAGATTAGAATAACTGAGAACTAATCAATATTTGAGAACCTAACTGACATTTACTGTAATACAAATTCAGTACAGATTATCTTGTTATTCAATATGGGGGAATTTAATAGATATATTTTTAACAGAAATTTTTATTGGAACTCAATTCACCCCCCTCTTGAGTGTCCACTCTGACCAATAAAAGGAATAAAAAACTACAGGCAGTGACGAAAAGAATGTGAGCTTCATTACGTCAGCTACAAAAAATGCTACTATAGTTCTGGACATCCCTTCCTCTAGCTCTGATCAAACAACTCAACACCCATCATTCCAGTTCCCTAAACCATTTTAGCCTAATAAGTAACCTTATAAGGTAGAAATGAGTCCTGAATATCCATCCATTCCCCTCTATAAGAGTTGTTATCCTTTAATGTTCCATATAGTTCAAGATGATACTCCACAAATCCATCATGATGATCAGTTCTCGACCCCCTATTCTCAGGTGGACTTGTGAACACAGCCTCACTATTTCCAATTCAATGGGATTGCATCATTATTTTAGAATTAGGAGTGGACATGAAATACTAATATGAAAAAGAAAACTGAGATGGTTTCTTTAGGCCATCATAATTGGGTTCACTATGACCTATTTTAAGAACCACATTCATCGTTTATGGATCTATTTAATGTCCTTGATGACACACTGCTGACCTATGTCCAAAAACATTTACATATGGAACAAAAAATCAAAAAAAGGATAAATGTTATTTATGTTCATATTATGTGGTCATGGATTCTGGACATGATGTAATCTCGATGACTATACAGCTTAACTATGCCTTGGTGGGTAATTCAGTTTGTATTTGGTGTGAACAGATGTCCTATAATGATGTTGTTTTTGCCCCAGTCTCACAGAATTTGGCTCCTATTTGGGAACATTGAAAAGAGTGCTCATGCAAAAATGCATACGGTCCATTAAGAAGATTCTTCAAATAAATGTCTATAGGTGGAGATTTTGGAGATAGATGCATTACATGATGAATATCCTATTAGAAGAATTGGTGACAATTTTTTGAAAGGAAATAGAAATGAAATGAGTTCAAATGTTGCCCAGATGATTCTATAAGTAAATAATGGAGGCTCTTACAAACTAATTCATGGAAACAATTGATGATGTTTATGAAATCCATTTTGAAGGAGTTAAATCAGGATACCATGGGTGATGATTTTACTAATATGGAGACACATGTTACTTCCTTAAATGGTGTAGCTTGGATTGATGTTTCTAGAATTACATAGTGTGATAGGGAGTGCCTAAATAATTTTTTATGTTCTGGGGAGTGTCATGAGGGGCCCTAGGTATGTAAGGAATTATATCCATATCTCACTTCCCTAGGAGATGTGCCTATGAAAATGGATGACATGATATCTATTCTCATTGAAGAGCATGCTATTATTGTTGGTTCTCAGGCTGAAAAAATAGGCAATAATTACGATGTTGTAAACCAAATTTTTTAATGATATAATGGATTCCATAAAAAATATTTAATTTAATGGGATTTATCTCGAATCGTTTTATAATAAAGGCATAAAAAATTATATTGAAAGCAAGGATTCCCACAACCTAAATTAAATTCTTATTTCCCTACTACTCCCTTACTTGTGCAGGATCAAAGTGAAGATCCCTAGAAGAAAATTACTTCTCATAATGGGGAACCATTTATTGGGGATATTTAAAACAATTATAGAAAAAATGGAGTGAATTATCCTCCCACCGAGTCATTACCTCTGGATGATGCTATATAAAGGAACATAATTGATTATGTTGATCCAAAATTAGAGATGGTCTAGATGGTGGTAAAGATACTGAGTCTAATTGTGAGAATAATGAATCTACAAGGAAATATGAAAAAGATGTTATATGTAAAGATCCAAAATAATAAAGGATGGGTCGATATCTGAGACATCATGGAGGCTCATGATGACAGGGTGGTAGATTAAAAAATGGTGAGTGTGCTGGCAGGTTTGCTTGATGTTTCATAGTAGCATCTTGTGTTCCACTGTTTCATGGACTTCCATCATCACATTTAATTTTTAAACATTTTAATAAATATTTTACGACTATGGTGGTTAAATTTATAGATTTCACCATTACTTATATATAAATACATATTATTATAATATTATATAAATTTATTTATAATACTATAATATTTAATAATTTTTAAAGATCTATTTATAATAATAAATAAATATATTTATAAAAATATTTATTATATGTAAAATTATAAATAAATATTTATTCATTTATACTCACAATTAAAAACAAATCAATATATTTATATTTTACATATGATTTTATGAAAATATTTAACAAGATTAATAAATTATATAGATTAGATCTTTATCATTTCTTTTTTAGTGCTGATAAAGATAAGCATTTATCAAAACTAAAAATAACTTATAATAAAAATATTTTTTAGAGCCATAATTTTAACACTAATAAAGTAACATTATATCACGAATTATTTATCTATAATAATGGGGAATATATTTTAGTGCTAAAAATGATTAGATAAAGATGAGTTTTATCAGCACTTTCTTGAAAGCGCTGATAAAAGCCTCAGCGTTTCTTATTAAATGACCCATAACAGAGGGGTTTTGCCACTTTCACCTTCATTATATTACAGAACCTGATCATTATTTCCACTAGCAACACTATCATCTTACCCTTCTTCTAGCACCAGTCGATATTATCAAAAAATCAATCTATCCAAATGTAAGGTATATGCTTGATTTACCATGTTAGCGTCTCCAAAAACACTATTCCATCAACATCACCTCACCGAACCCTACTATGTGCATTTCTTCTTAACTAACTAATCAAATATCACCAACCTTATTTGTTTCATCGAAATAATATACACAATAGGGGAGCTCCACTCCCACCCCCTACTTTCATGTTTATCCCCTCCAAGTTGATTTCAAGTGGTTTTACAACTTGTAAGTCCCCTTCTTTCTTATTATTCCATCCTCAATACCATAAATTCCAATTATACATGATTATATGTTTCCCAAAAACCCAAACATGGTTTTTTTGGGGTCTTTTAATTGTTTTCATTTGGTTCAAATATTTGGTTTTATTTGTTAGGTCTTACCAAGAGAATGTTCAATCCTATATCTCATTCACCATCATAGGAGATTATTTTTGGAATAGTTTTGAAATGTTTTTGAAATTTGCCATACTTATTTAATGTAGGTTTTTTGTTTTTTCCCATTAAATTTCATATAATTAAATTCATTGTGGGAAAAATTCATTATATTATTGGATAAGGCCTTAGGTTATAGTGTTGATTGATTTATTATTTAATTCAAAGGTGGGATCAGGTTTCATAATGGTTTTAAATGAATTTAATTAGGTTTTAAATTATCTTCTTAATGAAAAGTTTTTATAAATAAATAAGAGTATATTTTTTTGTTTAGATGAATTTTTTTTGGCATTTTCCCTAATTTGGTTCTTGAATTTGTGGAAGGTGTATTTTTTATTTCGATATGTCTTTAGTCAGGGGGACCGGGTTAGATATTTTTGTTCTTTAATGGATTGAGTTTGAAGAATAAATTTAAATTGGATTATAAAATAAATTTTAGTGGAGTGGGTTAATATCTCTAGTTACAATTTTTAAACGAGCTATTTGAATTTACTTTTTTTGGGTCATTATATTTATTCATGACATTTAATTTCAGAAATTGTTTATTTTTTGTATATTTTATAGAAGAAATCCAACTTCTCCATCCTCTCTTACTATTGGATTCCCCTTAATACCCATGTTATAGGATAAATTATAGGGTTAAGGAAGTTTGTAGTTTAATAATGTGTTCTAATCATCAAAAATAATTTTCAATTGGTTCTTAATTGTTTCTTGGAATTTCAAGTAATAATTGATACTCAATGTGTTGATAATGCGATTCAAGATTAGTTTTAGTATATCATATTTATATATTTAGTTTAAATATAAAATTTCATTAATTATTTATACATTTATAGTTTTCAATATTTAAAATTAAATATAAAATTGTAGTATTATTATTTATAAATTATTATAGTTTTATACTTTCACAAATTATACTTGTATATCTTAAATTTTTATACATTTATAAAATTATATACATCTATAATTTATGTATACTTATATAAAATAAAATTAATTTTATAATGTTTTATTAAAAACCAGAGAGTTCAATCAATGAAAGAGATATTGAATTTCATACCGTTAATATCATATAAACTTATATCAATATATAATGACAGTTAATTATTGAATAATGATAGAATACCTATAATATATCCTTATAAAATTGTATACTAATTTAATGATGTTTCAGGGTAATAAATGGTTGTTTAAAGATAATATAAGGTATTTAAAATTTATAATACATTACAAAAATATATCACTATAGTTTTTATGCATTGAAAAAATAAACATATATTATTAAATACATGGATAAATAATAATGGTTTGGATAATGTAAAGTTTCAATACACATTACTTGACAAGAAAATGCTTGAAAACCATTATTATAATCTATTTTTCAGCCAAATAAAATCCCAAATTATTATTCCAAGGTATCCACATTCTCCCATATTCAATAGCATAATAAATTTTTTTTTCATATCAATATGATTTATAATTTATAAATTTACTTTTTAAATGACTGGTAGTTCATTGGAAAAATAAAATATTTATTTATTGCCTACACCACACTATTATAGTAAAAATGTAGGGTAAAACCTATGTAAAGGTGAGAAATTAGATGGAGATAGTTGTTCATTTCCTTATTTTAAAGATGCCTCCAATAACTCAAATCAACTGCCTCATATCAAATCAAATTCCAGAAATTCCACTACTACCACATGCACTGGAATCGACTCCATGAAAAATGAACATGAACCCATGTGTAGGTTTGATTCATCCATCCAGTGGATTTATGGAAGCTTCCAACTGGCCTTTATTTTATTTCGTAATAGATTTTTAAACAATTTATATTATAAAATTCTTAAATCCATCTATCAGATTGTTTTCTTCGTTCGACTCTTTCTAGTTTCTATCTATATTTAAATTATCTACATCATCATTCACTAGTAATTATCAATTTACCTAGAAATATTCTTATTATTTGTCATAAATATAATTTTACCCAATTATCCATAATCCCAAAACATGAAAACCATTCAAAAAATACAACAAAAAATTTTCTTTCCCCGTGTTTCATTACAGTCACACAAATACATTATTGAAATGATCCATCTTGGGAACCATAATACAAAAAGGATTAATTAGCCTTTACTAATCAAAATATTAATCTCCTAGATAATATATATTGATAAAAACAACATGAAAAAATGTAATAATAACCATAATCTTCATTAACTTCATCTCCTAGATAGTTATTATTTTTATTTTGTTTTCTGATACTCATACCCTATATATTTTGGATGAATTTAGAGGATAAAATCTACCACTGGTAAATTTATTATTTTCTTAAATTCTATTACACATTCCCTTCATGATATGATGAAATTATTTGATACTTTTAGATTTGGGGGTTTCCTTATTTGAAAGGACAATTGTTTTGTGTATATATTGTTATATATTTACATTTAAAATGTCATATAGGATGGATATATATATAGAATGGATAGATACTAATCATATGAAAAAAGAGTAAAAATATTGGGTGAAAGATTTCATCATGTGTGGAAACATTAATGCATATAAACCTTCTAAAATATTTTTTCCATGTTTATGATATTTTAATTATAGACCAATTAGTTCAAAAGAGATAGTATAACACATCATCTATCCTGTGATATATCAATATTTTAAAGTATGGAATAAAAATGGGGAAATAAAAAATATATCTATTGAATGGGATCAAACTAAATTTTATAGATCATCTATTATGATTACATGTGTGTAAAATATAGAATACCATATCAAAGATGTTATAAGAGGTGTGAATAATGATAAACATCGTATCGTGGAAATGAAAATGATAGTTGAAGATGATCTTTAGGATTTTCCAAAAAATTTTGTGATGTTAAAGAGTTTTGAAAATATTCCATTGTATGCTGGTTATAATAAATATACAGAATTTTCATCCATACAAACGATGTATAATTTAAAATCCAACAACAGATAGAGTGATACTAGTTTTACTGAAATACATTCTATCTAGAATTATATTCTCCCAATAGTTAATGATCTTCTCAACTGAATATATAAGGATAAATGAATTCTACGTTCCATGGGTATAATCCCTAAATGAATACATGCATATCCAAATGATAGTATACTATTTATAATGGACCACAAATCCTATTACGGATTCTCCAAATATGGTGATTCATGATAAAATAATGATGAATTGGGTTTTTTGTAATTTGTATGATACTTTCTAATCATCCAAAGGATTATGTTCCTATATGGAAGTGAGGAAAATGAAATGAAATTAACATGGAATGGATATTGAAGATATAAATATTGGAAATATCTCCCCCTAAAAAAATATTTAGTAGATGAGAATTGATCATGAGTATCCTGAATTTAGAAATGAGTTGAGAACCCATCATATTATATTATCTATTGATGGAGTGAATAATTTGGAGTTTCAAATAATAATTCATAGGATATGGCTAGTTATTTTGGTAAATTTTTACTTTCCACTATGGATTTTCATGAAATGAAAACATATTTTTTTATCTATGATTATATGAGGACAAAAAACAACTGGGTAATGATATTAATGTTTATACTGATCCAACGACCAACGATTTTAAATTGTTGTGGGATTAATGTGTTTTATTCTATGATACTTATATAAATTATGATTTTTCACTAAGATCCATGTTATACGAAATGATAAATTTCCTTCCTTTTTATAGATACTATTTTGGATATATCATTAATGGTACTCATGGGTGTCTCATTTTAATAAAAATTCCATATTCAATTTGGTTGAAACATTAATTGAATACTATGTTTTGAGGAAATAATTTATTTATACCCCAGTAACATAATTACTAATCTTGGATGACATCATTTGATGGGAGTTCATAAGAATGTATAACACCATCTCCACTAATATGTGATTAACTATTTAGGAATGTAAATTATATGGACATTGATTTTGGTGAACCTTTTTTGAGAAACCGTATAAAAAACATAGAAAACGTGATTATTTTTTTGAATTACCCTAAAACAATTTTCTATACATCAATAAATTTCTTGATGTTGTGAAAAAATGTATGTGATAGTGTCATCGAAAGATTACAAAATCCACTCAGCAACACAAATGATGAAATTAAGGCTAGTTTGTTCATGATTGACATGGGATGTAACACTATGAGTTTTTATGGACCATTTTATTAATAAATTAAAATTTTCATTCATATCTTTAAATGAATTATGTTAAACATTACATTCACACTAAAATGAATTGTCATATTTACAAGCAACACCGAGTTAGTTTAGAAAACACACAACACTGAGTATAGATTTTGTTCACTATATAAAAGAACAATTTCTTTATTATTTTATACATAACACCAAAGGAATCATTCACTACATGAAACACAAAATTTTCTTGTATTACATAGAATAAGGACCTTCCTCGTTAGACGATGTTGCACGGAATATTGAGTTTCACTAAAAATGATATATTATTAAAATATAATTATTTAATGGGATATAAACAATCCATTATGAATATTATTAACCAAATTTTGAATTTTATAAATCATTACCATTCATATTATTTATTTTTTAGAAATTATATAAGAAAAAATTCAATTTTTTAGATTATTGTTGTACTTTCCAGAAAATATATTTTTACCACCTTTTGATAGAATAAAATTTTTAAATCTCGTTTTATACACATTTATATATTCTATTTGACAAAATTAATTTCTTATTTGTAATAAAGACATTAAAATTGAACTTGGTTAAGATTTTGGTAATTTTCTCATGAAATTCATATTTAGATGAATAGTGAAAAATACTACATTTTAATTAAAAAATGCCATTTTGTCTAATTTATTTATATAGGTAAAATATATTTTTAATTTTTTTGAAATATAAATTGGATTAGGAATTTATCATTTAATATAATGATTTTTTTTGAGTTATTTTATCATTAAAATTAGAAATAAATATTTGATAATCTTTTGCAAGGTATTTACTTATTAAAAACTAGCTTTCTGGTTTTTGACAACGAGAATTAATTTTAAATTAATTAATTATAATTACATGTATTGAATTATGAAAAACGGATTTTAAATTTGGAATAATTTGTTCCAAATTATGTTAATAGGATAATTTTTTAGATATTATGAATAGTAACTATGGTAATTTGTGTTTACCAAAATTAAAGGTAATTTGGGTAAATTAGGGTAACTAAAAATATCATAAAGATAATAAAATTACCCTAAAATCTACAAATAATATAATGGATAAACTAATATCAAATAATATCACCTATGTGATTTAAAGGATTAATTTGATGGACTTTTTTCCATTAAAGTGATGTAATTATACTTAAAACAAAATAAGGTGAAACATGTAAGTCTCATATATCTTCTTGAGTATAATAATTTTATTATAGAGATAAACATAATAAAAAATCAAAAATAAATAATCAACATAGATATAATAAAATAATATACATAATTTGAATATATTTATAAATTTTATAGATAGTAAAATTACCATTAAGTATGACATAATATTGATGTAGAAATTATTTTATTGAAATATCAAATAAATTGTTTTCAATATGTTAAAATAAATATCATATGAACTAATTTATGTGGTCAGTAATATTTCTATGTTCCTATTACTTGGTAGGAGTTTATTAAATGTTTTTTAATTTATATTTTATTTTTATTCTATTGAATGTCAAATAAATAAATATTGTCATAATAGACATTACTGATATTTTATAAAAACAACACATTATTACATTATTTAAAAATCACAAAAATATTTAAATACTAAAATGTGAAACATATATGGTCAATAATGTCATAATTTACCCAATTACACTCAATTTAATTCACATAACTAATATTTATAACCATTAAATATTTATAATATCATTACTAAAAATAAAATTAAAGAAATTAAATAAGGATAAATTAAATTTATAAGATTATAAATTTAATCAATGTTTGTCTGAATTTTTCTGGTTGAGATGGTTTATAACAATACAAATATTTTCATATAAATAAATGAGATTTATTACATTAAAAAGTGAAAATAAATATATATACATTATTATTTAAGGAATTTCATAAAGTGCCCCTCACCACTCCTATAATAGAGATGATCACATTTTATTTTTTTTATCACCTATAAAGTGCTCTAGCTCAGTTAATCCATAACAAAATATCCTCCCAAAACACCATGCATCATACAAGAGGAATAATATTAGGAATAATAATATCTTAGTGTGTCCTTTTGTGCAAATCAAAAAAGATACTTGAAAAAGAGGTAATCATTTTATCACCTCATTCAAAATTATTTTCTTATTCTATTTCATCTTGTTATTTTGTTTCAATAGAAAATTAATAAATCCATTATCTTGTATTATATATTTTGAGATGTTAAAAAAATTATGGTACAACCTTATACCTTTTTCTAGCCAACCAAATAATAACAATATCACCATGTTTGTGTACGTATGACTTACTGTCTCTACGTCATGGTGTAATTATTTATTCAAGAATACATAATTTTTATGTGTATAATTATGGGTATAACTAATGTAAATAATTAATATAACCGAATAATTAATTTTTATAATTAAAATACCATCCAATTCTATACAATTTAACCATTATTTGACTGATATCATCGCTCGTGCGTACATGCAGCCTGCCATCCCCACGACGTGATGTGATTCATTCTCCATGTTAGCTATTCAAGAATGATTATAATGTATATATAATAAATAATAATTAAATATATAACATAATAATAATTATGTATTTATGTAAATATATATATATATATATATATTTCATTTACTAGATTCCATTCAATTTAATAAAGAAACTGAAACAGCGTTAATGGATACGTACGACCTACTGTCTCCATAAATGGTGTATTCTATTAAATTAATATATCTATTATATATATTTCTATATTTAATATTTATGATATATAAATCATGTTTTATATTATGGATTTAATTAATTCATGATCTAGGTAATAAGATCAACAATAACTACTCAAAACACTTACGATAAATAAAACCATTATTACCCAAAACATGGATTTTACATGGAATTGGTAAATAAAAAGGAAATATAAAATCCTAAGAGAATAATATATTATATCCTAGAAATTATTGTGGTTATGTTATAATATTTATAATATGTTCAAACCCACTATATTAGATATTTTTAGACATAATTAAAAAATAATACCAATAGTAAGGGATAATTTTTCAGTCTCATTTTTATCTGATATTTTTATACCTAAGTATTTGCTGGGGATAAATTTATCATCCACGTACATGTTATCTAGAAATGTACCCATAATATTTTTAATATTATTCAATTTTTTTTAAAATCATTTTACTAAGTTTTTACTTGTATTAAAGGTTATTGATGAAATCTTTCTTTTATTAACCATACGAGGTACTTTTTGAATTTTCTAGCAAATATAAGAGGAGAAAGTTTTTAAAATTATATGTCATGAATGTATTTTTATAGTTTCATGATTCCATATTTCCATGAACCACCGTATACAATATTTTTTTGTTTATTTTCATTTAAATTATTTTCTTTTTAAATTTCATGACATTTTGAGGGAAGAGAAGAACATGTTTTTGATTAAGAAAGGTTATTTCCTCAAAAATTAAGATCAAGTGTTTTATCAAAATGATTTTCCCTCAAAGATGACACATAGTTATTTTTCTATAAATATTATTACAATTATTTTATTGTGACTATGAGGATATTATTTTTATTAAATCAATTTATCTTATGTAGATTATGTTATGATGGACTAATGTCTACGAAAAACATATTATATCTTGGGTTAATTTATGATGAATGGTTTATGTTATCATGTAACATGTAAGAATTATTTTATTATGAGATGGGTGTGACCAATATCTAATTACAATTCCTTAGGTAAATATTTATATCTCAATACATAGACATTAGTAGAATATAAAGTAAATCATATTTAGTAATACTGGACTGGAACGACAACTAAATCTGGTTTAGTAATACATGGATGAAATGGCATGTAAACCTAGATCAGTAATGGAAATCTTCCACTATGATGGTCTTGGATGAATATTCATGGATACTATATATTTAATGTTACGTTCTTATTTGTTGTCCATAATTCTATGTTTTATTGCAATGCTATTTAATCATGTTTAATGTTCATTCATGATTTATGCCTTACGTAATACTAATATTTATTTCAAGACTCAAGATATTGATATTTAAAATTTATGATCATGTTTTTTAACATTATTATATTTAAATTTTGTTTTATGTTATCAATGATCACCCATATAGAGAATTTTAGATAACCCAATTTATGTTTTATTTCCCTCAAGATATAAAAAATGGTTTAAGGTTGTAAAAAAAATGGGTAGATCTTTATAAGAGATGTTGAAGATCTTCCACCTAGTTAGAAGATTATATTATATGTTTTTAAAACACTAAACTAATATGGTCTTCAGTAATATATTTGTATGATGTATTAAGTATTCCGCAAATGAAATGAAATGTCCATGTATGTCAAGCATGGTTAATTAGTGTTGGTATCGAGCGAAGGTTTAGTAAACCTTTCTCAACTACGATGTGAATACTTTAGTGAGATACATAGAGATATTCCTATGGTATGTGTATGGATTTCCATAAGGTTAAGTATAACTATAGGTTAAAATCATAGAATTATATTAACAATCATAAATAACATAGGATTAGACCTAAAATATTAGAGATTGAAAGAACTACCCATTGAATATATTGTTTTCTTAGAATGATTTTCTCCTCTAAAACTATTTTTCTTTGTATTAAAAAGTCATCTAAGTAATAGGATTAATGTTAATTAAGAATATGATAGAAAATGGAATGATATTCTTCATGAAGATCCAAATGAAATGGGAGTTTGAAGGCAGATAATCATTATTTTTCCTATTAAAAAATCTCATAATATGATCAATAATCTCAACTTTGGTTAATTTCTTGACATAACTAATATGAAAAATTTGTTTCATGGTGATCATCGAGGAAATAAATTGTAAATTTTATCATGTAAATATTCTGGGAAGAGGAATCGAGGAAAATGTTTCAAAGGAACTGAAAGATTCTTTAGTTGTGGAAAATAAGGACACTAATCAAGTTATTACAAAGTAAATCCTTTAGTTAACGCAATGTCAAAGGATAATGGTTTTATTAAGGCATCAACAATGGTTAAATGCTTCAAATGTGAAATTTATGGGAATTATGAAAATCAATGTCGTAAGGGAAAATGTCATGATGTGAATCAGGATGTTCATATGGGTATTATTTATGTTGCTGGAGATGAAGTGGAAACCTATTGATTTGTTAATTGGGTAATCGTTATGTTTCTAATTTTTCTTAAATGATGTTTTAATATTACTTTTTATGATGTGGGTTTCTATGAAATAAAAATTAATGTATTAAAACTTTTCTAACCTTGAAAAATTTACAGGGATAAGTATAATGTTACACCCCGAGTTTTAATGGACCATTTTTTTGAATAAATTAAAATTTTCATTCATATATTTCAATTCACTAAGTTAAAAATTACTTTCACAATAAAATGACTTGTCATGTGTTACACACAACACTAAGTTAGCGTACGATACATGAAACACTGAATATAGATTTTTTTCAATTTATAAAACTGATACGTTTTGATTATTATTATATGAAACACCAAAGAAATATTTCACATCATGAAGCACTAACATGTCTTGCATTACATGTAAGAGCATCCTTATTTAATAGCTTACATTGTATTAAATACCATGTTTCACTAAACAATGATATATTATACAAATATATTTATTTAATTAGATATAAAATATATGTTATACATATTATTAACTAAATTATTAACTTGATATAACAAGAAAATTATTTTTATATATTTTTTAGACATGATATATGAACAGATTGATTTTTTCAGATAAAATTTGTATTTTTTTTTAAAAAAATGTTTTTCCGCATTTTGATGGTGCAAGAATATATAATGTAGTTTTTAACAATTTTATATATTATATTTGAAAAAATAAATGTATTATTTTGAAGTTTACTATAAATATTTATCTTTGTTAATATTTTGGTTGTTTTCTGATGAAATTCATATTTTGTTGTGTGGAGAAAAATACTACATTTTAATTCAAAACTACATTTTTTACTATCATATTTATATAATAATATTATCTTTATCATTGGGATTAAAGTTTATTTATATTAATTTTCTATAATTTAATCCAATTTTGTTAATTGGATATAATATTTTATTTAAATTGGACATAAACGCCTGATAATTCATAGATAAATTTTACTTTTTAAAAACTTGATGTTTGGTTTTTGACAGTGGTAATTAATTTTAAATTATTTTTTTCCATTTATGTATTTTATATTTTGAAAATAGATTTTATATTTTTAATAAGTGGGTCCAAATTATGTTAATAGGTTTTTTTATATTATGAATAGTAACTAGGGTAATTTTTATTTACCAGAGTTAAATGAAAATCGGGTAAATTAAGATAACTAAAAATAAGATAAAGCTAATAAAAGTATCCTAATACCAGTGAAAATACTATTTATTGAATTAATTTCGACCAATATCACCTACGGGTAATATTTGATTCTTTTAATGGACTTGTTTACATGAATTTGATGTAATTAAAATTTAAACAAAATAAGGTGACAACATGTCAGGCTCATATATCTTATAAGTATAATAATATTAATAATTTTATAAACATTATACAACATCAAACAGAAATATTCTATAAAAAGATATTGACATTATATACCTCATGTGAATTTGTTACGATTTTTTATAGATTGAATAATTACCATTAATGATTACTCTATATTGATGTAGAAATTATATAACTGATAGAAATATCAGATAAATGGTATAAAAAATATGAAAATAAATGTAATATTAAGTAATTAATGTTCTTTAATATTTTTTAGGTTACTATGATATTTTAGGGGTGTATTAAGTATTTCAGTTCTAATTTATCTTATATGAGGATTTCATTTAAAGTCAAAAAATGAATAATTTCAAAATTGACAATATTGATATTTTATAAAATAACATATTATTAAATTTTTAAAAAATTACAAAAATATTTAAAAATTAAAAATTGAAAATTATATGGTATAAAATTTCATTAATTATCCGATTATATACTATTTAAAATACATAATTAATTTTTGATTACCATTTAATGTATATAATTTTATTACCAAAAATAAAATTAAGTAGATTAAATAAAGATAAATCAAAATTATAAGGATTAAAATAAAAACAGAACAAGTATAAATTTTATTGGTTGAGAGTATGTGGACCCATACTCATCGTAGATTCGAAATAAATGATTTTGGGACCATTCAAAACCGAAAATAAATTTAAAATAAATTACTATTTAAGGACTTTTCTGAAGTGTCTCAAACCTATCCTATAAAAATGACCTTCTCCTTCTCTTTTATTCTCCCATACAATGCCCATTAGTTGAGACAAACCCATCCCAAATCTCCTCCCAACCTCCCCATTCATTTTGGAGGAACAATTTGGGCATAAATCCATACCAGGGAGAATTTTTGTGCAAGTCAAATGGAGATACTCGTACATGAGCCTCAGCATGGTTGGTGAGGATTCATAAGTGCATCTAGGTGACCCGAGATCAAATATATGTGAAGAGACAATATTCCAAGTTATTTTAGATGTACTGTAGCAAGAACTATGCATGAACTATAGCACGTACTACAATGTGAGCTGTTGCAGGCACTGTTTGGAACTGTAGTAGCCAAGAATTTGCCCATGTTTGGGACTTCGGGAGACTGATTTGGTACCTGAGTCTTTTAAGGCTTTCGGGACACCCAAGACATTAGGCCAGTATGGTCTTCGGGCTACCTCAAGGCCTTTGGGTCACCTTAAGTGCATATGAAAACCAGAAAACATATAAGGAACAAGCTCTATAGGAGGATGAGCCAGGTGCTTACACCACTGTAGAAGCTACACGGATTGCAAGAATGAAGAGGTATAGCACCTACCATCGGGGCAAGCCTGTGCATGCATGAGATATCCTTGACAAATAACCATGCGAAGGTGGATAACTGATTTCACGATGAAGATTCTTGGGAGAGGGAATTTCATGTAGATAGTCTATGTTGTATGTAATATTTGAGGCCTATGGGCAATGAATTCCTCTAAGGAATACGCTCCATGTGATTCTTATGCCTATAGAACCTGTAAGGTTTCCACCTCACCCATTTAATAGTGGATTATCATAATAAATATAAAATTATGGCCTTCGAGCCATTTTATGGAAAATGAGATAATCGAAAAATAGGCAATTGATTTATCCCCTCTTTCAAATTTCATTTCTTAATCAACATCATCTTCTTATGTGGTTTCAATAATAATGTAATAAATCAAGTATCATATACATGTTGATCTGTTATTATAATTATGGTATAACATTATACCTCCTTTTATCCATCCTGAGAATAAAAATATCATCATGTGTGCATACATATGGCTAATCGTCTCCACACTGTGGTGTAATTTGTTATATATGAATATTTAATTTGGATAGATATAATTATTTGTATAATTTATATAAATAATGAATATTAATTGGTAATTATTCATTATAATTTATATAACATCCAATTCCATACCATTTAGCCATTATGTGAATGATATCGTCGCTCGTGTGTATGTACAACCAACCGTCTCCAGGACACGACAAGACTCTTTCTCCATGTTAACCATTCTTGAAATATAAAAAATTAAATATAATAAATAAAAATTAAATATATAAAATAATAATTCTACATTATTTATGTATATATATATGACAATTATATTCTTTCATTCAATTCAATTTGGAAGATGAAACATCGCTCATGCGCACATACGACCTACCGTCTAATGGAAGGGTGTATTCCATTTCATTTATCTATCTATTATATTTGTTTTTATATTGAATATTTATGATATGTAAACCATGTTTTAAATTATAAAAGTAATTAAATCACAATATAATTAATAATATCAAGAATAAATACTCAAATAACATATGATAAATAAAATGATCATTACAAAAAATGTTGTTTTAATATGGAATTGATAAATATATGGGTAATATAAAATCATATGTGAAATATATATGATATAATATATATTATTATTGTTATATTATAATTTAATAATAGTATCTTTAAACCAAATATATTGTATTTTTGGACACTTACTGGAGAAATCAGATATATATTAAGTGAAAATTTTTTAATAACATTTTTATATGAGATTATTTATATGTAAGTATTTACTCGGGATATATTTATCATCCATGTACATATTTTCTAAAAATGTTCCCATCAAATGTTTAATATTATTATATTTATATTTAATGTCATTTTTTCCCAATTTTACTTTTACTACATAGTATGGATGGAATATTTTTTTTGTTTTCTTTATATGGTACCTTTTGACCTTTTTTGGAAAAAGTATATATAGAATGGTTTTTAACTTATATGGAATGAATTTATTTTTACATTTTCATGAATCTTTATTTACATGATGATCCCTATACATTATATCAAGTTTATTTTAAACTAAAAGAATTTTTTAAAATTGTGTGGAATCATGAGAAGGGAAAATGATTTCGAAGAAGAAAGGATGTTTTTTGAAAGAATTAACCTCATGTAAGTTATCAAAATTATTTACCATATTAGATGAAATATGGTTATTTTTCAATACCTATTGTTACTTTTATTTTATTGTGTTTATGTTGGAATAATTTTTATGAAATATATTTGTTGTATGTGAATAATGTTATGAGGGAATGATGTTTTAGAAACCGAAATTATTTTTTGTGATAGGATATGATGAATGGTTTATGTTCTTGTGGAACATGTAATAATTATTTCACTAATAGATTGGTGGGACCTATATCTCCAGCAAATACATTATATAAAGATTAATATTTCATTAGATAGAAATTATGGGAATGAAATGTAAATTTATTTGAGTAATATTGGACTAGAACAATGTGTAACTTTGGTTCAGTAATACATGTATATTAGGAAAAGTAATCGTGGTTTTGTAATGTACTTTGTACACTATTAGGTTGTTGGTAGAAAAGTATTGGGTACTATGGAAATCCTATTATGTGTTTAATTTTTATATAAAATTTCATGTTTTATGCCAGTGCTATTTTATCACTGTTAATGTTCCATTATGATGTATTCCTTATGTACTGCCATGATTTTCTAAAGACTAATGATATTGAAATGTAAACATTATGTTCAGGTTTTTTTACATTTGTATGATTAATGGTTTGATTTATGTTCTCAATTATTACACTTACATAGCATTTGATCTGTACTTTTTTATGTTTTCGTTTCATCAAGATATAAAGAATGGTTTTAGGATGGAAAAAAGGGGATGATCATTATGGGAGTTGTTTAATATCTTTCACCAAGTTAGACGATTATGTTCCATGATTCAAAAGACTCTAAAATACTACATTAATTGGTCATATATTTGTGTAATGTATTATGTATTTAGTAAAATAAATTTAATGTCCATGTACTCCATGATTGGGTCATTATATGAGCATACATGAAGAGTTGACAACAGTTAAGGGTGAAAAACATACTTTTTATTCATCCGGCTTATTAAACACATTCAAGAAAAAAAATATTTTTTTCCAACTTCTTGAATGATGTAGTAGTTATAGAAGCGTATTCATCAAATATCAATAATATCTTATCAATGTTTGATTTAGAAATAAAGTGTTTGAAATCACATGACTATCATGTTTTGATACAAGTTCTAACTAATGTATAATTATATCGCTTTTTAACCATGAATGTATGTCAGACATTAAACATGACCTATATTTTTTAAGTTATATTCCATAAATTAATTGACCCCAAAATATTTATAAATATAGAAGAGTAAATTTCCATCATATAATGTGAAATGGAAATGTTTTCCCAAAAACGTTATTTAACTAGGTGGTTTACTTGATGGTTCATTTGGTGAGAATGATTTTACTATGTTGTATTATACAACATAGTTGAATGTATCCCATTGAATGGTGAATGAATACATTAAAAGGGTATATCAAAAATAAAATTCGGCCAAAATGATGTATTTACGAGAGATATATTGTTGGGTAAGACATTGAATTATTTACTTACTACATGTCTAATGTGGAAATATTTGGTCTAAAAAACCTTATCTCAATTAGAATCATGTTACTGAATGAATTTATGGAATATATCCTATCAAAATCAATATTACATATCTAGATTAATCCCACTATTACATTTTTCAAAATAGATTATAGGATTCCCCTTATGTTGAAACCCGAATAGAAATTCATATATATTTAAATGAATAAAGGGGTGAAAAACATATATCAAATAAAAATAAATAAATGTTTATAAGATGGTTCCAAAATTATTTTTTTAAGGAGTCGGATGAAAATATTAATTCAATATCAAAATGACTTTGATGGGTATTTGGAGGACTAATTGTGTATGTATTATCAACAATGGTTATTTAGCTAATGGTTTGACATTATATATAAATGAACAAGATGAAGAAAAAACCATTTAAAACAGGGGAGTTAAACATACTTCCGAAGCAATTCATGTTTTTGGTAATAAGGATTGAAATCCAATTTATGGAAATATTCGATAAATTGGGATCATAATAAAATATGGGAGTTGGATTATATAACATTCCATGTGCGTATTTTTCTATGTAAGTGGGTTGAAAACAAAAGTTATTTTAAAATATATGAGTTTGGATTCATGAATGTGGATTTTAGCAAGGATGGGTATAAGTAAAAAGAATTATATAATGGAATCATAGAACATACACTTATTTTATGTTCCAGATCCCACAAAAAAAGTTGTCACTTGTTCAGTTATATACCAAAACCACTAAAGGTTCAGATAAAAATTTAACTGAGAAGGACCCTTTCATTATGATATCACATTAATTTCACAGTGGTCCTAATGTAGATGGGGTTTTTTATGTCATATGAGACCACAAAAAGCGATTCAGATACTCTATATAGGGATGAAACCCCTTCAACCATAACAAAATAAGAGGTCAAAAATCATGTTTTTTTTAAATATACATTGTGTTGCATCTTGTTATTATCTATTTGGTAATGTATTTATATAATATGAATGGAATGATAAAACAATTATACAAATAATGACTTATGCACATGATGATACTCCCAATCCTGAGGAATAATAGGTTTCTCAACCTTCTACTTCACTCAGTGCATTGGAATACTAATCTTCTGAATATACTAATGCAACTCATCTAAGGGAGTAACATATTGATGATTTTTAACACGAGAAAATGGTATATTGTGAAGAATAATTATCATTTTACAAATATTAGAGTCATAGTGTTATGATGATAAAAAATATTAATGTGTAAATAAAATCATAAAATTTGAGTTTGGCTGGAATTAACGTAACATGCCCGTTCACCCCAACTAGGTCATTTTCCGTAGTGACATTGTGATCATAAGATAAAAGTGCGTGTTTATTTTTATAGATTAGTGGAACCATGTTCAACCCTTGTTTAATACTGTGATTTGGGTTGATATTATGGTAACATAATGATATCCATTTTTTATTTAATAAAAAATAAATTAATGAATCATTGACAATCTTTTCATAATTCCTTATAGAGAGAATTCATAATAGATGAATTTGAAAAGAAAATTTCATTAATTCATTCTCAAAGGATTGACTGAGGATTTCACATAATAGAAAATAGGTTTCATCTTAAATGTGTTGAAGGTAAAACAAACCTATTCCCAACTATTATATATGCACAAATAATAAGCTATGTAACTTGGTATGTGATTGATATACGTCGTTGGGATTATCGTTTCTGTTATATTAGGACTAGAAATATATTGTTTGAAAATACATGTATCCATCAAATTGAATAAAAATTATTTATTTATGAAATTGATACTGTGTAATGAAAATAAGGTGTGAGAACAAAAACAAAAGTACAACTACAGTAATGAAAGGATGGGGTGTGATTTACTTGACAAAATTAATGTATTTTTAATCTATGGAAATAATTTTATATGAAATGAAAAAACAAAACATAATTATGTTCCTAAATTTATATGTATATTGATGAATCAAAATCCGAATCCACTTCCATCCCACATCATGTACTATGTAAGGAGGCATGTGTAAATAATTATGGGATAATAATAGATGAAAACAAAGAATAAGTGTTGGAAATATGTGTGAATATGACATGATAATATTTTCTTTAAATCCATATTAAAAAAATTTATTTATTATTTCCCTATATCATCTATATTTCCTAGTAATAGGAATTATAAACACCTATAATGTAAGAACATCTACTATCAATGTCCTTGATGTGGCCAATATAGTAAGTCCATGTGAGAGGTACTCATTTTTGGTGATACCAAGAACATATTTTATGAAAATAAATAAATATGAGGACAAAGATAAAGAAATTAAATAGATGAAAACAAGATTAGATAACCTTAAAAAATCACTGGAATATTGTGTTGATATAAAATATTATGGGGGGATGAAAAGAGAATCCACAACTCAAGGAAACCCACTACATGATGATCTCTCCCCACCCCTACTAGATTTTATATGGTCCATTTACCATAATGTGATATATTAGATATAGTAAAAAGTATTCTAATAATTGATTCTATGAAATTTTAATCATTAATAGTCAAATGACTTAATTTTACTGATACTGTACAAGATTAAAATGACTATGATTTATATCCATCGAAATGAACCCATCATCTTGTATCACCAGATACCATTCCAAATATCCTAGAAAAAGCTCTACACAATATATAAATTCCAACATGTCAGGTGATAATGTTGACTAGCAGAGATCATGAGCTGATCATTGACCTAACTATTCTAATTAGTGATATACATATTCACATGTTTGAGCATGCTACTTGAACACTTGTAGAATGGCTGTTAGATATTGTAATAATACTTTTCTACAAATAGGTATTCATGTTCAATTTACTTTTCATGCTATTCTATTTACAATTAATGAAAAAATGTCTAAATCAATGAATTTTAATATAAAAGGACAATAATAAGGTGGAGAAATGAATGGTCAACTAAAAAATATCAAAAGGATTAACCAAACGATCGAATATAACTTCATAAATCATCTTCACACCACCCATTCAATATCCTATTTTACAAAAAATATAGGTTTATCCTGATACAGAGATACAAAGTGGTAGCAATCAAATAGTTGATTTTTGAGAACAAATATATATAAAAGTTATTACAAAATAAATTTATATTGAGAATGTAAATAAAATCCACAAATCTGAATTTCTAGGAGTCTCTATTTTAGATGTATACATGAGGTGTTTTTTACGTGATTTGGTTTTCCAATAGCTAATATACTATGATAATTATGACTAATACATTGCAAAAAAAATTTAGTTGTATATATGAATTAAAATTTAAGGGATTACCCCATTAACATAAATTTGGCTCATTAGCCCTCACATCCCATCCATAGAGAAAAATATAAATAGAAAAAAATGATTAAAATAATGTAAAATCATTCCAAATAATTTGAAGTCAAAACTAGGGATGACAAGTTCTTCATAATACCTCTAATGAAGGAGTAAAATTCTAAAATTAAATCTCAAAATATATATTTAAATTTCTTTCAGTACATATTTAGTATTAGTTTTTTTAATAATCATTGGATGCTCATTACGGTCAATTTCGAAACTCCAAATATTTATTTCCTAGATTCACTGCATGGAGGCCCAACAAACTGACCACACATGATGATGTATATCAATATTTAATACACTGCATCAAATATTTTAGAAACAAAATTCATGTTATGTAATTTAAATTATCTATTAATTATATTTAATTTAATATATGGAATGTCATGAAATCATAAAATGATGATAATCCCTGAGCACTAGGAGCCTAACAAGTTCTATAAGTGGAAAAGTATCAACGTAAATATTATAATATTTCACTATAAAAAAACATATCTAAACAAAATAATTATTTTTTTCAATCTTTATATACTGTCTGAAATAATAAAATGTAAAATATGGTGGTTATGATATTTGTAATTTTACATGATTGATAACATTCCACCAAAAAAATAGAATCTATGAAGAGGTATTTTCGATGATATTTACTATTTCATTTAAAATATGTAATTATCCCATGGGTATTTATATTTTTTCATTACATCATTGATTATAAAAAATTTTCTCATTAAAAAGAAGAAATTGATTTTATTATAAATGAATGGACAACATACCTGATGGAAAAATGTACAGATATACCATGAATGTGTCTGTTTAATAGATGTAATGGATTTTTTCAAATTTATGTTTAATTTATTTTATTTTAGTATTAATAACATAAGAATTTTTTCCTTATAATGGAGCATTATGTTTCTTGAGTTGGGAAGGTTTGTTCAAATATTCTCATGCTCAAGGTTGATAGGACATCAAGGATGAAATTGAAATAATAACAACAACGGAATTTTTCAAGAATGTATAAATCTGTCATGAAAAGATGATTTTATAGAACTTATTTAAATAATTTTTCAATAGCATTATCTAAAATTTGTATGTTAATTTTATCATCATTTTTATCTAATAATTATTTTGTTTTTTTCACATATCTTTTGGGAAATCATGTTTTTTTTCAACTCCTAAAATTTTCCGACAAATAATTTACATGTTCCTTTTTCCTAATATTACCACATGTTCCATTTCGTTTCTTTATCGAAAAAAATAAATAGCATATTGAGTTATGTTCTTATCCTAAAAACCATAATCACTTTTGAAAAACATAACAATAGAGGAAGGTTTTTTGACTTAGATCATCGACTCAATATGTATTATTAGGAGTTCAACAAAAATGAAATTGGATGGTGAGAAGGGTATGACTCTAGACAATTTTTTTTATATTATATTGAAAATAATTTTAGTAAAACTAAAAATAGTCATACTAAATACTAAAAATACACATTTATGTCTAATTGATGCAATAGGAAAATGATCCATAATTTTTTTTTCATATATTAATTAACCTCGACTCAATCCGAGTCATGGTGTGACTGATATGACACCATTTTTATATTTTTATACAAAATTAATATCAATTTATGTAAAAATGACAAGTGAGAGAGTAAATATATAAACTGAATTCAGATTTTTTTAATACATTATAAATCTTATCCAGATGTCATTTAAAACATTGAGGAATCAACCACACCTCAATATAAAGCTCGATGTGAAATGTATGACTCCAAGTGTATATTTTTATTTATAATTCACATTTATTATATAAAAAAAGAACATATTACATACTAAAAAAAGATAGAACACATTTTTTGTACTTTAAGAAAAAGATTCAAAATCTATTTATGACATAAAAGAATCAACCAAACCACTTTCTGATGGACACTATGACAGGTATGACTCAAATTGTTACATTTTCTTTAAAATTGACATTATTTTTGGAAAAAAGGACTACTAATATACTAAAAAATAAGAAAACACATTTTTTATTTTTTTTAATTATTTAGTAAAACGATATAAAAGACATTATCCTGATAATGAATCAACAACACATCAATCCAAAACATAGTAAAACTTGTATGACTAAATGTGTCAATTATCATTGAAAAATTTTATTTAATTTAAAAACATGTTTCACTCAATGTAAATAAATAAATCATGCTACAATTGTTTTTATAATTTAATAAAATAATTCTTATTTTAGTTTCCATGTGTTGGTTGTGGTCTCAAATTAATCATAAACATGATTTGACTGATATGACACAAAGTGGGTGTTTTTAGTTTCAAATAAAATTATAGTAAAAATATTAAGTGATATATTGAAAAATCGAAAACACATTTATATTGTTTTGATATGTTATGCAAATTATTCATAAGTTATTATTGACATGTAGGAATCCAACCAATGTCAATCCAACACATAGTGTGAATATTATTCCTATAAGTGTGTCTTTTTATTTTAATTTTAGATTAAATTTATTAAAAAGAACAAGTGTCATACATAAGTGTAATAAAACGGATTTTTAATATTATTATACTTTAAAAAATTATCCATTAGTAATTTAAGATATTCAGGAACTATTTTCAACTCATTTTGATGCATGGGGTGACCAGTATGCCTTGAAAATACCATTATTATTTTAAATTTACATTTTTGTTTAATACATATCACTTAATGACAGCCTAGTAAACATGATCTAATTTAAATGTTAATTTAGGATGATGACTAATAATTCAATTCTGATGTGTAGGAAGAATCCTTATATAAAACTGACACACGATACGCCTGATATGACCCAATGTGCTTGTTTCCAGTTTCAAATGAAATTTTAATAAAAAAACAAAGTGACATACTCAAATACAAGAACAAAATTATGATTGTTTTGACATTATATTAAAATTATACATTTGAAATTTATGACATGTAAGAATCAGTCTCACCTTAATCCAACGCATGGTGTGACTATTGTAATTTTAAGTGCATTTATTTACTTTAAATTGATATTTATTTTAGTAACAAGATCAGGTGGGATACTAAAAACAGGGAAAAAATATTCATATTTAATTTATACATTTTGAATGTGATAAAAATTTAGTTTTGATGTGTAGGAATCCACATCACCAAAGTATGATGCATGGTGTGACCAATATAACTCCATTTGTGTCATTCTATTTAAAATTGATATTAGTTTTATTAAAAAAAATTCGATATACTGAAAAATAAGCACACATATTCAGATTATTTTGAAAATTTTGGGAAGAAATCCATATGTACTTTGTGACATGTAGGAATCAACCGAACATAATTCAGGAACATGGTGAGAACGATATGACTTCATTTGTTTCTATTAATTTAATATTGACATTTATTTAGTTAAAAAAAAGATGTGAAATACAAAAAACTGAGAAAACACATATTGCATGTTTTGATAATTAAGATAAATGTCCCATGAGTAATTGTTTACATGTATGAATCATCTACACCTCAATCTGAAGCACGATGTGACTGGAATGACCCAAAGGTTATGTTTTTAATTTAAAATTCAATTTTTAGTCCAAAACATTTGTCACTCAGTAAGAACCAAGAAAAAACTGTTTGATTTTATTGTGAATTTAGTAAAGTGATTCATAATTTATTTTTTTTGTAGGAAGAATTCTCATGTCATGTAGACACATGATGTGACTCGTATGACTCAAAATGTGTGTTTCTTTATTGAAATGACACAGTAGTAAAAAAAACCAATTGGCGTACTGAAAATTTAGAATTTTTTTTGATTGTTTTGATACTGTAGTAAAATAATATATATGTATTTATTGATGTGTGGTAATCATTCGTATATCAATCTGGAGCACAGTGTGACTGGTATACCTCAATGTGTGACTTTATTTAAAAATGAATTTAATTTTTTGTAAAAAGAACAAGTTAAAAACAGAAAATCAATAAGAATCATTTATATTGTATTGATAATTTAGGAAAATGATCCATAACTCATTTATGATGTGTTGGAATAAACCAAACCTTAATATGTTGTCCAGTGTGGCTGATATGTCTCCAAGTGTGTAATTTTTTAAATTGAAATTTTATTGATGTATTCTTTCATTTTAATGTTTATTTTAATTATTAATAGTATTAAAAACATAATCTTTTTTTATGTGAGTGTCTAATTTTTCTCAGTTTTAGGTGATTTTTTTAATAACATACATCGTGGGTGGACTTATTTGAGATGGGATAGAGGGCCCCAATGATGATGTAACATTAATTATTTTAAAAAAATTGGATCTTAATAGTAAAAGTAATGATTCAAAACATTTTTTGAAATTTATATATTAGTGTTTTTTATATCCATGATGTATAATTTCTTTTGATTATGATATATATTTTTCATATAGGTTACAAGAATTTGTTTTACTGTGTTTTTATATAAATAACACACTGTAACAACTTAAGAAATTATCCACACTATTTGTAGCACATATAAAGTGGACCCCCTTTGATGAAACTGAGGACAATAGTGGTCTTTAACACTATTAATAGAATTTATTAATACTATAAATGTGAATATTAACACATAAAAAGTTAAAATTTCCACTACATTGAAACAACTCAAACTATTTAATTATTAATCAAATTCACCCTTAATCAATTGTTTTCTATATTCCCTCCACCAACTAAATTCCTTTCTCACAAGGCATATTATTTTAATTTCCCCAAAAACATGAGTTTCTTCTTTTAATTGTGAAATTAACATTATGAAGTTGAAATTGGATTTATTATAACAAAACACCAAGTCCCAATGTCTTACAAACCCACTGTAAGATCGAAATTTTCCATTTTACTCCAAATTCAAAGGATTTATATTACCATCAATTGTGTTGGAACCCTGATGTGCTCTAATTTACCATAGATAAGTTACATGTTTTATATTGAAACATTTTTTTCCTCATGTTACAATTACAATTTTATACTTATATAGAATATAACACTTACTATTATAAATTTTAAAAAATTATTTTGATAAAATCAATGGAAAATATCAACTAAGAAACTACTAAATTCATTTAACCATATACATGGTGGAATCCCTCAAAATGAGCATGAAATGTTCACTAAGGCTAGACACATTAGATATTTATTTTCATAACAAAAAGACACAAAAAATTGTTATTTTATTTAAAATAAAAATAAAAATTTTATTTATACCCATCATGAAGTGATTCTAAAAAGGGAGAAATTTTTTTAAAAAAAATTGAATTTTAATTTGTAATTAATTGAAGCCCAAATAAATTATAATTGAAAGTGTACACTCCCCTACACAAAAAAAAACTCAAAATTGACCCTAATGTTTAATCTTATGATTGATGAATAATTTATATGGAATGAATTTTCAAATTTACTAGTTAAAAAATTGTTTACTGATTGACATGAATGTTTAAAAATCACCTTGTGACAAATCAATATAGATTTTCAAACATTTTCTAGTTCATTCTTTAGATTTCTATTAATAGAAAAAATAATTTCCAATTCAATTAAAATATTATCATGATGAAAATTGTTGTATCATTTAGCATTTTGAATCCAATTGGATTGTAATGGTGTATTCTAGGTTTTAAAATGCAGTTTATATTAATTTTTAACACACTAGAAATGAGACATCTGTAAGAAAATGAAGATATATTCAAATTTTGTAAATTAATAGTGGAAAATTTACCCACGTATGGCTCATAGAATCATACAAGAAAAGTAATTGAATTGATAAAACGAAAATAAACACTCCCATAGTGTAGAAGAATTTCATTTTTCTATTCATCTAAATAAATTTTACATATTTATCATGAAAATATCCCTATAGATTCTTTGTTTCCATCCCTAAAAAATTTAAACATATTAATATTAGGCTTCATGATATACACCTCAATGTGAAATGAAACAATATTTTAGTTGGGGTGTTTAATCCTATTATTTTCATTGTGGATCTCATCTTTTAATTGATTGGTTGACACATAAAAATAATTTCATTTTAGTATTCTATAATAATAGAAACAATTTATTAAAATTAATAGAAATTGGAAAATGAAACAAAAAGGATAATCATTGGATAACCCCCCCCCCCAATGGGTTTTATTTTTTAACATTACACAGCTTGATAACCATTGTTTCAATATGATCCTGAAGGAGGTTGTGGATTCTTACATAAGAACCACTACATCGAAATCATTTTTTATTTTGTGACATTCCATTTTTTAGTAATACATGTACAAAATTCTTTAGTTCCACCTCCAAAAAATTGAAATGTGTATGGAATATTGGAATGGAGATCATCGTATAGGGGAAACCCCATTATTCATTACCAAGAGGGTTAGTGTGCAATGGTTGTAAAAATATAATTATAGGATAAAATTTTTATTTTGTGTAAACTTGAACAAAGATTCTGATGATATCTACAAAAACTGTATCATAATTAACATTTGATACAATTCATAACTCCAGAACATCCTTTTAAATACCGTCTCCTAAACATGATTTCAAAACCACAACTAAGAGTTATAATAATTCATTACTAGGTTTTTAATTATCAATAATCTCTATGAAATCTTAATGATTATCTTTCCCAACAATACCTAAAATGTGAGAATCATAATTTAAATCAGTTTCAATATAATAAAAGTCAATTTCAAATAATTATTATTCAATTTAATTTATCAACTACTTGGATGGGAATAGATTATTCTTGTTCTAGAATGAATAGTTATCTTAGAAGTAATTCTAGACCAAGAGTGATGTATTCAACCTCCTCTAGTCTCCCCTCAAAACAAATCACCTCACCTTCCATTTATTACTTGGGAAATCATAGGATGACTTGTGTTGGATAAACTTCTTGATTCAATAAAAATAAATATACAATTCATAATATAAAAAAAATTCAATAATGTTTTTGAAATAAAATTATCTTTTTTGATGATCTCATATTATTCATGATGTGTAGATCATATAACCTTCAATCACTCAAAATATATTTTAAAATACTGATCCTAAAACAATATTGGTGGATCAATGTACAATGAAGTATCCAAATGTCAACAAACCCATCTTTCTATATCAATTTATATTTAGTTTCTCATTTTGTATTTGTTAATTTAAAGAAAGTACAACTATCATAGTTTTTTGGGGTTTTACCATATCTAATTTTTTCCTTTGATATTATCCTTTTCTTTCATAATAATTTTATTTATTTCAAGATGATAATACATTTGATATTGGGTAAGCTCTATATGATATCATTCTTACAAAAACTGATGGATGGTATCTATAGGTTTATCAGGTTCTTGAAATAGATCAAATAGTGACTATAAATCATGAATTTTATTTTCCATAAAATTTGTTTTTTGTTTTATTAGATTTTTTTTAATGGAAAACCCACTAAATAATACAATATATCCCTAGAAATTATTCCAAATATTGGTATCATCCACATCAATAGGAAGTTCAATAATGCAATTATAATCCTTAGATATGGAAATGTTTTTATCCTCACGATTAGTCTCATGAAATTAGTGTCTAATGTCACAACTTTTTCCAAGAAAAATATTTTTGTATTGTTATATATTTTTAATGATTATAATTACATCATAATGGAAGAGTGATTATAATCACAAAGGTATTGGCGGTTAGTGTAATAAAGGTAGAAATCCTACTAGAACAGGGAATGATAAAAAGATAAAATAATAAATGATAAAATGAAGGATATAAAAGTTATAAATAAATATATTATATCAAAGTTGATCCACTCTCAAATACCCTTCTTTGATATTCTTAAGATGTTAAATAACAACTCACATCTCACTTAATGCATGCATGATATCTTGGGTCACAAACCCCTCTCACCTAAATAATTAATAGTCAACTGAAAAAGTTCAACAGTACATAAGTTCCCCTTCATATTTAATTATGAATAACTCAACAACATCATTCTAGTGAGAATGTTTCAAAATCTAGAATGATCATAATGAGATCATCATGTCAGACTATGAAACTCAAATACGCAGTAAATTTAAATAACTATAGAAAAAGGGAATATTCATGGTGTAAGAAGGTATAAAAATTATCATGTGTAGAAGTATTCTCTCTCAGCATTTCAAATCACATTTACTATTTTCCAAGGATGAAGATGATGTGATGATCATATTAAATCATGAATTTCCCTGGGGCATCAATTTTTAATTTCATGTATCACCTAAAAATATTATTGGTATTCTTATGAGGTATAGATCATGATAATATTGGTTAGAATTATACTTTACAGAGTTATGTGAATACCCTTTGAGTTCATATATGGTATCTGAGGATCAATGCCTTGTTCAAATCAATAAAAAATAATTTTTGGAAAAAATGCATGTTTTAATGGTTAGTAGAAACCATGCAGGGAATTTTATTCAATTTTTCTAACCATGCATGTCCTGGGAAAGATGAATCAAGAGTCTGCATAGATTAGGGAAACCATTAGGATGGAAGCTCAGGCCCATTCAGGGTACTTGAATTTTATTGCATAGCCTAAAATAAAAGACTATGAATGGTTATTCATACAATGAATAGTGAGAATAACAGTTACCTCCTTAGCACATAAAATGATAAATGGTTGGTAAATGGTTTGGCCAACCGTGATTCTAAGTCGCGTAGCCCGAATTTTTTGGTATAATCACCCATTTTCCCTAAAAATGTTTATAACATAAAAACCATTTCACATTTCTTATTTTGTATATAACTAACCTCTTATGAGTTCATTTGGAGCTCAAAGAATATATTTTATCCAATTCTTTTATACAAGTGCAGAATTCAATGTTTTTCGTCTCGTAGGATCCATTATATTCAGTACTTCAATCACCATGAGTCATTCTTTGTATGGCATGGTTTCATATAAGCTATTTATATACATGATAATATGTCCTATATTCATGTTCATAATCCTTTCTTATTTTTCATATATTCTCGATCATATCAAAGGATGATACTGGATGAGAAATCTAATATGGACCTATAATAGGTGTTGTTTACTTTTCATGATTATTTAGATTCTTTATAGTGATAAATTTTCTACATTTTCATCCCAAACTCACCATTGTCTCCCCTGAAATGAAATGAATATTGAAATTAAATGTAATGAACACCATTAATGATGAAAAATAGTTCCTTGACTATTTTTGGAGGTTGTTTCCCCAAAAATAGATAACTCTTGAAGTGTTCATTTATGATTTACCTTGTTATAAACTGGGTTGAGTTTTTGATCATCCTTAGTTTGAGGAAGCCTATAATGAACTAAATTGAATTGAATTTATTTAACTGAATGTGGCTTATCTTCATGTTGATACTTTTTATTAAATGGTTTATATGTAATCTATATATGAGTTGGTAAACTCAGGGAATTTTATGATTTTTATTTGATAAATCGAATGAATGACGAATGATTCTATTAGATTTATTATATGTTACTATTTAGATCTTGATAGTAGTAGTGGATGCCTTTGATGAGATTGGTAATTGGATATTGATTTTGTGGGATTCATTGGGCCTTTCTACCACATGGATTTGTCTATTTTGGGATCATAGTGGACATGGTATCTGGTTATTATCCTTGAACTCCAATTCTATACTAACTATGTTTTTAATGAGATGGTACTTGGAATTAATAAGGATTCATTAGTTCATTAAACCTTGGATTTTTCCTTGTTGGGTCTGCCACTTCTTATTATACTGCATGACCATGGTCAATGTGAAACGTCTGGTTATACGTCTCTGTTGTGGTTTTCATGAGATAAAAGTTATACCATGTGTTAGTGGATGAACTGAAATATTATAAATACGAAATGGATGTGGGTTTTACTTCATTTTGTTTTTTACTACCACATTATATGATCTTTCCACATGTTTTTCCGGGAGAACTATTTTTCATAACAATATAACATTATAATTTTAATTCTTTCAATGGTTATTTTACTTTTATTACTATTATATCCTTTATATTTTGAAATCTTCTAAAACTGTATTTTCAAACCACTAATATTTATAGACACTTGGGTGGTATCCTTCGGGGATTATGTCTCACACACTTTTGGGTCTATCATAGGGTATCTAGAAAGACTATATGGTTTCATATAGGGACTACGGTAAACACCCAAAAAAATATACATGAATTTTTTCCTTGCTCAATAATAGGGGTGTAGGGGATCATTCTAAGGCTCATGATTCTATCCGGAGATAATTATTTTTTGTATTATTGGTATATTTCTAAATGTATTGTATTGATTCTAGTATAACGGATTTGGATGCTTTGTATATAAATGAAATGCCATGATCATCAATATATATGAGATTTCATCAATCATTGTTATGTATTCTGATTTGGGTTATTGTATTCTACATGGACGATTCACTACTTCTACTATTGGGCTATTTTTTTTGTATTTCAATGCTACAATCTAATATTGGTGTATTTCAACCCCATATATACACCCTATTCTCTTTCTAATATATTGTAACATTCAGCATTCAGGGAGATGCGTTTGAGGCTATATGATCCACTATATCCGGGAATATTTTGGTATATTCTGGTTCAAGAACATTATAAAGTTGAATCTGATAAGTTTCATTTCTATATTACTACATGATATAATACATGGGGTTTTAGATGGAATTGTAATTTGATAGTGAGATGTTCATGGGAGTAGTTAACCCACATATGAGAAAAAGAGAAATTTCCTCATATGTAAATTGATATTTTCTAGTTTTGACTATAGAATTTGATTTGATAAACTATTGGGTGATACAAATGGATTGGGATGTCCAAATTTATATGATTGAGGGTTATATTTTGTTTCAACCTAATGAGATAAGAGTATTCCATCTCAGGTATCATGTTAGAAACTTTAAAGGGAGAACATGAAATGCATTGTACAATGTGATAAATGATACATTCCCCAATTTCAAGATATTTTGATATGTTCCATGATTTTCTATTGTGCTAGATGATTTGTGAAGGGAAATGAGAAAACATGGGTTGTATATAATGTTCTTTCCATAACATTATCGGCATTTTCCTGATTAGGCTATAATATATACCATAAGTAGAAAATTGAGTAACATTAAATCATGGTTCCTTAGTCAATTAGACTGGAAAATGTTATGGTGTAGATTATGTGGATGACATATATTGGTTCATGAAAATAATTGTCTAGTATAGATTGGAATTAGTGAAATAATTGGTTCAACCATTGAAAATGAAATTTTAAATGAATATCAATTATAATGAAATGGTACTTGGTGAAATAGATTACATGACCAAGAGATGAGTTTAGAGTGGGTAGTAGGTAGTGACTCTAGTGACGTTTATCATTTTTTTCTTTTTACAATTAGTGGATTTATGAGTAGGATATTTGTAATGAATTTTTATTGAAATATTATTACATGTTGTATGTTTTTAACTATGAACATTTCTATAGACCATATTTGAGTAATTTTTTGTATTTTAAATATATTCCACAGAGAAATTATATATTCATATTGAAGATTGGTGGAAAACCCACGATCCGGGGGGTTGTGGCCTATGGGATACCAATGGATGATCCCATAGTTCCATCTATTTTACTAGATGATTTACTAGATAGAAGTTTTGAGGCACAGTTTCACAAGTAGTTTTATACTTTCTAAATACTTTTCTGGTTGAATTAGAGACTTCTGTATCTATGGATGAACTGACATGTGTTTTCCACCAGTAGGATCCTCCATCATTTATGGGTATGGTATTCTAAGTGATGATGATATCTGTATTGACACTACATTTAGATATACGAGAATATAGGGACACATCATTAGAGGAGAATGAAACTAGTGACATACATGCTTTGAGAAACAACATATCACTGGTGGGATATTTTGAAGTATGCTGGTAGGCCATGATATATGGTTTTTTTTCTGATCTCAAATCCAGTATTTATGGTTCTTATTAGCTCAAGACTTTGAGCAATGAGTGGGTTAGTGAGTTCCTGCATCTGGAGAAGAGAGATATGATGGTTATGATGTATCTGGCACACATTATATATCTATATTGTTTTATGTCTACATAAAATATTGATGAAATATCTAAGGAGAGATTCTTAAATTAATTTATCCAACATTCTATTTGATCTAAGGTTAATATTTTAATGTTTACAATGATTACTGATATTGTAAATTAGGATCTGATTACAAAATTGAACCAAAGGAAAGTTGAGGGTGAAAAGTAGAGTATTATATTCTCTGGACATGGATATTCAAACAATGGTTATACAAAGTGAAATTTTGAGTTTTACTAATAGATGATTTCTACTTATGATGGGAGTACTGGTTACTCCATTTTATTTCATCATTGTGGATGAAGGGGTATCATGAGGAATAAATGCAATCATGACCTAGTCATGTGAAGAGATTGCAGTAGGATAGTCCAAGTGAAACATTTTGGTAGGAACATACCTCCCGTAGTAATTTGTATCTTGTCATCACTGACATCAGTTTCAGGATTAGGTTTCACAGCTCCATTTCAAGTAGTGATTTAGTGTTTTACTATTCATTCAGGACGAGGTAGTGGTTTTCAGTGCCAAGGCATCTAGATAGTAGTTATCCAAATAAAGAAGATTTTTCCTACACATAGTTTTGTGGATGTGTCACAGGTCCCTGGTATAGTCTAGATATATTTTGTAAAACATGCCCTTGATGAGAAGGGCTCTAGATTTTCTATAGTTAGTGTTGCAATATTTGTATACTTTACACATTTGTCTTCACTTGTTTGACAAATAATGCATCACATAGTTTCATATTTTTTCCTGTTCTGGAGCGCCATGGGATAAAGTTTTAATTTTCTGATTGTTAGATGATGCTTAAAACATTTTTGGGGATCATAACGAAGGATTTAATTTACTGTAGGGATTTCCCCATTGAGATTTGTGGGTTTCACCTCATATGTAATTTGTTTGTTGTCTAGATGAAAGGGTTTGACGTTATACTCATAATAGACTGGCTACTTTCATATCAAGATTTCATGGATTGAATTCACTATAGGGTGAAATTAACATCACTCGAGGGTGAAATTTATATTTCAAGTGTTGAATGGGGTTTTTTAGTGAACCTAACATGACTGAAGAATCATGGTCTAGGATGGATGGAAACACAAATTTCTAGTTTGTATCTAGATGACTAGGTATCACGTCAAAAAAATTTCAATCTAGTGGTTGATTATTATAAGAATGTTTTCCTATATAAATGTAATGGTTTACCTCTTGAGATTGAGATGTAGTTCTCCAAAAATCTAGTTCTAGGATAATTAATTATATCAAATACTCCTTATAGGATGGAAAATATAGAGTTATAGGAGCTCAAGGCACAACTGGAGGATATAGAGGAATAATGGTTTATTCAAACTAGTACTTTTCCATGGAGTTATCCAGTATTTTATTTGAATAATATTGATGATACCATAGGACTATGTGTGGATTATCAAAAAATAAACAAGGTAACAGTAAGAAATATTATCCATTTCGATTGATAGATGAACATCTTGATCGTCTCCAATGATATTAGGTGTTCTTGAAAAATTATTATTGATATGGATACCATCAAGTGTGCGTTTTAACTGTATACATACCTCATGTAGTATTTCATAGTAGAAATGATATATAAAAGTATTTAGTTATGTAATTTGTTACCCTGAATGCACCTAATGATTTCATGGATCTAAGGAATATAGTTTTCCAAATTTTTCTTGATTTCGTTGTGGTGGTTTTATGTGGAAGATATCTTTGTGTACTCTCACAATCAACTTGATCATGAAAAACATCATGAGATCATTTAGGATATAATCAGGGATCATCATTTTTATTCTAAACTCACAATGATCCACTTATGGATAGAAGATATCCACATCATATGTCATATTATCTTATTGATAGGTGTATCTATTGACCTATAGAAGATGAGAGCTGTCATTTCGTGGGAGAACCCCCTAGAATATATTTGATATATATAGTTGATTAGGTCCACATGGATATTAAAAGCATTTCATACATCACTAATCATGGTTATAAACTCAATTGAAAGGCATGGAAATGAAGGGACTGAACTTTTTATATAAATATACCTAAAAGATATCCTTTCAAGATCTGAAATTATATTTACTTCTTAAATAGTCTAGATTCTTCTACAGTATGGAATAATGTTCCCTTTGTCCTGAGATGTATTATGTGTCGACATAAGTGTAGTTATTTTGTAGGGGTATATATTCATGGTGTACAAGGCTCGCCAGTTGAGGCCAAAAGTGAGGAATTAATTGACGAAATCTATGGAGTTAGCGATAATTGTTCATGTTTTGTGAATTCTGAAAAAATATTTACTGGTATAGAATTTTTGATGTACATGGACCAAAAATGCCTCAAGTATATATTTAAACAGTGTGATCTGGATAAAAAGGAGAAAATGTGGTTTGAATACCTATATTCTTTTGACATTGACCATGATTATACTCTTTGAAATGGAAATTCAATAGACAATGCACGGATCTTGAGGACTTATATATAGGTAGTTCATGAGGCTAGTAGTCAATGGCGCCATATGGATTTATTCTCTAAATTCACATGGAGGTGGAGTATAGTTTTGGAAAGAATTTTATTTCATCACTATTTGTGACCTCTAACCATATGAATAGAGTTAGAATGAGGTAGTTGTAAAATTCTAAGGGCATAGTCCTATTAGAGACTGTAGAGGGCGAGGACTCCCCTCTTGGGTGGACAATAAATTAGTATGAGATCATGGGTATCCATAGCCATGTTTGGGAACTAGTGAACATACATGTGGAGATGATGTTGGAGTTTCATGCCTCAGTTTTGGAGGTGCATCACTATATTACGATCATGTATAATTATTAAAATTTCCATTACTGGTAGTTGTTTATGAAACATGAAGTAAATATGGGTTTTAGGAGTTTTATCGCATGTTTGTAGGTGATGGAAGATCATCAACGACTAACCAGACATCTAAAACCATTACCCATTCCCGAGTAGAAATGGGATGATGTATCGATGGATATATTAACTGATATTCCAAGGACCCCTAAAGGTAGGGATGTTGTATGGGTTATTTTTATTGGCTCGCTATGGATGAACATTTTTTTGTAGATAAAGAATACTTCTATGTGGGTGAGCCTGGGAGGTTATATATCTATGAGATAGTATGACTTCACTAACTCCCTCATAATATCATTTTAGATAGAAATTCCCTGTATATATCTCATTTCAAGCAGATTTTGTAGAGGGTGCTGGGTACATAGGTTCTTCAGAGCACGTTAGACCCTCATCAAGGTGATGTCCAGTTAGAGAGAACAATATAGGTTCTTAATGACATGATGTATGAATGTGTCCAAGACGTTATGGGCTATTGAGAGATACATATTAACCATGTTGTGTTATCCTACAATACTAGCTACCTGGAGACTATAATGAGGAAAAATATGAGTATTTATATGGATGGCCATGATAATCTCCCCAATTCTTACTAGAGGAATGTGAGAGAGATTTATTGGAACCCCATATTAAACTAGAGTCTTCTGAGAAAGTCCAGTTGATCAGAAAGAAGAATGATAATATAGAGATTAAACATAAATCTTACAATAATTTCAAAAGATGACCTCTAGAGTTTGAGGTCATGGATCATGTGTTTTTACATATCTTACCAAGGCTATGATATATATGGATCATGAGACAGTGTTAGTCTTAACCAATGATATGTGGGGATGTTAGAGATTTGTGATAGATCAAGATGGTAGCTTATTGTTTGTAGTTACGATATAAGGTATCATGCCATGGATGACGTATTTCACATATCTCAGTTATGCCACTATCACTCAAACCCATCTCACACTCCATATCAAGATATGTTGGAGTTATAGGTTGATGTGGCATTTCATAAGCATCCTATTTGTGTTGTTGATAACAACAATAATGATCATTGAGTCCAGTCAGTGCCTATAGAATGGGTCATATGGAAGAATGACCATTTACAGAAAAAGGACTGGGAGTGGGAGGCTGATTTACACACTCCAAGGATGGATTTATTCTATGATGATACTTGACCACCCTTAAGAGGGGAAATCAGGGACAAATTTCTTTAAGGTGGAATTTTATAAGATCTTGAGTATTCATTTGATGTAAATATCAATTTACTTTTAACATAAATTATTATTTATGTTATTATATTAATACCCTCTGAGGTGATGGGGGTATTTGTGGTATCAATGGATTTTTTATATCTTGGAAACAGTCATCTTGGTGAATCATATAGCCTACACAGTTAGGAGAAACCGTGCAGGGAAGAATGCATGGTTATTCTAACCAGGCGAGGCCCTAATAATGGAAATCAGGAGCCTTTATGGTTTAATGAAAACTATATTAATGTAGGTGAACACCCATACATAGAACATTAATTTTTTATAGATCCACAATTATCATTTTTCATATAGTTAGTCAAACTATGCACAATGACCATGCATGTCCCCCCCTAACACAATAAAGGGAACATGGTTGGTGAATGGTGTGACCAAGCAGTTTGGCCATGATTTTTTCGTATAAATGGCCAATTTTCTAGAAAAATATTTATATATTAAAATATATTAATCATTTATTTGATTGGTTGTATCTATCCTCTTGATATCTCTTTTGATGCTCAAAGAATGTATTTTTATCATATTCTTCCTTCTGAGCATATAATCGAGAGTTTTTCAACTGATTGAATTTACGTAATTAAGTAATATAGTCCACATGATTAATTATTCATTTGAGATGGTGTAGGATAATATATGATGTTGTGAGATAATATTACCTATTTTATGGTTCTGTTTTTGTGTTTTATTTTTCTTCTAATTTGTATCTAATTATAAGCTAATACTAGATGATCAGTCTACTATTGACCTATGGTATGTAGTCAATGATTTTATAGTGTGGGTTGATTTATTATAAACATAAATACATGGTGAGTCATGAAAAAATCTCCATAATCACCAATAAAATGAATTAAATGATAATGTTAAATTTAATTGATCTTGTTAGGGATGACCACTTGTTCCTTGAGACTTATTGGAAGTTGTTCCCCAACAATTTTCACCCTTGGTGGTTTCCTTTGTTATTTACCTTATTATACCATCCATGGAATGATTTATTATTCATTTCAAGTTAGCGGTAGCCCATAATGAATTGAATTGAATTGAATTGATTGAATAATATAAGTTTTCCCTCCTTTTCTTATCGATTATTTTGATTAAATGGTTTATATGGAATTTTTATATGAATTGGTAATTTCATATTATTTTATTCTTTGGAATTGTAAATTTAATGAATGATGAATGATTCCATTAGATTCAATGGATGTCACTTGTTGAATCTTGATAGAGGTCGGGGATTCCATTGATAAGATTGATCCTTGGGTTTTTATTCTATGGTATACCATGGGACTTGCTACCCGTTGGATCCAGCTTTTTTGGGCTCATAGTGGACATTATATATTGACATGATACTTATTCCAAAATTAAATTCAATTTGATTTTCCATATAGATGTTATTAATAATCAAATTGGATGAATTTTTTCATTATACCTTTGATCCTACCATGTGGGGTCTGACACTTCTGATCATATATCATGGACACGGTACTGAGAAAATTATAGTTATATGCCTCATCCATGTTGACATGAGATACATGCTATATGTTATGGTTATGGTTGATGTGATATATTTTGAATACAACATGGAAACAATTTTTACTCCCTTGTTTTACATTTTCATTATGAGAGAAGCTTGACTATTATTCTATAGGGAGCATTTTTTGGGTTGACAATATAACATTATATATTTACATTTTCCCTGAAAATTTTACGTGTATTACCATCATTTCTTTTATATAATACACTCTTATTAGCTTTTATTTCAAATAAAGGAAGTTCTATAAAACGCATAGATGGTTTCCTACTAAGATAAAAACTCACAGTATTTTTATCCCACAATTTTTGGGGGTTTTAGATTACATCACATTGGGAGACAAAGCCATATTATAGGAGTTGAATTTTCAAGAAAATAATATAATTAAAAAAATTCAAGCATGAGATAAAGAGAAGAACCGTTAGATCCCCAGAATCATGAATTCATATTTCATAGGTCAATCGTTTTCCTTATTAAAAAATGTCAAAGAAAAATCGGGACATCCAACTTAATACATTGTAAAAATCCACAGGGCACACATTGATATGTATATCCCAAAAACCTATCAAGAATCCAAGTGAGATAAAAAATTCTCCAATAAAAAAAAGTGGCAACTCTATGTGGGAAATGACAAAGACCTAAAGGGTGATATCCTACCCAGTTTAGAACTCTCAATTGTATCTATTAAATTCTTATTTTTTCTAGTGAAACTCATAGTTTCCAATGAATTATCTTTCATTTATCTCTATTTCTACAGATTTAATTGTCCTGGAACTCATAAAAAATCAACCCCATGCTTTGAAATCCATTTATTAATAGGTATATGAAATCTAAAACACATTTTAATTTATTTATTTTAATATATATATATATATATATAAATTTTATAAATAATATCTAAAATATGTCTTGATTCATCCAAAATATATTCCTAGAGATCCATAGTATTGATCCTAGGCTTTAATATTTTGTGGGCTTTAAATCTTCATACACAAAGTTAGTGTTGGAATTTTGTAGTTTGGATTCATCAAAGCATAGAGTTAGAGGCACATTGGGTGCCACATCATTATAAAAAGGAGTACTAACTTTGAGAACAATTTTTGGAGGATTTAATTCCTCTAGTAAAGCTCAACGTCTTCCTGTTCAACTATAGTGGTGAGGTTCAACATCAGGTCTCGTCAATCTCAGGTGAATCCATGTTCATGTCGGTGGGACTTCTTCATCTAGAGTGGTCATTATTGATTTCCTATATTTTCAATATTTATAATGACCGAAGATTAACAGAAATTTATATGCGTCATTTAGATGAATATTCATCATAATACACAAGTACTTTATCAAGCACAATAAATTTTTAGTGTCTTTGGAAACATGGAAATACAATCCTCTAACATGGTGGAAGATCGTCAATGTCTCCCATATATATATTCTCATTTAGAAATACAACATAAAACTATTATTCATAACATAGTGAAATGAAACATTCAAAATTGTGAGCTCAGATTCTCAGTAATGGTAAGTAAAAGAGATATTTATGCATAAAATTAGCATTAGGGTAAGAGAACATGAGAACAACACTATAAGATCATACCCAATATATTAATGATCCTAATAATGAGTCATGGAATGAATATTGGTCTCTCTTAAGACATTAATTATTAGGGAATAAAATAAAATGATCCATGAGATAATAAAATAGGAATAAGACAAGAAATTTTCACATAAACTTAAGAAAAAAAATCTTTTTTGAATTCGATATACCAAAACCATCATAACAAGTTAGGCTGGGAAAAATCACATGTCTACCAGCTTTAATCTTGGATATCCTCCCATGAAATCTTCTTTAGGATTTATATTCCCTCCCATGTACCCTCTTATTGAAGTCATGGGATTCCCTACTATGTACCCTCGAGTTCTAGGCAAGGGATTCCATCTTGTGTACCCTCTATTTGGAGGATTGTGATTCCCTCTTATGTACCCCCCTATTACGGGGCTGAGATACCCTCCCACATCCCCTATTATTGAGGGCTTCGGATGACCCCTTGTACAATTTGAGCTTATAAAACATTTACCAATACCTAATTCTATGTAGAGAGATGTAGGTCCCACCCATAAAATAATAAAATCATACATCCATTTTCCATAAGATAATAAAAATATTCATCATATGACAACCGTAAAATTAATTACATGTTAATTAATGATTTATTACAAAAAATTACACACAAGACACCTCGAATGATTGAGAAGTACTTTGTATTTTGCAATAAGGTACATATCATATTATATGGAACACGAATTATAACAACATTATTGAAAACTTCCTAAACCTGATTCTAAAGTTCTATGGATTTTAATAATACACTAGATAAATTGGTTAATTCAGAACAAAGGGGTTGAATATAAATCACAGAAATGGAATAAACATGGAATCTTAATATAAATTTTATCAAATTTTCATATAAATGGGTAATGAAAATATTATGAATCATAAACATGAATAAAAGGAGATGATATAACATGATAATCATAACATGGTCAATGTGGTAACAAATTAAATCACTGCATCATAAACATTGTTAAAGATAATCCACCATAAAATAGTGGATGAAAAAAATAAAATAATGGAATCAATTTTACTACCTATACCAAAATGAGGTATCATGAGACTAATCATTACCCAATGAATTGGAATGTTATATAATCTTGTGTGCACCTGTCATATTCTTTTCATTCTGATTCTTATGTATGACACACAGATCACACAACATAGATTCCGTCATAATGATAATTTATTCCACCATCATGGAGTGTAGAATTTATATATTTATACACCCAATAAAAAATTAAATGTTTATATATGTAAACACCCTTTATATGAAATTGGCATGGTATTAACTACACAATTGTTTTTAATGGGAAATTACAATGAAATTTCGATAGCATCACCACATCACATAATAATTCCTAAAAATAGATTGATAAGATATAAGGGGGTATATTATCACATATAAATTAATTGTTAATTCATAGTGAAATGTTAAATCAAATCAAAAAATTATATATTTAAAATAGAAAGCATAAGTAAATGAAAAAACTAGAATAAAGAAAAGAATCTTAATGATATTACGAGATGGTAATGAGTGTACAAAAAAGATCATGTGAGGATTAATTATAGTTAATGGGGGACATAATAATTTATAAATTAAATTTCCAATAATTGTAATATGTAAGAACATATACAATAATAAAAAAAATATAATTTAGGATATATAACATAAAATATGTGATTTAATGGAAATGAGAAGAGAGAAATACCTTACTTGAGTGTCTGACAATAAAAGTTTGGGGTGGGATTCATGGGAGAATGAGAGAACTATAGGAGAACGCTTCAGAGGGGTTGGAAGAGTATGGACATGCTACAAGGAGTTTTAGTGATGATAAATTGAATCTTGGGTAGGGTTTATTGGAGAATATGGAGATTTCATTACTATTTAGGTTTTGGACTCTAAAAATAAAATAAACAATCAACAAAACATACCATGGTTTTTCCAAAGGTTTTATTCAAATTGGAGTGGTTATAATAATTTTATACGGATATGGGGAGAACCTAATAAAATAATTACATTTCTAATGTGGAGGTGAGTAATAATCTTAAAGAAATGGTTTTAAAAAATTAAAATATATTAATGGTTTTGGGAGATTCCTAACGGATTAATAAATTTTATAAAATAAATATAAAATAACATTATTTTAAGGTCTATAAACATATTTTGTCATTGATAAATTTTATATTAATTATTAAATCACTTTTCTCTCATTATGCTATCATAATATAAAAATAATAAATTTATGGTATTTATTTATTTCCAGAACATGTGATTATCTCAGAAAATTAACAAAAAATCCAGAATTGGATAATTTAATTTTTCTAATTTTGAGAATAATATTTAATTTATATAAATAATTTCATAAATTTTTATATTTTAAATTTTAAAATGAAATATAGATTTATTATGAAATGCATATTTTTTTTATAATAACAGTTTGTGATCCCCTATAAAAATTATATTTTTCTTCAAAATAAATATATGATCATTTATATTTAATTATATTTATTTATTAACAATATTTAATTAAAATTTTATGTATTTCACAAATTTATTAATTAATCAATTCAAATTCCCTAATTGAATTTAAATATTACAAAGAATACTATTTTTGTCTTACTATATGAAAATAAAAATAATTTATAAAGTAAATATAATAGTATGAAAATATGTTCATCATTTTATAAAAACTAATTTACAAAATATTAATTCTAGGGTATTTAAATTACTCCATTAAATTATCTAGAAAACCCTCTAAGAGTTTGGTGCATGATTGTGAGACATTCATGTGGTGGTTCGGCACATATAGTTTGTGCCGTAATCTCAATGAGCGTAAAATTATCCTATAAAAGGGTTTTATTCTTTTCATATTGTTGGATCATATCAGGGGATTCATCAAAAGATTATCCCAGTGATTGTATCCATATCATATGATCTAAAAAGGTCTTTAAAGAGTACAATATGATCAGCTGAGGCCATTATATCCTTTGTCTGTGTCAATTGGATTTGTTAAAACCCTATATTTATACAAATAATTTGATCAATGTTCATGACTATATAATTAAAAATAATGGTAATTAAAGGTAATTTAATTATAATTGTATATAATAATAAAATTACTTCATTTGTTTTACGTAACCATATTATGTAGTAAGATATTTAATTAAATCAAAAGGGAAATTTAATTTATTGTAATTTGGGTCGTTACAATCTTCCCCCCAAAAAATTATTTATCCCTTGAAATTTCCATTTCCCACACTTATATAGATGATGGTATCTCCATTTCATGACCTCATTTGGTTCCCAAATAACTTCTATAAACTTATGGATTATACGCAAGCCCTGTGACCAGGTGTACTGCCTTACTTTGTAGAACAGTGTCTCTATGATATAATTAATTCACCTAATGATCCTTATATGAGAGATCATTCTCTAATAGTACCACCTATTTATTGAGTACATGTGTTGGTTTTGGTATGTGCTTTCCCAAAAGGGAGACATGGAACACATCATATTGTTGATATAGGTTATGTGGTAGTGCTAGTCGATAGGCTATAACTTTGATGCGATCAAGGATCTCAAAGAGAATGATTTATCTTGGAATAAGCTTTCCCATAATACATAATACAATCACATTTTTAATGACCTATTTGGAGGAATAACATATCCCAAACATAGATCTATTGGTCTCATAAAAAGTTGCTCGCATAATTATTCTTCTGACTTTGAGCATGTTTGATGTGATGTTGAACGTTCATTACCTTTTCCACTATTTACTTGACCATTTTTGGACCTAGATGTTTTCATTAGACAAAATTATCCGAATAAGTATGTTTTTTTCACATCTTCCCATAAATGGATTCATATGTATCCATTAAGATGCTAGATTAGAATTGGTTGTTATAATAGAACATGACCAGAGGAAGATGTTGATCCCATCGTCATTTGAAGTCAATTGAGAACGTTCTTAAAATTTTTTCCACTATGCTGATAGTCTTCTTTGATTGGACATTCGTTTGGGGGTGATAAGCCATGTGGATGTTTAGCTTAGTGTTTAATGAATGATGGAATGTCTTCCAAAACATAGAGGTGAATCATGGATCTCATTCAAATACAATTGATAATGGTACTCCATGAATCCTTACCACTTCTCTAATGTGTACTCGTGCATGGTAATATAGTTAGAGATACTCTGGAAATAAAATCAAGTGATATGTCTTTGTAAGATGATCCACAACAACCCATATTGAATTTTTTCCCTGAAAGTCTTCTGAAGCATGGTTACCAAGTCTATGGTGATGGTTTCCCATTTACAAGTACGTATATGTATTAATTTCATCATCTCCATAAAGTTTTTACTTTATTTATTCACTTATTGAACTATTTTAATTATATAATAGTTACATCATTAAATCATGATTTGATGGGAAAAAATAATCTCTTCCCAAATCCCACAGTTCCTTGTTCATTAACAGTGAGCATAATGGTTTTCTCATTTCATATAATGACCAATTTATTCTTTATTCCCACATAATATCTTTTAGATTCAATTATCTATTCCAAAAGAGATTGTTGAAAATCATTTTTAAAAGGATTTATGATATTACATTCCTTATTATTACCATTTCTGTCCTCTATAAATCTACGAAGAAAATATCTCTCTCAATTTTTTTCAATGGTAGATTTCCTGGATCCATTCTGAGCATTTTTTCAAATTATTCACATTCCCTCGATCTTATCAAATTGAGAATTCATAGTCCAGCATGTGATATAACCATATAATTATGTTAATATTATTCTATCTTGGTGTAAATATATATTTGACACTTCCATTATTCATATATATTTCACACTTATCCCCAAAGAGATAATGTCTCCATATTTTCAATGTGAATATTACTACAAACAACTCCAAATCTTATGTTGGGTAGATTGTTTTGTGAAACATTAGCTTCCTTAAACCATAATATATGACATTGTCATTCTCCCTTAGCACACTACCCAATCCCTTCATTGAAGAATCTATGAATACTACAAAAATCAATCTACTTTTGTTTATTGTTATCATAGAGATAGTGATAATCCTTATTTTAATGACCTTGAGGCTTTATTCAAATTCTACATTCCAATAAAATGTGACTCAGTTCTGATTTATAATGGTAATAGGGTTTGAAAATCCTGTGAAATTACTCCCAAATCAGTGGTAATACCTAGCTAACCCAAGGGAACAATGGATATATATAATATAATTTGGCATGATCCATCCTTCAATTTCTTATTTTTTTGAATGATAAAATTATATCCCATGGGTTGTGAAGATATTCCCCAATAATGAGACTTCCATTAACCATAAATCTCATGTTCTATACATGAAATAATTCTTCTCCCTTCGTGATGTATTTAGAACAGTGCTCAGAAGCTCCTCATCCTCATCATTGATTTTGGATTATATTATAATGTCATCTATAAAGACCACCAAATTTTTTTGAGGTAATATCTAAATACTCTATTCATGAGTTATAGGAACATTGTTTGATGATTAGTTAGTCTGAATGTAATTACAATGAAATAATAATACCCATACCATATATAAAAAGTAGCATTGTTGATATATTTCTTCTTCACTATTACATTATAATATCGGATAGAATATCCAACATGGATAAGTATTCTTCTCCAAATAGATAAATAAAAAAGTAATCAATCACCAGTTGATGATAACTGTTTTTTATTATGGTCTTATTGAGCTCATGATAAACAATTAAAAGGTACATTTACCTGTCATTATGGACAAAAAGGACTAGTGAACCCCATGTTAAATCCATAGGGTGTATGAACCCGTTATGTAGATTCTCTCATAACTGTTTATTTTTCTCCTCGTGTTCTACAAAATCCATTCTATATGCAGTCTTGGATAATGGTAATTCCCTAGGTATAGGATTTATTGAAAATTAAACCACTTGGCTGGGATGAACACCGTACAGTTACCCAAGAAACCTATTATTGTGTTATGTTACAGTGTGAATGTCTTAAAGGAAAATTTTTACATAAAATCAGTCATTTAATCTTGATATGCTTTATCATTGGGAAATATCAATTCATCTGATGTTTGTGTCAAATAAGATTCATTCTGCTTCATGAAATTGTACAAAGTCATATGATGATACGTGATGTATAGGGTGATTTCATTCTCATGGAAATTTATGTTGGATCCATATAGGGAATGGAAATCTATGCCTAAAATTGAATCAAATTCCACAAAAAAGAGTAAAAAAATATCATCTCAGATGTTCACCCCCCAAACCTGGATAGGGGAGTATTTTTATACATTGGATGAAATACATACCATATTTTCAATATTATCTTTACTTTCATTATTTTTTCTAGTTTTTGAATAGTTTTACTAAATTTTTTTATACGATGGAAATCGTAGAACCAAAATAAAAAAGACGATTCTCTATTCTTGAAAGGATAACAAGAATAAAGGTCACCACATCATTTTTGGTATCCACCTCAGTTGTTTAGATAGGAAAATATCTACATTTCTTCCATGGGGGTTTTCAATGGTCTTTAAGAACCCTTGTCATAGTGAGTTGGTTTGAAACTTGAACTAGTTCCATGCGATTGAAGTAACTATCAATGCAACAAGGGGAGGCTGGAGTATTCATCTATTCCAATGCATTAGTGGGGTTATTCTATTAGAAATCACTATCTAGGTTTCCTTCCTTCCCACATATATGAAATTTCTTAATCCCCCTTAAGAAATTTTCTTGGGTGCTTTTTCTTATACCTATTACAAGTGGGATGTTCAAATTTCATTGCACCTTTCAATTTCTCCATCATATTGAAATAATTAAACTCCACTTTACACTTCGTATCCCCATTATACCCTTGAGATTATAAATTCACTATTTCTACTTTGAGGTAACATCAAACAATTTTCTCATAGGTAATGAAGTCACGGATCACTAGGTCTTTTCATAAGCTTGGTTTTATCCCGCCAAAGAAGAATTCAAGATTTCATTAGGGGAAACGACTATAAAATATCCATATTATAAATATATTGTGATGTTTCCTCATAAACAATGATATATTTATAAATTTATTTATTGAGGGAATTGAAATCACATTATAGGTAATGTTTTTGAGAGTGAGGGGAAATATTTATGGAAACACATTTTTCATAATTCATTCAACCCCATTACTTGGATCTCTTCCTCAGGCTTCGTATTCATGATCATTGTTCACCACTAATCAACTTATAAATTCCTATGATAAAAATAATATACAACCTTATATTATTTGATACATTTAAGGATGGGGATGATATCCTAAATGGATTTCATCAATTGTTCTACGATTAAGGGATCAGATGATCCATTGTTATTCAGATGCCTTTATCACCTAAAAATTCAATTATAATTAATTATCGCTTAAGGGGATTTGGATTCTACTAATCTATGGTTCTATTTATAACATAAGTTAACTAAGAGACTATAATCACACATTTTTCTATTTGTGCTCCTGTTGGTTTGGGGATCCCATTAGGGTAGTCATCACATTTCCCTTCTCACTCATTGGTTACCTGATTCCTCCCATTTCCAGACATTGTATAGAATAAAAGGAAAATTAGGGATGATTATTTTTAAACTATTAAACACATAAAAATGAAATATAATGATATTAATGGGATGACCTGTAAAGTGAAAATATTTATTTACTTATGAATTTCTCACATTCAATCTATGTTAACAGTGATATATTTATTTACGTATATTTATATGGAGATTGTTGGTTACCTTAATAAAGGTTAATAATAAGATTATGAATTTACCAAATAATACCCCCTTGTTGTGTCAAAATGTGTATTATGTAAGTAATTTTGTCATCTAATTAGTTACACAGAGTTAGGCCTAACATAACATGTCGGGGTTGTTAAACCTAGGTACATCAGTTTGAGAAACACATCCAAATGTATTATCTAGAAAAGGATGTATTTTCATGATAAAAACCATAATTTATACTTACCAAAATTAAAGTAATTTTTTTTATAATTATTATTACCCTTATGTATTTCTGTAGAGTTATCTAAATTTAATCAAATAAATAAGTAACTATTTCCCTTAACCCAACTATAACATCCCAACACAATATTAAACATAATATCATAATTTATTGCATAAAATTAAATGTAATACTACCAAAAATATTTATATGTGTATTGTATTTGTTAATTAGGTACATATAGTAACATCTTTATCATGGGATATGACAACAATTCTGAAATTTTCTTTAACATTCATCAAAAATATAATAGATTTTAAAACAGGATGGGATAACCTGGGGAAAATCAAAAGAAAGAGGTGTGCTATAAATCCTGTTAATGGAATAAATATAGCATATGGTTATAAATGTTAGATAATTTTCATATAAATGGGACAAAAAAGGGAATGAATCATAAACATGAACAATGAGACATGATATATAATGACAATCCTAACATGGGAAAGGTTTCAACAACTTAAAACATTTAATCAAAAACATAGGTCAAGGATAAACAACCAAACAATTATTTTGGGAATGGTTCAATAAAGGATTCATGTACAATATTTATCACAAAGTGTTGTCTAATGAGACTATATAATAACCAGTGCATTAGAGAACTATATAATTCTAGGAAGATTAGTAACATTTAATTCATTCTAATGCTTAATTATTCCATATAGATCATAGAAGAAGGATTAATTAATCATCATAACCTATTCAATGATCATGTAATGTTGAATAAATATATGTAATTCCCAAATAATTTTTATATGTGTATTAATTTGAATACCCTTGATAATAAATGGGTATGGTATTCACTAGATTTTTGTTTCGTCCTAGAAAATCGTAGTTATATTTCAACAATATAATGACATCACTTACGGATTAAGAAATACAAGATAATGGGATATAAGGTGATCTATAATCATATATAAATACAATTTATTTTCTAGTGACATGTAAATATTTATCAAAAAATTGTAATTTGTAATTAGAAGGCATAAGTTAATGAATAAACATGAATAATGAAATGAATCCTAACCATATTTTATCATGGTAATAGGTGTACAAAAAATATCATGAGGGGATTAATGAGAGTGAAAGGTTTATATAAGAAATTAAAATTTAAATGGAAAGTAATGGGAATATATATAAACTTATAACATCATTTGAAATGTAAATTTTAGAGACGTAACAAAAAATAAATTATTAATGGAAATGAGAAGATATGAATCCATTACTTGAGTTTGTATCTCAAAATCAATGGGAGGGGATTTTGGAGAGATTGGGAGTGCCTTTTAAGACTATTTAGAGTACAGGGAAGACTATTTATGTGATCCATTGGGTTTTAGTGATGATAAATGTGATCATGTGTGGTTTTATATACGAAAACAAGGGAATTTCTTTATTAATTAAATTTTAGACTCTACATAATAAAAGAAACAAATCCAAAAACCATACCATATTTTTTCCAAAGGAATATACATAATGGGAGTAGTTCTAATTATTTTATATATCCAAGGGCGTGACATAATATATTAATACCCATGATTATGCAGAGTGGTGTTATACTCTTAATGAACTGATTTAAAAACAATAAATAATATTAATCATTTTATAGGATTCATAATGAATTTATAAAATTAATAAAATAAATATATAATCATCTTATTTTAACGGGGAATAATATATTTTGTCTTTGATAACTTTTATAGTATTTATTACATCACTTTTGGTTCATTATGATTCCATAATTCAAAAAATATATTTATATCATATTTAACTTTTACATGAAAATTATTTTATCTCAAAAATTTATGAAAAATTAAACTTTTGATAGTTTCTAAATTTTTATCGAAACATTAAATTTAATTTTATCTAAATAATTTTTAAAATAAATAAATTTTTAATTTTAATATAAATTTAGCATTTATAGGAACTGATGGGTTTTTTTTGAAATGTCGATTTTTATCCCATATAAAAATTACATTTCACTTTATAAAAATTATATGATCATTAATATTTAATAAAGATTATTAGATAATAATATTTTAATATAATAATATTTATTTTAAAAATTAACTACTTCTCGAAAATAATTTCATTGCTATTATTATTATATTACCCAAATATTCAATTTCGGTTCTACTTTATCGAAATGATAATATTTTATAAAGTAACCATAATAGGATGAAAATATATTGATAATCATACAATAAAATAATTTATATAATCATATTTATATGGTATTTATACCTCCATTTAATACACCATAACTTATCTAAATAAAATGGTGAACGATAGTGAAACTTTAATGTGGTGGTTTGGCATACATGGTTTGGGCCCTCATCTCAATGAGCTTGAACATATCCCCTAAAAGTGTTTTCTCATGATTTTTTTGTTGGATATATTCCTTGGATTGGTCAAGGAAAATACCGGTGATTCTATCTTCTATATAATCTCTGATAAATGGGCTATATAGGGTATGATCCTGCTACTTGTGGCCTTCACAACCTTCGTCTATGACAACTGAATTTTTTTAAACCCAATATTTATAATAATAATTTGATCACAATTAAACATTTAAATTATCAACGGTAATGATACTTAAACATATTTTTATTTCAGTTCGATATAATAAATAAAATTTGTTCACACTTTATCTATAAATATATTACATATTGATATATTTAATTGAATGAAAAGGGAAATTTAATTTTTAATAGTTTGGGTCATTACGAATCATACCACAAAACAAACAAATATATTATTTTCATAAACATCATATCATATCCCATGAAATAAAATTGGTTAATAGATATTTCATCAAGTCCTAAAATATGGAAAATAAAAAGGTTTCAGAATTATTCATTCGTAGAATAACCCAAAGAAGGAAGCATATTTTAGAAGCATTTTATCAAGGTATAACTCATAGAAGTTGAATGAGATTCATAAAAAAATTTGTTATCTTGAACATAATCCTTTTAAAAAAAGAATAAAAATGATTTCTTTGGATTTAATTACAAGTAAATCATATACTATATCCAATGATGTCACCTTAAAAGAGAAATGATATTGAAAGATCACATAGATAATTTTATAACTAAAATTACAATTCTTTGAAAAATAAAAATTTCTTATATTAAATATTTTCAATATCCATTTATTTGATTACCACTTTTAAATCATATGAAGTAATATTCCATAATAATATTTAAATTATCATGAAGAAAATATTATTTCTACTCTGATTTTTTTACATAATAAAATATTTGAGTAATCATTTTCACTGAATATAATCTAGAAAATATATAAATTATCCTTTAAAATAATTGAAAACATTTTATTTGAAAATATAATTAGAAATACCATAATGGAATCTCTGAAAAACATTTAGAACACATTTAATACATAACAAGTATTTGAAAACCTTTTTTTTTGAATGACTTTAAAATATACAAAAAAATTAGTTTTTAAAATATTTTTATAAATCATGGTTTTTGATTAATAAAATTTTTACTAAAGAGATAAATAAGGTAATATTTTCATAAAAAATTCTTAATGAAAATACATAAAAAATTGTTGATAAATGTTACCATTACATGGATATATCATGAATAAACATCGAAAAATAAAAATCCATTATAATTATTGAGATATTGATCATAAGATTACATTAATGGAAGCGTAATCATAAACATTTCCTATAAATGAAGAGGATTTATATATAAAAAATTACCACTTTGTTAATATTCTATCATAATACGAATGAAACAATAAAATTAAATAAATCTTTTAATATAATTCAATAATTACATTCCAGATATGACATGTCAATAGCACAATATATACACCTACAAAAATAACATATTGAATAAAATAACATGTGTCTCAAAGAAAGAAAATTGAGAAAAAATACACATACCAAAATGGTAATGTTTTAATCGTAAACCAGAAGAATAATAAATCCTAAATTTTGTTTTTAAATCCTTACAATTATTATTTGAAGAATCTTAAATAAATCTACCGGACCTATACACACCACATCTAAGAAACATGTGGTGAAAATAGATTATGTCTTACAGAAAATAAAGGTGAGATGAAATCCCATACTCTAACAACCCAAAACATTTATCAATAAAATTCCCTTCATATAATTATTTTATATAGTATATTCAAATAAAATCACATTACAAGACAAATAAAATATTTATAAATGAATAATTAATTAATTAAATGTAATTCATAGATGTTAAGGAACATATTCCAAAGAAATAGAAATTTGACCATTATAATAGTATCATGACCCTTATGAATAGAAAACATGACAATTGAATAGTAACATTAGCATTGAAATTATAAATAATGTATATCCATCTTATAATTTTAAATATTATATAATTATTTCATAGTAGGTGTAAAAAATATATTTTAAAAATTATTAAATAAGTTTTGGTATTTTTGTAAGTCAAAAATAATAAATTACAATTTTATGAATTATATAATAATTTGTAAGATTTTTTTTTCATAAAATAAATTCATAAGTTCTTTTTTTTGATTTTTTAGAAATATAATATAATTTTACTATACCTTTTTTAACTTTCCATGGTGACATGAAATCCGTTATAATTTTAAAATCTGTATTTTTTGAGAAATTATGATTTTAATAAAAAAAAATAAATTTGATATAATTAGAAAATTATTTTCATAAAATTGAGTTCATTTTTGAATTATAATCATAAAAAAAATTGGTTGATTTTTTGAGATTTTTCTAAAATACCTCTATTTTTGGCGAATATTGAAATATGATTATTTATGGTATTAATACATTATAAGTTAAATAAAAAATTCCATAACTCATGGATAATGAAAGAACTATTAGATCGAACTCAAATAATCAAATTAATATATTTATTATCATGAATCAACATTATTTCTTTTTATGATAAGATTAATCAACTAACAAATTTAATAATGAGAAAACACTCCTCCCTTCCACAATAATTTCAACCCCCACAACATGTTCTCTTCACACCTCTCAATCAAGATCCTTATCCAAATTCTGATCGAATATCTTCTTCATCCCCTACCCCATAAACATGATCTTTTTTTCTTAATAAAAGATGAAAACAAATCTGCTATGGAGGTTCTCATCACAACTACAAAAACGAGAAAGGGAAGGGCCACCATTTATCAATGCTAAGAAAAAAGAACTAATAAATGTAATTATTTATTATAGATAATTAATCACTAATAAAGTGATTCCTTATCAGTGATATAAAAGAACTGATAAATGGATCATTTATCAGTGCTAAAAAGCACTTTTGGCGCTGATATAGGGTCCATTTGTCTGTACTTTTCTAGCACAGATAAATTTTTTTCCCATTTTTTAATATGGGGTGCAAAGTGCCCCCTATTTATCATGCACTCATGCTCTCATGGTATTGTACCCCTACGAAAAGTCCCCACTCCCTATCTTCTCTTTTCTGGACCTTTTCCGTGAGCCCTAATCCTCCACTAGCCATACTCCGTCATGAACCCTAATCCTTATCCTTCCCATAGAAACCCTTCCATGGATCCTCCTACCCACAAAACCTACTTTTCCTCCTCCCCACGAGACCCTCCTCACGATGGGGAAACCCTTCATCAAGTGTTTTTTATTCTTTTCGACGAGGTTTTATTCTTGGCTTCAAATCTTTGATCTTTAGTGATTTCTCCGCTCATCCTCATCTGTTTCCTTTTTTTCTTATTCTAATATTCACTATGGAAGTTTGGTTTGGTTTGGGTTTTTTTGTTTATTTGGTCTACAATTTGATGATAGTTTGGTTCAATATGTTGATTAGTGGTTTCTCATGGTGCAGTGGTGGTTGGAGGACATTTCTTCTTCAACATGCGGTGAGCAATGAGTTATAATGCTTTTTTGAGGTATGGAATCAACCATTTCCCTTTATTGTGTATCATGTGGGAGGGGTTTATTCTCAAATTAATCCATAAAATATGGTTGTGATGTCTTAATAAAAGATAAGTAATTTACAAATTGAAATTAAAGGGGTAAGTGGTTTTTTTTTCATGTTTTTATAGCCTTATTATTATTTGTGATATTATAATTACTCAAGACAGATTCTCTACTAAAAACTATGTACATTTGGGGATTTATTTACACTGAATGATATAATATGTGATTGCTGATTTGGTTGCTATTATAGTTATATCTCCATAATATGGAAATTATCTAACCAAATGAATTTGGATAATAAAATGGTTTACCTTGGATTATGGTTTGGTTGATAAATCCATTAAAAAATGAAGTGGAATGTGATCAAAGACCCTTTATAAATATGGAAAATGAGATTTATTTGTTGTGATGTGTGGCCATTCATGTGGGGTGGAGATGTGTGGTTGGAAAATCTGTGTATGATGGTTGTCGGCTGTGATTTTGGGGTAGTGGGGTGGTTGGTGGGTGTGTTTTTTGGGTAGAAAGGTGCATTGTTTTCCTCTTCATTTTAAAGTGGTGAGGTAAGGGTTTATTTGGTCTAAATAATTTGTTAGTGATGGAATTAATAACATTTTAATAATGATTTAAATTGAATGGGTTGGTTTGGTTAATGAGATGGAATAAACTGATAATTAATTAAATGGTGGGTTGTGTGGTTAAATGTGGTTGATGCTAAATAATGAAAATAATTTTTAATATAATGTGATTTTTTTAAATAAAAAAATGAGGTTTGGGGATTATTTTGTAGTGTTATTCATTTAGTGGATGAAACAATAGTGGAAATTTTCTGAGATGGTTAGTGTTTGGATGTAAACATATTGGGTGGTCTTGTGTGTGTGGATATATATATATATATATATATATATATACATGTATATTATTCATCATTTATGTATGCACCCTACCCACATAAGGAACTTTGTTTTGAAACCAAAATAGTCACTTGACCAGTGTTTTCTTAACATCCAGTGAGGAGGATAGATGTTTGTGTAACCTCTCTTTCTAGATCTCTCTCCCATTCATGGTAGGTATTTCAAAGGATGTTATGGATTAAATTTCGATACATTTTTAGATGGTAATTGTGGTAGCCTATGTTTTTTGGGGACAGATGAGCATGATTTTCTGGTGGTGTCCCATGTGTTTTTCAAAGAGACGTGACTATGCTTGTGGGGCGGTGGCCCAGGTGTTTTGGGAAAGGTGTGGTATGTTTGTTCTTATGGGGAGGCTTTAGGTGGGGTATGTTCATTTTAGGAGGAAGGGAAAATAGTTTATGACATACATGTTCAAAATACCTACTACTTTTGTTATGATAGTATTTATTTTTTCAGGGCTTTAGGGTCTACGGGTGAGTTGTGATGTTACAGTGCTTATATGATTATGTGGTATATAAAATTGATGAGAACACCAGGATGTATGGCATTTGGGTGTGAGAGTGTCATACCTACCAAAAAGTGGTGCTGGGTTCCCTTTAATGATATTCTTATGTTCATATTATATTACTTGGTTGGCATTATTTTTTGAATGTGACTTGGTGAGATTGGCGGTGGATAGTTGACCTATATAGATGTTGTGGGTTCTATAATTTTGCATTCTTATGTTTTAAAATGAATTATAATAAAGTAAATGGTAATGTTTTGTCTTTTTTGTAATTTAATACTTCATAGAAAGGGTATTATGGGTTATTTAATGGGTTGACCTTTCTTTTCCAAGGCACAAGATGTGTGAATGGGTTTGGGTGTAGGTTTTAAAAAGGAAACATAATAATTTAGCATGTTTGGCTTATTGTGAATTTTTAAATATGAGTTGTAGCTTGCTAAAATTATGAAAGACATGTTTTGAAATTTTTCTTGGTTTATATTTGATTTTTCAAAGGGGGCTCTCCCCATGAAGTCGGTTTATTAATTGTATTCCCTTCTTCTGTTTCATTAAAATGGAATTATTCAAATCTGTGGGTAATGGAAAATGTATTTGATAGGGGTTTTGTGTGAGTAAAAATAATAAATGGTTATTTTTATGGAAAATGGAGATTTCCATGAAATTCTAGGAATTGATTTGTGTTGGAGTTGGGTTCATGGAGCCTTTATTGGATAGATTCATATATCAATGAGAAAGGAAAATTATTTAAATGTTGTCTTGGAAATGTTTTTATTGGAAATTGTTAGGTTATATTAATCTCTATTTTTATGATGAAGTGGTTATATTCTACTAAATTTTTTATTCTTCTTTTCAGTATTTTAATCATAAATAATTATATTTGAGAATAAAAGAGGATGGATATGAATAATATTGGATGGATTCCAATCGTTAGACTATAGAGTATAATAATGGAGTAAAAGAGTTCATCATGTTTGCAAAGGATCAGGAAAAGGATCCTTCTCAAATCTTTTTTCCATGTTTAGGTTTCCGTTATTGTAGACTAATTACTTCATAAGAGTTTGAAGAATAGTTGATATGTCACAGAATAGATCGGAGTTATAAATGTTGGAATAAACATGGATAAAAAGAAAATGTAGCTACTGGTTATGAAAAAACTATGTTATATGGATGATCAGATAGGATTTCAAATATGGATAATGAAGGAGACCTCATGAAAGCTGTGATTACAGATGTCAATGATGATGAAGATCATATAGAGTAAATGACAAGGAATGTTGAAGATGAACTCTATGATTTCCCAAAAATGTTTGAGAAATTAAAAAGTTGTGTAAAGATGCCATTGTATGATGGTTGCACTGTATATATAGCATTGTTAGTTATACTGACGTTGATTAAATTGAATGAAGGAAATGGATGGAGTTATTTATGTTTTACATAACAACTTGCTCTCATGAATGACATGCTCTCAGAAGATAAGGGGCCCCCAAACCTGACATTTGGAGTTTAAATAATTCTACTCTTGATGGGTATGATTTCTGAAAGAATACATGACTACTCGAGAAGAATGTATATGGTTTCTCAAGGAGAACATATCACTAATAAGATTCCCAATATTCGGTTGTTGATGATACAATAATGATTAATATAGTCTTACAAAAGTAGTATTGTACATTCCAATCATTCCAAGGCTTAAGCATCTATATAGAAGTTATTGAATCGAAAAAAATTGGTGTGGAATGTAGATGAACAAAATGACAACGGGAAATTACATCCCCCGGATGACTGCTGTCAATGGAAGAGAATTGGTCATGAGTATCCTGAATTTGGAAATGAGCTGAGACACCTTCATCTTGCATTATCTATAGATGGATTGAATCCTTTTGGTTTTCAAAGTAGCACTCATAGTACATGGCCTATTATGTTGGTAAAATATAGCTTTCCACCCTGGTTATGCATAAAATGGAAATTCATCCTGTTGTCTATGCTTATATCCAGAAGAAAACAACTAAATAATTATATTGGTGTTTATTTGGATCCATTGATTGTGGACATGATGTTATTGTGGGATTTAGTTGTTATATTGCATGATGCTTATAAAATTGAATACATTACGTTTAGAACGATGTTGTATGGGACGATAATTGATATTCCATATTATGGAAATTTGTCAGGCTATAGAGTTAAAGGAACTAAATTGTGTCCCATGTGCAAAGAAGATAAAATATCAATTATTTTGAAACATTCATCTAAATATTTGTTTCTAAGACATCATAGATTTCTACCTTTTCAGCATAAGTACTGATCTTGGATGACATCATTCAATGGATGCTCAGAACAATGCACAAAACTATCTCCACTAACAGGTGATCAGTTTTTTCATAAAGTAAATGATGTGAACATTGTTTTTGTTAATCCATTTTCTACAAACCTTACGAAAATCAGTTATAAAATGATATCTATTTTTCTTAATTACCATACTAGAATTCTATGTATGTCTGCCATTTTATTGATGTGATGCATGTGGAAGAAAATGTCTTTGTAAATTTTATTGGAACGTCGCTAAATTTCCATGTAAAAATAAAGGATATACTTAAGGAAAGGTTAGACATGGTTGACATGGGAGTAAGAGAAGTGTTGGCTCCTGTGAAGGGGGAAAATCAAAAATTTCATCCTCTAGCTTCTTACACACTTTCCAGGGAGGAGAGATATCAGTTTTCAACTTCTTCATTGATGTAAAGGTTCTAGAGACATATTCATCAAATATCATGTACGTTGTTTCATTGAATTATTTTATGTTAAAGGTTTGAAATCATATGGATACCATGTTTTGATGAAATATATAATTCCTATAGATTTACATTTAATTTTTTCCCAATAATGTTTATCATATGTTAATCCAACATTATTTTTTTTCAAAACTATATGCAACAATGTTTTAGAATGACAAAATTTCTTGTTGTGGAAAGAGAAATTTTCATCATATTGTGTGAATTAGAAATTTTCTTCATGCCATAATTCTTTGATATTATGGTTCATTTGATGGCTTACATTATGAGAGAGATTTGACATTGTGCTCCTATGCACTATAGATGGATGTACCCTATTGAACGGTATATGAAGATTTTCAAAGTGTATGTCAATAATCAATGTCAACCAGAGGGGTATATTGTGGAGTGATATATTTTTGAGGGTGCCATTCAATTATGTACTATATACCTATCTAATTTGGAAAGCATTGGTCTCATAAAATATTGTCACACTGGACAGATTGAGGGTGAGGGAATTTCTGGAAGAGATGTTATCACAGTCAATATTTCATATTGAGAGGAGGCCCACCTTTATGTTTTTTATATCAGTTAGAAGGTTTACCCATATATTGAAACCCAAAATAAATTCTTAGGAAGTTGAATCCATTGAGGGATAAAAAATAGATATCAAATACACATAATCAGAAGTTTATATGATGGTTTCAAGACCATAAATTTATGGATTTAGATGGAAATCCGAATTCAATTTTATAATGACATAGGTGACTAGCCACGAGACCAAGTGTGTATGTATTATATTATAGTGGTTATGTAATTAATGTTCATAAATTCTATACAAATGAGCATGATGAAGATAGTACCATGTAAAATACTAGAGTTACACTTGTGGCTGAAGAGATGCATGTTTCTCGTAGTAAGGGAAAAAATCCAATTTATGAGAATATGTAATACTAGCGTATTATAAAACTAATATGGGAGTTATATTATACAACATTACAATGGCCTATTTTTCAATGATAATGGGTTGATAACAATAGTGGTGTTAAAATAGAGGAATTTGGATTTGTGAAAGTTGATTTCAAAAAAGAAGGGTACAAAGATGATCATTTTATAATGGCATCACAAGTGGTACAAGTTTCTTATGTTTCATATACCAAAAAAAATAACTGGCCAATTGTTCTATTTTCATCCAAAACTATTTAAGGGTCCGATGAAAATTCAATGCAAGGATATCCAAAGGTCCGACCACACATGATTATGTTTGTGAATCTGTATGACACTATATCCTACGTTTTAGGTCTAACCATCTAGTTATATTTCTTGTATTATCTTTTACTGAGGATTCTGTTATGATAGGATGGTGTATCAAATTCTTAAAAAATGAATGAGGAATGGGGAAAAGCATAAGGAGGCGAGAAGGTACTACATCTGGACAAGTATCGAGGAATGTATAATAAAATTTCACAATCCAAACACATATCAAAACAAGTTACTTATTCTCCAAATGATCATTGTTTTTACAATGTCCAAAACAATCAAATGTAAATGATTGCAGTTATTATGTTTTTAAATTTATGAGAGAGATCATTTTCTATCAACAAACTAACATCCTTAAAGAGGTATTTTAAAAAACAACTACTATTGCATTTAAATTATTATATATATATATATATATATATATCTGTACTACTATTACTTTTGATAAAACTCATATTTAAAATATTATATATATTTGTTCATAAATTTGTGATCTGCATACATGATAGAAGATTGTACACATATAGCATGAAGATCTGATTTGGGGACTTATACAATTAGCAAAAAATTTTGAGAGGCATTCACATTGATCAAAAGATGAAACATTATTGAATGTAAATGTTTGTTGGAAAATTTTAATACATATTAAATAAAAAATCCCTTTTCCAATTATTCATTTTTCCATTTTAACAGATAAAATGCATCAGCAACATGAAAGAATGATGAACCAAATTTTATTATTCTATGGTTATGAAAAACCAGTAAAATCTCCAAAATACCTTCATATCACCCATTACCACTCAAATTAAACAGAAATATTAGTACACATATCTTCCATAAATAGATTTGAGTATGAGAATTGAGATTCTAAATGGATTAACATGCATTGAACATTTTTATTGGTAGAAATTGTATGCTTTCTAATTATACATAATAAGAAAATGTACATTATTGGAACCTCCTTCCTCCATAGCCCCCCCCCCCCCCCCCACATCCATGTTTTGAATTTATCACAATGATATATTGGTCATTTATGACATGAACGAGTCAACCCCTCCATAATCTGAGGCACTATGTGACCGGAATCACTCAAAGTATCTCTATTTTGTTTAAAATGGTCAGAATTTTAAATGAATACAACAACTTACATATAGAAAACCATCCAAACGCATTCATATTGTGTTTATAAATTAGGGAAATGATCCATGGGTCATTTTTGACATGTAAGAGTCAACCCCGCCTCAATACAAGGCACGATGTGACCAGTATCACTCATAGTGTCTCACTTTTGTTTGAAATGCATGAAATTTTAAGTGAAAACAACAATTGGCATAAGGAAAACATACCAAACAACTTCAGATTGTGTAGATAAATTCGGATAAAGATCAATGGATCATTTTTGACATGTATGTGTAAACCCCTCATCAATTAGAGGCATGGTGTGGCCTATATTACTCAAAGTCCCTCTCTTTTGTTTAAAATGGACAGAATTTTATGAGAAAAAAACAACTGACATACATAAAACCAACCAAACACGTTATGAATGTGTTGATATTATAGTACAACAATACATGGTTCATGTGTGATGTGTACAAGTCATCCCTTCCTCATTTTGAGCCACAAGTGACTTGTATCCCTTAATGTGTCTATCTTATGTTTAAATTGGACAGAATTTTATGTGAAAACAAAAACTAACATACGAAAAACTGACATAACTTATTTGGATTGAGTAGATAAATTAGGATAACTATTCATGGGTTATTTGTGACATGTACGAGTAATCCCCACCTCAATATGTTCCATGGTGTGACCGGTATCACTCAATGCGTCTATATTTTTATTAAAATGGACAAAATTTTAAGTGAAAACAATAACTGACATATGGAAAGCCAACCCAATGCATTAGGATTGTGTTGATACATTAGGCCAACAATAAGTGGGTTATTTTTTATGTGTACGATTCAATACCTCCTCAATACAAGGCATGTTGTGGTTGATATCTCCCAAGGTGTGTTTCTTTTGTTTAAAATGTACATAATTTTAAGTGAAAACAACACCTGACATACTGAAAACTATTCAAACACATTTGGACTATGTTGATAATTTAGGATAATGATCCATGGGTATTTTTTGACATGTATGATCTAGCCCTACCTCATTCCAGGACATGGTGAAACTGGTATTACTCATGGTGTCTCTCTTTTGTTCAAAATGGACATTATTTTAAGTGAAAACAACAAATAACATAGGGAAAACTGATCATATGCATTCGGATTGTGTTGATACATTAGGATAAATATCCATGGATCATTTGTGACATGTATGAGTCAACCCTTCCTCAATCTGAGGCACAGTGTGACCGGTATCACTCAAATGGTCCCTCATTTGTTTAAAAAGGACATTCTTTTAAGTGAAAACAACAACTGACAAATGGAAAACTGACCAAACATATTAGGATTGTGTTACTACATTAGCTAAAAGGTTCATGTGTCATTTTTGACATGTACGAGTCAACCTAGCTTAAATCCAAGGCACTTCGTGGCCGGTATCACTCAAAGTGTCTCTCTATTGTTTAAAATGGACAGAACTTTAAGTTAAAACAACAACTAACAATCAAAAAAAATAACAAAAACTATAATATTGTGTTTATACTATAGTAGAATGATGAATGGGTCATTTTTAACATATATGAGTCAACCCTGCCTCATTTGGAGGCACATTGTGACTGGTATCACTCAAATTTTCTCTCTCTTTTTAAAATGGACAGAATTTTAAATGAATACAGAAACTGAAATAAAAAAATCTGAACAAACACATTCTGATTTTGTTTATACATAATTACAATGATACATGAGTCATGTGTGATTTGTATGATTCATTCACACCTCAATACCAGTCATGGTGTGTCTTTTATCACTAAAAGATTCTCTATTTTGTTTAAAATGTACATATTTTAAGTGAAAACCACAACTGATGTACGATAAACCGAACAAACGCATTTGGATTGTGTTGATACATTATGAGAACTGTACATGTGTCATGTAGTATGTTTATGAGTCATCCCCTCCTCAATAAAAGTCACAATGTGACCAGTATCAGTCATAATGTCTATCTTTTGTTTAAAATGAACAGAATTTTAAGTTAAAACAACAACCAACATATGGAAAACCAACCAAACAGATTCCAATTGAGTTGATAATTTAGGAGAAAAAATCATGGGTCATTTTTGAGATTTAAGAGTGATCCCCACATCAATATGAGGCATGGTGTGACAGTTATCACTCAATGTGTCTCTCTTATGTTTAAAATGGACCAAATATTTAGTGAAGACAACAACTGACATATATAAAGAAAAAAATGCATTCGGATTATGTTGATACATTAGTACAACGATTCATGGATCATGTGTGACATGTAATAGTCAACCCTGCATTAATTCAAGAAACAATGTGTTTGGTATCACTCAAAGTGTCTCTCTTTTGTTAAAAATGGGCATGATTTTAAGTGAAAATAAAAATTACCATCCGAAAATAACCAAATGCATTAGGATTATATCGATACATTAGTATAACGATCCATGGGACATGTGTGATGTTTAAATTTAAACCTCACCTTAATTTGATTCATGGTGTGATCGGTATCTCTCAAAGTGTCTCTCTTTTGATTAAAATGGACAGAATTTTAATTGAAAACAATTACTGACATACGAAAACCGACCAAAAACATTATGATTTTGTTGATACATTAGGAGAACAATACATGTGTCATTTGTGACATGTAATTTTCAACACCACCTCAATCATAGGAACATTGTGATCTGTATAACTCAAAGTGTCTCTATTTTGTTTAAAATGGACAGAATTTTAAGTGAAAACAACAATTGACATACTCAAAACTGACCAAACACATTTGTATTTGGTTGATAATTTATTCCAATGATCCATGGTTTGTTTGTGACATGTACGATTAAACACCACTGCAATCCGAGGAACGGTGTGGCTGGTTTCCCTCAATGTGTCTCTCTTTTCATAAAATGGACAGAATATTAAGTGAAAACAACAACTAACATATAGAAAAATGACTGAATGCATTCGAATTGGGTTGATTTCTTAGGGTAAAAATACATGGGTCATTTTTGATATATCAGAGTCAACCTTGCCTCAATACGAGGAATAGTGTAAAAAGTATCACTCAATGTGCCTTTCTTTTGTTTAAAATGGACATAATTTTTAAGTGGAAACAACAACAAACATACCAAAACAATCCCAAAGTCATTACCTATTGAATAAGACACATATAAAAGACTCATAGGTTACTAAGTAGTCCTTAGACAACAAACCCCCATTAATAATTCATCACACACCCAAAATATAAACCTTTATCCCAAGAGTTCATGGTGAGGGATGAAAACAAAGAAGAAAATGAGAGGGAGAAGAACCAAAGGGAGTGAAAAACGAAATTATGATTTAAATTTGATAAATTTTCATGATAATTGGATCATAGAATACGTTTCGGGAAGGGGAAGGGAGGAAATAGGTTGAAATCCCTTAAAGTATGGCATATCATCGGAAAATTTCATTGTCTCATTGGGCAATTTCCCAAACTATTCACCATATATTTGGGAGCCATTGGAAAAGAAACCCTCTTCTACACAGTTTAGACAAACAGTTAACATACTGTGTTTTAATTGTTCAAAATAATTAGGTAAACTACATATCTATACCTCATGTTTTCTCCTAACCATGAACAACCAATGTTTTTATCAACCCTCTCAAAAAAGTTTGTTTCATGGTCTTTACATGGAGTCATACAACCCATCCATTTCCTATGTATGTAAAACAGAAAAATTTCAAAATGAATGAGAAACTTTCCCTTGAAAGTTTACCGGCATGGGTTCTTCTAAATTGTGTCCCACAATAAAAGCACTGCATGACTACTAACCAGGAGTCTAGGATGGACAAATAATATGCATATATCTCCCCACTATTTATAAATTCTATAAATGGAATGAAAAGAAGACAACACACTATAAGATTATGCATTAACCACAAGAAAACATTTCCTTAAGTTTCACAAGGATCACCCAAATCCATCTACAATAAATAGTCTACAGTGGAAACACATTATTTCCTAAGGAAACATATCACAAAAGGAACTGAAAATCTATAAAAAAATTACATATCCAAACTTGACATGAATCTTAACCACAACAAAACATGAAGAATAACTCGCATGCATTCCATAATCGAATTTTTCTTAAGGTTATGAAATTGAATAATCTATATATATTTTATCTGAGGCACTATAAGATATCATTTGGAAGAGATAGTACTTAAAGGTGCATTTTTATAATCATAAGGAATAATTAATCCACCACATTAGGTATGGATATATTCACATAGTATTTTCCCAAATTGAATAACACTGTATATTTTATCTTGGAGAACTGATTGTTTGATATGCTCATTTTTTTGCAGGTCTTGTTTGGCTGTGCTGGTGAAAAATTTTCATGTTACAGTAGGTAGGGAATTTATCACCACAAAAAACACACTGATAAAGGGATCCTTTATCAGTGCTAAAAATCACTGATATAAGATACCTTTAATAGTGCTAAAAAAGCACTAACAAAAGAGGCCTTTATCAGTGATTTTTTAGCACTGATTAAGGATCCCTTTATCAGTGCTTTTTTATCACTAATAAAAGATCCCTTTTTCAGTTTTGATCTTTACAATGTTTTTTAGTGTTGTTAATGCTCGTTTTGAATGCTTATAATCCAATTATTGTAGTAGTTCATTAGGAAGGGATAAAGTTGTAAAACCATCTTGGTTGTCTTTTAATTTCTTTTCATGTTCCATTATTTTCTTTTTTTATCCTCACCTCCCAACATCCATATGATATGATGACTCCATTACCTTAAAAATAATGGTATTTTGTTATGATAATGGAATAATTCATCATCATCTCTCTTTTCCCCTCCCTTTGTGCTAAAAATGTAAACATCACACATGATCTATTAAACTTTCAAATTCACGGATGATAACGTTGAAAATTTCTATTATCATTTTCACGACTAGACAAGAAAGCATTATATTGGATGCACAAGATTATAATATATGTATTATATCATTTTTCATATTTTTTAATTCTTTTTATGAATGATATTATTTTATAAAATCAAATGAGTTAGTTGTGATAAAAAAACATCCAAAATAAACCCAAATGATTATAATAAACTATTTATAAAAGGATAACTCCCCTTCCAATAAATCCAAATAAGAACTATTCAACCTATATAAAATCATTAATAATATATAATTTCAATTATATATAATTACTACCCACATTATATGACATTTCATACATACATACAAGTAAATATATCATGAAAAAATAGAAACCAACGCCCACAAACGACGAAATTAAATCTTTGACCCATCAAAATGGACATAAATGAACTTAATAAGGATATAAGAAATCAAATTAATTTATAAATTATAATGAAATTATTAATTAATGAATGGAATTTTATTATCCAATACATTACAATCTGTTGAATAACAACTTCAGACTTAAGGTAAGGGATTCTACCATTATCCCCATTATTTTTTTGGGTTACAAATTATCACTTTTTATCCATATGAAATTCTCTTTTTTTTAATAACTATAAATGATGTGTATATGTTCTAGTAACATGTATTAAGATAAATTAATCCTTATTTTCTTTGGGTATACGCATATTTATAAAAGGTTCCCTACTCAATTCTTCCAGATAAGCAATCCTGATTTAAAAGAACATTATAAATTCATTACCAATTTCATGTTCACTCATTTGATCAGAATAATTTTTAAAACAAATTATTTTATTATTAAAAAATTATTTGATAACTTCTTGTACTATATAAATATTATACCCATTTATACATTAAATTATCTTTAATATTTCCTTAAACCACACAATTTTTTTTATAATGTTTCATAAAAACTTTTTTAAAATATATTTACTTCAGTTGGAAAAAATTAATCATTAAATATAACAATTTTCCTTTATAAATCTCCATGAATGTTCTAAATCAATTTTTATGGACACATTTACAATATACACAACTTTTATACGTTATGAAAATATTATGATACACAATTATTTCTAGGGGTAACCATTATTTTTAGGTTTGATTCCTTATGAATGATTTTTCAGGTGGTACACATATTCAGGAACGTGTTTTCATTGGTGTGGCTTGATAGTTCCCCAATGTACTGAGTAATTTCTACTCTAATGATTCATTATGTTCAACAGTATTTGTGGACATCATTGACTTGAGCTCCATGTGCAATGTTCTTGTGGTTAGCCTTGAATCATGCTCCTCTATGTTAAATGAGAATTAACTCATGATAAAAAATATTATTTATGTTCCAAACACATTAATATGGTTCCATGGTTTTTTTATACCATTTTTAAATATGTTATTATTATTTATGTTCAATAATATTCCCTATATTTTTATATGATTATGGTGATCCATTTATCCCATGTGCTATGTTTTATTCATTGGTTTATTCACATACTGCGCTTTTGGCTCATCCATTCGTTTATATTATCCATAGGTTTTCCTATAACATTGTTAGGGCTCGAAGTATATTAGGATAACATTATTAATATTTTATAAAATATGTTCTCTGTTCTAGAATCATGATGTTTAATTATGTAGCTAATCTCTAACACACTAGAATTTACGAAATTTTCTGATTAATTTTGTGTTTACATATGATTAAAATATAGTATTATTATGTGTAAATGGATAGGGATACTATTGTTTGTATGAGAGGAAAATTATAGTAATATTTGGATATTATGAACAGTTCAATTCAGTAAGAACCATAAGAAATAGAGTATGTATTAGGAAAAACCCATAAATTATTATTAGTGTAGACTAAGTGGTATATAAAGAAAATACATCCTTGCCTAGCTACTAAAAGATGATTTGGTTCTGGAATAGAAGTATATCGGAGTGAAAAATTTGATGTTGTGTCCAAGGTCTGACTAGAGGTAATCTAATACATGAAAATTGGATTTATTGTGCACCATGTTTGATACTTCGAGGGGATAGCCATTGGTAAATTCAGATGATAATTACAAACCATTATTAAGGGAACAAAGAAAATTATTATAAGTATATATGTTATGAAACCGATCATGGATAACATCGATTGAAAATTTTATAATAAAATGTTTGAATATAATTTTTATTTAAGAGTTTAACTTATTGTATTTAATGTTTAACTTTTATGCTTATTAGATAAGTATAAAATCCCCATAATTACACTTTATTTTTCATAGTTAATAGTGGGAAATAAAAGAACATGTGCCAACAATCAACGTGATATGAAAAGTGATGATTACCTTAATGATATATCAACTATGATGGGAATTGTTTTTCAAAACATTATGAAATTACTTTCTCAGCTTGATCAATTTATGAATAATAACTTGAATCATGCCAAAAACCCTTCATCCCTAATTAATGATCATGTTTTCATCTATTCCATAATGTAGTAAAGGCCTCCCATGTATAGTGGATATTATGATCCCCTCCTTACATAATAGTGGAATAACTCCATTGAGAATATATTCTATGTCATCATGTTCTTAGAATAGTATAATGTTGTCCTTTTAGTCAATAATTTTGATGGGAAGTTAATCAGTGGTTGAAACTAACAAAAAATACAAACTCCATAGTGGAGATAGATTCCAAGGATTGGGAGGAATTCAAGAAAATATTTTTCCTGAACCCTCAGTCTCAATTTGGAAAGAGTTTTCCATGGAAAGAATAAGTATGATGAATATATTGAGATGAATGAAATTAAATTTACAAGTATGGAAATATATGCCAATATCATTGTCATGAACACTGAATGTAAGGTGTATCAATGATATTATTTATAGATGATGAGTCTATGAAAAGGCTTGGTGATTTGATACTTGGACAATAATGAGGAGATTTTCTATTGAGACCTCAAGGTTGAAATGGAGGTCAAATACTCTCAATGGTCTCATGGGAATGATTACTAAAAATGGAAAATACAGATTAATATTGTCGGATTATAAATCAAATACCTTGGTGGTAATAAGTAATAATATCCCATGTGTCAAAATTGTTGGAAGAAGTATCCTGGTAACTTTATAATGGAAACTAGTAAAAGAATAAAATGCGGAAGGATGGGGAATAAGGATAAGAGAAGCTGAAGAGACAAGAATAATCCAAATAACCTGGAAAAATAAAGGTTCGTATCAAGGCTCAATAAGCAGTGCAGTCTTTCGACTGCAAAAAAAAATTCATTTTTCAAACCATTGCTCTATGATCAAAGTTTTTAGAGGAAATAAATAATGAGCTCTAAGGAAATATGGGAGGGAATATTCTATCACTATTATTAAGGTAGATATGGAAAATGATGTGGGGACATATATTCTTGTTATATATTCCAGAATTGAAAAAATACTATTTTATTATGTTCATTCGCATTCTTTAATATCATTCATTTTTAGTAGAACAATTACACCATTACATAAATATATAGAGGTTGAGTAATATATTAGAATAACTAATGGATAGATTATTTCATCAAAAGTACATAGCTCCTCCTAAGTTAATTCATGTGGAATGAACCTCCCAGAAAATCATTTCTTACCTCCTTTGGTATAGTGTTCTACTATTTTTGTCATGGATTGACTATCTTTACACTAATCCAATATAAACTATTAAAAAAGTAGATCGCTCTTCAAATTGGGATGCATACATCAATTAATTTCATGTGTAAGGATGAATATGAATCTACTCCAGAATCATTGTTTTAGGTGTGGATATTACTACCTTATGGGAAAGAATATCCCACTCAAATGAATGAGGCAAAGAATATGATATTTCATGAAGAAAAGATCATCATGAGAGATTACACTGTTGTGTTACTTGAATAATTTCATGGTCTTATACCTGATCAAGAAGTAGAGTTATCAATTACACTTATTCCTGGATCACTATCTATATCAATGAAAACTTATTGAATGGACACCATTGAGTTGGAAGAAATAAATAAGTAGTTAAAGAAGAATTTGGCCATGAGTTTTATACACTAAAGTGCTTCCCCATGGGGTGCACCAGAAATCTTTTTCATGATAATGAATTGATTTATGTGATTATACATTTATTATCATGAGATAAATAAAATCATGATAAATAAAATGTCTCTCCTTCTGTGGATAAATGACATGTTCGATCAACTATGTGGGGATAATTATTTCTATAATGTGGACCTCCAAACGGGATATCACCTATCAAAGGTGAATAAAAAAGGTATTTACAAAACGTCCCTTAGAATATGTTGTGGACACATTGTGTTCACATTGATTCCATTTGTACTCACTAACTCTCCCAAAAAATTCATTGAATTAAGAAATAGAGTCTTTTTTGGTTAACTCAAAAAAATTGGTGTAGTCATTATCAATGATATTATTATTTAATCCATGTTGATGGAGGAACACGAGGAGCATTCAAATACTATTTTGAACACATTGAAAAGGGAGATAATCTATAAATTTTTTTTAATGTGATTTTTGTTTGAAGGAAATGTCATTCCTGGGGGATTTTATCACCAAAAAGGGATATTTTTAGACCCATACAAGATAACGGAAATTGAAGAGTGGATATGGACAGTTTCTATAATGAAGATCCATAATTTCCTTAACAGATCTGGGTATTACTGAATATTTTTGAAGAACTTATCAATATTTTCAAACCCAATTGAAAATATTACACAGAAAGGAATAATGTTTTTTTGGAATCAAGAATTTGAGGAATTCAATAAAGAGCTAAAAATAGGTTTATTCATACACAAATAAACACACTCCCGATAAGAGGAGAACCCTTTGTGGTATGAAACAATGCTTCAATGAAATAATTAAGCTATGTGAGGATTCAAAATGATCATGTGATATCGTACACATCAAGGAATATTAAAATTAAAGAGAAAAACTATCAGACAAAAGATCTTGAGTTGTCACATGTGATCAGTATGTTGATAATCTGGTGGCATCATCTCTATGGGGAGAAGCGTGAGATATACGATGGTAAAAAGTGTCTTAAATATATATTCACACGTAAGAAGATTAATATACACAAGTGAAGTTCATTATATCACATCAAGGATTACAACATATCAATACAATACCATCATGGTACGGAAAATACTGTGGAGGATACTCTCAGAACAAAGGCTCTTTCATCTTTATCAATGATGAGAATTGAGAAGGATCAAATATTCTTAGACATACAAAGGATGAACATGTAAATAATTAATGGACAAACATCATCAAACCTTCTCAAATAACTTATTAACTATCCCTTATGGGTAAAATAAAGGATTACAAAAATAAATTATTTGGAAATTTAAAAAATGTGTAGAGAAATCAAGAATGGGAAATTTTTGGAGTCAAGATCAATGAGGATTGGTTCATAACATTTGGTTCATGACTATGTATACCATATAATCCTGAGACAATGAAAGCAATTTTGAATGATAAAAAAATCTCAACATTACTTATTCAGTCAAGGAGACCAAAGATGTAACGAGATCTCCAAAATTGCTTTTGGTGGGACAATATTAAAAATGAGATCTCGGAATTTACATCAATGTTCTTGGAATGTCTTTCAGTGATGATAGAAAGAATAATGTAAAAAGGTATGACGAAACTATTACCCATACCGACATGGAAATAGGGAAACATCACCATGGAATTTGTCACTAGACTTCCAAAAACATCCATATGAAATAATTGTATATAGGTTATTATGGATTATCTTACAATTACATCTCAATTTATTGAAATTTGAGAGGAATTTTAAATGGATCAACTTGAATAGACATATATCATAGATGTGGTAATGATGCATGTAGTACCACTATCAATTTTATCTTATTGAGATATGAGATTTACCTAAATGTTCTAGAAAAGTTCCCAACATGCTCTATGAATTGAGATAATCATCAATATGGAATATCATCCTCAAATTGATGGCCAATATTAGTGATCTATTTAAAAAATAAAATACATATTTATGTAGTGTTCTATAGAAGTCAAAAAAGGATGTGACAAACACTTTCCTTTGGTTGAGTTACCTTGCAATAATAGTTTCCACTCAAGCATCTGAATGACACCACATAAAGTACTTTATGGGAAATGGATCAAAACACCAAAAGGAAAGGAATAAGTTGGTGATCATATTCTATAAGGTCCTAAAATGTTTGATGAAATGGTGGAGAAGGTGAAAACCATTCTGCATCACTTCAATGCCACCCAAATTCGACAAAAGATATTTACCAAAAATCATCGATGAGACCTTGAGATTAATGTTGGTGACATGTAATTCTTATGAATATCTACATGGAAAAGGTTATGAGATTTAGGAAGGAAGGGAAGCTATTACATAGGTACATCGACACGTTTATGATCCTAGATCATATCAGAGTTATGGAATATCCACTTTAACTTACACCAAACATCTATGATGTACACGATGTATTCCACATATCCATTATAAGGAAGAACATACCATATCCATCACATGTTCTAACTTCCTAGATAGTGCAGTTAAATAATGGTCTTTCTAATTAGGAGCATCCAGTGAAGATCTTGTATCATAGAGGTAATGTTATACGCAACAAGAATACTCACCTAGTCAATGTAGTATGGCATAACCATAAGTTTTATAATGAAACATGTTTATTTTATGATGGTATAAAGAAAAATTACCCATACATGGTTTCAACGTAGAACATAAAACAAAATTTTGATGGTGAGATTTAATAAGTGGGGAAGAACGTAATGACCCAAAAAAAATCAATGAAATTCCCTTATTATAATTATTCTATATAGTATAATAACATAAAATGAAATTAATAGTACAAAAAAACATTATATATGAATAATTAATGAAATAAAAATCATTTCTAGAAGTTTAGGAACATATACCAAAGGATAAGGAACATGACCATATGAATAGTAACATGAACATTATGAATAGTAAAACTAACCATTGAATAGTAAAATCACCAATGAAAGAATAAAAATTTTTTATCCATCTTATAAGAGATAACATGATATGATTATATAATATTATAGGTAAATAAATAATTTAAATATTAATAAATATGTGTTAGTCTTTTATAAGTTATAAATTTTTACATATGATTATATGAATAATTTAATATTTTAAAAGAAAATTTAAATTCATATAATTTAGTCATTAATTATTTTTTGTATATCTTAAAATTATATATTTAAAGAGACCTTTGTTAATTTTTCATAGTGATATAAAATTAGTTATAATTTTAAAATCATTATTTTTAAATTAAATTATAATTTTAGTAAAACAATTAAATTAAAAATATTTTCAAATTTATATTCATAAAATAGAGTTCATTTTTGAATTATACAAGTTAAAAAATGGTTATATTGATTTTTTTTGATTTTTATATAATACATGAATTTTTTGTACATAGTGAAAGACAGTAATTTACTATATTAATACATTGTAGGTTAAATACCATATTCCTTGAATCCTGGATAATGTAATAACAATTTTTAGAACAATAATTATCTAATTACTGTTTTTAGTTTCAAAAATCATTTATATTTTTTGTATTGAAATGAATAATAATATAATGAAATAAATAATGAGGAAAAACCCCTATACTCCCTTATTAATACCACCCTTCACAATCTCATCTCCTCACATCTCTCAATAATTGAACCTTATCCATATTCAGATCAAATATTCTCCCAACCCCTTCCCACATGCCCATGAGCTTTTTCCATTTATTAAATACCAATACCAATTCCATAGGGAGTTTCTCCAGATGATGGAATAAAGATGTAAAACCATATTCCTTTTCTTTTAATTTCTTTTCAAGTTCCTTTAATTTATTTTCCCCTCCAAATTTCCCCTAACAAAAATGGTATGAAAACTATTTTACAGTACTTATACTGGAATTTATTTATTCTAATCGAATAATTCATCATAATCTATCGTTCCCCATCCCTTTATACTAATAATGAAATCCCCATATGTGATGTGATAATTTACCATAGTAGAGGATGATGAATTTTTTAATTTCCATTACTATATTCAAGACATGTCATGAAACAATATTTCTATTTAACTAGAAAATAATATGTGTATTATATATTATGTAACTTTTTGGAATTGTTTCCTACACATGATATTAATTTATAAAACAATATATGTTTGTTTTGATCGAAAACCTCCAAAATAGACACAAATGATAATAAAAAACTATTTATCTAAGGATTCAACCACATTATATAAAATAAAATAATACCAATTTAACCTCTGTATGATCATTAATATCATATAACTTCAATTATGAATAATTACCACCCCTTTATATGAAATTACATACATGTATACAAGTAAAACGATCATGAAAACCAAGGAAACCAACACTCCCAAATGATGAAATTGAATATATTAACATAAAAAAAATACATAAATTAAATAATAAAGTTATAATAAATTGAGTACATGTATAAAGGGTATTATAATTATTATTTAATGAATCTAATTTTATTATCCAGGACATTGCGATGAAGTAGATAACACCTTCAGACATAAGGTTAGGGATTTTATTCTAACATCCATTATTCATTCGGGTTACTCTTTCACTCTTTTTACCCAAATGAAATTATATTTTATATTTATTTAAATTCTATAAATTATATGTTTATGTTCCAAAATCATGTATAAATATCCAAAAATCCTTATTTTTTGGGAATATATATGTTTCTAAAAGGTTTTCTACTCAATTATTCCAGAAAAGGATGCTCGATTTTGAGGAACATCCAGAATTGTTAACCAATTTCAAGTGCACTCTATAATTTGTTTTAAGAAAAAATTATTTCTTTAAAATCAATAATTATATTATGAAAATATCATTTGTTCATTTTGGGTTTTCTATAAATTAATATCCTCATTTATGCTTTAATTTATTTTAATATTTTAATTAAAACGCACTAAAATGTTTTTGTTATAATGTTTCCTAAACACTCTCTAAAAAGTTTTTTTACTTTAGTATGACATCGTTTATCATTATATAAGACTATTTTAAATAATTTGTTTCTACATATGTTCTAAATTTATTATATCATTGACACATTTATGATACACACATTTTTTATACATTATGTTATGATTATGATTCTAAATTCTTTTAATGGGAAAACCTTATATTTTTATTTGATTCATTATATAGGATTTTTCATGTGTCATACATATTAATGAAAATTTTATGATGGGAACACATAGATAGCACTCCAATTCATAGCGTAATTTTTAGCCTCATGGGATATTATGTGAGGAAATATTCGGGGTTAGCCTTAACTCGTGCTCTATGTGAAACTATTTTGGTGGATATATTTAACTCATTATTCATCAATATGTAATAAGTATTTACTCATGCTAAAGACATGTTTTATTTTTCTACAACATTACATTGATTCACTGATTATATGATCCCATGTTATATATGATATATTTCCATATGTATAATCATGATCCATGGCTTTTTACATAATTATTTTGTTCCCACTAACCCATGTTCTATGATTTATTATTATGTTTACTGCCATATTATTATTTTATTTTATCCCTCTGTTAATGTTATCCCCATGTTATCATATGTCGATGTATTGTCTTTATGGATGTTTTGATTTGATTATGAAGATTAAATAAAATATGTTATTACTTTGGAATCATGATGATTAATTATGTACATATTCATCAATACACTAGAAATTACAATCCTTGGATTATAATTTTATGTTTAACTATACTAAAAATCATGTAATGTTACGTGTTATGGATAGGGTTTCCATACATACTAATTGAATTGTGACATCAGTGAGAGACTAGCATGAATTAAAACATTTAGTAAAATTAAATACATAAAATTCATTATCTAACATGTCATTGTATGTTATACAAAAATTATAAATTAAATAATTGGTTAATATAAAATATGTCTCACAAAAATGAAAGTGTGACTATAAATGTAAATATTATTCAGTAAAAACTTGAATCATGAGATCTATGAAATAAAAACAAAAATTGGAAATTTATATATCATAATATAATGTAAATTAATAATATAACATGTCATTGTAATGTATATACACCACATAACAATATTAAGTGGTGAATATAGAATATATGTCATAGGAATAAAATTGAGATGAGAAAAACATTAGCTTAAGTATTGAAATTATTCGTATGCATTCAAAACCAATGTATTATAAATATATTTGTATTATACATAGACCAAATTTCCATATTATATATATATATATATTTGTTATTTTATTATGACATTATTTTACCCATTAAACAATAATACAATGTTATATTTCTTATTCTGGTATTATCTACTTTGTTTTTAGAATAAGTTTTTACTGGTTATTTTTTTCACTTTTCATTGATAATAATTTACTTATCTCCATAATTTAAACATGATATAATTATAAAATATATTATTTATTTATTTATTTACATGAATCTATAGAATATATAAATAAAAAAATGAGAGCCACTGTTCATGGAGGCGGTAGGTTGTATGTATACATGAATGCTATTTCTGTTTTCTTATCGTATTGAATGAAAAAATGTAAATGAAATATATGTATATATAAATATAATTATATTACAATTAAATTATATTTTTTATGAAATATATATATATATATTATATTTTTTAAACCATTCATTAATATATACAATGTAATGTGTAAATTAATGAAATCACTTGGAGGAGACAACAATCCACACGTCCACAAATGATGTTATCGTATTCTCATAAAAAGGAAATAAAAAAGGTATGTGTTATATAATTTTTGAATAATAATAATAATATCATAATTATCATATATATCACATAAAATTGTAATTAAATTACCATTATAATCCTTCAAATTTGGTAATTGAATAACAAATGACATATGTTTTCTAGGTGGTAGTCTGTCGTACACACGAACGATGATTGCATATGCCATTTGATTGATGTGTTTGAAATTTTAGGTCATAAAATAACATATTAAATATCAATATATTTGGGGGTTAATTTGGTCATTATATAATCAGGATATAATATTAATTTAATTGGTGGACAATGAAATAAAACAACAGTTTTCTTCGAAAAACGTTACATCTTCTTCGGGTAACATTATTTTGTTTTCACTGAAGGACTTCATTGGTTATAATTTTGAAAAAGTGAGGATTATAGTTTTCTAGGAGGAATTTTGGAAGAATATATTTTCTATTGTTTATGATCTAAATTTATTGGGTGGTGTGATGAAGTTATTGGGTGAGTTCTATTTTATAGTGGAGGAAGATGGCATTCATGTAAATACAAAAAGATAAACACTATTGAGAGGTTTATCTTACATCATGTTCTACCAATTATTATCAATTTGTAATCCATATTGTGAAAGGGTGTATTTATGGTTATATAATTGCTTTTTAATAGTTTGTTGATCATTTTTTCTATTAAATTTAACGTTTAACCACTAAGTAATATTTTTTTTCTCTTAATCATAGTAATAAATTTGAACTATTTTATGAAATATATATATGGTTAAATTTTTTTTTGAATATACAAGATATAATAAATCAGGATTAATAAAAATATAGAACACATTTTTCAATATTATGATGACATAACTGATGGATTTTATATTTAAATTAATCCCATAGACGAGATGTAACAACTAGTTTTTAATGTAAAAAGTTCAAAATATTGACATTTTTAAGTATTAAATTTCGGTGTCAAATTAATTAAAATGTACTAAATTTGATTTATTGGTGTATTATTGAACAAATTATATTTAAAAAATAATTTTAATTATAATTTAAATATATAAATATATTACACAAAAATGCAGTTTTCAATTAAAATTCAGTCATTTCACTATTCACGAAAAAATGAAAGTTCTCGAAAGAGCCCTAAAAATTTAATCAAAGTAAATTTTTATACTAGAAATTCTTAAATGTAGTTTTTTTCTTCAAATATGAATTATTATATTGTCCAATATAAGTTTTTAAACAAGTCTAGTTTAAAATTACGGTAAGGCTTCTACTTAGATAATTACATATTTTTATGTATAAAATAAGATTTATTCTTATATATTGTCTAGTAAATAAATAAGATGATAGGTAAATTTTTTATTGAATATATAATATATAAAATTCATGAAAATAATTTATAACAATCGGGTTGTTTAATTTATTGAGTTAAAAAAAATTTAGTTCATGGAGAATAATTTTTAAGAAAAGGAATTTATTTATTTTCTAATATTTCTTAATATCATTTCTAATTAATTAATTAAAAATAATCCATTTTATAAGAATTTATAAATAATATTATCATATTTTAGTTATTTCATTTTATACCCTACCTTCCAATGACTATGTGATAACTTTAATAATATTTTAACAATAATACAAATGTTATATTTTTGTTTAGTAAAACTTTGTCTTATGTGTAATGATGGCTACCAAAGAAACTCAAAATTATGTGTAACAAATAAAAACAATTTGTAGCATAATATAATATTGGTATTACATGTATGAAAATTTTAAAATGTTGTTGAATATAATGATATATTATCATGGTGTTTTTTGAAATTGAAGCCATCAAAAAATTTAAATTTACTAAAAAAATTATATCAAAAAATCTCAGGGTGTTACTTTCTGCCCCACTTAAAATGATTTTCTCCCAGTAAATTCACCTTCGTTGATAATGGTGAAGTACTTGATAGTTATCTTCATGGAAACCCACATAATAAAAAAACTGTATTTTAATTTTAAAAAGGAATGTTAGAAACATAATAGTACCAAAACTAACTCAAAATAATGATAACCCATAGGAGAAGGTAATTGGCTTGTGAAAACATGGAAAAGGAAGATAAATGTAATTATCCAGTTCTAATTGTGTGTGATAGAGAACATGGATATAATAAATTTAGATATCACAAAGACAAAAATCAAAGATGCTTGAAAAATGTCATTGATATTAATAACGACATAAAATATTATTTCATGAAAATTTTCCAAATTTTGATGAGTTTTCACAAGTATATTTAATTATATTATTATTTTTCATTTCATATGCTCAATATTTGCCTTTGATTGTGTCTTCAAAAATTTCTACTACAAAACTTTCTATAAAAATTAATGTGAATTTTTAACTATTGAAGAACTAACAGATCATTATATGCATAAGCAGAATGATATTTCATTAAATTTATGTGTAGTTATCATCATAATAAAATGGTTAGCCAAAATTTTCCAATATGCATAAATCATCATACGATTAGATAATACATTAATCTCTAAAACCATATATGAATTTTTAATTTAACCATTCCATAAATGGTTGACATTATAACTATTCCTAAAGATAAAAATCCAAAATTATTGAGAAAATGATACTAAATTTCTCAAAATAATCTTCACAACGATCCCCCATATACCAAAAAATACCTCTTGGTTTCGACATATGAATCAAATGAATACCATCATCAGGTGTTATATTGAAAGACATTTATAGAATGAATTATCACAAGTCATATCAAAAATAGACATGATTATTCATTACACATATAGAACATTGAATCTTAGACATATTTCTTGAAACTAATAATGCTCTAAATTTAGTTAAAGATAACATAAACCACTTTTTCATCACATCATTATTCTATTTCAAAGGTAATTAGTACTACCCAATTTACTTTTATCTGTATCAATCATATATTTATCCAAGATAAAAATATATTTATCAATATCAAAAACACATTAATGGCTACCATATCTTGACCAAAATATCATGTTTCTGTTAAATCTCTTTTCTAGGTCATGCCCAACATTCAATTTATTTATTCAAATCCCATATCTAAAACATTTAGTTCATGATTCATATAACATTACTCTTGATTTAAAATATATATACATGAACCATTACACTTCATTCTCAAACCATTAACTGAGCATTATTTTATTATTACCTAGTACCCCATTCCAAAAATATAAAATTCAAATCATGTATTAACGTTCACCAAAATAAATTTAGTCATGCTTATAAAAAATTCAAATAGAACATAACATTACTTTCACGTGTCACTTGTGGTCTCATTATAATTAGTATGAATAAAATTATTCATAGAACCATTTGGATTTCCTTGATGTGATTTACCTGTAATAAATTGACTTTCATGATTCCAAAACTTTCAAAATTTATATAATTTGACAGTAAATGATAAATTAGGGATGAAATAGTTCTCATCCAATGCATTAATATAAATTTTCATTTATCCTTTGCATTTACATGAATTTTATCTTTTTTTAATATAGTCAAACTTAGTCATGTTCTTTTAATATATCATCTTTTAGTGTCTTGATAGGGATATATGTTCTTTAAAACCACTCCCTCAATCCTTTACCTAAATTCTAAAACATTTTCTAAACCTTGTCTCATCCATAGACATAACATTAAATTCATACCTATACATAACCATTGATAAATCCAGTGGGATGTCACTAATTTTAACCCAAACATTTATATAAAGGTTGACTAAAGGTTTCATTTTATACTAACTATTATGACCCTAGATTAGCATACATGGATATTACATCAATTAATATTTACATTCTTCATAATAAAAACGTACATTCCAAAGGACTATAATAGTTGAGCATCATTATAAAAATGGAAACATAATCTTCATACTTGGTGGGAGATCTATAATATCACCCATAAATATATTCCTCTTTATTTATATTTCATAGAACCATATTTCACAAATTGGGTAAGTGAAACATTATAATGGGCGATCTCAAATTCCCAGTAAGAGTCAAAAAATGAAATAATTAATCATTAAATGTGCATAAGGGTACAATTATATGAGAATAACATTTTAAGATAATACTATACAAATAATGTGATCTTGAGTCATTGAATAAATATTTATAGTTCACAAGACATGATTCATAAGGGAATCATTGAATTATATCCATGAGATAAAAACATATGAACTGTACATGAAATTGTTGAATACACATAAGCATAAAAAATTTTAGGTCATGTATAACTTCTAAGACTATAATAACTTATTTTTCTTGGGATAGTCACATGTGTACCTATATAATGATTTGGATTCCCCCCCCCATGTACCATTTTATTTCAACCTTTGGATGCCCTCCTAAGAAACCTCTTATTTTGGTATGAGGAAACCCTCTAGTATATCCTATTATTACAGTTCTGGGATGGCCTCTAGTGAACACTATTATTATGGGCTTGGGAATTCATCTGATGTACCCCCTTATAGAGGATTGATATTCAATCTCATGCACCCTCTTATTGCAGGATTATGATACCCTTTCTATAAACTTTTATCTCAAAGAACATTTACCATTACACAATGCAATTGAGGGAGATATAGGTCCCAACCATCACATAATAAAATCAAACATCCTTTTTCTACATGATATTAAAACATTCATTATATCACGACCTATAAAAAGATATGGTCTTTATTAACATCATATAATAAACTATCGAATGAAATGGGAATCACCAAAATTTCATTATATCATTACCTATGGAAAGGAGACAGGTTTCATAATCATTTCTTCATATAATAACCAAAGAATGGAATTAGGTTTCATAAGAATTTTCTAACGGTATAACCCATGGAAGTGTGAAAATAATACTAATAATATTGTTATTTTAAACATAATCCACTCAATGAATGAATAATAATGGTTTCCTTGGATCCTATTCCAAGTGAAGCATAAAATATATCAACGTATTTAATCTTCTATGTAGATGTATTTTGAATGGTCCCTTGGATAATTTCTTAAGGAAAATAAAAGTTTCTTTGGAACTAAATATTTGAGACATAAACTATATTCAAAATCCTTTTATTTGATACCAACATTGAAAAAGTATGACAAATGATTTCAAAATAATTTAAAAATTTTTTTGTTGAAAATATACTTTCTTCTTCAAAAAACACTTTTAATGTCAATTTTTTTAAAAAAAATTCAATGAAAATAATATTAAAATGTTTTAATGGAATATTTGAAATCATTAAAAAAATTTATTTTAAAAAAACAATTTAATGTTTACAACAGATTTTTTTGAGATTGGATAATAAGATGGAAGTCCTTCATACACACGAATGATGTTTGCCTCTCCCATTTGATGGAAGGGTATGTTGGTATAGGCCGTAAAAATAACATAATGAAATATAAGTCTATTATGGATACTTATTTTCAGAAATAATCAGGGAATAAGAATAATTTAAGAGCTAGAGACAGGAATAAAACAAATGTTCTAGTTTCAGAATGTAATTTGTTCTTCGAGTAACTCATTATGATTTTAACCAAAGGTCTTAAATGGTTTTATTTCTTACCATTTTGAAGTTTTTTGTTTATATAAGGGAATTTAGGATCATTATTTTTTAGGTTTATATAGAGCTAAATGGGTTTTGATGGTGTGATAAACTGAGGGGTTGAGTACCCCTTTATTGTGGAGGAGGAGTGACATTTTTTTAAATACAAAAAGGTAAACATGATTGATAGGTCTCACATACATTATGTGCCTAATATAATGGTCCATTATCTATAAAATAGGGAACATTGGTGGAATATGGTTATACAAAGACTTTTATACAAGTTTATAAGTCATTTTTCCTTGCATTTCTAATTTGAACACTATGTAAACACGTTTTTCTCTCAATCACAGTAATTAACATTAATTTAATTCCCTAATTTTTTTATTCAAAATATACGTTGAAATTAATTTAAATTATAAATATTTTTAATTCCAAATATGGAATCTTTTTTTAATTTGTAATCACATAATTGGAAGAATTTAATTTAAAATTAATCCTAAACATCATATCTAACAACCAGTTTTTAATGTAAATTGTTCAAAAGTTTGATATATTTTAATAACCAATTTTAACGTGAAAATTATTAAAGTGACCTAAATTTCATTTATATATCTATATTTTTACTATATAAATTTAAAATCAATTTACCTCTACAAATAAAAAAATCATTTTTTAATTGATATTTGGTGTATTTAACCATTCTTCAAAAAATGAAACTTCTCGAAAAGTACAACAGAATTACAGGAATTAAATTATTATATTATATTTTAAAAAATAATTTTATTCAGTGATATTGAAATTAAAAAAATTTCAAAAATTATTTTTAAAATAATACTTCCATTAAAACGGGTCTGAACTTACTCTTAGATAAATAATCATTTTTATGCTTGAAATATAATTTATTCATATCTCATGTCTAGAAAATATATAAGAAAATTATTAATTTAATGATTGAATATATATATATATATATGTATTTGTTTCATTAATATAATTCATCAAATTTGTTTTTATTTTATAAAGAAAAAATAGTTTAACATATCAAATAATTTATCAGAAATTGAATTTCTTTATTTTCAAATAATTATAACTCTCATTTATAATTAATTACTTTCCAAATAAGGAATTTTAAGAACATGGATAAAATTTATTATCATAATTTATTTAATCCCTTTCATAATTTCATTTCTAATGGCTTGGTGATAAATTTAATATTATTTTAGTAATAATATAAATTATATATTTAGTTCCATAAAACTAGATCTTTTGTGTAACTCAAGAAATCAAAGGAACACATAATTATTTATAAAAGTATACAAAATAGTGTTGTGTTTAACTTAAGATAATATATGTTTTTCTTATAACAACAACATAAATTGGGGTTCAATATAATTGAATATTAACACGGAGTAGTGTGCAATTCAAGACATTAATATATTTTAATATATTTGAAAAATAAATATTTCAAAAAAACTCCGGGGCATTATAGTGTTCCACTATAAAGGAGGGATTATAATTTATTTTTCACATTCGTCATGGGTTTTATAAGAACCAACATGTATTTCGTGAGGGTACATCATCTGATAGTGCATTAGTAAATCGAGTTCCATCCATGGTGGCTATTTTAATGTTCCAAATTGGCAGATATGGTTGGTCTTCTTATTCCACGAGGGTTATAGAGGTGTATCCTGGATTTGATCTCCATGGGAGTATCTCGGTGGTGTTGGTCATAGTGGGATAATGGATGTGATACAATAGAGGGGTATATGTATCATAGAGATGGGAATAAGAGATATGGTGGTTGTCGATGATGGAGGAAGATGAACGTGGTGGTAGTAGCAGTGAATGAGGGAAGGATTGTGGTATCACTAAATTAATGGTAGGTAAAAATTGTGGAATGGTATTATTGGTGGCATCTAGCTAGGAATTTAAGTTTGGAGAAATATTAATGTGGTGATAGAAAATGATGAACAATAGTAGGTAGGGGTAGGTTCTGGTGGTGAATAACTGAGGAGGATATTGTTGGTGGAATGTGGTTGTGTGGTTGGATTGTGGTAGTAGTAAGAATTTACGGTAGCATAAATTGACCGCAATAGATCCCAAAAACTCAAAAACATTAAAATTTTGTGAAATTATTTATAAATTATTTTCAATAAAGAATTATCTCAAAAAAAACTAAATTAATAGTCTAATAATAGAAATAATGAATTTAAAAAAAAATTATTCAGTAAAAATATAGTATCATAAAGATGGTTATATTTTTTCCAAATTCAGAAAAACAATCAAGATTCAACCATATAATTTATGTTCATAAATTAAATAATAATAATTAGATAAACATTTAAATATTTAAAAGATAAAAAAATTTAATTTGTGGAATATATTCAATGATTAAATAATAATATATTAAAGTAATTTTTTTTTAAATTTCACTTTTTGAGAAGATTTCATTTTTACAATCAATATTTAGAATGAAATATCAATAATTAATCCTTCAAAATATATAATAATTTCAATATGGGGATGTGGATGTTTTTTAAAATATGTAATTTAAAATGGATAATTAGTAATGATTCCTTGTTAATGAAATATTGTTTTCAAAAAGGTAAAATTATTTATTTAGAAAGAATTGTTTTGAATAAGTGACTTCAATTATAGAACCTTGATATATAACATGTTTATAAAAATAAATGTGTGGTGGAAGATGAAACATTTGATTTTTGAATAAATAAAAACCATTTTATTATTTTCAATTACCATTGTTCGAAACCCACAGTTTATAATAGGAACAAAACATGTATTTTAAAAGTGGATAATTGAAAACATGAAGGTCACATGATATATTAAAAAAATAAGATTCCAATTATCAATGAGAGTATATGTGCGAATTAAAAAGATGTAATTGGATGGAAAATTGTCGTTAAGGAGTATTATAATTACCCTCCATAATAATTTTATTTTTGAATCATATATTCATCAACGTAAAATTTTTTCATTGAAATATATTTCTCAGGGGAGTCGAATAGAATGTAAAATGAAATAAAATCACAGGATGAAAGAAACAAATCATGGAAGAAAAAAGTTCAAGAATGAAAATTATAACTCATCGTAGGGATTTGAGTTAACAAAAAACATTATAACATTGTCATATTATTAATAAAAATAATTTTATAAAAAGAAGATGATATGGGACATAAAAATACATGAATATAAAAAATATAAAGAACTCACCAATTAGATAATACCAGAAAATATAAAATAATTTATTGTTCATTTTAACAATCATTCCCTATGAATTTTAAATTATGAAAAAGAAACTCTTACCATAATTGATGAATTCCATTAATGTTCCTTAAAATACTCTATAAATTAAACAGTTATCATTCTCAAATAATTAATTACAATATTTAAATAAAAAAAATTACAATCATCATGTATAATTATTATCAACATGTATAAAAGGTGGATATTTCCAACATTCAATATCATGGTTGATTAATCATAAACCTTTTGATCTAGTTTCATAATAATATTGATTTTATTCGTTATTATCCCATTTTTTATAATTATCATATCCTAAAAGTTATTGTAATTTGTTTTTAATAATTATTCATAATGTTATTATTTATATCTATGGGAGTTTTGGTTATGATCATTAAGGATTAAACTGGCGATGTGGGTGTCTCCATAATATTTAATGAATGAGCATTGGTAGCATAATTAATGAGTTAAATATTAATTTTACTATAAAAAAAATATTTATTTTGTCATATATTATCAGTAATTATGTTTTTATAGTGACATGTAATATTATTTATAGCATGGTTCATATAGGTGGTTAAACAAACCCAAACATGAACATAACAAAATGAAAGGATGATTATGTTTGTTAATGTTTTTAGGACTAATTTCATTATTACAAAAGATGAATGAAATTATTTTGAAAATTTTGTAGTGGCTAATTATATTTTAATTGGGTTTAGTTAATATTAAATAAACTATATGAAAATGAGATGTGATTAACTATAGAGGTGGTAGTCTAGGATACTCATAATTAACCTTTTTAATTTCTCAATGAACTGTACAGAAATGATTTGTATTAAATCATATATCTTCATAAATGTAATTATATTTTATATGTCATAATTAATATTAAATTCCATCCAAATAGTGAACAAAAATATTGGTTGGGGAAAATGGATATCATCACATCGTGGGGTTAAATCTGCACAATTTATTGAACGAAAGTCATATTTTTCATTATAGTTATGAATTTTTTTATTGAAATTCAAATTTCAAAATAAAATTTAGTATAATAATAATTATTATATTACTATTTAATAATTATAAAATTATATTTAGGGAAGTACGAATGAAATTATATGTTGTTAGAAAAAATTCACACTTGTTAAGGACTCAGGCATTCTATAAAAAAGGCTCTATGGAAATAGAGGTCTTAGGAAACTATTTTTTTGATATATGACTTGTGAAAAAATAGCTTTATAGGGATAGTGAAAAGGTCATAGTTTCAAATAGAAACTAAATTGCTTTAGGGTTCCATAAGGGTAGGTGAGAGGTCCCTTTTTAGTTGATGATAAATAAAAATTCGTTAATATTTCAACATTAAATAAATATATCACATTTTCAACAAATCAATATGACTAATAAATGTATAATAATGTATTTAGAGCTGAGATAATGTTGAAAATCCACCAAAAATTCATTTTAAAACATGTTGTATGTCCTTTAATCAAATAATTTTAACCATTACCAATTTGGTTTTTCTGTGATAACTTCTTTTTACATTACTATTTTACATTTTATACATAAAAATAAAATGGCCCATATTACATAATTTTTACCTAGTTATTAAAATATGAAATATATTCAATCAGTTAAAATATATATGTGTAAGAAAACTAAATTTTAACTTTAAGGCATGTAATATGTAAACAACAGTTATTAGAGAAAGAGCATTTTAAGAATTAAATTTGAATATATTGTAACATTATCATTTTATTTTATTTTCATGATATTAATTACATTTTTATAAACCAACGATAGGTTATGTCTATATATAAGTAATTTAAAATTAATTTTTTCAAAAAAATTTATTCAAAAAATTATAATAATTTTTTTTTTGAAAAAATTGTCTTATTCCATGAAATTTTTAGTCTTTTGATTCATAATTTCATTATAATATTTTAAAATTTATTATTTATATTACATAAATAAATAATCATTGATTTATAAATTTTCTGTCAATATTATCTTATACATACATCCTAAAAATCATAGTTATGGTAAATACTTTATTTTATTATTCTCATTAAAAATAAAATATTTCCAATGTATAAAAAATAATTATCCTAAAATAAATTATTTATTCAAAGGAAAATATTGATGAAATTTTATTTAAATTATAAATAAAAATTTAATAAATTTTAAATTAAATAGAAAAAATATAAATAAAATTAAAATTTATCGATAAATAAAATTTTTACCTTTAAATATTATTCATGTTATTTAATATAAATTTATAATTTAAAAACTATATATATATTATTTTATATATAATAAAATTCTAAAAATGGCGAATTTAATTCATTGGGATAAAATATTCAACACTAAATAAAATATTTCATTGAAAAAATTGTTATTTTTATTATAAATTAACATGAGAAAAATAAAAATAAATCTTTTTATTTATCTTCTAAAATTTATTTTTGATAATTAATTGTTTTTAAAAAATTTATTTAAGTCATATAAATATGTTATAAAATAGTTTAATAATACTAATATACTACATAAAATAATATTTACTTATAAATTTCTACTATTATATAACGTTTTCATTATTAGTTATCTTATTCTAAATTTAATGACAACAATGGGAAAATGAGTTATACGTAATGGATTATTTTCTACCAATGACCATATTCTCATTGAAATTGTTTACAATAAATAGATTTCATTCCCATATATATACGTACTATAATATTGCTTTCCATTATCACTTTTTATCACAAACTTCTCATTATCATAGATTTCATTTTTTATATCACAATATGCTTTCTATATTCGTAATTTTTTTTTCTAATTATAGGATTCTGTTTTTTCGTTAGTGGTCTTAAAGGGTGACGATGAACTAGGATATCACAAAGGGTTGAAGATTTTATTCTTCTCTATTTATTGTCCTCTTTTAATTTTCGTAACTTTTAAATGGTGTAATAATCTATGGAGAGTAGTACATTGTTTAATTTTATTTGATGAAATCATTTTACTATGAATGAGTAAATAATTATCAGTTTAATTTCAATATTTTATGACTTATTAGATAAAATATTTTAACTAATGTCCTAAAATTGAAAAAAAATTATAGAATAATAATCAAATATATTTAAAAAAATACTTTTCATAAAAAAATTTGGCGTTACATTGTAACAATTTTTACTCATATAGTGATTTCCAATCCACAGTAATTTAAAATATTTACATGGAGTAGTGATGTATTTTGGGATAGGATGCATTTAGATATGTATGAATATTTTTATGTTTTTTTGTGATTAAAACAAACTATGAGTTTTTTTAAACATATACACATTTGTAGGGTACGATATGTTATTTTGATGTATAAAATATGGATTCAAAAAGTAAATATTTTTAGAATCATGAAAAAAGTAATTAAACATTTGGTAATAAATATTTTATAAGGTAAAATAGTTATGAATTATATATTCATGTTATGTATGATAAATTTTCATGAAAGTAAAGATGAATAGTGAAATATTAAGTATGAGAGTACTTCTAATGAAACCACATTTCATCACAAGAATGATTAAACTAGATATTTTCATTAAATATCATGCATCCTATTGAATATATTATGTACGGAAAAAATTATTTAAGTATTAATAAAGGTTAGTTATCCAAATACCAATTTGGGATTTGAGTGGAACAAAGATTGGAAACAATAAGAGTATGTGATAGTCGGATTAGATCACTCAAGAGGGGGGGTGAATTAAGTATCTATAAAAATTTATGTTTAAAAAATAGTCTAATAAGGTTTCACCAATAAATTTTAATACATACAATTTAAACAATGTAATACGATTATGAAATATTGATTGTTTAAATACCTTCATAGAAGATTGATTAATTCTCAATAACATTAATAGTAGATGTTAATTTTACTATTGAATCCATTCTAATAAGCAAAAATTTATAACTTTTTTATAATATTATCTATCAAAGTGAATTTAGTGAAATCTAAATTAAATAGTAAAAGAAAGAAAACATAATTAAAATAGCACAGTGGATATAAAACAAGTTGTTCAGTCTTGAGGAGAATCCCAATCCACTCTTCATGGTGTTCACCTGACAAAAAGAAGTTTATATAAATAATCTTTATTCACACCTTGGATTGGGGTTAACAATAGTACACAAGAATGTCTAAGTCACACGACCTCTTCCATAGTTCAACATGGGTACAAACTACTAGGAGACAAAGGGACCTCTTCCACAATTATCCATGGGTGTACACAAGTGTAAAATGATTCTTAAGGAAGGATATATTTTATCAATTAGTTTAATAAAATTCAAAAAACGTGTCATTATATAGATACACACACATCTTGAAATCTAATAAAATGATACACAACAGAGAAGAAATGATTAGAGAATTTTAAAAGTGATCTGATTGGTTTTTTATACAGCTCTGGACTTCTAGGATGAAGAAGTTGTAGAAATCAAGTCATCTTATAGAAAATAGAGTATCACAAGATATCTAGATTTTTGGGTGTTCTTCATTGTGAAGATTTCATCCACTCTGGGATTCGAGTATGCTTCATCAGTTATTTAGTAGTTTTGAGTTATATGTGACAATTATGTCTTCAAAAAATGATGTAAGTGTTTTCCTCACGGTCATGCTCAAACACATGCTTCACATTATTCTACATTAAGGGGCATACTGTTTTAGAGCCGCAATACACTTTTATCATGGAGAACATGTGTTGGAGTTGACAGTTTGTAGGTATTCTTCACATCATACATCATACTTTTAGATAACATATCTACAAAAAACAATAATTATGTTAGTTCATTTATAATATTAAAATATGGATGATAGATATTAAATTAAAAAACAACGAAACAGATTAATAAAAAATGTCATGGTTTGTCTGTAAATAGTGTATCTAGGAACCAGTATCTCCATGAAACGGTGTCTGGATTGGTCATAGTGTCTGGTCACTATGTCTAGTTCATGGTGTCTGGTTCAGGGTGTCTGGTTCACGATGTCTGGTTCACGGTACCCGGGTCACGGTGTTTGGGTCACAGTGTCTGGGTCACGGGGTCTAGTTAGAGTGTCGGGGTCATGGTTTCTTGTCACGATGTTTGGGTCACTGTGTCTGGTTCACTGTGTTTGTTTCACGATGTATGGGTCCATTTATAGAAAAACATAACCATTGGTAGACTCATGGTGTCTCAAACATATCCAATTATCTTCATTCAATCGTAAGAATTGATATTCCCAAAATAAATTAGAATTAATCATTTATCAATGGAATCATTATAATTAAATCAAAGATAGTATAATGTAATCAAACTGAATGTATAGTACTTAAGATATTTGGATAGCTTTACTAAACAACATTACATTTGATGTGAGATAAATTACATGGGATTAAAAAAGTTAATATACTGAATAAGATTTCGGATCATTAAAACATGATTTATACACGAGGGGTCCAACTATCTCCATCTTTTTGGTGATCAAAAATCATGTGTATTTAGAGTGTATATTTTTTCAAACTACGTATTCCCAATTTTCATATAACATATATAGATTTAACCCCCTTTCAATATTATCAAAACTATTGAATATTAAAAGTGAAGAAAAGTGCACAATTCCATAGAAACTGTGTTTGAGTACAAACACTAGACAACAAAAAAATACAACAAAAATATTATCAAAAGAGAGTAATCAACATTCTTCATCCGCAACTGGTCTTCACTATGCAATTAGTAATATTATTAGAATTAGAAGCCATAAGATCTGAGGTTGAGGTAGAATAATGGAGTGAGCTCGTTGACAGAGTAGTTAAATGAAGTCCTTCAATGATAGAAGGGGCCAATGTAGGTGTAGTAGATGACTGGGGAAATTGTTTACCAAGGATTATAAGCTTCATCTGACTTAGGGCCTAAATAATGAAAATATAAGTGGAGGCTAGGGTAAAGGTAATTGTAGGAAAACCATATCTCAGAAGGGCTACCATAAGAGTAACTATGGAAGTACTCTTTACATGAATAAATGGCCTCAGAAGCTTGATAAAATCAACAATGATCTCCCAAACATACCAGATCACTTTTTCAATGTTATCCTTGTTCTCCACAAACTTGTACAATAAACTAGTTAACTCTATGATCTTTTTAACTTGAGTCTTGATGGTTATAGTAATAGCAGAAATCCTCATATATTACAAATGGTACATGAAATTATTGGTCATATCAGACATAGAAAAGACTTTGTTGAAATAGAATCCGACATTTGTGGCAATGACATACTGAGCATCATTAGAATATTAGAATGGATATGCACCAAATAAAGAACTTCGTCACTGTTATTGATAACTTCAGATAGAGATTATTTATTAAAACAACTAATCACACACTGTAGTTCCACTTTGAACAATGTTTAAAACAGATTACTATCTAAGTAAGGTTGAGTAGATTTACCAAAGGCATTAGAATTAGCGACAACTGAGGTAAGAGATTTCAGTTGATTTAGCACATTATGAAGGGGCCCCTTATACTCGTTAGTTATATTGTTTAGACCAACAACAATTTCACAAATCTATTCCACTATTTGATTATTTCATTCAGTTATCTATTCAGGTAATGATGTTAACTGAGGTTAAATCAGAGATTCAATATCATGTGGGTTTTGGGGGAAAATAGTCTAAATTGTATTAGAAGAATGCTCCAATTTCGAATTCAAAAAATTTTCCATTTCATTAACCACGCCTCAATGAGCTTGTACTTAATCACTATGAATTTTTTTCTCAAATATGAATTCCTTAATCTCATGATGTATTTTGGGTTTAATCTACAAAATGACTTTTTCCAATAATAGTGAAGCATCTCTCTCAAATATATTTTTTATAAAAGATAGTTAGTTATTCATGTTTTTTTCACCCCTAGACATAAGGGTTGGTCCAAATTATTTTAATTAATCTTCATTCACCAAGGATGGAGGTTTTGGTGAAGGCTAAGTGATAGAAGATGATACATAATTAGGTTCTCTGGAAGCGATAGCTTTAAGAGAACATGTCATTTCAACTGAAAAGTAGTTGAAAGGTCAAGAACGTTGAACGAGACTTTCTGTGAGTCATTCACATCGAAGTAAAAGGAGAATTTATACCATGTGTCCAATGAGATTGGATCAATCAGATTTGGCACTAAATTAGATTCTAGATAGGGGCTGCTCCCCCTCAATAGGTGCATCATTCTCAAGACTAAATGACTTAGTACCATGATTTATTTCCATGAACACATCTCATATATCATCAATCATCTCCTTTCAAGCCAATTGAAAGGATTTCCCTATTCTCTCTTTAGCAGAAAGAATGACTTCAGGAATAACTTGTTCATTTGGGAGTTACTCAAGGGAAACTTCTTTCATAATAGGAAGATATTCTTCTATTTTTCATTCTATAACATCTTTTTCTATTTCAATAGTAATATATTCTTCCTTTACATTGGGTTGATCATCTAAATCAGCAACATATTTTGGAATATGTATTTTCATCTCAATTACTACTTCAGTAGTAGGAGTATATTCTTCCACATCAAGAATAGTTTGTCTTGGAGGTATATCTACCTCTTATTATTATTCTTCTTCTTCATAATACCCATCAACATCATCTAGTTCCATACCAGGATAAGAAATACCGTTAGGTCTTAAAGGATGTTTCACTTGATTGAACATTTCATAGATCCTATCATTATTTTCAACCAATATATTTTTCCATAGATTTCAATTTATTTTCTTCTTCTTTATAATAACGTTTGTAATTAAGAACTCATAATCCTTGATAACTTTTTCATTTGGTCCAACTAATCCATTTCCATGTAGCATGGCTGAGATAAGAGAAGAATAAAATAAATCAGTTGACTTGGATGTGGTCTTGATCAATTTACACATATGTTGTATGACATACTTACAAAGATTGATCGTATCTCTATTTTCCATGATATTAAAAAAATATCATGATATTTAAGTAAAAATAAATCACCTTTTCTCGAGGCTAATGAAATTCTAAATTAAATTAAAATGAAATGTAGATTCTACATATAGTTTAGTAGTGATGTCTCTCCTCTTGGTTCCATTTCTAATTAAACATTTCAAAGCATCTTCCAAAACAATGAATTCACATGGAGGTGGAGGTTCTCTATGGTAATATTCACAAATACCTTCATGAGATATCCTAAGTCATTCATCCCATAACCTCGAAAAAAACGTGAATATATGGCCACTTATCCATTTTTTACAACATATCCACTTTATGAATCAAAATAAAATTAAACATAAAAATTAAATTATGGAACTAGATTTGGGTAGATAGGTCTATCGTCCATTGAAAACAAATCTAACCATCATTTCTCTTTCAAAACATTCAAAACCAAAGACTTATGTGACAGAATCCACTTAGGGAATATCTATTTCTCAGGTAAAACCTTTCTGTTTAACATATTTGGATTTAAAGGACCCTTAGGTGTTAACATAGGCATGATCATCATCTACGTTGAATTGATTTTCTCTGAAGTCGATGACGAAGGACATCACATCATGGGAATTTACTGATGGTTCGAGACAGAAGGGTTGAAGTTCCAAAGGAGGGATAGAGTCTGAGAGAATAAAAGATTTCTTGAGTAAAGAACATGTGAAATATCCTTTATTTTATAATTTATGAATACCAATATTTGAAAAAACAAAATCATGGGAAGGGAAAAGGGTAATATAAGTAATCACCATGATATGGGTTCTAATTTATAAAAAAAAGCATTCTTAAGGCGAGTCAGTTACTGGTTCTCAAGGTGAGTCAGTAACTGGCATTCACAGTGATACAATAATAAGTGTTCACAATGAGACCATAAAAATTAGATTTCTAGACCGTGCGACAGTATTTTTAGAGACAATATGTTTCATATAGTAACCAAGAAATACTAATTGTGATACCATAAACCTGAAACAAAAAGTATTAAGACAATAAATTATGAAATAGTAAGATATTTAACAGTATGATATTTAATAAGGTTTATCATACCTAATTCATCTATTATATAGTCTATTATTTTATAATTTAATGGTTTGGTGAATGTATCAGCAACGTAATATTCAATACTAATGAATTCAAAACTGATATAACCCTTTTAATAATGATCTCTCAAAAAGTGATATCTTAAATCAATAGGATTTTTCCTAGAGTGTGAAACATATTTTTACAAGATATTAATAGCACTTTTGTTGTCCCAATTTATAGGTACATGCCTGAAGTGAAACCCATAATGTAGTAATCTGTGATTCATCTAAAAAATTTGTGCAAAAATCTACCTACAGATATGTATTCAACTTCAGAAGAAGATAATTCAACAGAATTTTGATTCTTACTACACCATGATACTAGTTTATTCCTAATCAGTGACATGTTCCATAAGTTCTTTTTCTATCTAACTTACTACCACTGAAGTCAGCATCAGAATAACTAACTAGTTCAAATGATTGTCATATAGGAAGGAATAGTCCTACATTGGGTGTATGCTTGAGGTATTTAAGAAGATTCATTAAAACATTTAAATGAGACTCCTTAGTAATTTTTTGAAATCAATAACACATACATAAAGTAAACATAATTAATAGTAGACTAGCAGTTATGTAGATTAAGAATCAAATCATTCCTCTATAAGTGGTTTGATCAATAGATTTTCCATCTTCATCAAGATCCATTTTATAAGTGGTACTCATTGGAGTGTAACTACCTTTAGATCTATTTAATTCAAAATGTTTTAAAAGACATTTAGTGTATTTTCTTTTATTTAAAATAATACCATCATTATTTTTGAATGATTTCAAATCCATGAAAGAATTTTTGTTCACCCATTAAACTCATTTCAAATTTGATTTGCATCATTTTACATAAATAAATACTTAACGAATTGTATTGATGATCCAAAGATAATGAAATCTATATAAATTTAAACTACTAAAACATCACTATTAATTCATTTTATTAAAAAGGTTAGATCAAATAATCGTTTAGAAAATCCTTTGGAAATATGTAATGTACTCATACTATAATACCAAGCTCTTGGAGATTATTTTAAACAATATAATGATTTTGATAATTTAAAAATATGATTTGGAAAATGGGGATTTGTAAAACCATTAGGTTTCTCGAGAAAGTCATCCTCAGATATATAACCATTTTAAAATGTGCTCTTAACCTCCAAATAATATAGGTTCAAATTAATATGTGCAAAATAAGCCATGTGAATTATGATGGCTTTATGTATAGCTACTGGTGCAAAGGAATCATCATAGTAAATTAATTCTTCATGACTTTATCCTTTTAAAAACAATCTATCCTTGTTTTTATCTATGTTACAATATTTATCTACCTAATTTCTAAACACCCATATAGTGCCAATAGTGATTGTGTCCTTCGGTCTTTCAATAAGATTACAAACTATGTTCCTTTCAAACTGAGTATGTTATTCTTTCATAGCCATCACCCAAATTTAATCTTTGATAGAATAATTTTTGTTTAGGTTAAAGTTGTGACAAGAAGACTTTATGTTCAACATGATTTATAAGAGAAGCTGTAGTTTGAGTTCCTTTATCAAAGTCTCCTACAACAACATCTATGGGATGGTTTTTAAGGGTTATAATGGATCTAGAAAAGGAATGTCTAGTGATTTCAGGTTCATCAACAGGTTCAAGATAATTGTGACTTGAGTCTAAGGAATTTATTAGACGGGAATTTTTAATAGATTCATTCATAGGATGGTTTGAGGATTTTGAATTAATGTCCAAATTTGTTACATCATCCTCTAATTTCAGAAGAATTTTTTTAGGATAATGTGGATCTATTTCATCATATTTTACATGGAAAGATTCTTACAAATATTTAGTTCTTTTATTGATCACTTTATAGGTTTTAGTGGAAATTGAATATCCTAAAAAGATTCTATTATCAAGCTTGAATGAAAGTTTTTCATGATTTTCCCTAGTATTAAGGATAAAGACGTTGCAGCCAAAAACATTGAAGTAGTTAACTTTGGATTTTTTGAGTGTTCTATATTTCATGAAGAGTCCATTTAAGAATATGTCTCGTCAATACTCTATTGATTATGTAACAAGCATTATTTACAACTTCATCACATAAATAAATAGATAGGTCATATTCACTAATCATTGTTTTATAAATATCTTTCAAGGTTATTTTTAATATTTCTACAACTCCATAATATTGAGGTGTTCTAGGGGTAGGGAAATTGTGACTATATCTATTTTAGGAGAGAATGGATTAAAACTATTGAATTTCACAATCACGTCCATTGATCAATTCTAAAGGATTTAATTTTAAGTCCAATAATTTTTTATAGACTTTATATATTTGGTAATGAAAGAGCGGGATTTACTTTTGTGATCCAAAAAGAAGGTCCAAGTATATCTAGAGAATTCATCTAAAATAACTTATACATAGTGCATCCGATTTAATCTAGAAACTCTAGATGGTCCAAACAAATCCATGTGAAACAGGTTTAGAGGTTGAGAAGTTGACATATCTTCCTTTGGTTTGAAATAAAATTTTTTGTTGGTTTACCTTTTGATAGGTATTATATACTTTATCATATGGAATCACAAGTGAGGGTAGGTCTTTGACTAAGCCTTTTCTAGTTAGCTTCTTAAGGGATTGAATATTACAGTGTCCTAGTTTCCTATTCCAAAGAATGTAATCTTAATTAAATACACATAAACATGATGTATTTTCAAAAACTAATGAATCAATGTTATTAGAATAAGCATTTTCATTTCATAATGAAGAAAACACTAATTATTATTTGGAATTAAAAACATTTAAAGAATAATTTTCGAATATAACATGAAATCCATCATCACATAATTATGAAGTATTAAGAAGATTATATTTAAATCTATCAACAAATACTGCTTTAGATATCTAAACTGATTTAGTGTTATGGATTTGACCAAGGCCAATGATTTATACTTTGGCATTGTCACTAAAGGTGACATGTACTCCATGAATTTTTTTATATTCTTGAAGCATGAGTAGTCTCCTATCATGTGTCATGAACACCCACATTCCATGAAACATATACTTGTATAGGAACTCATTATGTATCTTTCCTTAGAATTGTTTGTCATAAATCACATGTTGTCTTTGTTATCATGTTCATCATGTGATTTTTTTGAGTAACATAAATTGTCCTCAGAAGCACTCTAGGTTACATTAATTTCATTTTTATAATTTCTATTTTTTTCCTAATATTTATTTTTGTACCTGAGATTTATCTAGTCATTCTTGATATTTCTTTTGCACTTACACTTATAACAGACAACCTCATCATTCTTTTCACTTTTTCCAATGTTTCTTCCAACTTACTTTTCTTTCATATCATCCCTTGAAGTTAGGTTTTCTGAAAATGTTCTTCTTATTGTAAAATCATTCTAATCATCTAGATAATTGAGCCATCTCCTAGTAACTATCAGGTTATGATTTTTCACTACGGGAACCCTCTACAAGAAGCTTCCAATTTCCTTTTGTCATTGTGTTTAGAGGTGGTGGTCTTGAAAGCCACAAATTTTTTTTGGGTTCATCCTCCACTTCATTATTGAAATTCTCCTCCTCTTCATACATCATCAGTATCCCATTGGGTTATTTTATATGTAATGTGTTGATGTGGAATGATTCCCTATCAATGATATAGGTTCCTCTCCATTTGTTAGGTAGACATCTGATAAATATTATGATTTATTCTTGGTAGTTACTTCTCTTCTAAGAGAAATCAATGTGATAAGAATTTCGTTGAACGTAATATACTATTCCGAAATAGTCTCATCAGGTTTCATTTCATTTTTTACATATATAATAGTATATGTATTAAGTCTGATTTCTTCTATAATAGATGATCCTTCATGTGAAAAAACAAGGTATCCCAAATTTCATGGGATGTTTTATAAGAAGAAATTATATTAAATTCTTCATCTCCTAAAGAGAAATATAATTCATTTATTTCTTTTAAATTTTTTATTGAAGGTTGTTTTGGTGGGTTTCCCATGAAGTTCAATCAGTAGATGGAATCTTATATCCACTTATAATTGAAGACAAAATTTCAATATCCATAAATTCTAAATGTATTTTCTTCTAAATGTATTTATTGAGAATAATTGGATCCATAAATAATGGTGGTGTGTTTTTTGAAGAATCTTCCGATCTATTATCCATAATAAAGAAATACTTTGAATAGATATATATTTATAATTAAAAAATTTAAATATCATTAACGTAAAACTACAATCATAGTTGAATAAGGATAAAAAAAGTGTCTTAATAAACAACCTCTAATACCTAATTTTGGTTGGACTAAAATGCTCAAGATGGGGGTGAATTGAGTATCTATACAAAATTTTGTTTTAAAAAATATTCTTATAAGGTTTCACCAATAAAATTAAATACATCCTACTTAATCAATGTAATACAGTTATAAAATTTTGAATGATAAAATAACTTATTAAATGATTGATTAATTCTCAGTAATGTTAATTGTATAAATGAATATTACATTTGAAGTTATTCTTATATGGAAAAACAATTATAATTTCTTTCCGAGATTAACTATCAAAATGAATTTTGGGAATTATGAATTAAACATTAAAATAGATAAAACTGAAATTAAATAGTAAAGAGGATATAAAACAAGTAGTTTAGTCTCAATATGAGACCAAATCAACTCCGCAGTATGATCACTTGCCATCATGCAGTTTATATAAATAAACATGATCCACACCCTTGATCAGGCTTAACAACAGAACACATGACTGTCCAGGTCACATGACCTCTTCCATAGTTCAACATGGGTAAAAAATACCAGGCCACACAGGGACGTCTTCCACACTTCTCTTTGGGTATAAAAAAGTGTAAAAATATGTTCGAGAGACGATATATTGTATCCTTCAATTTATTTCATGATAGAGACTGTGTTGGTATCTAGATACATACACTGTTCAAAAGATAATAAAATGGTACACAACATAGTATAAATGATGAGGTATGTTTAGAAGTGATCTGAGTGGTTTTCAATGAATCTATATAATTCTATGCTAAAGCAGTTGTAGAAATCAAGGATTCAAATATAATACCTATTCTCACAAGTCAGCTACATTGGAGAGTTTTTTTCATGGTGAAGATGTCGTCCACTATGGGATTTGAGTATGCTTCATGTGTTCTCCAGTAGCGTTGGGTTATATGTGACAATTATCTCTTAAAAAACCATCTATGTGTATTATTCATTGTTGAGATTACACACATGATTCACATTATTCCACTTTCATGTGCATACTGTTTCTAGGACACACTATGATTTTATCTTAGATTACATGTGTTGGAGCCTAAATTTTACATGTATTCTTCACCTCATACCTCGTACTATCAGATGACATGTCTACACAGAAATATTAATTATGTTAGTGCATTTAAATTCATTAAATATATTCAGAAAAGATTAAATTTAAAAATGACAAATATTATTAATAAATGTGTCACAGTTTGTCTATAAACGGTGTCTCTATGAACCAATGTCTCTATGAACATGTTTCTCCTTGAAATAGTGTTTGGATTTTACATGGTTTCTAGTCAAGGTGCTTGGTTCCTGATGTGGGTTAATGGTTTTTGGTTTATAGTGTTTGGTTCACGGTGTCTGGGTAATGGTGTCTAGGTCACGGTGTCTCGTCACGGTGTTTGGGTCACGGTGTCTGGTCATAGTGTCTGGGTCACGATGTCTGGTTCATGGTGTCTGGTTCACAGTTTCTGGATCTTTTTCCAAAAAACATAACCCGTGGTAGACTCACAGTGTCTCAGACATAGCCAAATATCTATATTCTGACATAAGTAGTGATATTCATAAAATGGATTTTCTTTAATCATTTATCAATTATATCATTATAAAGTAAATAAATGATAGTGTTCAATAACCAAACAAAATTTATAGCACAAGTAAACATTGGATAGCATTACTAAACAAGTATACAATTGATGTGAGATAGATTACACAAGATTAACTAGGTTTATAGACAAAATATAAATAGTCATCAATAAAACATGATTTATTCATGTGGAGTCCAACAGTTTGGATAACATAGAAATAAAGTAGTGTTTACATAAATATTATCTATTTGTGTTAAAATTTGTCCACTCAAACAAAATATATTCGTATCTATTATGATTTGAATGATTCCAAACCAAAATTGCATAGTTATGAGATGAACACTATATTGGACTCAGGTAATAGTGAAATGTGGATCATGGATTAATTAATTGATCTCGGGTTACTTATTTGATTTGATGTATGGGGCCATATTATTCAATTATAGTAGATGAATTAGTTATCATTGAGAATAAGATATAAAACATGATACTAACCCATATATTCAACTTAATTCATGATTATTGTATACACCGTGTAAATAATTTCGAGATCCCTTATAGGTATGATCTATAGAATAATTATATGGTTCTATATATTGTTGATATTAGCTCTCAAATACAATAATTATGATAATAATAATTTGAATGTTATAAATATCAATTTTTCTGACTCAAACTAATGAGTATTCCATACTGAGTGCACATGAGACAATTTTAATAACAAATAATTGCTAGTATATTAGAGGGAAATAAAAATTAAAAGAGTATATCATTGTGTCAGTAGTGGAGGTAATTTTTCATAATAAATTTTTTTTAGATATTATAGTTATATAACTGATGGATTTTATCATGAATTGGATAAGGTTTATTTTATTCTTTCCAAGAACAAAAAATATTATTTTTTCATTTTATTTAAACAATAGTGAAAATCAATAATTATTATGAGCAAGAGTTAATATATATATACATATATATGAATCAATTATTTTACTGATTTATGAATATATTAAATTTTTTATCTTCTCCAGATATGGATAATATCATCTATAACATTCAATGAAAGAATGATACAATTGATTATTATCCCACCCACTCTAAGCATTGTCACTGTGGATATGTAAATGATAAATTTATATAATTACACCATAGAGATAGATTATTATAACCATTATATTATAAATAATTGGATATATGTGAATCTTGTTTATTAGGTAAGATTAAGAATTAACATTTATTAAATAATGTGTGGGGGATATTTGATTGTTGGATCTCATAAATAGTTGTGCGTGTAGACCAATCTGAACACAAGAAAGTGATGGCTAATATTTCTTTTTTATTGTTACTGATGGTTTTCTTGGAATAGTTAGGTGTTACCAATGGTACACTGGTATGAATCCTTTTAAAACATCACAGAGTTTCAAAATGGAGTATATAATCAACTTCTAAAAATGTTAATGTTATTTGATAGACACGTGATAGAAAATGCATGAGCTAACAATTTGTTCATATTCTATGGTATTCTTGATTTTTTCTGAAAATTTAAAAGACCATAGACCTGCACACCTGAATTCAGTTCTATATGTATGATATTTATATAGTACATTTGACACGAACTAAAGAACCCAAACATAAACATACATAATAAAAAACAAATTATGAGTCACTTACTATCCCAATAAATTTTTGGTTTAGAGTTAGAATTAATTTATAATACCCATTAATTAAAAAATCCATAACTTTCTCAGTAAATTTATATTCGTCACATTTTACCAAGAATTCATTCTTATATCAAATGTTTTTAATATTCCCCAAAAAATTATCTACATAATATAAACTTCAAGTTATATTTTATATAATATCAATCAGTATAATGTATATATAAGGAAACATAATAATGGTGAGCTCATATTCAATGTATGGGAAAACATCAGTGATAATAATTGAAGACCACAAGTGCGAATAAGATGATCTTGTAAGTATGAGAAAAAAATGAAATTCCAAGAACATATAATAAAAAATTCATACAAAAAAATAAAAACAATCATAAATAATGGGTCATGTAATAAGAATTTGGAATAAAATAAAACATGAGAAATTTCAGGGAAGAAACATTAGTAAAATATTATGATCTCCCAAAACATAGCATAGGCATAATAATATGAAATATGACTACAACACATACATAATAAGAGAAATCATAACATTATTAAAGGGGGATAACATAAACCATGCATTATTATATGGAATTACGAATCATGAAAAGAATACCATGGTATAATGGAACAAAATACACAAAGGGTATAAATTAATATAGTAGACTAGGCATCACTACCAGCATCACATAGAATTCTAAGGAGACATAAATCGTTACTCAGTTCATTGGTTTTCTATATATTATCACACCAATTACATAACTATATAACCTAAATATTTTCCCCATTAAATTAATCATTATATCATCAGGAAAGAACATGTAATGAAAATGGGTTAAATTACATTTTGAACTAGTAAAATGTAAGATGATGTGAATAGTTAGTAAGGTTTATACCAAAAAATAAATCTCCCAAAAGATGTATACAATGAGATCATTAAGATAGTGATAATGAAAATTACCTATATGGGATAAATATTTGGGTGATATATAGAAAAATAAATGTTATATCATAAAAATAGTTTTTATTAAACAATTCACCACTCATGTCGAAAAGCAAAAAAAGAAGTCACCCTGAATAGTCATTATTGAGGAGGAAATTGGAAGTCATCTTCAAAAAAATAATGAATTACGAATAATTTTAAATTTTAAACAACTAAAATTTTATGTAAATAGATTTCGAGTATATTATAAATTTTTTTGAGAATTATATAAAATACTCTTATTAAAATTTATAATTTCATTATTAAAACCAAGATCATTAAACGTGTAATAAATCAAACTTTTTAAAAAATAAAAAATGTTTTTTTAGGTTTTTAAATTTAATTCATATAATATTTTCATAATAAGAAATTATAAATTTTGAGGGAACAAAAAAATGCACATAATAGTGAAATAGATAATATAATTGATGTAAATTATTCATAAGAATATCACATTTCTATAATGAAATATTTTCATCAAATTTTTTTGGGTGGAAATTTAAATTCTCCTAACGGAATTAGAATATAATATATAATAAAATCATTCGGTGTTAGAAACCAAACATACAATATATATATGTTAACGAACAAAGATTATATCTAATTGTAATGCATTTGAGTTAACCAAAACACTTATAATATCTTAACCTTTTCATGTAATAATATATTAGAAAGAAAAGTATTGGAAATATTTTAAAATACAATGAAAATAATGTAGAAACAAAAGTTTCTATATGAATAGAATTAAAAAGTTCAGACATTAATGAATGTGATTTAAGAAAAAATGTTTTAACTAAATTAAATTGAAATCAAATATGAAACCCCATATAGATTTTATTAAATAGAAATAAAATTATGTTAAAATAAATAGGGACATTTATTTTTGTAAATCCCAATAATTATGATATAATTTATTCATAGGTTTTTGAATCAAAATAAAACCATAAATAAACATTTTGAACAAAATGAAACAACAGTCCAAGAATTGATCTTATGACAAACATCCCTTAAAACATTTGTAGAATTTTAATAAAAAAAATAAAAAATGAAAAAATAAATTGATTAAAAATTTAATAAAGGGAAAAAAGTGATAAAAATGTTATAAAATTTCAGAGAGGTAGTATATACATCTTATAAAATAATTTATGTGCATAATTCAGAACATGTATTAATGATGGAGTTTTCCGAATGAGGAACCCCTCTAAAGTTTATATGATGTGATACAAAAATATATCAATAAAGAAACAAAGATAAAAAAATTTATATAAACATTAATTATGTGGAAACAAATTATTAATAATTTAGTGGTTATAGTACCCAGAATCATAATGTAAAATAATCGATGTAAGAGGGAATTAACACAATAAAAGTAAGTGAGGTCAAAATCCACATAACGGTGTGATAATGGATAAAAACACCTTAAAAGGATAATTATAATATAATTATTCAGAATAAAATATTTATGTCATATAAAATAAGAATTGGTGTGTAATATGAAATATTTGTCTTGAAATGGAAAACAAGATATTAAACCTTTCTTTGGACATATGGTTATTCAAATAAACTCTATCATGACTATATAGCAATGTGAGGTTTAATATCTACTTGAATTGGAAGATAATTAATTATTATTTTACATTTTTTTAAAAAATATTTATTCCTCATTGAAAATATATTAAATTATTATTATTAAAAATACATTCATTTTTTATCTTTTCTATTACCCTTATTGGAATCGGTGTGGGGGATCTGGTACATGAGTAATGTTTATGGATTAAATTTAGGATTGAAATAATGATGTAGATTATCAATATAAAATAGGGGTGAATTTTACCCTTTAAAAATATATTTGTAACCATTAAGGTTTGTTAGAAACCTTCATTTTCGAACTTAAGGAAAAACTATGTTTAACAAGTTTAAAAATAGTATATTCACAAGGCCTCTTAGTTCTAAAAACATGCTACATTCTAGATATATGGTTTTAGAAATGAATGTTAATAAAAGATTTCTAGGAAAAATATTATCCCTTAAAGTTTATATAAAGTTATTAATCAGAGTATACAAGTACAAGAATGTATAAGATATATATAATTTCCTTATTAATCAAAATTCAGCAGAAGAAAAACTCGAAACAATAAAAGTAACAAGTAAGAAATCTATTAACCCAGTGTTTAGGGTATCCAATAACCTTGGACAAGGGTCCCTTGATTTATACTTTCAAAAATTCTATGTTACCCACATTAGGGTAATCCCTAGATATGAATATTCGAGTCTGACTTGCAATCCCAACAAGAACACAAACATCAAATTAGTCAGCACCTCTTTCTTCCTTTTCAAAGAAGTCATCAAACATTGAGGTAGTCAGCACCTCTGTCTTCCTTTTAAAGGAAGTCATCAAACATTGAGGTAGTCAGCACCTCTATGTTCCTACCCCTAGAAGCCCTCGATTGTACACATCGACAATCAGAGTCGCACGAAGCATGCTGACCATGATTTTTAGTACGTACAAAGAATGAGAGTATCTCTCTATTGAAATCAATTTAGCATGTAATATCTAGATTTATAGAACAATAAAATCTAATGAGATCGCTCAAATGATCTCTTATTTATTGGCACATCTCCCATGGTCAGCTCCATCCTCCAATGGTCATATTTTTCATTAAATTTAGAAGGGACATGTACAAGTGTCACTCGAACAATGGTTCGTAAGAAACAAAATGCACAACATCATTTCATTACTATAACTAGGGTAATTAAAATATGGTTTCTTATCCAAATCCATGTTAATAAGTATAAGGGAAAAAAATTATGAGTCTAAATTACAAGGATATTCATATTCTGTTTTTATGGAATTGGAAATCATAATTCTATAAACATCATAGTATGAATTATATGGAATTCATAACATGAATTCTAAGGAAATTCAAAGTCTAAATTCCCTGGAATTCGGAACCCAAATTATAAGGAATTCATAGTATAGAATTATTATGAATTTGGAGTATAAATTCTATGGAATTCAGAACATGAATACTGAAGAATTCAGAGTATGATTTATAAGGAATTGGGAGTCTGAGTTTTAAGGAATTCGAAACCTGAATTCTGAGGAATTTAAAGTCTGAATTATAAGGAATTCAAAACCTGGATTCTAAGGAATTTGAAACCTGAATTATTAAGAATTCTGATTCTGAATTGTTAGGAATTTAGAGTCTAAATTTCAGTGAATATAAAATCTTAATTTCATTGAATTCAGGGTCTATATTCCAGATAATTCGGCATAAGAATTTCATAGAAATCGGAGTCTGAATTTCAGAGAATTCAGAGTCTGGATTTCAAAGATTTTGGATTTTGAATATCCGATAATTTAGAACCTAAATTCAGAAACAGATGATAGAATACTCTATATCTATGTATTTATATGATTCTGAGGCTTTAGATATGAAACCAGTTTTTACACATTATAAATAAAATGATTCAGAATAAGAGAAACTAAATGATAACCTATGAAATAAAAAATTAGGCTAAAATTTCCATGCGTAAAGAAACAATTTACGTATTAAAATAAATATTCTGGGAAATAATATTTTCTTTAGGATAGATTTTTTTATTTTCAAAACATAAAGAAATTTAATAATCCTATGAAAACATTATTGACTCAATAATCTCCCCTTTATGGAAATCACATAAATCCTTGCTAAAAATAATCTATGGAATTATAAATTTTATAGTCAATAAAATAAAATCTTCTCAAATTTTACATATGGATCATAGTGAATATGATTAACTCACCCATTGCCTTTGGAATCACTAAGGATCGTATTCATAATTTCGTGAATGAGATTTATCATTTTCTTGCATTCAAAAAACTTCATTCATATGAACATTTCTCTAGATAAACTCCCCCTTACATAGACAAATATCTTCTTTAATTTGAATTCTTTTTAATAATTCTTTTCTTCCCTTTGAGATTTTCAAAATGTAATAGAGGTAATGGAATAAAATTTGTACCTCATTAATTAGTAACAAAAAAACCAAATATCTGGGAAAAGTTTTCATTAAGACTTAATGTATTTGTACAATAAATAAAATACAACAAAACGTCATATTGGAAAGAAATTATTCTTCTTTCTATTTCAAAATCAGCCTCATCACAAAAAATTTTTCTTCTAGAGCTCCTTGTGATCCACCTCTGCTCTTTTAAGAAAGTGATCTAGGTCTTCAAATTTCTTTTCTAAGATTTGAATGTTCTCTTCCTGTGAATTAAGAATTTCACCATTAGATTTCAAAAGTTCATCTTGTTTAATAATTCTATCTTCAATCTCTATTCTATGATCTCTTTACCTCTTCCAATTTATGGACATAGAGTTAAGAATGCCATTCAGATCCATAGCATCTTGCTTCTGAGTAGTTTTTTCTAGTGTTAACTTTTCCTTAGAAGTATTTTTATGAACCTTGATCTTTCCATCTTTAGAATCAAATGATTCCTTGAAATTATCATGGAATTCATCTATGATTCTAATTTATTAGATTGTCTTCTTTTAATAACTTTTCATCTTATTTCACAATCAATTATGATCCTCATAACCAATGGGGAAGGTCTTGATGTTTTCCTCTAGTGCATCACAATTTTCCGTCTCCATTGAAACTTAATTTCACTTCTAATTTTTCATATGTTGAAGCATATGGCATCTTAAGTCTCTTCTTCTGAATAAAGGAGTTGTACCAACTATCATCATTAATAAATGAACGTCAAAATTGTTTCGAAGGGAAAATGATTCTAAATATGAATGTTTGGATTGTGAGGATTCTATTTCTATATGCTCATTGTTCCTCTTTTATGAAGAACCAACATATTCCTTCATTACCACAACATTATTTGGTGTATCAACTTCCACCTGTTTTACCTTTTCTACACTTGGAATGATGTCTTGTTCTTTGGGAGAATCATTCTCATTGTCATTTAGCTGAACAAATTAATCTTAATAAACTTCCTCTTTCTCTATATAAACCTCTAGATCTTCTGGATGAATGAAATCATGAGTAATTATTTCATTATCTGTTGGTTTATTCACTTCTTCTTCACCTTTCTCATCATTTCCTGGTGTAGCGATTTTTGAGGATTCGTCTTGGGAAATAAAAATCAATAATTTTATATATGTACATTACCTCTCATGTTAATTTTAAAATTGCTTTATGATATCATATATTTCATTTCCTTCTTCTTTATCATCTTCTTGTTATTCTATTTCCTCTTTCTCTTCTTGAGAAATTTCTCTTCTTGATGCGATTTTGGAATCACCACTTTTATCCCAGAGTCTCTGGTAATGGTTCAATACAAATTGACTCTACTACCTGAATTTGATCTGAATATTTTTCAATATCCTTTAGAAGATATTGAACAACTTCAGCTTCTGAAAATTTCTTTCATTGCTTCTTTTCTTTTTCTTCTTATTCAAGACTCTCAATAGCTATTTCGTTCAATGATTTTACCTCAGTATGTTCCAATCCAAACATAATCTCCCTTCCTTCCAGGTCTTCTTATCTTCTCTCTACCTAGACACTACTTTATCAGGATACACTTTTTGCTTCATAGGATTTTGAGGAGCTGACTGAGTTTACATGGACATAGGAGTTGTTGTTTTCTCTTCCGGCTTCTTATCCATTTTCTTCTGTCCACTTTTTATAGAGTTTAAAACCACTTCTGATTTGTTTAACAATTATTTTACTTCTTTTTTTAGAAATATCATAAAATTATTCAGATTCACTAAAAAAAACCAATTTTTATTCTCTTTTGGGTGCCATCACTCAGAAACACCTCCTTGTAATTTCTTGACTCGAATCTATATGGGATTTTGAATTACTAAAGGCAATGAACAATAATCCTTGAAATGATTCCTGGATAAATGATGATTTGGTACATCAGATTTCCATTCATGATATTCTCAATTGTAACAAAGATATACATAATCATGTTTATCTTCATAAGGTTCACCATGAAATCCAATATATATATATGTCAACCTTTATGAGATAATACTTAACCCCTTTTAAGGAAAATTATAAAGCTTAGAACCCAGAATTCAAGAATCCAAATATTCATAGGGAGATGAATGATCTTCGGAGTCATCACTTCATTCAAGCCAAGACACTTGATTACCTTCTCATTATCAAAATTTCTCGATTTATCAGGTAATTTGTTAGTATAGAACTCTACATATCCTTCGTAAAGATTACCAATTAGACTCATAACCTTGCTGTATGAAAGAGAGTATGTCATTACATATCACTTGAAATAAAATTTATCTTTCCCTCTTTCATTAAAATAGCTTACTGTTTCATAAACCAATACCATCAACTCCGGATACACATGATCTTGTGCTCTTGGTATTGATACACATACACTCTCACTATCATCCGACGTGACATTATTAGATATGATAATGTCATACATATCATAAAAAATCAGTTCAATCGAACATTATCTAAATATTTGTCACCAATAGATTTCCTTATTAGTTGACATTTCTTTCTGAGGAGATGCTTCAGCAGACATCCAGAACTGAGGATACATTGATGATTCAGAATGACCTTAAAAAACAGAGGTAGATCTTCCACACACAAGAGCTTGAATAAACATTGTGGGAAAACCATTAGGGGGATTTATATAGTTGATTTAGGAGACAAATCAACTTTCATGGTTGATCTAGTGGTGGAAAAAATTATATTAAAATCTTATTGTTGAGATGATAAATGAAAAACGATTTTGATAGATTATGATATTTATAGGTTATTACGAAAAACATTCCGATTTAAGAAAAGGAAATGAAACCGGAAAATTTAAAACAAGAATAAAATACTAAAAGAAAAATATGGTTATGAATATATATAAAATAAAACATACCTTTTGGAATGCTAGAATGATTATTCATAATGAGGAAAACCTCTTCTTGAATAACATTAGATTCCAAAAATTTTGATTACAATAATTTTGACTATAAAAAATATTAATACGAAATAATTGACTACGAAAAATATTGTTTACAAAAAATTTGACTATGAAAAATTTTGAGTACGAAAAATTCTTACTATGAAATTTTTTAACTATAAATAATTTTGACTACAAAATATTTTGACTAATAGGAAAATGTATCCCCCTATAAAAAGGAGTCTCTTACTGTACAAAGGTAGTTTTCTAAAATAATTTAATTTAGATGATTACCTTATGATTATCATTCGCAAATTCTATTTAATATATTCAAATTTATCAGGTGGCAATTGTTTATGAAAATATAATCAAGTTGATTTTTGCATTCTGCTAAATTGAAGAATGATATATTCTTTTTGTGTGTGATCTCTATGAAAGTGTTTCCTAATATCTATGTGTTTTCAATTAGAGTTATGTGTACGGTTTTTAATTATGTCCATGGAACTTGTATTATCACACAATATTTTTGTTTCGGTAAAACTCACACCACAGTATGTGAGTGTGTGTTGCATCCACAAAACTTCAACAAAAAAACATCTATTTTCTACATATTCAGCTTCAGTATTGGAAAGTTATACTGAGAGTTTCTTTTTTCATGAATAAGAAACTAATTAATATCCTAATTAATGAAATGTTCTGGATGTACTTTTCCAATCCATTATACATCATCCAATGCAAGCATCTGAAAATCTTATTAGAAAAAATTCATTTCTAGATGTATAAAATATTCCTAGATCTATGGTTACCTTTAAGTACCAAAAAATACTTTTCACTGCCTTTATATTAGATTCATTATGATTGGATTGATATTTTGTACATATTTATATAGAAAACATTATGTTTAAATGACTAGCTGTGAGGTAAAGTAGGATTCAAATCATACCCCAAAAAGATGTTTGATCTACTGGTTTCCTAACTTAATCAAGATCAAGTGAATTTTAGGTAATAATGGGTGTACTTATACTCTTAATGTTTTTATATCCATACATTTTATGAAGATATTTAATATACATATATTGGTATATATTGATTCCTTCTAGTTTTTGAGTAATTCAAAAACTATGGAAAAATGTTAACTCACCCATCATACTCCTTTCAAACTCATATTTCATTATATCCGCAAAAGTATTGCTTAGTTGAACCAAATATAATTTCATCAACATTAATATGAACAACAAAGACATTTTTCTTATCATTCTTTATAAAATGGTATGAATCAGAATTTCCCTTAATGTAATTGTTTTGAAACAAAAACCTTGTATTCCTATCATACCACGCTCTAGGTGTTTGTTTAAGTCCATATAAATCCTTGATAAGTTTGAAAACAAGTTCAAGATGATTTGTTTCTTCAAAACCAGGATGTTGTTAAACAAAAACGTCCACTTGAACATAACAATTAATGAAAGAAAATTTTTCATCTATTTGAAAAATCATGATGTTAAATAATGCTTCAAAGGCAAGTAGAATTCGAATAGATTCAAGTCTATCTACTAGAGAATATTTTTCTTCATAATTTATTCCTTCTTGTTGATTATATTCATTGGCAACCAATCAAGATTTATTTCATACAATGATTGTATTTTCATCACACTTTTTTCTGAACAACCATTTTACTCCAATAACAGAAGTTTCCTTAGGGATTTCAACCAAGGTCAAGACATTATTCCATTTGAATTCATTTAGCTCATCATGCATAGATATTATCCAATCATCATCACTAAAAGCTTCAACAGTTCTTTTTGGTTCTGATTGGGAATGACATTATAGATATGCTAATTTATTTCTAAAGGAACTTCTAGTCCTTACAGGATTATTTACATCACTAATGGTGTTATCACTGGGATGAATCTTATGAAAAAAGTAATTTGGGTTTTGTATATTCTGTTCATCAACATATGGTAGGAAATATTATATGGTAAATTCTTCGAAAACATTTTATTGAACATTTTCATTATCATAAAAATCATCTATCATGGGTTGATAATCAATTTTTAAAAAAACATATGAAGATTTAAGTTGAGGGCATTTAAAAAAAGTATTAGTTTCATAAAATTCCCCATGTAATGTTTCTTCAAAAGTAAAATTATTTTTATTGATAACTCTATAAGCTTTAGATGTTGTGGAGTAGCCTAATAAAATTCATTCATAATATTTTTCTGTGAATTTTTGTAGATTATCATTTGTATTCAAAATTAATACCATGAAACCAAAATCCTTTATGTAGGAATGTCTAGGTTTTATACCACTCCATAACTTATAAGTGGTTTTATTAAGAAAAGGTCTAATCAAAACAAGATTTATAGTATAACAAGCAGTACTTAATTATTTTGCCCAAAAATGTTTAGCAATAGAATATTTACTCAACATGGTTATGGTTATCTCTTGAAAATTCTATTTCTTCATTCAACAACACCATTTTGTGGATGAGTTCTTGGGGATGAGAAGTTATGTGTAATTCATTTTTTAATACCAAATGTTTCAAAATTAGAATTTTGAAATTCTCCTCCAGGATCACTATGAATAGTAATCAGTGGATAATTTTTCTCATTTTTTCTTGGGACCTATATATTTTGAAATAAGAAAAATCTTCTGATTTCTAGGCTTTAAAATTGACCAATGTAAATCTAGTGTAATCATTAACTAATAAAAATATATAATATTATCATCCAATTCATCTAGTTTTTGTTAGATCATAATGATCCGCATGAACCAACTGTAATGCATCAGTGGTTGTGACATCACCGACTAATTTAATACTTGATTTATGTTTCTTTACATATTAAAAGGGCTCATAATATTTTGAAGAATCAAATCTACCCTTCATTAGTTTTTTAACTATTCTTATCTATGGGAGTTTTCATAGGTTTCTATGGTTACAATGTTCTAACCTTTTATTCCATAACCAAAAATGGTATACCATATTACTACGACAAGGTAGATCTTGGATCTTAAGGTCTTATTTTTTTTGTGTGTAAACATTATCTTGCATATGGGTAGAAAGAATAAATTATTCCTTGTAATTGTTAACTAAAAACTTGTCATTCCAAAAATTCAAAAGGTATCCTTCATCACCTAACTGACGTATGCTAATAAGGTTATGCTTAATACTGTTAACAAATAAAACATTTGAAGTAATTTTTTTCTAAGAAGAAAAATGTTACATAAACTAATAATTTCTCTTTAAGAATAATCTCTGAATGTTAGTTTTACACCCATCGTTTTGAAAACTTTTCAACAATGTTTTTGTTACCATTGATTTTTCAGGAATATCCACTATCCATGTACCATGTATTTCTGTTGTTACTATATTTAATGTTCTGAAAATATTTGTGTTAGACTTTTGGGACCCAATATTTCATGGATCCGAAAACATCATAATTCAAAATTTTAGGTATCCCCATTTTTTTAAAATATAAGATTTAGGAAAACCAAAAGACAGAGTTTTGTTTATAGAACAATTTTTTCCAAATGTCCACATCAATGAAACTTAGTGAAAATGCATCACTTTTAGGAACAAAATAATTGTTTTTAAAAACAGGTTTTGAATGAATATAACCAAATCCGGAATTATTCCTTAGAAGATGAATTTGGGAATACATCTTGTCAATGTTTTTTCCCCAATGTAATATTTTACAAACACTTACTCATGGAAAATATTTCTGACTTCATTCTAATAACAATGTTTTTATCGTCAAAAACATTATTTTTAGCATTATAGTTAGTCTCTAAAACATTTTTCATAGAAATTTTCTTTTCTATTTAATTATAAATTTTATTATTACCATAATTAACATCATCATGGGTTTTTAAATACATAAAAAATCATAAATTTTCTTATCAATATCTTTATAAAGATAGGAATATTCTTTAGTAAAAATAGATGTTCTATAATTGTCCTTATCAAGTTTTTTTTGAAATTAAAATTTTCATTCTCAAGGAGCTTAGCAAATCTGGAAACTTAGTCATAAGTAGGTAATGTATTATCTTCATTAGAAAAAGTTTCTTCATTCGAATGTTCATAATATTTACTATCACTATAATTAGCATTCCATGATACATTCGTTATAGATTAAAAATTGTGTACCATGGCCATTAAACAATGATTTTAAAAAGGTAACATGGATTGTAAACCAATATTCTTCTGACCAAATGATTTATACTCTTAGGTTTAATCCAAAGAGTCACCACCATTAGCACTCCAAGTGGCATTACCTTTCAAAACAATTATAGGTTTAGCTTTATAGTATATTTTTCAATTTCTCTCAGAAATATTTTCCTTTATATCCTTTCTCTTTAGCATAAGAAAATATGGCCTTATATACCCTTCTCTTTTGCATTCATGATAAGAAACATCAGTGTATTTCCTGTAATTTCACTCTTTCTTCTTATATCTATTTTGAAATTTATTCTTCCCAACTATCTTGTTCATCAATCGAGAAAGATTAACTAGTTCATTCTTATAATGTTCTCTTATGATTGATTCAGTTAAAACAATAACCTTCTTGGACATGGATCTAGTAACCCTTTTAGGAGCCCTGACATTAGTGTATGAAAAGTTTACACATACATTTCCATTTTTCTTTTTGTTCAAATCAGCATCTCTTTTCATTCTTGTCTCATGTTGAAGAAGAGTTCCCAAAATCTCATCAAGAGTAATCTGAGATACTTTCTTAATATCATAATTTTTTTTTCATGTAGGTTCCAACTCATTACGAATGATGACTATAATCTTGTCAACATGTGCCTCATCATTTAAACCTTTTTCACCCCTGGATTGTAAACTTTGAACAATATTTATAATCTTTTGATGTACCTTAAAAACTAGTTCTCCATACAGAAATAGTAATCCATGATATTATTCTTTAATAATAGATATTATAGTTTCAATAACCTTGTTTGTACCCAAATGTATAACCTCCAATTTATTCCAAATACAATTTGAATATTTACAAGAATAAATATAGCTATATATATTCCTTGTCATGGAACACGACAAAGTATTGTGTACCTTGTACTTTAGATGATGTTATGCCTTTTCTAGATTTGTAACAGTTCTGACTTCCCTATTAGGAATCTTGTTATCTCTTTGAAACATAACAATGTTTTCCCCACCAGTATTATTAAAAAATGGTCTTCATATGATCTCTCCAATATTCATAATAATTCCTCTCAAATATAGGTGGTCTATTTGGATTATTATTGTCAGTCGAGCCAACATTCATTCTTGCCATCTAGAAAAAAATATCATTCTACAGAATCTTGTTAGTAATAAATTTTTGCAAACAAGGATAAAAATATCCTATAAATAGAAAATATAGAACATTAGAAACTTGAGTAAGTAATCATATATGTGAATATACGTATTTTAGAGACCTGCCTGATATCAATTATAGGATTGAAATAATGACATTGATGCTCGATATTCAATAGGGGGTGAATTTTATAGTTTAAAGTTCCTTTGGAACATTTAATGTGGGTTATAAAACATTCATTTTCAACCTTATGGAAAACTATGTATAACAAGGATAAACATTGTAAATTTACAAGACATCTTAGTTCTATAAATTTTCAAGATTCCGGATATATGGTTCGAGAAATAAATCTTAAGAAAAGTTCACAAGGGAAAATATTCTACCTTAAAGTGAATAGAATCTTACTAATCAGAGTATACAATTACATGAAAGTATAAGATAGTTATAATTTCCTTATTAATAAAAATTTAGGGGAAAACAAACTTGAAACTATACATGTAACAAGTATGAAATCTTTTATCCCAAATAGAAGGGAATCCAAAATCCTTACATATATGTCCCTTGATTTGTACTTTCAAGAATGTATGTCTTACCGACACCAGGGTAAACCCTAAATATGAATTTCGGAGTCTACCTTTCTATCCCCGAAGCCCTTGAACTTAAAGGTAGTCCGCTCCACAGTCTTTATTATCAATGATGTCCTTGATCTTTAAGGTAGTCGACACCTCTATTTTCATATCCCCGGAAGCCATCGATTTTACACTACAATAATCAATGTCGCACAAAGAATGCTGAACAAGATGTTCAGTATGCACAAATCTTCAGAGTATCTCTCTCTAGATATCACTTCAGTATGTAATATCTAGAGTTATAGAACGGTCAATTCTTATGAGCCAGAATGAGATCCTATTTATAGGTACATCTCTAATAGTCGGCTCCCCCTTCCAATGTTCATATTTTTTCATGAATTTCAGAGGGACCTGTACATGTGTCAATCAAATAGTGGTTTTTTAAAAACAGAATTCACTAAATCATTTCATTAATATTACAAGGGAATGTAAAATATGGTTTCTTAGCGGAATCCATTTTTTGAATTATAATGAAAAAAAATATTTGGAGTGTAAATTACATAGTTATTTGAATATTTTTTTCATGGAATTTAGAATCAGAATTCTATAGACTTTGGAGTCTGAATTCTATGGAATTCAGAACTGGAATTCTAAGGACATCTGAGTATGAATTCTAATGAATATAGAACCTGAGTTCTAAGGAAGTTGGAGTCAAAATTATATGGAATTCGGAGTCTGAATTCTAAATAATATGGAGTCTGAATTTGTTGAATACGAATTCTAAATTCTAAAGATTTAAAAACCTAAATTCTGTGGAATATGGATTCTTATTTCAAAGGAATTTGAATTCTGAATTGTAAGGAATTTGGAGTCTGAATTCTAAGTAATTAGAAGTCTGAATTCTAATGAATTTACATTTTGAATTTTAGAAAATTCAGAATCCAAATTTTAGAGAATACAGAGTCTAAATTATGAGGAATTTAGAGTCATAGTTTCAGATAATTTGGAGTCTATATTTCATATAAATTAGATTATAAATGTTAGAGAATTTAGAATCCGAATTTCAGAGAATTCAGAGTATGAATTTCATAGAATTATGAGTCTGAATTTTAGAGAATTTAGTGTTTGAATTTCTGAGAATTCATAGTTCGAATTCTAGAGAATTCATTACATAGATCAGAACCTGAAAGTAGAATACTATATATCTATGTATTTAAAGGATTCTGATGTTTTAGATATGAAACTGATTTTCACACATTAGAAATAAAAGGTGTTAGAATAAGAGACACATAACCTTGAACAATGAAAAAAAATAATGATAAAATTTCCATGGTTAAGGAAATATTTCCTTATTAATATAAATATTCAAGGAAATAATATTTTCATTGGGATAGTGTGTTTGTGATTTTCAAAATATAAAAGAATTGAAATTCCATAAGGAAAAATTTTTTTTTCAATATTCAAAATCAAAAAAATTGTATGATATGGAAATAAATGTGTTTGGAATAATTATATTAACAAATGGACATTTCAGGGAACATTTTTAGTGGTTCAATTGGAATTCCAAAAAACTTTAATTTTCTGGATTGTTTAATTAACAAAAGATTTGAATTCATTAGTGGAAATATATTTTAATATTTCAATTATAGAATTAGTAAAGAATACTAAATTCAGAATTATTATATATTGTATTTATTATTTATGTTTTCATAATCATTCATGAGATAAAAATTAAAACAATGTTTATATAGACAATAAAATTGGCCAAAACAAGAACACATTATAACGGATGAATGAGTAAAAAAAATTCTTGTATAATGATAATAATAATTTCATATAATATTTATGGATTTCAAAGTATTTTTTTCAATTGGTAAATTAATTTCATTTATAGTTTTATGTAGAATATATATATTATTAATCATGAATAATATATCACTTCTGTCATAAGCATTAATCTGCACTTGATGTGCAATATAGAAATGTTAGGATTGTGAGTTATTTTTTGGAATAGAAGCTTAAGAACATGGGTTATGGTTGTTAAGGAGGGGGAAAATGTATTATAATTTGATAGAATCAAAATACTTGTAATCCATTTATGGTTTGGTGGATGAATTTACATATATGTGAGAGGGGTATCATTTAGTAGTATTAATGTGTAAATATAAAAAGAAAAATCATATTCATGGAAAATTAACTCAAATTTGATAAAATTTTACATGTTCCAATATATATTTTGATAAATCCTATATCCACACATTTTTAGAAAACATTTTATGATATTTTAAGGATTTTATTATTGATTTACCACATTTCACTTACTTTTGCCTTTACTATGGAGACCAAATTTCACATTGGCAACTTAGTTTATTTTTATTAATAAATTAGAACATAATAAAAAAATAATAATATTATTAAAAGTATTAGATATATTTTATGTGATTCATTTTTTGTAGGTGGTAAATATTATTTTTGTTAAATATTTTTAATACAACTAAAAACAAATTTTACTACTTTTTTATGTTTAAAACATAAATTACCTAAACATCGTTATTATTACGGATTCCTAATATATTAATTGGTTTATTATTAAAAAAATATAAGTACTATGAGTTTTAATGAAGATAATAACAAAATAAAACATTTAACATATTTAATGAAATGAAATGGACCAAAAATAGTATTATTATTGGTATGAAATGTTCTATAGGATTCTAAATGAAACATAATATTTTTAAATAAATTAATTTACCACTTATATATATATGGTTGATCAAATTTTTTTATAAATTTTATATCATTCTTATATTGGGATTATTCGATTAAACAAATTATTTTTAATGTTAAAATAAAAATAAAAATATTCCAAAGAAAAATATTCACTTTATGCTTATTTTAAGAGGATAAATCCTAAATAGAAGTTAGTTTTTTAATATTCAATTTCTAATATATTGGAATTTTACTTTTAAATAAGAACACGAAACATAATAAAAAAATGTTTTTATATGAAATTGAATTTTTAATCATTATGTGTTCTTAATATTTTATTCAAATTGGTTACAAAATAATGTGTGTTACTAAATTTTTACCCTGAAAAATTTTATAAGGAAATTCCATAAAAAAATATGAAAATTTAATTTATGGTAAAAAGAAAAATACAATAAATAATATTTATTTTTATCATTAATTGCTTTATATCATATCTCATTAATTTTGTTTCATATAACCATCAAAATTTAAACCATTAATTGTTATTAAAACACATAAATCATTATTTATAATTAAAAAAATATATATATATATATATATATAACCTTATAATAAATAATTTTTTATTTTTTATTTACATTATGTTTTAAATATATTGTTTTTTTTTCTTAATGTTGTTTCACATTTTATATTCCCAATAATTGAATGTTTTACATCCACTAAAAAATATATGTGACTTGTTTTAATATATTGTTTCAGATGATATTATCTATTTTATATAGTATTTATTGATGTGAAAATATATAATAAAATCTTAAGGTGTTACATTCTACCCCCATAAATAAATTGTAACATAAAAATTTTATTTTTTCTTATTAGTAATGTTATTCAATAATATATTCACAAATCGTGAAATAAAAAGTAGAAGTATGAATATAAAAAACATTCCCATCTCCATTTCCAATAATATTTTTCATCATAATTATGAAACCAAATAGTGGTGATAAAAATTGAAAAACATGTTAATAAGAAAAATTTGTTACAAGATTCCTTACCCATTGAATCATTATTTCTCCTTCAGTTCATCTTGAATTTAATTTTATTTTATCCACTTAATATCAATATCATAATCTCTCTATATAACTAAACAAAAAATTATATATATAATAAAATAATTTAAACTTGAAATTATTCAACCTTATTTCCTTGGAATTCAACTCAATCATTCTCCAAAAAAATATACCTCATCAATATATACCATAATTATAAATACTCCCAAAAATATTTATTAATATTTTAAAAAAATAACCTAAATTAAAAGAATATAATATTACATGTCCATCCCAAAGGTTTTCTATACTGCTCAACTTATTTTTCTAAAAATAATTAAGACATAGTCTCAGTTATTGACAATTACCTCAACATAAAATCATATATCAACCCCAAGGCCTATCTATAACTCCATTCCATATTCATCAAAAAACCCAATGATCATTTTAAAACTATAATTTTTATCCTCAAAAACGAATAACATCACACCAAAAAATATGTATCAAACTTATTATCTCACTTAAACTCATAAACCTATGAAGAAATCCACAACACTTAAAATTAGCCTCAAATGATTAAATCCTTATCACAAACTCACCTCTAAAGGTAACCCTCCCACATCAATAATGGGAGAGTGGAGATAAATATTGATGAATATCTCCTTTAATAGGCACTAGGTTGGTGAATAGAATTAGAGACATATCCTTCAGAAAGATGGGAGGCATTAATGTAATATCTTTACTGAAATGACATATTCCAAGCAAGAATAACACATAACCTAAGGAAAAACACCTTCTGTTTGAGGGGTTTGTGAATATCTCTAACGGATTGAAGTGGAACCCTGGGGAGACTATACATTCAATTAGAGTGCTTGATAAAAATAAATTTCCCAACAGGTAAATGATATATAATTAGTGTAAGTGAATACCCACAATATGCCAACTCTAAAGATGTGAACAGAATAAAAAGCCTCAAACCATCGTATAATGAACCTATTTCCCACTAATATCATCACATGTATAATAATGAATATAACATAGTATAATAGGATCTACTTTCACTCCTTGCCATGTCTCATTTAGATCATCGGGCTAGTAGTGATCAACCCCCTTACACGATCAACTCGTGCCTTAACCCAACGTGTACCCGCAACAAGTAAGGATTCCAATGGTACTGAAGATCAATTTACATAAGATTAGGGTGTGAGTATGTAACAACAATATATTATATGAATATTTATTTTTAATTAAATTTAGTTTCTTTGATACCTTTTGGGACAGGAATCATTGAGTTTAAAAAAATGATATATATTATTAAAATATTTAAACCTGACTATTTTAGCTTAGAATTAATATTGATTGGTATTTATTATAGTATCTATATTAGGAAAATTAAACTCTATTCATATATATAGAATAAATTTATTGTCTATCAATTTATTATAAATGAAAATGAAATCTATTTAAAAATAAATTAAATATTTCTTTAAAAAGAATATTTTGCCTGAAAATTGTTTTTATCTGAATACAATAATTATCTTCTAATAATGAAATATTTAAATGAAAGTTATATAATATATATTAAATTTAGTGTTCTATCCTTAATATAATATTTTTAGGGATTTCATAAGAATAAATCCAGATGTATACTAAGAAACTGTATTTTAAAAAAAAATTATATCATACAATTATAACAAAATAATTTTCTTCGACTTCTAGAATAATTATATGGAAAAAATAGTTTATTTTATAAAACTACATTTTAAAATTATCTTATATTTAATTACTTATAGTTTTCTGATGATATATATTTTTCGATGAATAATGAAAAATACTGATTTTTATTAAAAATCTCATTTTTTGTAAGTAGTATTTAAAAGATAAATATTATTTTAAAATAGTTAAAAATTAAAATTATTTCAAATATATAAATATTTTTAAATTTATTTCATTTTATTTAATTTCATGTTTAATTTACTTATAAAAATTGTCTATACATTTTAAAGCCTTTTTTCAAAATAATTTTTATCTTATCTATGAGTTTAATTTTAATTTTATGTTTTTTAATTATATATATATTTTCTAAAAAATTGATCAAATATTTGTAATCGGAAAACCAAAAATTTTATAATATGGTCAACTAAATTTTTTATCACAATTAATAGTAAAAACAGAAATAATTAATTATTGTTGATAGGGTTAAATCATGTTTACTGGGGGTTAAACTTATATGATAATGGTTAAAATAAACTAAAACAATAGGAGTTCATATTTCATGGAAATATTAATATTTAATCTCTTATAATTCTCAGTAATTAATCATTTTGTAGCCTTGTGGAATCTATAAAACATTGTGATACCTTTTTATTTTGAAAATATCGTGTTCTATTTTCATTAATTGTAAAAAGGAATCCCTTCCCATATTTTATAGATAATTCAAAATATTTATTATTTTAAAATATTCATTCTAATGTATCTTAAGTAAAACCCCAAACCTCACTTCATAAATGAATTAGTTTTATTAGTATACCCACCATAAAATTATTTTGGTACCATCCAAATAGGTTGTCTGAAGAAGTAGTATCATTTTAATCAAGATTATTGTTTTTCTATTTATTCATTATCAACCATAACATTATTTTTAGATATAATGAAATAATAAATTATGTATCTTAAAAAAATTTAATATTTCAAAAGATTAATTTCAATTAATACACCCATATCCACCGACATAAATGGGAAATGAATCCTTCGATCATGTGTGTGGAAGACTACCGCCTGACAAACCATTATAATTTACATTCAATCACCACTACTCATAGATTGATATAATGATGGATTTAATGTTCATATATAATATATAAGAAATATGTATATTCTGGTAATTAAAATATCACATCTAACATTTTAAATTCTATGTCATTGGAAAATGATAACCCACTCGAGCGTACGTGTGGGAAACCACCTTCATAAAGAGATTTGATTATTTTTTATTTTATTTTTACATGAATGGAAATAAGGATATATTTAATGAATATATAAAATAATTATGAATTAAAAATGTGTATGTAAATGTGATATTATTTTACTTTTCTTTCATTCCATCAATTGTGAAAATAGAAACAACATTCATGCGTAATACGCCATGTCTTATCCATAAATGGTGTAATTCATTTCAACCACTATCATTAATAGATTAATATAAAAAAATTAAATTATGAAAATATACGTTATTTATATCCTGGTGAAAAATATTACTATTACATAACTCTAATGAAATAAAATGGATGAACAATACAACCCAAAACGTACATGAAAACTGATGCATTTATTAACTAAAACATGATTTCGATAATGAATTTTTAATAAGTTGGTAAAAATGGTTCCTAAGTAAACAATAAATGATATTATATTTATTATCATTGTTCTATAATAGATTTATAATAATCTGATATTAATTATATTGGAGGTCTAAATGAGTATGATGGATGTCAAGACATGTGATATGGGATTCTAATCTCCCTTTTTTCTCTATGAAACACATATCATATTCAATACTTGTTTGTTGTGTGTAGTGTATATACATAATACTAATGAATTTTGTGAATTTAATTATATATTTAATGAAAATATACATTACTATATATGTCTCTTTTATTTATAGTTGTTATGATTCTAAGGTTAATATTGTTGTAAAGGTGGTCTATTACAATCTCCTTATTTATAAGGACTTTTATAATTATGTTCCCGATGATGAAATATTTTGATCAATCTCTCAAAATTATTAATAATTTTCCTATATTATGGTTATCTATAGATAATAAATTTTTTTCTTTTCATTTTCATTTATTTAATATCTAAAGATTCCAAAAGTATATTTTTATAAGAAATCAACAGTCTTTAACTTTTTGGTAGAAAATCCTTTCTCTTCCATGTGGATGTTTTATAAAATAGTATTAAAAACGATTTAATATTCCAATATGATTTTCTAAACTCAATTCTACAAACGTTTGAAATATTTATAATATTTTTTTAATAGTAATACACATTTTATTCCCAAAACTAGGTATTATTGGTTTTTTCTAGAAAATGTTAAAGAAATCATTTTTTTAACATGAACGCCATGAATTATATTTTCCATCATCTTGATAACAATATGATTTAAATACCCCAATACATGTTTCCATGGTTATTTTAAAAATAAAAATCATTAATATATTCATAAAATATATATTATGAAGTGTGTATTCCAAAATGGAAAGTTTATTTTCAAAAAGAATTTTTCAACTGATCTTTTTATCTAATTTATTTTCCACGATGACAACAAACATTAGAGTTTCTTTTATTTTATTGAGTATATGATCCAATAGTACCTTAATTATTATTTGTAAACAATTTTTATGTTTATTATTATGATTTAGAGATATTTTTAGAAACCATTTACCTATCATGGATTAAGCAATTTTGAAATTTTATAATAATTGTAAAGCTCATCAATTTTATAGATTATGATTACAATGAATGTTTTGAAGAATTTATAAAGAATGAATATGATTATATGATGGTTGTTCTATTAAATCCCTCTAATTAATTTGTAAAATATGGCTAACTCATGTGTAAATTATTTCATATGCCAATCTGATTTCATGTCCCTAATGTTATTTTTTACCTAGTTTCATGTTAAAAATGTTACGTATAGACCTAGTTTTAGGATCATAAATTTATGTTTTACCAAATATTGAGGTGTATATAGTTATTTGTGGACCTGGTTTCATATCCATAAGGTAATCAATGTACCTTCTTTTATTCTCGTAATATTTTTTTCAATATTGTTTACATTTTCATACATTTATGAGAGGGACTGCTTTCATTTTCTTATATTAATGAGAAAAATAGTTTCTATTCATAATTTTTCACAATTTTATATGTTTATGCTTATTCCTTATTCATATTTCATTTTCATTCTCTAATAGAAATTGATCATTTATTTCATATTTTATTCATGTCTTAATAATTTCTACTCTTTATTCCATGGATTTAGATTATGATCTATGAAATGCATGATATTTTTTCAAATTTCAATCTCAGTTTCTCATACACTGATTCCCTTGATATTCCAATGTAGTCATTGATATCACCACTATTTTCCCTTACTGAGCATATGATTTCACCCTTCCTTCTATTTTCTATTCCCTTGGTCATGAAGAATGATTTATGTAGGGTATGTTTTTGGATAATTCTTTGTAGTAAAATCATTGTTAGGGATTTTGAAGATATTTAATAAAATAAGTTGATTTTGTGTCTAGTTTCGAAATATAAAATAAATTTATAGTCCTAGGGTTTTATTTTTTAATAAATTGAATATTCAAAAAAAATATGTAATGTTTATGAATAAAATTCATGAGTTTTAGTATCTAGTAATAAGGAAATGTTTTAAAAATTATTTGAAGAATATAGAAAGAGGACATTCAGTAAAATATACTAGGGATAAGAATAATGATATGTCAATATATAACAAAATATCCTAGAATTTTGTTTTATGATTGATCAAGTTGTTTTTATGAAATTACATCCTATCTAGATACTATAAGTGGATATGACTCTAGAACATATTTACCTATGTGTAATGATAAAAAATGTGTGCATGGGGCTTTAACTCAATTTCCAACTAGTTCTTAAAATTGGGCCATAATGAACACCTGTTTTGAAACTCCTAAGGGAGATGGTTTGGATATTCACAAACTCATAACAAAAAATCATTAAGGGTTTGAAACAATTATTACCTTGGATAAACTAGGATAAAAAATGTGTCACTGATTGAAAACAAGGTTACCTAATTTAGACATCTAATAAATTATTTTTAATGATTATGTGATTCACCACATTAGTTATTATTTATCAAACTATGTATTTCATTATTAAATGAATGTATCTTAAATAATTCATGTGAACAAAGTATGTGATGATTAATTCAAGGACCATACTCTAATGGAACCAATGGGTTGAGAAGATGGGATGAAGTACTTTTTAACAGTGGTCACTCAACTATTTTAAGATATAAAAAGTATAATGGTTAAAATAATAATTCATAATTTACTAAGGAAATACAACCTAGACACATAATATATAATGTTAAAACATTCACCCTCCTTTAATGGTACTTCTAATTCACTGGATGGATGTAAATGTATCAATAAAATGTAAATTAAATTTTTTTAGTGCATGAAAAATGAATATTTTTTATATCCATATTTTAGGAAGGAGAAGTATACCAATAGTACATTATTTTTATGATTATAAATCAAGGGTCGGAAATTAAACCTATGAAATAGGATGATTTTAAGAGGATATTTTTTTTATGTATATCTCTTTTATTTTATATAAAAATATATATAAGTAATTCCTTATAGTTATAAATATGTATGGTGAATCAATTGGTACCAATGATGAATTTTTTTTAGTACTTTCAATGCGTAATTCTATTTTAATCATCATCCGGAAAAGGAAAATTGATTGATTCATTAGTGGATTTATGGAATGTTATCAAAATACATTATCTATAAAGGACACTATAAGCTATGAATAAATCATTCTAGGTGCACTAGATATTGAAATATAATTTAGATTACATCATGGATCTAGTAATAGGAAAAGGAAGATAGAGTTTCATGTAATATTGAGTTGAATATAACATAGTGGGGAGAAAATATTTAAACCTTATAATTTCCCAAAATGATGGTATTAAAACACAGATGAATTTAAAAAATGAACACTAATATATCTCAAGTATGGTAAACCAGTCCATTGAAAAAAAGACTATTGATGTAATATAAAGATCAAAGATAATGAAGGGAATGAAGAGAGTGATATACAGAATTTAAAATCCCTAATTCAGTCTTATAAATGAAATTAGGTTGAAAATTAGGTGAATAAAAACATTAAACCAAGGGCTAATTATTATTATAAACACAAAAAAAATATGATGATGATGGGAAAAGGGAAGGTTTATGAAATAAAAACATATACAGAAAATCAGGATAATTAGGAAATACTTATCCTCCACCAAAGTGTTGGGAATTTCATGTTGGATATTCTGTGAAGCATACATTTTAAAATCATATTGTACATCCTTTAATGAAATATGATGCGATCATTTAATTTATTATCTCTTCCAATAAATATTCTAGAATAATGAAAACAAATTCAATATTCCGTATCAAACTATGATTATCTATCAGTTCAGGGATGAACCCAAACATCAAATGGAATTTTGGTTATAACTATCGTGGGAGCTTATATAAGGAATACAGGGTGAATTATATACTTAAATTATATTTTATTTAACTGTAACATTATTTTTGAAATTATTTTGATATATATATCATGATGGGAGAGTATTTGAGGGATTAAAATTATTTAATGATAATATTTATGTTTATCATGGGAGGATGTGTGATCAAACCAATCTGACATTGGGATTCAATTATGGTCAAACATGTTTTTAAGGAACAAAAAAGGTAACTATTTATGGATTTAGTGATTTTGATACATGGGTGTTATTATTAAGTATTAGAAAATATTTTATTTTATAACTTATGTTAATTATTTTCATTTTTGTGAATATTTAAATACAAATTGAAAAACAAGTCACTATTTTATATATTGCATGACTTCTAAAAAGAATGTTTTAGTTCATCGGGAATAAGAAAATTATGTTTGTGTATTCATTTCATAGAGTAATAAAATGAATTGTAAATTGATTGAAGCATTCAGAAATGGGGAACTTTTATTCATTATATGAAAAAATTGAATAGTATGTTTTTCGTTTTCACTATATTAAAGGTAATATTATCCCTTACATTTGGAAATGGATATTGAAATATAATTTATTACATTTACATTAATTTTATATTAATCAAGTGGAATTTCACCTATTACAAATTTATGTCTTTTTGGGGGATAACATTCTACAAACTGTGTTCATGGCCACTATATATAAATCCTTAGTAATTGTTGATCTCCAACAAGTCCATATATTGGGCCATTATTAATGTTCTCTTATTTGGAATCCTAGTTATCTATTATCGTTGACGAATTTTTTTATCAGTTTATTTATTTTTAAGAAGATATTGTATCGACCATTTTATTACATAGGTTTTCAAAATGGATGTTTCAAATGTAAAACACGTGATTATTGGGTTGATTTTAAAATTGTGATTACACAATTTATTAAATGGGGGTAGAATGTACACCATTATATTTTAGAAATTTTTTTTCCAAAATAATTTTAATTCCATTGATATCATGGGTAACATGCAACATAGAGTACAAATGAGCCAAAATATACAGTTAACATATTTAAATGTGATCATCTAATCCTCGAGTTTAAATTAGTGATAATGAGTACAACTACATAAAATATGAAAATTTTATTTTTCATTCATGTGTCAATTAAATTCATTTTTTAATATTGATTATTAAAGCATGTAAAAACAATTGAAATTGAAAGAAATATTTTTCTGAAAAAATATTTTATTCATGGAAAGTGTTTTTATCTAAAAATATTAAATAATCAAATATTGTGGAATGTTTTAAATAAAATTTAAAAATTATATATTTGACAACTTTTTATCATTCATCTAATATTTTTTATATGCGTGAGATAATAATAAATTTAATTTAATGCTTCAATGTTGTATTTTTAAAAAAATTGTTCTATTAAACAACTATAATAAAATTAATTGTTCCACTTTAAAAATATTTATTTTAAAAAATAAACATAATTTTAAATTAACATATAAAAATTATCTTATTGTTATTTTTTAAAATATTTTATCAGAAGTTCATTTTTTCGAGGAAGATTTAGAATTATTTCTATTCCTGGAAAAATTGAATTCTGTTTAAGGTATTTAAGAAATAAAATAATGATTTAAACATAGATTAATTGTAATATTAGTTCAATTATATTTTATTTTTTCTAATTTATTTCCATGGATAAATTTTAATTTTGCATATTTTTATAATTTTTTTCTTCATTTAAAATAATTTTAATTGGAAAAAATATATTTAATCACATTTTTGGGTTTATATTTATATTAAATTATTCAACTTAAGTTAATATATTTTTTAAAAATTTATTCCATATTTTTAATCGGATTAATAAATATTTTATAATAAGGTTAAAATAATTTTTGGTCTTCATAAATAGTTAAAACAATAAAAATTAATTATATTGGTTAAGGATAAAACTGGTTAACCAATGGTTTAATAAAAAAATATAATGATTAAATTATCTTATTTTTTAAAATTCTTATTTTATGACCATATTTATTCATTATTTCATTTTTTTTATATTACAACCAGTTATTCAGCCTTTTATAATGTGTAAGACCTATGTATTCTTTTTTCTTTAAAAAATTCAAATAATGTCCTCTACACCACTTACAACGGGGAACCTCAAATAATACAATATTCACACAACCGAAAAGTTTTCTATCATCGAATACCAAGGAAAATACATTACATACTCTCCCCATAAAATCCATTATTCATTAGTTTGATTATAAAATCATTTTTGGAAGGATTTTGGTAAAAACCAAAAGGCGTTGTCCATAGAAGAGGTATCATTATTAACTGAGATGTTTTTTTTATTTATTCATAAAAATACAAAAAATTATCATAAATTATGATTATATAATTGAAAAATTATCGTAAATATACTAATAGTTTATTATTGTAATGGAATAGTATATATCCATCTCTTTATCCATCAAATGAGAAATGAAACTATTGATCATTTGTACGAAAGACTACCGCCTCATGAACCAATGTAATTTTTTTCCATCACCAGATCTCAACAAAAAAATAAAATTCTTTATTTAATGTTTTTATGTGATATTTATGAAATATTTTTATAATTATATTTTTAATTTTACATTTACCCTTTTAACCTCAAATTTATTGGAAAACGATAATGTTGCTCACGAATATGATTGGACTACTACCTCCACAAAGCATTGTGATTAATTAATAATTTTTTATTGACATTGAAATTAAATAAAATAGATTTGATAAATATATATTTAAAATAATATATAAAAATTATCATGAAAATCTAGTGTATTATTTAACATCCATCCATTATATCCCTCTAGAAAATGGAAACAACATTCCTATCTACAAATGACCTACTGTATCTATGAATGTTGTAATTCATTTTTTGACTCTCAATTTTTTTTATTACTCAAAAATAATATGTAATCAATATATTATATTTGTATAATTTTTATAAAAATTCAGTTGATGTAGCTTGGATCAATATAAAAGGGCCCAAAATACTAAACCTAAGTCAACATGAAAAATGGATATGTTATTATATGAAAAATGATATAACTAGAATTAGTAATAAATAAGTAATAAAAAGAAATATGTAAAAAATGGAATGATATATATATTTTTTGAATAATATTTATTATAAAACAATCTGTATTATACATGTGGTTCTGACACGAATAAAGAAAGTGGAGACTATAGGAAATGAATTTTCATATCACTTTTATTTCCTTGAAACACTTGCCATATTGAGAACATATTTTTTATGTCTTTATATACACCCAATTAATGTATTTTAGGATAATTCGTTAAAATTTTATGGATATTTAAATTTAAATTTTATTTTGTTTCATCATCATTATGATTTAATATTACCCATATGGTAAAGGTTTTATATTATAATCTCATTATTTTTCGGAATTCTTTATGAGTATGTTTCTGATGATGAAATATTATGAATTATGTCTCAATTATATCCTCAAATTATGTATCCTATGGTTAATAATATTAAATACATTTATTAATTTCATTTTCCACTATTTAAAAGTGATGAGACGAAAATAATTTATTAATTGAAAATCCACATTATTTATCTTTTATGTAGAAAATCCATTCTATCGATAATGAATATTTTCTATAAATATTTTTAAAAATGTTTAAATATTCTTCTATGATTATTAAAAATAATTTTTTAACATGTTTTACAATTTTAAAAATTGTTTTAATATTATTATTCTTGTCAATTTCTGGAATGTGGTACATTTTTATATTTATCAAAAATGTAAAAAGTGTATTTGTTTTAATATGTATGGAAACAATTGTATTTTCTGTCATCATTCCCCCTCATTGAAAGAAATTTTAACATTCACATTTACAAGGTTATTTTCAAGGAAAATTTTATTTAATAATTTTTTAGATTTTATTTTAATATTGATATGATATTTAACCCAATAATGTTTTAATAGTAATTTTATGGAATTTCTATTCATCGATGAATGAAACAATTACTGTTCCTTTTTTATTAGCGATATGTTCTAATGGGAAAATCCATATTATTTCTCTATATGGTTTATGTTTATGATTATGATGATGAGATCTTTATGTAACTCATTTATCATTCATGGGTTATGCTATGTAGAAATGATGAAATGTTTAGAAACCCCATCCCTTGTCCATGGGTTATGATTATGGAGAATGTTTCAATGTATTTATAAAAATAGATATGATTAAGTGAGGTTATTTTTTGTTAATTTATTCAAGTTAATTTTATAGTTAAATATAGCTCTAGAGTTAATTATGTTATATGTGATCCAAATATCATGTTCATAATGTTATGTACGGACCTGTTTTCATGTCTGTAATGTGATGTGTGGACCTAGTATCATGTCCATAATGTTGATTGTGGACCTTTTTTCATGTCCATAATGTTATTTTTAGAACTAGTTTCATGTACCTATGGTTTTATATGGACATAGTTTCATGTTCATAAGGTAATGAAAGGAACTTGTTTCATGTGAATAATTTTAGGTGAGAGCCTGGTTAAATAAACATAAAAAGTGAACTTTCTTATATTCATACATGTTCACACTCTTATATGTTTATGTTTATTCAACATTTCTAAGTCTATTTTAATCTCTCATCAATCAAATTCCTGGATTTATTTTATGACTCACACCTTATAAACATTCGATCATTATTACAAAACAAGACATTACAAACTATATTGTGGAGACAATATTTTCAAATGGTTAAGATCATGTTATCATATCTTTATTCACATGGTATACTATTTTTCTCATTGATATCACCATTTTTTAACCATAATGATTATCAGATCTTACTCTTTATTATGATTAAATTTTCAATGTTAATGATGATGTTTTAATGTGCCAATTTTCATTGGATAATATTATGTTGGATGATCATTGCAGAATATTTTTACTGTCATTCATGGAATATGATACTTGTGTATCTAGTATCCAATTATAGTAAAAATGTATGGTCCTCAGAATAATATTTTTAAAACATACTAAATATAAATATAAATGGTATAATACTTATGTATAATAATCATGGGTATCTACAAAGAACTAATTTTTTTGATAACACCAACATGGTCTAGATCCCAACCAATAATTTGGAGTGTTTTTGAGTGTGATAATATTATCAATAAGTTATTATGAAATAAATAATTTAAAAAAATGTAAATATCATAATGTTCTAATATCTAGTCAAATGAAATGAATCGAGTGGTCAATTAATTACTAAGATACAAAAAACTATGGTCTTACCTAAATTGTATCCATGTTGGATGGATAGTCTGATGGGATGGTACAATAAATAAGATAAAATCACAAAAAGGGATCCATCCATGATGATTATTTATAGTCATACATGCCATAAGACACCTGGTCGGGCTACATAGACCATCATAACACATCTATAACTCTATTTTTATGTCAAAAATATCATCATGCCCCCATTATCCCACTAGATAGTTCTAATAATCCATCATGACCGATTGTAACCTCTTAGTTTCAATCACATATGTTTATCATTCCCCTATATTAGACTACTCTAATAAATCATTCCTCATAATCCATCTCATTCTCATAATCACATTACATTTATCCTATGAACTTGATCCCTATCTAGGGACACTAAGCCATGATAAGTATACATCTTTGTTATGTACCATGAACAGAACAACAATGACACCATATATATCACACATAAATAATATAAATTTTGAAATAATATCAGATACACATATCCAATTTCACAACACAAACAATATTTTTATCACATATAGTCTTACTATATCTAATAATGCGTCTTCACACTAAGAATTCATAAATTCAAGATATCCAAATCATGTATGGTTAGTATGGTTTTGAAAAATATGTATTATATCAAAGAAATATGGGTATACATAAAAGCGTGGAATATCATCAAGAGTAATAACAATTACACATGTTATCAGACATAAAACATTATCTTGTGTGATACATGTCTCATATAACACGTGATACCACCATACAGTGTCTAAACATAAAACATGGGCTCCTCTGAAAAAACCAAAACACACAATGTGATCAATCATCAATCATAAATCTCACAGGGTACACAAATAATCAATCCTCGACCATATGTGGCTCGGAAACAAGAAAAAAACATAAGGTCCAATATAGACCATTGCACATATTCATTTTATTTGGAATGCATCATTTAATTCAAAAAAATAGTCATATAAAATCAATTGATAAATTAATTTTTCTTATTATCATAATTAATTATGATTTTGTGGGTCATTCATAGATGTTTGTGGGCCTCTCAACACATGCCAATAATCATGAATAATAATCAATAGAATGTGTACTTGATACCACCTAGATTATGGTTTTTTGATGTAGTGTAGTGGTTCATCAAATAACTTCTCCCAAAACATGATCATGAAATAATTGGATCCAAACACTTTCGTAATATTCTAATTATTGAATCCAACTATTTTACATCCAAAAGAAATGAAATACCATAAGTTATAATCAATTCTCTCCCATGTATAATCGATAATAAACATGTTAATTCCATATAATTCCTCTCAATATTTTTATATTTTTCAAGGTATAATTAATATTCCATGTATAATGACAATACCTCTCAATAGGACAATCCATGATGCATTAGAATAATTATTATTATTATTTTTAAAACTCATGTTATTATCATTTAAATAATTCATAATCAGTTTTAAAGAAATGTTTGGAGTCCAATTTCAAAAATGATAATAATTTCTTATAATTGATATAAAATACCCAAATTATTATCATTTAACATTTAATTATTCTTAAATTCTAAAATATTTGGATAAAATTGGTTTCAAATTGAAGAAAAAATAAATAAATGAATATTTCCACTGTAAATTGTACTACACATAATATAAAAAAAGGTTGAGGTTCTTCCAGGTCGGGAAAACTAGAAAATTACATTGTTTCTCAAATAAGGACATCACATATCTTATGTAAAAGTAATTATGGGCATCTAGGAATCAAATTGATCATTGAAATAAAATTTGGGAAGAGATATTTATGATTAAAATATCATTAACACAGTTATAGGCATATGAATAAATACACAAATTAAATCGAATATTTAATCTGTCATTCCAAAATTTTAATTAAAAAGAAAGATAAAAAATCATTGAATTTAATTTATTTAATTTTTCATTAAAATTCGTCAATGTAATTGAGAATGTCAATATAGAGAAGGATAAATGAGATAATTTGGTTTCTAGATAATGTTTTTGTAAAAGGAGTATGTAAGTGTAAAATTTTTATACACTTACATATCTCATATGTGTCACATAAGTGTGAAATATTACCCTTATAAATCATATTAAAATGGTTTCTTACCTTTACAAAACCATTTTAATTTAGTATTAACCATAATGAAATGTTGGAACTTCCCTTACAATGCACTTAGATACCCCTAATCATCCTTTGGAAGATGGAAACTACCCTTATGAAATTGAACTTATTCCTTATGTAAAGCTCTTATGCACATATTCATGTTAACTGTTCCATTACATTGATTTTTATGTACCCTTACGTGGCTCATATGTTTACCTTATGTGTCCTCTATAAATTCAGGGATACCCTTACACAAAATCATCTTTCTATTTCAGAGTGCAAAGGAACACATATAAAACTCTATCATCACCCTTAAATAATCTCTTTAAATAGAGGGCTAACCTTTAGAAATTTTGGAATAACCTTACACTTCACCTGGAAATTCTCATAGCCTTACATAACATCCCATGAACCGTTACATATTTCTAGAAAATCCAGCCTACCATTATGTACATGATGTTCACACTTTCGCAAACCATTAAAATATAGGTCAAACTTTACATAATTAAGGGAAAATATTCCATACCTTGACACAAGGAATAAAAAATCACTTTACCTATATATAGACCCCATTTACCCTATACGAGTATAAATTTAGTATATTTTTTAAAATTTAAACAAAAAGGACTTAGAAAATATAACAAAAAATGTGTTTTAAAACTCTATAAAAACTGAGGATATTGAAATTACATGTTATGATAAGATAAATGATTGATAACACATAAATAATCAATATCTCCTTCTCATAAAAAATAAAAGAGATCCCATAACACTCTTTTAATATCATGTTATGGAAAATTGGTAACATATACTACACGTACAAATAGAAAATCCTTTATGGGGACTGGGAAAGCCAGGAAAACTCCTAAACAACCCACAAGATAGAAATGTAAAAAATTACCTCCAATATGCACCTAATATCTAGAAAAATATTATATATATATATATATATGGTGAGAATAAAAATTATATATGTTCGGATCCTCCATGAATCCTTTCATACAAAAATAAATATAATATACTAAATAGAATTGAAAAAAGGAAAACAATCTCATCACCTAAATATGTATTCTATGTTCTAAGTATCTACCATCATGAACTAAATAAAAGGGAATAAATGAAATAATATTAATAGAAGGTACATGCTACCACATCCCCACAATTTTTGTGCTCTTCCCCAATAGCCCACATCATGATCCATCTATCCCCAAAACAAGTCACCCCAATGACACCTTGTACAATGTACTATTTCATATATCAGAGTCACATAATCATATTATCCCATTACACATATACATATTGTAATAGACTATATTTCAGGAGCCACTGTTTCTCTTATATCATAAATTATACCTTAATCCATCGCATAAAATACATGTCATACATATAAAAACCCATAGTATACTTTATCTAGGGATACATATGTGTAAAATATACTCAATACATTACAACCCTAATCACAAATATATGGGGAATTATGACCACTATACAAACCATTACATTATACTACTATCTTAAGTGGGGGGAGGGGTCAGAAAGTGTTGTCGACCGTATATTCCTTGTCAACCAATATATTTGGGAAAACATCCACCGATAGTACAATTGGTGTCAGTAACATTAATTTAATGGTTGAGGTATGAATAAAATTAAATAACATTAAAAATATAATATATCTCCCAACCACATATCAGCGACATCCTACTTACACCGCTAAGAACAACATATATACTATAGAAAAAAAGAATTCATTGAAATTTATTTAATTATATCATTCATTTTAAAATTTCTCACTATTAATAAATTTATTATCCAATAATTAAAACTATTCCATTCACTTTTTATTACCCACCAAGAGAAGTAAACTATTTTATGACACAAGCTAAAATACACCACAATTTTACAAGATTATCAAAATTTTCATTCAATTAAATCACCAACTCCATCAATTAAAAAATTCATTAATCATTTTCATTCCATATTACCAGGTACTCTAGAAATAATCCTATGATAATTTAAAATAACTTCATAACACCCAAAAATATGCCTCAAGAACCGAAGAAATGGATAACGGTAAGTAATAAATCCAAAAATCATGTCTTTAATGTAGAATAACATCAAGCCAGAACCCATGATTTTATCGTAATAATTGGAATTCTCAACTTCACCCATTCCATCAATCTCGGATCTATATCATACACCCCCATTTATAGTACCATGCATCCAACCATAACATGCATCAACTTCAGTCACAATCCTTATTATCTCAAACCAAATATCATTAACCATTTTTTATCCTAGGATCACATAAATTCACATGTAATGTTTCTCATCCAGAGAAAACATAGAAGGTATGAGACAAAAAATAGAGTCTATAAGAAATCAAGGATCCATAAATTGTGAATTTAACCTCCACATGAAAATATGTTCACTCAACAGTAAACATTATTATTTATTAAAAAACTAGTTTTATAAACATTTTGGATCAACCAATTACTTTATAACATGTTACAGTTATGGTTAACCTTTGTAATTAGCTACTAAAATGTAATAATTATTTAATAATTCTTCTATGAATAAAATATTGATTTGTTAAACATTAATTTAGAATAATTCTTTTTATCAAGAAACATTATTATATTCTAAAAAAAGAATTTCAAGCTCTATATTCTTTATCCAATTCCATTTACATATAGAAGTAAAATTTAAATTAAACATGCATAGAAATTAATTTCATTTCCATCAGAATTTAATAATTAATGGACTTAGTAAACATGTAACATTAATTATTTAGAATAAATATTACAAAAGAAATTTATTATCGATTTCCATAATGTTAATATAAAAAACCTAAGTATATAATACATACATAAAAATTAGTAAAACTGATAAAACCATATTTGGAAAAATAAGACCCAAAAAATTACCATAATGTAAAAACAAGTGATAGATAAATAGAAGAACCATTTCATTATTTAATATAGTTAAATATTTATTAATATTAATTCCATCTTCATCTTAATATATTTAGAATGATAACATTACGATTTAACCAAAAATTAAAGAGATGGAAAAAATCATATAGAAAATTGGTTTCAATGTTTTTAGATTGAGAATAGGATAATAATTAAGATCTATGATTAACTTTACTATAAAGATTCAACAACCATGCAACAACATTGTGCACCAAATGTACCATTAAACATCACTATAACTACTTATGAAAAAAGGTGGTAAATCACTATAGCATTTTAAGAAATAAAAGATGAAAATGAGACAGATTAAATAATAAACCATAAGAGAAAGATTAAAACTCACATAAGAAAACTATTGATCATATATAGAATTCTAGGGACCAATGTCAATCCAAATGAATTTGAAATTCCTAGATATAGGTCCTTTGGATACCTAGATATTGGAGAGAATGTGACATATTTAATATAAACCGAGGGTGATCTATGATTTTTTTGAAGATCTTCAATATAGTCTTTTATTACATGAATGGATCATTCCCATTAAAAGTAAAATCCATTGATCCATTATTACACATTCCAAAATCATCTATTTTGGATTAGAACTGAATTATTACATTGTGAATGTGGGTCATGCCCTGAATATCTCATACTTGTATATTCCAGCTCCCAATCTCCATAGATCATGCTATAAGCATCCTCTTGAAACCATATACCTCAAATACATGAAATAAAATGGGATAGAAAGATCCAATCTCTTACATTGGATACCTCTCATAAAAATAATATCCATGATAATTTAAACCAATCATAGAAAGAGAGAAATTAAATAGGGTAATCTAAATAGACAATAATTTGGATACCTATGAATAATTTTTACAACAGAAGAGATAAGCCATATCACTGAGAGGAATAAAATTAAAAATTATGAAGAACAAAAAATTATATTATAATATGTCACCTGGTGTAGATAACTGTCAAATAAGAGTAAATCCCCAAACAAAGAATTAATGAGGTGAAAAGAATATCAAAAAATAGATAAAGGTAAATATCTAAAAAATATTAATATCTATAAGAGAAGAGATAAACAAAACACAGTTCGGGATACTGAGTAGAAATTTAGGACCCACTCACCTAGGGTCCCTTATCCATATCACTATATTCTCATAATATACAAACCAAGTGAATAACACACCCATGAAACACCATATCCTAGCTTCAATCGATTTCTACAGGCTGATTCTTGAAGATCGAATCATTATAAAATTCAATCCCACACCAATCAATGATGTGATAGATATCATAAAGAAAATGGATATGTTGTGACACATTGAAGACATAATGTATCTGAATCATGTACTGGGTAATTTATATATGATATTGAAGAGATCCAACATAATCTAACACCTCAAATGGCCTATCAAACATAGAATAAATCATACTTATATTGACAAACTTTCACTTCCCATGATGAAAATATGCATCTAGGAATACATAGTATACAATATTAAACTCAAGAGGTATCCACCTATGATTAAAATATGAATTTTGAAAATCCAATGATGCCTTCATCCTCTTTTGAATCACATGAGCCAACTGTGTCATCCTATGAACCTATTTTAGTCTTATAATTGTTTACTATCTAAACCTAGTAAAACATAACAAAGAATTAAATTGCTGAATGTCGGAATCATTAAATGGTTACTTACCAATGTTGGAGTGGCAATTGTTTTTTATAATTAAACATATCTAAACGTACCTCTTCCAAGAAGATCCACAGTCTAGTAAACTTGTGTCCAACATGTCATCAATATTTTGAATGGTCCACTATGTCTAACTATCCATTAGAGAAAGTAAATAAGTTATAAGGAAAAAATAGGAGACAAATTAATTTTGTAGACATCTAATAACTGTAGAGTTAAAATTAGATTCACCATCATATATGATCATCCTTAATAAATCATGGAGTCTCATCACCTCCTCAAAACACTACATTAATAATAAAAACCACTAAGATCATTTCTTTGACTACTATAATGTGGGATGATTTCATCTAATAGCACGCTATCAACCATATTTCATCCATTAATCAATGATATAAATGTAAACCTTTGACAATTTCCATACAAATGTACTCACAATTAAACTATGTAACCCAATAAAAATGAGAAAACAATTAGGAATGTGGTTCTTCACCATCACCATCTCTCATACAAAACCTCCAAACAAAAAATGTGAAATTTACTTAGGAAGCCAAAAGTAGCCTCTAATATCTTTTTATATCATTTGAACATTATGTTGTACAACTTGGGTTGAGTTACGGAACTCAATATACAACCAACTCACCTGTCTCCGTAGGGAAAAAATCATCCCTTGAAATAAATCCCTATGTTTTTTCTCATGTATCTAACCATTAGGGGTATCACCATAGACAAGTTGATATATCTAGTCCTAGACTACATAATTCCTTAGCTATGACTCCTCCATTTATTTCACCAAATATCATTAGACATTTATCAGAAAATGGATTCCTCTACCATAAACCTTACCATATCAAGATGCTTCACTGAGATATAATACTTTACTCTCCTTTTATATATTATTTCATGAATGAAATCACATTGTTACATCATACCCACGATATCAGATAAATAATTACACTTTACTAGTGCATATGAAATATAAATTTCATAATACTGTAATAATTATATCCACCATAAATTTCAAATTTTTAGTTATATTTTGTGAAACCATATTTTATTCATTATTGATTTTGAAAAACTAAAAAACAGTCAATGGTGATGAATTTTCACTAAAAATTTAAGGGTAACATAGCTGATGTAAACTCAATATGATGGGTTCCACATATATTCTCCTAGGTAAGTAACATTTATAGGACCATAAAAATACATTTCCCTTAACTTCATCAAATCACAACCCAACCAATGACAAAATTATCTTAGAATACGTCAAAGTGAACTCGAAGTTTTATAAAATGATGAAATTAAGAGCCGTACAACATCTCCATTAAGTAATTGATAACATACAAAAATTATTCAGAAGATAATAATTATTCTAGTCATGGAAGATAGTGTTTTGAAAACCTGATGGATATCAGCTACGAAATACAAATAATATCCTACATTACCAAGGAATCAATGAACCTTTATAACTATCATAGAGGATTTACATGGAATAATTTCATTGATATTCTAAGGATCTAAACCTACACCAAATTGTGATTATAAATTCCCCATGATGTAATCCTAAAACATCGATGAGTCAATCTTTTATATCTTCCTAAACATCTATTAAAAATGATGAATTTCCATAGTGGCATGTGTATACTCGATGTGCTACTCCCCAATTATGGAGTAAAAAATGATGCCAATGATAAAACCCACCATTATATCGTCTAAGAATTATATAAACATTACATTAATCAAACACATCACACAGTTGGATTGTTCATCACACCAAATAACATCAAAACAAACATATAATGCCAATTACAAAATAAGAATATGTTCATCAGTATATCATTATCTGTTATCCACATCGGATGATATACCAAATGAATATGAATAATTTATAACAAAATAATCCATGTTAGATTATTTAATAAATCTTAAATCTATAAAAGATAATTTCAGTTCTTTATTATCAACATTGTTAAGTAATGATAATTGATATATAATTATATTTCTCAATAGATATTTTTTAAAAATAAAAAATGGAGTACCTTAATATAAATCTATTGGATGAAAAATCATTTCTGTAAAAGACCATCATTTTATACTAAAATATATTGTACCATATAAATAATCATTAGATTTGGATACATCAAGATCTAATAGGGGCATGGTTGTAGTGTTATTTGAATCTTGTTGTCCCATAATGGGGATAACACCACAACCCCTTTGAGAAAAACATCAGGTTACTCTTCCAAAACTCTAGGAATCACCTACTAATGATCCTCTAATAAACTCAACTGCATCTCAACTATCAATGAATACATATATGGAAAACTGGTCTAACCCATTAGAGGGTCTCACAAGACAAAGAATACCACATGATCTACATCAATATCATTATACATTTTCGTCCACCTAATTTAATCGACACTATCCCAAATAAAATAAATCTATAAAATGTAGAGAATGATGTAATTTTTATATATTCTTAAGCATAGGATGTCCATCAATGTGGGTTAAAACGCAAAACAGTATCAGAATATCAATAAAATTTATATATATAAGCTCAACTGAAAACTGGCATTAAAAATTCTATGTGTATTGGAGGCCTCTCCACCTAAAAACTAAAAGCATTTTCTATAGAAGGTGATATGATTATGTGAGTAGATATTGTGTCCAAAAAATTATTCCCCTAAGTAGTAAATAATAATGATTACCTCGAACGGTGTCTATCATTATTTTAACTGGAATCTTCAAAGCATACATATGACAAAACATATTTTTTACACAATAATTCATGATTTAATTCATAACATTACATATAATAAAACCCAATAAGTTGAGTTGCCTTATTTTTATTGAAAATTAGGTACATTACATTACAACATAAAATAGGTTGTACATCTCCATTATTGAAAATTTCCTTAACATTCACTTAGAAATTATTGGTCCTCTAAAACTATTTGGAATAACTAAGAGTTGTACACAAGGAAGGGGTTACCTATAAATATATTATAGGAAAGAAACCCAACATAACAAGAAAAAAGGATAAAAACTTAGACAATATTAATTTCAATGGTACATAAATGTGGTGAGAATAATAAGAATGAGTAATATGGTAGGATATATCATGGTAATATAGAGGTGACATGGGAAATATGGAAACAAATTTAAATATGGAATCATAAACATAAGTGAAGGCTAACCACCATGAAATAATGACAAATCGAGTCTAGATATGTATAAGGTTCACTCTATAATTCCTAAAATCGTTAACCATTAGAATAAAACATTACCCAAAATATTAGAGAAAAATATAATATTGTGTGCACCCATCACTTTCACATAATTTACATGCATAATGGCTCCACATAAATCATACATCATGAATCATTTTTCATAAAAAAATTCCAAGATCATTGTGTGTGGAGTATATGTATGGAAGTAAAAAAGTTATATATGTTTAAATTAAAAATGGTGAATAACCATGTAATGAATGGAGTATAGGCAATCACTACAAAATTTATTGACATGGAAAATCATCGTGACGTTTCAAAAATATAACAATAGTACTCAATGATTAATAATAATGGATTAATGAGATACAAAGGTGTCTCTATTTTCATTTACATAAAATGGAATGTATGAGGTAGGTGGAATCAATATCTTAATATTTTTATTTTTAAATATTATTCATAAAATCGGAAGATTCTTTCATTGAAAAGGTGAGGGGTACGTATCGTAATAAATTTTGGCATTGAAACGGTTGTACATAAAAGATTATGAGGGGAATTAATCGGGGAGAAATTGCACCATCATAAAATGGAAATAAAAACGTAAGAAATAATTATTTAAAAAAACACAAACAAGATTAAATTTAAATTTAGTGTCATAAGATAAAATAGGTGATAAAATTAAAATATGGGTTGGAGATCCCTTACTATATATCGACATGGTAACATGTGTACATAATGGTTCATGGGAAGGAATAATTGGAGTGAATGAGATCTATTATCATTTATAAATTATATGGGGTATATGGGGAATGAGAAAAAACATACAAAAGATGAAATAAATTTATAATAATAGGCATTACATAAAAAAGAAACTTTAATTAAAATGAGAGGGGGGATACCTTCCATGATTTTGGCATGGTAACATGTGCACATTATGGTTCATTAAAGATATTAATTATAGATAATGGAATATATCATCCGTTATAAATAATTTGGTAATTAAGGGGGGATTATATAAAAAATAAAAAAAGAATAATAAATGGAAACTAAGATGCATAACATAAAAGAGGTTACTGATAAAAAAGAGAGTGATAGATCCCTTACAAAATTGAGTCCAAGTAACATGTGTATATAACGGTTCATGGGAGAGATTAATGAGAATTAAAGGGTTATATAATTATTTAAAACCCATATATAATTTATTTTAGACTTATAAAAACACATTAAATTAAGAATAAATTGAATCTATGGGGAGTAACATAAAAGAGGTACCTGACTAAAAAAAAGACTGGGGATCCCATACTAAATTTTGTCATTGTAATGTGTGTACATAATATTTCATGGGAGAAGTTAATGAGAATTAAAGGTGAATCACATAATTTATAAATAATATGGGAATCATGATGGATGTATGAAATCATACCAAAAAAATAATAAAATGAAATTTATTGGAACAACTTAAAAGTTGTTTTTGAAAAAAAACGAGGGATATCCTTTAACTGGAGATGGTGATTCCAAAAGTTGGGGAGGATCTTATTTTTCACTTGGGTTAACCATGAGAGTACTCTAAATGGTGTAGGAAAGATTAATAGCTTGATCCAAGGTTTTATATTTCCATAATGTAAATATTGGGTGGGTTTATATAGTAAATGTGATGAGACTTATTTATTAATTCCCATGGATATGTTTTAGCTTATATACAGCAAAATAAACAGAATCACAAACAATACAAAGGGTTTACCCATGAATTGTGGAAAATATTGTTTATTTTAATAATTTTATAAGTAAAAGTTTGGAACATATTTATATATTACCCTCGAAGATGTGTATGTGAGTCATGTTTATAATGAAATGATTTTAAACATTAAAATATTTTATAGGTTTTGGATGATTTATAAAGGATTTATAAAATTTCTCAAATAAACATAAAACAATATTAATTTAATTGAAAAACATATATTTGTATGTGGACACAATTTATATGTTTTATAATTTCAACTTTGGGTCATTATGATGTCATAGTACAGCCTAATTAGTTATATCATATATACGTTTTTCCAAAAAAATTGATTGTCATTGGAAATTATGAAAAACTCACCATTGGATAGCATTGATGCGATGATTTCAGAAATTATATTTATTTTATCGAAGTTATTATTTAAATATTAGAAATTAAAATTTTATTTTAAAATATACATTTAGAGATAATTACTAATTTTTTGACAGTAACACATTTTACACCATAATACAAATTTCATTTTATCTTCATAAAATTATATTATCATTTATAAAAATAAATTGACAGTATAATATTAATAAAATATAATTTGTTTTTGAAAATTCATGAATATTTAAAAATGGAATATCTTAATTGAAATAGGTTATTATACCAATATACAATTTGAGTTTTTTCATATCAAAAATTTATTTTTATCAAATTCATTACTTAAGAATTAATAAAATAATAAAAAAATATTAAATATAATAATGTTTCATTAGATTGAATATATAAATATTCATATTAATAGATATACTATTTTTTAACTTGTTAAATTACTTGTATTTTTTAATCCAAAATTACCTTATTTTATATATGTTGGGGTAATAAATATTTACTATGGTCATTATTCCCAATGAACAAAATTTAACATGAACATATTACATGATATCAATTATATTGATTAAAAACATATAATCCATTTTATCAAAATTATTTGATCGATTTTGATGAGTTTATTTTAATATAAAATATAAAAGTAAGATGGAAAGCATTTTTTGAAAACAAATACATCATTTATGGGAAATATGATTTGAATTTAACCCTATAACATGAAATATATGTTATATAGATTGAAATTCATATATATATATATTGGAATTTTTTTTAAATCATTTATAATTAGTTGTTTAATTAATTATAATGGTTAAACATATTTCTTTTAAAAACATTTTTTAGAAAAATCTTTTTTAAAGCATAAAAATATACATATTCTAAAATATTATATATATATATATATTACCTAAAATTAATAAATTGAATTAAATATAAAAAATTAATACTTATGTTAACTATAAACCACATTTAAATAATATTTGGACTTTTATATTACTTAATTTATCAAAATAAAATATAATTTTACATAAAAACGTTATTTTTAACTATTCAATTCAAAATTTATATTTTTTTGAGACACTAACAAAATTTCATCTGATGTTAATTTTTATATGATTATATCAAAAATTGAGATAATTATAAAAAATAAATATTCTAAATATTCTATAAATTAGTTATAATATTTTTCTTCTAAAAATAATAAAAAACATATTTGATGAAAGGTTATTTTGAAGAACAAAAGTACATTACACCAAACAATTACTGATTATTTATTAAGAATATATCAGCAAATTTATTATCTGTATGGTATATAAATTATTATTTCATATTTTTTTTAAATTCTACCAATATTCAAAAATTTAATATGTTGTTTTAAATAGTCATATTTAAGTAATCATTGTATGTTTGGGTTCATTGTTCCTAATCACATAAGTTATCGAACATATTTTTATCTTATAAAATTCCCAGGGTTATATTCTACACTATTTTATTAATAACACCCTATCAATTTAAACATGACCTTGAAATGTAATTCATTCACATAGGAAAGTATCTATACTGAAATCCTACATCGTAAAAGGGGTTATTAAAATATAGAATATAAAAGTGAGAATGGGAAGTATGAAGGTCATGAAATTACTTGTATTATCGGTAAGATAACATTAGTGGGAAGTGATGGAATAAAAAAATAACACGAAATTAATAATAGTGTGTGATCGAGATCATAGTAAGGAGAATATCAATGACCAAAAAATAATAAACATGTGACGGGTAAAATAAACATCATTTTCTGGGAAAAGATCAAAATATGAAAACATTATCTTTTTTTGATTATATTATTATAGTTAAAATATATCATTACCATATATACTAGGGATGTAAAAAATATACTTTCTGTACTAGTATAATTTCATCCTTTAACTATTTTCTACTATAATCCAATGTTTCCATTAAACAATGAATACACAGGATAATTTGTTTATGTTTGAACTACTAAAATAAGATTCTAATAGATCATATAATCCAACAAAGAATAACATGATATTATTCATATATTAATTAAATCCAAAATATTGATCATAACGTAATATAATATTTAAAATGAATAACCATTAATAAAATAATCTCCAAAATTCTACACATAATCCCAATGGTTTAGCATAGATCATTGCTTCAATAAATAAACTGATATCCCAAATTACACAAATAATGTCAAAATTAATGTATGTTTTAACCCCATAGGTTGTATAATTCCCTTTATCTTACAACTCTCAAAAAATAATAACATCTTTCTCAAACAATCTTTAATATTAAACTTAATGTCTATATACACCACAAACCAATTGATTATTCTCTGAAAATATCATTAATCTTCTAAAATTAAAAAATATTTGATCATATAATATTCATTACAAAATATCATTGTTTATATTATTCTTCCATCAACATATTATTCATAAGTCATGTCAATTCTTTTAAATATAGGATTATACCTAAAAATTTCATCCCAAGATGGTTTAATATTATCCCCAAAGAAAACACATGTTAAGGGTTATAAGTATCTTTATCGCTAAGTCAATTTTATTGGTTATTAGTATCATTAAACATATATTTGTAATATTTAATGAAAAAATACTATTGAACAATCCTTAGATGTTTCATGATTCATATATAAATAATTTCATTGATATATTACTTCTAAAACACTACTTAAAAATAATAATACATAATCACTTCAAACCATACACCCTGATGATTTCTATAATATAGGTCCTTCAATAATTTTGGATTTAACATTTCATTCAGGGCATTCACTCGAATAATCATCACATTTTACACACAAAATAAATTAAAAAACAAATGGGTGTGTATGTATTAAGTTATCGCATTCCATAATGACGTTCATTTTTATAGAAACTATATACGTTATGACATACATTACCATAATTAAAAACTCCTTCAAGGACCCTTTCTTCATTTCCCTACATTCCATTTTCCACATTCCAACACACATGAAAATAAATATTTTTTACCTTATCATAATTATTATTTAAAATTACATGAGATATCTTCATCCTCTTATTTGATATAATTATAGTTAAACTATGTTATAGTAATTAGTTTATTGTTTTGATCTCTTGTATGGAATAATCAGAACTTGTATTACATTATCTCTCTTTATATTAGGAATCTAATTTGGGGAGTAATCCCATTAATCATCACATTAGATATTGACTTGGTATTTATTATTTATATACAATGACTATACGAAATGGAAAATTATAGAAGAGTGTTCTTAAATTATTAATCAAATAATAGAAATTCCAATATCATTATAGGGAACACATATAAATGATATGTATTTCATTAACATGCGACTTTCTAGGTTTCAATATATGTTATCAATGAACTATTTCATAGAATAGAATCCAATGGGAAAACATTTTCACTTAATATTGGTTCGTAATGAGATTCTAAATTTACCAAATCATATCCCACAGGAGAGTCAAACTAGGTGTGCAGCAAGACCCATTATCATGCACTAATTCCTAATCATATTTTGTATTAATTCAATGTTTTTGTGTTTTACCCCTAGGTACATATGTGCCAAATAAAAATCCACCTATATTATCCAGACATGGATTTATTTTATTAGAAACAACATAATATATACATTACTAAAATTTAGGTATTTCTTTTTATTATTATTTTTTCCATAAATATTTCAATAATATTTTATATATTTAATCCCAAAAAAAATAAACATTCTTTTGATAGCAACTATGAAAACTCATGTTTTTATTACACATTATTTCATGATTTGATACACATGATTACACATAATACAACCTAAATGACTGATAATTCTTCTGTATTTTGGAATTATATATATTACATAACGACATAAAATAGGGGGTACATCACTATTATTGAAAACATATATAACATTATCTTATAAATCATTTATATTTTTAAAATACATGGGATAGCCAGGGGATAAACATAACAAAGGTATGATATATAAATAATATTAAGGGAATTAAGATAGAATAACATGAATAAATTATTACATGTTAGACAATATAAATTCAATGGGAGAAAAAATTGTTTAGAATCATAATCATGAATAATAAAACATTATATAACGTGGTAATATAAATACAACATGGGAAATGTGGAAAATGTTAAGAAAGTGTTGTATTAAACAAAACTCTATATTTTTATATTAGGGAATGATTGTTGAGAACTATTCTCTTTATTTTTATGATGAATTTTATTCTCACAAATACCCTTGTTTGTAATTTTAATTATTTTACCTTGAGTATATTTAAAGAAATTAATATTCATTATACTCTTCTTTTGGAGTAATATTAAATCATTTAAACCACATGACATATTTGAAAAAGTATTTGGAAATCCTTTGAATGTGTTCTAGAAACACTGTTCATACCCTACATTGAAGAGTGTAGGCATATGTATAAAATTCTTCATTTACATTACAGGAGTTCAAAAAAGAATGGTTAATCGACCAAATGTTATCTGCAATGTATAGAAGAGGAACCCCACATTTTTCATTTCAAAAAATAATGGAAGAAGAACCCTACATATGTATGGAACATTATGTATGATTCATAAAAGTTTGGATCATCATCTTTACTTTTATAATGAACCTTACATTCTATCAAAAATTATGGATCATGTATCTTACATATTTCTAAAGACAAATTTATGGAAAATATACCATACATTTGAAAGTTCAAGTGAAAAAGTATGGATGATCAACCTTTTGTTATCAACCTTAAATTTTAAGAAAATAATGATATGTAGTTAAACTCTATGTTTACTGTCAGAAATTTAAATTTTGAATTTATCGAGCAATAGTTTTTGTGTAGATTATTTGGATGCATTAAAGAAAAATTCAATGCCCATGTTTAAAGCGTGTCATTGATTTATTTATAGCCATTTATTTATTATTGAAATGATCAATTTAATAAGAGGATTTCATTCCCATTATTAAGGGAAGTTACAACTACTCTATTATAAGAAAATTTGAATATCATGATTCTTACAGAGAATTTTGTGGATTTAAATTTGTATGAAAAACACTCATCTTTATTCTTTATATAACTGTGTTATTTTGAGTTACAAAATAACCGAGATGGTTTATCATGAAAAAAGGGACCACAAGAAAAATCCCAAATGTTTCTTGACTTCAGTTTATATAGATATTCAATATATACAGATCAATTATTATAAAGTACGATAAAACTCTATTTTCTAAAGAAGAAGAAACAAATTGAAAATTCAGCAATTTTACATCAAATATCTATCATGAATCCATTTTTTTTGGTGTTTCTGAATTTATATCTATATATATTGCAACTGAATCATCTCAGGACTACTCTTACATGAAGAAAAACTTTTTTGAAGATGATGATCCATTTACAGTCAGTGACATAATACTGCAACGGTGAAGAACAACTGGAATGTATTTTTTAAAACAAATACTCTTTTAATTATGATTAATTGGTTTCTTTTACTAGGATTTGTTTTCATTTTTGTCTATAAACCATAAGGATATATTTTTAGCCTTAACTTTTAATGATGTCAACTACTTGCAGTTAATTGTAAATGGTATGTTGATAAGAGGACAAGATAGTGAAAATTTACACGCTCATGGAGTAGAGCATTGGTGGAATAGACTAGGGGCCTTTTCTTCCCCAAACCACTATAAATCTTTGCGTCCTAATAAATGTTTATTTCTACTACATAAAATTTCTGAAAATGATAAAGGACAGATTAAGAAATCATCATGATTTGTGATGAAATGATTAAAGACACAATTCACCCCCCTCTTCTCTGTATCTGGTATAAATCGATCCAACAATTTGTTTCAAAGGACGATATTTTGTCAGATCTATAACAAGATGAATGTTTTATAGTAGTATACTCAAAGAAAAATGGATAATACATGAGAAGTAATGTCAAGGGTATGAGCTCCATACATCAATGGTGAAAACTATGGATGTTGGCTATTGAGGATGATCATCTATCTGAAAAATATTGGATATACAGTCTACTAAAAAATTCTCAAACCTTATGAAATTCATGAGAAACCTGAAACATTGAATGCAGCTACTGAAGCAGAGTATGGTTTAAATTCAAAATCCATGAATACTACCATTTTCTGTCTAGGACAAGATAAATTCAACAGTATATCTATGTGCCCTAGTGCTTATGAAATGTGGCAGATAATTGCAGTTTCTTATAAAGGAACTAACAATATCAGACAAATGTGGTAAGCCACAGCTAAATTGAAACACATTCAGAATGTTTGAAGGATAAAGAATCACCTAGATGAATAGAAGGATTACATAAATTATTATTAATATCACTACTTAGGGGGATCCTATCTAACAAGACGATCATGCTATGAATGTAAAGAGAGTACATCCAACCCAATCGAATGTGATATCAGAGGCCATTAAGAAATCATCACAAGTAAAAAATCTTACTACGAGAGAATTAATATTAACTATGATTTTGTATGAAGATGATATGAAATATGAACCAAATGAGCATAAAATCATGATAAAAAGAGAAAATAATGCTTTGAATGTAACATACAAAATGAAGATAAGAAAGAGGAATAATGAAATCCAAGTGAAATCAGAGAGTTTTGATTAATCTAATTCAGAGATGGAACTGGATAAGCTAGATAGAATGTTTATAAAGTAATAAAGAAAGAATAATTGATTCACTAAATTCATCAAGAAATGTGAAAAAGAACCGAAGGTAGTTAGTTTCTAAAAATTCATAAAGATGGGTCCCTTAAGACATGACTGACCTCAATTAAAAGGAAAAAAATTTAAAAATAATTTTTATTTGAAGAAAGACAAAAGAGAAATGAAAGATACTTGGATTATTCCTATGACTTCTTCATTTCCTCAAAGTATGACTCAAAATGTAAGAATAAAATCTAATGGAATATATGTGCATTATGGTAGAAGCAGATTAGGTACAATCCTATTACCCATCTGATTCAGATTCTAGTTCTAGTTGCTCAAATAATAATCATGCAGCTTACTACAATATGTTGGAAGATAAAAATGATTATTTATTTAAGATTTATAAGTCACTAAAAAAATTCACACCGCTGTTTTAGGAGAAAGATACACTCTACTAAAACAACATCAATGGATAATTAAAAAATAAAACTCAACAAACACGAATTTTACAAATAATGAGACTAAAATAAATACACTGCAAACAAAAGTAGATACCTACAAAAATGAAGCTCTTATTGTCAAAAAAGGAGAAAATTAAATAATTAAATTCTGGTAGCGAATGTGATTAAATATGAATGATATGGAATAGGAAGTAAAGGTGAGAAAAACATACTATATAAGAACTGTTTTTTCCCATTTACAAAAGGTATAATTTGAAGCAACTATGGAACCAAATATCACATATCTTGAAACTATTATTTAAAGAATCCTAAAAAAGTGGGATTATGAAATCCTTTTTTTGTAAATAGTTTATATGTGATAACACGAGTTTTGAGCCTGTGAGATAATGAATTTTTTTCTTGATGTTATTCCAGAGTAGGGCATTCAAAAGGTGTGTTATTTTGAGCCCCAGTGTGGCCAGAATAAAATTGTATGTGTGTTCACACTAGACATGACAAATAAATAGAATAACTCCTAAATCGTTGATCATATGGGAAACCGAGGGAACCGTTGAGTCTGGAGCACGCCGTTTACCCTAGGAGAGGAGTAGCATTTGCAGGTGCGACCCTACTATTCAAAACGCCAACATGGGCATTTTGGTAATTTAGCGGCCTCATGCATGAACATTATAACTTCTGAATGGTGGCTCAGATTAAATTAATGAGAATACCATTGAGCTCAGAACAAGGATTTTACCCTAAGAGTGGTTTAAACTCGACCCTGTTGAGAGTTTAGGTATGAGCCTACTAGTGGGAGTTTAAAATTAATTAAATTTTATTTAATTTATCTTACTTAAACAAATCCATTACCCTTCATTCCCATTAGACTCTCTCTGGGAGAACCACTCTCAAAAAAGAACCTCCATATTCATGAAGCACCTGAACAACCTCTTGAAGGTGGTTGCGGCTCTGGCTGATCTTTTATGAAGCGACGGGCTATGCCCTATGAGGTAGGATCATTACGTTTTCGTTTAAATTCCCCTTTTCATATTTCAACTCCATTTATAGAATCTAAATTCAATTTTATTGTCACGAAAAGGTCATATTTGAGTAGGTATCGATACGAGATTTCCATCAATTCTTTCGTATCAAAAAATTGAGTCCTGGTGTGTCCAGGGATACCCTAGGAAGTTTTTCGGCCAAACCCCCTATTTTGCAGTGGTTCCAGGGTGGTCAAATGACTCCGCATGATGGTCTGGAAGGCGATGGTGGTGGTGCAGGCTCCCCAGGTAGCGGAGTAGGCTCCCTAATAGGTCGAAGTTGGAGATACATATTGCGGCCTAGCGGTCTGGGCCACATGGGGGGTTTGGCCAGCTTTGGTTGTCGTCTTGCGGCGTCAGATCGGGGTCGTTGCGATCCTGGGAGAGGACTGAGACCCGTGAAACATGGGTTTCAAGGAAAAGAGTAGAAACATCTTAAGACAGTCTGGGTGATGCGGTGTTGCCTGTGTGGTGAACCGTGGGCCATAGTAGACCAGGAAGTCTGGGTGGCTGAGCTGTGGACGGCCAGTCTAAAGGGGTGGACCGGCCGAATCGGTCCGGCCCACCCTGTCTCCGTCTATTGGATTTAAAATGGCTCTAACTCTCAAATCGATTATCAGATTTCTGTTCCGTCTAAGGTGACATGGTCCTCGGATCTAAAATATGGTTTTGAGATGGTCTTGGGAATTTTTAATTCCCAATACGGGGGGATCGGTGGCACAACACGTTTGTTAAGTGTTATTTAGCTCCTCACCAAGAATCTTGTTTTGGATCACACGAGCACATCTGGAGTCAGTTTTAGGCACAATCAGTGGGGATGTAAACCTAGATTTGAGATGAGGTTCTCTATGAGGGTTCCCGAAATTGAAGCTGGAGTTGAGGTGTGGGCCCCATAGGCCCTCTTTGAAGTCGTGTGCAGTGTATTACAACTTTAAGCAGACGTCTGTTCGGGGTGAACGAATAGTCGATTTGGCATTTTCTCTGAGAGCATCCCGATGGATCAGTTTTCCTGCCCTATTTCGGGACTGTGGTGTGGTCCCCATGAGACGTCGTATGGGAATAAAGTGGTGTTAAAGAACATTTTTTTGGGAGTCCGTTTCAATAGAGTAAATGGTCTTTCTCGCGTGTCTCTTTCACGAGGATTGCAATGGAATAATCAGTTTGGGAATACTGAGCCTCATTCTAGATCTCATTAAATGTGGTAACATGAAAGGGAATTGGTCAGATGTTCCTTTTACGCACTCCAAACTAACACACGGTATCAATGTTAGTGACACCTAGTGATGGCACGGGCAGTGCAGAGTTATCCAGCCAGTTCCAGGTTTACGCTCCAGTGGGACATGGCAGTGGGTTACCCTCTGGTATATCAGGTTTTACCCTCCAGTGGGGCTGGGAAGTGGTTTACCCATTGAACTTAGGGTTTAGCCTCCAGCTGTGCTTTGTATTAGGTTACCCAACGACCTCTTAGGGTTTACCTTCCAGCTGGGCAGGGCAGTGGGTTACCTGATGACTTCTTTCAGACCCGTCCCTTTCTATGAAGCTAGTTATTGAGTTTTATCTATGACTACAGGAGCGGGACCCTTGGTTGTATGGTTCAATGATGAGATAATTTTTACTTACATTAAATTTGGGCATCAGTGATGGATATCATTAGAACTGTTCGTGACTTTTCCTAGGCTGATCTTGGATATGGAGATCCCCTTACACACTAGCTTGGGTTTCTTGTTGAGCATATATATATATATACACACACCCTACTTATATTCCCATTATTTGGGTCCAGTAAATCTATATCTAGGAGGATCAAAGATGTGCGAGGTATGCCACGTGATTTCCATTTATAGCTCCTTGTGTTTGGAAGAGTCTTATTCCTTTCTCTTGTTGGGTTGTGCTGAAATCTATTTAATATACTTATTCACTATTCTTTGTTATGTCTACTTCTCAACTCTTTAGCGAATTTATTATTTCTCCCTCAAGATTTTTGGGAATCCCACTGAGTATCTTTATATTCAACCCTGCATGGGCTATTTCCGCACCTGGTGTGCCCTAGGGGATGATGGACAGGTTGATCATGACTATGGAGGAGTGTAGAGGGAACATGAGCTTGGGCCACGTACCATGGTTGGAGTAGAGTTTTTAGGTTTCGGACTCTCTAGCTGTTTAATTTTGTTTACCTATTGCCGAGTTGTGGCACCTTTCGGGTTGGGTGTGTGTTTTTCCCTTTTTCTGTTCAGTCACCTTTTTAATACTCTTCATCACTCTACTAGCTTTATTTAGAAGTTGATGCATGACAGTGGTAGGGTTATAGTTGTTTTTCCATTGGTTTTCTCTTTTACATTTCACTTCATAATTGATTCGGTTGTGTGTATGTGTGTGTGTATAGGTACATACTAGAACGCCTCCCTGAGATCATTATTCCTTCGACACTAGTTGCGAGCCCATGGCATGTTGAGATGGGCATGGGATAGTTTCGGCTCGAGAACAGTAGGGTTGGGTCGTGATAAAGTGGTATTAGAGGATGGTTTATTCAATTGGGTGTTTTTCAGACGTCTCTAAAATTGAATTGGTTGGGATTTAGGGAAATAGTTTCAACGTGTCTCGAGAGTGACTCTCAGGCCAGGAAGTCCAGTGATGGTATGAGTGGTTGACGTAACCATTCACCAGGATCCTAATAACCCACTTGTCGACTAGGAAGGCTGAGACATTTGTTGTAGGGAGCATTGGAACATGCATCTAGTAGGATTGAGTATTTGACTGCTCTTTTTGTGTCAGCCCCCCTTCTGATTACTATTATGTATATATATGCTCATATGAAGGTGGTAATCCTTGATAATTTTCATGATGCCACCATGATAGCATCCATCCAGGTTACCTTCTACAGTTTGTGACGAAGACTTGAAGAACGATGAGGCGTTAGTTTAGGGACCATCATGTGATCCACTACCACCCAGTGTTTCTGCATTAACCCCTCCATCTGGATTGCGACAGTTAGAATCGGCTTCACAGGCTAAGGTTGAGTGCAGGCTGAGTGCGCTCCGAGACTTCCTGTGTCAGCGGCCGTAGAATTTTTACGGGGTCTCAAATCCTTAGCGGCAGAAGACTGGCTAGAGTCTGTAGACTGACTTCTTAGGCTAGTAGGGACACCAGGAGACCTGATGGTATCCCTAGATACCAGCCTTTTCCTCAGGACTATCAGGCATTGATGGGGGTTGGTTACACAGACCCACGATGAGTCATCTCTCACGTGGGATAGCTTCTAACATCTCATCCGGGAGGATTACTCCCCCAAATTTTTATGCTCCATCTAGATTTCGGATCTTTTGGTGACGAAGAAGTGTAGATGATGATGGCATAGTACTCGGGTTGTTTTACCGATCTAACATGGTCCTCGCAGGATATGATCCATGATTGTTACTTTGAGGCATTAAAGTTTGAGCGGGGTCTTCGCAGGGAGATCTGTGCAATTGTATTGCCCATGTGCATTCCTAAATATGTCGGGGTGCTAGAGCAGGTTCTCGTGACATAGATATTCTTGGTTGAGGGACTCCAGCTGGAAGGGCCTAGCAAGGACTACTTCAGAGTAGAGTCTTTGGTTGTAGGCATGCTGTAGAGAGCAGAGCTTCAGTCGAGGTGACCCTTCCATGAGAAGACTCAGGGGGAGGGTCATAGACGTCAATAGAACCGTAGAGCACTGGGGAATTTAGGAGAGATCTAGTGTTATTCTTCTGATGGACAGGGTCACCTAGTATAGGACTTTCTGACCAAGCATACCGAACAGTCGTGGCAGGCAGTGGGCGCACCGTAGTGGCAGAGACGACGTTTTGACCATGGATCTCCCATGTGAGGATTGTGTGGTCCTCAGGGAGGTAGTATAGGTAGAGTAGCAAGACCTCAAGGTGGGGGATGACATTACAAGATCGTTCCACCGCCACCACTAGGCGGCCCACACCAGGCTCAGGGAGCTGGCGGTAGGGGCCGCAGACAACTTCGGGCTATGAGTTTTCGTGACCCCCCACCACATGAGATGGTCTAATCTACGCTTCGTGTTTACTCTACGCTTACTTCGGTACTAGTAGAAATAGGAACTAACCAATATTTAATATCACTGCATTTGGTACAGGAGTAGGAGATCTCAATAGAGGCGCTGACACATGGCCTTAGCCTTGAGGTTCCTTCGGGAAGTGCTTCATTAATGACCTTTGTTTTCATACAGTGAAAACTATCATTCAGAGGAGAGAGTTTCACGTGGGACCTACTCTTCAACATGATGGAACCTTACAACGTCATCATGTGCACAGATTGTATTTCTATGGTTCACACCCAGATTGTATGTTGTCAGAGACAAGTCAGAAGTGTGCATTCTGATGGGATGTGTTTCACCATCCTCTGTGATCGAGACCACAAGGTAGAGCAGATGGGTGCTCCGAGCAAGATACCAAAACCTTTTTCTTATCATTTGGTGAGCATGACACTTAGGGTAGCAGATTCTACAAGAACGTAGATCCCAATTGTTTTAGAGGAATAAATGTACAATTTCATGAGGTGTTCCTGTGACTACCTCTGAGGTGAGAGATGGAGTTCTGCACTGACTTGTAGTAGGGGACATCCCCAATATCATGTGAAAATTATCGGATCTCACCCACAGAGTATCTGAAGATACGTCTCCAGTTGGATGACCATTGTGATAAGGGATTCATCTGGCATAGTGTGTCCCCAAGGTAGATCTAGTTTTTTTTAAGAATGTGGATGGGATCCTAGGACATTGTGTGGATAATCATGGCCTGAATCAGGCCACGATAATGAACAATTACCATTTCCTGAGGATTGATGAAATCTTCAACTAGTTGGGAGGTGTGAAGTGGTTCACCAAGATGGATATTCAATCCGGCTACCAGTAGTTGCGGGTTCAAGAGTTTGACATCCCAATGTTGTATTTCCATTGTCGTTATGGGAATTAGGAATTTTTGGTGATATCCTTTTGCGTGAAAAATGCCCCATCCATCCTCATGTCTTTGATGAACCATATTTTCTAACCATACTTGGACCAGTTTGTGGTCGCCTTTATTGATGATGTACTCATCTACACTGCAATAAAGGAGGAGCCCGTAGGGAATTTAAGGATGTCCCTAGACTCACTTCGGGAGAACCTGCTGTATGGGAAGCTCTAGAAGTGTTAGTTCTGGATTAATGAGGTTAACTTTATAGGGCATGTCATTTCAGAGCAGGATTTGGCCATAGATCCCACAAATATAGAGGTAGTGCTTTCTTGTTATCAACCCAAGAATGCTTCTGAGGTGCAGAGATTCCTTGGTTTGGTAGGGTACTATAGGAGGTTCGTGGAAGACTTCTCTAGTATTGATACCCCATTGATCACATTGACATGGAAGGGATGACTTTTCAGCTGGATTGATTAGTGTCAGAAGGCCTTCGAGGAGTTGAGGCAGAGGCTGACTAGTGCTCTAGTGCTGAGGCTTCCAAAGAAGGGCATTGAGTTCATTGTATACATCGATGCTTCAACAACTTGGCTCGGGTGCGTGATGATACATTAGCTGGAAGTGATTACATATGGGTCTAGGCAGTTGAGGCCTCATGAGCAGAAATATGTGACTCACGATTTGGAGCTAGCAGGGTTGGACTTTGACTTGATGTTATGGAGTCATGATCTTCTGGGTGAGTGTTTTGTGGTCTACTCTGACAACCAGAACCTCAAGTACATCATCACATAGAGGGATCTGAATCTAAAGCAGAGGTGCTGGATGGTGTTTCTGAAGGACTACAATTTCATGACATAATAAACTCTAAGGAAGGGGAATGTTGTAGTAGATGCCCTTAGCATGATATCCTAAGCTCGTATAGTACGGGAAGCATTAGAGTAGTTGGATTCACTAAAACTGACCTTGGTGGAGCAGGAGGGTATGACTTTTCTGTAGTCGATGATGTTGACTCCATCGCTCATTCAGCGTGTGAGAGAGTCGCAGTTTGGGGTTATCATCAACGAGGTACATCGTGATCAGATATCTACAGGCGACGTACCCGATGTGTATTTTAAACAATGTAATCACAAGATTGTATTCCAGTGGTGAGTTGTAGTACCAGTATAGATGCAGGAGGAGGTTATTTGGGAATTCCACACTTCTCCATTAGTTTTACATCCTGGTGTGGGGAAGAAGTAGGAGTCCTTGAGAAGCTGTTTTGGAGGTATGGCATGAAGCGGTGTGTAACTGGTTTCGTTTCTTGGTGTCTTACCTATCAGCAGGTGAAGGCAGAGCATCAGTTTCCGGTAGGGTTGTTGCATCCCCTTGATATCCCGGAGTGGAAGTGGGATGGCATATCTATGGACGTCGTCACAAGGCTTCCATTCACATTGAAGGGAAATGATTCTATTTCGTTGATAGTTGACTGACTCATGAAGTCGGCTCGCTTCCATGCCATCCGGGAGAAGTTCTCAGTGGAGATTCTAGGGATGCTGTATTCTTGGGAGATCTTCCTCCTTCATGGAGTACCATTGACGATCGTCTCTGACCATGATGCGCAGTTTGCATCGTGATTGTGGTAAGGCCTGTAGGAGGAATTTAGGACATATCTGTGTATGATTACATATTTTCACCCCCAAAAGGACGGACAGACTAAGCACACTATCTAGGTGTTGGAGGATATGCTCAGGGTGTGCGTGTTAGACATTGTCCTAATCATGGATGATTACCTGCCCTTTGTGAAGTTTGCAGATATCAACTGTTACCACAGTACTATAAGCAAGTTACCTTTTGAGGCCCTCTATGAGAGACCCTGTAGGTCACCGTTGTGTTGGAAGGTGGTTGGTGAGACCTCCGTCGTGGGCCTAGAGTAGGTGTTGGCGACGACAGAGAAGTTGCAGGTCATTCGTGAGTGGATGAGGATGACTAAGTGCAGACAGAAGGCCTATGCAGACCATCTTCGCATGCCTTTGGAGTTAAAGTAGGGGGACCATGTCTTTTTGATAGTCTCCCTGTGGTGTGTAACCTGGAGGTTTGGTCGGGGAGGCAAGATATCCATGATGTTCATCGGGCCTTTTGAGATCACGCGTAGGGTTGGCAAGGATTCCTACCATCTTGCTCTACCCCCAAAGATGGAAAGTGTGCATGATGTCTTCCCCATGTCGTAACTGAGGAAATACATGCATGACCCCACGCACATCATCGACTTGGGAGAGATGGACATTGTGGATAGAGCCACCTTTGCGGGGAACCTGATGGCAATTGAGGACCATAAGGAGTGGACTCTACGTGGACAGACAATTCCTTTGAATCAAGTGTTGTGGTAGACCAGGAGGGTGCATGAGAGAAACTGGGAACGAGAGAGCCAGATGTGGGCTCAGTATCCCGAGTTGTTTTTATAGTATTGTATTTCGGGGATGAAAATATTGAAGGAGGGAATGATGTATGAACCTGTGTTTTGAGCTTGTGAAACTTTGAATTTTTTCTTGATGTTATTCTAGAGCATGACATTCAGACAACATGTGATTCCGAGCCCAGTGTGGCCGGGATAAAATTTAATGTTCATTCACAATAGGCACACCAAATAAATAGATAACTCTTAAATGGTTGCTTGGATGGGAAACCCAAGGGCATTGTTGAGTCCGTAGCATGTCATTTACCCTAGGAGGGGAGTATGTTTCATGGGCGTAACCATTCTGTGGAAAACGGCACCAGGGCCATTTTTGTAATTTTTCCGCCTCAGAAGTGAACTTTATAACTTCTAAATGGAGGACCAGATTAAAATTCTGAGACCACCATTGCGCTCAAAATGTGGATTTCACCCTAGGAGCGTCTTAACCTCGACCTCGTCGATATTTCGTGTACGGGCCTACTGGTGGGAGTTTAAAATTAATTAAAATTTGATTAATTTTCCTTACATAGACACATCCACCCCTCCTTTCCCCTTAGTCTCTATTGGGCGGATGCTCTCCCAACAAAGAACCTCCACCTTCTTCATTCAACTCTCCCCATTTGACAACCCAAGATTTCATAGTATGTTATTTATTCAAAGTCATTTAATAACTTGCACTGCACGCAACACCGAGTTCAATCGCACCACGACATACCAAACTAGTCGTTAAAAAGAAGTTATGAATAGTATTAAATGAATTATGAGCAGTATATAATCATTATTATTTTAGAATCCATATTATGAGTTTATTAGACATAATCTAAGAACAAATTCATTTTTTTCAAAAAAAAATAAATATTTTTAGAAAAATACAATTTTACCGCCTTTTAATTGCAAACCATTTTTAAATAAAATTTTTGAAACTTTTATATATTAAATTTGACAATATAAACTTCTTCATTAGAATCAGGATATAAAAATTTAGTTTTGATAAAAAATTTTCATTTTTCTGATAACTTTCATATTTGGGTGAATTGTGAAAATTGAAAATTTTAACTGAAAAACAATTTTTTTATCAAATTAATTTATAGTGTTCATTTATAAATTTGAATGGTTTGGACATATAATTAGATAATATTTTACCATTTAATCCAATTTTGGTCATTGGATGTAATTTCACATTGAAATTGGACATAAACAAGTGTCAATCTTATGATAGTTATTATTTCTTAAAAATAAGTTTTTTGGTTTTGAAAACGGGAATTAATTGTAAATTAATTAATGAAAATTATAGGTTTTTTAATTTGTAAAATGGACTTCAATTTTGGTTTCAGAATATCAAAATTAGCTTAGGGTTAATTTTTGGTACTTTTTTTAATACATTCAATTTTGATTTATAGTGAAAAACACTGATTTATTGTATAAAAATGATTTTTTAATTAAATAATTAATTATTTAATTTCATTTTATTTCCGGTCAAAATTGATACATTATATTTATATATTTTAAATTTAATTCATTAGAGTCATTTTATAATAATATTAGATATATACAATTCTATTGAACTTTTTACCATCTTTTACCCACCTTCTATGAGAATTTGAAAATTTGAATAAAACATAATCTTACTGCTTCTGTGAGTTGAATTTCAAAAATCTGAGAGAAACAGTTATCCATAGTAAGTATCATGGGATTTAACAGGATTAAAATATTTGTTGGTGAATAGTAACTTTTGACTATTATTTAGCACGATTAAAATTAAATAGGGAAATTAAGGGAAAAATGATCTCATAATTACCCAAACAGAAGTCCTAATTCTATTGGATAAGTGTAATTTAACGAAAACAAACCGTATGAATAAAATATGTTCCTATAGGTCAACTTGTATTAGATTATGATATTTATTATTATTTAATTCAATGAAGAGTTAAAAGTTTTAAATTCAAGGTTTAATAACTAAACCATTTTTAATATAGGGTTACAAATAATACAAATTCATCTATAAATATTAATATTAATGATTAAATGATTAATTAAATAATGGATTTTTTTATTATTTTAATTAATTAAATAATTTAATTATTTATGACACAATGATGAAGCAATAATTTCCTTATTAATGAAATATTAACATAATTGATGTAATAAATACCCAAATAAATGTAATTTGAGAATTTTTATGAATTAAACTAATTTAATAGGTTAATTTGACATGTTAGGGTGGATTAAATAAAAATTTTCTAATTAATAGTGTTGTTATAAATTTAGATAAAAAAAAATTCCAGAAAGTGCCAAAATTGAAATAAAAGAATTATTTTAATAAAATATTTTATTATAAATTGGTATTTATTTCCAAAAAAATTTAAGGATAGGCCAAATGGATTAAATACTATTATATATGTCATTAATGAACCACTTGGGGTTCTCTAGGTTGTTTTTATTATTTTTATTAACTATATAGTGTAAGAATACAAAATAACACGGTAAAAGTTAAACTATTTATCTAAGAGTTAAATCTAAACTACAAGGTTAAATTTGTAATGTAAACATGCCTAAACCCTATAGATTTAGAGGAATTCAACCCATAACCAACAAAATCTCGAATTAAAATCATTTTTAGGGATTATAAATAGAATATTATTGTACAATAAATTAATAATTTAATATTTTCCTAAAGTGCCCCTCACCCGTCTTATAAAAGGGCACTTCCCCTTCTCTCAAATTCACAACTCCAAAGCCATTTGGCTGGGCCAAACCCTTCCCAAATATCCTCCCCACTATCCTACATTCATCCTAGAGGAATTACTTTGGTCAGAAAGCCAACATAAAGTGCCATTTTGATCAAATGAATAGGAAGAACCCGAAGAAGAGGTAATGATCTCACCACCCTCTTTCAAGTTCTTTTCTTCTTCCACATACTCTTTATTTGTTATTACCATACCAAAAAAATAAATCCAGTACCTTATATATAATGTGATGTTATTATAAATATGGCACAACAATATTCATTATTTTATCCATCCTATGAATGATAATGTCACCATGCATGCGTACATACAACTTACTGTCTCCACGCTATGGTTTAATTTGTTATTCAACACTATGTTATTTGGATGGATAAAATGATGAGTAATTTGTGTATAAATAATGAAAATAACATGATAATGTATCTGTAAAATTAGTATACCATCCAATTCCACACATTTAAGGAAATAATATTGTCACTCGTGTGTACGTACCGATTACCGTCTCCACGACGTGTTGAGATTCATTTCCACATTTGTAATGACCTGAGTCTGGAGCTCCTCTACTGGTGCACTGTACCCGGTTCACCACATCACCTCAACTGCATTTCCCCAAATTCCAGAGGCTTCCAACTACAAGAGTGGGCTTTGTTAAGTTAATGGGGAAACTGTTCCCACATTTGGTTAGGTATACAAGGTAAGGAAAACAATAGTCAGTAGTGGAAGCAGTAACAACATACATTACTGTAACCAAACTGCAGAAGAATAAATATATTGCAATGATGAAAATGATGTAGTAGGTACAAGTATATTAAGAAAGCAGCAAACACAACAACGTGCTGAAATACAACAGAACACAAATTACTAATGCAACAAAAACTCTAGAAGCATCGCAAGTCGTAGCTTGGTCTCATGCTCTACAACTCCACTGTAAGTCAAACACCTGAAGTAGAAGGGTGATTTCCCTTATATATACCTGAAAAAACATAGTCTACCTGGGCCCAAAAGCATGTTCCAAATAGGGTGTGAGACAAGGTCCTAGTAGGCAACCACCCAAACATCAATGCCTAACATTTAATGAATACATGGCTAGTAAAGTACAGGAATAGAAAACATGAAATACACAGTATCTCCAATTTACAATCCATCATATATACTTCACATGTAAAGAGAAACAATCAACAAGTAAAAAAAGGTAACCCCCCTAGGTAGTACTCATAGCCTAACCCTTATCGTTCAACCTATAAGTACTAGCAACCCCCCGGGAGGAAAACACAGTCTCACCCCTCTAGTTCAGCTAAACAATAGACTATCTGGGGAAGCACTCACCGTCAATCCCCCCTATAGTCTCGTATTGTACTAAAGGCTGTCTCGGGAAGAACTCAACATCAATTCCCCCTATGGCCCGCGTCGACAAACTACAGACACTCTGAGGAAGCAGTCAACGTCAATTTCTCATGTGGTCTCGCAACATAAATTAATGAAACTCTAGAGAAGACCTTATATCCATTACCAATTTGGTCCATACACTAGGTTCTCTCAGCCCTATGTAATATAAACATGCATAATGAGCATGTATTTCCCAAGTAAACCTCATGAAAGACTTGGCTATCATTCTAAGGCTCAGTAGAAAAACAACACAACAGTTCCACAATCCTTCAACTAGGTATGGAAACTAGCATAACACCTAATAGGAAAAGCAAGTACAGGAAACATCCATAGTATAACAAAAACTACTCTATTAAAACTAGTTATCCTGTACTATAGAAATCAAGCAAACAAGAAATCAATCATGGAAATAATTGGAAAACGCACAATTCTCATTCAAGGGAATTGGCGAAATTTCACAAAATATTCAAATACATTTTACAGAAAGGAACAAACCACCTACCTGGATCCTTGGAGATCGATCTACATGAACAATGACGACAAATTTTCCTTAGAAAGTCGTAGATATGAGAAAACGTCTGAAACACATAAACCATTATAACTTAATAAAGAGGAGGAATTGGAAAACAAGGCTCATGTAGAAGGGATATCTCACTGCTTCCCTTCCAACACAATCAATGGTGCTCGAATCGGAGAAAGGATGGAGAGGTGGGGGCTCATCTATGATTCACGGATCCTCGGCGCTCTCGGAAAAACAGAGCCTAGAAGAAGACCTTTCTATGCATCAGGCGCGACCCTAGTCCGTTTAATGAAAAAAATTAAATGAAATTTAATAGGTTTTTCCGTACTCCGATAAAATTGTCCTCCACATCATCATTACACACCGTGTGTGTGGCCCGGACACGCCCAGCACATGGATTTGAGTGGTAAAAGGGTACACGGTGTGTACTCTTAATGTACACGGCGTGTACTCTTAATGTACACATCGTGTACATCAAAAATTTCCATTAACTCCATTTTTCTCAAAAACTTATGAAAAATTAAATGCGTACCTAAAACGAAGATCTGGGTTCTTACAAACTTCCACCTTAAAGAAATTTCTCCCCTAATTTCCACAGTGAGGCATAGAAGAAGAAACCCCAAATAGCTCCAGCCACTGTGATCGTACATCGGCCTCCCTCTCCTAGGTCTCGTCATGTATTGCCATAGTACCCGTACAAGAGGGACAAACCACCCAAATAAAACATTCGTACCACGATCAACAACCCGGGTGGGATGCTCCTCAAACGATGCATCCACTTCGAGCTCAACCTCCTCGGGTTGAAAGACATGAGATGGGGAAGAAAAGTAACATCGGAGCTGAGAGACGTGGAAGTCGCCGTGCATGGCCCGGTACCTCTGGGGTAGATGCAACTGATAGGATACTGGGCCAACACTCTCCAAAACCTCAAACGGGCCGATGTACCACTGTGAAATCTTACCCTATCTCTGTATCCTCTTGTGTCCCATCATCGGTGCGACACACAGAAAAACCTGCTCCCCGACCTCGAACTCTAGAGGTCGTCTCTACTAATCAGCATAAGACTTCTGCCAAGACTGTGTTGTATCCATCCACTTCCTAATTATCTCTATCTACTCTATGGTCTCCTAAACAAGACAAGGTCCCAGAAATGTTGCCTCTCCTGCCTCCATCCAGCATACGGGTGATTTGCATGGCCTACCATACAATGCATTTTATGGTGCCATCTGAATGGTCTTCTGAAAGCTATTGTTGTAGGAAAACTCCACAAGAGGTATATGCTTCTCCCAGGAACTGCCAAAGTCTAGAATGCGGGCTTAGATCATATCCTAAAGCACCTGGATCATGCGCTCGGACTGGCCATAAGTCTGGGGATGGTATATTGTACTCAACAGTACCTGTGTACCCAAGGCCTTCTGAAGTCCCTGCCAGAACCGAGAGGTAAAGCGTGCATCCCTGTCTGAATCAATAGCGTGTGGAACTCCATGCAGACAAACGATCTCTCTGATATAAATTCATCCCAGATCATCGACATTGAAGGTCTCCTTGATCAGCAAGAAGTGTTCAACCTTCATGAGAATGTCGACAATAACCAAAAAAATCATTGTTTCCCCGATGCGACCTCAGCAACCCGGTCACAAAGTCCATCGCAACATCATACCACTTCCACTACGTAATGGGTAACTGCTGTAAAAGGCATGTTGTTCGCTGATGCACCACCTTCACCTGCTGACAAGTAGAACATCTAATTACAATACTAGACACATTCATCTTCATACCTGGCCACCAGTACTGGCGAAGAAGATCGCGATACATCATGGTAACGCCAGGATGGACTGCGCAAACTGAGGAATGAAAATCCTGCATCAGCTCCTCGCGTATGTCTTCTGGTACCCATACGCGTCCCTAGAAATGCAATATCTCGTCCTCACAAACTATCCATACAGGAAGTGGGTCCTCTCCTGACACACTCTCCCGCATGAATAAGCCTTATATGTCTGATAGCATCCACATCCATACCTGATCAAATAGTGTAGAGGTAACAACTACAGAAGATAGGAAGGTATGCCCATGACTCTCGTGCACCTCCAGATGCATCTCAGAGAACAGATCCATAAGCTTCCACTCACTATTGGCCTCTTTAACTGCCGGAATCTGAGTTCTCCGGTTCGACACATCTTCCACCACGTTTCACTTTCCTAGCGTATAGGCAATCTTGAAATCAAAAGACTGAAGATACTCGGACCACCTGAACTGCCTCAAATTCAGATCACATTGAGTGAAGATATACATGAGACTCTTGTGGATAGAGAAGACCACAATTCGCTCTCCCAGAAGATAGTGTCTCCAACAGCGTAAGGTATGAACAACAGCTGCCGCCTCCAGATCATGTGTAGGGTAGTTCATGTCATGTGGCTTCAACTGCCGAGACCCGTACGCTACAACTCCATCTCCCTGCATAAGCACATCACCCAACCTGATACTTGAAGAATCACAATAAACAATGTAGATATTTCCTTGATATGGAAAGACTAGTATCAGTGTTGACGTCATCCTTCCCTTCAGCTCCTAAAATGTTGAATCACAAGAATATGAAAGGCATAAATCCCAACAAAAATTGTAAGGCATTGCCTTTATAAAGTAAACAAACACCACAGAGTAATCCAGCAGAGTAAACACTAAGTAAAATTGGGTACAAAGTAAGGGCAGAAAGTAAATGGGCCATAATACAAACACAAACCGAAAGTAATGTACAACTGGAAAAAAGTATATCAACTGAAAGTAAAGCAGCAACGTCGAGCCATCCACTGGAAGTCCCACTTGAATGGTGGGTAAAAATAGCCACCTCAGCTCCTCGGGTCTAGCTGTTCGCTCCATGTACGTCACGCCCGGTGGTCCACCTCTAGGAACCGACTGCTCCACTAGCCTCATCCATGATCAATGATTTCTGTCGTCTGTATCCAACACAATGTAGTGCAGACATAGCTCATTTAGGGGTGAGTATACGCTACTCAGTAGGGACCCCGAGACCCCCGAAGGTCTCTAGGAATCCAGAAAGGATAATCCACAATGGAAAGATACAATCACGAAGTAACAACCAACACTACATAGGTATATGCCCATACACATTCCTAAGTAGTCAATTCCAGTTCAGCTCCAACATCTGAGCCCAAGTTTGATCACGTCCACACAGGAATGTACAACCCAATCCACATAGGAATGAACAACACAATCCACACAGGAATGCAAGTCAATCATATCGAAGATAATGATTGAAAGTCAAGACTCAGCTCAAACATGTATAATTATTCGTAAGGTGATAGAGATGATCAAATGTAGCCACTGATTCATCTATGCTGGGACCAAAATATGATACTAAACTAGCTAAGTTGTTAGACCCACATAGGATACAGACCAGCTACTCTACCAAACCCAGGTAGGATAGCATGAATAGAGTCAAACACCGCCAGACCCACGTAGGATACAAGAACAGTAGTCATTTCCATTGAACCCACAGAGGATTTCAGTAAGGTCTTCCTCACTACCGAACCCACGGAGGATTTCAATGCAGTATACATTGCAGTCGAACCCACGGAGGATTTTAGTACGGTCTTCATCGCTGTCGAACCCACATAAGATTTCAGTGCAGTCTTCATCGCCGTCGAACCCATGGAGGATTTCAATAAGGTCTTCATCATTGCTGAAACCACATAGGATTTCAGCGCAGTATTCATCGCCGTTGAACCCACAGAGGATTTTAGTACAGTCTTAATTGATACCAAACCCACATAGAATTTCAATGCAGTCGTAACAGTCGTAGTCGCAGCCAGCTCTAGGGTTCCCGCACACAGCATGCTATTTTCCGGGAGGGACCGCCTCACGAGCCAAGGGTTCAATACATCAACTGACACATAGTCCAGAGTTGATGTATCCCAATGTTCTACCTTGACAAAGGGAACTCAACGCGACAGACGGTGCGTCAATCGAACACCTAGTCTGAGAGTTATTGGCTTTTTCGTTCTTGGGGTCCGGTTGGATTTTTGGTCAAAACCAACCTGACCGTACTCCAACTGCTTCCAAACCTTGAGTGGAGTAAACCAAAAAGTCCGTTTAACTAAGAGGAATCCAACAAAGTGGACGACACGTCAATCGGACATTCAGATCTCAAGTTATGAGTGTTTTCGCTCCGAGGGCCCGGTTGGTTTCATGCTCGAACCAACCCAGCCATACACAATGTTCTCCGAAACATTGAGTGTAATATACCTAAACGTCCGTCTCGATCCAAGGATCGCCACTCAACTAACGGTGCATCGATCGAAGGTTCGTAGCCCCTGTTATGGGCAATAGACCGAAAGTGGTCTAAAAATGGGGGGTCTGGGCCCGGTCCGACCCGGTCCAACCCCCATGGGTCGGCCCGAACCGGGGCGACCCGGCCCATCTGGGCATGGCCTGACCCGGCGGGGTGGCACGCTGGCTCGGCCAGCGGCTGAGCATGGGGGGGAACCGTCCACCCCCCCCCCCCCCTTTCGCACCACGGACACGACATGTCTATCGCGTCCTCCTCCTCCGGATCCCGGACGGCTGCGGGATCCAACTGCCTGCCGCCGTGGCTTCAGCCGTGGAGGTTCCACCTAGCAGCGTGCCGGCATGGTCTTTCACGAACAACCGGACGCCCTCCGATGGTCTGTTTTGCCTTCCGTTTTTCCCAGCGGCCCTCCTTGGACCTGCCCCTCACTGGGAAGCCTTCAAAATGCATCTGCAGCCAGTTCCGTCATCGCCCGTCGATCCGCACATCAATAAACAGTCTTCGGAGGTTTGTCGGGCTGTGTTTGTTCGGTCTGTGCCCTCTGTGTTAGGTGTTATCAAGGGAAATAATTTAAACACATTTTTTAATCATTGACGAGGGTATAATTTATTCATGAAAATTATACTAACAACCTACAATTAAATAACCACACATGATGGTATATTTCACATAAACACTATTCACGAAAACCCTCTACCTTGATGAAGTCGTCGAACGAGGTTTGTCGTGGGAAAGGGATGTCGCGGAAGACGACGTCATGGAAGGAGGATCATCGGTGACACGGTACATGGAATCACAGAGAAGAGGATCATCGACGTCCTGGTACATAGTGTCGCATCGTCAATGTCTGAGGAATCAACGTTAATCGTCATCCTTCATCGGAGGTCGGCATTCATCATCGGTGATGGTGTGTTCTTCGTGTTCTTCAAGGAGGAAGATCAGGATTCCAAGTCTTGAATAGTTCCTCTCCAATCCTTCTCGCACAACGAAACAACAATAATAAAATAAGGTGTTGCCTAATTTTATTTCTCAAGCCATACCTTATTTGAAATTCCAAATTAAAACTCGATTTAATTAATGTGAGTTGACCAATTAATGAGGAATTTAATAATCCAATTAAATGCGAGAGTTGAATTGGAATTTTAAAATGGTGTGCGGGTGAGTTACCAAAATAAACGCTCATGGGAGGTGAAAAGGAAATAAAGGGGGTGTGTCTCATGTGGGCCCCACCTCAGTAATATACTACCTAGGCGATAGGGTATTAGTGGGTCCCACTCCAACCACCATTCCCAGTTTATCATTACGTAGAATAAAAAAAAAATTGTAGCTCACTATTTTATTTTTCTTCTTTAGTTAATCCAATTAATTAGTAACCTCACCCGAGAAAACGCAACTCCGAAAAAGGTGTTCATAAGCAATTATCGGCGCTGCGGTTCCATCTGTTCCCTCAGATTTCGATTCCGAGCACTGATTCAAAATTTAGGAAAACCTTCTCATTCGTTCACTGAACGTACTCGAGCTAAACTTCAAAACATGATTCCGGGCACACCGGGCCTCAGAATCAGGTGCTGTCAAAAACTGCGTTCCTGTAAAATCCCAAATAAAATTAAGAAAAAAAATTTCCCTTCAATTTTGTAGGACTATTAATTACTCCCACCTTAGGGATTTATGTCCCTATAAAGATACATCATTAACTAGTGGAATAAATGTGGGTACTGAGCTTGCATCTGAGCCTCCCGCTCCCAAGTTCCCTCCTGGAGGTTCTTGGGCTGCCATCTGATGCACACTAGAGGAATCGACCACCCACGTAGGACCTGCTCTTGTCGATCTTCAATCTCCACTAGGACCTCTGCAATGGATGCCCCATCATCAAGGTCTAGCTCCCCATGGTCGATTAAATGCATCAGGTCGTGCACGTATCTCCTCAACTGAGATACGTGGAAGACGTCGTGCAGCCGGTGCAACTGAGGTGGTAGAGCCCGGCGGTAAGCCACATTTCCTATCCTGCTGAGAACCGTGAATGGGCCGCTAAAGCGCAGAGATAACTTTCCACCTCGGCCAACTCTTTGTAATCCAGGTCGAGGTGAGACCCGCAAGAACACATGGTCTCCATCCTCGAACTCTAGTGGCCTCTACCTCCTATCAGCATACAACTTTTGATGGAATTGAGTTGTCCTCATCCGCTGCTGGATGACCTGGACCTTCTCTGTCATGGCCTGGACCATCTCCGGTCCCACAAGTATTGACTCCATAGGGTCAATCCAGCACAGAGGTGATCTGCATGGCAGGCCGTACAATGTCTTGTATGGTGCCATCCCGATGGTGGAGTGGTAGATGTTGTTGTACGCGAACTGCAACAAGGGAAGGTGGTCCTCCCAGATGCGAACGAAGTCGAGGACACATGCAGAGAGCATGTCCTCGAGAGTCTGAATGGTCCTCTCTGTCTGAACATCCGTCTGAGGGTGAAAGGCAGTGGTCATACATCTCTGCGTCCCGGATGCCTCCTGCAACACCTTCAAATGTTGGGAAGTAAAGCGAGCATCTCAATCAGAGACGATAGATGATGGCACACCATGAAGACGTACTTTCTCTTGAATGTAGAGGCGCCCTATTCTCTATAATAAGCCCTTCTTTCTGATGGGTAAGAAGTGGGCCGACATCGTGAGTTGTTCGAAAATCACCCAAATGGAGTCGTGACCTCTGGAAGTGCCTGGAAGTCCAGTAATGAAATCCATAGATATTCCATCCCACATACACTCCAAGAACTCCAAGTGTTGTACCAAGCCTTCTGGTACCTGGTGATCTACCTTCACCTACTTGCAGGGGAGGCATTGAGAAATGAACTCTTCCATAGCCTTCTTCATACCCAGCCACCAGTGATGTCGTCTGAGATCCTGGTACATCTTCACCACTCCTTGATGTACCACTAAAGTGTAAGTGTGAAACTCTCTCAGAACCACCTCCTATATAAAAACTAGTACCATGGTATGTCCTCTTAAAAGGATGATGTGTTCTCTTCCTACAGAGAATCCATCAGGTGCCTGTCCTGAAGATATCTGCGCACGCGACGTCTCACAGTCAGCGTCCCCACGCTGTGCCTCTCTGACCCGCTGTAGTAGTGGAGGAGTGGCTGTGAGTGACTGAAGAAAGGATGCTCTATCTCTATCCACAAAGGATATATGCAAATCCGCTAGCTACTTTGTCACTTCCCCCAAGTAGTTGGATGCCCATCCTCCTGCTGAGAGAATCAGCTACTATATTCCTCTTTCTAGGAGTATAGACTAACTCAAAGTCATAGTCCTGGGGGAACTCGATCCATCTCCACTGTCTCAGATTCATGTCCATCTACGAGAATATGTACCTGAGACTCTGGTGGTCAGAGTAGACTGTAATGCGCTCGCCTATCAAATAGTGTCGCCACATCTTCAGAGTGAAGACCACTACTACTAACTCCAGGACTTGGGTAGTGTAGTTCTGCTCATGCTGCCTCAATAGATGTGATCCATAGGCGATCATGGCCTGCTCCTACATTAGGACACATCCGAGTCCAGTCCATGATGCATCGCAGTAGACTACGTACCCTACTTCCTCCTCTCGTAGCCTCATGATAGGCACACTGGTCAATCTCTGTCTCAGCTTATGGAAGCTCTGATGACATTTGTATGACCACATGAAGGGTTTCGCCTTATTCATCAAAGCTGAGATTGGTTCCGCAACTCTATAGATGTATGGAACAAACCTCCAGTAGTACCTAGTAAGCCCCAATAAACTCTGCACCTCTGTCATGATCCTGGGTGGCTCTCAAGCTAGCACTGCCTCGATCTTTGCAGGATCCACCGCAACTCCCGCGTCAGAGATGAAGTGTCCCAATAAGTGGAACTCACGTAACCAGAACTGACACTTCTAGATCTTTCAATAAATCCGGTGCTCCCAGAGTGTGTCCAGTACAGCCCGCAAGTGGTAGGCGTGCTCCTCCTCAGTGGTCGAGTATATAAAAATGTCGTCGATGAAGACCACAACAAATCGATCAAGGTATCGGTGAAAAATCATGTTCATGAGACTCATGAACACAGCTGAAGTGTTGGTTATGCCGAAAGGCATAACCAAGAACACATAGTGGCCATACTGACATCTGAAGGCCGACTTCTGCACATCCTCGTCCTGAACTCTGAGCTGATGATAGCATGACCCGAGGTCTTTCTTTGATAAGCACTATGCTCCCTTGAGATGATTGAAGAAGATGTCAATCCTCAGTAGTGTATACTTGTTCCTCATGGTCACCTGGTTCAGGAGATGATAATTGACACATAGTCGCATGCTCCCGTCTGCCTTCTTGGCAAACAATATCGGGGAAGCCAAGGGTGAAACACTGGGTTGGATGAATCTCTTCTCTGCAAGTCCTCTAGCTTTACCCATAGCACTCGTAGCTCATCAAGAGCCATCAGATATGCTGAAGTGGATACTGGGGCTGCCTTGGGGTACATGTCAATATAGAAGTCTACCATTCTTCGAGGAGGTAGTCATGGGACTTCATTCAAGAAAATATCTACATACTGATCCACCACTATAAGAAAACTCAGACTCTGCACGTCAACTGCTCCTAGGATGAGGGTAGCCAACTGATGAGGGATGGGATGTCCTCTACTCTACGTGAGTCCATCTTGTACTAAAAAGGCTCCCTTCTTTTTGGTGAAGGTAAACCTATTCCCATCGGTGCGTACACACCACACCTTGCGCCTAATATAGTCAATCAGAGCATGTACTGTAGATAACCAATCCATGCCCAAGATGATGTTGTAATTCCTCGATGCCGCACAAGAAGATCCTGGCCGAAGCTCTCGCCTTATAGAGTAAGCTCACACTACCAGCAGCAGTGCGGGATCGTCAAGTCTACTCCCGTAGGAGTCTCTAGCCGTAAGGATCTAGCCAACAGCTCCGTCAGAATCTCCCAGCTCTGAACAAGGCCAGCGACAATAAAGGAATGACTCGGTCTTGTGTCTATATGAACTTCAGAAAGAGTGTAGTAGACACAGATAGTACCTCGAATCATCTCTAGTGCACCGTGGTCGTAGGCCTCCGCTTCCTGAAGCTGAGCCTGTCTCTGCCCGCCAGCTCCCTATAGTTGGGGTGGAGCTCCTGGTGGTGTTGGTGGTAAAGCCTCAAAGCATCACCCACCACCTGCTACTCAGCCAGATCCCCTGCCCCATCCGCTTTCTCTCAGTGGACCACCACCGTCAACCCTATGCCTCTGCCTGGGTGGCCCCTCAACGGTCTGCTGCTCCTCTACATGGCAGGTCGGGTAGTCACGAGCCATGTGGCCCTGCCTACCAAATGCGTAGCATTTCCTCCTCCTCAGAAGGCTGGCTCTGCGCCCTGTGCCCCACACCTCTGAGATAGTGTCCTGAGGTCGTCTGCCTGATGATCTGGTCCACATGGACCCATGTGACAGCTTTCGACTACCAGCTACAGACGACTCTGCTACATGCCACCCTGCGGTAGGTCTTGCTGCTGGCATAGGCTCGCAAAGAAAGCTCTCTATGAGAAGGTCTCACTCTAGTACTCTTGCCTGTGTCAGAATGCTGAGGGAGATCCTCGATGCCCTGATCTCATCCCTCAGTCCCTGCTCGATGGTCCGGGTCCAGAAGAATGAATCCCGTACCATGTCTGTCGAATAGCATGAGAGATCGGTAAATCTCGCCGAGTACTGAGCCACCGTCATACTGCCCTTCCACAGCTGTAGAAGCTCCTGGATGCGCAATGAACGGAGGGTAGCTAGGAAGAACTCTGAGCGGAAGAGACTCTCGATTTCTGTCCAGAGGAGTGATGCCTCATCGTGCACCTAGAGCATCAAGATCCACCATCTATCTGCTGCAGCATGCAGGAGGCTTGCTATCAGGATCACAATGAAGTCAGCTGGTGTCCCCACTAACATGAAAACATGAACAACCGCCTCCATCCGAAACTCAGATGCCTGTGGTTATGTATCCCCGTCAAACCCGGGAACTCTCTGATGCTAAAATTCGTGCAGTGCACTAAGGTGATGTGCACTCTCAGTGGCTGGGGCTAGTAGCATCGGTGGATCGGCTGGTAGAGGTACCTCGGTGCCTCCACTGTGAAAGGGCCCTGCACCAAGCCCTCGTCGCTCAATGGACTGTCATCTCGCACAAAGCTCAGAACCCTCGCTGGCTACCATAATGGGGCCATCCTAAAAAGAAACAGGTGTGCCACGTTAAAAACAGTATACCTGGTGAGCTGACATAAATTAATCAAAAAAGAAAACTTCTAAAACACACATACAATCAATGTTTTTGTGCATTGAGTCAGAAATCAGAAGTCTGGGTCCTGGTGTATGGATACGTCAGCCGCCGCACAAACACCAGACTCCCTGAACTGATAACCACACTGAATACCCTAAACATTGTTGCTTCACATAGAAGAAAGATCAGAGTCCTGAGTTTGGCGGTAGAACCGAACTCCTCTGATACCAATTTGTCACGACCCATCCTCGGGGCAGGTGTCGTGACTACCCCAAGCCCGCCTCCCAAAGGCCAGTGGCTGGAGACTAGCACCAAGGAATAAATCCCGTGAAAAATGGGAAGTCATTGCCTTTATAAAGTAAACAAACGCCATAGAGTAAGCCAGCAGAGTAAACACTAAGTAAATCTGGGTACAAAGTATGTGCGGAATTTTAATGGGCCAGAATACAAACCCAACCCGAATGTAAAGTACAATTGGAAAGAAAGTACAACAACTGAATGTAAAGAACCAACCTCAAGTCGTCCAATAGATGTCCCACCTGGTGGGTGGGTACATATAGCCACCTCCGCTCCTCAGGTCCAGTCATCTGCTCCATGTACATCCCGCCCAGTGGTCCACCTAACAGTTCCGACTGGTCCACTCACCTCAACCACAATCAGCGATGTCCATCATCTGCATCAAAAACAACGTAGTGAGGGAATATCCCATGTAGAGGGTAGTATACGCTACTCAGTAGGGACCCCGTGACCCCCGAAGGTCTCTTGGAATCCACAGATTATAATACACAAAAGAAAGAAACAGTCACGAAGTAACAACCAACACTACTTAGGTATATTCCCATAAATATACCTAAGTCATCAATTCCAGTTCGGATCTTGCATCCAAGCCCAAGTTCGATCACGTCCACACATGATAGTACAACCCAATCCACACAGGAAAGCACAACACAATCCACATAGGAAAGCAAGTCAATCATATCGAAGATAATTATTGACTGTCAAGACTCAGCTCACACAGGTATACTTCTTCGTAAGGTGATAGAGATGATCAGATGTAGCCACTGATTCATCTACGCTGGGACCCACGTAGGATACTAAACCAGATAAGCTGTCGAACCCATATAGGATACAGAGCAGCTACTCTGCCAGACCCACGTAGGATAGCAAGAACAGAGTCAGACACTGCCAGACGCACGTAGGATACAAGAACAGTAGTCATCACCGTCGAACCCACAGAGGATTTCAATATGGTATTCATCACTGCCAAACCCATGGAGTATTTTAGTGCATTCTTCATCGCTGTCGAACCCACGAAGGATTTCAGTACGTTCATCATCACTGCCGAACCCACATATGATTTCAGTGCAGTCTTCATCGTCATCGAACCGACGGATGATTTTAGTACGGTCTTCATTTCTGCCGAACCCACATAGGATTTCAGTGTTTTCTTCATTGCCGTCGAACCCATGGAGGATTTCAGTATGGTTTTCATCGGTGCTGAACCCACATAGGATTTTTGTGCCGTCGTCACAGTCGCAATCGCAGCCAGCTCTAGGGTTCCCGCACACATCATGCTTTTATTCGGGAGGTTCCGCTCCCTGAGCTAGGGGTTCGATACATCAACTGAACCGTAGTCCGGAGTTGATGTATCCCAATGTTCCGCCTCAACAAAGGGAACTCAACGCGACAGACGACGAGTCAATCAGACGCCCGGTCTGAGAGTTATTGGCTTTTTCGTTCGAGGGGCCCGGTTGGTTTTTAAATCAAAACCAACCCGACCATAGTCCAAATGTGTCCAAACCTTGAGCGGAGTAAGCCATAAGGTCCATCTAACTAAGAGGAGTCCAAAAAAGTCAACAACACGTCAATTGGATGTCCGGAGCTCAAGTTATTAGCATTTCCGCTCTGTGGGCTCGGTTGGTTTCGTGTTCGAACCAACCTGACAATACACAATGTTCTCCAAAACCTTGAGTGTAATATACCAAAATGACCGCCTCGATCCAAGGATCTCCAAGAAAATGACGGTGCATCGATCTGAGGACCGTAGCCCATGTTATGGGCAAAAGACCGAAAGTGTTCTGGAAATGAGGGGCCTGGGCCCGGTCCGACCCAGCCCAACCCCCCTAGGTCGGCCCGAACCGGGTCCGACCCGGCTGAGCATGGCCCGCCCAGCCATGTGGCATGCTGGCTCAGCCAACAGCCGAGCATGGGGGGAACCGTCCCCCACTTTTCACCCCACGGACGCGGCGCGCCTGGCGCATCCTCCTCCTCCGGATCCTGCGCGGTCGCGGGATACGACCGCCTGCCGCCGTGGGTGAAGCCGCGACGGTTCCTCCTAGTCGCTCCGGACGCCACCACCTCCGGGCGGCTGGCCGGTGCCGGCCACCGCCTCTGGCCGTAGGTGCCGTCGTGCCGGCGTGGCGCACCGGTAGAGTTCTCTGCGGACCACCGAACGCGCTATGGTGGTCCGTTTTGCTTTCCATTTTCGCCAGCGGTCTTCCCTGGACCTGCCCTTCACTATGAAGCCTTCAAAAAGCAATTGTGGCATGTCCCGTCATCTCCCGTCGATCCACACATCAATAAACAATCTGCAGAGGGTTATCGAGACGTCTTTGTTCGGCCTGCGCCCTCCGCATTAGGTGTTATCAAGGGAAATCATTTAAACACATTCTTTTAATCATTTACGAGGGTATAATTTATTCAATCAAATTATACTAACACCCTGAAATTAAATACCCACGCATGAGTGTATATTTCACAAAAAAACTATACACGAAAACCCCCTACCTCGTTGAAGTGGTCGAAAGAGGTTTGTCGCTGGAAAGGGACGTCGCAGAATACATCATCGAGGAAGGAGGATCGTCGGTGTCATGGTACACACCGTTGCTGAGAAGAGGATCGTCGGCATTGCGGTACACGACATTGCGTCATCGATCTCTAAGGAATCAACATTAATCATCGTCCTTTGTCAGAGGTCAGTGTTCTTCGTCTGTGACGGTGTGTTCTTCGTGTTCTTCAAGGAGGAAGATGAGGATTCCAATGATTGAGAAATTTATCTCCCATCCTTCTCAGACAACAAAACAACTATAATAAAATAAGGTGTTTCCTTATTTTATTACTCAAGCCATCCCCTATTTGAAATTCAAAATTAAAACACTATTTAATTAACATGCATTGACCAATTAATGAGGCGTTTACTAATCAAATTAAACGCGAGTTTTGACTTGGAATTTAAAAAGGGTGTGCGGGTGAGTTACCAAAATAAATTCTCATTGGAGGTGAAAAGGAAATAAAGGGGGTGGGGCTCATGTGGGCCACACCTCACTAATATCCTACCTAGGAGTTAGGGTATTAGTGGGTCCCACTCCAACCACCATGCCTAGGTTATCATTATGTAGAATAAAAATAAAATTGTAGCACAATATTTTATTTTTATTCTTTAGTTAACCCAATTAATTTATAACCTCACTCGAGCAAACACAACTCTGGAAAAGGTGTTCTTAGGAAATTACCGACATTGCGGTTCCATCAGTGCCCTCGGATTTCGATTCTGAGGAACGGTTCAAAAGTTAGGAACACCCGCTTGTTCGTTCACTGAACATACCCAAGCTAAACATTGGAACATGATTCTGGGCACACCGGGCCTCGGAATCAGGAGCCATCAGAAACTGCGTTCTTGTAAAATCCCAAAGAAAATTAAGAAAAAAATTCCCCTTAATTTTACTAGTATTTACAAACACGACGAAGGAGTCCATGTAATAATGGAACAATTAGTTCATTAGTAACATGGAAACTAAAAGCACGTTCGTGTGACCGAACGACATGACTGTACACCTGTATAGACCATACCAGCTCTTGAAGGCTGTCAGAGGTATATCTGATGGTCTAATGCGCAACTGATGATAACCAAACCTCAAGTCGATCATTGAGAACACCTGGGCTCCTCGAAGCTGATCGAAGAGGTCATCCATCCTCGGCAAGGGATATCCGTTCTTGACTATCAACTGGTTCAACTTCCGATAATCCACACAAAGCCGAAGGGTACCATCTTCCTTCTTCACAAACTGGGCAGGTGAACCCCAAGGAGAAGTACTGGGTTGAATGAAACCCATTTCATACAACTCTTCCAACTACTTCATGAGCTTCTAAAACTCTGGTGTAGCCATCATATAAGGATTAATGGACACCGGTGCTACTCCTGGAATGAGCTCAATAGAAAATTCTACCTCAAGCTCTGGAGGCAAACCCAAAAAGTCATCTGGAAAGACGTCCCTAAAATGATCCACCCCTGCGAGAGAGTCCACCTGCGATGTCCCCTGATCATCCAGATTATGACTAGCAATCTGGGCTGTCACCCATCTTTGTCCATGATGCTCGAGTCCAGCTCGACTCACCTGAACATCTCATTCACCTCTATAAAGAAAAGATTCACCCTCTAGTGAAATGAAACTCACTCTGCGGCGATAACAGTTAACGACTTCCTGGAAGGGAACCAACCAGTCAATCTTGAGGATGACATCATACCATTTTATCTCTAGGAAATAAAGATATCTTAAGAAACGATACCCCACAAACTCAAGAGAGCAGTATCTACACTGGCATACACTAGATGTACTTGTCACCAAAGGTGTGTCTAGTGTCAACGAGTCGGCATAAGAAAAGACACTGATCCCAAGGATCTCCACAAAAGAAAAAGAGATAAAGTTATGCGTAGCACTAGTATTGAAAAGAGATGATGATAAAACTGAGGCTACTAAAATCATACCTCGAACTGTAGAAGGTTCGGGAACCTGTTCCTGCTAGGTCTATGCTACAACAAAGGTTTGTCTTGCCCCACAGCCCTGTGACCCTACGTGACCACTCTGAGCTGAACCTCCTTGTTGGCACTAAAGGATCAGTGACTGAATTCCACTGCATTGACCTAAACCTCGGCCCGAACGGCTGAAAGAAATCCAGTACCCTGACTGGTGTGAAACTGGTGGTGCTGATCCTGAAAGAGGAGTCAAGGATGAACCCTCGTCACTAGAAACTAGTGAGAAATCCTGGCAGAAATGCTGAAGGTGACCCATCTTGCTGCAGGATCGGCACTCTACTAGGACCCTCTAGCACTGCGGCGTTGTATTACAACTCCTACTGCACTAGTAGCATACAACCTAGATGTCATAAGATATATCCTGCCTCCTCAGGTCACTGCGCGAAGACTCCCTACGGCGTTTCCTACTATCAACTGGAGTAACAGTAGCTCTTGAAGTAGAACCACCCTATCTCATAGCTCCGGAGTCTCTCAGATTGCACTCTGCAATTAGTGCCTGGTTGGCGATGGAATAGATGAAGTCAATTGGAAGAGATTCACCTAGGAGTGGATTTCCCACCTAAGACCATCCTATAACTTATGTGCCAAGAACATCCCAGCTCCACCCCAGAGTAGTGTGAAACGCTGAAGCTCGGTAAAACGATAGGATTACTCCATAATAGATAGATTACCCTACTCTAGAATCATGAACTCTCGGGCTCGATCGACCCTCAGGGTCTCCGGGTAGAAGTAGTATTTAGAACACACACTGGAACTACTCACAAGCCATAACATGCTAATGACCCACCTGTGAGATCATGATCCACAACCTCTTGGTGGAGTCTCGGAGCATGTAGGTAACGAGCTTGACCTGCCTCTCTAGAGGCATCTCCAGATGCTCGAATATAGTTAGCATGACATTCAACCATGACTCTGCAACCTCTAGTCATCCTTCCCTTAAGAAAGTAGGAGGATGATGCTGCTGGAAAACCTGCGTCAAGTCTGCCATAGTCATGATAAGAGGTGGTGCTCCCTAAAATGTTTGCATCATCCTCATAAAACCATCCATGAACTACGCATCTACTCCTGCAACTAGTATGACAACTGGTGCCAAGGCTGGATCGACTGGAAGATCGAAAGGAAGTCCCTGATCTGCCATATCTGGTGCCCGATCACTGCCTGATGACTGACATACAACCGGAGAACATCTCAGAGGCATGGCTCTGAAAAATCAAAATCACACCTTAGATCATAATTAACATAAACATAGAACACAAGAGTACAAAATGGGAACATGGGAAGGAAAACACACAATTTTACAAAACATGACTACATGGAATGTATAAAAACTACACGACATGTCTTCTTAATCCCCTGAAATGTGTTGTACCCCTGCCCTACAGGTCGTGTAACACCTCAAACTACACGGCATGTTGACCCAACACATGGCATGTACTTGAAAACAATTCCCCTGCCTGAGTCTCTTTGCACGACTAAGCCACATGGTCCGACATAACTCGAGACCACACGGCGTGTTCGTAACAAACACGACAAGTACTAGACAAGGCTTCGATAGCCTATGTTGTTAAATACACAGACGTCTACACGGATGAAAATTACAAGGCATGTTCCAATCAAAAACAACATGTATAGGTGAAGGTGAAATCGTCCCATGTTGTTCTCCACACGGTCGGGTACCTGAACAAGTCTACACTGCGTGTTCTGAAAACAAAATGGTGTGTCTAATAGAAGGTGACGTCAACCCGTGTTGTTTGTGACACGGGCGGGTACCTAGAAAGGACTATATGACATGTTCCTTTACAAAATTACATGTTCTACTCTTGCTTCCCTGACCCGTGTTGTTAGTGAAACGACCGGTACACGGCTCTGAACTACACGGTGTGTTCCAGATGTTATTTCAACAACAGTGTGTCCCTGCTCACACGAATAGTGAAATGGTCTAAAAACTACATAGTGTGTAGTCAAAAAGTACACGCCGTGTATTCTCTGTTTTTCTGAGCAGTAGCTCAGAAACTGCACAAAAACCCAGAAACACAGAAAACAAGTCAAAGAGGTGCCAAATTCCAATTCAGGAGGGCCCATACTCCCCGCGAATCAAAACATGCAATTCATTTAAGAATGGTAGAATAACAAAATACTCTAACATGGAAGCATATATTATATTAAGAATCTATCACAACATCATGCATAATCTACACAAAGTCTATCACAACAGCATGTAATTGCTAATGCACCCTAGATTGCATGGAAAGTTTTCATGGCATGTGATTTATACAAGTGCCTATATGATGCATGAGATGTCATAAACTCTTCTCATCGAGTTGCGACAGAAATAGAATTGCAATAGTCAAGACAATAACAACACAAAGCACGTGAATCACTCTAGCTGAAATCATATCAACTGTAAAATCTGAAAACCAGCAAACTAAAATTGATGAGGTAGTATTGCTTTTCCATGTACACTGGTTAGCTACTCCCAAACACAGCTTAATACCAAGTACCAAATCTATCCTATCCCTGGATAAAGGTACCAAATAGAAAATCAAGAGAAATGAGACACCTCTGATAACACTTTGTAACGAAACGAGTCCAGAGCGCCTCCACTATTGCCCTATAGCCAGTTCGCTACATGACGTCAAGCGCATTTCCCGAAATGCAAAAGGCTGACGACTTGTAGCGAGGGCCATGGTAAGTTCTTGGGGAAACTATTCCCTCATTTGGTAAGGTATAGAAGGTAAGGAAAACAATAGTCTATAGCAGAAGTAGTAATAACATACATAACTATAACCAAATAGCAGAAGAATAAATATTTAGCAATGATCATAATGATGCAGCTGGTACAAATATCTAAAGAAATCAGCAAACACAAAAACATGCTGAAATAAAACTGAACAAAAAGTAATAAAGAAACAATAACTCCAGTAGCATCGCAAACTATAGCTTGGTCCCATGCCCTCCAGCTCCACACCATGTCAAACACATGAAGTTGAAGGGACCTTTCCCTTATCTATACCAGCAACAACATAGTTTGTGTGGGCCCAAAAGCATGGCCCAAATAGGGTGTGAGACAATGTCCCAGTAGGAAACCACCCAAAGATGTATTCCTAATAGTCAATGAATACATGGAAAGTGATGTACATGTACAATAAATTGGAAATACAAAGCAGCTACAATTTAAATTCCACCATATAAACTACGCATGTAAAAAAGATACAATCAACAAGTAAAAGATGGTAACCCCTTGGGTAGTTCTCACATCCTAACCCTTATGGCTCAACCTATAAGTACTAGAAATCCCCAGGGAGGCACACACAGTCTGACCCCTCTGGTTCAGCTAATGAATAGTCTCTCTAGGGAAGCACTCACCGTCAATTCCCCCTATAGTCTCGTATCATACTAAAGGCTCTCTGAGGAAGCACTCAATGTCAATTCGCCATGTGTCCCATGTTGACGAACTACAGACTCTCTAAGGAAGAACTCAACGTCAATTCCCCCTGTGGTCTCACAACGTAAATTAAAGACTCTCTAAAGAAGCCCTTACGTTCATTCCCCATTTAGTCCATAAACTAGGTTCTATCAGCCCTGTGTAATATAGGCATGCATAACGTGCGTTTATCACCCAAATAAACCTCAAGAAATACTTGTCTATCATTCTAAGGCTCAACAAAAAATCATCACAACAGTTCCACTATCCTACAACTAGGCATGGAAACTGGGAAAATGCCTAACAGTCAAAGAAAGTACGACAATCATCCATAGTATAGCAAAAACTACTCTATTCCAAAAGTTAAACCTCTAATATTGAAATCAAACAAGGAGGCAATCAATCAAGGGAAAAACAGAAACACACACAATTCTCGTTCAAGGGAATTGGCGAAATTTCTCAAAATATTCAAAGAATTTCTACAGAAAGGAACAAACCACCTACCTCGATCCTAGGAGATCGATATATGTGAACAATGATGACATATTCACCTTAGAACATAGTAGATTTGAGAAAACATCCAAAACACATAAACCAAGATAACTTGAGAAAGAAGAGTAATTGGAAAACAAGGCTCAAGCATAAGGGAGAACTCACTGCTGTGATTCCAACACAATCAATGGTGCTCAAATCGGAGAACAGACGGAGAGGTGGGGGATCGTCGAAGATTCGCGAATCCTCGGCACTCTCGGATGAACGGAACCTAGAATAAGACCATTATGTGTGTCAGGTGCGACCCCAGTCTGTTTAATGAAAAAAAGAAAGTAAACGGTGTGTACTTTTAGAGTACATGGCGAGTACTAGGTTTTTCCGTACTCCGATAAAATCAGGCCCCACATCATCCCTACACACCGTGTGTGAGGCCCGAACACGTCCAACACACGGATTTGAGCGGGAAAAGAGTACATGGTGTTTATTCTTAATGTACATGGTTTGTACTTTGAAAATTTCTAGAAACTCCATTTTTCTCAAAAACTCCAAAAAAAGGAATGGCATACCTGAAATGAGTATCCGGGTTCTTACAACATTCACCATTCATAGATGATTATAAAAATATATATTACTAATATGTATGTAATATATGACATAGTAATGATACTGGAGACATATATATATATATATGTATGTATGTATTTATGTACTTATATATATCTTATTCACTTAGTTTCGTTAAATATGATATGAAAATAGAAAGAGCGTTTATGCATACGTACGGCCTACCGTCTCTATAAATGGTGTTTTCAATTTCATATATCTATCTATTATAAATATTTATTTTATAAATATATATTATATATAAATCAATTTTTATATTCGGGATGTATTTAAATCATTATCTAAATGATACAACGAATAATAACAAGATAAAACACGTATGATAATGAAAGCGATTATTACCCGAAATGTTAATTTAACATGGTAATCATTATTAAATGGGTAGTATAATGTCATAAATTAATCAAGTATGATATATTAAATATGAATATCATTCAGCTATAATTTAATAACATACTATGGTCATTATACAAGAGGCTAAATGTTCCCATGACCAATGGAAAGTTCAAGGTATGGGTTAATTTCACAATCTCATTATTATCTATGGTTGTTTTTATGTTAGTATCTACAAGGAATATTTATTATCCATGTCCATGTTTCTTAAAAGGGTTTTCAAAGGGATTATTTATTTAAATTTTTTTCTTAAACATCATTTTAAATGTTTTAAATATTTATTCTTTTAAATAATTCTAATTAATGTCCATGATTACAAAATGAATTTCAAGGATTTTTTTATATGAACATGAATGTTTTAAAAAAGATAATTCCTTTAAAAAGATTCAATGTGGTATGGGAAAAATTTATAATTTTTTTTAAATGTCTTCCTTTCTAAATTGTGTGGATTTTAAATGATGTAATGAAAATGGATATTTCTCTCAACGAGTTTTAAGAATCATATTAATCTATATCATCATAATATGATGGATTTCAATCATGTTTGAAGTTGAATTATTATGATAAAAATATTCCAAATTTTATTGATGATTTTGAGATATGTTTTACTGTGGATGATTTATTTTCATACCATTCATGTTTTATGGTTAAAGTATTGAATTTTCGTATGCTAGTTTTAATACGAATGTTATTGTTATGTTTCAACCTTTTCTTATGAGGAATGTATTGGACTTAGTATGTGATGGGTGGAGCCCGATATAGCTCTTCGATAAATCGATATGTATCATGGGACAATAAGACGTGGAATTGGCCATGGCCTTTTACCAATTCGATATATGGTTTTGGCTGAGGCCTTAATCATTTTTAGACATCTTGGCTGAGGCATTGAAAAAATGTTTCAGAATGTTTGGCATTATACATTCCCTCATTAGGAAAATAATATTGATTGATCATGTGGTTATTCAATTAGTAGAATACCCATGACTATGTTTTATTACAGCATTATTTACACAGCTCATATTTCTACCATAAATCATTTATGTTAATTATTTGTAAAGTAATGTGTATTCAATTATTCTGCATGCCTATTGTTTATGTTATATTCTGCTAAACTATTTACCATTAATGAGCATCTGATTTCACCACTTTCATGTGTTTTATTTCCCCAGGATCCCAAGAAGTGTTTTAGGTTTGAGAAGTAGGGTTATGCTAAGGGAACAATGATGTTCTCAAAGGATTTTTTATATGGTATAAAGTGTAATGTAACATTCTTATATGTAATCTATTTTCTAAGACTGAAAAACTGATCAATCATTAGTGACGTGATTCCTTATAATAATGACAATGTATTAAAATAATGAACTGACTCTGGGAATCTAGGGTCGGGGCGTTACAGTTGGTATTAGAGGATGTTTATAAATAACCATGGAAATATATTTAGATAAACTCTGATTAGATAACATTTCCCTAAGAAAAACATTGAGGATTAGTATAGAATAACTTTCTAGAATTTTAGTAATTTAGGGATTTTGTGAGTTTTCCAACAAATACATCACTGTCTGGATACGAGTAGGTAGAGGCAGCTCTGGCATAGATGTAACTAGGGGAAAAACTCAAAAACTCATCTTTGTGTTAGACATGAATGGGAACTAGTGCACAAAAATGGGCCTTTCTACACTCTTGGTTATGACACTCCCAGATGATATGCTTAGGAAAATTCACATTTTCATTATAGGCCATTATGAAGGATTTATGAGTAAATACTTCCTCAAAAAAAACATTTTTATTATTATGGATTATATCCATAAATTGTTCGATTTATGTTTGGTATTTTACTAGTTTTATATTATTTATTGTGATACATAAACTGACCTAGTGTATGCCATTATTTAGATATGGATCCTGGTAGAAGGACTGGGAACTCCAACAATACGTATGATCCAAAGAGTAATTAGGATCATATCGTTCATGGAATTGAGCCAACATTTAGAAGAAAAATAGTCTCCCATGTATTCTCATAATATGAAGAAATAATATAATGTGTTACTAAGAGAATTAATAAATTCATTGAGTTCTATGGATTAGATGGGAAGTAATAAAAAAAAGATGGTAGAGAGAATGATTGATAAAGAGAAGTGGGGAATGAAGGATTTTCCAATTTGTGATAAATGTGGAAAGAATCACCTTGGTAAATGCATGATGTTAATGAGATTTGGTTATATGTTTGGAGAAAATGGAAACCAAGTATATGATTGTAAGGGTACGAAAAAGGTTCCAAATGTAAAATTCTTATGTTACAAGGCATTGGGACACAATGTGAATCAATGTCCTAGTCATCAGAATATACCGCAAATGATACTATAGATAATAATCATGTTATGATACTACCTCAGATGAAGAGTAATGACTAGTTTTATTTTTTTTATTATATAATTATTCCATTTGAGTGTTCTATCAACAATATACTGGTAATATGAATTATGGATATAAATAAGGATTGTACTCCAGTACTATTTTATTGATGATTTGAGATTATTTGGTTCTAAGAAATGTGACATAATAGTAAGCTAATTTTTTGGGAAAATACATGGTCAAAGGAAAGGTAATCCTTAATATGGTTCTGATAATGAGGTAGTGATTTTGGAATAAGAGACGGTTGATTTGGATAAATTATATTAGATATTATTGAATTCCTTAGAACTGATTAATAGTATTTTTATTTCATCACTGATGGAATATTCAATTTTTTTGGATATAAGGAAAATATCCATTATTCTATAAAGAATAAGGGAGTATGAATGTAATCAATAAGGTTTTACAGTAATTCATGGTGTACCATGTTTTCAAATAATACATGATGAAGGTATTCCCATGTTATTATATGGAAAAAAGGATCTTCATTGTGTTTAATTTCCATATAAATTTTGGACTGTGAGTTTTGATAGAAGTATTTTTGATAAGTCTAACGGTTGAAATGGATTATGTTTGAAATTGGATAAAATTGTTAAGGTTATTTTTGGATTTTCATAAAAAGGATAAACTAGAGATCGGGAGACTACTAGTCATGCCTGGCAAGGCTGCAAGACTTGAAGCCGAAATCAACGGGCGACAAGGGTGCATCACCTACCACTGGCCTACGTGATATTCTTGATTGTATAATTTAGTTTCTTTTTTAAAAGGTATGATAGTTGATATATAAATTCCTTATATTTGTAACCCTATATGATTAGGATAAATAAAATATATTTTTTTAAATCATTTACTATGAAATATGAGTTTGTTGGTAGGAATTAGTTAAAGGAGGTAACTCTACTTGTAAAAATATATATATATATATATTTCTTATTCTATTACTAAATTAATTCTTAATCTTTAGATAAGGTACTTCGTCACAATATCCATTCATTGAGTAATCCTTTAATTTCAAAATGACTTTCTTTTATATGGTTTATAAAACACATTGACTTTTAATTTCATGGGGAATCTTTCTCTACGAAGAGTTTTACGAAACAAAAATAACTGTTTTTTAACATAAGTGGTGACAGCGACCTTTCCGCTGCGGCATGTTTTATTTAATCTTTTTATTCCTTAAGAAGCCAATTTTTTTATAAATAAAAGAAAATAAATACAATATACACTTTTTACGTATTTTGGTATTGAAAATGGTTTTGACAATGTATTTGTATATCAATATATTTTAATGATATATTGTGATTGATGACAGCAATCACTCTCTATAAATATTTACGTTTACCTTTCAATTATGTGCCCTTAATTTCCAACAATGTTCTCTTAGTTTAGATCATAATTTGGTGGTATCTTTTTCATTTCCCATTCCCTCTTATTAAGACTAAATATTATTAACCCAATATCCGATGTGGGATTTCCACAATGGTATTTCACTATTTTAAACATTCTAATTTTGAAAAACAATTTCAAATAGTGAGAACCCAATTTATTGAAGGAGTAGATAATGAAACACCCCAATATTTCATAGTACGTTATTTCTTCAAAGTAATTCAATAACATGCACTACACGCAACACTGAGTTTAAGCCCACCATGACTTACCTAACTAGTCGTTCAAAAGCGGTTATGAATAGAATTAACTGATGTTTAAACTTTATATAATCCTTATAATTTTAGAATTCATATTATGAGTATCTTAGACATAATGTACGAACAAATTCATTTTTTTCAAATAAAAGATGTATTTTTATAAAAATGAAATTTTAATGTTTTTTAAAAGTGAACCATTGTTAAATCCAATATTATATACATTTATATATTCAAGTGGACAAAAATAAACTTATTCATTAGAATCCAGGCCTAAAATTTTAGTTTAGATATATTTTTGGTGTTTTTCTGATAACATTTATATTTGGGTCAATAGTGAAAAATAATAAATTTTAGCTGAAACAACTTTTTTAATCAAACTAATTTACATTCTCCAATTATAAATTTGAATTGTTTGGAATTATAATTAGATTATATTTTTACCATTTAATACAATCTTTGTTATTGGATTTAATTTCACATTGAAATAGGACATAAACAAGTGTTAATCTTTTGATAGTTATTATTTCATAAAAATACGCTTTTGGGTTTGACAATGGGAAATAATTTTAAATTAATTAATGCAACATATATGTTTTGAAATTGAAAAAATAGACTTCATTTTTGGTTTAATAATATCAAAATTACCTTAGGGTGATTTTTTGGTAATTTTCTAAAAACTATCAATTTTAATTAATAGTGAAAAAAACTACGTTATTGTTTAAAAATGAATTTTTATTTAAATAATTAATTATAATATTTATTTTTTTGGGTAAAAATAGAAACATAATATCTATTTTTTTTCAATGTAATTGAGTAGAGTCATTTTATAAAAATATTAAATATATAATATTTTGTTGAATTTTTTCCATCTATTAGCGATCTTCTAAGAGCATTTTAAAATTTGAAAAAAAAATAATTTTACCGCTTCTGTGAGATGAATTTCAAAAATCTGAGAGACACCGTTAACCTCAGTATGTAAAATTTGGTTCAATAAGATTAAAATAATTTTTGGTGAATAGTCACTTTTGACTTTTATTTAACACGGTTAAAAGAAAATAGGGAAATTAAGGGTATAAATGATATCATAATTACCATAAAACTTGTCCTAATTCTATTGGATAAGTCTAATTCAACCACAAACAACCTTATGAATAAAATATGATCTTTTAGGTCCAATGGGATAAGATTAGGACATTTTATATTATTTAATTCAAAGAAGAGTTGAATGTGTAAAATTCAATGTTTAATAACAAACCCATTTTTAATATAGGGTTAAACATTATATAAATTCAACTAGAAATAATCAGTAAAAAGATAATATTATATTCTACATAATGGTATTTTAATTATAATTTTTAGATATTTAATAATTTAATTTATTTTTGACACAATTATGATGCACTAATTTCCTTAATAAAGAAATATTTACATAATTGATATTATAAATACCCAAATAAACGTAATTTTAATCTTTTAATGACTTACACTAATATTATAGGTTAATATGACATTTTATGGTAGAATAAAAGAATTTTATTCAATGTAATAATGTTTTTATGAATTTAGAAATAAAAAAATACCAAATTGTGTCAAAATTGACATAAAAGAATTTTTAAAAAATATATATATTATTAAATGGTATTCAATTCCAAAAAATCTAAGGCTAAAACAAAGTGCTTACATAATATTATATATGTAATTAATGAAATACTTAGGGTTCTATAGGATGTTTATAGTATGTTTATTAACTATATAATGTAAGAATACAAGAAGACATGGTAAATGTTAAACTATTTATCTAAGAGTTAAATCTAAACGATAAGGTTATATTTGTAAACTAAACTTGTCTAAACCCTATTGGTTGAGAGGATTTCGACCCATAACCAACTAATTCTCTAATTAAATTCATTTTGAGCCATTATAAAATGAATATGATTGTATAATAAATTAATACTTTAATATTTTCCTAAAGTGCCCCTCACCTCTCTTATGAAAGGGAACTTTCCCTTCTCTCTAATTCACACATCCAAAGCCATTTACCTCTGCCAAACACTGTCCAAATATCCTACGAACAATCATATATTTATCCTAGATGCAATCATTTTGTCATGAAGCCATCATAAGGAGACCATGTGATCATATCAAGAGGAAGAACTCGAAGAAGAGGTAATGATTTCACCACCCTCTTTCACGTTCTTTTCTTTTTCCACTTACTCTTTATTAGTTATTACCATAGGAAAAAAATAAATCCAGTACCTTATATATACATTTATGTTATTATTAATATGGAACAACCATATTCATTATTCTATTCATCCTATGAATGACAATGTCACCATGTGTGTGTACGTACAACTTATCGTCTCCACGTCGTGGTGCAATTATTTATTTAACACTATATTATTTGGATGGATATAATGATGAGTAATATGTATATAAATAATGAAAATTACGTTCTAATGTATCTGTAAAATTATTATACCATCCAATTCCACACATTTAATGAAATTATATTGTCGCTCGTGCGTACGTACGGATTACCGTCTCCACAACACGATGAGATTCATTTCCGCGTTCACCATTCGTCGATGATTATAAAAATATATATTAATAATATGTATGTAAAATATGAAAAAATATTGATACTAGATATATATATATATATTTATTTATTTAATTTCATATATCTTTTTCACTTACTTCTATTCAATATGATATGAAAACAGAAACAACATTTATGCGTACGTACGGCCTACCATCTCCATAAACGGTGTCTTCCATTTCATATGTATATCTATTATTAATATTTATATCATAAATATATATGAATTATAAATCATGTTTTATATTATGGAATTATTTAATTCATTATCTAAATGATACGATCAAGAATAACAAGTTAAAACATGTACGATAAAGAAAGTGATTATTACCCGAAATGTTAACTTCACATGAAAATCATTATTAACTGTGTATTATAAAGTAATAAATAAATTATTTATGATATAATAAATATTAATATGGTTCTATTATAATTTAATAAAATACTATTATCATTACATAGGAGGTTAAACGTACCCACGACCAATGGAATGTGCAATGTAAGGGTTAATTTCACAATCTCATTATTATCTGAGGTTATTTTTATGTAAGTATCTACTGTGACATATTCATTATACATGTACATGATTCATAAAATAGTTTTCAAAGGGATTATTTTTAATTTACTTTTTACTAAAACAACATTTTAAATGTTTTAAATATTTATTATACTAAATCATTCTAATTAATGTCCATCCTTTCAAAATGGTTTTCATGGATTTATTTATATGGACCTGAATGTTTTGAAAATGTTATTTCCATTAAAAAGTTTCAATGTGATATGGGAAATAATGATTCAAAAAAATTAAATGTCTTCTTTTCTAAATTGTGCGACTTTTAAATGTTTTCATGAAAAATGGATATTTTACTAAATTATTTTTACAAATCATTTTAATCAATGTCAAAATAATTTGATGGATTTTAAACATGTTTGAAGTTGATTTATTATAATACAAGGCTTCTATATTGTATTTATGGTTTTGTGATATGTTTGACTTTGGATGTGTTATTTTTATTCCAATCATGGTTTATGGTTAAAGTATTGACCATTCGTATACTAGTTTTAATACAAATGATTATGTTATGTTCCAATCTTTTCGTATGAGGAATGTATTGGACTTAGTAAGTGACAGGTGTAGCCTGCTATGAATCCTCAATGCATTGTGAGGTATCATGAGACAATTAGACATGGAATTGGTCGAGGCCTTTCGGAATTCTATATATGGTTTTGGCCAAGGCCATAACCATTTTTAGACGTCTTGGCCATGGCCTTGGAAAATTTATTCAGAATGTCTGGCATTATACATTCCCTAATTATGAAAATAATATTGATTTATAATGTGGTTATTCGATTAGTATAATACCCATGATTATGTTTTATTATGGAATTATTGTCTCAGCTCATATTTCTTCCATAAAGTGATCATGTTTATTATTTGTAAAGGCATGTGTTTTCAATTATTCATCATTCCAATTGTTTATATTTTGTTCTTCTAAATTATTTACCCTTACTAAGAATATTAACTCACCCATTTATTATGTTTTATTTTCCCAGGATCCCAAGATGTTTTTTATGTTTGAGAAGAAGGGTTAAGCTAAGGGAACAATAGAATTCTCAAATGGTTTTTTTGTTGTATATTTGAAACTGTAATTTAACGTTCATGTTTGTAATCTATTTTTTAAGACTGCTAAACTGATCATTCATTTATGACATGATTCTTTGTAATCATTCCAATGTATATAGATAAATCACTGAATCTAAGAATCTAGGTTCGAGGCGTTAAACCCCACCTCTACATGGTGGTTGTGGCTCTGGTATATCTTTTGTGAATTAACGAGATGCTCCCTTCGATGTAGGATCGTTGCATTTTCATTTTAAATTCTCACATATTATTTGAACACAATTTATAACATCAAAATACTATTTAATTATTGATAGAAGGCTATATTTGAGTAGGTCTCTATCTGATCTTTCTAATGACTGTTTTGGATCAAAATTTCGAGTCCAAGTGTGTATGAGGTGACCTCGAGATGTTTTTCAGCCAAAACCAATGTTTTCCAATGGTTCCAGGGCAATCCGGAAACTCCGTGCGGTGGTCTGGTTGGCGATGACAGCGGTGCAATCTCCCCAGGTTGTGGCATGGGCTCCCCAGGCAGGGGCGGGGGATCATCAGTGGTCGGCGCGGGCAAGCTAGACGGCAGCCCAGCGGTCCGGGCCGCGGGGGTGCGCGCTGGCCAACTGCGCAGGTCGGCGTGTGGCGTGAGACCGGGGTCGTCATGACCCAGAAGTGGACCAAGACCCTCAAAAATCCGGCTCATAGAGAAGAGTCAGATCGGTTAAGCTGGTCCGGGTAAAGCGGTGCGGCCCACTCGGTGAACCGCGGGCCACTGTGCACCTGCAGAACCGGTCTGGAAGACGCCGCCTCTGTCCGTTGGTGTTAAAACACTTCTAACTCTCAAACTGAGTATCAAATTTTCTTTCTGTCTATGTATAGGCGATCCTTAGATCAATATAGAGGTTTTTGAGATGGTCTTCAAATTTTTTAATTTATGAGATGGGGGCTCAGTGGCGCGACACGTCCATTAAGTGTTATTTAGCACCTCACCGAGATTCTTGATTTGGATGGCGTGATCACATACAGAGTCTATTTTAGGCACTGTCATCAGTGTTGTGACACTGGATTTGAGGAGTGAATTTCCAGGGGGGTTCTAGGCATTGATGCTGGAGTTGAGTCATGGTCCCCATGGGCCGCCTTTTATGTTGTGTGAAGCATATTTCGACTTTTTTAATTAGACGTTTGTTCGGGGAGAAGGAATAGTCAATTTGGCGTGTTTTTTAGAAACTATGGTGATGGCATAGTTCAACCAACCTTTTTTGGGGGCATAGGTGTGGGCCCCACGAGATTCCGTACTGGCATAAAGTGGTTTTGAATAACTATTTCATTTGTAGTCTATTTCAAGAGAATAAATAATCTATCTCTCATGTTTTTTGCAAGGATTGAAACATTGTAATATGTTTGGGCCTGGTGAGCCTCATGTGTGATATCATTAAATATGGATCCATGAAAAGGAATTGTTTGGAGGTTCTTTTGATGCACTCCAATATAACGCACAGTAGCGATGTTAGGGACACCTAGTGATGGCCCAGGCAGTGCGGAGTTATCTGTATAGTTCTGGGTTTACCCTCCAACGAGACTGGGCAGTGGGTTACTCATTGACCTTAGGGTTTACCCTCCAGCTGGGCTGGGATGTGGGTTACCCGACGTCCTCTTAGGGTTTAACCTCCAACTGGGCTGGGCAATGGATTACTCGACAAATTTTTTAAGACTCTTCTCTTTCTATGAAGAATGTCAGAGACTTTTCTATGTGATTACCATAGCAGGACCCTTGGTAGTATGGGTCAGTGATGAGACAACATTGACGTGTGGGATATTTGGGCATTAGTGATGGATATCCTTAAAACAGTTGGCATCTTTTCCTGTGATGAGCTTGGAGATGGAGATCCCCTTACACACTCATTTGGGTTTCTTGTTGTTAATTTATAAATATATATGCACCCTATATTTTTCCCACTTATTGGGTTCAGTTACTCTCTATCTAGGAGGTGTGAAGATGTGTTGCGTATGCCACATGCTTTCGGTTTCTAGCTACTTTCTTTTGTACGAGTTGGCTTCCATTCACTTGTTGGGGTGAGCTGCACTCTATTTATTGTATTTATTCACTATTCTTTGTTATGTCTACTGCTCACCTCTTTAGTGCCTCCTTTGTTGCTCCCTCGTGCTTTTAGGTCATCCTAATGAGTATCTTTAGACTCACCCCTTCTTGGGATTTTCCTGCACCTGGTGTGCCCTTGAAGATGACAGACAAGTTGATCATGACTACAGAGGAGTGTAAAGGGCACATGAGCTTGGGCCACGTACCAAGGTCATAGTAGAGTTTTCAGGTTTGGGACTCTCCTATGGTTTACTTTTGTTTACCTGTTGCTGGGTTGTGGCACATTTCGGGTTGGGCGCATTTTTTTCCATTTTACTGTTCAGTCACTTTGTCTATACTTTTCAGAACTCTACTTGATATATTTATAATTTGATGCATGACTATGGTTGGATTATAGTTGTTTTCCTTTGGTTTTCTTTTTACAATGTACTTCTGCATCAAGTGGGTTGTGTGTGTGAGTACAGGTACTTAGGCGAAGACCTCCCAGATATCATTACGCCTCCAATGCTTGTTGTCATCCCTTAGCCTATAAAGGTAGACTTGGGGTAGTTTTGGCTCGCGATCGGTATGGTCGGGTCGGGACACTATATGATTCTATTGCTTACTAAAAACAAACCATGTATGGATAACCAGATCATTGCTATCTGACAATACATGACCTAATATATTATGGGTACCAAAACAATGTTTGTTTGAATACCATTGCTGGAATCATGACACATAATCCGAACTAAAATATGGTATATGGATATTGGCTACTCTAGTCATATAAGTGGGAGCTCTTCAATATTTAGAACACTAACTCAAAATGATGGCAGATTATTCAAATTTGGTGACAATGCCAGTTGTAAAATTATTGGAATTAGAACAATTGGAGATCCTAAAGCTACCTCAATTAATAATGTACTCTATGTAAAAGGATTGAATCATGACCTGATAATTGTCTCTCACCTATGTGATAATGGTTATTTGGTAGATTTTTCTAACAATTGTTTTTCTATTTTTAAAAATAAAATTACTAAATTTAGAGCACCCTGAACAGAAAATGTTTATAACCTAGAATTAAATTCCATGGGTAAACAAAAAGTAAACTACATAAATACTAAGTTTAATGAATCTTGGATCTAGAATAGAAGATAAAAACATTAAATTATATATGTTTTTCATAAGTTATCTATGACACAACTAGTTTATAATTTTAATTGTCTCAAATTTGAATGTGATGGATTTTTTGATTGAGATAAACATGGAATGAAGCACAAATTAGCAATCAAATTTTTTAACAAAATTGCTACATCTAAACCTATATAAATTGTCTAAATGGATTTGTTTGGACCTTCACGGATAACATGTTTGGCTGGTATATTTTGTGTATATTTATTATTAGATGACTATTCTAGATTTACATGGAATTATTTTCTAAAATATAAAAATAAACATTTATAATATGTGAACGTATTTTCCAAGATGTTCAAAATTTAAATTTTTTAAAAATAATTTCATTACAAAGTGATCACATTGGAGAATTTGAGAATCTAGAATGAAATTACTTTTTCACAAATATGGGTATTAAACACACCTTTTATACATTAAGAACTACTAAAAATGGAATTTTTGAAATAAGAAATAGAACTACTCAGGATATGGCTAGTACTATGCTATATAAATACAACTTTCGTACCTATTACTCAGTAGAGGCTATAATCACAGCCTTTTATATAATGAATGGAGTTTTAATTAGACTAATTTTCAATAAAAAAACCTCTTAACTCTCGGATAATATTAAACCTAAAGTAAATTACTTTAATATTTTATCATGAAAGGTTTAATCCTAAAACACAACGAGCAATCATGGTATGTTTGATCCAAAATCTGATGAAGGAATTTTCTTAGGATCTTTTGGTACTTCGAAATCATATAGAGTTTTAAATGAAAATTCTAGGATTATTGAAGAATTAGTTCATGTAATGTTTGATGAATCTGATCCCTTTGAGAGAAGGAATGACCAAATTGATGAACATGACTCTATTGATAACATGAGATTTGAGAACATGAATGATTATTTTGAAAAATATATAAAACAATTATCCCTATTTAGATGAACATGTCACTAATGAACCTGATATTATTATTCCTAGATATTCTATATCCCTTTCGAATCTCCCTTTAGAAACTTTAATATGATACCTATACAAAATATTAAAAATTAGAAGGAACATAGGAAATCTTGATGAGTTTTATACCTTTCAATCCCAATTAGAACCTAAATCAATAGAGGATGACTTATTTGAGGAATGTTAGAGGATATGAATGAAATAAGAACTAAAATAGTTGAATAGGAATGATGTTTAGAATTTAGTTAAAAGTCCACAGAACAACCCATTTATAGTATCTTAGTGTGTCTATAGAAATAAATAAGATATTCAAGGAATAATAACAAGAAATAAAGAAATAATAGTAGCTAAAGTATATAATTAGAAAGAAAGTAATTATTATGATGAGAACTTTTTCACTTGTAGCTATAATAGAATGCATTAGGATTCTATTAGCTTATGCATCTCATATGAACATTAAAATATTTCAAATTTATGTTTAATCATTTTTTTTAAATGGTTTTTTAATAGAGTGAGTTTATTTTTTGCAAACTATTGGTTTCTAAAATTCTCAAAAACCACATTCTGATTTAAAACATACTAATTCTATTTATGTACATTAAAAAGCACCTAATTAATGGTAAGAAATAACAAGTTATTTTCTTTTAAAAAATGATTTTACTGTTGGAATGGATGATCCAAAATTGTTTAAGAGAACAGTAAACTCTGATATTTTCTAGGATAAATTTTATGTTGATGATGTAATTTTCGGTTCAATAAATAAAAAAATTTGTTTGGAGTTTTCAAATATAATTAAAAATGATTTAGAAATGAGTATTATGGGAGAATTAAATTTCATTCTAGGACATAAAATTTAATAGAAAGATTTTGGAAATGTTTGGATTCAAGGAAAATACATTACTGATTTACTAAAAACATTGGACATAGAAAAACAGGAGATATAAAAAATTCTATGTGTACTAATATATAACTTGATTTCGATTAAATAGGAATATTTATTGACAAAAAGTTATATAAAGGTATGATTGATAGTTTGTTACAACTTACTACTAGTTGTCCAAAAATAATGTATTCAGTAAGGCTTTGTATAGATTTTAGTAAAACCCAAAATAATCTCATCTACGTGATGATAAAAGAATTTTTAGATATTTAATAGGAACTTTTTTAAATCAATTCTCTATCCAAAATCATTTAATTTTAATTTAATTTCAAATTTAGATGCTGACATTGGAAGCTATAGATTAGATAGAAAAATCAATTCAATAACCTATCATTGATTAAGAAGGTTTTCATTTTTATGTTTTAGTATGAAATAACACTATGTTTCTTTATCAACAGCTAAGGCAGAATATGTCACTGAAGGAAGTTTCAGTGCATATGTGTTATGGAGGGAAAACACTCTTAGTGAATTTGGACTAAATTTTAATAATACTCTGATATTATGTGATAATACAAGCAATATGAATATTTCAAAAAACCTATTAATAATTATTTGGCTAAGAATATTTATATCAAACATTAGTATTTAAGATATCATGTTCATAAAAAGGATATATTCTTAGAATATGTAAATACTAAAATTTAGTTACATGATAGTTATACTAAACCACTTCCCAATGCATAGTTTTATTTTATTAATGGGGAGCTAGGTTTATTTAATTTCAAATAAAAATAAATATTTTATTTTATTTACATGATTATGGTAATTTTTAATTTATTCTGTTTTAATATTCACTATTTTAAATAAAATAATTATTTGTTTTTTGAATAATTTAAAAACATTTTCTATACTGCATTAATTTTATTTGCATACATGTCATTTTATTTAACTAATTAATTTATTATTATGTACATAAATGATATTGGAATGAAGGATATTAGAGGTATTTCAAATTCTAAACCTGTTCATTTCACTCAAAACCATTTGAAATCAAAAAATCATTACATCTCTTATCTATCCAAACTTGAACCATTGAAAGCATATCTCTTCAAACCATTAAAAATATACGAGAAAAATTACCATGATGAAGAGAACTGATGAACTAGAATCCAGAAACACCAAGTGTCAATGCTCAGTAGTTAGGAAAATCATATAAGGTAATGTGATTGGATTGGAATGGATGTACCAAACTGGTATAATGCTAAAAAAAGCTCACGCCTTACAGAATCTAGAACAGACATTCAGTCAAGAAAAGGTTAAAAATTTATATGATGTAGAACTAAGTCACTTCTAAAGATTTTTTCAATATAGTCTGAGAGAAGAAGAAGATACAATATTTGCAAAAATCGATGATCAAGATTTTTCTATCTATACTGTGGAAATAACTAAGATATTAAACTAACATCATGAGGGTGATTATTATTATTAATTAAATATTATTGGAGATAATGTACATAAGTACAAGGATATTATTTCATTTTTATGTTTCTAAGAATGTATGAAAGTTGTTTGTCAAGGATTTAGAACCCGATTAGAAAATACTCTATGATGTTTGTGCAAATTGGGATTGCACGAGGAATGTCATAAATGGAAATGATTTTATATACAGATATATATTTTACTTTTTTACTTCTAAGTGACATCATACTAAATTTCCTTAGATATATTCTAAGATATCATAATTATTGGTTTCAACTAGAAGAAAGAATGAACTTCAACACATTTGGAAGGTTCATTTCTATATTATTGTTTATATCAGATATGGTGAGATTAGTGGATTACAGAGTAAGATTCCACCACATGAATGATTTCAATGCTAGAACTCTAAGTATGATTGGATTCTTATGAATTACTATGAAATGCAAGGTCATGCCTATTGATGATGAGTATGACTAGGAGTCGACATAGGGGGTGCAACCTTGAAATTATAAATAAGGCATGGATGAATCAAGAGTAAGTGATGTTTCTAAAACATAAAGAATAATGAAATTTGGAGCAGCTGATGCACTTTCCTATGAGGAATGTCAAGAGGGACTTCATAGAAAAATTCATAGAGTGGCTCAAGCTGGTAATGAGCCTGCTCAAACAAATTTTGTTACAACTGCATAACTTTTAAGATATATATTTTTTAAAGAATCTATTGTACAAGAAGTTCAAGAGAAAATTGCTTCTTATATTGTGGAGACTCCTAAAATTAAAAAGGATATTGTGCCTCAGGTAGAGATGGATCCCGAAGAGACCAAAGTGGATGAAATTGAAATTGTTGAAGAAAAATCTGCACAACCAAATTATTTTTTTCAAGAGGATCCTGTTTTAGAAAGAATTCATGAATAAGATTCTCATGAGGAACATAATCCTATAGATGTGAATCTATCAGTGATGCATTTTGAAATTCAGACTGAAGTTATTTGTAATTTTTTTTTCTGTGGATGAGTCAGGGAAGGACTCAGATGAATAAGAACTTGAAAAACTAGTAGAAAGGGAAGAATAGAATAAATCGGATGTGAAATCACTACCTTTTGTTATGAGAAAAAAATTTGATGCTCAGACTAAGTATCAAGGACAAGAGGAAACCAATTTTTTAAATGAAGAAGTAGAGGATCTTAAGTGAATGATATCCAATGATGAATATGAAAATGATGCTCTAAGGAGGTCATAGGAAAAGGATAATCTGAGATTTCAATGATTGAATGCTAGTTCAGTTTCAAAGAAAGAGGTTAATATTTTATGAATGAAATGATGAACGAAGTAGTGAATTCCAATTCTGAAATATTGATGAAGTCATATTTGGACGATTTTAAAATTTTCATAGAGAAACATTTTTTAATTTTTAAGAGAAATCATGATTGTAAATTACATACTTTACTGATCATATAAAGAATATTTCAGGCCATTACAATTTTAATGAAAAATATTAAAGGCATATTACATGATATTCAGTATAACAGTGCTCCCTTATCATTTTGGTTAGATAATCAAAAGCATCTTGTTGACCAACAAACATCATCAAAACCAGGGGTATGATAATTATTAAACATGTTCACACAAAATCTAAATATGTTCATATAGAAGGAATAGATGATACATGTCTTTTTAAAAGTCATTTTGATTGAATATGTATATCTAACTAGGAAGGAAGAGATCTCATTGTCCAGTTAATAGATGGACATATGGAAAGGATGGGAGGCACTAAAACATGTTTCACAAAACTTATTCGCCAATCAATGATTCATATATGAATTTCAGTATGAGTATATATATCATCAATTAATATATTTGCATCAAATATTTATATGTTTAGATTTATTTTAAAGTACTGTCATTATCGGAATGTATGTAATCCAGATTCAAATAATGATAAGAAATTCATCATAGCATTTACATAGGTTTAGTTATATATTAAAAATTTTTATATTCCTTATTCTATCATTATTTTTGATTTCCCAAAATAGGTAGAAATAAGGATAAACAAAACATTTTATTTTAAATTTTATTATTATTATTTATATATCTATTACTTAGGGGAACAACAAAAATTTCATTTCATTTAATGGGGATAAATTTCTAATGGTTTTTTTATTTTCCTAAAGAGAAGAGATAAAAATAAACACCAAAAGAAAAAATATGGATTTTCATGGGGAGAAATTTGGATAAACCTAAACTATTAGTTTAATATTTTACTTCATAAAGGTTGAATGTTTTCTTTTATTTAAAATATTTGGATAAAAAATCTAACTATATCCTATTGAAAAATCATTCTGAAAATTAAATATTGAATTTATCCTTGGAAAATTATAAAGTAAATGCAATTAATTTTTTAGGTTAATGTCATGGGTTTTATGATAATAAAAAAGGCGGAGATTGTTGAGAATGTTTTTCTTTCAATAGCACTAAATTTTATTGTTATTATCAGGAGATTGTTGAGAACAATTCCTTGTATTTGGATGATGCTTTTGATGCTCACAAATACCCTTATTTGTTATTCTAATTATTTAAATGTGATTATATTGATGGAAGTTAATATTATTTATATTATTATTTTTGAGTAATATTAACGATTTTAAACTGAATGTAATACTTGACAATGTTTTCATAAATCCATTGAGTGTGTTCTGGAAACACTATTCATATAATACATTATATAGTGTAAGCATGATGATTACATTCTATGTTTGCTTTATGGGAGTTCATAAAGGTATTTTTAATAAACCATAAGTTATCAGTAGTATATAAAAGAGGATCCATACATTTGGAAAGAAACATAATTATGTAATATCAGAAAAGTATAGAAGTAGAACCCTATGTAAGAATGGAACCTTACATTTTATTTATAAAATTATGGACCATACACCTTAATTTTAAATTAAACCTTAAATTCTATCAAAATGTATCTATCATGTATCTTACATTTTTCTAAAGAGGAACGTATGGAAAATATTCAATACGTTTTAATGATGAAGAAAAAAACTAAGGATGATCAACCTTACCTTGCCAAAATAATTTTCTGAAAAATAATTCTATGCAGTTCAACTCTACATTTGGGGTGAGAAATTTAAATTTCAACATCATTGAGAAACCAACTTTTTTTTGGATTATCAGGCTGATTTAAAGATAGATTCAATGACCACTTTCAAAGTGCGTATTTTATTTATTCAAAGACCATTTCTTTGGATTAAAATAACTGATTTAAGAGGAGGATTTTTTGTTGATTATTAATGGATGTTATGAATACTCTGTTATATGAACATTTGAATATCACGATTCATAAGAATAATTTAGTGGATCTAAATTTGAAAGGAAAACACTCTTCCATATTCATTATATATCTGTGTTATTTTGAATTAAAAAATAAGTGAGATTTTTTATTGCGAATAATATATCAAAGGGAAAAACTGCCATGTTTTTTACTTCAGTTTACAATGATATTCGAGATATACATATCATATGTTAAAAAGTACGATGAAACTCTTCTTTCTAATGATTAAGAAGAACATTGAAGATTCCCTAATTCTAAATCGAAGATCTATCATGAATCCATTTTTTCAGGAGTTGGGGAAATATTTTCTATATATATTAAAACCGAATTGACTTAGAACTACTCTTACCTGAAGAATATCTTTTCGTAAGAGGATGATCCATTTACTGTCAGTTAAAAATTGTGGCAATAATGAAGAAAAACTAGAAATTATTTTTTTTAAAAAAATACTCTATTCATATTGAGTAACCAGCATCTCATTCTATGATGTATATTCAGTTCATTGTATGAACTAGAAGGATCTATTTTTTTCCTATACATGTAAAGGTGTCAACTTCCTACACTCAGTTGTGGATGGTCTTTTGACAAGAGGACCATATAGTGAAAATCACCAAGATCGTGGAGTAGAGTGTTGGTTGAGTGGACTAGGGTCCATATGTTCCTTGAACCACTATAAATCTTTTCCTCCTAATAATTTTTTATTTCCATAGCATAAAATTTCTGATAATTTTAATGGATAGATTTGGAAATACTCACGATTTCTGAAGATATTATAAAAGGAACATTTCACTCCACTATTGTGAGTATTTGGTATAACCTGATGAAACATAAACAACATTAAATATGGAATATAAAAATTGGTCAAGGATAAATTCAAATACATCATTATTTTAAAATTCATGTTGTTGATTAGGTTACATACCTAAAAACCTTAATTAATTATGATGACACTAAAACATTAACCAATGCATTGGAGTGCTATATATCATTGACCCGTCACTTTGATATCATTCACATGAATATGTGTTTCATATTTTTCAAACAACATGGTATCATTTTTGTTAAAATTTTATTCTATTGTCATGGACTGTGGAATAAATATATGGAATCAACCAATCAAATAATTATAGGTTCATAAATATGAACACCCGTGATATGAAATGGGTATAGGTATTCAGTACATAATTTTTATTCATTGAAAATCAGGGTGAAATATTAGTAGTGTAATGATATTCGTCAATGATTAATAAAAATGGTATTTTTATATTAAAAAGTTTCTATATTTATTTTTGCATAAAATTTAATTTAATAGGGTTGTATAAACTAATATCCCAGAATTATTTTTTTGGAAACAAAAAGAATAATATGAAGAAGAAGATTGAATTGTAAAAGGAGGTGGATGTTTTTTAATGAATTTTAGTATAATAACATGTCTACATATCAGTTCATAGGAAGGATTAATATGATTTAAAGGGGTATCTAATCATATATAAATAAAATTTTTAGTAATATCGATGTAATAAATCATTCCCAAAAACGAAAAAATGTAAATTAAAATGAAAGACATAAAAGAGGTGCTAGAATAAAATGTAGAGCAGGAGATCCCATACTGAATTTCAACATGCTAACATTTGTACATACAAAATAACATGAAGGTTTATTGATATTTAATGTGGTATCAAATCATTTAAAAATAATAGGGTTAGAAACATGGATGTACAATAATATACCAAAAAAAGAGAAAATTGATTTTAATAAGACTAAATAAAAAGTGGTTATTGAGTAGTAAGGACAGTGAGAGATCCCTTATAAAATTTTGACATGGTAACAGGTGTACATAAAGGTACATGGGTGGGATTAATTATAATTAATGGGGATTCTAATAATTTATAAATCATATTTTCAGTAATGGGGCTGTAAAAAAACATACCCAAACAAGAATAATTGGAAATTAAGAGGCCGAAAATAAAAAACAGTTCATAATTAAAAATAAGAGTGGGAGATCCGTTAATTAATTTCATCATGGTAATGGGTGTATATAATGTTTCATTGTGGGATTAATTATAGTTAATGGAGGTATATCATAATTGATAAATCATAGGACAAATAAATTGGATTTAATGACATATACAAAAACATGAAGAAATAAAAACTAAGAGGCATAACATAAAAGTGATTATTGAATATATTGAAGAGTGAGATATCCCATACTAAATATATGTATGGTAACATGTGTACAAAAATGTTCATTGAATATAATATTTATAATGAATGGGTTATACCATCATTTATAAATCAGAGGGCTTGTATGCTAGATTTATAAAAACTTACCTAGAAAAAAATAAATGTAAACTATGAGGCCCAAATAACAGAGGTTCTTGAATAAAAAGAATGGAGGGAGATCCCTTAACTTGGGATTGTGATTCCAAAATCGTGGGAGGACAAGCCAGTGGAATTTGTGACACATTGGGTAGACTCTAGAGAGGGGAAAGAAGATTAATGATGTGACCCAAGTCTTTTAAGTGAATATAATTGGATGATTGCGTGTTATTGTATAGGAAAAAGATGAGGGTCCATTATTTTTTCTCTAATATACTTTTTGGAGTCTATAAAATATATTAACAAAAAACACCAACAATCACATGTTTTTTTCCCAGGGATTCAGAAAATGAATGCTGGGTTTATTTATTTCATAATCCCAATGACGGAAATTATTGAAATAATACCCTTGCAAATGTATATGTGAGTAATGATTATAATGAAATGATTTTAAATCATTAATACAAAATATAGTTATTAGAGGATTCATAAAGTAATTATAAATATAATAAAATAAACATAAAATCAAATTATATAAAATGGGAAACATATATTTGGTCATTGATATCATTTCTAGTATTTATTACATCATTTTCTGTCATTATTATGTCGTAATACAGAATATATACTATTTAATTTTTACCTAAAATTTTAACTACCTCAGAAAATAATGAAAAATTAACTATCGAATAATTTTAACCTGATGAATAAAATATATATATTAATTTTTATCAAAAAATTTCTCATTATTTTACAAATTAACATTATTAATTTAAATCATTCTTATTAAAGAATAAATGTTTTTTAACCGTAACAATTTTCCTACCCTAATAAAAACTCTAGTTTAACATTTTTATATTATGTTTTCATATATAAAAATTAATAAATTTGTTAATTTTATTAAAATATAATTGATGTTTAAAATTAGTTAATTCATAAAAAATATATTTTTTAATTAAAATTGATTATTACACACATTTACAATTTGATTTCATTCATGTTAATAAATAATTTTTAAAGAACTCATTACTTAAGAATTTAAAAATTAAAAACAAGAATAAATAATTATTATAATTATTTAATTGAAAATTAAATATAAATAATCCTAATATAATGGTTAACTAATTTTTTCAAGTTATTATTATTTGTATATTTTTACGCAAAAATAATATTTTTCTTTTATTATGGTAATAAATATTTAGTAAAATTACTACTAATATTTTCCCAAACATTAAGTTGACCATATTACCTAATATTTATTATGATTATTAAATATATGTAATTAATTTGAACCAATTTAATTCATATTGTTTTATGAATATAATTTATAGTAAAACTGCCATGCATGATATCAAGCAGTTTTTCAAAAAACGCATTTTCAATTGAAAGATTATTTTACATTAACTATATAACATTGAATTTAAATTTTATGAATTTAAATTCATAAAAAATATAAAATCTAAATTTTTATTCTATATCATATCTCACTGGGGTTTTAATTAATTATCACAGGTAAACAATATGTATATTAATAGAGTTTTCAGAAAAATGTATTTTTAAGATTAATAAATCATATTAAAAATCTACAATAAATTTGATATAAATTTAATTTATACAATTAAATATTAAAAATAAATACTTATAATATCATTAATTAAAATTAAAATAATATTGGGAATGATAATTTTACATAAAATAGTTTTTTCACTATTCACTGAAAATATTTATTATCTTTAAAATCCCTACATCCCCACTAAAAATTTATTATATGATGATATACAAAATAGAGTTAATTATATAAATTAAGGTTTATAAATGATCTATATAATAGTTATAATATTTTTTCCACAACACAAATAAAAAATAGATTTGAATAAAATGTATTTTATTAAGAAAATAAACATTAAAAAAACAATTGAGTGATTATTTAATAAGAATTTGTTAATAAAATTATTATGTGTGTGAAATATAAATTTTTTATTTCATAAATTATCCAATACTAATCATAATAAACAATTTAAATGTAAGGTTAAAACTATCATCTTTATATAATCATTGATTATTTGGTTCGATGTGGCATTTCACAAACGCTATAGAACATTGTCTTCTTTTATAAAAACTCTGGATATTGAAATACTTCATTATAAGACCTAACTCATGTAACCTATGAACATTATAGAACCACCACCATTTCTATGAAATAATCTCTTCATATGGGGGGAATCATGGGTCTCTCCTTTTCTAGTCATATCTCCTCTCAGATGACCCAATGTTGTAGTGCCCTTCTACTGTATATTCAGATAAAAATAAATCAATGTAAAAAAATAATGTAGAATACCAACTTCTCACTACATTTAGAAAATGTTTATTCACTCTCTCTACTCAGGATAGTAGAATCCACATGAAAGTATTCATTGGATTTCTGGGAAGAAACATAAGTGACACCAACCATAGATAAATGAGATAATAGGGTTTGGACCAACCCACTAATATACGATATCACTTATTTCTAGGAATATTTGAACTTCAGAGTAAAACTCATCAATGTATGGAATCTAGAAAGTAACCCTCTTATGATGATATTTTCATTTATATTTCCTTATTAATGCCATATTCTCTTTACTGGACCTCAGTATACATTGGTAGTAAAAATGGGGTGGTGTATAAGTATATCTCTAGATGTAAGGCCTACTCTTAATGACACTCCTAGACCACATTATATGGTTATAGTTATTATGAATAGTAGATAGAAGTCCATTAATTCATCCTAAAAACCTAAATTCTTCAACTCCCATATTAAGGATTAAGAACTACATAGAGAATTTATGCATTTGAGGTTAAAGAAAAATTCTTTCCTCAAAACTCGTCTCGTAACTTCTCTATCGAGTTTACAAAATCCTCTTGACCCCGGATGATTTAAATAATATATTCCTTGCCACATCATATATAATCACCACTGTTAATAAAACATTATAGTCCATCTGAGTTAAAATAAAAACTATGGCTATCTCCACCGTCTATAAAACCCCATATAAATGAGTCTGAAATTGAGCCCACATACATCTATAAACATAGAAACAATAACTCAAAAATTATTCTTCTTTAAATATTTTAATTTTAGATCTTAATATATGTTTATATGATAAAACATAATGTTAATTATAATTGAAATCAACCTAATTAGGATATGGGAATGAGGACATGCCTTCAAATTTAAAAGCCTTTATGTTATAGTTCACCAAGATTGTAGAATATTTTGGATTTATTTATTTATTTATACAATGCTCCACTTATTCTCAAGGTTTACAAATTTAAAAAACAAGCATAAATATTAATATTTTATAAACCATTCCTAGGACTATACCATGAAATTTTTATAAAATCACATAGCTATCCCATTAAATGTAACAATCCATTCATCAGATCCGATATGGACCCAAATAAATAGTACTTTGTTGACACTTATTTACATTTATTACTAAACTAATCTTCCATTTTTCCCTTCCTAACCATTTCGACCTCACCCATACTGTAACACCTGAGATTTTTATGAGTAATATTTTGTTTTTATATATCATCAAAGGAATCTTTCACTACACACTTGCTTGGCTTACTTTACACGCAATCGCGACCTTCCTCGATAGCTTGCGTCGTACGCAATACCGAGTTTCACTAAACAATGTTATGCTAATAAAATATTATTAAAACTAGCCGTTATGAATAGTAATAACCACTTTTTGAAATTTTTGAAATTTTATCTTTCAAAATGGACTTCATTCTTGGATTCGGAATAATGAAATTAGCCTAGGGTGAAATTTTGGTATTTTTCTGAAAACTTTCAATTTTTGATGAATAGTGAAACCACTAAGTGGTAGGTTAAAAACAGAATTTTGCATAAAACTTAATTTTACCTCTTTTGTGAATGGAATTTTGAAAATTCGACAGAAACAGTTGATATCAGTAAGTAAAATGTGGTTCAATGAGATAAAAATAATTTTTTGGTGAATAGTAACTTTTTACTTTTTTACCACGGTTAATAGTTAATAGGGTAACTAAGGGTAAATATGATATTACTATTACCATAACACATGTCCTAATTCTATTGGATAAGTTTAATTCAACCAAAAACCAACTTAGGAATAATATATGACAATTTTGGCCCACATGGGTCAGATTAGGACATTTATTATTAATGTATTTAAAGAAGGGTTAAAATAGTTAAAATCAATGTTTAATAAGTAAATAATTTTTAATATGGGGTTATACATAAGATAAATTCGACTATAAATATTCATTAGAAATATAAAAATATTTCTTATATAATGGTATTTTATTTGTAATTTTTAGACATTAAATAATTTAATTTATTTTTGACACAATGATGATGCAGTAATTAACTTATTAATGAAATATTGACATAATTGATGTTATAAACACCAAAATAAATGTAATTTGAGACTTTTTATGAATTCCAATAATTTTCTAGGTTACTATGATATATTAGTGTTGATTTAATAAACTTGGTTTGAACATATAATTCTGTTATGACTTTCACAAAAATCATATATCGAATAGTTTCAAAATTGACACAAAATAGTTTTTAAATCAAATATTATATTATTAATTGTTATTTTATTCCTAAAAATCTATTATTAGGCAAAATGACTTATATAAGGATATATATATTAATAATAAAAAATTTGGGGTTCGTTTGGCATGTTATAGTAAGTGTATTAACCATATAGTGAAAGAAAACAAAAAGACATGGTAAAAGTTAAACTATTTAACTTAGAGTTAAATCTAATTGATAAGGTTAAAATAATACCCTAAACTTGTCTAAATCCTATTGGTTGATAGTATTTCTACCCATCCCAACTTTAGATTCGAAATAAGACCCTTTGGAACCATTATAAACCGATTTTGACTTTAATATAAAATAATATTTTGAGATATTCTTAAGGTGCCCCTCTCCTCCCTTATAAAAGGGCACCTCCTCCCCCTCCTCCTCACACCAATTTGAGCACTCAAGCTCGGACAACCCCTGCCATTTTCTCCTCTACACTTCCCTATAATAATCCTAGAGGTCCTGGTCTTCTTCCAAGACCAATCTTAGTTCCCTAAGTGGAGGATTCAAAGAGGCGTTCCAAAGAAGAGTTAATATCCATTACCGATCTTTTCAATTTCTTTCTTCTTCAACTTATTCTTCTTTAGTTGTTTCATGATAAAGTAATAACATCAGTATTAATTACATACTGATATGTTATTATAAATATGAAACAACCCTAATTCACCTTCTATCCATCATACGGAAAAATGAAATCACCGCGAGTGCGTACGTACGGAATACCGTCTCCACGCCGTGGTGTAATCTATTTTCCACCATCACCTTACAAGGATGGGTATAATGGTGTAATGAGTAACTATTTATGATTATTATAAAGTAATATTGATACTTAAATAATATATATATACTCCAATACAGTTCCACGATCATAGGAACGATATCATCACTCGTGCGTACGTACGGAATACCGTCTCCACGATGTGATGCGACTCGTTCTACATGATCATCATTACATAGTAATTATATAAATGAATTTAATGAATAAATATGATATATGTTACACTAATAACATTCTGGATATAAGGTATCTATAACCTTAAAAGAAGAATAAGAATTTATTCGACAAAACACGCATAAGAACAAAAGGCAATAAGGACCCGAGTAACAAGTAACAATAAAATATTACTAACAAGAAGCTAAGAATATGACCATATATGATATCATATCTATATGTATGATTCTGGAATAAGACAATAACATTATTTAAACCATTATACAAGAGCTTCGGAAACGTACAAAGAAAATCGGATCTAAGGTAAGGGAAATATCACAATCTCATTTTTATCTGAGATTGTTTATACTTTGGCATTTACTGGGGTGTATTTTATCATCCACATCCATGTTTCCTCAATATGTAATATTTATATCCTTATACAATAGTTTATATTCAATTTTACCCTTCAGTAAATTTTTAGTAAAGGATATGTAAGGAATCTTTTGTCGTTTTTCGTACGAGGTACTTTTTTGACTTTTCCGACAAAAGTACGAGAAGAATGTTTTTTTTAACTTGTACGGCATGAATGGATTATTAAAACATTATTTCCAAGAAGTTTCCTTTACAAGTTTTCAAGTTTATTTTTAATCATCTTCTTTTATTTTAATGTTGTAGGACATGTTATGAAAGGAAAAATTTTTTTGAAGTAGAAAGGATATTTTCCTCAAGAATGGAGTTCAAGTATTTTATCAAAATTATTTTCCATCTAAGATAATAAAAGAGTTCTGTTTTTATCCCTATTATTACATGGATTTGATTATGTTGTGATGGAAATATTTTTATGAATTCCTTTATCTTATATTAATTGTTTTATGATGTCATGTTGTTTAAGAATTCCATTTTTATTACATGAGTTACGCTATGATGTATGGTTTATGATTATGTGGCACACATAAGAAAGGATTCCTTATAAGATGGGTGGGACCTATATCTCCCTCCAATGCATTGGGTAAAGATTTTATATCTCATGAGATAGACATGGCTGGAACGGTAGGTTATACCGGTTCAGTAAAACAAGACTGGAATGAGGGCGACTCGGTTCAGAAAGGGACTCTGTCCACTAAGATAGTCTTGGCAATGAGTCATGACTAACAAGAAATGATGTTCCATGATTATGTGTGCCGCCACAAAGTTTCAAGTTTCATGTTATGATTATGAGGATCTCATTTTCTTTTCTATGATTTATTCCATGTTAAGATATTATGTTCTCTTTTGCGGGTTATGATTTTCAAAAACATATGATATGATTTTTACTTCCTTTATTTTCCCTTGCTGAGCATTTGAGCTCACCCTTTTATGTTTTCTTTTCCCCAGGTCAGGAAGGTGGATATTAAGTAGAATATGATAAAAGGGACCATAGATATGATGAAATAAATGGGAGACACTATAGATGATTTATGAACCAGTTGTTTATGTTTCCCTGTTTCTAAAGACACTATACCTATACGGTCCTTTGTGGTTTTGTCATATGTTGTAATAAGGGTGCTTCAATTTTGAAGTATTAACAATTTATGTAAAGTATGGGTCGTTATAGTTGGTATCAGAGGAAAGGTATAGTCAACCATTGGAAACTAGGATGTGAAAGCCTTAGTAAGAACCATAAGGATAAGTCTAAGCATAGAACACAATCTTAGAGTTTTAGAAATGGACATGAATACCCTAGGATAAGACCTTAAGTGTGAAATTTTATCCTTGATTATGTGGTTTTCCTATTATAATTAGTGTTTCTCACACTATTCTTCTTGGATTTAGTCAATGGATGGAACCCGAAGGAACCGTGTTAATGCATAATGCGATGGGCAATGCAATGATTGTCCCCCTGAGCAACCAAATGATATGGGAGATGGAATACAAAATATTTCAGCCATGCTCACACAACTTTCTCAAGCTACGAATCATGCAGGACTTCCAAACGAGCAAAGGAAGGAGCAACATTCTGTTGAATCCTTCATGAGGCAGCGTCCACCTTCTTTCAGCGGGTCTACTGATCCATTAGTTTCTGAACAATGGATTAGTACTACTAAAAAGATATTTTCAGTTCTTCAATGTTCTGAACATGATAAAGTCATCCTAGTAGTGTATCGTTTGGAAGGAGATGCTGATCAATGGTGGAATCTTATTAAGAATATGAGGCAAAGGGATGAAATTGAGTCTATGGAATGGGAAGAGTTCAAGAACTTATTTTTCAATAAGTACTTCCCTCGTATTCTCCGAAAAATATGGAGAAAGAGTTTCTTGAACTGAAGCAAAGGGATGATGAATCTGTTGGTGACTATGAAGCAAATTTTACAAGACTTTCATGGTACGCTTCTGGTATTATTATCCAACCTGAGAGTAAGATCGATCGATTCTTTAGTGGCATAAAACCAAGTCTTCAAAGGGCATTAGCCATAAGGGACTTCAATAGCTATGAGGAAATCGTTCGATGTTCTCTCAAAGTCGATATGGAGATAGGAGTAACCCATCAGTCACATGGGGTTGATAAGAAGAGGAAGATGGAATTCAAAGGAATATCTAAAGAGCACACTGAAAAGAAGATGAGCTTTCCCTTATGCTCAAAGTGTGGAATGAAACATGGAGGGAGTTGTCTTAAAGGGACAAGTAAATGTTTTAAATGTGGAAAGGAAGGTCATCGGGCATTTGAATGCCACGATAATGGGAAGAATATGTCTAATGATGCCAACAAAGGAAGGGATATACAGAATGAACCTACTACACTTCAATGTTTCAAGTGCAAGGAGAAGGGGCATTATGCCAATCAATGCCCAAATCCAAGGGTTTATGATGATGGTCGACGTCAACAAAATCTTAAGGCTAAAGACAAAGGAAAGTCACATGCAATTTCTATCAGCGATGTGGAGTACGATAACGAAGTGGTGAAAGGTACACTTACCATACACTCTAAAGTAGCAAATGTTTTATTTGATTCTGGATCCACCCAATCTTTTATTTCTGAAAAATTTTCTAAGGGTATCACCGTATTACCTCAACAATTAGATGTTGAGTTAGCTGTGACAAGACCTAATGGCACAACAGTCGCATCAAAAGTTTATAATTCTTCTCTGATCAAAGTTTGTGGGAAAGTGCTTCCTGAAAATCTTGTTATCCTTCATTTAGTGGAATTTGATGTGATTCTTGGCATGGATTGGCTTTCTCTACATGGAGCTCATATCAATTTCCAAAGAAGGGAAGTCACATTTCATATTCCAGATCAATCTACGATCGTCTATCAATGCAAGGATGAACATAACCTTCCAGTGGAAATTTCTTCCATCTTATGGGTATTGATTCCACTAAATGAAGGTTATTTATCTCAAATGGTTGGAGAGAAACTCACGATTAAGAATATTCCCATTGTACGGGAGTTTGATGATGTCTTTCTGGAGGAATTACCGGGTCTTCCACCAAATCGTGAAGTTGAGTTTCCAATAGAACTCGTACCAGGTATTTTGCCAATTTCAAAGACACCTTATAGAATGGCCCCAATTGAGTTGCAGGAATTGAAGAAGCAACTCCAAGAGAATCTTGATAAGGGATTCATACGCCCTAGTGCGTCACCTTGGGGAGCACCTGTTCTATTTGTTAAGAAGAAAGACGGATCAATGAGACTCTGCATTGATTATCGAGAACTTAACAAGATCACTATAAAGAACAAATATCCTCTGCCACGCATTGATGACTTATTTGACCAACTACGCGGAGCTCAATACTTTTCCAAGATTGATCTTCGTTCAGGGTATCATCAATTAAGGGTCAAAAGGGAGGATATACCAAAGACGGCTTTCCGTACATGGTATGGACACTATGAATTTATAGTGATGCCATTTGGTCTTACTAATGCCCCTGCTATCTTCATGGATCTAATGAATAGAGTCTTTAGAGACTATCTTGATCAATTTGTGGTAGTCTTTATAGACGATATTCTTGTCTATTCAAAGATCAAGGAAGAGCATGATGATCACGTGAGAATTATATTGAAGACCCTGAGAAAGGAGAAGCTTTATGCCAAATTTACCAAGTGTGAATTTTGGATTCAAAAAGTTGCATTTTTGGGTCACATAATCTCAAAAGAGTGGATATCTGTGGATCCAGCAAAAATAGAGGTTATCGAAAGATGGTCAAGACCAACATCAGTAACTGAGATCCGAAGTTTTCTTTGTTTGGCTGGATATTATCGACATTTTGTAAAAGATTTTTCACAATTATCTAATCCACTCACTAAGTTGATTCGGAAAGGAGTTAAGTTTGTTTTGACAGAGGAATGTGAAGAGAATTTCAAGGAGTTAAAAAGAAGGTTATCCAGTGCACCTGTCCTCACACTACCATGTAGTGGAGAAAGGTTTGTGTTCTACAGTGATGCATCCAAGAAGGGATTGGGGTGTGTTCTTATTCAAAATGTTATGGTGATAGCTTATGCCTCAAGACAGTTGAAAATCCATGAGCAAAATTACCCAACACATGATTTGGAGTTGGCTGCGGTAATCATTGCATTAATGATTTGGAGGCATTACCTTTATGGTGAAAGGTGTGATATTTATACTGAACATAAAAGTTTAAAGTATATTCTCACACAAAAGGAGTTGAATATGCGTCAAAGAAGATGGTTGGAGCTGATTAAGGATTACGACTACTCAATCCATTACCACCCTTGGAAAGCAAACAAGGTGGCAGATGCATTAAGTCGACAAGACCATGCTAGTTTATCCAAGATGAGGATCACAAAAGATCCAATATTTATGGATTTACAAAGGATGGATCTTGGAATTATAATGGAAGGGGAAAAATCTTATCTTTCTCAAATGAATGTTCAACCATCTATACATGTGAAGATTAAAGAGGCACAGAAAGAAGATATTGAGTTACAAAAGAAGGTGAGAAATGTTCCTAAATTCAACCTTGATTGTGATGGGATAATAAAGTTCAGGAATCGAATTTGTGTTCCTCCCATCCCCGAATTAAAGAAGAAGCTGCTGGATGAGGCTCATAGTTTATCATTCTCTATTTATCCTGGAAGTACGAAGATGTATAGGGACCTGAAGGAGTACTTCTGGTGGGATGGCATGGAAAGAGATGTTGCTGAATATGTCTCTCGATGCTTGGTTTGTCAACAAGTTCAAGCTGAGAGACAGAAGTCTAAGGGGATGTTACAACCATTACCCATACCCGAATGGAAATGGGAAAACATCACTATGGACTTTGTCACAGGACTTCCTAAAATATCCAAAGGCAATAATGCTATTTGGGTCATAGTTGATCGTCTTACAAAGTCTGCACACTTCATTGCTATTAAGATGATTTCTCTCTAGATCAGTTTGCCAGGATATATGTAAAGGAAGTGGTAAGATTTTATGGAGTACCACTTTTTATTATATCTGATCGGGATCAGAGATTTACCTCGAAGTTCTAGCGAAGTCTTCAGCATACTCTGGATACAGAGTTGAGTTTCAGCACTGCTTATCATCCACAGACAGACGGTCAGTCTGAAAGAACAATTCAAACCCTAGAAGATATGTTGAGAGCTTGCTCTATGGATTTCAAAGGAGGTTGGGATCAACACCTACCTTTGGTGGAATTTTCTTATAATAATAGCTTTCACTCCAGTATTCAGATGGCTCCTTATGAAGCGCTCTTTGGAAAGAAATGCAGGACTCCAACTTGCTGGGATGAAGTTGGGGAAAGAAAGCTATTAGGACCTGATCTCGTTGATGAAATGGTAGAAAAGGTCAGATCTATTCAACAACACATAAGAGCAGCTGAGTGTCGACAGAAAAGTTATGCCGACAACTGAAGAAAAGACCTAGAGTTTGAAGTGGGTGATAAAGTGTTCTTATGAATATCTCCCTGGAAGAGGGTTATGAGATTTGGAAAGAAGGGGAAGTTGAGCCCTAGATATATCGGTCCTTTTGAAATACTGGATCGTGTTGGGAAGGTAGCTTGCCGATTGACACTTCCACCGAATCTCTCTCAAGTTCACGATGTGTTCCATGTATCTCTCCTGAGAAAATACATACCAGATCCTTCACATGTACTCAGCTAAGAAGTTATACCGCTGGAGCAAGATCTTTCTTATGAAGAACAGCCGATAGAGATTCTGGATCATAGCAAAAAAGTCCTACGAAACAAGACCACTCGCTTGGTGAAAGTTTTATAGAGGAACCACCAATTATAAGAAGCTACTTGGGAGTTTGAGGATATGATGAGGGAGATGTATCCTCATCTATTTGTTACCAAGTGACGAATTTTGAGGGCAAAATTTTTTTTAAGGGGGGTAGAATGTAACACTCTATATTTTTATGAGTAATATTTTTTTATATATATCATAAACGGAATCTTTCACTACACACTTATTTGGCTTACATTACACTCAATCGCGACCTTCCTTGATTTCTTGTGTCGTACGCAATACCGTGTTTCACTAAACAACGTTATGCTATTAAAATATTATTAAAACTAGCCGTTGTGAATAGTAACAACCACTTTTTTAAATTTTTTAAATTGTACCTTTCAAAATGGACTTCATTCTTGGATTCGTAATACCGGAATTAGCCTAGGGTAAATGTTTGGTATTTTTCTGAAAACATTCAATTTTTGATGAATAGTGAAACCACTAAGTGGTAGGTTAAAAACTGAATTTTGCATAAAACTTAATTTTACCGCTTCTGTGAATGGAATTTCGAAATTCCGACATACACGGTTGATATCAGTAAGTAAAATGTGGTTCAATGAGATAAAAATAATTTTTTGGTGAATAGTAACTTTTTACTTTTTTACCGCGGTTAATAGTAAATAGGGTAACTAAGGCTCAATATGATATTACTATTACCCTAACACATGTCCTAATTCTATTGGATAAGTTTAATTCGACCAAAAACCAACTTTGGAATAAAATATGACCATTTAGGCCCACATGGGTTAGATTAGGACATTTATTATTAATTTATTTAAAGAAGGGTTAAAATAGTTAAAATCAATGTTTAATAAGTAAATAATTTTTAATATGGGGTTATACATAAGATAAATTCGACTATAAATATTCATTAGAAAGATAAAATAATTTCCTACATAATGGTATTTTATTTTTAATTTTTAGACATTAAATAATTTAATTTATTTATGACACAATGATGATGCAATAATTATGTTATTAATGAAATATTGACATAATTGATGTTATAAGCACCAAAATAAATGTAATTTGAGACTTTTTATGAATTCAAATAATTTTATAGGTTACTATGATATATTAGTGTTGATTTAATCAACTTCTTTTGAAAATATAATTCTGTTATGACTTTCACAAAAATCATATATCAAATAGTGTCAAAATTGACACAAAATAGTTTTTAAATCATATATTATATTATTAATTGTTATTTAATTACTAAAAATCTAAGGTTCGTCCAAATGACTTAGATAAAGATATATATATTAATAATAAACAATTTGGGGTTCGTTTGGCATGTTATAGTATGTGTATTAACCATATAGTGAAAGAAAACAAAAAGACATGGTAAAAGTTAAATTATTTAACTTAGAGTTAAATCTAATTGATAAGGTTAAAATAATACACTAAACTTGTCTAAATACTATTGGTTGATAGTATTTCGACCAATCCCCACATTATCTTCGAAATAATACCCTTTTGAACCATTATAAACCGATTTTGACTTTAATATAAAATAATATTTTGAGATATTCCTAAGGTGCCCCTCTCCTCCCTTATAAAAGGGCACCCCCTCCCCCTCTTCCTCACACTAATTTGAGAACTCAAGCTCGGCCAACCCCTGACATTTTCCCCTATCCCCTTCCCTAGAATAATCCTAGAGGTACTGGTCTTCTTCAAAGACCAATCTTAGTTCCCTATGTGGAGGATTCAAAGAGGCGTTCCAAAGAAGAGGTAATATCCATTACCGATCTTTTCAATTTCATTCTTCTTCATCTTCTTCTCCTTTAGTTGTATCATGATAAAGTAATAACATCAGTATTACATACATACTGATATGTTATTATAATTATGAAACAACCCTAATTCACCTTCTATCCATCCTACGGAAAAATGAAATCACCGCGCGTGTGTACGTACAGAATACCGTATCCACGCCGTGGTGTAATCTATTTTCCACCATCACCTTACAAGGATGGGTATAATGGTGTAATGAGTAACTATTTATGATTATTATAAAGTAATATTGATACTGAAATAATATATATATACTCCAATACAGTTCCATGGTCATAGGAACGATATCATCACTCGTGCGTACGTACGGAATACCGTCTCCACGATGTGATGCGACTCGTTCTACATGATCATCATTACATATTAATTATATAAATGAATTGAATGAATTGAATGAATAAATATGATATATGTTACACTAATACCATTCTGGATATAAGGTATCTATAACCTTAAAAGAAGAATAAGAATTTATTCGGCAAAACACGCATAAGAACAAAAGGCAATAAGTACCCGAGTAACAAGTAACAATGACATATTACTAACAAGAAGCTAAGAATATGACCATATATGATATCATATCAATATGTATGATTCTGGAATAAGTCAATAACATTATTTAAACCATTATACAGGAGCTTCGGACACGTACAAAGCAAATCAGTCCTAAGGTAAGGGAAATATCACAATCTCATTTTTATCTGAGATTGTTTATACATTGGCATTTACTGGGGTGTATTTTATCATCCACATCCATTTTTCCTCAATATGTAATATTTATATCCATATAAAATAGTTTATATTCAATTTTACCCTTCGGTAAATTTTTAGTAAAGGTTATGAAAGGAATATTTTGTCGTTTTTCGTATGAGGTACTTTTTTGACTTTTCCGACAAAAGTATTAGAAGAATGTTTTTTTAACTTATACGGCATGAATGGATTTTTAAAACATTATTTCCAAGAAGCTTCCTTTACAAGTTTTCAAGTTTATTTTTAATCAACTTCTTTTATTTTAATGTCGTATGACATGTTATGAAAGGAAAAATGTTTTTGAAGTAGAAAGGATATTTTCCTCAAGAATGGAGTTCAAGTATTTTATCAAAATTATTTTCCATCTAAGATAATAAAAGGGTTCTGTTTTTATCCCTATTATTACATGAATTTGATTATGTTGTGATGGAAATATTTTTATGAATTCCTTTATCTTATATGAATTGTTTTATGATGTCATGTTGTTTAAGAATTCCATTTTTATTACATGGGTTACGCTATGATGTATGGTTTATGATTATGTGGCACACATAAGAAAGGATTCATTATAAGATGGGTGGGACCTATATCTCCCTCCAATGCATTAGGTAAAGATTTTATATCTCATGAGATAGACATGGTTGGAACGGTAGGTTATACTGGTTCAGTGAAACAGGACTGGAACGAGGGTGACTCGGTTCAGAAAGGGACTCTGTCCACTAAGATAGTCTTGGCAATGAGTCAAGACTAACAAGAAATGATGTTCCATGATTATGTGTGCATTCCACAAAGTTTCATGTTTCATGTTATGATTATGGGGATCTCATTTTATCTTCTATGATTTATTCCATGTTTAGATATTATGATCTTTTTGCAGGTTATGATTTTCAAAAAGATATGATATGATTTTTATTTCCATTATTTGCCTTTTGCTGAGCATTTGAGCTCACCCTTTTATGTTTTCTTTTCCCCATGTCAGGAAGATGGATATTAAGTAGAATATGCTAAAACGGACCCTAGATATGATGAAATAAATGGGAGACACTGTGGAAGATTTATGAACCAGTTGTTTATGTTTCCCAGTTTCAAAAGACACTATACCTATACAGTCCTTTGTGGTTTTGTCATATGTTGTAATATGGGTGCTTCAATTTTGAAGTATTAACAATGTATGTAAAGTATGAGTCATTATACATACCTACATCAAAAAGCTATCATATAATTCTACATAAAACATTGATACCAATATTCCATGACCCCACCAAATAAAGGTACCCCTAATGGACCTAAAATGCGAGAAGGGTGATAATGTACCTTTAATCATAACTTTAATAGGTAAAGAGTTGGGGATAAGACCCAAATGAGTATTATACACATGGATGGGATGTATTACCCTCTTAAATAATAGTTCCGATACATAATATTTAAATACACACTAACTCCTTGTAAAAAATGACATAATGCTTCCAAAACATGCATTTAATGTTATATAATGGAAAATTTATAAAGTGACTACAATACAAAAATATTATCCTCACTAGTAAGCATAAAAACCCAAATATATCTAGAACAATAAAACAACTAGTAATTTTCATCTTGATAACCAAACATTTCCTACTGACTAGAAAAATGTATATATATATGTTCGGTTCGTATAAAAGGAATACTCAATTGGTTCTTTCCCAGATCCTCTTTTGAAAAATATAAAAGCTTACTAAGTCACTATGAACTACATGTGATATTAACTCATCACCAAAATAGGTATGTTAATCTCCCAGCCTCAATATGGCTATCTGTCACTATGTATTATATACAAGTGGGCTTTTTTTATAATTTGATAAGAAGGTACCCCTCAACTGCTTACTAACTTGTTTTCCACTCTTTCCCAACACCACATGTATTGAGCCATTTATATCTAAAATAATATATACTAAAAACACCTGGGTTAACCAAACATACCATAGACACCATGAATCACATAATATAATCAAATACCATGAATCCCATGCACCACACCATCTCGTCATCACTTACCAAATCTATATATAGTAATTTAGTTCTTTCATGGACCCATGAGAACCATTTTGTTATGTAATATACATCAATATATCAAACATGAAACATTTAATACATATAATATTCAATTTTACACAATAAATACAAATATATCTGTGTGAAATAACCATAATCCATTATGGCCCTCTATTCACATTTATGAAGAAATATATCCACCATTTATACCAACACATAATACCACCATAAGAATAGATTAGTGTCTATGTGGGTAATCAGCTGTCCATTCCTCACAAAAAATTATGTCGGTGAATATACCATCCCATAGTCCATTTTGATTAATCTACCTACCAACATGGGTGTGGTAGTTTATAAAATCATAAATCATATATGATTATTATAGGACACAACCACACAATTAACATTGAACTATTATTTGAATCAGCTGCAAATATCATCCCCCAAACACTTGATTGGAAACAGTTAGATTTATATTTCCTATAATCACATAATAATTAATGGATTACTATTTAATTAATTCTTTCCTTTAAAAATTTCACTTTATGTTAATTAATTCATTTAAAATTAAATATCATTATTCCATTCACATTTCATTATCTACAAATTGAAGTTTATTCCCACCATGTATAGTCCAAATGATTTGAAGGTTTCATAAGATTATTAATTTTCTAATTTCATTCGGTCACTAACCTAATGTGTTGAATCAATTATAAATTATTATCACTCATTAAATCCATTTACACTAAGAAAAATTCTATATTACCATCAATCTGATTCTTATACCAAGAACATCCAACTACCTCAGGCAGTGTGGAATAGAATGCATTTAAATAAGAAAAATTTCCATCCGACCAGAAAAGTAGGTCATTTTAAATATTTAATCAAATTTGTTAGTAAAAAAATGGTTAAACCTAGATTTTACCTATTCTATTCATATTAGGGTCATTCCTGATGTGTACAATAAAATAAAAATGCATCCCACCATCACATGCATTTGCTATTGAAAAAAAAAACCAGGACTCATCACCCATATCTCTTCAATGATAACCTATAATAATATCACATCATGTAACATTGATACAATTACATCCATAGAAAAAATATAAGGATGAAAACATCAAATAGAGTTAACAAGGCATATGGGCTATAGAAACAATGTTTTTATATAATGTCTACCAAATTTTCTCCCAATCCCAAACCAACAATTTCTTAACCATCAGGGAATAACCAATTCATTTATCACATGATATTTTTTTATAATATGGAATTATATACCATAGGAAAATTAATTTTTTAATATCTGTTAATTTATAACATCGTGTTTCATAAACCTTTATTAGAGAAAAATTCCTTTTATCATTTTTTATTTCAATAAATAGAAAGACTGTGCAGCTTCATGTTATTTTGAGAATTAAATAAATTTATGGAAGACCAATTTAAATTAATGAGTAATTAAAGATCATTATTTTCAATTAAAATAAAGAATCCATAGATTCAATAAACATACCACATTAATTACTCAAATAATTCATTAATAAACTTATGTTTATATACATTTCTATCAAATTAACATGTCACATCCATTAATAAAAAACATTTTCAACAATAAATAAATTGATATAGAATATTATATAGAAAAAAAATTATTATCATTGTTCAAACACATGGGATCAATAAAACCATATACTATGTTCCTTATTTAATATTGTTAATATTTATTATGGGGTTTCCCACCATCACCGTATAAGATCTTGAATTTTAGCAATAAAATTTCATATAAAAACGGAGAATCATTAAATCCCCACCGTGATGGATTTCAATTTTCATTGATCGGGAAGAGAAGAAAAACATAGAGCTTTGATCACCTCTCCTACAAAGTTACTAAAACCCCCAATGAATTTCTCTATAAAATAGTTACAAAAAAACATCTCTATAAGTCCATAAAAATAAATGATTACAACCACTAGAGAATGGATATAAATAATAGGGTGAAGAAACAACAATTAAAGAATGGACCATAATAAAAAAATGAAAATATATCCTTGTATCACCACACATCAAACATAGAAATCCAAGGATCAATTCATATAAAATGGTCTTATATATAATGTGTGATTTATCATCTAGTGTCCTATAGTTGGGGGTGAATAGTTTAGTTATGGGAAAATATGAGAGTGAATTAGGAATTATAGAAATTTTACCTGATGGACATCTAATGTGTAAATGAACGATTTTGATCATGGATGGCTTGAGTTTAAAACCCACAAAAAAATGTCCCCCAAATAAACCAAAATAGAGAATAAATCAAATTGTCAACTCCATGTTCCCATTATGATTTTTTAGATATAGATTCAATAAATCTGACTCCCTATCCAATCACTTCCTGAACTGATGGTTCCATTCATTAATATTACCTTAAGAATATCTATCACTCAAGATGTGAACATCTATTAGATCTTTTAAACAAAATCTCAAATTGTGAATAAAATTCATGTTGTGAACATATCATACTTTTAGATTCGAGATTCCATTCTCTACTAATTCTGATCTATGCATTTTAATTGAACTATATAACTCAGATACATTAATATAATTTGTCATAAAATATGTGCACCCTTATAATATTAACCTCTAAAGTTATCATAACGTGACTCAAATACCATCTAATAAACCACAAACCTATAAACCTACATCTGATGTTAAAACATACTATTTACAAACAATCATTGTTACTAGGTAATGTGACCAAAATATAAACATCAATATGTACAATGTTAATAAAAAATACTAAGACCCATACATATCCCCGATCATTTTGGTTTAGAAATATATAGAATTTTTAAAAACAGTTAACTTAAACAAAATATATATTTCTTATATATTAGAAAATTTTCCCAATATTACATTAATATTGTATCTTACCATAAGTATAAAACATATCCATAAAAAATTATCCACAATAGGTACCCTTCAAGACATATGACAATTAATGTTTTTGGCCAAAAAGTCCACTGAATAAATTTTATAAAAGAATGAGGTCACAAGAGTTTAAAGACAAAATCATGTTAGAATCCTTATCATAATAAGTGAGAAGGTAAGGGGTTATATAATTGTGATCGGTAATGTCTTGATTTACTACCTTATTAGTAAGACCAAATGTAGCCATTTTTTCTCTATGATATACATGAGTGATCATGTAATTGATGTCAAGAACTGAGTTGATGACATCAATCCAACATGTAATAATCGATCCTATAAGATGTATCACACCATTCCAAATAGCTCTGCATAATGGTAGTCTGATCACATTCATTCTAGATATTGTTCCAACTACAGTACATATGGTGATTCCTGAAGATGGCTCTACAACACACAGGACCTGAATTGCCTATGTAGGCTCTATCCAAATTTATATTAATCTATCTCAGAAAAATCGATCGCCAGAACACATAAAAATTTATTCGAGGTTGGAAAAACGTTCCCATCAACCCGGAGATGTCAAAAAATTCCTAATTTTTCAATAGTGTTGTTACAATGGCCCTTTTTCATCGATGCATCTTCACATAATGCAATAAATATTCAAATGTGACCTGGATTATTGGTAAATGATTCATTTTTAGGAAATATTGCTTGTCTATCATACCGAATCACAATATTAAAATCAGCAATTGAAGAAAATAAAATGTTCTTAATTTGTTAAGAACATTCCATTTCTACAATCTCATTAGTTGAGAGTTGACAGAGTCATGAATCAACCACATATAGACATATATGTAAAAAATAAAGTCCCAAAGAGCATTATTAGTGGAACACTAAAGAAATATATCACTATAATTATCTCAGTGTGGTTTTCTGAGTCTACATTTAGAGAAAAGTTGAATTCCAAACTTTTAGAGGAACCTATCTATGGGAAGACTATTGTGAGACAGGTGATAAATAATAGCGAAACATCAAGGATTTATACAAGGTTTCATAAAATATCCTAACAAAAAAATCATATTCATAAATTCAAACATAATGTTTATAATTTTATTGAGTTAATCATTCTATTGTGAAAGAGTACCCAAAAAAAAAGTTATCAGTGTTTGAGAAAGAGTAGTTGTTAATTAAATTTATAATTTTTTTAGGGAGATGGACATTTTCAGAATTTTCCATATCTATAATTGAATATTTTGTATAATGAGGAGTTTTATATGGAGAAATCATAGATATTTAGGGCATTCCAGTCTAATTAACAACTATTAAATTCGTAGAAGAAACCATGGAGACCATTCTTCTAGAATTATACATAATAAAGGAAAAAGATTTTTTTAATGGATGAATAGATAGATGAGTTGAGGGAACTCATATTTAATTCCTTATGATTACTATGAATCTATTTTTGTGAAAAATAATAATATCAGAATTTATTTAATGATGTTTCCAAGTGAGTCAGGCATGAATGAAATCACCAAAGTATTTATGATTATTTATACCAATACCACCCTTATCAATAGGTTTGTATCATGTCGACTAGGGGACGGTCCCAGGTTTTAATTCAAGAGTGAAACCATTACAAATAAAATTTCTGATCGATATTTTAATTTCATATAATACCAATATGCCATTTACAGACCATTAGGAAATAAACTTCCTTAGAAAAAATATCATATTTGATCAGGAATATTCTTCCTTTCATAGAGTGATATTTACCATTTCAAAAAGATGGCTGATTAATAACTTGGTCCACTATTGTAGAAAGGTAACAGGACATGGGTATACCCAAAAAATGGGAACACCAAGATATGTAAACGTAAAAGAGCATTTTTAGGCATAAATTATTGTTAAGGTTACATTTCCTACTAGAAGGAATGTTTTTTCCAATGATGATTCCAGATTTCTTCCAACTAATGGTTTGACCAGAAACCTGTTCATAGGGAGATAAAAATTTTGAGTTTGATGAATATTTTTTGTCAACATGTATTAAAAGGATATTATCATAAAAATTTAACTAGTGAGTGAGAGCATTCACATTCCTAGAAACATGAATGGGATTCTGTTTGGTTTGTTTTATATGATGAGTGTGAATGCGACTTCAATAGAGTTCTGTAATAAAGAAAATAATGGAAGAGAAGTGTTCACCATTCCTAAAATCATTGGTGAATTTGAAATATCCCTAGGGAGAGCCATTGAACAGATTGGAAATAGTGTCCTAGTTAAACAAGGTCTTGATTGTAGTGACAAATTAGTCATTAAATGAGAAATCCTTAATTACGTTGAAAATAATACTCAACTCCATGGTATCAAAAGATTTATTATTTTCATGTTTAATAGAAATATAACCTCTTTTGTTATCATTTTATAAATTTTTGATGCATTGAAAGGCATGAAAAATTTAGTCATGTCTGGATCTACCCATAATAAAACCTAATTTTTCCTAGTAGGCCATTTTCGCCATGATGGTTGAATTTATAATAGCAATGATTTTAATGATAATTTTGTAAAGGGTGTTAATGAGATAAATGGGCCTAAAAAAATTAATCTATGATGCATTGTACAACTTTGAAATACAGGAATGAAATTGAGAATTTAGTGCATGAGGAAGGTATCCATTGGATAATTGATATTTATCAATATTACAAACATAAAATTGAATAGAATCCCAATAAGTTTGAATGAAATCTTTATCAAAACTCTCATATCCCAGAGAACTATCATGATTCAAATTGAAGAATGTGTATTTAATTTCTTGATCAAGAGGATTGTCTAGAATAGAATTGTTATCCACGTTATTGAACACCATCGAAATGAACTCATGTAAAAGGTAATTGTTATTATCATTACCATTAATGATTTATTCAATGTAAGAGGTAATATGATTATCAATATCATCTTTATTTTCTAAAAGTATTTATCTTACTTTTAAAAAAGATTGTGGTCTATAATATTTCTTGATAATTTGAATAGAGTTGTAGAAAATAGTATCTCAATAACCATAGGATAACCATTTCATTTAAATGATTTGTTTCCATATGTTCTATTTAAAGGATGAAAAATATTTGGGTTATACCAGAATGTTTATATCATGAGTCAGATAAAATATGAAATCAGAACTGGAGTTATTGTTTTGAAGTTGATTGAGCTCATCCACAAGAAGAAGGATATCATTATTAATTTTCTTGGATTTATAACTACACCAAACTTTGAGAGTTTATTTGTGGTGTTTTAACAAGACAATACAAGAAAAAAAACATTTTTGTGAGATGTAGAAGACTAGAAATAGATTACTATACTAGTGAAATCAAAATAAGAATACCAGACATTGTAAAAACAAAAATTTGGTGAGGGGTTCATATTGTTGCTAGATTCATTGACCAAAATTGGATAGTGGTCACAGTGTACCTTGTGAAGGGTGTTTCTAGAGATAATGTCTCATTTTTCTAAAGCAGGGACCTTCATGCAAGCTATATCTAACATGTAGGTGACAACCATATTGAAATTCCTTTAATACCATGTAATTTTTTCACTAATAAGATAAATTTAAAAAATGTAATTATCTTCAATAGGGGAATTATTTTATCTCAGGGAAATAGTACCATGAGATTAAAAAATTTTACCCAATATTTAAGAATATAATTATATCCCTCCATTACACACCATGGAATATTAATAGTAGTTCCTAAATTAGGGACAACATTCCAAATAGTCCTCCTTTCTTGTTATCTTTTCATTTCACAAAATTTTTTTTAGAATTATAGAGTTCCATAAATATTAATGTCTCATGTATTGACTTTCTTAGAAGCATTAAAAATATTAATGTTCTAGAAAGGTAAGGGTAATAAAATACAGAGTGATTCAACATAAGAGAAGTATTTGGGTGCACATATAAAAGAATAACCATGCAGGAAAAAATGGGAGTATATAGATGAATAATTTATATTGGGCTTAGCAATAGAAAACAACATTGGATGATGAGTATGAAATATTATTTTTTGAAAAGTAAACATTTCAAAGATATAAATACCATAACAATTCCAAAAATGAATATTCATTTAAACATAAAATTGGAGTTAAAATTCCATTTTTTCCCTAATCCATTTCTGTAGAATAGCTTTTTACCTTTTTAGAATTATTAATGATATCATCCTTTTCTGTATTAATTTTTGATGTATAAGGGGCTGTTTGAATTATCAGCCATTGCATTATCATTGTGACAGTCATGCATCGAGACATTCAAAGGTAAATCCACAGAATTCATGTTAATAAAAAAATGATCAATATTTTTAGTGATTAATAGATTTTTAGAGTTTATAGAACTATCATTGTTATCAATAAAATGAGAACCATCTATTGAATGACAGATAAAAGATAGAGCATATGTACCTAAGTCCTTTATCGTGGTCTTGTACTTTTTTGAGATATTCCACATATTTTATGTTCCTGGAACAACTTTCTGCTTGTATGTAGTTGTGTGAAGCTTAGAAATTCCTTCCAAACCCATTTTATCCAACATCAACATGTAGGATTTTCATACATCATGAAACTGTCCATTGTAGAGGGTTTGTTGGTGTTTACTTCTTCTTTCACACATAGTGTAATTTGTGCATTCAAGTTTGAGTTTCTCTACATATGGAGAGTGCTCAGAGCCAATGGTGTGGACACACCTACAGATATTGCAGTTTGGATCATATATCAACCATCCACAAAACAATATTAAATGTGTTTTCTGATAATATTTCCTGAAACCTGATCAAAGGGATTCACTACATCTTTCACACCTAGAATAACAAAGGAAATCAAACTGGTGTTTTTTTTGCTTTTGGATATTTCCTAGTAAGTAAGTTGATGAATCATTAATAGATTTTACATTGAATATCACAAGACATATATCCTTGTATCAAGATTCATTTCATTTGATTATAATTGAACATGACACCTACTCATAGGGGTTCAAAGATTTCCTGCAAGTATAAGCTTCACCAATCACAATGTATTTATTGGAATGCTTAATAGTATTGATGAAAATATTTTTAATTTCTTCGAATAGGTGGAATTATTTTGTGATAGTATCTTCCACATAATCCAAATACTCCTAGTGTGTACCGGAACTGCCCCATATATGAGTAAATCAATGTGCATTTTTAACCTAGATTTCAGTCTTTTTATTTAGGTATCAACAATGACTATCATGGTGGGATATTCATTACTATTTTCTTCATTTCATTCCATTAATTTTTAGTTGGTTGATTAAATTAATTCCTCAACACACTACAATTAGAGATTGAGAGCCCAATAATCATACAAACCTCATAGAAGGGGGGTTTTACATAACAATCAATTCTAATTTTAGTTTTATAATCATTAGAATTGAAGATAATTTATTGTCATCATTCAATCGAAATTAGAATCCACCATCACTATCACCTATAAACAAAAATAAGAATTTAATGGTTTTTGGTAATTTTATGTGGATATTCAATTCAAGAAACTATGTCATTCATTATAATGGGGTGAAAAAATACCAATTGAGACCATGTAATTTAACCCATATTTGTGCCATGGAGTTCCTATCCATATGTTGGTTAATGTTATAGTCATAATCAGATAATATACTGAAACTCATGTTTAAATTAATGTTTCCAGTATTCCAAACCATATCAAGATCATCTTTTGAGTTTATCAGCATAGGAAGATATCCTCTAACTATAGGTTTTAGTTTCCAAAAGAGATACTGCAATAGTGTGCAATACGGGAACTTAATTCAATAAACATCAAAGGATGGTCACCATTAAGATAGGATATGAATCCCATGATATAGAATTTTCACATTTGTGCACATTGTTTAAGGGAATCATGATATTCCTCTAATAATAATCTTCCATAATCAAGTTTATATACGGGGGGCTTCAATGTAGTTTATTTTTGCAGGTCAGTTCCTTCTTGAGCTTCAAGGAATGAAATACCTCACGATCTATCTGTAGGGTCATGATGAGGGTCCTCATTTGTGATTGTGTCCTCCCCATGTGCATTATATCCTCTGTATGGATTATATCATTCCCATTCCGGATCAAAAATTTCCATTTTCAGAAGGAAAATGGCAAGAAAAACTATGATCATGCCACAAATTGAATATTAGGATTCCTCAGATGAACGTTCATTGTTTCCCACCAAAGATTAATTATAGATCACATTACCTTTAATATGATACTTAGTATCATTATTTATGACCAAGGAGATGGTAACAAAAAAACGTGATCCTAAATGCTCAATAAGGTAAAACATAAAAAAAATTATATACAATAAATGTTCATAAAATGAAAACATGGGGATGAGAACAAAATATATATAAATGAAAATTGATTAATAAAATCATACCAAATATGAAAATGGATCAAAATACATGATTCATTGAACACGTATTTTTCATAAGATTAAAAATAAGTAATATTATAGTGGAAATATGAATCTGTAATCACGATCCATGATAATATAACATGTATAGTAGAATGTGTCATAAGAGTGTTGTACAAAAAATTATTATAGACATAAAAAACTATGTATCCACCATAATTACTAGAGTTACAAAGTGTAATTCATATATAATCAAATTCAATATCCCTTAGTATTAAAAATTAGGCATCAATATGAATAATCCTTAGTATATTGGATCACAAATCCATACCAGGACCCCACAGAAATTTGATATTGTATTAATCAATGAACGATTCAATAGAGGTATATATAGGACCATATACATCTTATAATAATTACATTCAACATGAAATCAATCATTTATCATTATATCAAATATCAGGGAAAGAAAATTTCTTTCATAAAAATTTAAAATTTTATCACAAAAAGTAATGAAAATAATTATATTGGTTGATAACAATTAATAATTCTAACAAAATAAATATATCATAAGTGAAATATTTATGTGATAATGAAAAATATCCTTAATTGGTATCTTTTTATAGGATAGATAGAAAATTTGATGTTAAAATCATAAAAATAGTCTTCAATTTTTTTTAACGTTTTCATCTAAAGATGAAAATACGAGTCATTTTTTAAATTAATTTTTGAGAAGGATATAAGGCATCCTTTAATAACATTAATTTTGGAATTAATATCAATGAGGTAAATTCTAAAATAATTAAACTATATTTAAATAAATGTTTACTGGATAAAAAAAATGTACGAACATGATATAGAATACCATTGTATTTTTTAAAAACATCATTTTTTAATCAGTATTAATTATATTAATAATTAAGTTACCGTACAAAAATAGTTAAAGGGGATTATCAATACCACAGAAGATAATAAATATTTTCTTTTAAAAATAATAATCCATTACATTAGATGGAATAATTAATTTGGATATGGATGAGAATAAGTTGTTAAAGAATATGGGAACTAATCCAAACCACAATACCATTTTATAACCAAATAAATCCTTCAAAAAAATTTATGAGAAATTTTATAGTTTCTATAGTGATGAGAAGAACACCAAATAATAAAATAATTGGTTGAATGAAACCAAACATAGAATTAATAAGTTCAAGAATGAATTTTATCACTCCATGGAATTATATTGAGTTATCATAACATCTTATTGTTATCATAATTATTTATGTAAAAATCCTTTAGTAACGATTAATAATAAAAATTGTTAATAAAAAATAAATATTAGGTAAAAATTACTTTTTACTGTCAAAGGTTAAATTAAATCAATAATTGTTGAACAATATTTCAGAAGTAACCTTATAACTCAAAAAACGTGAATTGAGTTGTGAAAATACAGTATGTATTTTATAAATCTTAAATCAAAATCTATTGAAATAATGAAATTGATTTCTTTTTTAAATTCGGTGATTTATAATATAAAATATTCATAGGGATGTTAAAACAATGAACACCGTATAAAACAAATTGATAACAAAATGAACTATTTCTCAAGTAATTTATATTAAGTCCAAAAAAACATTGTTAATTTGTATCATTTGAAAAAAAACCGTTGTGATGGAAAAAAGAAATTAAAAACAAAATAATGTAAAAAAATATTGATACATGACGTGAAATTTCAACGAGTTAGAATATAAACCCTATACAAGAAGTTTTGTGCATATTGGAAAATATGTCTCACTAAAGGATTTTTATATATAAGGAACCCTTACCAAGAACATAAAAAGGGAAATAATAATATTTTAATAAATATGTTATGTGTGTAAAACTATATGATTTAAAAATATCACTATGTTTGATAGTACATATAACATTAAAAATTGATTTTAAATGAACATTGGTAAACTATTAAAATATAATTATTTAAATATTACTGATATAATATAATCATTGAATTGGTGGGTATGAATATGAGTTAATAATTTATTAAATATATATTTTTTTTCCTTAATCAATAAAAATATCCTTATTAAAACTTATCAAATAAAAACTAATTTTTAAATAATAAAATTTAATAAATCAAAAAATATTTTCTTCAATAGATGATTTTACTGTTTTTAGGTGTAGAAATTATAAAAAAATTAATGAATATTTTAAGAGTTTTATTTTATAAAATGGAAAAATATTTTTAAATTGATATATCATAATTAACTTTTGGTGAAATTGTTGTATTTTTCGGAAATAATTTATTTAATAATGAATAGTGAAAATTACAAATGTTTCAAATACACTCGTATATTTTCAATAAATAAAGAGACAAAAATGTACAATTTTATTCTGGATTTGGTCTATATTCCATTTTATACCTAATTATATAAATAATTATAATTAAAACAATATAATTCCAGATTTTGAAATATGAAAATTTTAATTCATATAAACACAATTGTCTGGAAAACTGCTTTTATTGTATTTTTTGAATTTATATTAAAATAGTCTTGTAAAACATATAGAGAAAATATTTTGAAAAATTGATCCCATTTTTGTAATTTATAGGTTCAAATGTGATAAATATACTTGTTTTATATTATTTCAAAATGAATAGTATTCATGGTAAATATTTTTCTTAGAGGTATGGGTAAAATGTGTAAAAGAGTGTTAAAACCACGATACTATGTCCATAAATCAAAAATATACATTCCATAATTATATTTATTGTAATAAAATATATTATAAACTTAAAAAAGAAATATATGTCATTTTGGTAGATTTTCCCATCATAACGACATTTATAATTTTTAAATAAAAAATTTCCAAAATGAAACTCTCTAGACATCAATATCTGTAATATTTTTCGATAAATATTAAATTATTTTATGTAAAATTTTAAATGATAATATGAAATATATTTGAATTTATTTTTCATCATAATTTATTATTAATTATTAGATAATGGGTAATTACACTAAATTCTTACACAATGCAAACAAAATATTTATTAAATCAAAAGAAAAATATAATAAATTCTTCTAAAAATATTAATAGTAATATAATTTGGTTGATTTATTATGTTCAATTAATTTAATCCTATATTATATTAAATTTGAGGTGTTTTAAAATCTATATTTGAATTAAATAATTATCGTTGTGTCTATAATGTCAAATAAAATAAATATTGTAAAAAATAACATTAAAAGCATTTTATGAATAAAATATTTTATTAATATTTTTTTAAAATCACATTAATAGGAAATGGGGGAATATATATTTACTAATAATCATTACATTATAAATTTTTCTTCCAATTGATCGTTATTTATATTATTTTAACACTTCATTTTTTGACCAGGTTTTTACCTCCTATAATGTAAAGATTAGTTTATAAGTGTGCTAAAATAAAAGAAAATGCTTTAAATAATATATATACCAATTATGAGTTTATTTTATGAAAACATATAAATTATATATTCATTATAATTTAACACTAAATATATTTTAATCATTTTACATGTGATAGACACATATTATATTATATTATTTTAAGTTTTTATAAAAATTAAATTAATGATATTCATTAAAAATAGCATTTTATTTAATGATGTAAATCTCATAAAAATATAATAATCACATGAGTTAATTATATATGGTATAAAATTAATGTTATGGAACATTTTTGAGTAATTTTTACTTTTATGATAACATTTTTATCACATAAAGTGTATATAACCTTAATAGCACAGTAATTATAATAATGTTTAATGGGGGCTCCAGAAAAGAAATTATGGTGAATGAAAACCAGAAAAATGTCAAAAACTTATTTTATGAGATGAATTCAACTAAGAATACTGTTATATTATATTAATAGAAAATAAAATCAAATTTTTAATGAAAATTATTTTATATTAATTTAATATTTTATGTAATTCTAAGATTTACCATCTCCTCGCATTTAAAAGGGACCATATTCTCCTCTTTACCTCACAAACAATGAGCCATGTCACTTAACCAAAGACTTTATATTTCAAATATAAGATTTCATATCCACCAATTTATTTTTAATTTATTCTCAAATAACCAATCAATGTGTCCCTAAGGAAGGATATTAAGGAGGATTATATAAGAATATGTAATCGAATAACCTTACCTCATTCAATTTATATCTTATTCCAAGTATATTATATCATTTTTATTCATCATGAAATACTTATTAATACATTATAAATAAATTAATATTTTTTTTATTATTATATCAATTCAAATATCCACCCTTTATTATAATAAATGGGAAGTGAAGTTATCATTATGCATATGTGTGGACTACTGCCTCCATATAGTGATACATTTAATTTTCTGTCGCAATATATCAATGATGATTATTATGATGGATTTAAATTTTATATATGTTATTTTTATTATAGTAACTCTTCATTAATTATAATATAATATCTATGTTTTTACATTCCAAATCTATTAGAAGATGATATTTGATCGTGTGTGTATATGGAATTCCACCTCCACGAGAGACGAAAATCATTTTTCAATTTTAATTTACATGGATGGTAATATAGTAAGATTTAATAAATGGGAGGAAAATTAATTTATATTAATATATCTATATTTTGGATTAGATGGAAAATAATTTTGGAGATCTTATCAAGAAAAATCTAGAGATACATGCAACTTTGTACCAATGGTTCTTATATAAGTGAGTAATTATAATAATTTTAGTTTTGTTTGAAATGATTTTGTGAGTTAATTCTATTTTTAATTAATTGAAATAATTCATGATATGTTTATAACTTTTTCCCCAAAATTTTTAAAGAAATAAAAATTTTAATTTCGTATTAGCAAATAAATTTATATTTATTACAATGGATCATAAAATCGGTTACAATAAAAATCAGAACCAAGTGAAGATACTTCATCTCAATTTTCCATTATTTGGGGAATTTTAAAATGTTATGAAAAAAAATTATTCATAAGATATATGTACATATATTTTACCCATTATAAAAATATTATTCATTATTCTTGTTATTTTGAGTTTCTATTCAAATAATTTTATCCAAAGGAATTTGATATGAATTTTACCATGTGATAATGGATTTCAACATAATTCTCATTCATCGAGGAATAATTTAGTGTTACACCAGTAATTAAATATAGATGATGTATATCATTTCCCTTTTACTTATATAACAAGATAAATTCAAACATTATTTTGAATTAATATTAAATTCAAATTATTTAATCTCTGTGGATTAGAATTTTATTTTACTAAGGGATAAGTCACTTCATCTCAATTTCTACTCTATTAAGGAATATTTTGAATAATGAATCTATTTATTTTTATATTCTCTATAAACAACCCCTTAAATTATATTAGAAGATTATTTTCTGATTCATGACTATTAATGTTTTAATCCTAGTTAATTCTTTCAATGGGTTCCAATTTTAATGTTAACAAATGGTAATAAGTTTTTTTTATAATATCATTTTTTGGAATTGATATTATTTTTTCCAATGAAATCATATAAGATACCATTTAAGAACACCATATAGTTTCCTATACTCTTAATATTAAAAGATTTGTCACATTTTATTCCTCTTAATTCCCTATTAGGAACATGTATTGTGTAGTGAAACATTTAATAGAAAAGTTGACCTTATTTTTCATTTTAATTAGGTATATTATTTTCCCTCTCGATATTATTCATTATTATTAAACAAAAATAATTTCATTTATATAAATGATATAATAAAGACATTTTATGTTAACCATGAATTATACAAATGTTTTAAATAATCATAACAATGATTTTTAAATATTTTTTTTCTAATTTTCTATATAAAAAGTCAAAATAAATCTATTCTTTTTTGCATATATGGGATTACTAGTATTTATCACTTCCATAAAAACATTAAGTTATTTAAAATCCTCCACATGTTATAAAAACATTTACAAATAGAAACATTTAATGAAAACATATTTTATATTTTTTACTTCCATTTTTTTTATTTTCATAAATACATAAATTATTTAAAATCCTCATATTATAAATGAATTGATATCTTATTAGTATTATGATCATTAACATTATCCCGAAACAGTGACTTTTTATGATCATATTTCATTGGAAATTACAATTCCCTTAAATATTAATATTATTTATTTCATAATTATTCTTATTTTTTAAACCATATTCTAATTTGACATACAATGTTTTAATATGAATGTTATTGGATTAATAGAAGAAATATTTAAATTATATATCCATTACCCAAGAGACATATTTTTTATATAGAAATTATTTTTTTCATTAAATTGATAATTCAATATATGAATAAAGCATTGGACACATAGATGTTGTTAGATCCTAACTATAGAAAAACCCCTTGATGCATCAACTTGTCTCATGAGACGGACATGTTGACCAAATTAAATGAGGATTTTATATACCTACTCATAAATTGAACATTCTTGAAACATGTATTGTATAGTATAGATATCATGATTTCTGAGATTGTGATGTCTAATATTAATCAATTCCCTCATTGATAATTTTTCTATGTTTATCTAGATGGGTTTTATAATGATATTATAAATAGATACATTTTTTGGTCATATTATTCACTAAATTTCACTTGTTTTTAGTAATTTACCATATCATATTTATTACTTCTTTTTTAATCATGAAAATATCTATTTTATGAAACCCTTATGAAATATTAGAGTCCACCATTATTTTCAATCCATTCCCCATGATATAAATAATTTTTTTAAGGAATTTTTTTTAATTTAGAATATTTATATTAATTATGTTTTATATAATTATTCAAAATTTAATATGAAATTAATGTATATATTTAGTTTACAAATACTAATATACTATGCATTCCTTTTGGATTAAAATAATTGCTTCTTATACTAATGAAAGAAACTAACAACCGTCTATGGAATACTAGGGTTGAGGTCTATAAAATGTTAAATAATATTATATCCTTATGTGAAAAAAAATATATTTGAACCCTGGTATTTATAGCTCATATAACCATAGAGTAAATTAAACTATGAAGGATGTTATTTACTGAATAAATGTAATTTGAGTTATGAATCACCTCATAATATTGGTAAAAAATAAAACAAAAATCCATGGAATTGTAACATAAACTATAGGTTTAGATTATTTTAAAAAGGTTATTTATAGATAAATAAATAAATTCATAGTGATTTAGTCATTTTAATAAATAATTGGTGGATAATTAGAAATATGTGTCAAGAAAGGACATTGGGGAAACATATCCTTACCAAATAAATTTTCTTAGTCAAATTCACTATAACCTCACAATTTAAGATTTATTATTATTATTATCAGGAAATAGAACATCATCCATAGTTATTTTACTTTATACAATACCTTTATTATTCCTTATTACAAATATATTTGATGGTTATTTTTAAAATTAACAGTTTGGTGTTATCCACTCCATTTCTCTTTCATTGTGGTATCTATTATTATAATAAAAGTGATATGGAATATATTTTTATTAATTTTAATATCACGATTCCTAATATGAAAAACATTACCAGCTCAGTTTTTAGTGGTCATAAATATTATTATTAATAGAATTATTCTTAATGAAACATAATATACTTTTACTTAAAATTAATTTGATCTATACAAGTAAAATTACATTATAAATAAGTTTACGATTACTTAACATTATATTTATTGGATTATATATATTATAAAATTTAAATCAATCCAAATTGAAAGGAAAATTTTGAATACATAATTATTGTTAAATGGAAAAAATTATTTTTTTTATTAGTAAAAATATTAATTGGGTTCTAATATGTCAATCATAGGTCAATAAATTCAATATAATAATTTTAAAATATTTATCTTCCACAAAATTATTTTTTCCTAAGTTAATGGTATTATTAATTTTTAATCTATTAATATAGAATTGTGATGTCATAGAAGATTAAAAAATTTTTAAAATGGTATTTTCAATAATCAACATAACATAAAATATTTTAGATAAATCTAAAAAATCAGCTTAAGATAATATTAACATGATTATTCAAAAAACTGAGGATAAAGTTTATTCCATTTTGATTTCTAAAATTTTGGAAATAATCATTAAAATAGAAACATAAAATATATATAATCTTTTAGGGAAATTGTCTTTTAAAAAAAATTATTTTTACAAATTTTTATAATATAAATTACATTCTAACATATTTTCTATGTATTATTTATACATTAAAACTTTTTATTATAATGATCCAATATAGAGTAATAAATTTAAGTTATTATTAAAATACAAAAAATAGTATAAAATATATTTTTCAAAAATAATATCAATTTAAACACATCCAATTAATAATATATCTTATGAAAATTAATTTATAACAAAATCATTATTTAAATTAAATATAATAGTATTATTATTAAATTTTTTATTTTGAACTGATCAGTTTTACCTTCTAATTTACATGATGTTTTACTCTTACTCTAATTTACTTAAAGATTATTCAAATTGTTTATTTATAATTGTTTATGATGAATATTTATTAATATAACATAAATCAATTTTTTTAGTTCAATTTTGATTTGACAACTATTCTCAAAAGAATTTTTTCTATGAGTTAACAAAAACTAAAGTCAATGGGTGCAAGAAAATCAATACTCATAGAAATTATTAGTGGAATGTTGTTTCTTGGAGGAAATAATATGCCATGTTTCTATCTAATGTATTCATAAGGAAACCAGATGAAATATGTTCTAAAAAATAGCAAAAAATTTATTTTATAATGATTTAGGGATGTAAAGATATTATATGACCATCGAATTCAAATAATATTTAACAAAAATTAGAAAAATGAATTTATCTAATAATCCCAATAGTGGACCTTGTCGTTATGAGTGGGAAATTCCCAAGAGAATTTGAATTTTTAATCAGGATATATGCTCATTTTTTAAATTTTCTTTAGAAAGGTCTATTGGTCATTTACAAATCTCAATGGGATGTTTTTAAATGTAGTTAAATGATTAGAGTAGTTCTGAAGAATATGGAAGGTCATTAAAGGAAATCCAAAGTGGTTGGTCATCTTAAATATATATGCCATAAAAAATTTAGATGTTGAATATTTCATTCATTCCATGAATGGAATTCATGGGGTGAATATTGTTCATTAATGTACGAAGGAAAAACGGGGACACAACATTGATAATTCATGAAGTGTAACTATTGATGACCCCATGAACAATGTGAAAATCATTATTAAATAGTATAAAAGGGGTTTCTAATGTAGAAACCCATGATGGGTTTTATCTCAGAGGCCTATATTGATTTAGGGGTGGCTAAGAATCCCTCCTCCTCTCCCATTTGTTCGATCTAGATGGATTTATTTGTGTTTTTAATGTCTCTTCTTAGTATTATCACATATATCCACTTCAATGTTCCCCCTCTTATATTTAGACAATTTTTGGTTCATATCAAGGGTTTTTTAAGGGATGATTTACCTAGTGTATTGTTGAATCATCATGTCTTCTGGAGAATTCATATGAAACACATATAAAACATCCTATGAGGCTATAAATAAGCATTTATATTCTATTTATCCCAATGAATGTTGTCACATAGAGTTCGTTTTATTTTCTTATGATTTAGGCTTATTTTTTAATTTATAATAGTTTATAAATATTTTATTTTGTGTCACCTTGGTGTAGGGATATTTTGGGAGTGGATTTCACCCCATAACATGTTTTTTCAACATCATAAGACCACCCTGTTAGTTTAGTTCCTATTATACCTCATTTTTATCATTTTGATAAATTATTTAATTTCATTTAATGATAATAGTTGATGATATATGTTCTTATTGACTAAATGGATGTCAATGTGGGCCTTGGATAAATTATCTATCACCGTTTGAGGTAAGAGATCTTAAAATTATCGGATTGTCTTTGGGAATTGTTCATATTATGTTGGTGTTCGTCATTCAAACAACATTCATCAATTTTTTTAAATTTCCATATAGATGGGATAATCATTAATTGGCCTGATAGTTGGAATGGATGTATAGATTTCTAAAAAAATTAGATGGTGGCCCCTATATTAAACAAGTGTTTTTAAAACTCATAATGGATTAGTTCTTTATTTTTTAATGGATTGAAAAGGATGAAATTAATACTATTTAAAATGTGATTAGAATAATTTTATTTTTTTAACAAAATAAATAAGAAATAGTTTTGAATTTTTCATGAATCTTTTACCTTATTTATGAAGATTATATGTTTTCAAGATCTTGTGTGGTTGGTGTTATATTATTTTTTTAGTGATTACAAATGTGTGTGTTTACACTTGAATATTAATTTTTTTGGGTTTCCCCTTGAGATGTAGTTATACATGATTATGGATGAGGGTTGTGTGGGTAGTGACATGATAATTTTTTTGGTATCAATGAAACAATTTAATTGATGTACACGATGGGACCATTAGAGGGTTAATAGGGTATTGAATGTCATGAAATATCAGGGCTATGTCTCATGGGAATAGTTCCTTGATGACGAGTTGGTGATATATGAGACAGGTTGTGTTCCCTATTTTCTAATTCCTTGAGTTTTATTAACGGTGTCCTCTCTAATGTCTGTGGTGATAAGCTAGAATGAGATGTGGGACTCTATGTAGTGTTTGAGGATTGGATGGTTTGAGTGTTAGAACTACCCAAAGCCTATGGGGATCATTTTTTTGTATAAATTAGAAATTTTTTTAGAGTAATAGGTCGGGTAATTCCCTTGATGGTGGTTCATGGGTTGGCATTATTCATAGATGACGTGGATCCTTCCTGTGATGATGGATGGGTTGAGGCTCATAGTTTTATGATTTTTTCAAATTCCATCATGTAATGTTCTATGGTCTATATGACACCACACACTATATATTTGGTTATAGTTTTGACATGGTATGATGGGACCCAAAAATGCATTTATGATTAATGTACATGCTATATTATGTGGTTACACCTTTATCTGTACATGGTTATAAAGAAAATATTTTATGGTTTGTGGAATGAAGTATTAATTTTTTTTTCAAAGTATATATTTCATGATTTATGGTAGGAGGTGGATTATGGAATAGGACTGAAGAAGGTATACCTCTGTTTTTTTAGTGTTTCATGTTATGTTTTCTTGTGGGTGTGGTAAACATGAATGACTACCCAAATATATATATATATATATATATATATATATATTACATGCATGATCGCTTGATAAAAAACTATTAGTGTATTTGAGTCATTTAGTAATCATATTGGGTCATTGGACTCACCCACTAACTACTTAAAAAACATGGGCTTCAATTTTTCCAGGTAGAACATCATTTTTTCCCCAATGATAAAGGTATTAGGTGGAGTTAGACACATTGAACTGGTCTAGTATGCTATGAAGTATGAGTTTTCGGAAAGATGGTTTATGATTAATTATATAAAGTTTTATAATTTAATAATACCATTTTTACCTACATCCCTATTAGGGGTTTCTTCATCTTATATATTTCTTTACTACATTATATTCCAGTCTTTGAAGGAAGGATTGTCTCTTTGTTTATTTTGTTGTATGGTTTTTGGCATAGCCTTTTTATGGATGTTTCATTCCAAATTTTAGTTGATATGGACAAAACCATGATTCTTATTATTGAGTAAAAAGTCTCCCAAAAAGAAAATTATGCCCTCATCACTAGTCATCTTCCACTGGTATACTTGGTGTCATGTATATACTCTTATATAATCTCTTAGTGGGTGTTGTTTGGGATGCCCAGAATTGAATGTTACAATGTGGTATTAGAGATAATATTTGTATGGGTAGTGTCTTTATAGGTAATGTTATGTATCCATTATTTTGGTGGTTAATTGAGTGCATTCCTGGCTAGTATGACATTGATTTAAAGAACTATTTATATGAGATGTATACTATTATAATTTGGAAATAATAAGGAGTTATGAGTTAAGCTGGGCATAGAAATCATCTATGAGATGGATAATAATAGAGATTATTCATATGTATCAACTGGGAGATAGTGGTTTATTTATGAATCATGTTATTCCCATGCTAGGGGAGATATTACTACACATATGGGAGATTTTTCTTGATATAAAACCTCGTCAAAATCCATATCAATATAGAATAAAACTATAATAAAAATGATGTTTTTCTTATATTATAATGGGTGAAAAATTAATATGGATATGAGGGGTACATGAGATTAATTGTTTTATATCATGGTCTCCATAATTATTGTTTTTAGGATTGTTATTTTATTTTAATAATTTTTTTTTTGAAAATAAAACACATATCGTTACACAAGGAATGTGTAAAATGGTTTTGTGAGGTGGGTTTAGTTGAAATAGCTCACGGAATGGGTGATTGTATAGTTGGTTGATATTTTCATGTTTTTTGGAATAGACTGAAAATGGATCTGGTATTTGTTTTCCTAATTGTTTATGAAAATTTTATTGGCATTCAAGAAGGGGTAAAATATACCACATATTTTGGGCAATATTACATTCTGTAAAAACTCTTAGATACAAGGGTCATATTTGGAAACTCATGTCAGTTTTTCTGTGAGTAAATTGTTTTGTAAAAGCGGTTTTGAGGATAATAAAACTTCATTTTGTTAAATTGGCCTTCATGGATTATGATATTTTGGTTAGGGTGACATGTACGACTGAAATGTGTGTTCAAAATGGAAGTTATTTTTAATCTATTGGGTGAGGTTCGAAGAAATTTTTTCATTGTTTAGGGTTCTATATAGAGAGACATTGGCAACAATATAAATCAGTTTTCTATATCTCTAATGGTTGATCAAGTGGTACGATTGAAATTACTTTGTGCATCCCACAAGTACACCAATGATGTTTTCATGATCCACTTATGGTGGAATCAAGATGTATTTTTGTTAGTTATCGTAATGTATGGATTTTAGGTTAGTGGATAATGTAGTGTGGGAGTATTTGGATATGAATTTTGATGTGTTTTTTGGAGATTTCACAAATTGGACTACACTATATGGGTTCCTATGGAATTATTCAATGGAGGGAAAACCCATTTATTTTAATTTTCAATCTACCGTAATGTCTTATATTTGGGATCTCCATAGGATCTAGTGAATCATTTATCAAAAATTCAATAATTATCATCAAATATAGATGTTTCACTATCATAGTGTGTGGAGATTGATGTTGTTTCTATCACTTGGATGTGAGAAAACATGAATGTTTAGTAGTAATGTTTGGTAATTTATTGGGCATGGGCTATAGACATTGGTTATTAGTTACACAATGTAACTATAAGTATAATTGTTTTTTGGGAAGTATCTTATATGTAGAGGGATAATTAACATAATATTGGAGGTTCCACAGTCTTATAATACTAGTCAATGGAAAATTGAAATTGAACTGAGATATCAATGATGTGATTCAGTTTATTTTAGGATTTGGGTTCGATGTTGGTTGAAATATGCATGTTGTGAATGACATGGAGTTATAAGTTATATTTAGTGCATCAACAGTATTTTTGTGGTGTCTTAGTGTGATCTTAGGGTGGCTCATGGGGAAATATGCAATTTGTTTTCATGTTTTATGGGTTGAACCCTAATTCTGAACATCTTAGGGGGGTGGGTGAATGTGTTTTAACGAATCATTCCTATGGTGAAACCCAAATAATCAAATTATTTATGGGAAATCTTGTAATGAAATTCATTGAAGGTATCAATTTGGTAAATGATTCTTGGTGAAGGATGTAAAGATAGTGTTGTTTCTTGGGGTATAATTGGGAGATCCCTTAAATAATTTTATCCTCGTAACGGGCCTACATAAAGAATAATGGGAGGGATTACTAATATTTAATGGGGTCTATCATTATTTAGAAATAATATGGAATATATGAGTTATTAATAAAAACAAACACAAATAAGAATAAATTGATACTAAGAGGCATAACATAAAAGATGTGCTTGACTAAAAAGGGGAGTGGGTGATCCCTTACTAAATTACGAAATTGTAATGGGTGTACATAAAGGTAGATGGGAGTAGGTAATGAGTGTTATTGGAGACTCCCAACATTTAGAAATAATTGGGTAATCACGAGGTATGTATGAAAACAAAATCAAAACAAGAAGAAATCGAAATTAATTGGATCAATGTAGAAGAGGTTCATGAATTAAAACAAGAAAGGGAGATCACTAATCTAGAAAAGATGGTTAAAAAAGCTGGAGAGGATCTTATAGAGAACTTGGGGTAACATTGGGAGTAATATAAAGAGGGTAATGAATAATAATAACGTGATCAAAGGATTTTTAGTGATGATAATGGAGATATTGGGTGGGTTTACATAAAGTAAAAGGGATGACAATTCTTTATTATTTTCCAAAGATATGTTTTAGATTCTATTCAATAAAAAAATCAAAACAAATACCATGTATTGTCACATGTTTTTTGTAAAATATATGTTTTTTAATTATTTTATAAATAAAAGGGACAAAAATTTTAAAATATTACCGATGAAGATGTGGAAGAGAGTCATGTTTAGTAAAAAATGAATTTAAAACCCTAAAATAGAATCTAGGTTTTTTAGGATTTAAAAAAGATTTATAAATTTCTCAAATAAACATTAATTAAGTTTATTTTAATTTAGATACATATATTTAGATGTGGGTAAAATTTAGATTGTTTATTATATCATTTCATGGGCATTGTGATATCATAATATACCCCCCATATTTATATCGTATATAATTTTTAACCAAATAATTACTTTTCTAAAGAAATTATTATAAATATACAATTGTATAATTTTTTTGTGAAGATATAAGAAATTATATTTATTTTATCAAAATTATTAAATATAAATTATAAATTGATATTTTATCTTAAAATCTATATCGATTGAAAAATATTGATTTTAGGACAATAACAATTTCCATACCCTAATACAAATTACATTTTCAAATCAAAAAAAATTATATTATCAATTGTAAAAATTTATTGATAGTATGATTTTATTAAAATATTTTTTTTAAAATTAATCATTCCCTAAGAAAAGAATATCATAATTGAATATGGTAATTATACTAATATAAAATTTGAGTTTTTTGTTTTTCAAAATTAATTTTTATCAATATCATTACATTGTCATTTAAAATCTAAATAAATTAAGGAATAAATATCATAATTAATTCATTAAAATTATTTTTTTATTCAAACTAATCGGTATACCCATTTTAAATTTTTTAATTAGTATTATATTTTTACCGAAAATCATCACATTTTACTTTCACTTCGATAAGAAAAATTTATTACAGTTACAATAAAAAATAACAAAAAAATTTGAACTTATTAATTATTATTAATTATGATAAATAAAAACATGGAATACTTTTAATCAAAAAAATTCAAAGAAATTGATGAATTTAATATAAAATAAAACATGAATGTATGACAGAATGTGGTTTTTCAAAAAATATAATATTAATGGGAAATATGATTTTAATTTAACTATGTGAATTGTAATATATGTTATGTGAATTTAAATTCATAATGATATGTATATATATACTAAAAATTATATTTAAATATTTTCTATTTATGTGTTTAATTAATTATAATGGTGAAATATTATGAATTTTTTAAAACATGTTTTCAGGAAATCTGCTTTAAAGCTTAAAAATAACCATATACTAAAATATTGTATAAATATTACTTAAATGTAATTATTTGAATTAAATATAAATAAATTATAATAATTTTTTGTATAAATAATATTTAAATAATAATGTTTGGACTTTTATATTACTTAATTTATCAAAATAAATGACAATTTTACATAAAAATGTTATTTATAACTATTCACGGAAAAATCTATATTTTTCCAAAAAAATCCCAAAATTTCATCCTAAGATAATTTTTATATGATGATATCAAAAATAATGGTAATTTTATATAATTAATTTTCTAAATGTTCTATAAAATAGTTATAATACAATTTTTTCGAAAATGAAAAATAAAAACAATTTTTGATGAAAATATATATTGAAGAACACAAAAACATTATAAAAAAAATTAGTCATTATTAAATATGAATTAATTATTAAATTTATGATGTCTAAGAAATGTATATTGTTTTCATAATGTATTTAATCCTACTAATATTAAAAATTTTAAGATGATGTTTAAAATAGTTGTATTTTATTAATCATTATTTGTTTTGGATTGGTGTTTCATATCTGATATGTTGTCAAACACTGTTCAATATTATAAAAATCAAGGTGTTATATTATTACCCCCTTTAATAGATTTCAACCTTTCAATTTGAAAATGATCTCGGTAAGTACAGTTTAGACACAGAAAAATATCTTTATTGAAATATCACTTCCTAAAAATGGATAATAAAACCTCCAATATAAAATAAGATAATGAGAAGTATGAAGATAATCACATAAATAAGATTTCAATTAGAATAAATTTATTGGAATGTTATGGATGAAAAAACTAATAGAAGATAACTACAAGAGTGTGATCGAGAACATTTTCAAGAGTGTTTCAATGACCACAAAACTATAAACCTATGATGGGTAAAAAGAACATCAGTTCATGGGAAATGATCATAATAGTAAAAATATCATTTTATTATTATTTTCCTACAGTTAAAGAATTACATTACCATGTAGAGTAGGGATGTGAAAATATACTTTGTTGACTAGTATAATTTCAAATTTTAACCAATTCATACTATAACCTAATCTTTTTCTCAAATGATTAATACTCAGGATGAATTTTATTTTTCTAAATAACTGAAATAAGCATATAATGGATCACATAATCCACCAAAGAAAAATATCATATATTTAACAAATAAAAAATAGTTTTAATAAACTATGATAATATTTAAAATGAACAAAATTTAATAAATTAATCTCCAAAATTACACAAATAATCCCAATGGTATCACCTAAACAAGTCCTTTAGTACATTCCCATATATCCCAAATAATACTAATAACCTAAATATCAATTAATTTTGTAACATTAAAGGTTTCCTCATACCCTTTAACTTACACCTCATAAAATATAAAATAATTCTTCTCCAATAATCCATTATATTAAACCAAATGTGTATATAAACCACCAACCAAATGAATTTCTCCACAAATATGATTAATCACCAAAAAAGTAAAAATAATTGATCCTATAATATGGCTCCCTTATATAGTTATTTAAACTAATCTAACTTCATAAAAATATTCAAAATCTAGGGTAATTCATTAAAAAATAAGATTACACTTAAACATTTCAACCTAATATTCTTTATGAATATCCCAAAAAAACCATTTTAAGGGTTGTCAATTAACATATCAGCAAATAAATTTTATAGGTTATCAATACAGTTAAACATATATTTCAAAAATTTAAAGAAAAATTAATATGAAAAAATCATTAAATGTTTCATGATTCATATATCCATAATTTCATTGATCTATTACTTATACAACACTGTTCCATGATTGTCATACATAAACACTCCAATCCTTTTACATCAATGATTTCCATATCATTGGACCTTACTTAATCTGAGAGTTCAAACTTCAATTAGGGAATTAACTTAGATAATCCTAATATATTCCACAAAAAATACACTAGAAAACTAATGGTTTTATATGAATTAATTTATTACCTTTCATAATATTATCAATTTTTTAAAGAAACTAGAAACTTTATCACCTATTTTACCATAGTTAAGAACACCTTCAATGTATTTTTTTTCATTTCCATTGGTTCCAGTTTCAATATTTCTTAAATGCAGGATAATAAATATTCTTTCTCTTCTCACCTTTATTATATGAACTTACTTGAGATATCATCCGCCTTTATTTTATATCATTAGACATTAAACTACTCTACATTCGTTAATTCTATTTTATGGAATTTTAGTTTGTAAAAATGACAACATATATTAATTTATCTTTCTTTATATTAAGAATCTCATTCAGTGATTCATCACATAACTCATCATATTGGTTTTTGACACGGTGGTTATTATTCAAATCCATTTACTAGAAAAAAGGAAAATTAGTGATAAGTATCATTAAACCAGTAAACAAAAAATTACGAAAACAAAAACATTAATGGGATAACTTCTAAATGATATATATTTCATTAAAATTTAAGTTTATAGGCTTTAATATATATTATCAATGATCTATTTAGTAACATATAATCCTATCAGAATTTTTGGTCCCATAATTTTTTTTCTTAATACGATTTTAAATTTACAAAATCATATCCCCTGGGAGAATAAAAACTGATTTCAAATGAGCCCCATTATCATGCATCACTTCTTAATCGATTCTAGATTAATGCAATTTTTCCAAGTTTTACCCATAGGTACGTCTATGTCAAAGAGAAACCAAATATTGTATCGAGATAGGGATTAATTTTAATTGGAAACAACAAACTATATCATTTACTAAAATTTATGGTTTTATTATTTTGTTTAGTTTTATCAATAAATAAATTCATTAATTCTTCATAAAATTAATCCCCAAATAACTAATCTATACATTGATACAATCTATGAAATCCCTTGGTATTTATTAATTTGTAAATCATGATTTAATACATAATATTAAACATAATATAACCTCAATGATTGATATTTCCTGTTTATTTGGGAATTAGGTAATTTTCATTACAAACTAAAATAGTGGGTACATAACCATTATTGAAATCACATTCAACATTCTATTAGGAATAATGAGTCTTTAAATACTGTAGGGGATAACCTGGGGACATACATAACAGAGGGATGATCTATTATTCTCAGTAAAGGAATTAATGTAGAAAATCATTAATGATGTATTACATGTTAGACATTAGGAAATTAATTTAGAGATAAATTTTATGAGATTCATAAACATTAATAATAAGACATGATATAACTTGGTAACATAAAAGATACATATGAAATGTTGAAAAAACATTTAATATTAAATATAAATATATGTCAAGGATAACTACAAATACATCATGATTAGAAAATTATTGCAATTTATTAGGTTCAACCCCTCATACCATTCATGATTTTCCATGAGATTAAAACCATACAAAATTCATTGGATTTTTATATATTTCCGAGTGTAGTCATCACTTTGATATCATTCACTTGCATAAGTGTTCCATATAGATCAAAAAACATGGAATCATTTTTCAAAGAATTTTATTACATAATCAAGGAGTGGGGAATAAATACATGTATGTAACCAAATAAATAATTATATGTATATAAAGTTGAACTCTCATGATAGATAATGGGTATAGGTTTCACAAAACAATATTCTAGAATGGAAAATCATGTAGACATATCGATAGTATAACAACAATTCACAATGATTAATTCAAATGGTATAATAAGAAAAAATGGGTCTCTATTTAATTGTACATAAAATTTAATGTAATATGGATGTAGAAACTGATATCCCATCATTAAGATTTTGAATTAAAAATAATGAAATGAAGAATATGATTGAATTAAAAAATGGAGGTGGAAATACATTAATAAATAATGTCATTGTAATGTGTGTACAAAAAATATCATGGGAGGGATAAATTGGATTTAAAGGGTCCTCTAATAATATGTAAAAAATTTTTTATTAATAAGGTTGTAATAAAACATAACCAAACAAAATAAAAATGGGAATTAAAAGGCATGATATAAAATAGGTGTTTGAATAAAAAGTTGATTTGGAGATCCCATACTAAATTTAAACATGGTAACAATTGCACATTAAGATACGTGATAGGGTTCAATGATATTTACTTTTGTATAACAAAATTTAATAATAATATGATTTTAAATTTGGATGATTAATAACTTTCCAAAAAATACTAAGATTAATCTATTAGGAATAATATAAATGCTGTTCTGGAGTAACAAGTAGAGTGAGATATCCCTTACTAAATTACGACATGGTAACAGGTGTACATAAAGGTTCCTGGGTGGGATTAATTAGATTTAAAGGGTCCTAAAATAATTTAACATTAATAAATTATATAGTGGTTCTATATAAAAACATACCCAATGAGGAATAAATTCACACTAAAAGGCATAACATTAATGTAGTTCTTAAAAAAGGAGAGTGAGAGATCCATTATTAAATTTCATTATGGTAATGGGTGTATATAAAGTTTGATATGTGGTATTAACGAGAGTGAATAGGGTTATCTCATCATTTATAAATAATAGGGAAAATTTGGTGGATTTATAAAAACATATCCAAAAATGATGGAATGGAATCTAAGAGGCATAAAATAAAAGATGTTATATAATATATAAGAGAATGGAAGATTGCATTCTAAATTTCAGCATGGTAACATGTGTACATAAATTTTACATGGAGATATTATTATATTGAATTGGTTATAACATCATTTATAAATCATATGGGTAGTAAGCTAGATTATAAAAACATACCTAGAAAAAAATGTAAATTTAGAGTCCGAATATAAAAGAGGTTCTTTAATAAAATGAATAAAGGGAGATCCCTTACTATGAGAAAGTGAATATAAAATATTGGAAGGAGAATACAATGAAATTGGTGACACATTTGGTGGACTCTTAAGTGGTATGGAAAGATTAATGATGTGCTCCAATTTTTTTGAGTCAATATAATGTGATTCATAGGTTGGTTTATATAGGAAAAAGAGGAGAGTAATTTATTATTTCTAGATTATAGTCTTTGGTGTCTATAAAATAAAATAACAAAAACACAAACTATCACATTGTTTACCCATGTTTGTAGTTAAAGAGTGGTGGGTTTCAATATTTTATAATCCCAAAGACCGAAATTATTTAAATAATACCCTTGCTAATGTGTATCTGAGTCATGGATATAATGAAATGATTTTAAAATATTAATACATAATATAAGTTTTTAGATGATTCCTTAAAGATATATAAATTTTATAAAAAAACATAAAATCACATTAATTTAAAGAGGAAACATATATTTGGCCTTTTGTACAATTTTTATTATTTATTAAATCGTTTTTTGGTCATTATGATGTCCTAATGCACACTTTATATTTATACCATATTTAATTTTCACCTACAAAATTAACTATCTCAAAAAAAATTGAAAATTAACCATTGGATTATTTGAACACGATGAAGATAAAAATTTAATTTATTTTTATGAAAATATTTCTCTAGATATTATAAATTAAATATTTTTAATAAATTTAATACTTATTAAAAAATAAATGTCTTTTTACAATAACAGTTTTCTAACCCTAATAAAAATTTCATCCTTACACTGTAAAATTTAGTTTTATAATATATAAATTATATAATTTTATAATTTTATTAACATATAATTTATTATAGAAATTAATTAATTCATAAAAATTGAATGTCTTAATTAAAATTTATTATTACACAAATACACAATTTGTGTTTTTTCGTATAAAAAATAATTTTTTTATCAAACACAATACCTAATTTTTTATAAAGTAAAAATAAGAATCTATAAAAATGATAATTATTTCATTGAAAATGTAATATAAATATTCATAATATAAGGGTTACCCTTCTTTTTTATATTATTTTCATATTTTTACCCATAAAAAACTATTTTACATTTACTATGGTAATGAATATATATTGCCGTTACTAATGTTATTTTAATAAACAATAAGTTGAATATATTACCTAATATTAATTAATATGACTAAAAATATGGAATCAATATTTTCCAAATTATTTCATAAATTTGGGCGAATATACTATATATTAAAACCAGAATGCACGATAGAAAGCATTTTTTCGAAAAAACAATTTTCAATTGAATGATTCTTATAGTTTAACTATATAATGTTTAATATTAATTATTTGAATTTTAAAAAATATATATATAAATATAATATCAGCTGTTTTGTTTTATATCATTTATAATTTTGTATTTAATTAATTTTAAATGATTAAAAATATGAATTTTGATACATTATTTTTAAAAAATGTACTTTTATGACTAAAAAATATACTAAAATATAAAATACAGTTGATTTAAATGTAATTTATATAAATAAGTTTAACAAAATAATATTTATCAAAACATTATATAAAATTAAAATTATATTTGGACTTTTTTATTACCTAATTTATCAAAAGAAATGACAATTTTACATAAAAGAGTATTTACACTATAAACTAAAAAATATATATTATCTAAAAAATTCCCAAACATTAGCCTGAAAAAAACTATAATATATTTGTATTTAAATTAGAGTGAATTTTATCAAATAATATTTCTAAATGTTCTATAATATTTTTATAATATGTTTTCAAAAAACAAATAAAATATAGTTTTGAAGAAAATATATTTTAAAGAAGAAAAGGACATTACCAATAAAAGTGAGTCATTCGTTGATAATAATTTTTTCAAAAAACTGTTATATGTAGAAATATTTTTTTTATTATAAATTAGTTAATTCTATTAATATTATATAATTTAATTGATATTTTAAAACTATCATCTATAAATAATCATTGCTTTTTAGTTCGGTGTGGCTTTTCACAATCGCTATTGAAAATAGAGTTCTATTTTAAAATTTTAAGGTGTCACAATACATCATTACAAGCCCTAACACCTGTCCTCATTGAACATGATGGATACCACCAACATGGCTATGCTCTACTCTCTTCATATAGGGATAATCTTGGGGCACTCTTTTTCTGGCCCTATCTCCTCTCCATTGACACAAATATAGAGTACCATACTTCTTTTTCCTTAGCTAAAACTACCTCAATAGAGGAAAATGGGGTGGAACAACATCTTCACACTACCTTTAAAAAAATGTTTTTGTCACTATATGAACTTACGATCTTAGACTCCACATGAAAATATTCAGTGGAATTTTTAGCAGTAACCCAAATGCCACCGACCATAGAGAAATGATATGACTGGGTTGAGACCATCCCCCTGATATTTGAAAACACTTATGTCTAGGAAATTTTGAATCCCGTACTACATGTATTTAATGTATAGAATCTAGATGAATACCTCCTTATTATGATATAGTTTTTTCCAGTGTCCAATTAATGGAATATTCTCTTATTGGACCTCAATAAATATTGACAATACAAATGGGGTGGCCTTAAAGAATATATCTAGATGTAAGGGATCCTAAAAATGAATCTCATAGATCTTTTCATTTGGTAATATGACATATGAATAATGTATTACTACCGATTAATGGATCTTAAACATTTAATTTCTTGAACAGCAATATTTAAGTGTAATAACCTCATAGAGACGCGCAACCTTTACGGTTGAAGAAAAAATCTTTCCTCAAAAATTGTTTCCTAACTTCTCCAATGAGTCTGTTAAATCCTCATGATCCCATATGAATTAATTCACCACATTATTGATGGTTCATATATAATCACCACTTCCAATAAAACCATGTTTTCCATTTTAAAGAAAATAAAACCAAAGGACATCTCCACCTCCTCCAATAATCCCTTTATAAGTGAGTCCAAAATAGGGCCCACATACATCTATAGACTGTGAAACTATAAATATAAAATTCTCATCCTTCAGGGGTTATAATTTAAGTAATCGAATATATTTTGATATTCTATACAAAAATCTTAAAAATATTTGACATTAACCTGATGAGGATATAGAGATAGAGATATACTTAAAATGTATAAGCTTTTAGGGGATCTTAAACCTACATTATGTATTATTTAGGATTCATTTAGTTATTTATTTATTCTATGTTCCTCCTAATATCCAGGTCTACCAATTTTTAAAACATAAATAAAGAAGAATTTTGCAGGATCTATCCCTAGGTATCTACCTTGAAACAAGTATAACGTCACTTTTATGGCTCAATTAATGTAATGGTTCATTCATCAATTCAGATTGGGACCAAAATACCTAGATCTTGGTTGTTTTCCCTTATTTACATTTCCATTTAGACCTCACCCATACCAACTTTAGAAAATTCATCATATACTTTTACCTTAACATTTAATACTAATCTTCAATGACCCCACACCCTAATGGTACCCCTAATGGACCTGAAATGTGAGCAGGGTAATTGTGACCCTTTAATCCTATCTCTAATAGGTATAGAGTTGGGGATAAGCTCAAAGGGTATATCATCCAAACAATTTGGATGCATTACCCTCTTAGATAATATAAGTGATATATAATACTGAAATACCCAAAAATTCTTGTTTATATAAAATGCAAGAGGGATTATTAAAGATGCGTGTAATGTTATACATTATAACATTTATAAAGAAAACTATAATAAAAAAATATTTTCCTCAATCCCAAATATCTCCATAACAATAAAACAACTTGTAATTTGAATATTGATAACCAAAAATTGCTTTATGACTACAAAAATAGTTTATATATATGTTGGGTTAGAATCAAAGGAATAATTCATTGGGTCCTCCCAATCACCTCTTATGAAATATATAAAAATAGAATACTAAATTACATTGAACAATAAGTGAAAATTACTCATCACCACAATAGGTATGTTAATCTCCATCATCAACATGACTATATATCACTATGTATCGCATTAAAGTTAAAATATTTTATAATTTGATAAGATGGTACCCCTATACCGCTTACCAACTGGTTTTCTACTCTATCCAAACACCACAAATATTGAGCCATTTCTATCTAAAATATTCTATATTATAAACACTTGGGTTAATGTAATTTACAATATACACCATGAATCACATAATCTCATCACTTACCATGAACCCCATGAAAAAAAATCATCTCATCATTGCCTACCACATATCTATATAGTAACTGTGTTGTTTCTAGGACCCCCAACAAAATATATGTTTTGTATTATACCATAATAATTCAAAACCCACAGACTTCATAGATATAATATTCAATATAACACAATAAATAGAAATACATTTGTGTGAAATAACTATAATCCATTATATACCTCAATAAAATTATATGCAAAAAATATATCCCCCTTGTATACCAACACATAATACCACCATGATAATATATTAGGGTTTATGTGGGTAGTCAACTATCCATTCCTCACCAACCATGAATTTAGAGAATACACCCTCTCAGAGTCCATTGGGATTTATAGACCTACCAACATGGGCAGGGTAGTGTAAAAAATCAGAAAACATATATGATGTAATATATCCCAAAACCACATAATAAATAGTAACATGTTCTTAGGATCAACTAGAACTATCATCTCCCAAACCCTCGATTGACACCACTAAGAGATAGATATCCGATAATTAAATATGAATTCATCCATAATTATTTTCAAAATTCATTCCATTCAAAAGTTCTCTTTATATTAATTAATTCATTAATAATTATGTATATTGATTCCATTCACATTTCATTAACAACAATTTTATGTACGTTCTCTCCATGTATAGTCTAAATGATTCGACGCATTTTTAAGATTATTTATATTCTCACTTCATTCAATAAATACACTAATGTTTTGAATCAATTATTAATTTCTACCATTCAATAATTCAATTATCTGTAAGAAAAATATAATATGAGTATTTAAGAGATTCATAAATCAAGAACAACATACTACCTCAAATAGTTGGGAGTTTAATTCATGAATATATGAAAAATAACCAATCGACATTAAAGGTAGATCATTATCATGAATTAATCGCATCTTTTAGTAATATGGTTAATATTTAGAAAATGAGAATATTTGAATCCCCAATATCATGGATTTTAATATTAATTGATCGTGAAGGTAATAACAACATAGATATTTGATCACCTGTCCAACATTGAAACTAAAACCCTCTAATAATGTCTCTCCACAAAAGTCCACAAAAACATCAATCAAACTCTATATAAATAAATGACAAAAACAACTAGATAATTTTAAGAAATAAAAGGATAAAAAAACAGTAATAAGAGAATGAACCATAATAGAAAAATGATAATCTAACCATGTATCACAACATATCAAAAAACGGGACGATGAGGATCCATTCTTATAAAAAGGTAATATTAATATTGTGAGATGTATCCGCTAGAATCCTGTAGCTGGGTGAGAATCTATGGGTTTTGGGAGAAGATGATAGTGAATAAGGATTTATATGAATTTTACAATATGGACACTGGTGGTGTGAATGCACAATTCAAGTCATGTATGAATTGAGTTTTCAACCTAATGAAAATAACAATGCCCAATTCCAGAAAATTAGAGATTAAAGCACATTGTGAACTCAATGTAACCATTATGAGTATTTTGAGATTGATTCAAAACATAGGACTTCATATCCAATCTCTTCAGAAACCAATGTTTTATTTCATGAATTTTACATTATGAATCTCCCTCAATCAAGCTACACTCCACTAATTATACTACATTAATTTTTTAGAATTACATAACTTAGATAAATTAAATGAATTCTTATAGATTTATATATACAATTACACTACTAACCTTTAATGTTATATTTACATGACTCGAATACCAAATAATTCAACATTGACCAATAAACCTAGATCTGATGTAAAAACATAGTATTTATATACAGGAATTGTAAAAAACTAAATTGACCCAAATATTAACTTCAATAAGTACCATGTAAATACAAAATTCCATGTCATGTACATATCCATGACCTTTATGGATTATATTTATATAGAACTAGGAAATATAGTAACACACTAAAAATATATCTCTTAACTATGTTGGGAAATTTTCCATATATTAAATGAATTATTTATCGTACCATAAGTCTACCAAATCTCCACAAACATTATCTACACTAGGTACCATTCAATACATATGATACTCAATATGATATTTTATGAACTAGGGAGATATAAACAAAAGAATTGAGATCCCAAATAATCAATAACGTAGAACATAAGAGAAAAAAATTTAATATAATAAGAGAGATTAAGATGAATACATGTGAATGAGAAAATAAGAAATATAAATTAAAATTGATAAATAAAATCATGCCTAATTTAAACAAGGATGAAAATTCATGAGTCATGTTATGTGGAATTGTCATAACATTAAAAATCAGTAATAGTACTGAGGAAATATGAATCAATTATAATGATCCAGTATAATATAACATGGAACGTAGAATTTTTCATAAGAGTGTTGTAATAGAATAATTATAGAAATAAAAGCATTTTGTGTCAACCATTATTACTAGAATCACATAGAATAATGGATCTTAGATCATATAAAATAACCCTTAGCATAAATTATTCGGCATCACTAGGAATGAACCTTAGTATTTTGGATCACAAATCAGTACTTGAACCCCTTAATATTTAATGTGTTTTGAATCAATATATGATGCGATGGAGTGATATAATGAACCATAGATGACATATATTGATTAATAATTCAAATGTTCCAAATTAAATCTATCATTTATCTAAATATGAAATCTCATGGAATGAAATTTGGAAACATTACTTTTTAAAATGGAATCACAAAATGTGATGACAAGAATTATATCGGTTGATAACAAAGAATAATTCAAAAAAAATATGTATATCATAAGTGATAAATTAATGTGGTCATGAAAACTATCCTTAAAGGGATATATTTTTCCTGGATAGATAAAACAATTTATGGTAAAAATAAAAGAAGAGTCTTTAATTTTTTTTAACAATTTCATAAAAAGACAAACATACATGTCACTTTTGAAATTAATTTCTAAGTAGTTTCTAAGAGGTAATTTTATAACATTTATTCTGTAAAAAAAATCAGTAACGGAACATTGAAAAGAAATAAACTATATTTAAATACTTGTTTATTAGATGATAAAAATGTACGAACATAATATGATATACCTGTTTTGTTTAAAAATATGATTATTGAATAATTATTAATGAAAAGAATAATTAAGGTATATTTTAAAAATATGAAAATAGAAATATCAATACCATATAAGATAATAAATATTTTCATTTACAAATAAAATAGCATAACATTATCTGGAAGAATGAAATTCGATATAGAAGAGAATGAGCAGTTAGAGAATATGGGAATTAATCCAAACAAAAGTACATTTTTATAAACAAATAAATACCTCAAAAAATATTTTTATGTAAAATTTTATATTTCCTAAAGAGATTAAGAGAACACCTAATAATAAAATCATTGGTTGAATGCAACCAAACATTAAAGAAATAACTTAAATAATAAAATTTTTCACTCAATGAAATGTTATAGAGTTATCTAAAACACTCATTATTATCATAATTATTTATATAACAATCCTTTCTAAATTATTAATAAAAAAAATTTAAATATATAAAAAATATTACGTAATATTTTTTTTATAGGCATAGGGTAAATTAAGTAAATAATTGAAGAACAAAATTTAAGAAGAAACATTATAACTCAAAAAATGAGAATAGATTGGTTTAAATACTATATGGATTTTATTACAATTGAATAAATATATATTTAATGACTTAAATTTATTTTTTCTTATAAAAACATTAAATTATAATATTGTATATTCATGGGTATGTGAATATAAAGAACACAATTTAAGAAAACATAGTTCTCAAAAGGAATTATTTCACAAGTAATTTTAATGAAGACCAAGAAAACATTCATCATTTTTTTAATTTTAAAAAAAAACCTTGAAAGGGAAAATATTAAATAACATAAATTAAAATAAATACATGACATAAAACTTCAATGAGTAAGTATATAAATAATATAACAGAAGTTATGTGAAGAATACAAATTTTGTCTCATAGAAGGAAATTTTTAGATGAGGAACAGTTACCAAAAACATAAAAATTTGAAGAGGAATATATCAACGAATAGATTATATGTGTAAAACCATATTATTTTAAAAAAAAACTATGTTTGGTATTGCATATAACATGAAACATTGATATTAAATGAACACCATTATACTATTAAAATATAATTATTTAAATATTTCCGTTATAACATATTCATTGAATTGTTGGGGGTGTATATGAGTAAATAAATTATGAAATATATATATTATTTCCTAAATAATTAAATAATTATATATCAATACTTTGTAAATAGAAAATGATTTTTTTAACAAAAATTCATGATTCAAAAATTATTTCTCTTTAAAAAATTATTTTATTGTATTTTGGGTGTGAAATTTATAACTAATTTTTGAATATTTTTGTATTTTTATTTTATAAAATGGAAATATCTTTTCAAATAAATATATCATAGTATAATTTGTGTTAATTTGTTTGAATTTTCTGAAAAAATTATTTTTTTAGTGAATAATTAAAAATACTAATGATTCAAATACATTTATATATTTACATTACATAATATTTCTTAAAAGTTATATTTAATTTTGGATTTGGTTTATTTTTCATTTTATATATAATATTATAATTAATTATATTTCATACATTAATATTCATTATTTTTAAATACGATGATTTTTATTTTAAAAAACACAATTGTTTGGAAAACTAAATTTTGTTACATTTTATGAATTTATATTAAAATATACTTCTATTAGATATAGAGATCAAATTATTAAAAAATGAACCCATATTTTTAATGTATTGGTTTAAATGTGATAAATATGTCAGTTAAAATTTTTTCATATTGAATAGTAATCTTGGTAAATATTTGTCACATCGGTAAGGGTAAAATGTGTAAAATAGGGTTAAAACCATGATACTATGTCTCAAAATCATCAAAATACTTTGCATAATTTAATTACATGTTATAAAGTATATTATATACGTCCAAACATGGAATATATAGAATTTTGGTGGATTTTCCCATCCTAACGACATTTATATTTTTTAAATAAAAAAACACCAAAATGACAGTTTCTAAAATTCAATATCTGTAATATATTTCCTTAAAGATAAAAACACGTTAAGTTAAATTTTAAATATTAATATGAAATTTGAAAAAAAGTTAATCTTATTAATTTATTTTTAATTGTTACTTACCAAATAATTACTTTGAATTCCTACACATAGTCAACAAATTATTTTTTAAATCAATTGAAAAATATGATTTTGAATATATTGAATGTAATAAAATCTGGATTAATTATTCAGTTAAATTAAATTTATATAATATAATATTAAATTGACCTCGTTTTAAAATATTTTCTTTGAGATAAATAATTATCTTACTGTCCAAAATGTCTAATTGAAGGAACATTGTAAAAAATGACATTAGTGATATTTTGTGAGATCATATTCTATTTTTAAAAACAAAAAACATAATGATAAATTATAGGGGTTGAAATATATGTTTTAAACATATAACCTTAGTCATTTATTTTCTAATTATAAACCTATATGTAATATTTTAGCACATTATTTTTGTATAGGTTATTACCTCATTTTAGGTAATAATCCGTTAATGAAGGGGTTAAACAAAAATATAATGATTTAAATAATATCTTTACCAATTAGGATTTTATTTTTTGATAATACTTAGACTATATATTCATTATAATCTAATATTTATCATTTTTATCCATTTTACTAGATATAGACCAATATAATATTATAAAATTTAATGGTTTTCTAAAAATGAGATTAATTATATTCATTAGTAAATATCATTTTACTAAAAGAATGAAATTTCATACATATCTTATCAGGACCCGAGTGAATGTTATATGGTGTAAAAAAACCATCGTACACATTTGAGTATCTTCTTCTTTTTTGATAACATTATTATCCCTTAAAGAGTATATAACCTTCATATTGTAGTAATTATCAAAAGGTTTAATGGGGAATGAAACTAAGTGATTATGGTGAAATAATATCCAAAACATTTCAAAATCTTATTTTTTGAGAAGAATTTATGTCAAAATACAATTATGTTATAATTACACTGTTTATGATAAATTTATCAATTAAAATTAATTTATATTAATTTAATATTTTTAGTAATTATTTGATTTCCCCTCTCTATACATGTAATGGGAAGCATATTCTTCCCATATCTAAGAAACATTGAGCCGTATAGCTCGACCAAAACCATCAAATTTCACGTATAATATTTCCTATCAACTAATTATATTTTTATTTTATTCATATATAGCCTTTCTAAGGGTCTATAAGATTAGATATTATGGTGGCCTACAGAAGAAAATATTATCGACTAACCTTACCTTTTTTAATTTACTTCTTATTCTACCTCTAATAAGTCGTATGTATTTATCATTAAATACTAATTATTTTATAATAAATATATTTATTTATTATTATTATGGTAATAACAATATCCAAAATCTATTATAATAAATGGGAAGTGAAATTATCACTCGTGCAAGTGTGTAGACTTCCACGTCCACATCATGATACAATTCATTTTATATCACGATCTGTAAAGGATTTTTATTATGTTGGATTTAAATTTTATATTTGATATTTATCTTATAATTAATATTATATAAATATAATATAATAAATTTATTCTTATATTCCAAATCAATTATAAAATTAAAACCTTGCTCGTGTGTATGTATGAACTTCCACCTCCATGAAGTGATGTGAATAATTTTTCCTCTTTACATTACATAGATGTTAATATGGATAGATTTAATCAAAATTCTGGAAATTAATTTATATGAATATATCCATATTTAGGAAAATATGGACAATAATTTTTAATACCTTATCAAACACAATTTGGAGATGCATGTAACATTTTGCAATGGGGATAATATAGGTGAGTAATTCTAAAACTGTAGTTTTGTTTAAAATGATTCTGTGAGTTCAATATGAATTTAATGAATGTAAATATTAAATGATATTTTTCAATTATATTTTTCAAAATTTATATAGTTATAAATGTTTCAATTTAGTAGTAGAAATAAATTTAAATTTATTATATTGGAGCATAATATAACAAATTAAAAAAATCAAAAATGCGTTAAGAAATTTTGTCACAAATTACATTTATATAAATAATGTTTAGATGATGTGACACTAATTTTATTTATATGATATATGTAATTATCTTTTCTTTGGTTAAATAAATTAATTCATTATTATTTTTATTTTGTGTTTATGTACAAATTAATTCTTCTATCAGAATTTGACATGAATATTACCAAGTGGTGAGGTATTTCATCTTCATTCACTATCATTAAGGCATAATTTAATGTATTACCACTATTTTAATTTAAATGGATTTTACAATTACACTTTTCATGTAATATAACTAATCATTCATACATTATTTTGGAATATGTTTAAATTAAAATTATTTAATATATGTGGATTTGAATTTAATGTTCCCAAGGGCTATGTGATTTCATCTGAATTACTACTTTGTTGAGACATATTTTTTTATTATGAATCTATTTAATTTTATAATCTATATATAATACTGCTTTTCTTTTCTTAGAAAATTATTTTCTGATTCATGAATAATTATTTTTAAAATCTACTTTATTAATTTAATGGGATACAATTTGAATGTTACAAAATGGTAATAAGTTATATTAGTGTGTCATTTATTTGGCAATGATATTATTCTAATAAAAAAAATCATAAAATATACCCTTCATGAACTCGATATATTTTCATATATTCTGAATATTTATGGATTTATTATGTTTTCTTCTATCTTTTTCCCTATTAGAACATGGATCTTGAAGTAATACATTTAATAAAAAGGTAGTTATCACTTCTTATTTTCAAAAGTTATATTTTATTCCCTATAGATATTTTTCAAAATTAAAAATAAAAATATATGTTATTTACTTAAATTATAATTAAATGAAATTTTAGGATATCTATGAATTCTGAAAATTTTAAAAATAATCTTAATATTCTATTTAAAATGGTTCCTTTTTAATTTTCTTTATAAAATTTCAAAGTAAATGTACCATTTTTTACATATATAATACTAAGAGTATTTAAAACCACCATAAACCCATTATGATATTTAACATCATCTATATATTTTCAAAAAAACTAATAATACAACAATATAATGAAGAAATATTTTTAAATTTTTCTCCTATTTTATTTTTATTTTCTAAAATACATAATTTTAAAAAAAACTTATATTGGTAATGAAATGATTTATTATTTGTTTTCGGATCATTAAAATTTTAACAAAACATTAACTTTATTATTATCCTATTTCATTTAACATTTAATATCTCATAAATATACTCATTATTTAAGTCTATGGTATTCTAATTTTATAAACCATATACCAATTTTACATACAATGTTTTACTATGAATGTTATTGGATTAATATAAGAAATATGGATATTATATATCCTTTAACCAATAAAAATATTTTTTTATGGAAATTTTCTTGTTAATTATATTTATCATTCAACATATGAGGAATGAATAAGACACATAAGGATGGTTTGTGGCCTAATTATAGATATCCCCCTGATGTATCAACCAGTATGATGAGATAACCATGTTGGCCATATTAAATGGGGTTTTTAAATACCAACACTTCAATTAAACTATCATAGAACAAGTATTTTATAGTATAGATATTATGATGTATGAGATTGTGATGTCCAATATTTATCATTTCCATTTTTGAGAATTAAGATATGTTTATCCGTGTGATTATTATATTGATATTAGAAACATATTCATTTTGTGTTCATATTATTGAATAAATTTCTTTTGTATTTACTTATTTACCATACCATATTTATTAATCTTTATTTAATTATGACAATATCTATTTCATGTAACCCCTTCTTAATATTTTTCACCACCTTTATTTTCATTCCTTTCCCCATGATATAAATTAGAAAATTTTTAATACTTTTAAGGGCCCAAAATATTTATATTCATTATGTTTTATTTAATTATTTCAAAATTAATCTGAGATTAATGTTTATATCTATATTATCAAGACTAATATAATATTCACAATATTGGGATGCAATCACATGTATATTATTCTAAGGAAATAAAGTAACAACCATCTATAGTATACTAGGGTTGACGTCTTTACAACGTTAAATAATATTATATCCCTAAGTGGAAAAAATATAGTTAAAACCTGGCAATTATAGCTCACATAATCATTGATTAATTTAAACCATAATGAAAATTATTTACTCAATGATTGTAAATTGAGATAAGAATCACATTATAGGTTTGGAAAAAATAATTGAAGGGGAAAATGAAGTGAAATATAAAATAATTTGAAAAATGTTATTTATAAGAAAATAATTTAATGCATAGTGTTAGAAAATTTTTAGTATTTTATAGGTTGATAATTTAAAATATGTGTTAAGAAATTAAGTTGAGAGAGTGGATCCTTACCTCATAATTTTTTTAGTAAAATTCACTATAACATATCAATATAAGAAATTTATTTTTTTTATTAACCTAAATATTTAATTCATAAATTGATATTTAAATTTATAAAATCCATTTATTATTCCTTATTACCCATATTTTAGATGATTATTTTTAAAATTAACATTATGGTTTTATCAATTCCATTTCCCTTTCTTATATGTGTTTGGTGATTGTGGTCTATAGGTAAATTTAATTGATACATCACCTACGTTAACATAAATTTAGGTTAGAAATGTTTTTTATTCTATTTTCCAATATCGATTTTATGGACCTAATACATGTTGTTTTCATGAAATGATTAGGAATAACCTTTTTTAGTGATTGTTGAATTTACAAATGAATTGATTCTATTGGTATATATATTGTTCAATATTACAACTAATTTGTTTAAAAAACAACTAAATTCATCATTATTGAATCATACTAACATGAATTAAGTTTTTGTCTTAATTTAGTAAATAAATATTGTAGCAATGTTCATATAAATGGTAAAAGTGACCAAAAAAAATGACATGTTGTAATAGTTCAATGAAAAATAAAATTATTATATTTTAATTACAGATCATTTACTGAAAATTAATTGGTAATTTGTTTATATTTTGATAAAGGATAACCAATACATGGTGTAATAAGAATATATAGAATATTTATTAAGAATACAGTATCTCTTACAATAACATCTAGAATCCCATCTTAAAATACAACTTGGAAATGAGTGGTTTATGATTTATTCCTAGGAAAAGAAAAAAATTAAGGTTACTTTTTATTTTATATAAATGTCTTATTTCTAGTGAGGTGAGTCATTTAATTTTTTGTGGATTTTACTTCTTGGAGGGAGGCTACTTTTATATTTGAGTGTAGTTGAATTTGTGATATATTTATTCATTAACAAAATAATGGAATTCATATTCATGGAATGTGAATAAAAAACAGATAAAAGTTGAAATGGGATAAAGGGGTAGGTTGATATATCTATTATCGAACCATTTGGTGAAAATTACATTCTAACATTTGAAGGATTTAATATTTTCTATAACACGTATATATTATTTTAAACATGATCAAAGTGACTAAATTTAATTATGGTGTCTATTTTATGATATAAATGACAAGGAACATATTATGTAATTTTTATATTATGATTCTAAATAAAAATAATTATATGTTATTTTTATTGGTCATAAAAATTAAAAATAATAAAAAATTTCTTAATGCAACAAAAATTATATTATTAAAAATTAATTTGAGATATAAAAGTAATATCAATTTATATAAATATATTATTTTCATTGAAAAGATATTTATAGGTCTATTTGTAAACAATCAAGTCAATTATAACATTTAAATCAATCCAAAACCTAATGGAACAGTTTGAATTCATAATTATTGGAAAAGGACAAAAAATAATTATTTTATTAGTATAAATCTTATTTAGCATCAATCATGTCAAACATAGGTTAATAAATTAAATATTTATATATTAAATTATTAATTTTACCAGATAAAAATTTATTTGTCTAAGTTAATGGTTTTATTAATTTTTAATATATTCTTGTAACATGATGATGTCATCAAATTTTAATTATTCATAATAATGGTATTTTCACTACTCAACATAACAGAAAATATTTTAGGGAAATTAAAAAAAATTATCTCATGAAATATTAACGTGGTAAATAAACTATTGATGATAAAAAAATTTCAATATTGAATTCTAAAATTTGAAATTGATCCTTAGAATAAAAATATAAAATATAATGAATATTTTTACGAGAATTTTTTTAAAACATTATTTATTCTTACATATTTTCTAATATACTTTACTTATTTAATCAGTTTCTATATATCCTTTATACATTAAAACGTTTTTTTGAATAAGATTATTAATTTTGGTAAATATAGTTTATTATAAAAACACACAAAATAGTATAAAAATTATTTTTCAAACATATATTTTTTAAAAACATGCCATTAATTATATATCTTATTATTGTTAATTTATAGTAAAATCTTTTTATAAATTAATAATAATAATAATATACTATTTTCTATTTTAATAGATTTTTTTGTTACTTTTTAATTTTCATGTGGTTTTATACTTATTGTAACATTCTTAATTATTCTTCAAATTTTTCATTCACAATTTATATCTGATTAAATTTCAATGAAATAAAATATATTATGTTTTTTTGTTCTATTTGGATTTTAAAAAATGTTTTTCAACATACAATTTATTTATTAGTTAATAAAACTAAAAATTTGGATGTTATAAAATTCCTGCATCTATAAATTTCCAATCGAATGTTGTTTCTTGTTGGAAAGCTTTTATCATGATTTCCATGTATTGATAAATGATTTTTCATAATTTCCTTCTTATTTTGTGATGGTATTTGTTCTAGGCATTTATGCTTTCCTACATACCAACATTCTGTCAAATGTAGTCATAAAGACACCAAATGATATATATACTAGAAATCATCAAGAAAAATGTATTTTATTTTGTTTCTTGGTTGCAATGAACTAATATGAAAATTTAATTCAGATAATATTTAAAAAAATTTGAAAAAGAATCTAATTATCCAAATAATGGACCTCGTCATTATGAGTTGGAAATTCCCATGATAATTTGAATTTTTAATCAGGTTTTAGGCTCATTTTATTAATAGTTTCATAAAAAGTGTTATGGTCTTTCAATTATATCAAAGGGATGGTTTTATATTTAGTTACTAGATTAAGGATGTTTCCATGAATTTACAATGGAATTTGAGTAAATAAAAAGTGGTTGGTCATCTTAAATATAGAATCCCTTATCCCTTCAGATGGTGAAAGCTTCATTCTTGCCGTGAATAGAATTCAAGGGGTAAATGTTGGACAAGAAAGTATGATGTAAAAAATGGGGAAACAACGTTTATAATTCATGAGGGAAACCTATGGATGTAACCAGAAACCATGATAAAATGGTTATTAAAAATTTAGAAAATTGGTCTCAAATGTTGACACCCATCATGGGTTATCTCCCAGATGCCAACATAGATATTGGGGTGTTCATGCCTCCCTCTCCCTCTTCATTCTCATCAATCCGGATGGATTTGTTTCACTTCAGCTTTTCAGTTATTTTTAATATCACCTATCTCACTATTAGTGTTCTCCCTCTAATGTTTTTGTATGGGTATATTTTCGTATTGAATTGTAAAATTGTCACGTTCATTGGATCTATCATATCAAGTGGCTATTTTTTGTTGCCTTGGTTTTGGTGTTGTTTCGGATATAGATTGCACCCCATCAGTTGTGGTTTCAACATTATAGGACCATTCAATGAGTTTAGTGCATATTATACCATATTTTTTAATTTTTAATAATTATTTAATTTAATTTAATTAAAATAAAAGATGAAATAGGTTATTATGGACTCAATAGAGGTCAGTATGAGCGTTTGATAAATTCTCTAACCCCAGTTAAGGTAAGAATTCATGGAATTAATTTATATTCTTAGGGAATTGTTGATTTCATATTTGTGTGCCTCATTTATATACCTTTTAGTCTTTTAATTATATTGATGAGTTTATATAAGGTTGTGATGATGTCACATTGGCCTCACATTTGAAATGGATATATCGATATCTAAAAACTATAATGGTTATCCCAATAACAAAAAACTATTTTTAAATCACTTTATGTTTATGTTGGGCTGTTTTTAATGGATTTAATAGAGTAAAATGGTTCCTATTTAAAATGTTATTATAAGAAGAGTATTTTCACTGATTTTTAAACAAAATATATAATAAATAGTCTTGAAATTTATTAGTATTTTTTACCCTACATTGAAGATTCCATGTTTTCGAAATCATGTTTTTGTGGTGTGATTTTATTTTTTAGTGATTTTAGATGTGTGTGTTGACTCATGAATATTAATTTATTGTGTGTGTTTCCCCTCGATAATTTGTTATACAAGATTTTTCATGTGTGTTGTGTGGGTAGTAGCATGATGTTTTTTTGTGGTATCAAAGAAAAAACTGTATTTATTTATATGATGGGACCCTTATATGGTTATTATGGGTTTTGAATGTGTTTGAGTATCATGACTAGGTCTCATGGGAGAAGTTACCTTGAGATGTGTTAGAGATATATGAGACATGTTATGTGACATGTTTTCTAATTATTAGAGTTTTGTTAATTGTGTTCACCATAGAGTCTATGGTGATAATATAGTGTGCGAGGCGGGCCTCCCCGTTGCCTTTGGGGATGAGACAATTTGAGTTCTAGAACACCCTAGAGCCTATGGGGATGTGATTGGGTGTAAGAATTGGAACTATCTTTTGTAGTCAAAGATCGGAGAATTACATATAGTGTGGGTCAGGTATTGACATGAAACATGGATGATAGACACCCTTCAAGGGATGAGGGATGGGTCGAGGCTCGAGTTTGATGATTTTTTCCAATTCCCTCAGGTAATGTGTTGAGGTCTTCTTGACACCCAACACTAATTATTTGGTTGTAGTCTTGACATCGTATATTGGCAACCTATAATAAATATTTTTTTATAACACATGTACTAGTAAGAGGTTACATCATTATCTCCACATGGTAATAAAGACGTTATTGTAGGGTTTGTGGAATGTGGTCGAAAAAAACATGGGATAGATGTATGTATTGAATGGATTATGGTATGAGGTGGATTCTGGAATAGCACTGAAGCAGATATACTTAGGTTTTTTGTGTGTATCATTTTATATTTCCATGTGGGTGTATTTAAGAAGAATGACTGAACCTTATATATATATATATATATATATATTAAATAAATTTCCATTAGATTAAAACAACACGTATTATATTTGAGTCATTTGGTAATATTACTAGGTCATTTGACTCTCCCACTAACGACAAACATAAAATGTGATTCGATTTAAGCGGGTAGAATATTAAATTTTATCATAAGAAAAACGTGCCAGGTTTAATTATAGACACAGTACAAGTAAAATAGGACCTAGAGTATAAGGTTTGGGTAGGATGTTTTATCAGTAATTCCTGTAATTTGTATAATTTATTAAAAACATTCATACATACTGACCTATTATGTTTTTCTTAATCTTGTAGATTGATTTACAATTTTATATTATATAATGTGAGGGAATGTTTGTCTTTTTTTAATTTTTTCGTATGGTTTTTGAGAAATCGATTATATGGATGTTTCATGATAAATGTTTAGTTTATTTGTCCATGAACATCATGCTTATTGTTTAGGTAACATTCTCCCTACATTTATATTAGGCCCTCATCACTAGTCTTCTATCACTAGTATTCTTGGAGGTATATCTATATTTATGTAGCATCCTAATTTGGGTGTTTTTTGGATTTCCCATAATTGGGAGTTACAAAGTTATGTTAGAGATAATATTCAGATGGTTAATATAGTTAGAGGTAATTTTATGAATCCATGATTTTGGAGGTTGATTGAGTTCATTTATGGCTAGTATGAAATTGATATAGAGACACATTTAAATTGGATTTCTAGTTTTAGAATCAGGAACTCTATGACGTGTGAGGTATTATGTTGGACCTAGAAATCCATTGTGGTATGAATAAGACACAATATGGTTCATAGGTCACATATGATAACTTTTCAGTCATTTATTCATCATGATAGTTTCATACTATAGAAGACATCGAAGAACCTATGAATTCATTTCTTGATATAACACCTCATCAAAATCCATAAAAATATAAAATACAAATATAATAAAAGAAGGATTTTTCTATAATATATTATAATAGGTGACTAAATTAGTTTGTATATGAGTGGGATATGAGACTTATTTTTGTTTTTATATCATGGTCTCTATATGTAATTCTTTTCTCAGATTGTTAGTTTATTTGAGAAAAAACCTATTTCTGAAAACCAAACTCATGTGGTCACACAAGGAATGTGTAAAATGGTTTTGTGATGTTGTTTTATTTAAATTATCTCATGGAACATATTATTTTAGGGTGAGATTATATTTTCTTATTTTTTATAAATATAATGTAAATGGATTTTTATGTTTTATTTTAAATGGTTTAAGAAAATGATATGGGAATATAAGAAGGGGTCCACTATATCATTGATTTTATGTTATTTTAGTTTTTGTAAAAACTCTTGGATATTAGGGATTTATTTGAAAAATCATGTCATTTTTAATGTTTGTAAAATATTTTCAAAATGGGTTTTTTGAGGATAAAAAATTATTATTTTGATAAACTATTCTTCTAGGATTTTTGGAGTTTGGTCAGGGTGACATGGTTTCATGAAATGTGTGTTCAGAATGTACGTTTTGTTTTTTTGGAATCTACATAATGTGGTTAGAAACTATTTTTTCTTGTTTTGTTGTACACTATGGAGAGACAATGGTGACATTATAAAACATTTTTCTATATATTTTGTTGTTGATTCTGAGATATTTTTTTCATTATTTTTTGATTTTGATAAGTACACCAATGTTGTTTGTATGATCCTTTTGTGGTGGAATCATGAAGTATTTTTGATAGTTATCCCTATGGATTGATTGTAGGTAGATGTATAATTCAGTTATTGAATAATGGGATCTGCATTTTAATGTGTTTCTTCGATTATTTCATGAATTATACAACACGTGATGTGATCCTATGGAATATTTCTATGGTGGGAATCATCATTAGGTGGGATGCACCCTCTATAGTTGAGTCTTATAGTGTGGATCCCCATAATATATGATGAATCATTTTTCAACACATCAGTGATTAGGATTAACTAGTGCAGTTTCAATTTTTCAATGTGTGGTGACTGATGTTGTTTCTATCACTTGGGTGTGAGAAAAGTGGTCACATCTAGTAGTAACATTTGTTAGTTGATATTACATGTGTTGTGAAGATGGGTTGTTGGTTACCATAGGATACTAGAAGGATATTTTTTTGTAGGTAAGTATATTTTTATGAGTGGTAAAATTGACATCATATTGGATGGTTTATGGTCTAATGAAACTAGTCATTGGAAAATTGAAATTATAGCGAGATATTGAAGATTTTATGGATTTGATTTTGTGATTATGGTTTAGTGTTGGTTGAAATATGAATGTCATGAAAGAATATGAGTTAGTAGTTCGTGATGGTAAATTAACATTTGGTTTGGGGTCATTTTGTGTGATCTTGGGGGGGATCATGGGGAAATCCACAATTTCTCTCATGTTTTAGGTGTTGAAACCTAATTCATGACAACATATGGGGGCAGGTGAATGAGTTTCATCGAAGGGTTCCTGGGGTGAAACCCAATTCATCGTATTACTTAATGGTAAATTATGCAATGAAATGTATTAAAGGTATCATGTTGGTAAATGATATTTGAGGAAGGAAGTAAAGATAGTGTTATTGGTTAGGGTATGAGTGGGACCTTAGTGTGGGTTATAAAGTTATTGGATGATACCTCTAGTTGTATGGAATCATTTTTAGAAGATAGATTGATAGGGAATTATCAGTTGAGGAAAATTTCATTCAAGGATAGTTATTTTTTTGCATCTTGTGTTTCATAAGACTAGATATAGTGAGTTGAAACATCATTTATAACATCATTTATGACATAATAATGGGTTCATAGTAATAATTGTGGGTTTTTAAAGAATATCAGTGTTTCTAGGATTGGTGTTAGGAGATGAAAAATAGGAGTTTGATTGTCATTTAGAGATAACCCATAGGGTTTCAATGATTAATTTATTACTAAGGTAGGTAACAGTTCATGTTTGGAGGACTACCATTGATTTTGAAAGCCAATATGTGTTATGGTGGGATATTTTTGTTGAGTCATTTCATTACGAGTTCAATGCTATAAAGTGGTGATTAAAATTAAGTACATGGTAAGTCTATTTTGTGAAATCAGGCTTGGATAAGTATTAGAAAATTTAAATCATATCAATGGTATTGTTTTATATGTATTTGGAGGGTCAGGGAATTTTGTAATTATTCATTATAGAAATCAAGGAATGTAGATGTGGTCGAGCTGTTGAACATCTGTAGCTACAGGACATTCACTATGTGAATTTTTATTTCAATACAAGATAGGTATTCACGGGGTGAAAACATTTCCTGAAATGGGTGGATGGATTAAGGGGATATTGGCCCAAAAAATTCATTTTCGGAACCATGGTAATGTTTTATTTAAAATAACCCCAAGGGGGATCATAACAAAAACCCCCATGGGGTTTTATCTCAATGAAACATAGGGACATATGGAACATCAGATCTCTATCTCACACTTACCTTAATTTGATTTGGATGGATTCTCATATCTCATGTGTGTCGATAAATTATTAGATCTCATTTCCATTCACATTTCTCTCTATAAAATGTTTTTCTAATTTTATATCAAAACTATGGTTTTGAAATTGTATATAGTTCTAGGACGTGGAAGTATCTTTGTAACCATTTGGGAATTCATGTGTATCTCATAGAGGACACCTGAAGTGGTTGTAAAGAATTCATTTTTTTTGTCTTTCACTAGGTGGATCATTTCATTAATTTAATTGTGTTATGAAGTGATTTTTTCTTTTTTAGAGAATTTATTCAATTTTCCACCATCAGAATTTTGTGTTTCATAGATTTGAGGGTATATCTTTAGTTTCAAATATAACATTACTCTGGTCTTCAATATAGTACTATATCCTTGTGAGATTAGGACCCATTATACCACATTGGGTTTTTAGTTTCAATTAAATAATCTATTAATTTAATGATATCTACTGATGATAATGTTTCTAATGGTCTTGGTGGAGGTTGGTAAGAGCAATAGATAAATCATCATACTCCGGTTGATATAGAAGATTTTAATTTATATTTGACTCGGGTTCAAATAATGAATATATGGTTGATTTCCTCATAATTATTTCATGTCTTATATTATATAATTTTTTTCAGTTACCATAATGATAGGATGGACTCAAGCTATCCTAGTTGTTATCATAGATGCAAAAATTTAAAAATGAAATGATGTTGGGTCTTTGGTCCTATGAGTGTCGCTAGCCCTTTTTATCATCTTTATTGGTGGGTTTAATTTGGTTCAAAAGGGGAATTGTTTTCCTTATTTTATATGTGTTTCTAAAAGGGGGTTTTAATTGGGTTTTAATCAGAATACAAAATAACTATGATAGAATTATTTTCACTTGTTTGAAATTATTTGAGAGATTCTATAATATCTAAATATTTTGTTCTTAATATTAATTCATTTTGGTGTTGTTATGAAATGTTTGTTTTGATGCATGATCATGAATGTGTTGTTTGGGAATCCCCATGAGAACTTGTGTTAGAGTTATATGCATGTGTGTTGTCTTTATACCATTATAAAACATATTTTTTTGATAAAAAGATATGTTTGGTTTCGATGGATCTGATGGACACTAAGTAGGGTCAAGATATATTTTAAATGAGCTCTATGATCAAGACTAGGTCTTGAGGATAGTGTTCCATATTGATGATATGGTTAGTTTTGAGACTAGATGGGTTCACTTGTTTATAAATTTTTTTGTGTGATTTACTATGGTATCAAAAATGTCTTTGTGGATAGGTTTTTTTTCCAATATATGGCCTCTCTAAGGTATATAGGGGTTGATTGAAATTATTGGTAGTCCTCCTTAGATTATATATTGATGTGTTAGTGAGACTGATGGAACATACTAATGTTTTTGGGATATAATTATATGTGACTGATAGACCTTCATAATGTATTTGAGGATGGGTTTGTGTGCATGAATCAGACTGTTCATTGATATTCATAGTCCGTGGACCACCCTTAGGGACATGTCATGGGATGACATGTCACTAATACGTGGGACCATCTTTATTTAAGGAGGTATGGAGGGAGGGTCATGGAAAAATAACCATTCCATGTTCCATTGGGTAATGGGTTATTGTTCGGATGACCCCCCCACCCCTAAGTCATTAGGTGAATAAAGTAAATTATCAATTATAACATTAACCTAGACCTTATGGAATGGGTATTGTTCTTCTATGTGGGGAAATAATCATCCTATAATGGTCTTAAAATGGTATTTTAAGGGTTTTGGCATGAGGTGGATCCCATAATGATGTTGATGTAGGTATTTCATGGGTTATGTAATGATGTGGATTTTTCCATGGTACTGATGTAGGTATGAATGTGTATATTTTTTCAATTCATGTTATGTTCTTGGGCATGTCTGTTTTATGGGAATTAATAAATCTTATATATGTTTTCCATGAATATAATCTTGGTCACTACAAAACTCAGTTTGGTTCAAGAATTGGAGATTCCACCAGTGTTATTAGACTGACCCCTACCCACGTACAATGAATGAATTTCAATATATGTATGTGGATCATATTATTTTATATTAGGAATCATGTAACTCACAAAGGAGGAAACAAAATATATATCTGGTAGGTCAAAGAGGATATGGATTTTTTAGAACAATATGTGATTAACATTTAATAGTTTTAAATTTTTATTTTATTTTATTGATTTCATGCTTATCTGATTCATTATTATCTTTTTGATGTATCATGTGGATAGTTTTTATTCATTTAATTCAACATTGTGGGGCCAATTTTGATCTGTTTTTATTTTCTAATATGGTTTGTGGGTTGATTTTTATACATATGGGTCAAGTCAAATTTTCAATTGATTTAGGAACGACCCTGATGCATGTATTTAAGCACATAATCTCCCCATGACTATGTTAGGCCCATGTCAATAGTCTGTGGACTCTGACTTTTCGAGAATTTTGTTTCATGCTTTGTAGTGTCCAAATACAGGTAGTGTTTGTGTATAAAATTATAGTGAATTATAATCGTATGGATAATATGTGAGATTATATCTATAATCTAACATAACATAATTTGTTATTTTTCCAATTTTAGGGTTTCTCTAGAGAATCAATCATTTTTCATGGATTTATTATAGGAACGAAGATTGTAGATAATTAAAAGAAAAATAAATAGAATGTTTTCCTTATATGAATGTTGATCCCAATCTTGAATGTGTTATGGAATATGAACTTACTCATGTAATAAAAAAACTTATTGATACAGTGGGATTCATCAATATCCTAAAAGATATTGATTTATTATAGATAATAATGATGCATTAATATTTATTGATGACGAACCTACTTCTTACCTAGAGGTCACTAAGAGTTCTAATTCAAAGTGACTATTAATCCATTGAATGTAAAATAGACCCCTTATATTGAAAAAATGTTTAGAATATGGTAGAAACACGTGATGATTAAGGCCTATAAGGTGATGATGAGGTTTCCACAAGACAATTTACATCAGTTGTATTGTTCCAAACTAAAAATCATACCAAATGGAAAAGAGACACAAACTAGTAAGATTTATTTTCTATGAATAATGATTTCCACTTGTATTAAGGGTAAATTATATTCATATATTACATTCTACAAAATATCATCATGAATTTGAGATTTATTATATTGATTTCAAAACAATGATCAAAATTTCTAAATTTTTAACAATATAAATATGATACTTCTTAGAGGTGTTTATGTGAAAAATTAATCTAAAATAAAAAATTTCAAATGTTCAATTTTTATATTTAATAAATTATTCTTGATTTGGAATATATTGTTTGATGATTCAGTTATTTAGTTTAGTTTTAACAATAACAAAGTTGACCCATGAAAATATAAATATATTAGTAGGAGTGTTGTTGTATAATTGATATTATAAATAGATAGGATGCTAATTATTAAAAATTATATCCATACATAACACTCTATATTGATGTGGCTGGGAAAATGATTCTCACTGATAAAAAGGGTGTACCTACATACATACTGGGAATGATTATCTATATATATAGATATAAGAGGATTCATGGACTTTGTCATGATACATACATTGGAAAAGTGTTAAAGAAGTTTTATGTAGAAGAAATAAAAAAGAGTTATCTACTAGTGTTTCATTCGATGAATCTTTTAAAAATTCAGGATCAATATAAATATTTTGAAGGGATGGATAGAATTCCCTATTCATCTTCCATGGGTTATATTATGTATTCTATGTTGTCTACTTTAACAAACGATTTCTCTGCTCCTTGAATAGATTGTAGATACAAATCCAATACTGGTGAGATCAATTGATGGCTTTTAATAACATACTTAAATACAAAAGGGGAACTATAGATATTTGTTTGGTCTTTTAGTAAGATGATGATCTTAATTTTAAAGGATACATTGAAGCAATTCTATCCATGTAATATATATGACATGAACTCTCAATATTGTTTTTTGTTATTCATGAATGGTGTAGATATCTGTTGAAAAAATTCCTAGAAGGAAACCGTAATGGACTCAAAAATAGTGGAAGGTTTCATCAATGTGTGATATGTCAAAAATGAGGTTATATGGAAAAATATTTTCATTTAAAAACAAGGGGTTGTTCCTAAAATAAATGGAGAAATTCTTTTATACTACAAAAAAAGTTGATTCATTCCATAGGCCAAGGAACCCCACACTTACCAATGGAAAAAAGAATCATTCTTAAAATAATCACATATGAGAGATCATTAAGAGGTTTGATATTATAATATATTGGGTGGTTGATGATGTAAATTTTTTCTAATCATTTATGAATCCCTTACCACATCAACAACATTAAACTCATGTTAATCTATTGGTATACGATACATAATAAATTTTTTATGGTTACATTTGTATCACATTTTTATAATAATGCATATCATTATTTATCATTCATTTATGTCTGATGTATCTAACATAACATATAAATTCAAATAATAAAATCATGTCAATGAAAAACATTTAGTTTTCCTAAATCTTCAAATATCGTGTTGTATTATGGTTTTAGATAATATGTGAATTTTATAATGAGTCGTACTTTGTAATCAAAATAGATAGTTGTATGAAATATATGAATAATAAACACTTTATCTAATAATAAATTACTTATTACCTATACTGACCCACCAATGTATATTGCATTTTATTAAATTAAATAATAAATATATATTTATGGGTGTTTACTTTCTAAAAAGCCGCATCACCTCAATTTGGATAGATACTTGGCATGAGATTCTTCAAACATTTATATTACTATTACACAATCCTTGGGGATATACTAATATATGGGTGATATGGTATGTCATTGATTATCTCATTGATTATATCTCATCCACGATAGTATTCATCCACTCATTTTTTTTAAAGTACATTTGGGTATGAGATTTAATTAGATAGTATAAATTGATTGAAATTCCAATTTGAGTAACATATGATGTGTTTAACAACATGGATAAGTGATACAAAATGAGATAATACACTATAGGGTAAAATTTTATGTATTTATCAATATTATTGGTCAATTTCAGATAATCATTATATAAAGAGATGCACTATAATATATTGAAATTTTCCATGTCTATTTTTCAAATTATTTCATGGATAAATATATTATATTGGTATATATATATTTAAATGATAATTCTTATGGTGGAAATGATTATATAGATATATGAGTATATTTTACTTAGATTACACAATACACCATAAAAACATGAGTAGTACTTATTTTTTTGTTGACGATGTTTTTTTTATATTTATCATATAAAATAAAATTTTTTCAATCCTAAAAAGACCCACAAGGCCCCTTTATCAGGCCGTTTGATTAGAATTTTTATTTGACAATTTTCTTTCTCCATATTAAACATAGATTGATGAACCATATCGAACATATTTTTGGATAGATTCATATTAATTTTTTTATTTCGAATGATTTCCCTATGATATTTCAGTACATTATGGAGATTTTTGGAGATGCAATATAATCTGGGATATCATATTTTGTGTTAACCTAAGATCATAATTTTTGATATTGTAATGCATGTTCTTATACTAGTTCTAATGATTAGATTTACATTATGATTTATAATAAGGAATTGGATATGTGATATCACATACAAGCATCAATTCCACATCTTCCCAAAGTAACCATCAATTATGAATTAATAGTAATGATTCATTTTTGGATTTTTATTCTATATATATATAAAGAAGCTAACATAATCCTTAAAAATTATTTTGAAACTAAACTAAAATAAAAATTTCATAACTATAAAAATATATTTTACCTTTAAAGATTCATATAGTTATGTCATAAAACATAAATAATAATCCAATATATATAATTGTTGTACACTCGCAATCAGTATTTAAATTTCATATAATAAAAATTTTAAAAAATAAAAAACTGATTTCTTTGATGAGAAATCATCATTTCATTCAACATGAATCATTTATTTTAATTTACAATTCTAAAACCCTGTGAAATTATATTAAAATATGGGATGAGCACAATCAGCTTAGAAAGATAAATATAATAAGAGAAAGACACTTTTTAGTCGATTATTACTTATAAAAATATTCCTTTTGAATATAATATTTTGTCTCAGAAAAAAAAAATCTTACCCAAAAAAATCACTTTATATCCCATAATATTTTCACAAAGCATGACCTAAGAAAACATTAAAAAAATAAACTCAAAATGGATTATTTTTATACCTTAAAATTACAAGAAATATTTTTGTACTAGATAAGTAATTTTAACATTAATAATTTAATTACATTATTTTGAAAAATAATTTCACTTTTTAAGCTCTTACAAAAATAAGATTTTAAGGTAAAATAATAGAATGAATACATAAACAATTACTGTGTAATCGGACATAATTTTTCATATCATCTTACAAAGAGATGAAATGTTCAATCAACTTCCACACCAAATGAATTTGAATGATATCATGGACCAACTAATCATTGGTTTATAATGAAACCATCTGTAAAGGGTTTATAACATGATCACCAATATTAGGTTTATAATATAACCAGACGTACATGGTTTGTCACAAAACCATATGTCCAAGGAATATAATTGAATGAACATAATTATAATTAATTTCTATGTAAAATAAATTAATTATAAAATATAATGGCTTTATATTTTCAACATTACGCTTATATAATATTTATTGCACCCATATGAGAACTATTATATATATTGGATTATTTAATCCATTTAAGATCCAATTATTAATAACTAAATACCCCAAATAGGGAATGAGTGATTGAAAAGAATAAAACATTATATCATTTAAAGGAATAGAAAAATAAAATAATTCTTACAGATGTGGTAAATGTTATTTTCATTGGATACATTAAATTATAGCATTCATTTTTACTTTTCCCCAAAATGTTCTATATAATATGTAAAATTACATCAATTTGAAACCTCTAAATGTACTGAAAAAATGTCATTAATTAAACATTCATGTCTATATAAGTACAATCATAAGAGAAATTTAAAAATACTTGGACATGGGAGAAAATGAGTTTTTTGTGAAATTTATAAAGTTATTTTTAAAATTTTATCCCTTTCCCACATTTGGAAAATTTAAATCATAATCCCCAAGAATGAATAAAATTAAAAATTTATAAATAACATAGAAATAGATAATCTCACATTATTACATGTTTAAGGGGTAGTATATACACCTCATAAAATAATATAGGTTCATAACATCTAAATTTTCATGAACCAATGAAAATTGGATGATGTCCCTTAAAATGAGTCAGATTCATCATATATGTTATTCATCTTCTATAATAATAAAATTATTATAATTATTTACATACTTAATAACATATTTAAATATTATTTCCTCCTTCATTTAATATACAACTATGTTAATTGTGATTAAATATATAATTAAATTTATATTGGATTCTTTGAAAATATATCAAATTATTTGTCAAAAATTAATATTGTGGTTTTACTAAATTCAAATAGGTCATTATTCCACATATTTATAATAATGAACATGAAGTATTTATCATTTTTATATATAAATAATAATTTTTGATTATGAAAATGAACTATGATATAATCATGGATATGGTAGTTTTTGTATACACATGATTAAATAATCCATTTTAGAATGCTCACATTGGTAGAAAGCTAAGTATTATTTTAGATTTATATAATTATATTAAAATAAAACATAAAATATTATTTCATTAAATACCTTGATTTAAATATATATATATATATGTATATATATTTATCATCCATTTGAGGTGGTGATGAAAAATTATCACATCACTTTTGGAGGTGGTATTCCACTCATACCCAAAAATGCCATTATCATTTTTCAGTGAGTGTAAAGGTAAGAATGAAAATGATATAATATATTAAATGAATGATAAATATTTTATTCTTGGCTGAGGGGAGTATCTCATGTTGGGATGAATTGAGTACCAAATGTATATTTTTTAAATAAAACTTGTCAAATAATATTCCCCCAAATAATTAAAATATAGTCATTGATCAAAATAGCATACAAGTAATTGTTATAATCTATTAAAATATTTATCAATAATTTATTAAGATTCACTTAACACAATAATGAAAAAAAATTAACATTTAAAATTAGTTCACATCATCTATATATTCTATTAACACAAATCAATACTAACTATCAAAGAAGTTTTTTGTTTATAGTTTAAAAAATATTTAGTTTAAATATTATAAAAAAACCAATACATGAACAAAATAAAATAGGTTCAATATCAATCCAAGACCTAATCCTATCCACTTGAAAACAAACCACTTCTAATTAATGCTTATTAATTAATATTTGATATAAAATTAGGAGAAGGTATAATGTAGAAGACTAGAAATCTTGGGCACACATGCACACTTTTGAAACACTGGTGGAATTATATCTAACAATGTCCCCAGTAGGACCAATACTATAACAATGATAAAAGATTTTTAAATAGAGTTGATGAAATAATGAGTATTTTTTTCTTATAGTTAAAGAGATAGTCTGCTTTTTTTAATAAATAGTAAACACACATTTCTACTAAGGTAAATATAATTTAAAGATATATCAAATAATATAGTTAATAAAGATATTTTTTCTCTGATTATTGGTATTAAAATTATTTGACTACTTAGATGTTTCATGAATAAAAGCTCATGTCGTGTTTCTATAAACTGTAGTATAATTGTGTTTCCTGAATTATTTTTTTCAAATTGTAGGAAGAAACATAATGTTTGACATGATCCATGTTCTAATTATGTCATAGGTAATGATTTTTTGTATAAGGAACACTTCACTATAATATATTGTTCTTGAAATTCATTTTTAGCTCCCTTTTCATGTTTGTGAGTCGATATATCTATCACTTACGTGTACAATGTGTGTGTCAATTCATGAGGGAGTCTTCAACATCATTAAATAGTATTATGAAGGAATAATCATCTTAATACCGTGGTCCTTGTACTATATAATTGATATAAACTTAAATGAATATATAAAATATTTTACGAATATTTACAAAAATGCGTCTCATTATTATATTATATAATATTGCATTTAGATATATTTAATTCAATATAAATATAAGATTCGGTGGATAATCTTTTTAATGGTGAGGAATCTCTGATAGTGACATAGGTAGGTTGTAATTCATGCCAATAGTGACTCATCTGATCAGTAGGTAATCCAAACACCTTGAAAAATTTCTATCCTGACATAATATCATCTTCAACGATGAATCTTCTATGATGGTAGGTCATTTCGATATTAAGCTAAATGTTCATTCTAGCGGTGACTGATCTCTGATAGTATGTGATTACAACACTTCCTTTTATTTTCTTGGATCAATGGTGAGTTATCATAGGAGAAGCTTCTTTCCCAAACTTCTCTAAAAATGTGATCTAATAGTGACTACTTGATAATGGTGGGTCTTACAAAAACATCATGAAATTTTCATTCTGGATACATCCTCAATGGTGAGTCTTGTATGGTGGTGTGTCTTTGGAACACTTTTCCAAATTTACTACATCTTTCTATTTATGATAAACTTATACCATAAAGCATAAAACTCCTTTGAAACATAATAAACATGATTTAGTGATCATTAAATAAAGAGTTCCAACAATATCCCTCAATTTTCTGATCAGAAACCAAAAAATTTTATAATCATGGTATCATAGGTAATGAGATATAAATAGGATGGTATCAATAGAACCAATTGAAATACATATGTTATCAATGATAGCAAAAAATAAAGCACTATCTTAGGTAATTTAAAAGATATTATCCAAGAAATGATAATATGAATGAAAATAATTTTACATATATGTTATTAAATAAAACAATAGAAAACTATTTTAAGGATGGTATCAAAAAAAATTATGGAATAAATAATCAATAAATGAAATATATTCACTGTCACCATTTTTTGTTTATTAAAAATTGAGAATAAAAAAGTTAATGGATAAATATATTATAGTAATAATATGATAATTTCCATTGAAAACCGAATTAATTACTTTTAAAAATATAATCCCAAAAATTCATACAAAATGACCTCTATCAATGATGAAAAAAATTGTGTTAATTATATTTATGATGAGTTGTGGGATCGAGATGATAATTTCCCTTTCCATTTAGAGAAGAATTAGGTTAATCATCATATGATGATGTAACTGGAGTGATAACTATTTGAATAAAAGGTAAATATGTATTTTTACTGATAATAATAGGACTAATATTCTAGATTCCTTCTTAGTGAGTGATAATAAAGCGGTGAAAACAAACTATTATGGTTGAATATGGATATTTGGTTTCACCATGCCTAATGAAATATAGATCAGAAGTTTGAGGGGTGAGAAGTGTAGTAACAATAATTTCATCCAGAGCTACCACGTCAATTTCAGAAACATCGAGAAAAGTTTTCATCAAATTTATGAAGTGCATATTAATATTTCCAACAATTTCAATAGAACTAAAGAACTCCATTCTCACTTACAAAAAAATTCATGAGCACATGATTCATCAAATTCAAATGATTCAATTTATCTTTAAAACCTTGAGTTACTAGAAGAACCCATATGTTATTATAAAGGAACTTTAAATGAGAATGAAACTCGTTCGTAGTATAAATCCAATAAAGATCATCATATATAGAGATTTGGATTTTATCTCTTACCGATTTCATATCAATCATAGAATAGGGACCTGATCATTATTACACAAGATGTTTCTCAAAATTTCTTAAGGTATGTTAGGAACATAACATTAAGTAGCAGAATGATCATAACTAAAAATCTTCCTGATGAAATCAACAACAAGAGTATGAGGTGGATAATCTTCTGAAGAATCCATAGAAGTAATATTATTTATACTCTCAAAAAACAACCATTTAATATTCAATGTTGATCTCATGTCATCCATTGTTGATATAAATTATTAAAACTCATTGGTTAACCTAATGTTTTGTATTTACACTTCATAAATTTGATGCATCATATTTGGTTGAATATAATTTATCACAATATGAAACAAATTACATGCATATCTTTAAGTCAACATAGTGACATGTGGTGCATGATTATTAAAAAATGAACCAAAATCAGAGTGAATCCTCTCTCTATAGGATTCCATATCATATCTTGTGACATGATTTATTATAAATGATAAAAGTTTAGGTGAATTAAATGAAGTGTAATAAATTATGTGTTTATGAATATCATAATAAAACCACAAAAATATTTTAAAACATCAATATGATCTACAAAATATCAATTAGGATCCACCAATTGTTGAAAAATTAATCTCATTGTTTTAATCAGGGTAGCCAATACTAGATCTATCATGCCCTGGTAACTTATCCCATTACTAAAGAACTGAGTCTATCATTATTATTGATGACACACCATTGGTCATAAAACAATATGATTTTTATCAATATATAATGAAATTGTAGGTGAATCACCCAAATACTCAAAAAATATACGCAAAACCCCAGTCTACTAATCAAATGTCATCTCAAAATCCATATTCTATTTAATTGAATGTTAATTTGAATTCTTCTTAGCAACAATTTATAAATCAATTGTAGGATCAATACGAACACTATATATATGATTAATATAATTTCTCTCTAGTCTTGTTGATTCCTCCCTCTCAAGTGATGCTTCATTCTGATGTTTAGTTTTTCGATTAGCATCTTCATATTTTGTGGTTATATCTTCATGTATAGACACAATTGTCAAACCAGGAGAAGAAATTATTGTCTGAGGAATATAAAAAACCTCCACTATAATGAATCAGCTAAGACCATCATATTCAGAAAGAATATCGTTGTCTTCTCCATCAACTTCATCTTTTTTTACCTCCATTCCATCACCATTTCCATCTTATGTGTCTTCTTCTCCTCCTTATTATTCTACTCCATATTGTTTATCACCGTTCTCACCGTTATAAATTGTATCAGATGACATATAAAGGATATTAAATTTATATTGACCTCACACATCTCATTATTCCCCATAATTTCCTTTTTTTAAGAGTCTCGTTGATATAAAGAGACATAGGTAGACTAGAAGAACCATATATAACAGTTGGGGATCTCTACATAAAATCTAGATCACTTCATTCATACAATGAAAATACATCCTCCTCTATTGAATAAAAAAATTCCAATTATTCGCCATATGAATACTCTACCACATCATCTTCTTCAAAAATAGTATTCAAAAGTTACCTCAGTCTAATTAGTTGATAAACTGGATTAAAATCACCCTAGAGTCTTTTAACTTCATCAATTCAATATTTATTCCATGGGATAAAACTTTTTTTCATTCTTCTAAAAATTACTCTTTTAATAAAGAGACGTCTAAATTTTACAATTGTTTCTTCTACTTAATCAACCAAACCTATATACTTCATCATGGTAAAGATAAGCATATGGTATATTATAGAATATTTACATGAATATGGATATCAAATTTATTTCATGTGATTCATCAGGTATCTACATAGAAATATCTTTTATTTTATTTTCATAAGATAGAAAAGATAAATATTATTATACCTCATAGTCAATAAATCTTCATTCCATGGCAATGAATATGTTGGATAATCTTGAAAAGATAGTGACATTCTCCATCTATCTCAGCAGAATCCAGTATTGTTACTATCGAATCCCTTGTTAACAATTCAAATTCATATTCATTCATAAATTTATCACAATAATCATGAAAAGTTACATAATGTTCAATTGAAGCTCTTTTATGAGGAAATTTCTAGAATCTATCCCTTATGATTGAATAGACCAAATATCTTCAGCCATTTACTCAAATTCCCAACCAATATTATTCATATTAATATCTAAACTCTATATATTTATAGAATATGTTCATTAACCTTGTATTCTAGGGTTTATAAATAAAAATACCATTCCAACCATAACTGATCTTTCTAAAATCTGATAACCATCAACATTCATGATACAGAAAATTGTATATGAACTTCTTTTTTGGGTTATGGACATCCCTTCCCAAGCTCCAGGTTTACTGGCTTTAGTAGCTAAATGTCTAGATTACTCTATATACATCTTTGAAGGGAGTGACTTTTGTGTAGAAGATTTAGTGACTCTCATCAATTTAAACATGTCATTCAGATTGGAAGAATTAGATGATGGAATGGGATGTCAGACGACCGAGAGAGAAAAGGATAATGGTGAGGATTAAGATCAATGCTCAACAGAGTGAGATAATTGAAATTAGATGGGTGTATAATTTTATATCATTTACTGACATAAAAAAATTAAAAAAACAAATAAAGATTAAATCAAATAAAAAATTAATTAAATTGATTACCCATAAAAATAAAATAGAAATGATGGGTTAGATACTAATTACCAAAAAATTGACAAATGTCGGTCGATTCCAACGGTGAGTAACTCAATTAAGGGGTAAAATACAATGGTGGAAAAAAACTCAATGTTTTTTAAAACTCAATGGTGGTTAAAACCAATAGTGGGTTAAACAAATGATGGATAAAACCAATTTTGGGTCCAAAAAATAAAAAATTACAAAATTTAACCATTTAGTGTGCATGTTTGATGTAGTTCATTCTCAATGAATTCAAAGCCTTATTCAAAATTTAACAAGTAGATATTCGGTACCATTTAATTAAAGAGATCTATCACCATTTTAAAAATGTTCTCTCAAAAAGTAATATCTTATACCAATTTTTTTTGTTATAGATGGACATACATGGTTCATAAAAATGTTTATAGTATTTTTTTGTCACATTTTATAGGGACATGTCATAATTGATATCCATTATCTAACGATGTCTACTTCATCCTTAAAATTTATGCATTATAGATACATGTTTCTATTTGTTTAGCTTTTTCAATAGTCAGTCCGAAATTTTTTCTTACAATTTCAAGATACTAGAAATTATCAGAAAAAAGTTTACATGTTCCATTGGTTCTTTTTATATCTAACACGCTACCACTAAAATAATCATCTGAATAACATAAAAGGTCAAATATTTGACTTCTTGGATATAACTGTATAAAATTTTACTATATTTGATGTATTTAAAAAAATACATCAATTATATAAGTTTCATTTATATTTTATTGAAAGTTAGAACACATAAACAAACTGAAAACAATGTTAGGTCAGCTAGAAGTTAAATAGAGATGAATTCCAATCATAACACTGTAACAGGTTTGATGTTGTGACATTCCAACATTATCAAAATTCGACTCATAAGAGGTACTCATAGGAGTATCACTAATCTTAGTGCTATCCAAATTAAAATGAATAAAATTTCAATTATTTTATTTACTTTGATTTATATAATTACTTTCTTGCATTGATAATGTCTAATAGAAATAATCAATTTATGTTCACCAATGAAAATAATTTCAAATTTATTTTTCATAATTTATTAAATGTTAGTACATAAATAATTTATGGAAATCCAAAAAAATATCTACTACATAAATTGAAAAAATAGAACACCTTTTAAAATTCCTTTTATAAATATTGTAGGATCAATTGTAGATTTTTAAAATCCTTTTGAAATAAGAAATGAGTTGAAACTAAAATACCAAGTTCTAGTAGATTTTTAAACCATATAATGATTTTTTAAATTGAAAACACAATTTGTAAAATGAACTTTATGAAATATTAGGGGTTGATAAAAACATCATCAACTATATACCAACTCCATAAAGAAATTTTTACATCCATTTGATATAGTTTGAAATCTTGAAGGGATTAATGTAAAGGAATTATCATTATGGAGTCAAGTATGGATACATGTGAAAAGGTTTCTTTATCCAATATAATCTATTATTGAGTAAAACCATGTCAAAGTAGTCTAGTCATATTCTTTTTCTATTGTTCCATGTTCATCAAACTTATTCCTAAACACTCATTTAGTTCTTATACCCATGGTGACATTGGGTTTTTCAATAATTTCCCAATAATTATTTACTTCAAATTAATGACGTTCTTCATGAAATTACAACACAATTAATTCATCAAAAATTACACCATTTACATTCATTGGTTGATGTTATTAAATAAATATTGATGTTAAACCTGATTTATTAGATAATATATACTTTTTTCACCTCAGTATATGTCCCAAAAATGAAATATGGAGGATTATATTTAAGATTCATTATGGCTCTCGAAAAAAGGGTTGGTCACCTCATGGTCCTCTACAGGTTAAAATTTTCATTATAGTTGCTCCTAAAAACTAGATGATATTTTGGCATGTTTTAGGACAAAATAGGATGGCTTTAAATGTATGAAAAAATTGTATAAGTCTTACTTATTGTTTAATAAAAAGGTATTAGGGTCATGTGGATCTATCTCATCATTCATGGAATTAGCATAATTTTCCAATGTATGGGTTGTTTTGTTAAAAACTATATGGATTTATTAGTAGTTGAATAACATAGAAAAATCCTTCGTTGCTTTTGGAGGAAAAAATTACAATATTATCATTAGTGACAAGAATAAAGTATTTGAAATAAAAAAAATATGAGGTAGTTAACCACATGCTTCATATTATTCAAATGTTCATAAAAGTTTTCTTAAATATAGGTTTAATTAAAGATATAATTATTATATAGTTGGCCATGCTCCTAAACAATTCTGAAAAGAAGATAGGTAATTCATATTCATTAATCATAGTCCCATATATCTCTTGATGTTCACAATTTATTTATTATACAACTCAATCTTGCCTAGGGGTCCTAGTTCTATAGAAGTTGTGGTTATTGAAATTTATTGAGTTTAATGATTCAATATCTTGATTTTCAAACTCACTTACATGGTCACATCATATGGTATTAATTATATTTCCACTTAGGTTTTTTATATAGTTATCATACATGGTAAAATAAGAACAACAGTAACAATGTTGAGCTAAATATAATACCCATGTACACATAGAAAAGTCATCAAAAAGTATATTGACATATTTATTCCCATTTAAAAATAAGATCTGTATGGTCCAAACAGGTCGTTGTGAGCAAACTGAAGAGGTTGAGATGTTGGAACTTCATTCATTAATTTAAAATATATGATGTGTTGTTTACCTTTTTGATATGTGTTAGTGACGTTACAAATTTAAAAATCATGTTTGTGAAGATCCCAGATTGACCCTTACCTAATAATATTTCTAGGTGAGAGTGTCAATGTAGCATTGCATCCTATGCCAAATCCATGATACTCAATGAATATACCTTAAGAAAGAAAAATATTGAAGAATCAAAGAGTTATTATTATCAAAAAACACATTATCATTTCCCAACGAAGTAAATAGTTTAACATTTTTAGAATTAAAGACATTAGAAGCATATTTTTTCAAAAAATTAATGATAAAAATAAACACATAATTGTGAAATGATACAAAAATTATATTTTATGAAATGAAAAAAAACATTAAAAATTAAAACCGAGTTGGTATTATTGATTTGGACAAGGACAATGATCATTCCTTTATCATTGTCCCCCATGGTGACATTAACACCATCAACCATTATAAGATACATGAAGCTACAGTAATATCCAATTATATTATTGGGACATCTATTGTCGATGTAGTATAGACTTCTAAAGGAAGTCTTGATGCATCTTTCAATTAAGGTTTTTTTTACCAAAATTTATTTTTGTACCTATATTTCCATGAGTCCAAATATGTTAGAAATTAAGACCTTAGGAATGAATAATTTATTGATAAGTTTCCAATAAGTATAATATAGATTCACATAAATTAAAAAAATATTTGGACCAATTGAATAAAAATGAGATTAAAAATTAACACAATTAGACCTAGGCACACATGTACTCATAAAAACAATTAATTGTCCATGTTGGTAGCCTAGACTATTAATATACTTAGGATCAATTTTTTTACCAAAAATTTTAGTGATTGTTTCTCTTCCATTAGAGAATATCACTATGTCATAATTTTTTTATCATTTGATTATTTTAGTTCATTATTATATTTCAAAAATAGTTTATTACTATTTTTACTATAGTGATATTAGTTATAATTCGAGAAGATAAAACATGACGTTTCTTAAGAAATTTTTATTTTTAATTATGTTCATTATATGTATCTTTAGGCTTGTTATGGTAGTAAAACATTTCCTATTTGAAAATATCATAATAACATTCATTTTCAAAGTGATCTGAATTATATACTGTGTATACTATTGGATCATAAGATCTATTTTTCATAAAGAACATATTTTCTATTCCAGACCTCTCTTAAAGAGTTGATTCAATGTCACTAGAGAAGTCCTTCGAGAAACTCAATGTTTATATCATATAATTATAATAATATCTATATTTATCATCTTATTTCATATAGCATTTCAAATTGGGACCATCATCCTTAACATAAAATTTTCACTTACACTCATAGAAGGTAACATTACATGAGTTTTCACTTATTTTTATTCCATTTCCAAATTTTCTCAACAATAATTCATTCCATTGTTTCTCATTTTTCGGAAAAAAATATTCTACTTATAGAATTCCCAAATCCATCTGGATAGAGGGGTCGTTTACTCATCATTGTTAGGTGGTGATTCATCATTATTGGAACTATCAACTTGTTTCATTTTCAATTAATTTTATTTGTATGTAGTAGTCTTGAAAGAAATAAATATTATCAATGGTTAATCCTCTTAATTGTTAATATTAAGATATTTCTCATTAATTGTTAACTTATAAATAAATTCCTTGATATTTAGTTTACTGATTCCATAATATCCCCTTATTAAAAAATATTTCCTTCTTAATATCTCTAAAATATATCTTAGTAGTTATCCTTTTTTGTCTTTTTTGAACTTGGGATTCCCCAAGGAGATCATTATGTTCAATATACCATTGAACATGAGATACATATCTGAAATAAACTCATCAGGTTTCATCATAAATGTATCATTTATAATTATATATACATTCAACATCTTATATTTAACATTACTAGTTACTTTAATAAAAATATATAATGAATCCAAAAAATCAAAAACAATTCAAATAAAAGATATCATATTGAATACATAATATCATATATAAAATTAAAGATAATAAATAAATTTTCAATTTTTATTCTAATCATGTTTAGTATTAAAATCCCATTCCTTTATATGAGTTTTAGGTAACACATAATTTTCCTCTATAGAAAACCAAAATTTCAAAATCCATACCTTCTATTTGAATTTCCATATTGATTTCTAACTGATCAAAGTGATTTCCTTTAAAAAAATAGAGGTTTGTTTGTCATATAACATTCATTACCATTATCCATTTAAATAATGACATTTATATTTGATAGAAATATATGATCATAAAAAATGAATAAATCACAGTTGAAATGTTTTTAAGAATCCTATGATACCATATAATGGTCAATGTGAGTATATCAAGAGTTGACGAATCTAGTACCCCATAAACTGTTTTGTCTAAAACAAGATTACATGAAATCCCAAAAATAATTAAAACAACCCCTTTAATCAAAATATCATATAGTTATATGTTCTTATGTTTTAAAATATATCTCAAAGATTGATTATGTATCACTTATATCAATTATGGGAAATACATTAACTTCTAAAATAATTTTACATAATAAAAACCTTATATAAAAAGTAATGATGTATAACTATCACTATACATGTTATCTATAGTTAAAATTAAATTTAGTATCAATATTAGAAATTAAACAATACTTAAAAGGAATAAAACAAAATATGTTATTATCAAGCCAACACCTAATCCCCTATACTTGGTAGTAATCCTCGATATAGAAAATTTTTTAAAATAATAATTAATCCACCACCTAGATTGGGTATACAATAACATAATAGATGTCTAGGCCATGAATGACCTCTTCCAAAACAACCATGGAAATAAACCTAACACATGCAAAACAAGGACCCCTTCCAAAAAACCTGGTAAAATAGGTGTAATGAGAGTTTAGATGATATTGAGGATCGTCTAGTTAATTTAACAGATACATTGTACATGTTTAATATGTTTAGTAATCATAAAATTCTCATAATGTAATGATAATAAAAAGACATACAAAATAAAATATGTAAATAAGGTATTTTTCCCAGTCTTATGTGATCTGAATCATGATACTCCTTTGATGCATCTTGTATTGAATATTAATTCATGTTTTTAAAAATTGCTGTAGAATAAAATTTCACATACAAGTTTTCTCTGATAATGGAATAGAACCTAATGTTTGACATGCCCTACATTCATTGTCGATCACAGTTAAGGATGTTTCACATAACATACAATCCATTTCAATCTTTTGTTCATGAAACTCAATTCTATATCCCTTCTCATGTATGTGTTCATCCATCTCTATAATTTGTATATATTATGTTGTCACTTATACATGATGGTGTATCCTTCTTCAATTATAATCTGTATTTATGAAGAATCATCTAGATCCTCAACTCCTCATACAGGATAACTGAAACAATCATTAATGTATCTCCTCAACATTTTAAAAATAATCCCTAAAATAAGTTTCATCATTAAATTTGATAATATATTCATTAGTTATATTTAATAAGAAATAAACATATATACTACTGGAGAATATTCTAAATAGTGAGACATTTCTATTGGTGACTTAGGGAGCCACTGAGTCCTGTCAGTGGTGACTCATATCAGTGGTGGGATATTCTAACACTTTTACAAATTTCCCTTCTAATGAACGTACATCTGTAATGGTGAATCTTCTCTAACGTTAATATATTTTGACAATAATACACATTTTTTTCTATAAGTGACTCATGTATGATGGAAGGTGTTTTCACACATTGTCAAATTTCATGTTTCAATGGAGAGTCATCTGATTCTGTTGATTTTTTTCATACTTTTACTAAAATCTGTTCTACTGGTGACTCGTCAACAATGGTTGGTATTTCCCATAATTATCCAATTTTCCATTCTTGTGATGTCCTCAATTGTCACTCTTTTCCTATGGCCTTTTATTCCAATAGATAGAATTAATTTCTATAATCTACCTTATATGATAAAATCTAACCATAAAACATTAAACTCATTATTAACATAATAATATTGATTTTGTGATCATTAATACAGGGTACCCAATAGTCATTATTATCAAAATAATCTGTTAAATATTACATATTTTCTTTATCATTATAATCATTTACATCCTTCTAAAGCATTAGTGAAGAAAAATCACATAGTTTCAAAAAGGTGTAGTCCACTTGACACATGGAAAAAATTATCACATCCCCTAAATAATTGAATGTACGAAGGTATAGGTGACATTATAATTTAATATATATTTTTATTTAAAAAATATAATATATATTTTTTATATTAGTCCTTATAATATGATGTGAAAGGTGATGAAAAATATGATTGACATTGTGTACGATCATGAATTTTAAATGATATATACAACCTTTTATTTTCACTTTAGTTCCTTAATTTTATGTTTAGCAGAGTTCCTAGAAATGACATAGAGGAAACGATGGTATATATGACTTTTATAATTATTGAAACCTAATATTTTGTACTATTCAGGTGGGACAGATTGTTAGTAGAAACTTTGTAGCCTCGTTTACATGGTTAGATCAAATAGTGGCAGGTAGTCTATTATGAAATACAGGGCTGCATGTTTTTATGAAGCCATTAAACCATGGTCTTATGATTATTCATTTTGATATATAATTTTTAATGTGTGTAATTTCTCCATTGGTGCATGGTTTTTATATCCATGTGCCATGACCATGCGAGGGGGGTCATGAGGTAGTTTTTGGTGCATTGTTGGTGTATGATTTGGACAATAGTGTGACCAAACCTTGTTACGAAATATTTAAGGGGTGAAAATCCCAATATGCACTTTTTATTCAAAAAATGTAACCTTCATATTACTTTCTTATTTCCTCCAGTAGCCTATCCATCATTCTCTCATTGAAGCTTATATAGACCCCAAATCGGACATACATGGCCTTTACTTTACTTTTTCGGAATACTTAATACATAACAAAAAGAAACACACAAGGACCGTAATAGTTTAGTGTCTTTGGAAAATCGGAACATAAACTTCAAATCATGGTGAAAGATCTTCAACATCTCTCATAAAGATATTCCCCTTTTGTTTTCTTACTTAAAACCTTTCTCTATGTCCTGGGGAAAAGAAAACATATAAAGGGTGATCTCAAATGCTCGGTAAGGGTAATCATGGAGAAAATAAAACAATCCATATACATTTGAACATAAAAACATGAACATAATGTTTATACATCAAAATCTTGAGCAATGACATAAAACATGATAGTACATAAGGCATAGGTCATAATGGAACATAAATCATGACAAAATAGATTAGAAATAAAACTTGTAATAATGGAAAAACATTAATCATAGGATATGATTTACATAGTATCCAAGGAATTACTGCCAAAACCATCTTAGTGGACAAAGTCCCTTTATGAATCGAGTTCACTCCTCATTTCAGTCCTGTAACACTGAACAGGATTAACTTACTGTTCCATCCATGTCTATCTAATGAGATATAAATCATTACCCAATGCATTGGAGGGAGATATAGGTCCCATCCAGCTAATAATAATGTAATTATTACTTGTTCCACAAAATAAACTCAAAACATTCATCATAACCCAATGAATATAATAGGTTTCATAAACATCATTCTATCATAACAGAATCCATATAAAAAATGGATATACGAAATGTAAAACCATGTAAATCATAGAGTCATTATACAGATATGAAATAATTTCATCTTAGATGGAAAATGGTTTTGATAAATCACTTGAAATGAATTAATGAGGAAAATATTCATTCTTCTTCAAAATCATTTTCTTTTCACAAAATTCCAGGCAATCTTAAAAGAAAAGTATTTTGTTGAAAATAGTCATGAAATTTTATAGTGGAAACATCATTTAAATAAGTCATTATGAAACCTTAAAAATCCATTCATGCCGTATAAGTTAAAAATAATATTCTTCTCATACTTTTGTCAGAAAATTCAAAGAGTTCCTCGTTTTGTAAACAAAATAAATATTCCTTCCATAACACAAAGTAAAAGTCAAATAGGGGTAAAAATGATATTAAACATACATGGAAGAATATAAAACACTTTATAAAAAACATTTTCTGGGCATGGATGAACAATATAACCTCATTAAATACTTCTGTATAAGAAATCTCAGATAAAAATGAGATTTGCGAAATTATCCCTTACCTTATGTCTAATTTCTTCTGTATGAGTCCGAGACTCCTCTTTTTCGACGCACCTCCTTTATGCTTCCACTTATGGATGTAGAGTTGGTATTTTGAGAAGAAAAAAACCTCCAGAATGTTTCTATGGAAGTGGAGAATAGAAATGGGCAAGGGTTGGCCGATCTTCAAGGCTCATAGTTTGTTAAGAGAAGAGCGAAGGGATGTCCTTTTTATAAGGGAGGAGAGGGTCACCTTAGGAAAACTTCAAATATTATTTTCTAATAAATTCATATTCGGTTTTTAATAGATCCAAATTGATTTATTTCGAATCTAAGGTTAGGATGGGTCGAAATACTATCATCCAATAGGTTTTAGTCAAGTTTACGTTACTATTTTATCCTTATCATTTAGATTTATCTCTAAGTTAAAGAATTTAACTTTTACCATGTCATCTTGTTTTATTAAACTATATGGATATAAACATACAATAACAACCCAAACGAACCCCAAGTTGTTAATTATTAATATATATATCCTTATCTAAGTTATTTTGCCGAAACTTATATTTTTTGGAATAAAATAACAATTAATAATATAATATGGTTTTTATAAACTATTTTATGTCAATTTTGACACTATTTGGTAGGTGATTTTTTTGAAAATAATAAAAGAATTATTAGTTCAATAAAATTTATTTAAATCAATAATAAAACGTAATATTAACAAATAAAATTAGTGGAATTCATAAAAAGTCTAAAATTATATTTATTTTGGTCTTTATAACATCAATTATGTTAATATTTCATTAATAAGGTAATTGTTGCATCATCATTGTGTCGTAAATAAATTAAATTATTTAATTTCCAAAATTTTTAAATAAAGTTCCATTATGTAGGAAATCATTTTATCTTTTTAATTAATATTTATAGTCGAATTTATCTTACGTATAACCCTATATTAAAAATGATTTAGTTATTAAACATTGATTTTAACTATTTTAACCCTTCTTTAAATAAATTAATAATAAATTTCATAATCTAATAAAAGTGGACCTAAATAGACATATTTTATTCCTAAGGATGTTTTTGGTCGAATTACACTTATCTAATAGAATTAGGACATGTGTTAGGGTAATGATAATATCATTTGTACCATTAATTACCCTATTTACTTTTAACTGTGGTAAATAAAAGTAAAAAGTTAATATAGACCAAAAATTATTTTTATATTATTGAACAACATTTCATTCCTTGATATTAACCGTGTCATTCGAATTTTCTAAATTCCACTATCAGAAGCGGTAAAATTAGGTTTTATTAATATTTTCAAATTCTCCTCAGAGGTGGGTAAAAGACGGTGAAAAGTTCAACAAAATTTGTTATATGTATAAAATTATTATGACATGACTCCAATGAATTACATTGAAATTATATAGGCATTATTTATCAATTTTATCCTAAAAAATTTAATAAAATAAATAATTATTTATATAAAAAGTTGGTTTTTAAATAGTATCCTAGTGTTTTCAATATACATAAAAAATTTATAATTTTCAAAAAATTACCAAAAATTCACCCTAGGAAAATTTCGATATTCCAAATCCAAAAATGAAGTAAATTTTGAAAAATGAAATTTATAAAATTTTAAAAATTGGTTTTACTATTCATAATGGCTTGTTCATAATAATAATATAATAATATATCATTTAGTGAAACTCGGTATTGCGTACTACACACGATATTGAGGAAGGTCTTGATTGCCTGTAATGCAAGCCAAGTAAGGGATGCGTGTAGTTAAAGCTCTGTTTGGTGTTGCGTATAACATAATCAAAACATATTTAATTTATATATTCAACAAAATATATACATAATGTTCCTTAAAATAATTTCCATTAAACAAACATGAAATTGTGTGTAACAGAATCCATGAATAGTGTTTCATATACTGCATGCTAATACAATGTTGCATATAGTATAAGCTAATTTTGGTGTAGCGTACAACACCAGACATCAACAAAATTAAAAATAATATTTTTCATCAAATATCAGGGTGTTACATTCTACCCCCCTCAAAATTAATTTACCCTCGAAATTCATCGGGGTTATAATTCGTTTTCTACTCGAAAGTTTCTGTACTAGAAACCCACATTGTAAAAAGTCATACCAACACATATTTTAAAAACTAATGTATGACATGTAATGGTTACCCAAATTAGCTAATCACTAGGTTTCCACATAGGAGAACATAGGTGCAAAAATGGATATTGAAGAGAAATCTAAATTTCATGTTCTGATGGAGAGTGGTAGAGATCATGCCTATGAAAAATTCAACAATCGCAAAGCTGTAAATTTCTGATGATCTATGGTACCATCTGATTCATCATATATGAGAGTAATAGGACAACATTTTTGGTTTCCAATATCATTTCCCTAACATTGATGAACATTTACATAAGGAGAAATAATTACTTGATATCAGCGTAATATCATTATTGGTCATTCTATGAAAAATTTCCATTTCATCTCCATTTAAAGAAATGAAGCTGAATTTTTCCTTCATGATGTGTTAGCAGATCATGCGATAGAATGATAAGTCATCACATTTGTTTCTATCACAAAAAGGGTAGCATATGTTATATACATAAGTCCTCCTATGGTGAGATTAATCGTATGTGAATCCAAAAATGGACTTATACTTCATTTATCATACTGCTTATTAAAATAAAACTAGTTCATACTAACCAGGGACTTCTTGTAGTCCAGTGGTAGGCGATAAAGTCCTTTCTCACTTCAGTTATGAGATCGATTCCCGCAACCCTGTCCAATGTGACGGGTTGTCGCCCATTCTACAGGTTTTCCCTTTTCTTAAACTAAACTATTATATCATTCAATCAATAATATCGAAAAAAATTTCTATCCTTAAACAATACAAACTTCTGTTCAACATAATCCATTCCCATATTTAGGATTATCCAAAATACTTCTTTCCAAACTCATAGTATAAAGAGAACTATTACAAAAAAGGTCATATAAAAAGAATTAAAATACCATCATTTATCCCTCACATATCTTGTTGGTGACATTCCAATCACATGAATACCATAATCATGTATTCTCCTGAAAAATGAATACCCATTGAACCGTAGTGAAAACCTGAAAGCTATCAAAAGTTAACTCTTTCCACATAAAAAAATCCAAAAATTCTATATACTCAAACCACGATATAACCATGTCCTTATATCAGTCATGAGTGCATGAATACAATCAAGCATTTAATTTTATCTTTATCCCTTCATTATGCGCATATCATCTGCTTTCCAAAATATATGAATCACTTTTCATGGTTACATGTACCATATAATTATCGAAAACCAAAATAATCCATTACATAGATATTCCAATGTTCTACAATACATTATTTTGTATTCCCTTTACATAAACACATAATAATTCCACCACATCATTGTCATACTCAACATTACTACTAGTGATTGCATGTGACTTCCCTTTGTCATTTGACTGAAGAGGTTGCTCACGATGATCATCATTAACTCTTGGATTAGGGAATTTATTAGCATAATGCCCCTTTTCATTACACTTGAAGCATTGAAGTGTCGGTGGTGCATTCTCTGCAGTATTTTATTTATTCAAATCATTAGAAACCCTTTTTCTATTACTCCGACACTCAACTTCTCGATGACCTTCTTTTTCACACTTAAAACATTTTCTATTCCCTTTTAGACAATCTACACCATGCTTTATTCCAGACATTGAGCATAAAGAAATATTTATCTTCTTTTCACCATTATTATGAGATTTCACCTTGAACCCCATCTTTCATTTCTTGCCAAAAACATGAGATGGATTTGTAACACCAACTTCTATTTCTACCTCGACATCACAAAACAAAATTTCTTCATAGCTACTGAAGTATTTTATAGCTAATTCCCTTCGAAGACTTGGTTTTAATCTACTGAAGAATCAATCACCTTTAATTTTAAGTTGGATGATAAAGCTGAATTCGTACCATGAATGCCTTTTACAATTAGCTTTGTATATACCAACAGATTAATCTTCCTTTTTCTTAAGCTCAACGAAATCCTTTTCCATCTTTGTTCGAAGAATACGATGGAAGAACTTATTGAAAAATAAGTTCTTTAACTCATCCCATTCCATGGATTCAATTACATATTGGGGCCTCGTATTCTTAATTGGAGTCCACAAATGATCTGCTTCACCTTCTAAATGGTAAATATCCAGAATGACTTTTTCATGTTCCGAAAAGCTAAGTATAGAAAATAACTTTTCAATGGTACTGATCCATTATTCAGCAACAAGTGGATCAGAAGACCCACTGAATGAAGGTGGGCGTTTCCTCATGAAGGACTCAATAGAATATTGTTCCCTTCACTACTCATTTGGATGTCCAGAATGATTCATAACTTGTGTAAGTATAGAAATAAGATTTTTCACTCCATCACCCATAATGTTGGTTTGTTCAGGAGGAAAATCATTGCATCGTCCATTACATTGATCTACACAGTTATATCAGGTTCCAGCCATCGTCTAAAACCCAAAAAGAATAGTGTGAGAGGAAAAAATCATGCTAGGGAAAACAACATAATAAAGGAGGAGTACCTTCAATACCTAACATCATAGGTATATTTAAAAGATTGTTATCATAATTATAGGACTATAACCTATGCATATACTGAACCTTAGGGACATCCCTAAACTTACCTTAGAAATATCTCTAGGGATCTCACTGAAGTTTTCACATCCTAGATTCCAAAGGTTAATTAATCCTTTCCACTAATACAAATTGTAGAGACCCCAAACCTGACGTACATGTACATTACATTACTTTTCGGAATACTTAATACATAAAAAAACAAACACACAAGGACCGTAATAGTTTAGTGTCTTTGGAAACTCGGAACATAATCATCCAATCATGGTGAAAGATTTTCAACATCTCCCACAAAGATCTCCCCTTTTGTTTTCTTACCTAAAAGCTTTCTCTATATCCTAGGGAAATGAATATATATTAATGGTGAGATCAAATTCTAAGTAAGGGTAAACATGGAGAAAATAAAACAAACCATATACATTTGAACATGAAAACATGAACATAATGTTTAAACATAAAAATCTTGTGAAATGACATAAAGCATGACAGTATGTAAGGAATATATCATAATGAACATCAATCATGATAAAATAGCTTGGAATTAAAACTTGTAATTGTGTAAAAACATTAAGTACATGATATTATTTTCATTGTAGCCAAGTCATTGCTTCCAATACAATCTTAGTGGACAAAGTTCATTTCTGAATCGAGTTCACTCCTCATTCCAGTCATATACCACTAAACCAGATTAACATACTGTTCGAGCCATGTCTATCTCATCAGATATAAATCTATACCCAATGTATTAGAGGGAGATATAGGTCCCAAAAATCTCATAATGAAATCATTCTTACTTGTGCCACAAAATAAACTTAAAACATTCATCATAACCCAAATAATTGAATGTGTTTCATAAACATCATTCCATCATAACAACATCCATATAAAACAAATGGATATAAGAGAAGTAAAAACATTTAAATCATAGAGACATTATACACATATGAAATATTTTCTTCAAATATGGAAAATGGGTTTGATAAAACACATGAAATGATTTTTGGTGGAAAATATCATTTCTTCATCAAAATCATTTTCTTTTCACAAATGCCATGCAATCTTAAATGAATAGTATATTGTTGAAAATAGTCATAAACTTTTGTAGAAGAAACTTCATTGAAATAATTCGTTATGAAACCATAAAAATCCATTCATTCCATATAATATAGAAATAAAAATCTTCTCGTACTTTTATCAGAATAGTCAAAAAGTTCCTCGTACTATAAACAAAAGAAATATTCCTTCTGTAACACAAAGTAAAAGTAAAAGAGGGGTAAACATGACATTAAATATACATGGAAGAATATTAAACATTTTATGAAAAACATTTAATGGGAATGGATGAAAAATATAACCCCACTAAATTATTATGTATAAGAAATCTCGGATAGAAAAGAGATTTTCCAAATTATCCCTTACCTTTTGTCAATTTCTTCCTTATGTGTCCGAGACTCCTCTTCTTCGACGTACCTCCTTTATGCTTCCTCTTAAAGAAGTAGAGTTGGTTATTTGAGGAGACCAAAACATCCAGAATGTTTCTAAGGATGTGGAGAGGAGAAATGTGCAGGGGTTGGATGATCTACAATGCTCAAAAGTGTGTTAAGAGAATAGGGAAGGGGTACCCTTTTTATAAGGGAGGAGAGGGGCACTGTAGGAAAACATAAAATACTATTTTATAATAAAGTCATATTCGGCGTTTAATAGCTCAAATTTGATTTATTTCGAAGATAAGGTGGGGATGGGTCGAAATAATCTCAACCAATAGGGTTTAGACGAGTTTATGTTACTATTTTATCCTTATCATTTAGATTTAACTCTATGTTAAATAATTTAACTTTTACCGTTTCTTTTTGGTTTCTTACACTATATGGTTAATAAACATACTATAAAAAGTAAAACGAACCCCAAGTGGTTAATTATTAATATATATATCCTTATCTAAGTAATTTTTATGAACCTTATAATTTTAGGAAAAAAATAACAATTAATAATATAATATTTGTTTTTAAAACTATTTTATGTCCATTTTGACACTATTTGGTACATGATTTTTTTGAAAATCATTACAACATGATCCATTCGATAAAATTTAATTAAATACATAATAACATGTCATATTAACATATAAAATTAGTGCAATTCATAAAAAGTCTAATATTACATTTATTTGTGTATTTATGACATCAATTATGTTAATATTTCATTAATAAGGTAATTATTGTATCATCATTGTGATGTAAATAAATTAATTTATATAATGTCTAAAAATTATAAATAAAATACCATTATGTATGAAATCTTTTTATATTTCTAATGATTATTTATAGTAGAATTTATCTTATGTATAACCCTATATTAACAATAATTTAGTTATTAAACTTTGATTTTAACTATTTTAACCCTTCTTTAAATAATTTAAGAATAATTTTCCTAATCTAATCCAAGTGGACCTAAATGGTCATATTTTATTTCTAAGGTTGTTTTTTGTCGAATTACACTTATCCAATAGAATTAGAACTTCTGTTATGGTATTAATAATATCATTTTTACCCTTAATTACCCCATTTACTTTTAACCGTGGTAAATAAAATTAAAAAGTTAGTATTCACCAAAAATTATTTTTATGTTATTGAACCACATTTTAATTCTTCATATTAACCATGTCTCTCAGATTTTTGAAATTCCACTAACAGATGTGTTAAATTTTGTTTTTATGTAAAATTTCAAATTCTCCTAGGAAGGGGGTAAAAGACGGTGAAAATTTCTATAAAATTTTAATATGTGTAAAATTATTATAAAATGAATACAATCAATTACATTGAACTTATATAGGTATTATGTATCAATTTTGACCTGAAATATATTTAAATACAATAAATAATTATTTATATAAAATGTCTGTTTTTAAATAGTAACCTAGTGTTTTCACTATTCATAAAAAATTTAATGTTTTCAGAAAAATACCAAAAATTCACCCTGGGAGAATTTCAATATTACAAATCCAAAAAAGAAATCCATTTTGAAAAATAAAATTTATAAAATTTCAAAAAGTGTGTATTACTATTCATAACGACTAGTTCATAATAATATTATATTAATATATCATTTAGTGAAACTCTGTATTGCGTACTACACATGCTATCTAGGAAGGTATTGATTGCGTATAATGAAAGACAAGTTAGGGATGCCTGTACTGAAAGCTCTATTTAGTGTTGTGTATAACATAATCAAAACATATTTCATTAATACATTAAAAAAATATATAATTAATGTTGCATAATATAATTTCAACAAAACGAACTTGAAATTGTGTGTAACGTGAGCCAAGAATAGTGTTGTGTATACTGCATGCTAATATAGTGTTGCATATAGTACGAGATAATTTTGGTGTAGCATTCAACACAAGACATCAATGAGATTAAAAATAATAATTTTTATAAAATCTCAGGGTGTTACATTTTACCCCCCTTAAATAGAATTTTTCCCTCGAAATTCTACGAAGTAATAAATGGTTTACTACTCGAAAGTTTATTTAATAGAAATCCACATTGTAAAAATGCATACCAAAAATTTTAATTAAAAACTAATGTACGAAACGTAATGGTTACCCAAATTAACCAATCAATGGGTTTCCACATAGGAGAACATAGGTGAAAATATCGATATTGAAGAGAAATATAACTGTAATGTTCTGATGGAGAGTGGTAGAAAACATGGCTATGAAAAGGCCAACAATCGCAAACCGTAAATTTTTGATGATCTAAGGTACCATCTGATTCACCAGATATGAAACTACTAGGACAACATTTTTGGTTTCTAAGATCACTTCCCTAACATTGATGAACATTTAAATAAAGAGAAATACTTACTTGATTTAAGTGTAATGTCAGCATTCTTCTTTCCATGAACAATTTCCAGTTCTTATCTATTTAAACAAATAAAGCTGAATTTTTCATTCATGAAGTGTTAGCAGATCATGTGATAGAATGATAAGTCATCCCATCTGTTTCTATCACAAAAATGTTAGAATAAGTTATATACAGAAGTCCTTAAATGGTGAGATTAATCATATGTGATTACAAAAATGGACTTATACTTCATCTATCATACTGCTTAATAATATAAAACTAGTTCCTACCTACCAGGGACTTTCTATAGGACAGTGGTAGGCGAAAAAGGCCTGTCACACTTCAGTTGTGGGATCAATTCTCGCATCCCTGTCTGACGCGATGGGTTACCGCCCATTCTACAGGTTGTCCCTATTCATAAACTACACTATTATAACATTATATCAATAATATTGAAAAAAATTTCTAGCCTTAAATAATACTAACTTATTTTCAACATAATCCATTCCAATCATTAGGCTTATATGAAATACTTCATTCCAAACTCATAGAATAAAGAGAATGATTACCAAAAAGGTCATATTACAAGCACTAGAATACCATCATTTATCCATCATTTATCATGTTGGTCACATTCCAATAATGTGAATACCTTAATCATGTATTCTCTTGAAAAATGAATACACATTGAACCTTAGTGAAAACATGAATTCTATCAAAAGTTAACTCTTTCCACATACCAAAATAAAAAATTATATATACTAAAACAATGATATAAACTTGTCCTTATATCAGTCATGAGCTCATGAATACAGTCAAACATTTAATTTTTTCATTATCCCTTCATTATGCACATATCATCTACTTTCCAAAATATTTGAATCGCTTTTTATGGTTACTGGTACCATATAATTATCGAAAACCACAATAAACCATTACATAGATATTCTAATGTTCCAAAATAATTTGTTTTTAACAACTTTAAATTAACAGATAATCATTCCCCCACATCATCATCATACTCAAAATTTCTAATAGTGATCACAAGTGACTTCCCTTTATCCTTTTCCTTAAGTGGTTGCTCACATTCATCATCATTAACCCTTGGATTAGGGCATTGAGTAGCATAATTCCCCATTTCCTTAAACTTGAAGCATTGAATTGTTGGTGGTGCTTTCTTTGCAGTCTTTTATTTATTCACATCATTAGCAACCCTTATTCCATTACTTCGCCACTCAGCTGCTCGATAACCTTCTTTTCCACACATTAAACATTTTCTAGTCCTTTTAGACAATCTCCACCATGATTCTTTCCACACATTGGGAATAAAGAAACATTTATATTCTTTTCAACATTATTTTTAGATTTCTCCTTGAACTCCATCTTTCGTTTCTTGTCAAAACTCAGATATGGATATGTAACACCAACTTCCATTTCCACCTTGATAGTACAACCCACATTTTCATCATAGCTATTGATGTCTTTTATATCTAATGCCCTTTGAAGACTTGGTTTTAAGCCACTAAAGAATCGATCAACTTTACTTTCTTGTTGGATGATAAAGAAGGATGCATACCATGCAAGCATTGTAAAATTATCTTCTTATATACCAACACATTCATCATCCTTTTTCTTAAGAACAAGGAAATCATTTTCCATCTTTGTTCGAAGAATACGAGGGAAGTACTTATTGAAAAATATGTTCTTGAAATCATCCCATTCTATGGATTCAATTTCATCTTGGGGCCTCATATTCTTAATTAGAATCCACAATTTATCTGCTTCACCTTCTAAACGGTAAATAGCCAGAATGAATTTTTCATGTTCCGAACAGCAAAGTATGGAAAATATTATTTCAATGGTACTGATCCATTGTTCAGCAACAAGTGGAATAGAAGACCCACTGAAAAAAGATGGACTTTGCCTCATGAAGGACTCAATAGAATGTTGTTCACTTCTCTACTCATTTGTATGTCCAGAATGATTCATATCTTGTGTAAGTATAACAATAAGATTTTTTACTCCAGCTCCCATAACATTGGTTTGTTCAGGAGGAAAATCATTGCATCTTATATTACATTTATCAACATGATTCCTTCAGGTTCCATCAACCGTCTAAAACACAAAAAGAATAGTGTGAGAGGCAAAAATCATGATAGGGAAAACAACATAACAAAGGAGGAGTACCTTCAATATCCAACATCTTAGTTATATTTCTAAGATCGTTATCATAATTATATAAATATAACATATACTTATACTTAACCTTAGGGACATCCCTATATATACCTTAGAAATATCTTTAGGGATCTCACTAATGTTTTTGCATCCTAGTATCCAAAGGTTAACTAAACCTTTCCTCTGATACCAACTGTAGAGACCCCAAACCTGACGTACATGGACATTACATTACTTTTGCTGAATACTTAATACATAACAAAAACAAAAACACAAGGATGGTAATAGTTTAGTGTCTTTGGAAACTCAAAACATAATCCTCTAATCATGGTGAAAGGTCTTCGACATCTCTTATAAAGATCTTCCCCTTTTGTTTTTTACCTAAAACATTTCTATATATCTTGGGGAAAAGAATAAATAAAAAGGGTGAGCTCAAATTCTCAGTAATGGAATGTATGGAGAAAATAAAACAATCCATATACATTTGACCATAAAAACATGAACATAATGTTTAAACATCAAAATCTTGAGCAATGACATAGAACATGACAGTACGTAAGGCATAAATCATAATGGAAAATCATTCATGATAAAATAGCTTGGAAATAAAACTTTTAATTATGGAAAAACATTAATCACATGATATGTGTAACATCCCAGGTAAATATAGAATAATACATTTTTATATTTATTAATATTTGTGAATTAAATATTAATTTTATTTTAAAGGGGTTTCTATGTTCGATAGCGTACCTGATACGCAACAAAGAGTTTCTTTGAAATCTTACATTGCACACTAGTAATAAAATAATATTGTTTTAAGTGGTAGTTAACATGTAGCCGTTGTATTGGTGGGAATGAATAGAAATAACTAAAATATGATTATATATGTTTTTTTAAATGTTTTTACATTTATCCAATAAAATATAAAGGCTTATAATATGAAAAGAATTCAATTTTAGGCATATATACTCTAACATTCACCAAAGGTTAACTTATCGCCTTTTGATGGAGAACCTTCTATAAATATAGTTCTGGTCACTCTTATACATTATATTGGACAAAATAGAATTATTCTTTAGAATCGGGACATCAAAATTAAATTTGTGTAAATTTTTTGTATTTTTCTGATAAAGTTCATTTTTTTAATGAATAGTGAAAAATGTTGTATTTTAATTCAAAACCTCTTTTTAATCTAAATTATTTAAATGATTATAATATATTTTTAATTGGTTTTAAAGTTAAATTTTAATATATTTTTACCATTTAATCCAATATTGGTCGTTGGAATTAATTTCACTTTTAAATTGGACTTAAACTACTATCAATCATTTGATACTTATTGTTTCATAAAAACACGCTATTTTCTCTGACCGCGGGAATTAATTATTAAATTAATTAATGAAACTTATATGTTTTTAATTTTGTAAAATATACTTCATTTTTGAATTTGTAATATCAAATATAGCTTAGGGTGATGTTTTGGTAATTTTCTGAAAAACTTCAATTTTTGATGAATAATGAAACCACTAAGTGGTACTTAAAAAACCGATTTTTCGTTTAAATGAAATTTTACCACCTATATGCTTTTAATTTCAAAAATCTGACATACATGGCTTTCATTAAGAAGTAAGATGTGGTTCAATGGGATTAAAATAATTTTTTGGTGAATAGTAACTTTTATGTTTTTAATCGCGATTAGAGGTAATTAGTGTGGTTTAAGGTTAAAATAAGGTTTTAAATTTATGAAATGACCTAGACACATGTCCTAACCTCATTGTATGTGTCATGGACGCTTAATACAATCCATGGGTCATCTTGGGGACCCCATGGAGCCACTTTGGTAGGAAAATGACATTAATACCTTTTTATTTAAAGTTAAAATTAAAATGTCACAAACATGTGTTGTTTTACTAAGACAATTTTTAAATGGGTTTAGACAAGTCATATTTTTTAGTATAAATATTAATTAGGAATATAAGAATATTTACTACATCATGATATTTTGTTTTATAATTTTTAGACATTAAATAAATTAAATTATTTATTACATCATGATGATGTAGTGATTACCTCATCAATGAACGATTTAAATAAAATGAAAAGATAATGTAAAATAGAAGAATTAAACTTTTCAAAGACCTATTGGATGAGTATATTTCTAACCCTTATCACCTTATACTCTAATTATATCAATTTGAGACATTTAAAATCCGAAAATCATTTTACAATAAAGTATCTTTTCTTAACATTCCAAGAGTGCCCCTCCTCTCCTATTATAAGAGGCCCCCACCTCTACCACCTTTCCCACAACTCTCAAGCCTTTGGCTCAGCCAAACCCTGCCGATGTTTTCTCTCCACATACCTCTCTTACTCCTAGAATCCTCACTTTGGGCAGAAGTCTTTCCAAGGAAGCCTTTGTGCTCAAATCAAATAGAGTTACCCGATTTTAAGGTAATGTATTCACTTGTGTTCATTTGTTTTATTTTTCTTCTCCATCCCACTAAACTCTTTTTATTCATTTATTTTGTAACAAATACAATATATTAAATATACTAGAATGTTTTTATAAGAAGTATTCGACCTAAACATACACACACCTACATCTAATGGTTAAATAACATACTGTTTCTGTGGATAGCGAATTTCTGCCTCATGAAACGATGATTGTTCAATATTCTTCTAACACCTTCAAAGTTGGCTATTAAGATGACACTATAATTATATATAACATATAATATGATTATGTTTTCCTTAAGCTTCTGTATTTTTCATTTATGGCATACCTTTATGGCTTCCATTATGGGTATACGCGATATCTTCATTTTAGAAAGTGCGGACTACCGGCCCGTCCAAGTGATTTGATTCGTTAATGCCATATGTGGGACATATAAAGGATGTATTTAATGATATTATATATGATATTGTAATGGAATTATAATTTACCTTTATATCATTATGTTTTCACTCCATTAAAGTATGAGATATAAAGGAAAGTAGTGTTCATGCGTACGTATGGCTTATTGTCTCCATGAACGGTGCATTTCATTTCTTATCCACAAATGTAATCTAATATTATATGTACATATATATAATAGATATATATGATGTATGATACATCAAGGTGATGAATATAATTCTGGAATTAAAATATACATAACTCTCATTTAGTTTTAATTCCATTAATATGACATAGAAATGAAAGTAGCGTTCATGCATACGTACGGCTTACCGTCTCCATGAACGGTGCATTTCATTTCTTACCTATAAATGATTATGTAATATTATAAACACATGTATATGCTGTATATATATGATATATATGATATCCAAATCATGAATATCATTCTGGATATAATGAACCTTTGACCACACAAACAACATGTAATTGTAAGAAGTCCACTTTCGACTTAAGAACCAAATATCGACAGAACAAACATTATTAACATAAATTATTAGACAATGTTTATAACATGGAAATAAGTGATATAAAAGTAATAATTAAATTTAAAAAGTTTCTTAAGAAAGTAGAGATTAACTCAAGTTTATTATTCCAGATTTTAAATAACGATCGAGTCAAGTCGGACCCGAGGTAAGGGACTTCGTCTCAATCTCCTTTCATTGAGGCATATTTTGTTTTATACACAAAATTATTTTATATGGTGTATAAACCCCTTTTGACATTTTATTTTATACAAAAGGAATCTTTTTCTACGAAGCGTTTTACAAAATGAAAAAAAGGAATGATTATTTTAACATACACGGTGACAACGACCTTTTCCGCCGCTGCGAGTATTATTTGGTCTTTGGCTTCCTCAACCATATGTGATGATTTTTTAAAAATTAAATATATAACATATACTCTTTTATGTATTTTGGTATTGAAGATGGTTTTTATAATGGATTCGTTATGTCAATATATTTAAGTGATATATTGTGTTTGAAATGTGGAAATGTTTTATTTCCATTATTTTTGTTTTATGTCTTATGATTTTATAATGGTACTTGGACATTTGACGGGTGGTTACATGATAAACCATATGACAGGTGGTTCCGTGAATACCAGGCCGTGTTGTTACATTATAACATCCAATGCATTGGGTATGGAAGTCAGCCGTATGGCTATTCAATTATGTGATATGTGTGGAAGTCAACCGTATGGTTATTCTATTTAAGTACGTTTATGTCCCAAGATACCTTTATAAGTTATGTGATCTTTATATGGGTTTTATGGTAATATTTTGGTTACAAAGGGTAAGTAATGATCTTTTATTTAGTGAAGAGTTTTTACTACTTCATAAAGATGAATAGTATTACTTTGATAAAGTATACATGGTTTACTTGTTGTTTTGAAAAACTAACAGTTTTCATTCATTATGTATCCCTTACTGAGCTTTTTATGCTCACCCTCATTTTGTTTAAATTCTTTTCACAGGACTTATTGTGGAATAGGGTCAAGGATGGGATAATGGAAAATTCATGCGATCTAAAACATGGAACTAGACATGTTTCTTTTTAAATGTTTTTATTTTGTGGAAACTTAGAATAGGTTTCTACTTTGTAAACTTTTGAGATGTAATAGTTATGTCCTAATTCTCTAAAACCCTAAACCTGAAAAAATCCTCAATGTGAATTATTCATTTAATTCAATATTAAGTAAGGTTTAAAGATGGGGCCTTATAGTTGGTATCAAAGGTCGGTTTAAACAACTTTAAGAGTTAAGAAAATTGTTAAATTATAAATTAATTTATGGTATTATTGAAATGATATAGAATTTACAGATTACCATGTTGCTTCACCTAAGGTATTTTAGTGTTAAGAATGGTTTTTCATAGAGAAAACAAAGAAGCTTTTCTGGGAAGGCATACAGAGGAAAATGACCTTTCAAATCAGTATCCTGAGATGGTCAGAATCAGAACTAAACAGTTTGTTGCAGTGATGTCTTAGTTAACTCAGGTGAAAAATGTTGGTTGTTTTTATTGATGATATTTTGGTGTTTTCTAAAAGTAAAGAGGAGATTGAAAGTCATTTAAGGGTTATCTTTCAAACCATAAAAGAAAAGAAACTATATGTAAAATTTAGAAAGTGTGAGTTTTGGTTACAACAAATTTCTTTCCTTGGTCAAATTGTTTAAAAAAATGGCATAAGTGTTGATCCTCCTAAAACAAAAGTTTTTGAAGAATGGCCAAGACCCACAAATATAACCGAGATCAGTAGTTTTCTTGGATTGGCAGGTTACTACCGAAGGATTGTTGAGAATTTTTCACGATTATCTAGTCCAATTACTAAGTTAACTCTGAAGGGTGTTATGTTTATCTGGACAAAAGAATGTGATGATTTTTTTCATGATTTGAAAAGATGATTGGTGAATGCTCCAGTTTTGGCCCTTCCTTCCAGGAATGGTGAGTTCGTTATCTACAGTGATGCTTCATTGAAAGGACTTGGTTGTGTCCTTATGAAGAATGATCAAGTAATTGCTTATGCTTCACGTCAGTTGAAAACTCATGAGGTAAATTACCATACACATGATTTGGAATTAGCTGTTGTTGTTTTCGCTTTAAAAATTTGGAGGCATCATTTGTATGGAGTAAAGTGGGAAATATATACCAATCACAAAAGTATAAAGTATATATTCACTCAGACAGAATTGAACATGAGACAGAGGAGATGGTTAGAATTAATCCATGATTATGATTGTACAATTCATTACCATACTGGAAAAGAAAATAAAGTGGCTGAGGCTTTGAGTCAAAAAAGTAATGTTTCATTAACCATGCTACATTTGGAATCAGATCCTTTGGTTTTTTATTTGATGATATTTGGCATAGAATTTGTTGGTGTAGGAAGTTATTATGATTTTTTTCAGGTATCAGTGAGATCATCCCTATTAGATAGAATTAAGCAAGCACAGAGGCAAGACAATGTGTTGCAGAAAAAGGTAGAGCTGGTTCAGAAGGGTATGTTTCCTGAATTCAACATTGATAATGATTATGTTTTGAGGTTTGGGAAGAGATTATGTATGCCTGGTGATTCACAGTTGAATAATGAGTTGTTATGTGAGGCTCATAGTTCCCCGTTTTCAGTTCATCCTGGAAGTACTAAGATGTACAGAGATTTGCGGGAGTATTACTGGAGGGATGGAATGAAAAGAGATATTTCTGATTTTACTGTGAAGTGTTTGACTTGTCAGTGGGTTAAAGCAGAGCGACAGTTGCTGAAAGGGATTCTTTAGCCTCTACCGGTTCCAGAGTGGAAATGGGAAAATATATCCATGGACTTCGTTGTGGGATTACCGAATAAATCTAGAGGTAATAATGCAATCTGGGTTATGGTTGATCGGTTGACTAAATCTGCTCATTTCCTTGTTATACGATATACTTTTTCCCTAGATCAACTTTACCGTTTCTATCATTAATAGATATTTAGGTTACATGGAGTTCCTCTCTCCATTGTATCTGACTGTGATCCCAGGTTCACTTCTAACTTTCGGAAAGGCCTTCAGAAGTCGTTGGGTACTAAATTAAATTTTAGTACATCTTTTCATCCACAATCAGATGGGCAGTCAGAATGAACAATTCAGATCTTGGAGGATATGCTACGAGCTTGCTCTGGGGATTATCCGGGGATTTGGTACCAACATATTTCTTTGGATGAATTTTCTTATAATATTAGATTTCATTCCTGTATACAGATGGAACCATTTGAGGCATTATATGGGAAGCATTTCCGAACTCTAGATTTTTGGGATGAAGTGGGTGAAAGGAAGATGATGGGACCAGAATTGGTAGAAGAGATGGCAATAAAGTTCAGTTGATTCAGAAACACGTGAGAACAGCTCAGAGTAGGCAGAAGAGTTATGCAGATAAGCGGAGGAAGGATCTATCTTTCGAGGTAGGTGATCATGTTTTTCTCAAAGTTTCACCATGGAAAAGTGTGATGTGATTTTGTAAGAAATTATTGTTGAGTCCAAGGTTCGTTTTACCATATTAAATTCTAGAGAGAGTTGGATTAGTTGCATACCGAGTGGCTTTACCTCTGAGTTTATCTCAGGTACACAATGTTTTTCATGTTTCTATGTTGAAAAAGTATATGCCTGATTCATCTCATGTTTTGAGCCCAGAGGTAGTTCAGTTGGAAGAGAATCTCTCTTATGAAGAATAACCGGTCCAGATTCTTGACCGAAGAGAGCAAGTGTTGCGAAATATGGTAATTCACCAGGTAATGGTTTTGTGGAAAAACCATATGGTTGAAGAGGCAACATGGGAATCTGAAAATGCTATGAGGGATAAATACCCCCTATTATTTTGATAATTGAATAAAATTGCGAGGACACAATTACCAAAAGGGGGGAAGGATGTAACATCCCAAGTAAATAAAGAACAATACATTTATATATTTATTCATATTTGCGAATTAAATATTAATTTTACATTAAAGGGGTTTCTATGTTGGATAGTGTAACCGATACGCAATAAAGAGTTTCTTTGAAATCTTAAATTGCACACTAGTAATAAAATATTATTATTTTAAATGGTAGTTAACACATAGTCGTTGTATTGGCGGGAATGAATAGATGTAACACACAAAGATTTTATAGTGTGTTATTTCTTTAAAATAATTCAATAACTTTCACTACACGCAACACCAAGTTCAATCGCACCATGACTTACCAAACAAGCTGTTCAAAAGAGGTTATGAATAGTGTTAACTAAATTTTAAACTTTATATAATCCTTATAATTTTAGAATCCATATTATGAGTTTCTTAGACATGATGTAAGAACAAATTCATTTTCAGTATTTCACTTTTACCAAATTTTAATAGTGAACCCTTTTTAGATACTATATTTTAAACTTTTTGACTAAATGGGGACATCAAAAATTTAAAATTAAACATCCCAAGCTTCCACGGTACGCTTTCCTTTGAATCAAACAGTAGCGTGTGTTGTACGCAACTTCGAGTTTTAACACACACCACAACCGATCAAATTAGCCGTTATGAATAGTAATACCTAAATTTTGAAATTATATATATTTTATATTTTTAAATGGACTTCATTTTTGGATTCGGAATATCGAATTTAGCCTAAGGTGAAATTTTGGTACATTTCGGATAACTTTCATATTTTGATGAATAGTGAAAATTACTAAATTTTAATTAAAAACAACTTTTTTAATCAAAATAATTAATAGTGATAAATAATGAATTTGAGTGGTTTTAAAGTATATTTAGAATATATTTTTACCATTTAATATAATTTTGGTCATTGGACATAATTTTACAATTAAACCGAACATAAACAAGTGTCAATCTTTTGATAGTTATTATCTCTTAAAAACACGCTTTTTGTTTTGACAGCGGGAATTAATTTCAAATTAATTTCTGCCACTTCTGTTTTTTGAATTTAGGAAAATGGATTCCATATTTGGAATCAGGATGTTCAAATTGTGTAAATAGGTAACTTTTATTTTTAGACATTTTGAATAATTACTACGGTAAATATTTTATTTACCATGGTTAAGGGTAAATCCGGTAAATAAGGGTTAAAAAATAATATTATAATAATACTAAATTACCCTAAAACGTGTCTTAACCCTATTGGTTGATACATGGTCGACCATGGGCATCTTTGGGTCGATTTTGGGACCCCATGGATCCACTTGTAAGTGATAATGACACTTTATTTTAATTTAGTTAAAATGAATACAAAAATGACACAGGCATATATCTTTTAGAACAACAATTGTTACATAGGGTTATATATGTTGGATTTTAGATTATAAGTATTCATTAGAAATCTAAAACGATTTCCTACATAATGATATTTTATTTATAATTTTTAGACATTAAATAATTTATTTTATATATGACACAATGATGAAGCAGTAATTACTATAATAGTGAAAAATTAAAATAATTGATATTATAAATACCCAAATAAATATAATATGAAACTTTTAATGAATTAAAATAATTTTCTAGGATACTATGATATATTAGGATTGATTTAATTGACTTTTTTCGAAGTAATCAATCTGTTATGAGTTTCACAAAAATCAACTATTGAATAGTGTCAAAATTGACATTAAAGAGTTCTTAAAAAAAATATTATATTATTAATTGATATTAAATTCCTAAAAATCTAAGGATCGGCCAAGAGACTTATATAATGATAGGTTCATCATTAATGTACCACTTGGGGGTCGCTTGGAAGTATATAGTATGTTTATTAACCATATTATATAAAAATACAAAGAGACATTGTAAAAGTGAAACTAATTAACTTAGAGTTAATACTTAAAGATAAGGTTAATATAAGTACCCAAACCTGTCTAAATTCTATTGGTTGAGTGGTTTTCTACCTATCCCCACCTTAACATTTCAATTATCAACTTTGGAGCCATTAGAAACCGAATATGAATTTATTATAAATTAATATTTCTAGCTTTTCCAAAGGTGCCCCTCACCCCTCTTATAAAAGGGCACTCCTCCTTCTCATTTCTTCACACCTTCAAAGCCTTTTGGTTCGGCCAAACTCTGCCCAAATACTCTCCCAACATCCCTAACTACAACCTATAGGCCTTAGTTTGATCAGAAAGCCAACCTAAAGAGCCCTTTTGATCAAATCAAAAGGAAGAACCCGAAGAAGAGGTAATGATTTCACCACCCTTCTCCAAGTTCATTTCTTCTTCCCCTTCTTCTTCCTTTGTTCATACCATTCTAAAATAATAACTCCAGTATCTCACATATACTGTGATGTTATTATAAATATGGTACAATCATATTCAGTATTCTATCCACCCTTTGAATAACATGTCACCATACGTGCATACGTACGGCTTACCGTCTCCACGTCGTGGTGTAATTGTTATTCAATATAATATTATTTGGATGGGTATAATAATGATGTGTAACTGATCTAAATAATAAATATAACATGTTAATTATTCTGTATATATGATATACCATCCATTTATATATTATTTTAATATCAAAAGAATGATATTGTCGCTCGTGCGTACGTACGGACTACCGTCTCCACGAACGCGATGAGATTCATTCTCCATCGTATCCATTCAGGTATAATTATCATTTGATAATTTAAAAATGATGTTTAAGGACTTGATATCATTCTGGATATGAATAAGATACAACAAACATGGCTTATGTAACAAAACATATAAAAGAAAATGAGTAAGTTAACACCCGAAACGACGATAATTCTAAGATATTATTAACAAAGCAATTTTAAAAGATCATATATGATATCATATTAATGTATATGATTATTGATTAATTTAATAACAATTATTTCACCATTATACAGGAGGTTAACCTACCCCATCCAAGTAAAAGTGCAAGGTAAGGGTTTACTTTACAACCTCTTCATTATCCAAGGTTGTTTATACGTAATAATCTACTGGGATCTCTTTATCATCCACATCCATGTTTCTTAAAAATGCATTTCAAAACATTTTTACTATTTACTAGAATATGAGTTAAAGTCATTTATACCCTTTTTGACTTTTATAAGTGGTTTATAAAGGAATCTTTCGATCGTTTTCAAAACAAGGTCCTTTTTAACCTTTTCGATAGAATTAAGGTAAGAATCTTTTTTTAACTTATACGGAGGGTGCGGCTATTTTCCGCCGTTATAAAATCTTCAAAGCTTCCCTTACAAGCTTACAAGGATATTTTCAAAGTAAATGTTTTATTTTATAATTATGTGACTTTTAAATGATTTCAAAATGAATAATTTAAGAATTTCATAAAGGTACTCTTTATCAAAATCAGAATTTTAAATGTTTTAAAGCTTTATCTTTATAAATCTTTGTAATTAATGTCTTCAAAATGGTTTTTAAGGATTTATTTATATGGACATGAATGTTTTTAAAAAATTTTAATTCCTTTCAAAAGTTTCAAAGTGGTATGGGACACTTTGATTCAAAAATCTCTTTTTAATTACTTCCTTTATAAATGTGTGACTTTTAAATGATTTCAAAAAAGGAGATATTTCTCTAAAATTGTTTTGATTTCATCTATGTCAACATCCTTTGATGGATTTTAAGCTTATTTGAAGATGATTTATTATGATACAAAACTTCTATATTGTATTGAAGGTTTTGTGATATGTTTGACTGTGGATGTGCTATTTTTATACCATTCATAGTTTATGGTGAAAGTATTGACATTTCGTATGCTAGTTTTAATACGAATGTTTATGTTATATTTAAACCTTTTCATATGGGAATGCATTGGACTTAATATGTGACGGGTGGAGCCCGTAATAGCTCCTTGATGCATCGGTAGGTCTCACGAGACAAACTAGTGTCTTGGCACAAGGCCTTGACAAAATCTTATTTGTAGTCTTGGCACGAGGCCTTGACTATGTGGTTATGATAGTCTGGCATTATGCATTCCAACATTATGAAAGTGGTTATTGATTTTTGCATGTGATTATTCGATTAGTAGAATATCCATGTGAATAAGTAAATGGCATTATTTCATTTTATTTATGCCATACCATGTTGAAAGTTCATGTTTGAAAGGCTTTTGTTTTAGTTATACATTGCCTTAAAAGTTTATTCTTATTTATGAAAGTTTCCGCTATATTGTTATCCTTACTGGTCATTTGAGCTCACCCCTTTTCTATGTTTTATTTTTCCCAGGATGTGAAGATGTAAGTTATGAATGACCTGCAGGGATATTATGTGGGGATATGAGTGTGGATTATGGAGATATTATGTTGTTGAAGTAGTTTTTCATTTTATGATGTAATGTAAAACTTATGAATACATCTAGTGATTCCAAGGCTACTAAACCAATCGGTCTTTCGAGATTTGATCTTTCTTGTGATCATGCCAATGTTATGTAATAATGCACCGACTCTGGGTAACTGGGGTCGGGGCGTTACAGTTGGTATCAGAGGAAGTTTAGTACAAACCTTGGAAGCTAGATTTAGATAAACTCTGATTAGAGCACGTAGACCTAAGATGAACTTTGAGGATTAGTATAGAAGAACTTCCTAGAATTTTGGTATTGTAGAGATTTTGTGAGTTTTCCGAGCAATACATCCATGTCTGGATACGAGCAGGTAGAGGCGGCTCTGGCACAGATGTACCTAGGGGTAAAACCCGAAAACACCGCTTTGAGCTAGACTCGAACGGGAACTGGTGCACGACAACGGGCCTTGCGGCACTCTTGGTTACGACACTCCCGGGGGATATGCTTAGGATAACTCTAATTTTCTTTACAAATCATTATGAAGGGTTTATGAGTATATACATCCTCAAAGAAGACATTTTTATGATTATGGATTATATCCATAAATAGTTCAATTTATGTTAAGTGTTTTATAAGTATGAGATTATGTATTTTGATTCATAAACTGATCTAGTGTATGCCATTTTTTAGAAATGGCGCCCAGTAGAAGGAATGAGAACTCCAGAAATGCACATGATCCAAAGAGAAGGAAGGATCATATCTTTCATGGTCTTAAGATAGAATTTATAAGAGAAATAGTCTCCTATGTATTATCATCATATGAAGAAATAATATCATGTGTTGATAAGATAAGTAAAGAGTTTACTGAGTCCTATGGCTTGGAAGGGAAGCAAGAGAAGAACAGGATGGAAGAGGGAAAGATGGATAAAGAGAAGAGGGAAAAGAAGAATTTTCTCATATGTGGTAACTGTGGAAAGAAACGCCCTGGAACTTGCCTGAAAGGAATGGGAGTTTGTTATAAGTGTGGAGGAAAAGGGCACAAAGTACGTGACTGCAAGGGTAAGAAAATGGTTTCAAATGTACAATGCTTCATTTGCAAGGAGTTTGGACACTACGCGAACCTATGTCCCAGTCATCAGACTATGCTGCAAATGATGCTATTGGATAATAATCAAGTTATGATACTACCACAGATGAAGAGGAATGATTAGAGTTCTTAAGTTGATTATGGCAATTGAGTGTTGTATCAACAATGTACATGTTATAATAATTATGGAGTATATAAGGATTGTACTGCAGTACTATTTCATTAAGGACTTGAGATTGTGTGGAACAAAGAAAAGTGACTCAATAGCAGGATAAATTTTTGGAAAATATATGGTTGAGAGAATGATAAATCATAATATAGTTCTGATACTGAGGTAGTGATTTTGGAATAATATGTGATTGTTTTGGATAAATTATATTGGATATTCTTGACTACCTTGTAACTGATTAATGATTTTTATATTCCATCATTGTTGGGGTTTAAAACATTTTTGGATTAATGAAGTATATCCATCATTCTATATGGAATAAGGGAGTATGAAAGTAATCAATAAGGAATATGGTAATGCATGATGAAGGTATTCATATACTATTACGGGGTAAAAAGGATCAATATTATGTTTACCTTCCTTATAAATGTTAGACTGTGAGTTTGGACAGAAGTATTTTGGATAGTTCTAGTTTGGACTATTTTGGATTGCCATAAAAGGACAACCCGGAGGTCGGGCGGCAACCCGTCGCGTCCGGCAAGGCTGCGAGACTTGAACCCGCAACCGAAGGGCGACAAGGGTGTGTCACCTACCACTGGCCCATGAGATGTACTGGATTAAATAATGTAGTTTTTATTAAAAGATCATGTAGATGAATTATAAATTCGTTTATTTTGGAACCCTGTACGAATAGTATAAATAGGATTTTTTACGAGTGAAAGATGAGTTTGTGGTAGAAATTTATTAATGGACAAAACTCTAATTATAAAGTAAGTATATCTCCTTATGATCTAAGCCAATCTCATAAATAAATTCCTCAACATTAATAAAAGGAACTTAAAACAAAAATGTTTTCCTAGATGGTAACTTAAATCATCACTAATTTATGGCTTTGGGATTTTTGGCCTTTTCATAGCCATGTTCTCTACCACTCTCCATCAGATAATTGATGGTTAGATTTCTCCTCCATATCCATATTTTCTTACATGGAACCCTAGTATGTGTTATTTTTGGTAATCTTCATACTTTCCACTCTTTATTTTAAATAGAGGCCTCATTAATTCATTTTTCGATGTCGGATTTCAACTAAGATATTTTGAAACGTCAAAAATGTGTTATCCTAATACCCTATGTTTTGTTGAACCGATGGTATTTCAAATCATCATAGATTGATGAATTTAAGGACCTCAATTATACACTTGTTTGTGATTGATGACCTCAATCACTACCTATAAATATTTACGTTTTTCCTCCGATTATATGTCTCTAATTGCCACCAATGTTCTCCTAATAGAGATCATAATTTGGTGGTGATCCTTTCATTTCTCTTTTCCTCATATTAAGACTAAATTTTAGTAACCCAATTTCCGATGTGGGTTTTCCCACAAATATATTTTTTATTTTCAACCTTTTATTTTCGAAGAACAAATTTCAAATTGCGAGGACGCAATTTATTGAAGGAGGGGAGAATGTAACACCCCAAGATTTTATAGTGTGTTATTTCTTTAAAATAATTCAATAACTTTCACTACACGCAACACCAAGTTCAATCGCACCATGACTTACCAAACAAGCTGTTCAAAAGAGGTTATGAATAGTGTTAACTAAATTTTAAACTTTATATAATCCTTATAATTTTAGAATCCATATTATAAGTTTCTTATACATGATGTAAGAACAAATTCATTTTCAGTATTTCACTTTTACCAAATTTTAATAGTGAACCCTTTTTAGATACTATATTTTAAACTTTTTGACTAAATGGGGACATCAAAAATTTAAAATGAAACATCCCAAGCTTCCACGGTACGCTTTCCTTTGAATAAAACAGTAGCGTGTGTTGTACGCAACTTCGAGTTTTAACACACACCACAACCGATCAAACTAGCTGTTATGAATAGTAATACCTAAATTTTGAAATTATATATATTTTATATTTTGAAATGGACTTCATTTTTGGATTCGGAATATCGAATTTAGCCTAAGGTGAAATTTTGGTACATTTCGGATAACTTTCATATTTTGATGAATAGTGAAAATTACTAAATTTTAATTAAAAACAACTTTTTAAATCAAAATAATTAATAGTGATAAATAATGAATTTGAGTGGTTTTAAAGTATATTTAGAATATATTTTTACCATTTAATATAATTTTGGTCATTGGACATAATTTTACAATTAAACCGAACATAAACAAGTGTCAATCTTTTGATAGTTATTATCTCTTAAAAACACGCTTTTTGTTTTGACAGCGGGAATTAATTTGAATTTAATTTCTGCCACTTCTGTGTTTTGAATTTAGTAAAATGGATTCCATATTTGGAATCAGGATGTTCAAATTGTGTAAATAGGTAACTTTTATTTTTAGACATTTTGAATAATTACTACGGTAAATATTTTATTTACCATGGTTAAGGGTAAATCCGGTAAATAAGGGTTAAAAAATAATATTATAATAATACTAAATTACCCTAAAATGTGTCTTAACCCTATTGGTTGATAAATGGTCGACCATGGGCATCTTTGGGTCGATTTTGGGACCCCATGGATTCACTTGTAAGTGATAATGACACTTTATTTTAATTTAGTTAAAATGAATACAAAAATGACACAAGCATATATGTTTTAGAACAACAATTGTTACATAGGGTTATATATGTTGGATTTTAGATTATAAATATTCATTAGAAATCTAAAAGGCTTTCCTACATAATGATATTTTATTTATAATTTTTAGACATTAAAGTTTTTATTTTATATATGACACAATGATGATGCAGTAATTACTATAATAGTGAAAAATTAAAATAATTGATATTATAAATACCCAAATAAATATAATATGAAACTTTTAATGAATTAAACGAATTTTCTAGGATACTATGATATATTAGGATTGATTTAATTGACTTTGTTCGAAGTAATCAATCTGTTATGAGTTTCACAAAAATCAACTATTGAATATTGTCAAAATTGACATTAAAGAGTTCTTAAAACAAATATTATATTATTAATTGATATTAAATTCCTAAAAATCTAAGGTTCGGCCAAGAGACTTATATCATGATAGGTTCATCATTAATGTACCACTTGGGGGTCGCTTGGAAGTATATAGTATGTTTATTAACCATATTATATAAAAATACAAAGAGACATTGTAAAAGTGAAACTAATTAACTTAGAGTTAATACTTAAAGATAAGGTTAATATAAGTACCCAAACCTGTCTAAATTCTATTGGTTGAGTGGTTTTCTACCTATCCCCACCTTAACATTTGAATTATCAACTTTGGAGCCATTAGAAACCGAATATGAATTTATTATAAATTAATATTTCTAGCTTTTCCAAAGGTGCCCCTCACCCCTCTTATAAAAGGGCACTCCTCCTTCTCATTTCTTCACACCTTCAAAGCCTTTTGGTTCGGCCAAACTCTGCCCAAATACTCTCCCAACATCCCTAAATACAACCTATAGGCCTTAGTTTGATCAGATAGCCAACCTATGGAGCCCTTTTGATCAAATCAAAAGGAAGAACCCGAAGAAGAGGTAATGATTTCACCACCCTTCTCCAAGTTCATTTCTTCTTCCACTTCTTCTTCCTTTGTTCTTACCATTCTAAAATAATAACTCCAGTATCTCACATATACTGTGATGTTATTATAAATATGGTAAAATCATATTCAGTATTCTATCCACCCTTTGAATAACATGTCACCATACGTGCATACGTACGGCTTACCGTCTCCACGTCGTGGTGTAATTGTTATTCAATATAATATTATTTGGATGGGTATAATAATGACGTGTAACTGATCTAAATAATAAATATAACATGTTAATGATTCTGTATATATGATATACCATCCATTTATATGTTATTTTAATATCAAAAGAATGATATTGTCGCTCGTGCGTACGTACGGACTACCGTCTCCACGAACGCGATAAGATTCATTCTCCATCGTATCCATTCAGGTATAATTATCATTTGATAATTTAAAAATGATGTTTAAGGACTTGATATCATTCTGGATATGAATAAGATACAACAAACATGTCTTATGTAACAAAACATATAAAAGAAAATGAGTAAGTTAACACCCGAAACGACGATAATTCTAAGATATTATTAACAAAGCAATTTTAAAAGATCATATATGATATCATATTAATGTATATGATTATTGAATAATTTAATAACAATTATTTCACCATTATACAGGAGGTTAACCTACCCCATCCAAGTAAAAGTGCAAGGTAAGGGTTTACTTTACAACCTCTTCATTATCTAAGGTTGTTTATACGTAATAATCTACTGGGATCTCTTTATCATCCACATCCATGTTTCTTAAAAATGCATTTCAAAACATTTTTACTATTTACTAGAATATGATTTAAAGTCATTTATACCCTTTTTGACTTTTATAAGTGGTTTATAAAGGAATCTTTCGATCGTTTTCAAAACAAGGTCCTTTTTAACCTTTTCGATAGAATTAAGGTAAGAATCTTTTTTTAACTTATACGGAGGGTGCGGCTATTTTCCGCCGTTATAAAATCTTCAAAGCTTCCCTTACAAGCTTACAAGGATATTTTCAAAGTAAATGTTTTATTTTATAATTATGTGACTTTTAAATGATTTCAAAATGAATAATTTAAGAATTTCATAAAGGTACTCTTTATCAAAATCAGAATTTTAAATGTTTTAAAGCTTTATCTTTATAAATCTTTGTAATTAATGTCTTCAAAATGGTTTTTAAGGATTTATTTATATGGACATGAATGTTTCTAAAAAATTTTAATTCCTTTAAAAAGTTTCAAAGTGGTATGGGACACTTTGATTCAAAAATCTCTTTTTAATTACTTCCTTTATAAGTGTGTGACTTTTAAATGATTTCAAAAAAGGAGATATTTCTCTAAAATTGTTTTGATTTCATCTATGTCAACATCCTTTGATGGATTTTAAGCTTATTTGAAGATGATTTATTATGATACAAAACTTCTATATTGTATTGAAGGTTTTGTGGTATGTTTGACTGTGGATGTGCTATTTTTATACCATTCATAGTTTATGGTGAAAGTATTGACATTTCGTATGCTAGTTTTAATACGAATGTTTATGTTATATTTAAACCTTTTCATATGGGAATGCATTGGACTTAATATGTGACGGGTGGAGCCCGCTATAGCTCCTCGATGCATCGGTAGGTCTCACGAGACAAACTAGTGTCTTGGAACAAGGCCTTGACCAAATCTTATTTGTTGTCTTGGCACGAGGCCTTGACTATGTGGTTATGATAGTATGGCATTATGCATTCCAACATTATGAAAGTGGTTATTGATTTTTGCATGTGATTATTCGATTAGTAGAATATCCATGTGAATAAGTAAATGGCATTATTTCATTTTATTTATGCCATACCATGTTGAAAGTTCATGTTTGAAAGGCTTTTGTTTTAGTTATACATTGCCTTAAAAGTTTATTCTTATTTATGAAAGTTTCCGCTATATTGTTATCCTTACTGGGCATTTGAGCTCACCCCTTTTCTATGTTTTATTTTTCCCAGGATGTGAAGATGTAAGTTATGAATGACCTGCAGGGATATTATGTGGGGATATGAGTGTGGATTATGGAGATATTATGTTGTTGAAGTAGTTTTTCATTTTATGATGTAATGTAAAACTTATGAATACATCTAGTGTTTCCAAGGCTACTAAACCAATCGGTCTTTCGAGATTTGATCTTTCTTGTGATCATGCCAATTTTATGTAATAATGCACCGACTCTGGGTAACTGGGGTCGGGGCGTTACAGTTGGTATCAGAGGAAGTTTAGTACAAACCTTGGAAGCTAGATTTAGATAAACTCTGATTAGAGCACGTAGACCTAAGATGAACTTTGAGGATTAGTATAGAAGAACTTCCTAGAATTTTGGTATTGTAGAGATTTTGTGAGTTTTCCGAGCAATACATCCCTGTCTGGATACGAGCAGGTAGAGGCAGCTCTGGCACAGATGTACCTAGGGGTAAAACCCGAAAACACCGCTTTGAGCTAGACTCGAACGGGAACTGGTGCACGACAACGGGCCTTGCGGCACTCTTGGTTACGACACTCCCGGGGGATATGCTTAGGATAACTCTAATTTTCTTTACAAATCATTATGAAGGGTTTATGAGTATATACATCCTCAAAGAAGACATTTTTATGATTATGGATTATATCCATAAATAGTTCAATTTATGTTAAGTGTTTTATAAGTATGAGATTATGTATTTTGATTCATAAACTGATCTAGTGTATGCCATTTTTTAGAAATGGCGCCCAGTAGAAGGAATGAGAACTCCAGAAATGCACATGATCCAAAGAGAAGGAAGGATCATATCTTTCATGGTCTTAAGATAGAATTTATAAGAGAAATAGTCTCCCATGTATTATCATCATATGAAGAAATAATATCATGTGTTGATAAGATAAGTAAAGAGTTTACTGAGTCCTATGGCTTGGAAGGGAAGCAAGAGAAGAAAAGGATGGAAGAGGGAAAGATGGATAAAGAGAAGAGGGAAAAGAAGAATTTTCTCATATGTGGTAACTGTGGAAAGAAACGCCCTGGAACTTGCCTGAAAGGAATGGGAGTTTGTTATAAGTGTGGAGGAAAAGGGCACAAAGTACGTGACTGCAAGGGTAAGAAAATGGTTTCAAATGTACAATGCTTCATTTGCAAGGAGTTTGGACACTACGCGAACCTATGTCTCAGTCATCAGACTATGCTGCAAATGATGCAATTGGATAATAATCATGTTATGATACTACCACAGATGAAGAGGAATGATTAGAGTTCTTAAGTTGATTATGGCAATTGAGTGTTGTATCAACAATGTACTTGTTATAATAATTATGGAGTATATAAGGATTGTACTGCAGTACTATTTCATTAATGACTTGAGATTGTGTGGAACAATGAAAAGTGACTCAATAGCAGGATAAATTTTTGGAAAATATATGGTTGAGAGAATGATAAATCATAATATAGTTCTGATACTGAGGTAGTGATTTTGGAATAATATGTGATTGTTTTGGATAAATTATATTGGATATTCTTGACTACCTTGTAACTGATTAATGATTTGTATATTCCATCATGGTTGGGGTTTAAAACATTTTTGGATTAATGAAGTATATCCATCATTCTATATGGAATAAGGGAGTATGAAAGTAATCAATAAGGAATATGGTAATGCATGATGAAGGTATTCATATACTATTACGGGGTAAAAAGGATCAATATTATGTTTACCTTCCTTATAAATGTTAGACTGTGAGTTTGGACAGAAGTATTTTGGATAGTTCTAGTTTGGACTATTTTGGATTGCCATAAAAGGACAACCCGGAGGTCGGGCGGCAACCCGTCGCGTCCGGCAAGGCTGCGAGACTTGAACCCGCAACCGAAGGGCGACAAGGGTGTGTCACCTACCACTGGCCCATGAGATGTACTGGATTAAATAATGTAGTTTTTATTAAAAGATCATGTAGATGAATTATAAATTCGTTTATTTTGGAACCCTGTACGAATAGTATAAATAGGATTTTTTACGAGTGAAAGATGAGTTTGTGGTAGAAATTTATTAATGGACAAAACTCTAATTATAAAGTAAGTATATCTCCTTATGATCTAAGCCAATCTCATAAATAAATTCCTCAACATTAATAAAAGGAACTTAAAACAAAAATGTTTTCCTAGATGGTAACTTAAATCATCACTAATTTATGGCTTTGGGATTTTTGGCCTTTTCATAGCCATGTTCTCTACCACTCTCCATCAGATAATTGATGGTTAGATTTCTCCTCCATATCCATATTTTCTTACATGGAACCCTAGTATGTGTTATTTTTGGTAATCTTCATACTTTCCACTCTTTATTTTAAATAGAGGCCTCATTAATTCATTTTTCGATGTGGGATTTCAACTAAGATATGTTGAAACGTCAAAAATGTGTTATCCTAATACCCTATGTTTTGTTGAACCGATGGTATTTCAAATCATCATAGATTGAAGAATTTAAGGACCTCAATTATACACTTGTTTGTGATTGATGACCTCAATCACTACCTATAAATATTTACGTTTTTCCTCCGATTATATGTCTCTAATTGCCACCAATGTTCTCCTAATAGAGATCATAATTTGGTGGTGATCCTTTCATTTCTCTTTTCCTCATATTAAGACTAAATTTTAGTAACCCAATTTTTGATGTGGGTTTTCCCACAAATATATTTTTTATTTTCAACCTTTTATTTTCGAAGAACAATTTCAAATTGCGAGGACGCAATTTATTGAAGGAGGGGAGAATGTAACACCCCAAGATTTTATAGTGTGTTATTTCTTTAAAATAATTCAATAACTTTCACTACACGCAACACCAAGTTCAATCGCACCATGACTTACCAAAAAAGCTTTTCAAAAGAGGTTATGAATAGTGTTAACTAAATTTTAAACTTTATATAATCCTTATAATTTTAGAATCCATATTATAAGTTTCTTAGACATGATGTAAGGACAAATTCATTTTCAGTATTTCACTTTTACCAAATTTTAATAGTGAACCCTTTTTAGATACTATATTTTAAACTTTTTGACTAAATGGGGACATCAAAAATTTAAAATGAAACATCCCAAGCTTCCACGGTACGCTTTCCTTTGAATAAAACAGTAACGTGTGTTGTACGCAACTTCGAGTTTTAACACACACCACAACCGATCAAACTAGCTGTTATGAATAGTAATACCTAAATTTTGAAATTATATATATTTTATATTTTGAAATGGACTTCATTTTTGGATTCGGAATATCGAATTTAGCCTAAGGTGAAATTTTGGTACATTTCGGATAACTTTCATATTTTGATGAATAGTGAAAATTACTAAATTTTAATTAAAAACAACTTTTTAAATCATAATAATTAATAGTGATAAATAATGAATTTGTGTGGTTTTAAAGTATATTTAGAATATATTTTTACCATTTAATATAATTTTTGTCATTGGACATAATTTTACAATTAAACCGAACATAAACAAGTGTCAATCTTTTGATAGTTATTATCTCTTAAAAACACGCTTTTTGTTTTGACAGCGGGAATTAATTTTAATTTAATTTCTGCCACTTCTATGTTTTGAATTTAGTAAAATGGATTCCATATTTGGAATCAGGATGTTCAAATTGTGTAAATAGGTAACTTTTATTTTTAGACATTTTGAATAATTACTACGGTAAATATTTTATTTACCATGGTTAAGGGTAAATCCGGTAAATAAGGGTTAAAAAATAATATTATAATAATACTAAATTACCCTAAAACGTGTCTTAACCCTATTGGTTGATAAATGGTCGACCATTGGCATCTTTGGGTCGATTTTGGGACCCCATGGATCCACTTGTAAGTGATAATGACACTTTATTTTAATTTAGTTAAAATGAATACAAAAATGACACAAGCATATATGTTTTAGAACAACAATTGTTACATAGGGTTATATATGTTGGATTTTAGATTATAAATATTCATTAGAAATATAAAAGGCTTTCCTACATAATGATATTTTATTTATAATTTTTAGACATTAAAGTTTTTATTTTATATATGACACAATGATGATGCAGTAATTACTATAATAGTGAAAAATTAAAATAATTGATATTATAAATACCCAAATAAATATAATATGAAACATTTAATGAATTAAACTAATTTTCTAGGATACTATGATATATTAGGATTGATTTAATTGACTTTTTTCGAAGTAATCAATCTATTATGAGTTTCACAAAAATCAACTATTGAATAGTGTCAAAATTGACATTAAAGAGTTCTTAAAACAAATATTATATTATTAATTGATATTAAATTCCTAAAAATCTAAGGTTCGGCCAAGAGACTTATATCATGATAGGTTCATCATTAATGTACCACTTGGGGGTCTCTTGGAAGTATATAGTAAGTTTATTAACCATATTATATAAAAATACAAAGAGACATTGTAAAAGTGAAACTAATTAACTTAGAGTTAATACTTAAATATAAGGTTAATATAAGTACCCAAACCTGTCTAAATTCTATTGGTTGAGTGGTTTTAGACCTATCCCCACATTAACCTTTGAATAATCAACTTTGGAGCCATTATAAACCGAATATGAATTTATTATAAATTAATATTTCTAGCTTTTCCAAAGGTGCCCCTCACCCCTCTTATAAAAGGGAACTCCTCCTTCTCATTTCTTCACACCTTCAAAGCATTTCGGTTCGGCCAAACTCTGCCCAAATACTCTCCCAACATCCCTCACTACAACCTATAGGCCTTAGTTTGATCAGATAGCCAACCTATGGAGCCCTATTGATCAAATCAAAAGGAAGAACCCGAAGAAGAGGTAATGATTTCACCACCCTTCTCCAAGTTCATTTCTTCTTCCACTTCTTCTTCCTTTGTTCTTACCATTCTAAAATAATAACTCCAGTATCTCACATATACTGTGATGTTATTATAAATATGGTAAAATCATATTCAGTATTCTATCCACCCTTTGAATAACATGTCACCATACGTGCGTACGTACGGCTTACCGTCTCCACGTCGTGGTGTAATTGTTATTCAATATAATATTATTTGGATGGGTATAATAATGACGTGTAACTCATGTAAATAATAAATATAACATGTTAATGATTCTGTATATATGATATACCATCCATTTATATATTATTTTAATATCAAAAGAATGATATTGTCGCTCGTGCGTACGTACGGACTACCGTCTCCACGAACGCGATGAGATTCATTCTCCATCGTATCCATTCAAGTATAATTATCATTTGATGATTTAAAAATGATGTTTAAGGACTTGATATCATTCTGGATATGAATAAGATACAACAAACATGGCTTATGTAACAAAACATATAAAAGAAAATGAGTAAGTTAACACCCGAAACGACGATAATTCTAAGATATTATTAACAAAGCAATTTTAAAAGATCATATATGATATCATATTAATGTATATGATTATTGAATAATTTAATAACAATTATTTCACCATTATACAGGAGGTTAACCTACCCCATCCAAGTAAAAGTGCAAGGTAAGGGTTTACTTTACAACCTCTTCATTATCCAAGGTTGTTTATACGTAATAATCTACTGGGATCTCTTTATCATCCACATCCATGTTTCTTAAAAATGCATTTCAAAACATTTTTACTATTTACTAGAATATGAGTTAAAGTCATTTATACCGTTTTTGACTTTTATAAGTGGTTTATAAAGGAATCTTTCGGTCGTTTTCAAAACAAGGTCCTTTTTAACCTTTTCGACAGAATTAAGGTAAGAATGTTTTTTTTAACTTATACGGCGGGTGCGGCTATTTTCCGCCATTTTAAAATCTTCAAAGCTTCCCTTACAAGCTTACAAGGATATTTTCAAAGTAAATGTTTTATTTTATAATTATGTGACTTTTAAATGATTTCAAAATGAATAAGTTAAGAATTTCATAAAGGTACTCTTTATCAAAATCAGAATTTTAAATGTTTTAAAGATTTATCTTTATAAATCTTTTTAATTAATGTCTTCAAAATGGTTTTTAAGGATTTATTTATATGGACATGAATGTTTTTAAAAAAATTTAATTCCTTTCAAAAGTTTCAAAGTGGTATGGGACACTTTGATTCAAAAATCTCTTTTTAATTACTTCCTTTATAAATGTGTGACTTTTAAATGATTTCAAAAAAGGAGATATTTCTCTCAAATAGTTTTGATTTCATCTATGTCAACATCCTTTGATGGATTTTATGCTTATTTGAAGATGATTTATTATGATACAAAACTTCTATATTGTATTGAAGGTTTTGTGATATGTTTGACTGTGGATGTGCTATTTTTATACCATTCATAGTTTATGGTGAAAGTATTGACATTTCGTATGCTAGTTTTAATACGAATGTTTATGTTATATTTAAACCTTTTCATATGGGAATGCATTGGACTTAATATGTGACGGGTGGAGCCCGCTATAGCTCCTCGATGCATCGGTAGGTCTCATGAGACAAACTAGTGTCTTGGCACAAGGCCTTGAAAAAATCGTATTTGTAGTCTTGGCACGAGGCCTTGACTATGTGGTTATGATAGTCTGGCATTATGCATTCCAACATTATGAAAGTGGTTATTGATTTTTGCATGTGATTATTCGATTTTTAGAATATCCATGTGAATAAGTAAATGGCATTATTTCATTTTATTTATGCCATACCATGTTGAAAGTTCATGTTTGAAAGGCTTTTTTTTTAGTTATACATTGCCTTAAAAGTTTATTCTTATTTATGAATGTTTCTGCTATATTGTTATCCTTACTGGGCATTTGAGCTCACCCCTTTTCTATGTTTTATTTTTCCCAGGATGTGAAGATGTAAGTTATGAATGACCTACAGGGATATTATGTGGGGATATGAGTGTGGATTATGGAGATATTATGTTGTTGAAGTAGTTTTTCATTTTATGATGTAATGTAAAACTTATGAATACATCTAGTGTTTCCAAGGCTACTAAACCAATCGGTCTTTCGAGATTTGATCTTTCTTGTGATCATGCCAATGTTATGTAATAATGCACCGACTCTGGGTAACTGGGGTCGGGGTGTTACAATAGAAATTACTAAAATATGATTATATATGTTTCTTTAAATGTTTCTACATTTATCCAATAAAAGATAAAGGCTTAAAATAAGAAATGAATTCAATTTTAGGCATATATACTCTAACCTTCACAAAAGGTCAACTTATCGCCTTTTGAAGGCAAACCTTCTATAAATATATTTTTGTTCACTATTATACATTCTATTGGACCAAATAAAATTCATATTTAGAATCGGGACATCAAAATTTACTTTGTGAAAATTTTTGGTATTTTTCCGATAAAGTTCATTTTTTTAATGAATAGTGAAAACTGTTGTATTTTAATTCAAAACATCTTTTTAATATAATTTATTTACATGATTATATTATAATTTTAATTGGTTTTAAAGTTCAATTAGAATATATTTTTACCATTTAATCAAATAGTGGTCTTTGGAATTAATTTCACTTTGAAATCGAACTTAAACTTGTGTCAATATTTTGATACTTATTGTATCATAAAAACATGCTATTTGCTCTGACAGCGGGAATTATTTATTCAACTAATTAATGAAACTTATTTGTTTTGAATTTTTTAAAATAGTCTTCATTTTTTAATTCTGAATATCAAATATATCTTAGGGTGATGCTTTGGTATTTTTCTGGAAAACATCAATTTTTGATTAATAGTGAAACCACTAAATGGTACTTAAAAAACTGATTTTTCGTTTAAATGAAATTTATCCATATCTGTGCTATGAATTTAAAAAATCCAACATACATGGTTTTCATTAATAATTAAAATTTGGTTCAATGGGATTAAAATAATTTTTTTTTGTGAATAGTTACTTTTACGTTTTTAATCGTGATTAGATGTAATTAGTGTTGTTTAAGGAAAAAATAATGTTTTAATATTATGAAATGACCCAGACACATGTCCTTCCCTCATTGGATGTGTCATGGCATACCAAGACAATCCATGGGTCAACTTGGGTACCCGATGGATCCGCTTTGGTAGGAAAATGACATTAATACCTTTTTGTTTAAAGTTAAAATTAAAATGTCACAAACATGTGTTGTTTTACTAAAACAATTTTTAAATGGGGTTACACAAGTCATATTGTTTACTATAAAGATTAATTAGTAATATAACAAGATTTCTTACATCATGATATTTTTTTATAATTTTTAGATATTATATAAATTAAATTATTTATGACATCATGATGATGCATCGATTACCTCATTAATGAATGATTTAAATATAATGAAAATATAATGTAAAATATAAGACATACACTTGTCGAAGGCCTATTTTATGAGTATAGTTTGAACCCTTATCACCTAATCCTCGAATTATATCAATGTGGGACCTTTAAAATCAGAAAATCATTTTATAATAAAGTATCTTTTCTTAACATTCCAAGATTTCCCCTCCTCTCCTCTTATAAAAGGCCCCCAACTCTACCACCTTACCCACACCTCTCAAGCCTTTTTCTTGGCCAACCCCTACCCATTTTGTCTCTCCACATCCCTATATTACTCCTATAAGCCTCACATTGGGCAGAAGTCTTCCCAAGGAAGCCTTTTATCTCATATCAATTAGAGTTACCCGATTTAATGGTAATGTCTTCACTTGTGTTCTTTTGTATTATGTTGCTTCTCCAACCCCATAAACTCTTTTAATTAATTTATTTTGTAACAACTCCATTATCTTCAATATACTAGGATGTTGTTATAAGAATCATTCGAGCTACACATACACACACCTACATCTAATGGTTAAAGAACATACTGTTTCTGTGGATAGCGAATTTCTGCCTCACGGAACGATGATTGTTCAATATTCTTCTAACACCTTCAAAGGTGGATATTAATATGTCACTATATTTATATATGATATATAATATGTTTATGTTTTCCCTAAGCTTCTGTATTTTTCATTTATGGCATACCTTTTTGGCTTCCATTCTGGCTATACGCGATATATTCATTTTAGGAAGTGCGGACTACCGCCCCTCAAAGTGATTTGATTCATTAATGCCATACGCGGGACATATAAAGGATGTATTTAATGATATAATATATGATATTATACTGGAATTATAGTATAAATTTATATCATTATGATTTCACTCCATTAAAGTATGAGATAGAAATGAAAGTAGCGTTCATGCATATGTACGGCTTGCCGTCTCCATGAACGATGCATTTCATTTCTTATCCACAAATGTAATGGAATATTATAAGTACATATATATAATATATATAAATATGATGTATGTTACATAAAAGTGATGAATTAAATTCTATAATTAAAATATACATACCTCTCATTTTGTTTTAATTCCATTAATATGACATATAAATGAAAGTAGCGTTCATGCGTACGTACGGCTTACCGTCTCCACGAACGGTGCATTTCATTTCATACCTCTAAATGATTATGTAATATTATAAATACATGTAAATTCTGGATATATATGATATATATGATATCTAAATCATTAATATCATTCTATATATAATGAACCTTTGACCACACAAACAACATGTAATTGTAAGAAGTCCACTTTCGACTTAAGAACCAAATATCGACAGAACAAACATTATTAACTTAAATGATTACATAATGTTTATAACATGGAAATAAGTGATATAAAAGTAATAATAAATTTTAAAAAGGTTCTTAATCAAGTATAGATTACCTCAAGTTTATTATTCAGTACGTTAAAGAACGATCGAGTCAAGTTGGACCCGAGGTAAGGGACTTCGTCTCAATCTCCTTTCATTGAGGCATATTTTGTTTTATACACAGAATTATTTTATATGGTGTATAAAACCCTTTTGACTTTTAATAAAATTCAAAATGAATCTTTTTCTACAAAACTTTTTTCAAAACGACAAAAAGTAATGATTCTTTTAACGTACGCGGTGACAACGACCTTTTCCGCCACCGCGAGTATTATTTGGTCTTTGGATTCCTAAACAAGCTGTGATGTTTTTTTTAAAATGAAATAAATACCATATACTCTTTTATGTATTTTGGTATAGAAAATGGTTTTTATAATGGATTCATTATGTCAATATTTTTAAGTTATATATTGTGTTTGAAATGTGGAAATGTTTTCTTTCCATTATTTTTGTTTTATGTCTTATGATTTTATAATGGTACATAGACATTTGACGGGTGGTTACATGATAAACCATATGACTGTTGGTCCTGTGAATACCAGGATGGGTGGTTACGTTATAACCTCCAATGCATCGGTTATGGAATTCTGCCGTATGGCTATTCCATTTAGTGATATGTGTGGAAGTCGACCGTATGGTTTATCTATTTAAGTATGTTTATGTCCGAAGTTACCTTTATAAGTTAAGTGATCTTTATATGGGTTTTATGGTAATATTTTGGTTACAAAATGGTAAGTAATGATATTTTATTCGATGAAGAGTTTTAACTACTTCATAAAGGAGAAGCGTATTACTTTGATAATGTATGCATGGTTTACATGTTGTTTTGAAAAACTAACATTTTTCATTCGTTGTGTATCCCTTACTGAGCTTTTTATGCTCACCCCACGTTTTTTTTGAAATATATTTCAAAGGACATAATGTGGAATAGGGTTAAGTATGAGATCAAGGGAAATTTATGCTATCTAAAACATGGAACTAGACATGTTTCTTTTTCAGAGTTTTTATTTTATGGAAACTTAGTAGAAGTTTCTACTTTGTAACCTTTTGAGATGTAATAGTTATGTCCTAATTCTCTAAAACTCTAAACCTGAAAAGATGTACAATGTGTATTATTCATTTAATTCAATATTAATTAAGGTTTAAGGCTGGGGACTTATAATATGATTTCCATAGTAGCCAAGGCATTGCTTCCAAGACCATCTTAGTGGACAAAGTCCCTTTCGGAATTGAGTTCACTCCTAGTTTCAGTCCTGTAACACTGAACCAGATTAACTTACTGTTCAATCCATGTCTATCTCATGAGATATAAATCATTACCCAATTCATTGGAGGGAGATATAGACCCCACCCATCTCAAAATGAAATAATTATTACTTGTTCCACAACATAAACATAAAACATTAATCATAACCCATAGAATAGAATGGGTTTCATAAATTTCATTCTATCATAACATAATCCATATAAAACAAATATATATAAGTGAATTAAAACCATGTAAATCATAGAGACAATATAAACATATGAAATAATGTCATCATAGATGGAAAATGGTATTTATAAAACATTTGAAATGAATTCTTGAGGAATATATCTTTTCTTATTCAAAATCATTTTCTTTTCACAAAATGCCATGAAATATTAAAAGAAAAGTATATTGTTGAAAATTGTTATAAAATTTTGTAGAGGAATATTTGTTGAACTAAGTAGTTAGGAAACAGTAAAAATCCATTCATTCCATATAAGTTAGAAATAAAATTCTTCTCGTACTTATGTCTGAAAATTCGAAAAGTTCCTCGTATATTAAACAAACGAAATATTCCTTCCACAACACAACGTAAAATTCAAAGAGTGGTAAACATGACATTACACAAACATGGAAGAATATTAAACACTTTATAAAATTAATTTTATTGAATGGATGAAAAATATAACCACAGTAAATACATAAGTATAAGAAATCTTAGATAAAAATTAGATTTGAAAAATTATCCCTTACCTTATGTCCAATTTCTTCCGTATGCGTCCGAGACTCCTCTTCTTCGACGCACCTCCTTTATGATTCATCTTATGGAAGTAGATTTGGTCTTTTGAGAAGACCAAAACCTCCATAATGTTATAGGTATGTGTATAAGAGAAATGGGTAGTGTTTGGCCGAGCTTCAAAGCTCAAAAGTGTGTGAATAGATGAGGGAAGGGGTGCCTTTTTATAAGGGTGGAGAGGGGCTCCATTGGAAAACATTAAATATTATTTTATAATAAATTCAAATTCGGTTTTTAATAGCTAAAAATTGATTTATTTTGAAGCTAATGTGGGTATGGGTCGAAATACAATCAACCAATAGGTTTAAGAAAAGTTTATGTTACTATTTTATCCTTATTATTTAGATTTAACTCTGTGTTAAATAATTTAACTTTTACCATAATATATGGTTAATAAACATACAATAACAAGCCAAATGAACCCAAAGTGGTTAATTATTAATATATATATCCTTTTCTAAGTCATTTGGCCGAACCTTATATTTTTAGGAAAAAATTAACAATTAATAATATAATATTTGTTTTAAAAACTATTTTATGTCAATTTTGACACTATTTAATACATGATTTTTTTTAAAATCATAACAGAATTATTAGTTAAAAAAAGTCAATTAAATCAATTATAACATGTCATATTGACCTAGAAAATTAGTGGAATTAATAAAAAATCTAAAATTACATTTATTTGGGTATTTACAACATCAATTATGTTAATATTTCATTAATAAGGTAATTACTGCATCATCATTGTGTTGTAAATAAACTAAATTACATAATATCTAAATATTATAAATAAAATACCATTATGTAAGAAATACTTTTATCTTTTTAATGAATATTTATTTTCGAATATATATTATGTATATCCCTTTATTAAAAATGATTTATTTATTAAACTTTGATTTTAACTATTTTAACCCTTCTTTAAATAAATTAATAATAAATGTCCAAAACTAGTCCAAGTGGACCTAAATAGTCATATTTAATTCCTAAGGTTGTTTTTGGTCGATTTACACTTATCCAATAGAATTAGGTCATGTGTTAGTGTAATAATAATATCATTTTTACCCTCAATTTCTCTATATACAATTAATTGTGGTAAATAAAAATAAAAAGTTATTGTTCACAAAAATTATTTTTATCATATTGAACCACATTTTACTCCTTGGTATTATCCATCTCCCATGGATTTTCGAAATTCCACTCAATGTAGAGTTTAAATTAAGTTTTATGTAAATTTTCACATTTTCCTATGAGGTGAGTAAAAGACGGTGAAAAGTTCAATAAATTTTTTATATATCTTAAATTATTGTAAAATGACTCCAATGAATTAAATTGAACTTATATAGGTATTATGTATCAATTTTGACCTAAAATAAATATAAATTAAATAATTAATTATTTATATAAAAAGGCGGTTTTTAAATAGTATCCTAGAGTTTTCACTATTCATCAAAAAAATGAAATTTACCAGAAAGATACCAAAAATTCACCCTAGGACAATTTTGGTATTACAAATGCCGAAATGAAGTCCATTTAGAAAAATAAAATTTATAATATTTCAAAAAGTGGGTATTATTATTCCTAACGAATAGTTCATAATAATATTATAATAATATATCATTTAGTGAAACTCGGTATTGCGTAAAACACACGATATCGAGGAAGGTCCGGATTGCGTGTAATGCAAGACATGTCAGGGATGCGTGTAGTGAAAGCTCCGTTTGGTGTTGCGTATAACGTAATAAAAACATATTTCATTTATACATTAAAAAAAATATATACTTAATGTTGGGTAAAACAATTTCCACAAAATGAACATGAAATTGTGTGTAACATGAGCCAAGAATAGTGTTGTGTATACTGAAAACTAATATGGTGTTGCATATAGTAGAAGCTAATTTTGGTGTAACGTACAACACGAGACATCAATGAAATTAAAAATAATATTTTTCATAAAATCTCATGGTGTTACAAATCTCCCTTCTTATGCCATGTTAGTATTAGTAATATCACTCCTATCTAGACTCTCATTTGATCATTGTCAGTCTCATAGGTTTATTACCAGTAATATATCCATTCCTATTTATCCATTATTAATTTATCTTCCCATTAATAGTGTTATTTTATCGTGAGTTCATATGCCCAATTTTGTGGTATTTTTTCTAATTGTTTGATTTATTTTATTCTAACTCACATTAGAGGCTAACAGTGGTTGTGGAGTCATCAACCAAGATGAGTTTGGTGGTATCATTATATTACCATTATGTTCGGGTGTTTATATATTATTCCATTACGAAACATTCTATGTGTTCTTATTTTCACTTGTTAAATTCTTCAATTGAAAATCTAATTGAGTAGGGATGTACTAATATGACCCTTGATACTTCATTAATTACAATTAATGGTTAAGGACCACAAATATAAACCACCCCTTTGGTATGATTCTAAATTCAACAGATACACTGTGGATTGATTATATAATTGATTAAATTTGTGATGTCTTCCATTTTCCAATTTTATGGGATGTTAGAAGATTTCTTATTTAAATTTAATTTAATTAGTTAAAGAGAGGGACTAGAAGACCATTCCATTATGACTTTGGCCAATATCGTTCTCACATAGTCTTAAGACCTACTTCATATGGAAATTTTAAATTAATTTCAATAGGATGACTCATGTGATGGTAAGACTTATAATACTATTCATTAGTTTGAGCCACCTTTTGAGGTGAGTTTCATTACATATATAAATGTGGTATCCAGTTCATTTATGTGAACATAAATCATATAATTATAATTTTAGGACATGAACGTTATTATTTCTTTATCGAGAGTGAGAGGTGGGTTCGAATTTAGGATCACCATTGATAAAATCAGTGGAAAATAATCTTTAAATTAAAATATTGAAAATATTATTTTGCACATTGAGTGACACATTGGTTTTCTAATGATTTACATGTTCAGAATCATTTAGAAGTTGGCTTGTATGTTTTTAAGTGATACATGGAATACCTTTTTGAATGTGAGTGACCGAATCAAAGGATAGACTATAATAATTCCAGGAGAGATACTTGGAATCCTTATGTGTACTAATAAAGAAAAACAAAAAGGTATATTATTTTATACCCAAAAATAACACTTAGACTCTCTATGTTGAATTCCACGGACAGACTCAGATGGAAGTGAAATTATGCCGAACCAAGAGAAAAACAAGGATTATTATGAGGATAGTATGGGATGAAATTTTAAGGGGTTTGTAAAAAGATATTCCTAGAGTGATACCTGGGATATAACATATTAATTACTCATATTGTCTTAAGATTATTTTTAAATATTAAATTATGTAATGATTATAAGGAACATCTATGTAAAACAAAGAACAATAATGGATTCAGTCAGTGTTTTAACATTTATTAATGGCCTTATTATACACATCTTATTGGATATGATATATGTTGGAAATGTGTTCTATGATCGAGGTCTTCAGATTTTCTTATAAAATAAATAAATGATGAATGATTTCTAAGAGATATTCTAGCTTAGGATAATGTTTGTTGGAGAGGATGAGCATTCCATTGAAATCATTAACTACAATTAATATTTATATACCACACTTCATTAGAATATATATTATTACCCATACTCTATTGAATGTTTAATTAGGGCCTTGGTTGAATTAGACACCATTGATGGAGGATAATACATTTTAGCTCGCAAACTTATGGTGCATCTATTTGGTACCTGGAAAAACTTCATTGATATAGTTAGAGAAAGGGAAATTTAATTATTGATGGTTCTTTATTTATTATATCATTGGACCAAGGGAGCACATGGAAGATATGTGGCTTATGATTTTATCCATCGGTTGTCTTTTTGGTTTTTGGGTTCTTTTAATATACTAGTTTTTATGTATAATAGTTATAATGTCATCTTGTATTTCCTTTTTTATATAATTCTATGATCATAAGTATTTTTTACATTACATTAATTAATGCGACTACTTGTTTATTTATATTATGGATGAATATTATTACACTATTAAGTTATCTTTACATCTTCCATTATAAATCATTATTAAATTACTACTGTGACACACTTTAATCTAGAGGTTATATTCTCCCCACTATTCCACCATGGATCCTTGTTGCTACTAGAAAACCTATAGAATATGTGGCGGCACACATGATGTCATGTGTCCTACCATATTATGTTATTGTTGAGTGAATCAGGTATGTGACATTCTAAAGTGGTATCAAATTCATTTACATTCTTTCTTCTCATTCCTTAATATTTGGTATAGAAAAATGGATAAGTAGGATATGCCAGAATATTATTATGATCTTATGCTTTGGATTATATGACCCAGATATAGTGAAAAGACAAATAACCCAAGATGTATTTGTTGTTCTATATATTACTTATTACTTTTAAAATTATTTCACTATTGGGTTATCATCTTGATGTTTGATGTTATATATGACTTTTTATTTTTACCCTTGCATGATTTGGAATTGAATTATTGAATAATACATCATTATATGAACATTATTATTATTACACAAATCCTATGACAAGCAATGATTATTTTACACAATAAAATATATGTATCATGTTTTGGTTCCTTTATTTCTATATTCATGTGGTTTTGATAACATTTCATGTAGGGTTGAAATAAATATTGGGTTTTTATTTAAATGGATTAACATTCAAATTTATAATTTATATATCCCATATAAATATGAAATGATTATCTCTATAAATAAACCATTAAAGATAATTGTTATATCAATGATAATGATTATAAATGAAATTTAATTCTAAAATAAAATGTATGTCGTTAAATTGGGATGTAAATTTGAAATTGAAGGGAGTTTTGTACTATAACATGTAATTAGTACTCTATATACAAGGATATCTAACTTATAAGAGAGAATTTGACCCTCATAGGACCTTATTAGTGGTAGGTAGAAATTTACTCTTTCTTTACATATGATTTTTACATCACACTGACCTGACATTAGGAGATGGAAGAGGGGTGTGACTCTTATATAGAAAAGATTCTAACTATCATATTACTATATATGTGTTGTTAGAAGTTTTCCAATATTTTAATATGTAATGTTCGTGGTCGATATAGCTAAATTTCACCAGGATGACCTCATGTCTAGGTATATGTGGGAGGTGACGACCATGCACTGTAGGTGGTGCGACATGTGCCTCTAGTAGAGTCTCACATAGTTCCTCTTGAAGAACCTCTAGTTATACCTGATATGGGAATCGATTCTTAGTTTTGAAACATTTTCCTACACATTATGTAGAATATTCATGGATCCATGTGACCTTCCTCGTCTATGGAAGAGTTTATGGATATGTTTCGGAAACATTATCTTCCCACTTTTTCAGAAGATGTAGCACCATAGACTGTAGTGTCATGTCTAGTGTCTATGTTATTTTTTTTATAATCTTGAGGCACATCTTGATAGGATATTGAGTCTATGTACATATATAATTATGTTTTATAGAAAGATATGATGTTATATTTTTAGAAGGAAAAATCATCATCAGGATATGGTTTAGAGGGGATTTCAGACAACCTACTTTTATTATTTCTGTCTCAATAAGGTTAGGGTTGGTAGATTCTGATAATTTATTCACATGGAGTAGGGTGCCTTATATGTCGTGGGATATTCTACCCATTTTATAGCGAACTATTGTTTCACAAATATTCATCTTGGTTATGAGTTTTCTAAACCAAAGATATTTAAAGATGGAATCGTGTATGACATATTATCGTAAGAAAATTTACTTTATCATACTACCCTAAATGGGATAGTGAATTAGGTTCATAACAAAAATCATAAACTAATAGTGTTAGGATGTCTGAGAGTTGGTTTTCTGGAACCATGATTTGTAACTATGTCGACTAATGGTAAGAATTATCATTTTTTATTCAATGTGGTGACTTTAATAGACATGGTACATACTAAGGTATCCAGGTGTGGTTCAATCAGTTGGGTAATCATAGAAATACAAGACCATAGTGTACAAGGTAACAAGTTATATTCCAATCATGTGGAAGGATAGCCCATATAAAATAGTCTTATTATAATATTTATTCAATATCCAATTAGATAGGCTCTACACTAGCTCCACATTCAGGAGTGTGGTCAACCACTTCTTATTAGGCATAGAGCGAGAGTGCAGCTGGCCGATCAGGTCACAATGGTGGTATAACTGGGGTATCCAAACACAATATATAGAGTGGTAGTACAGAAATCCTACTTTGGTTATCCCAACTATATCGCAGGGTCTTGGATTTGGACATATGTTTTCAGTGAATCTAATATATGAATAGATGAGTGTTGGAACTTTTACAATGAGAGTTACTTTTATTATATCTTCTATGTTTGTATCGTATTATTTTTTATATAGTTGATTCAAATTAATTAATATGTTTTCTTATTTTTGAGTGCTTTTAGATTTATGTACATTTTTTCTATGCCATTATGACACTTGATCCTCCATTTGGAATAAAATTGGGTAGTGTATTCCATTAAAGGGTTCCCCCTTTAGATAGGTGGGTGTCGCATTGTATGGGGTCTCTTTAACCCTCAACATGACAGGGTTTGATATCTTTATATTGATGAAATGGTTGGTTTCCATTCATGATTATGTTGATTTATATCACTTAAGTGTAACTTTACATCACTATAAGGATAGGTTATTATTGAAAATGATGAATGGGATATTCATGTAATTTGAGAAGGACGTGATCATAATTGTTTTGGTGGGATGATAGGATGGATTTCTAGCTTATATTTGGATTATAATTGAATGCATTAGAAATATTTATCTCAATTTCTATATGATTCAAGGGACATATTCTTTGAGAACTATTCTTTTTCAAATCCTGAGAGGGATGTTGAGTTTACCATCAAGCTAGTTACTGGAGCTACACCGGTATCCTTTCCTCTCTACAATATGGATAATACTGAGCATCAAGAGTTCAAGAGGCATCCATTTTATTTGGAAAATAATTTTTTTCAATTAACATATCTTATTCAAAGGGATCCTTATCCCTTTTCAAAAATAACGTACTTTTTTCCTTAGGATTTTTTTATATCTCTATCAGATAAACCAGTTTATTGTTAAGAACTAGTTTCCATTTTCCTATATAAATGACTTATTTTACAAACTATATAGAGCCTATTATTTTTTGTAAGATTTATTTAAGATTGGTCTATCATAACGTATATGTTACACTCTCATATATACCTCAGACATCATTCCTCATTAAAAATGAATTATAGGAGCATTTGTTGATGTCGTTTGGTTTCATGAACACACAAACTATTTTCATATAACTGATGAATCATGTTTTCTATCTATATATGGATCCATTTTTTGTGGCATTCATAGAAGATGTATTGGTTTATTCTCACACCTTACATGACCATAGAAAACATCTTGAGATATAATTGGATAAACGAAGAGAACATTGGTTTTATGAAAATATCACAAAGTGCCACTTTTACATGGGCACAATTCATTCCTTGGGTCGTATTATCTTAGAGAAATGAGTATTAGTTTACCTAGGGAAAGTGAGAGCTATAATTTTATGTTATAATCCAATGAATAACTTTCATATATAGAGTCTCTTGGGACTAGTGGGTGATGAATATAATTTCATATAGAACATATCATTCATAGCAACACCTCTTGAATTCTTAAATAAGAAGGGTGTTAACATTATACTGTCATATTCCCATGAGATAACCTTTTAGGAGTTAAAAGGTATACTCACTTACTGTCGATATTGATTCTTCATAATCTAGGATGAATCAATAAAATTTATTGTGATTCTTATAGTATTTGTATAAAATTATTTCTGATGAAATACAAGGGAGTCATGGATTACTTGTCTCCTTAGGTGAGGCCCCTTTATAGGAATTACTTGATTCACCATCTCATCTTAGATGACTTTTTCCACACCTTGTGTTGTTAGAGGGACTATTTATTTAGAGAGTATTTCATGGTTTATTCATATTAAAAATTAATCTTGTATACATTTAAATAATGGAGTTATAATAATATAAAAACTTGGCAGGTTGAATACATAACATATTTTGACCTTGAGATTTCATGTATGTCCAGAAAGAGAAATTATGTTTTTGATGATATGAGTAAGAGTACTCGAACACATGTAGTAATGGAATCTAGTATTGGTCAAATATTATTTAATTATCTTCAGATAGGAACAAGAAGGTTCAAGACCATCATATATATCTTATACTTTCATTTTGATTATATAACTCTTCACTTCTAGAGAGACAGAATATATGGTAGTTATCAATTTTTTCGGGCTTATAAATTTTTAGTGATCCTTTCATGGGATGGACCATGTCTTTGATGGGTAATTTTTGAGAACTATAACATGAAAATTCATGGAATCATCTTGGATACTTTATTAGTTTAGGTGGAGTTGATAAGAGAGTCACATGCCTCTATATTGGTAGTAAATAAATGCATTGCCACAATATATTGTGACTTATGCCAGAAACTCATTCATTATGTAATGAAAAAAGATGTGGACTATTTTTAAATAGTATTACACATGTTAGTAGGTGATGGAAGAAAACCATCAACCATCTAGGTGTTTCTGGGTCACCGTGGGGATGTGATGACTTTTGAGTGATATTAGATAGGTTGTGAATGGATTATAATTTCTATAATATTCATGTGACTCTATTAGTGGATGATATTTGAGGGATATACATTCATGAGATCATACACCTTAATAGTGTTCAAGGTTATTCCATATTACAAAGAGTCTCTAATTATATTTCATGATTCTAGCATGGGTTGAAAAAGGAACTAGGTTCACCAGTACATTGTAGTACAACATATAACCCACAAAATGGACATATGTATAAGAATACTATACTTGTTTTGAAAGAACAGTTACAATAATGTGTCCTTAATTTAGGTTGCTTTTGTGGGGAACACATACATCCCAACAATTTTTCAATTTATAAAATCATCCAATAATCAATATGTAATAATCATTCTGAGAACTGATATGGAAAACCATGTTATTCAACCATTTTCTAGTTAGAGGTTGGAGAGGTAGTGCTACTAGTTCCTCATATCATTCCAGAAGATTTAGAGTAGGTTTAACTTATTAGAACATGGACTTCTACATAATAGTCTAAATAGAAATTATAAGATGATTATCACCATCAAACACTACAGCCATGGGAGGGGAGTTTGTGTTTATTAGGTGATTCAATTATAATGGTACATAAATGGATTTTGAATTATTGGAATATATCCCCTAATTAGGTTTGGATATTCACGATATTGTAGAGAGTTGGGCTAATGTCCTATTAGTTGTAGTTTCCTAAGAGGTAATAAGCCTTTCACGATGTCTTCTGTGTACCTATGATTTTCCAATATCATTCTGATCTATCAATTATTCATCATCCGGAGAAGGTTGAGCTAGTTCATTTTTAATGTTTTGGTGAAGACCCATTTCTTTTTGTGAATCAAGGTAGAACATTTTATGTTTCTAGTGAGTTCCTATAATGTGGTTCTAGAGGAAGAATGGTTTTGTATAGAATGAGAAATAGGGTAGGGATGCATACATATATACCCAGTGGTTAGAGTTATTCTCAGAAGATTTCTTATGACAATTTGAAGGGTAATTATCATATGAATTAATTTAATTGTGGAATATTATATGATCTTGAATTTTATATTAGCTATAAAAAAATTTAATTTTTGTTATGTTCTTTAATTTTATCCTTATAAGAGATATTAGAGGGTTAATAGCATAAAGAAGAAGTTTTTAGGGTTGTATACAGCATGGAACAAAATATTTTTGAGGAGGCAGTTGAGGCACACGGTTATATGAAATATTGCATCCCATTCTGGATGGTTAGACCATACAGTACAGAGTGGTTAGTTAATGTATCTAGGGAGACATTTTTTTATTATATCGTGTACCCCAAGTATCATGACCATGCATTTTTCTATATAGTTTAATATATGGAAAATGTATTAATGACACATGGTTAGTCTAAATATGTGGAATGACCCTACAAGGGGGGAATTGAGGAATTGGGTGGCACATAATTAGAGCATATTTTGAATAAAAATATTGCAAGACAATGTGACCCTATTTTAATTGGGTTAAAAAGTAATTTGTTCATTTTCTAACCAAAATATTAACCATGTTCTAATTTTCTTAAATCCTCTAGCATTCATCCTCTCTTCCACTCGCTGAAGATCAATTCTGATCCTAAACATGTATTGGTCATATATCTCCCATTCTATCTTTGATTCAAACTAAATTGTTTTCATTGGTTGTGTACCATAAATCATTCTATTCTTATAGAACAATTATTCAATTATCTTCATATAAAAAGGGTTTTTTAGAATATCATATTACATACTTTCAATAAAATTGACTTATTGATATATTTATTTCGTTCTAGCCACGATTAGATATTTACAATGAAGTAGGGGTTAAATACCAATAAGAGGTAGACGGTCTAATTTTTTCCCTTATATTTGTGGTGTTTAAATATTATTATATTATGTAGAACACTATATTTTCTGATCATTAATTATATAATGAATTGATTCATAAATTAATTCATTACTAATGTGACCCACGAGACCCATTAATATATAATTAATGGTTAAGGACATCAAACTCATACTGAACTTTGTGTTTGTATCTAAATTTGATAAAAACACAATTAGTTTTTTATGAAATTTAATACCCTTTTGAGGAGTTATATTTAGTTGTTATTATTTGATGTCAGATTTTCATTTAATTAATAGAAACTGAATTAATTAAACAGAGGGTGGGTAAGAACATGCATCTACGACTTTCCCAAATGTCATTATCACTAAGGATTAAGACATATTTTTTATCCAAAATCCAAAATAAGATAAATTGCAGGAATCATCTTATGCTAAGACTTTTAATATTGTTATTTGATTTAAGTCACCTTTCGAGCAGAGTTTAATTATTTAAATAAATATTTTGTTTATTTGAATTTTGTGAACAAAAATGGTATGGTGAGTATTTGGGCTTATTCCCATTGGTATTTTTATACTGATAGTGAGAGGTGGGTAAAATTTTAGAATTTTCATAGATAGAATCATAAATCATGAAGGATCGAATTAATATAATTAAATTAATATTACGCACCTTTGGTGACACATGTGTTCTGATATAAACTCCATTGATATACTCATTTAGTAGCTGGATTTTGTGTTCCCAATTGATACACGAACTCACTTGTTGACTACTAATAATATATATATAGAAGAAACACTATTGTTATGATGTGAGTGATAATTAGATTCTTTATGTGGACATAAATGAATAGACTCAGATGTTAGATTATTATATATAACACAACTCACACTTGGAATCCCTATGCAGACTTCCATGACTGGAAACTAAGGCCATTGATGTTATAACTCACTTGGATTGATACTGGGATTTTAATGAAGGACACCAAAGATCAACATTTATGGTGTTTGGTTCATGATATGATTTGATCAATACCAAGGTTCCAATATAAGAACATCATATATAGGAACATGTTTTCTCTGAAATATTAAATAATGTAACAACTAGACGACACATTTTTCAATCCAATGAACAATATTGGATTTGTTGTAGTCATGTTTTTTATTGATGACATTATTATAAACATCCATTGGATATGATATAATGTGAAGTCTTGTTTTATAAACCATGTTATATGATATTGTTATAAAATAATTCACAAATGACTGAATATTTAGAGATATTACAACTTAGGCTAATGTAAATTGTATATGATGTGTATTCCATCATGAAAAAACCTAGGTGCATTATTTATATAACACACATAATTTCTATATTTATTAATACCTACTCACTATTTATTAAGATAGTGTGGTGTTAGAAATTTTCGGTGGTGGGCTACTAATTTTATCTCACACACGGATCAGTCCGTTGTTTGGTACCCAGACTGTCATCATGGATAAATGTAGGAATAGGATCAAAAACCTCATTTTGGATGCTTTATTTATTGAATCATGGTAGTGGGGGTGAATATGGAAAAGAAATGGATCATGATGTTATTTGGAGATTTTTTTTTTGTATTTTTTGTTTCAATTGGTATACTTGTATGTATGTGTACCTACTTCCATGTATAGTTATACATTCATTTTTATAACATTCAATGGTCATTATCATTTTGTTTATGAAAATTATGGATTTTTCTTCATGGTTATTGAAATGATTTATATTTATTCTTATACTGTTCAGTTATCTTTATTTCTTGCACTATTTATTACAATTTGTAATACAGTACTCACACATTCTAATAATGAGGGTAACGTATCCCCACTATTCCACATTAGACACATTATTCTAGTTAGTGGCCTCTAATAAACAGGTAGGTGCATATGAGGTCTTGTTTCTAATCAACGTAAGATATCAGTGAACAACATTGTTCTAGAATATCAGTCATTAGTTTGTGAGGCTGTGGTGCACTATACACATGAATGAAGTTTATGTATACTATTTAATAGAAGAGGTGATTGATTTAGATTATTCTTTTAACATAATAACATCTTAGTATGTGATAGATAGTTTTGATATTATATCATCATAGTTGATTACGTTTTTAAGGATGTGTAAGCTGAAATAATTTAAAAACACTCGGTTATGAATGACACCTCTTTTACAAAAAAACCAAAGGAAAGAACCAAATTCTTTAAATGATTTATTTATGATCAAAAATATAGATCAATTTCATGGTTTGTGAAGTAAAAAATATACTTCGGTAGGTATATTTACAAATAAAGGACTTTGATGTTGTGAATATCTTAGGAGAGTGGGTGAGATTTTTATATGTGAGGTGAGTGGTAGACATGTAATTTTTGAAAATAATATGTTGTAGACATGTTTACACATGAAAAATATGAAAAAATGGAGCATTATTGAGCCTTATAAATGATATGGTCAATATATTTTCAAAAAATATTTTTTAGATAATCCATTATTTTATTTTATATTTTTTTGTTTAACCCCAGGTAAATCATTTTTACATTAACTATTGTTAATGACTTCAATATTTTTTACTATTCAATATGAAAGGAAATTCACTTGACCATATTAGAAAATATAAAATACTCTCACTAAAAATATGGAACCTAATTTATCATATTCAATACATACATATTTAATAATTAAATTATATATCATACCTATATATGCGACGAAAAGCAGTTTTCCATGATGTTTATTTTTCAACAAAAAGATTATTTTATATTTATAATATGAGTACTAAAAACCATTATATGAATTTTAATGAATATATATTTATATAAAAAAGTTAATTTAATATAAATGCATCCAAATTATGGATTATTTTAATTAATTCAAATAGATTCACACAATTCACGTTATAATTGTTTTAGAAAAAAAACATTTATTAATCGAAAATTATTCTTAAACAAAATTCTATATAATGTTGACTAAAATGTAATTAAGGGGATTAAATATAATTATAAGAATATTTACGTTAATTGAAATCATTTTATGAAAAATAAGAAACGTTAAATAACATCAATTAAATAAAATAAATGAAATTTTTTTTATAAAATCTGTATAATTCATTCTTAAATAAAAATCAATATTTTTGGAAAAATCCTAAATTTTCACTACATGTAAATTCTGATATGTATACTTAAAAAATGATATTATTTTATTCAAAATAAAATTATATAATTTATTAATAATTATTTATATAAATACCTATAATAAAATGTATAATTAAAACTATTTATTTTTTGACATGAAAAATTTATTAATTTTTTCTAGTAATATAGTTATCAAATTAATAAATAACTAAAAAATTAAATTAAATTATTATATAATGACATATGTTTTTAAATTATTCGAAACCCATTTGGAAACTGAATACTCACAATTGATTCATTTATTGAAGAATTTGTAATATCTTTCCTTCAGTTCATTTTCATATTTCCATGATTCTTCTTCAACCATATAGTTTTTGAATAAAATATTATCATGGTAAATTAACATAATCCAAAATAAATTCTCTCTGTAGTCAATAATATTAATATAATGTTACTCATAATAATGGTTTTCTTCCAACTGAACTACTTCCTGGCTCAAAACTAATGATTATTTTGGAACATATTTCTTTAACATTGAAACCTAAAATATATTATATACCTATGAAAACTCAAATAAAAATACACACAGTAGGAAATTGATCCATAATTATCTTGGATTTCATATAATACAATGGACCAAAGACATATTTCCTCTTTTCCCTAAAACAGTAACCACATTACCATATAGATACATTAATGAAAACATAATCACCAACCATAAAACTAAGAACATTACGCTAGTTATCAGCCTAACTATTCATCATACTTTTAGACATCCTTATATCATACATAATCAGCTATACCTTCTCATACATTTCCTCTACCAATAGTAGAAAAATCTATGTCCATTTTCATACTTTATCTGAAAACTCTAGATTCATTCATCACTTACCAAATAATTACACAAATGGTGCCTTATTTATACTAGAATGTATACTATTATTATAAGAATAATTTACCAAATAAAGATATTGATCCCAACATCCATTGTAATTTATTGACCAAGAGAAATATCTTATAATAATTTTTATAAATCATTCACTTATATTTTCCATCAATTTGAGGATAAAATTGTATAATGAAATTTAATCAAGTACCAAATGTCTTCTGAATTCTTTTCAATAAATTAGATGTGAACATGGGATCATGGTATGATACCATAGATATATTTACTATTTTTAAACTAAATATCTACTATCAACAATGTCTATAGAGATTATCTAATGAAATAATAATAGAATGGGAATTAAATTTTATTATTTTGTTATCCGATCTAAAATAACACAAACGAGAATTATAACCTCAAGATATCATTAGAAATCCCACCAAAAAATCAATTGATATAATTTTCCAATTTTTACACTGACATTGGAAGTGGTTAAAAGATTCCCTTCATAAATTTTATTTCTAATTTAACAAACTGAAATGTTGAGAAATTATGGAAGACTCATCAATATCTCTTTTCATACCATCCCACTAATAATATTCATGAAGGTATATATATATATTAGTGATTCCAAGATATATAGAAAATGGATCACTATGGTAATAAATCAATAACTTTTTTTTCAAATAGAAATAATGAGGCACTTGTAAAATTTTTACAATTATGATCACACCATCTCTATCATTATTAATAACATTCGATATACACATCATCACATATTACTCCTTTTCTTAAAAATCATGATCCATTATCTGACCTTTCTAATTTATTTCTAACAAATGTTTAAAATAGAAAATTATAAAAAAAATTAGATAAATTATATTATTGTGTAACTTCTAGGGAAAAACCCATCCACTCATTGACAAAATTTTCATGTTCCAAATGTAAAAAGGAAAATGTTGAATTATTTTTCTTACTAAATACATCAAACCAAATTTTTTCATTTTTCCAAATGGAAATTAATTATGAAATTGTAATACATGTTTAGATCTATCCATATTCTATATCTAATTTTTAAACATTTATTAGTGAATATATAGTTAATTTTTATTGATTGTATATATTTCACCCATTAGTCATTACAAATGATAACTACAAAATATCAAATAAAAAATTAGTAACCTTATACCATGTATAAGGTAATTCATCTAATTAGTTTTCCACTGACATGAAGAATTGGGAATAACCAAATCATTATATATTATGATACATCATAGTCCCATCAATGAGGTATCATTATAGATGAAACATTATGTATTTTTTGAGGTGAGGGATAAAACTGGTTCATTCGGAAATCTTATTTTTAGCACCTAGAAACAATAATAGAATTCTTTTGTCTAGATTAATTTAAGACCTTTTTTACTTCAAATAGTCAATGGTATTGACAAAAATGAAATATTATCAACAAAATGATGATGGTAGCATGATAATCCATGTAAACTATGAATCATTATTTAAATTGTAATACATTTCCATTATAAATGAACTTTAGTTTTGTCACATTATATAGTCATTTAATCCTTATAAGTAATTTTTCCATGGAATGGAATTTTTTGAAACCAAATTTCAGAATTATTAAATTTTTTATAATATTTATTTTAATTGATCAATTGAAATAGAATCATTTGGAGTCTATCATATTCCCCATTTATTTTGAAATATACTAATATATCATTAATAAAAATTAACATAAAAATAACTACATATTTATCTAAACGATTATAACTATGTTCCATAAATATAGATAGGGAATTAGAATACCCAAAGGGAATAAATAAAACTGACTAATCCCATTATATAGTTTAAAATATCAACTTCAAGATGTTTTCCTTAATTAAATTTAGTTAATCGTACCGAAAACTCATATGATCAATTGAAAAATAGAGTTCACTATAGATCAAATGAAACAAGTCGTCGTTATGAGGAAAATGATACTTGTAATTAAAAGTGATGTAATTCAAATATCCATAATAAATGAAAATCCTCATTGATCCGTGTTTATTATAGAAAAAATTTTTGAAAATTTCTTGGTGATGTTCTGGTGTGAATGACACCATTATTTACCAACTCCTTCAATTTATTTTTAATTCAAATTGATTAACATGATCTATTTGACAAAGGGGGTTTGAAATATTATTTTCATCATGCTCTTTGTAAACAAGAAATTAATCATTTAGATCATGAATTAGACTAAGATAGTAATCAACAACTATATACATGTATTCATTAACTAATTGAACATTTTTAATTTGAACATTTAATTTTTTTCAATAATATGGGTTAGTTAACATTTTGTTCAATCGATAATCAATTTCTCTTCTTCATGGTATGATATTGGAGGTTAAACATGGGTGAATAAAACAATCTTGGATCTAAAATCTATAATTGGTAGATAAAAAATTCAATGCATACATAAAATGATATAAATCACTAAAAACTGTAGTTCATAAATATTTTTAGGATAGACAATTCCAAAAATGAAAACATGACGATTATTATAAATCCTATTTTATTTAATATTTTGAGCCAGATATTTTCTAAAAATTATATACCATTTTCATGTGGTAATATTTCCATTTACTTCAATATTTTATAGAAAATAAATATTAAAAATATTCCATTTCAAACAGTGTATTGGCATAATTTGAATAAACCAATAAAGTAGCTGTCACCATATCACTTGAAGTCCCAACATCAACCATAACATTGAATGATTTAACCACACCCTTTTACTGGAAATCTTTTTGATTTCCACTATAGGTAACCATCTTCAAAAACACATTGAAAAAAATTTCTTAGATAATTCTTATTAATATATATTTCCATTAACTTTTATTTACTTCCTAGACCATTTTCCTTGGATTCAATAGCCATATGACTAATCATAGACCATTATTATAACTTCCCAGACATTTTATGTCATTATTAGGGTACATTTAACAAACCTTATCACAATATAGGATCATTATTTTCTTACCTATATACTTATATGATCCATTCATTCCATTTAACTTCTAACTCAGTCTATCATTTTTTGTTTTTTCGTAGAGTCACTAGTCATTAACCATGTCTATTTAGACCATATTGGGACATCATTAAATTATATTATAGCTTATGAATTCAATTTAATCTAATTCCCTTTAATATCATTTCATTAACTAGGGGTAAAACTAATTATTCATATTTACAATACCCCGTAAAAATATTGGTACATACATAGCTAATATAGGTAACTTTTCTTCAGACGCAGCTAATAAATATTCAAATTTTTTTATCAATTCCATGATTTTTCCCCATTCTTATATAAATAACATTTGGGATATATATCTCATGGATTGCAGTAATAAATTTTTCACAGCCAATGTAGTCTTTCTCGTCTCCCTATTTGATTTTTTTAATAAAATACCACCATCAATCAGACTCACATTAAAAGATATAAATGGGAAGGTTTTTATTTAAATGTCACTAAAACCCCATGAATCTAAATATATCATCAAAGGAAATGATCCATCATTTAGCTACCATGAATACAGATTATCAACTAAATGTTAAAAGATTTTGTCTTTTAAAATTCTCTACTATCGAGATGTTCCATTGTGTTAGATATATGTTCTCCTTATATTGAATTAAACAAGTATTTATATCTCTAGTAAAGTGAGTTACCACTGCAAAAAAAATTATATTCTAATTATGATAATCTCAGTATGATGGTTTGGAATTATATTTTCTTCTTAATGCCTTCCAATAATATCTTCCCAATATACTTTATAGGTAATGAGACTCGATGTGTATTGTTAATATAAATATACATTGTTTTCTTATAATGCTACATCATTTAAATGTAAAAAAATGTAAAATGTTTCTAGGTTATACTCTAAATATTATCATCACCTTGAAAAATTACCTTTCCATTTCTATGATACCAACTATAAATAACCATCTTTAATCATTAAATATTCTAGTGACATTATACTATAATTCACATTATATCATTCCAAAATAACTTTTAGGATTATATTTATAGATATTTATTTCATAACGCTTACATAAAAAATCCATATATATAAAATGTGGTCATCTATAATTAGTATTTTGTTTCAAAAATATAGATCTTTTAAAATAAAACAAGGTACCTTTTTCATGAAAAAACATCAAAACATTAAAATTTATTTATTCATTCCCTACTAATATTTAAACCCTGTAAATTTTTTAAAAATATTTTATGGTCCTATAATTTCAGTAATGGATAGAAAAAAATTATATATTCCCACTTGTTCATGAATACTTATAAAAATTTTCCTTTTCAAAGAAAACATTGATATTATAATATAAAAATTTTTACCCAAGAAAACACCTTATATTCCCAAAACATTTCATAAATCATTTCAAAAAAATTTGATAATGAAAAAATAAAAACAAATATTTTTCATTGAAATTGTAAAAAACCCAAGAAATAATTTTTCAAAACTATATAATTTTCAACCATAATAATTTGTTGATACATTCTTTTAAAACATATTTTTATTGGATTCCATTTTTTTGAAATAATATGATTACCTCAAGACTTATAACAATAAATATTAAAACATAATGGTTTCATGATACATCATTTTCCATTTCACTCTTACAAATGGAATAACTATAGAGTTAACTTTCATAACTAATTAATTAGATTCCTATCAAGGACCCAATTGTCTATGAATTATAATATTACTACCCATCATTGGTTTATAACATTACCACATGTTTTTGGATTATATCATAACCACTCTTCGTTAGTTTTTCATAGAACCACAAGTACTTGGTTTTTAATGGAACCAAAAATCATCATAGATAATTTTGAGGAACCATAAATAAGCATTACACACAAAATCATACAATTTTTAACATTATACTCAAAAAATAATCTTTAAAACATATCAAAACATTTCTAGATATTGAAATATCCAATCTAAATAAAACACTATTTTTAATACAAAATTACCTATAAAAATGTAATCATGGTTCTTATTGGAAAAAAAATAAACTATTATAATTTAATAAGAAATAAAATATCGGATACGGTGGAATGAAAATTTATTTTCTTCATATGAATTATAATAGAACATTTATTTTTTTGTCAAAATATTCTATAAAAACACCAAAAAATTTATTTTTTTAGAACAATTGGAAGAAATATAAAATTTAATTTTATAATAATTTCATGCTTGTAAAAATAAATTCATAAAATCCATTAATAAAATATGAAAATATAATAAAATGTTTTTTGGGAAACTTTTAATATGTTTTTTAAAAATATTTCCTTCCAACATTAGAAACGTTTCATTAGTAATACCATGAATAAAATAATTAAAAAATAATTAAATAGAATGATAATTGAGAAATTTATTATATAACATTTTAAATGGGTTGTATTTATACCTCATAAAATAATATTGGTGCATAACATCAAAATATTCCTCAATAAAAATAAATTTAGATGAGGTCACTTATCTTAAGTATCACTCATTACACAAATTTGTTATCTTCAAAATTAAAAATAATAAATTAATTATTTGATTTCCTAAAAAAATACATGTTTATTATAAATTTAATTTCACTTATTACCATGATATATAATTTTACATGATAAATTACTTACACATCAGATGTATTGATGATCATTGGTTTCTGGGTAAAATATGATATCAGTAGGTTTACTATGGTTAATGAGATCATTATTCAACATCACTAGAATAATAATTATTATATAATGATAATTTTTATTCATTAGTTTTATTTTTATAAATGATAAATATTTGGGTTTATGAAAATTTTTCTAGGTTACAATTATTTAGAGAGTAGGTCATAGGTACTCTTGAGTAATGTTTCCATTTTTTAATAATCATTATGGAAAGAAATTTATAATTAATTTAGGTTTATATAATGTTAAAAATATCATAAACACCATATTATTTAATTAAATATATATATATATATATATACATTTAAATATATATTTATTTTATACATGTTATACACATGAACAACATTATCATTTTATGCGAGTGGAATTGTAAGAAATAAAATGATATAGTTTATTTTCATATTGATAAATATGTGATTAATATCATATCTTTTTAATAAATATGACATACATTCATCAACCATATCATTATTTCCTTCTATGTAATGTGTTTTTGAAAAATTAATCACATCGAGTCGAGAGGCGGTAATCTTCCTTACTAATGAGAAACGTTATTGTATCCCCCTTGAATTATAAATTAAGTATGTATATGTGATATAATAATAATAGAGTAATTATTTTGATAAATATATAAAATATATAATTTAAATACATTATTATAACAATTCTTGATAGGTGATGATGAAAAATTAATGGCATTGGTGTGGGGAGATAGTCTTCCATTAACACGAATGATTATCTCCTTTCACATTTGATGGATGTAGATATGGGTTTTGGTTAAAAAATTTACACAATAACATCTATGTATATGAGAGACAATTTTTTTATTATATAATCATGGTTTATGAATATTTTAGGGAGGTTGAAGTTGAAATAAAATAAAACAATCGATTAAGCATGATAACTCTTATTAAGAAAACCTAATTAGGATAGCACCAAATGCCTTCATTGTATGAATTTATGATAATAATAGGGTCTCTATGACTTGGTATGAGAGGTACGTTATATATTTTTTAATGTAATATATGATAAAAAAATTAATTTAACGTTTTTTGTGGACAGGAGGGTTAGTTCTAATAATTGTGTGAGGTGATTGGCACACATGAAATTTTTGAAATGAAAAAGGTATAACCACATTTATCACAAGCCAAAAGGAAAAGAAATAGAAAATTATAGATAAATAGACATTATTATGTTAAAATAAGTCTATGAAACATTTTTTCATATTTTTAGAACATTGTAACACTTTCCATCTAATTTTGACACCCGGTCAATTAGTTTTTACCATAACTACATTAAATTATTTTTACTATTTTTGATATTCAATATAAAAAAATTAAATAAACATTATTATATAATATAAAATTTTCAAATTAAAATTATTTAATCTATATTAATTATTTGAATTTATATATAATCTATAATTTACTTTAAAACTAAACTTGTTAACACGTTAAAAAAGATGGTTATCGGGAAGTGTATTTTTTTATAAAAATAAATATTTTTTATTAACTATTTTACTAGACATAATAATTATACAAATTTAAATAAAAAATTATTTTTAAAAAATCATGACATTCTATTCAAATAATTCATCATTGTGTATTTTTAATTAATTAATGAATTGATATATTATTCACTTTTAAAAAGTTCCCATAAAAAATCTAAATTTTAAACACAAAAATAAACATATCATATAATACAATATAAAGATTAGTATTATGTAATTAATTAGACTAGATATATCTGATTAATAATTATGTCACTTTAAATCATGTATAAATATAATTTTACTTTTACATTAATTAATTTATTGAATATAAATTCCATTTCTTAGAAAATATGAATATTTACTATAAAACAGAAAATTAATATTTCCCAATAAATCAAAAAAAATTATATTATTTAAATTTTGATATAGTGATATAAAAAATACCTTTTCCATATTCATATTCAAAAATTTATAAATTATTATATAAAACTTATAATAAAGGAGTTTAATTAAATTTATTTTCTTTTTTATTTAAATTCAATGTAATAATTTTTTAATTTAAATAATAAATTACTATTAAATATTAATGAACAAGAAAATTATTAATTCTATAATTTCCTAGGTTGTTTCAATATATTTATTGATGTGATCAACGAACGGAACACTCCCACAATAAGTAACAAGTTACTAGCATTAGATATAATTTGATTCTCTAACATTATGAATATATTTAATTAAAGAAGATAGAATATAAATCGAAGTGATAACTACCATTGAAGGAAACACTGATGTATCTATTCCAATGTAAGAGACTCTCTTCATTCCACATCATTGTTTGTCTCTAAAAAAGAACTACCCACTCTGGGTCATTCTAAATCCTCTCATTATAAATAAGGATCCTATAGCCAGTGTAATCCCTTAGAGTTATATAGAATTTACCCTCTTTAATCAGGATCCCCATAAAAAGATATCTATTAATGTGTAAGGGATATATATATTTTATCCATTCATGAATAAATGTATTATGTTATTTGAATATGTCAAGTAGAATATATTAAATATTTATCAAGAATTACATTGTTTTTTATGGATCCAGGTTCATTGGATAAAAACTCTAAAATAAACAATTCACTACCAATGTGACCCATATGAATCTAGAGTTAGAACAAGATAAGGGTAATGTAATACTCTCTACTTCAGGATTATCAATATTTTTAGTAGTCTAAATTGAGCTGTCAAACCCCCACTATCCCAGAAATACCCACACTCATGTTCCAATCATGAAAAAATCTAAAAAATAACACAATCCATGATCAATGATTTTGATACATCATGATTACATACGAAAACATTTTAGATTAATAACTAATTACAGATATTAAAAACCACCATGGGCCAGTCTCAAAATTATCTATTTTTTAGTGTCATCATTATATCATCTCAATTTATCTAGTAAAACAAAAAATATATATACAAACCTCATACCTAAAAAACTATTGAGGAAAATAACCACTCATAACCCATCCAATATCACCTATGTATTGACATCGAAAAAAATAATCCACTATTCAATGTACACACAATGCGTCAACCTTGATATTAATACATTCCTTTGCCCTAAGGTTCGCACTCCATGACAATTCATGTTGTACTCGCCACTATATGACTAACCTTATCTCATTTTTTTGGGTATGCCTAGTTGTGATATATACTCAATAATTCCCAAAAAAACCATCAAGTATATTATATATGATTCTTAAAATATCAAAAATTACTTGGCTACCACTACTAATGTCATCTCTAACCTCTCATCCGAACCATTATCTCATGAAAATGTTTATTCAAAACATAATAATTTAATTTTTTTTTCATGACTCTCATCCACCTACATGGTATGTAATCTCCCCAACAAATTAAAAGACATTTGATCCCAATAATATCTTATAAATAATTAATTTATCTTCTATTTTGTATAACTTAATTACACATAAAATTGTAGTTTTTATTCATTCATGGGATTAGTCTAATGAACATATATAACTAATTCATCAATCTTCTAGGGAAATTCTATATTAATTTCTTAGGTGGTCAATTTATTGACTACATTGTTAAATGAATTCCTTCATTAAGGAATAAGATATTTTGGTGAAATGACATTGTAGTACTATATGTTTATAGGGTCCTATAAATTATCACAATCCTATTTATACCCCTAAAATATTGAAACCTCATTTACAATGGTGGTTTTTTATATCACTGATAAAATATAAAACAATCCTCAAGGATTTTATTATATTCCTTATTTTATCCCTCCCATCTTCCCCTAGAGTAATTAAAAACATATAAAAATTATCTCCTAATAGTCAAAAACTATTGATATATTCATACTCATTCAATCCCTATGATTGAATTCCGGATGCACTATACTACTATACATTTTGACATATGCTACATTAATTCACATACCATTATACCATTGATTATAACCCAAAACAGTGGGATAATGCATCTCAAAGATGTCTAAAATAACTCCCATGGATCATTAACCATCCTTGTTTACCTAAAATACCCATGGAATTCAGACAATACCATCTACATGATAATATGTTACACTTTTATAGTTTACAATTACAAATGTTTATCCATGATATATATATCATATTAATTAATATCTTGATGTGCTACAAATTTTATGAAACTCACTCAATTTTCATTAACAGAATGTGATACTTCCCTATCACACATCCTAAATAACTCGAATGAATTTCCTTGTAGGTGTACATTCCCATATTAACACAAGTCTGAAAACAAACTAGGTATAATTTTATATACCACTAATCCCTTAAATATGTGACACATTTGAATCCACCTACTAGTGATCTATAAGAGTACATGTCACCTCACATACCCCAATCAACATGTAACTACAACTCTTTTAGGTAGAATCTTTCATAACACATAAAATATAAAATTAAAATCTAATAAATTATTCTAAAAATCATCAATAATTATATCTACACTGTTAAAAATGGAAAAGTGGAATTATATTTCACTAAAAAATTTTATTCTCAACTGTAAAACCCTAGAACGCCTATAGTGATGTTGAGTGAATCATGGTGTCAATTTTTTTATTAAATGAGATAGAACATCACTCAAAATTGGCAGGAACCTATTAAAACAATTTATGGGAACTGTTCAATTATCAAACACCCAAATATAGAAATAGAATCACAACATAGTAGTTTTATATAGTTCATCACTATTTATATTCAATGTAGAATATACTGAAAGAGTTTTGGTCATGCTAAAATCCACTAAGATTCAATAGAAATTTTGGATCAAAAATTATCAATCATGATCACACCATGTCAATCCCAAATCCATTATAAAAAATTTATGAGAAACCACAATACCTACCTCAGATCACTTCTGTCAACTACGCCATGATAACTAACATGGTAGAATTCTTACTCTATTTTTAAATATTAAGGACATATAATTTTTTTGGACTAAAATTAAATATCCATTATTATAACTAAAGTATGATTTCACTACTGTCTTGAATTTTTTCACATGAATTCACTATACACTCACACTAGATTTTTTAAAATTCTATTCTTGAAACTCTATCACTCATGAAATACATTTTTTGTTTGGAAGTTCTTTTAGGATTCTTGAAACTAAATTATTTCACGATGCACCCATCCTTCATGAACCAACAGAACATCATGGATATCTAAAAAATCATAAATCTCTATGTCTTCATGAAACATTAATTTTTATAATTTTTTAGCATTAATTATTTCATAACCATTCATTTAATAAAAATTTTGTTCGTGAATATTTCTTGAATCGTGAAAGTATTGCCTTTAAGTAATAACTTTGATAAATTAGAGAATTTTACCATTCCTGCAAACTATATCAAATATTTTAATAGGCAAACTAATTTTATACTTCCCCATCCATGATGCATTGAATCTCTCAAGGAATGTTCCTCAAACATCTTAGTCTATATTCATGAATATACATGATTTTTTGAAACATGACTAAATTTTTTTCATTAACATAGCTTCCCATAATATCATGTCTTACCATATTTTCATCACCCCACAAACATTATTTTTGAAACCGCTTCTTTGAACTACAAACACTATATGACACCATATTCCGTCGTGAAGCTGCACATAATTTAGAAACTCAATTCATTGGAAAATATATTAACCATCCATATTTTCACATGAGTTGATCATAAAAATCCATATTTCAAAATATTGGTTCCTTACCCTAAATTTTGAGAACCTAATATTGAGAAAGAAATTGAAAATAATGACACCATCAACCTTGAATCCACAAACACAGAATGATAACATAGATTTAATCACACTTGATTGTGGTTTGACATGAAACCCAAAAATAACAAGCCTATAGCTATATAAAACCTTGTTTCCAACATCAAAAAATCATTCCAATATTTCAATATTGTATCCAAACCATTAAGTCCCATCGATGTTAAAAATTATATTCATAAACCGTTTTTAAATATTAAAAAACTAACTATTATAAATCTATTTTTATGTAAGAAAACATATGTTTATTTAACTCCATGTTATGTGTTTAATTTTAAACCTTAACCAATTTTTTTTTTGAAATATTTGTCATTTTAACCAATTATGGGTTAACATGATCGAATTGTATTCCTATGGGGTAATAATCAACCATATATTTACATAGACATTCCATTATCATTAAATTATTCATAAAGAAGTAGTTATTCAGTTTTATTGAAATTTTCTATGATCCAACCATACAATTCTATATTCCTATAGGGAATCCCAATTATGACCTCTCAAACCCATCTTTGATACCACATTGTAACACTGCAACATGTGGGGGAATCTCGAGTCTTGATTAGGGATTCTAAGTGGCCACATGTGCATACCATAATCCCGAATGTCTGTTGATAAGTGCTGACAATGAGAAATAAATCATGGGTTGGGGTTTACCCTGAGTGAAACAACCAAAAACAATTCAGGTTAGGTAAAACAAAATTTAAATAAAACCTTTGTAAAAAATTTAGTTATAGAATACTAGTTTTGGTGAATAGTGTCTACAATCTATAGTATGATATAAAGTGAAAAAATATTGAAACTAAATTATAATTATCAGACCACAAGCTATTTTCTACTCAACCTTTACAGCAATTGTGAATTGTGGCTATCTACTTAAGAAAATAATGTCTTAACAGGGACCTATGTCACATCCACTAATATATATATCTCCATAAAAATCCACAAAAGGGAATATGTTTAAAACATAGGAGTATTTTCCCATGACTAAAATTCACATACAATAAATGTGAATAATAACAAAATTATAAAAACTAATATGTAAATGTTGTTTATGAAATTTTATTTTCCAATTTTATAAACCAACCCATATTTTCACAAAAGATTCCATATTATTCCTAAAAAATATTTGCTATAAAATTAAAAATATCAAAAAAGTTCATCATTTTATAATCCATGATTTCCATATATAAAAAATAACAAAAAATAGTTTTTCTATATAAATCCCAAGAAACCGATATTATCACAAAACATAAGAAATATATTATTTAAAATTTCATAGAACTACAACATCACATTTGAAAGAAAAAAAAATGTGTTTCATAAGGATATAGAAAAACCCCATTTCATTAAATATTTTAGAGTCATATTATTTTTTAAATACAATATATCTTTATTAGAATTATTGGGTTTCTATATGTTGTAACGTCTTGTTAACACTAATATTCACTAGATAAATTATATGGTGTAAATGATTGTTCACTTCCTACATTTTATTACTTAATTTTTTTATGAAACAACCCTTTTCCACCTTAACACACACTATATATGACACTCATAATTTTTGAGAAAACATCTGTTTTGGAAATAAATGGTCTCAGAAAATCATTTTTAACACTAGAACCAACTGAGTGCAAAAAGCCTTAAATTCGTTTTCAAATCCTTCTTTCAGAAATAAATTTATAAATTTAAATTTTATTTAAAAATTATATTTACAATAAATTCCCATATTTTTCATAAAATCAATTAAGTTTACTATAATTTAATCTCCCAATGGAATCCCCATTGGAATTTCAAAAAATAAATAAGTTAATCACTTTGAAAAATATATTTAAATATAAAAATAATCATTAAAATCACATTAGAAATACTAAATTAATGTAAATGTAAGAAAATCAAACACAAATAAACTGAAAAATATATTATCAATCGATATATTCTATAAAAAACCAACTATTTTTAAATACTATTATTTTGGATAAAAACAAAAATATTAACAATATCTATTTTTTATTTAAACAAAACATTCATAAAAAAATATTTTGTCAACTCAAAAGACACGAATAAAAAATATTTTTTAACAATATAATTCTTCAAAATTTGTATGAAAATATATTTTTATATTAAAAAACTTAATTCAAATACATAATGTCTTCCAAAATAAATTAGTTATAAAAATGTCAAATTTTTATTAATGTTTTCCATGTATAAAAATATATATTATTATATAGAAAAGTAATTTAATAATAATTAAAACAATTGATACAATGGTTAAAAATCGTAAATCAAAACCAAAAATATAATTAGATAAATCATTGATAATAGAGTGTCCACTGGCCTAATTGTTTCATTCAAAAATGTTTCCCAAATTACAACTTTCCAAGTATCACAAAAAATGGGATTAAAAAACATACCCCAAACATAAGAAATAAAAATATTCAACACATAGACCTAAAATAAAATATCATATATCCATGTGTCAAAATTCAAAAGTAAAAAATAATGTGTAATGAGAGATATAATATATATTGAATTTACATAAGATCTAACATCAAATTTAAAAATTAAAACTTGGTTTTTTAATTTCATTTTTCATGATAATAGAAATAACAAAAAATAACCCATAAAATAACCTAAGGATGGTTGTGGAAGAATGTTTCCATTTAGATGTTATTTTTGTGTGAAAAAACAATATGTTTTATTAAATCCCAACTACATAGTCATCAGTCAATTCCCCTGGGATTGTGTAGTGACTATTCTAGACTCTCTACCCCCAAAATATTTGGAACAGTCTTAAAGACCATGTAAAGAGAATATTGATAATTATGCTATTGATTTTGAACATGAAACCCCTCTTAGGACCACGCAGGGAAGATACATCCCTAGAACCCTTCTTCCAAATTCTTTTTTAAATTAAAATTAACAAAAAATAGTATCCTTATGATTAAAACCCATTCCAAATTCAATTATCTAATAAAAAGTTATTAATGAATCATATAAGAATCATTTTATTAATATTTATTTTCAATACATCATAAAAAATTACCAATAAAAATCACATTACATGTACATAAAATAATAAATAACAAAAAACTAGGAATTAAAATTCCACCAAATGTAAAAACCTATGTTTTAAACTTCATTTAAAATATATATTTATGTAAATTTTTTTATTTTCATGTTTAATAGTAAATTTACTATTAGTAGTATTGACACAGATTTGAGTGGATGAAATATTTGTATACCACATTTCTAAATGAGAAATTTTTCCTATGTTAAAAAAAATTTAGGAATGAAACTTAGAAAATATTATTACGTTCAATGATGAATATAGTTATCAATGGTTTTTTCTATTATTTTATATTTCTAGATAGTAAATAAAAACACAAAATATGTTTTAGTAAATTACATAAAATTATAATTTTTATTTGTAAATGATATGAGGAATTGATATATTTAATGAGGGGAAATCCAAAACCACCTTGGTAAAAAATACAATTTAGATGATTATTTATATGGTGATAAAAAAATATTATTTCCTAGAAATATTATAGAATAATTTTATTTATTATTTTGGAAACCATTATGTCTAGATAATTGAAAATTAAATAATGTGCCTAATAGGATTATATCAAATTGATTTTTGATCTTTTTATATAATCATTTGAATATAATTTATTAATACTAGTTTTGTTTGGTGAAATTTAATGCTAATTATCAAAACTATATTTAATTGAAATTATAATGAATAATCTAGAAAATGGAGATTCTGTCTAATGTTCGAATTACTTATTTTAGTATTTAATTGGAAGACCATAAGATCATAGAGAAAATTTCCTATAACAAAATATATCTTACTTAATAATATATGGATTCATTTGAGTAATTTTAGGTTTGTTTATGTGGGGTTTTCTTATTTCTAAATAAATATAAGAAAAATAAATTTTAATTTGGATGAGCCTCATACATGACACAACTAATCAAGTTTATTTGACTTGGAAAAGGATTTGATTAATTTAGAGAAGAAGTAATATATTATTTATTAAATATTCATAAATAATTAAAAATTGTTATCGTTTATAAGTTATTTCTATCATGGTAAAAATATATAGGTTATCATAAAACATGATAAGGTCATATGCTATGGGTAATCTCTATATTTATAATTTAACTATATATATATTGTGATCCAAGCCTAATTTGTTTCATTATTATTCATCTAATATGTATTTTTAAAATGGAATTGTTTCAACCAACTGTTTTCTAATATTCTCTCCAACATTAAATAATTCTAAAATAAGATTAGCTAATCGGTAATTTGAGAAGCTAGGGGTTGTGATAGCGATGACTTCATCCTTGAGAAATGGAATGTGATAACCTTATTGGCCAATGAAAATATGGGGTTACCACAAATAATATATTAAATGCTACAAGACCTGAAATTTTGGGGCCCCTTAGAATAAAATTATGAAAATGATAACTCACAGATATGTTGTAGTCTATAATAAATCATTGTATTATCCCTCAATGATTACATGTGAGAGTAGGTTAGATGTTTTTTATAATGATCCATGCATTATGAATATAATTTTTCTTTTCAATTTCAGGTGATAATATTATGACTGACATGATATTCAATTTTTTAGTGTCCATATTTATACCACTCAAATAAGCTATAATATTATGTCCATAGAAACCATATTAGGGTGTTCATTATAGTGTTGACCGAGTTAACTTTTTAATTAATGGGTCTTATTCCCAAAGAAGTAGAAACTATGTTAAGAACATATATCAAGGTATTAACTCTAAAAGTCACCAAATTCCTTACTGTTAATGAATTAAATTATATATAATAGATATATGAGTATTTTTACCTGGTTCTCTAAAATGCTATAATCCATGGTGAATTTTATTTATAATGTATTTATCAAATTTGTATACACTATAATAACAAACAAATGGTAGGGTTTGGCCCATGTTATGCTTATATAGGGCCTCCCACTTATCATTTTTGGGTAAGATGACTCCCACCCAAGGATAACTACAATTTGACTATTTACACTCGTGACTCCTCTAATGTGAAGACTAGTTGTTATAAATGATAAAAAAGTATATCACATGTTTTTATAGATACATAGAGTGTGGGTTTCAATGAATTAAAATAATTAGGATACTTCTTCAGAGGTGATCTTTTAAAATATTATATAAACAATTTCTCACCATATTTATATAAGATGACATGGAAAAAAATTATCCTTATCGTTAACTAGTTCTCTATATTCACTCCATCATATTACGAGTCTTTAAATCCCCTCTAATGTGTTTTTATTACAACCCATTTCTATTTTCTACTTCAAAAGAGTTATTATAAATATTTTAATATATGCTATTGGATTTAAACCATTATACATAATAATAAAAATTATACATTGACATGATAGTTTTTCTAAAATAGATGTATTATCATCTTCCTCTCCATCCTCTCCCTGTTCAATTATTATATATCTTAAAAAATATTCACATATTTGATCAATTTAAAAATTTATAAAATATGAATATATTATTTGTTATCATTTTATTTACTCTTTATGTATTGAGTATATTAAGACTACTAAAATTGGGATTGATATAGAAATATTTTTTCTATCATATAAACTAAAATATCTTTGTTTGAAATTAGGTATCTTCTCATTACTCATTATGAATTTTTATCTTAACTATGTAAAAAATCACTACCACCATGAGTCTTTATTTACATGAATATATATATATATGAAATATATTTCAATAAAACATTATAGCACCAATAAAAGCCCCAATTTTTATTTTCGGAATCTACAATAATTATTAAATCATACATCTAACAATGATTGTTATAAAAACCACAATTCACCTTCCAATTCTATGATGTTCAATGTGGTTTTTTAGTGTTACTAATTCATTATTTATTAAGTTATAATGAAATTAAATAATTTATCTTCAAAGAATCATTAAATTTTTATTAATTATCTCTACTATAATGTCATAGATTAATTCATAATATTTTTTGACTAAAAAAAACAGTGTCATAAAAACTACAATCTATTTATAAAAAATTCACAAACTGATGGACAATACACAAACCCTCACAAGTTAATATAGCCCTTGATAACTATTATCTATATTTTGATGACTCATTCATATTATAAAATCATTCATAAATATATTTTTTTACTATTACATTGATTTTGAAAACAAATAAGTAGGTTTAAACCCTAATAAGAACTATATTAATAACTCATACAAACATTCAACTAACTCATATGGAGAGGAAATATGAATCATAAATAGTTCAATCTATGATATAACTTTTTATATTATTGATATAATCACTCACACACTTATATTGAATGACTTATACTTATTCTGATAATTGAATCATATCTAGATAATACATTGGCATTTTTGTAGAACGATTGATAAGAAATTTTTTCTCACTCATACTATAGACCACATTTATCAATTTTCCTCAAAAAATTCTCAAAACCTTTTTTCTATAATGAAAAAAACCTCCATCATGTTTTGGGAATCATTAAATGAACAATTCCAGGACTTTCAAATGTGTAACCTATAATTTTAATAATTATTTCTTCATTTCAAGCACCATGATCCATGAAATTCCATTTCCAATAAATCCCTCAATAATTTATAGAATTATATAAAACTCAAATGACAATTCAATAAAACATATCCATAACTTTTATTTAATGTTCTTTACACTTTCATTCTAGAATGTTCTCTTCAATTTATCTAGAATGAAACCCAATCCCAATGATGAATCCATTAAAAATATTTTCCAAAATCCATAAGGTCATTCATCAACTATTGTCAACTAATCTATTACAAACTCATTGGGTTCAATATTCTTAGTTGTAGGATTTTTTGTGGAAATGACCCCTCAAATAAAACACCACTTAATTTCCCCCATATGAAATGAATGAAAATAAGAAAATAATTTAAATTGTATTAATGATTTTCCCCTCCTATATTTAATGAAACTAAAAGGATCAAATAAATTTAAAATCAATAAAATCCATTAAATATATATGATTAAAATCATTAAACTTTCTCTTCATAAATGTTTGAATTCTATAAGAAGACATATTAAACATCATAATGACTCCCATTTTATTAATAATCTTAATGAAACATTCTAAAATATATAAACATCATTAATTTAGAATAAAAAAGCATTGATTTGCCATTAAATATTCATCCAATTAATATAAATTTCAGGTTACACATTCCCTATATTGGAAAAATCATCATCATCAGTAATTAATTGACTTATTGTTATTATATTACTAGATGAATTAATAAAATAAAATAATTATTATAGTATCTAGTAATATAATTTATCACTCAATCACCTTCATTTTCCCATGAATTTTAGGGAGTGAGACAACTTTATAACATTGGGGTGTAAATAAATATTCTAAAAATAATGAGACTATGTTTTCTATAGAGAACAAATTTAGGATATCTCAATCAATGGTTTCCTCACTTCCCAACAGTTTTCTATTAAAAAACTAGCATCTAAAAACCATTGAATTTATCTAATAAAAACGCATCCTCTGATCTTTATAACATTCTCACAAAAAAAATATTAGTTTTTATTCTTTTATGAATAATAGTTTTAAATATACCTCTTAATGTATATAAAGTGTCGAGTAAAAGGATACCACTACAATATAATAATCTATTTATACCACAGGAACTCTAATTCCTTTATACATCACATAAATAATTTTCCTCTAGATAGTTCATAACAAATTTCAAAAACTCACCATTAACTCCCCTAAAAAATATTATCAATTATATTGAATTGTTATTAAAATTGGTTACACCATATATTTGTAATAATACTTTTAATTTAGTATCATTTTTTATTCTTTATCCATGAATATTTTGATACCCATTTCTATAAAAAATAAATATATAAATATAATTTTCATCCAAGATAGCTCTTCACGTATCAATTTTTTTCTCAAACATGTTAATGTTTTGGATTATAAAAATCTATAAACCAGTTTCCAATATCTCTTAAACAAAAAATCATGGCCTGATTCCACTTTCTTATTACAACATTTAGCATGATGCTACTAGTCCTTCCATATATGGATTTGATACAATTATTTTCACAATTATGAACCCAGTCACCACAATTTCATGTAATTGAAAAATATAATTATAGATTTATCTCTCTCAATCAGTCCTCCATTTTTAGTTGGTCGGTTCCACTAAAACCATAGCCTAAAAACCTATATAGAGATTTAGATCAATTATGATATTAGTGATTACATCAAATATATTGAAAAAAACATATTTCCTTCAATCATTTTATTCATCATCAGTTCAAATAAGGATCATCATAATTGATTAATAATTTTAGATTATGTTTATTTCAATACATGAGTATGAATTATTTCCTCTAATATTTTTCGAAAGGGGTATTTTAAACATGAATTGTTAGATCCAATTATTAGTGTCAAACATGTTTTTTGAAATCATTACTTGAGTTAGGTTTATCCTTATTAATATTGTACTTTCCTAATACAAAATGGGTTATAGAAAAATTGTTACAAAATATACACCATAAAATATATATCCCACTCATGTCTACAATACATAACATCAATTATTTAACATAAATTATGAATAACGGTGGAGGGGTACTGTAAATTTTCTTTTGTTGAGGAAGAATATTAGTCATGATGGATTAACTCTTCATTATAAAAATTTTATTATCTATTTTCTATTGTGAATGAAATGTGAATAAATCAATAAACTCCATTTATTATCGATAATTTTTAATGCTATCAATATTAAATTGGTTATAGGTAGATATCCTTTAATTAATTCCACTCTCATAGAGATCATCTTGAATAATGTCCTTATAATATTTTTTCTTTTGAAGTTGATTAATTTTCATTTTGAAGGATAATATCACATGTTAATTATTCTTAATTAGATGAATTAATAGTTCCTTATTTAGGATTATTCATTTTAAATTGAATAACAATTCAACCATTCTCCACCTTATTCCATATTGTAATTTTTTTCAGACCATATTAGCATGATTTTTATTTAATTTCCATATGATAAACCAAAGGATTATACTTTCATAGTTTATTCTTTCTTGTATATCCGTCCATTTATCGTAAAAATATAGAAATTACATCCTTTTTTATAGATACGAATGTCTTATTTCTATGAATTATTTTTTGAGCAGACTAACATTGGCGATTTTTCACCCATTATTGAGTTCCCTAATCAAATACCAAAATAGTAAATATGTTTTAAAAAAGAAAATATATCATTTGTGTGTAAAATAAATATTTATGTGTCATAAGAGTGAAGTACCTCCTTGTGATTGTAATTTTTTCCAAATTTATTCAACATTAACCCATATCTCCAAAATTAGAACATCAAAATCTTCTCCAATAGAAATCATATATCATGCGGTCTTCATTTGTTTATGTGGTAGAGTAAGTGGATTTTTTCTCATCAATATTCTTGTGGGATTCAAAAAACTTCATCATATTGAGAAAAAATCATCCACAATATTATAAATTCATGGAGACATATATTTATAAAAATTTTAATCTTTATATTAAAATAATTTTTATTCTACATGTAGATTTCAAATCTAGAATTATATTTTATAAACATATTGAGGTTACGAGTTAAGTAACACACATCATTTATTTTTTCCATTTGGGTGACTAATATATGTTTCAATTTTGTTAACCATTTATATTTTTTTCATTATCCTAAAACCCATTTCATGTGGGTGTATCTATACTATATTTTGGCATTTATTTTAGTAGAGTTTTTAAAAGAGTGATTCCTTCCTTAAAATCCTTTTTTGTAGACATATACATCCTTACATCATGATAAATTTCATTAAGTCACTTAATTTTTTTGATCATTGTTAATCTCATGTTCATTATATTAATTCTTAATGTACCTTTTAGTTTCATCAACCTAATTTTCACTATATATATATATATCACAAATATAAACATAATACACCTAATGTATGTTTACCATATTATATACATTCTTAAGGGATTTTATATATTGATAGTGGATTCATTAAATACATCCATATTTTACAGAAGATGATATTATCATGTCACCAACATATTTTATTTCATTATTTGAGGACTGAACTGAATATCTTTACAATAAAATATATTTCACACCAAAGTTAAAATCAAACACATCAATAGATACCCAATTTTTTAACTGAATTTGTGTTATTTTATTTTATAGAGTCATCTTATTACTTTTATTCTTATTTAATTTAGGCATATGAAGTTCTCACATATCTTCTCAACATGAACATATCTAGTTCCTTAATAACCATATAAATATTTTAGCACCATAAAAAATTTATAAAAAGATATTACAATGAGACACCTTCATGAATAAATGATTTTTTATGTCACGCATTTTGTGCTTTATACAAATATGATCATTTTTAGGTCTCTTTTATATATCTAAAATATTATTCAAGGATGAATTAAAAAATATTATTCTCACAGAACCTCATGATGTACATCAATAAAAATTTTTATGCTTTCTAAAAACATCCTTTTCATTCAGGAAATCTAGTATTATTGAATAATTGTGTCTTCTTTATTGAATCAATTTTTTTGAACAAATTCTCTAGTTGACCCCAAGGATATAACATCTTGGATATGATACGACATGATAGGTCCTTAGACTCTCTGATAGTGTGATAAATCTGGGTGTAGACTAATTTATCATTTTCTTAGAATGATATTTAACCCACATAGGTAGTAATAATGTTCAATATATTTCTCATGTTCACAACTCTCATCCTCCCTGAATTCCCTCATGTTAATGAAGTCAATAAAACATGAAAGGGACGTAATTATTATTTCATGGTTCACCCAAAATTTCTAAACCAACGAGCATGTGATCTATAATGTTTCGATGTGAAAATTAACCAACAACCTCACAAATAAGTGTTATATTTTATTCTAGGTCACTCATACCCGGGGTCACTCCACATATAATGATTTGGGTTCGTTCATTTCCTACCAAGTCTTACTATCTTCACACTCCCTCCTTTTATCTATACTCAAAATTTATAACCAATTCCAATAAATAGTAAAATCACATATTATTGAAGATGTTTAATTAGTGGGTTGTTATGATTTTAACACCTAGAGGTGATTCTTCACTGGTGTTATATGAAAATATATATGAAAAAAATAATCACCTATATTGCAAATAATTCCATCGTAAAAAAAACTATACTTCTCCTTTGAATGATTATCTATGTTATACCCATAAAATTATGAGTCTAGAAAACAACTATTCAACACTATGTTAGGAATCCATTTATAGTTATTGGTTCATAATAATTATTCTCATTATTTTAAAATATATATGTTGATACACACAAAAAATACATACCTATAATAGTGAATCTATGGTAGTATTGTTTTTCTAAAATCAATTAAATTTATAAATAATATTTCTCAAAATTATGCTAATATGTAAAAAATTCTCATATGAGATCACATTCCATATTAAAAAAATATAAAAAACCTCATTTATTATCCTCTTCTTCTATATAAAATTATTTATTGAAACTAACTCTTTGATGGGTAAAAAAATTGACATATTTTATTTTCATCATATGTAACAAAGAATATTATTTATTTTTGAGTGAACTACTTATTCATCACAAATTTTTTAATGTTCTTATCACTGGATGATAAACCATTCACAATGAGACCCTCTTTCTTTGAGTAAATTTGATTGAAACTTATTTTCCTAAATATATGTATTCTTTACAAAATACACACCTTTAAATTCCATAGTCCACATCCTATATTAATAAATACTTCATACTATTTTTGTCGCATACTTTTCATCTACTTATTACCTTTCTATAGTGTGAAACATGGTAACCATCAGTTTAATAAAATTAGAATTGATCGAGAGAAATTAATCCAAATAGTAATGCATGAATCTCTTTTATATTTTGGACTTTTTATCTCCCTGAAAATCATTAATCATAATTAATAATATTTTTTGTTTAATAAAATTCCATTTAAATGATACTAGTAAATTTATACAAAATCCATAATGGTTTGACTCATACTCAACCCCTAATGTAACACCATGAAAATCTAAAGATGAAAAATTATCTTCAACAGTATATATGACACACAACACAAAGCACATAAATGATTATAATACCCTGAGTATTTATAATATATTTAATATTTTAATTAAATTCAATATATTTTATTTATTGTAATGCATAAAACATCGAGTCATCATGTTTCATAAAAAAGAGATACCACCAGCAATGAATTTTGTTATATTTAAGATCAATTTTTACTAAACAATAATTCATATTAAAATAATATTATTTAAAAAAATAATACATAAACTATAAATTAAAACTAAAATTAATGAATAATTTTTCAAGGATGCAGTTTATTTCTCTTATTATGTTTTATGTTTTTTTTTCTATTTTTTAATTTGTTATGTGAATCATATATTTAATCTAGATTTCCAAGACTCATAAAGTAACTGGTCATTCAGGATTTGATTACTTTTAATATACCCATTGTAATAAATTAATTCAACGACTCTTGGCTTTTGGGGTCAGGTGCTAGAGTTGGTATCAAAAGAAGTTTAGCAGATACTTTGCAAACTAAATTTAGGAAACATATATTTGTGAGAACAACCCTAATATTGACATTGAGAATAATAATAAAAGATCATAATAATATTTTGGTATGTTATATATTATGTGTATATTCCTAGAAATGAATCTTTATGTGGATACTACTATTGGAATTAGTTCTTGCATAGAATTTCTTGGGAGTAACAACTCGGAAAATGTGTCTCAAGCTAGACACAGGGTAACCTAGTACAGGAAAATGGACCTTACTATTCACCTAGTTTGACACTCACACGGGATAATCTTAGGATAATTCACATATTAATTACAAACAATTATGAAGTATTTTAACAAAGAATGATCTCAGTTAAACCGAATTATCATTAGATTGAGGACAACTTGTAATGATTAGAAATAATACGAACGATATTATAGATAGAACAAATACTATGGAATAAATATGTGTAAATAAAATAGATTAAGGATTTATGTGTATAAATTTTATTGAAAAATAATGTTATAATGTTAGTTAATTATTAAATTCTGAGGATATTCATTATAATTTTTCTGTATGATATATTAATATGGTTTTAGAAAAGGGAAACATATATTCATGGTGAAGACATATCATGTCATGAAATTCCAAGGGGCGTAAAGAAAGGACTAAAGCATGATAAGTGCTTTTCAACCTACCACTGGCTTACATGATGTCCTGATTTATGTGTAATTATTTAATTATTTTCATTAATAAATATTAATTATAAAATTGTAATGTTAATTTTTTTTGGTTTAGAGATTAATATATTGAACTTACTGACAATTAAGATTAGTTATATAAAAATAGATATACATTTCACTCTTTTATGGGAATTATGATTCATTAAATATTTTACTACTTCAGGGATAAAATTTAATATTTGGATACCCATTTCATGAGTTATTTGATGAATTATAATTTTCCAATTATCAAAAAATAGATGAAATTGTTATTATGAAATTGAAATCTATCTATAAATTATATTCCCTTGTATTCATATGTTGTAAAATTATTACTCAACATTTAGAAAATGAAATAAAATGTGTTGTCCAAAAACATTAATTTTTTTGAATTGATGGTCTACAAAATCATCTCAGATTTGAATCATTGATGCCCTAAAATTTTCATTTACCAATGACCAATTTTTGACTTATTACCTCAATCAAAACTATATATATTTACTCTTTTCCTCAAATTATGTATCTATACATTCCACTAATGTTCTCTTACTTAGAGACCTAGTTATATGTTAGGCCAGTTGGACTTTAGACTTTCCACCCCCTCTTGTGAAGTGGGTTTATTATGAACCACTATAATTATGCGTGATTTAAAAAATATTAAATATCAAAAAAAAAAATTCATTTTGTTCTATTTTAAATTCTAAGGATTCTATTTCATTAAGGTGGGGAATATGTAACACCCATGAAATCCAAAGTAAGAACGTTGTCATCAATAGTGTATATGTCACACAACTCCAAGAACGTAAGGGAATATAATACACAATTTATTTATAATATTTTCACTATTTAAAATAAATTCAATATATTTTATATATTTTAATCCATGCAGCACTGATTTAAATTTTTCTACACTCTAGAGGGACCACCTTCTATGGGTTGTGTGACACTCAAGACTATGTTTTACCTAAAAATAATATATTATTGAAATATTTTTATTGAATACAATAATAATTTATATAGATATTAAAATAAGTTGATATGAATATTATTAACTAGAATATATGGTTTCAAAAAAATATAAACTGGATTTATATGTTACATATTAATTTGAACTAAAAATATAAACCAATTGAATATGAAAGAAACATAATTATTTTTATGCTCACAAAGGTGTTTTGTCCTAACAATTTAAATTTATTGCAATTATTAAATTATATTAATGTAATATATGTGTTATATATTCAATAAAATATTTTTTATAATCATCCAATATATTAAATAGACATAAGATATGAATGAACTCAATATTACATCTAAAGTCTTAATTTTTATTAAGAATCTTTTAAAACATTTTAATGGGGAACCGATTTTAATTAATTGTTTAAAAAATTTATTAATATTATATTGTAAAATAAGCTTAATAATTGTCATTGGAAACTAAAAACTAGCTTAGAGTAAGTTTTTCTAGTGATGATTCATTTTTTAATAAGTAGCTAAAATTATAATATTTAATTCAAATTGACATTTACATCCATCCTATAGGATAAAAGTTAAATTAATTTAAACCACATCTACAATTGAAATTTAGAAAAATAGATTCAATATTTGGATTTATTATTATGTCTAATTTGGAAAAACTAAAACTTAGTTAATGACCAAAAATATTACTGAAAGTAATTAAAATTAATAACAATAATTAAGGTTAAATTATGCTTAATAAGGAACTAAACCATAAACTTATGGACCAAAAAAACCATTACACTTGTCCAAAATATATCTGAGGTACATATTGAGAACCTATGCTCACATGGATATACTTTTGATAAATTTTTATACAATTTCAATTAAGAAATTTGGAAGGGGTCCTTTCCTATAAAATATTACAAGACTACCGCTCCTCCTCCATTATAAAATGCCAACATTTCTCCCACTTCTTCAAACCACTAAAGAAACACAGTATTTGTTAATATCATACCAATTCACTCCAAAAAATACATAACTTCCTCCTTTAATTCTTACTTTTGGCATAAATCAATCCAAGGAATCTGATTGTTTCAATCCAAAAGGAGTTTCCCAGTTAAGAGATAACCCCATTCCTAAGGCTCCTTAATTTTATTTCCATCTATAGTAACTCGACTCTACTTATTAAATGTTTATATACATACTCCAATATCCAAAATATATTCGGTTTCTTTATTCTAATGTTTCTAACTATACTTACACACACCTCTAACATATGGGTAACAAACATATCTTTTAACATTATGGCAAACAACCGCCTCAGGAAACGATAATTGTTCATTTAACCCTACAACCTTTCATGGTCACCATTAATATGGAAACTATATTTATGTATGTTATATATGTTATTTATTATATCTTTAATCATCTATAATTATTTAAATATAATCTCTATAATTTCACTTTTGTGTCAAAATGATAAAATCATTTGAGGAAGTGCAGACTATAGCCCCTCAAAGCGATATTGTTCATTCACATGATACATAGAATGTATAAATTATATTTTTGATTAAAATTATGTGAATAAATATATTTTAAATTAATGAAATAATTATCTTTCATGTAATATAATATATATCATTTTTTATATCCCTTTCAAACACTTAAAAAGTGATAATGTCATTCGTGGACATGTGGTCTACAACCTCTTGGACAAGATGTGATCCCTTTTACATAAATGGAATCGATATAATAAATACTATTTTATTTGTTATATTATTATTATTTTAAAATTATATATTGTTTCTTAACTTATTTCTATAGCAATCATTAAAAATTTTGAACGGTACTCATGCATACATATGACCTACCATCTCCATGAATGCAACATCTGTTCATTTTTCATTACCATCATTAATTACTAGTTTTAAAATTATAATTGATGTATAAGTATGATAATTATGTAATTATTTTTATTCATTGGATATTATATAATTACCCCTTTGACCATACATTAACTACCAATGTTTTTGACACATAAATCGAATTTGGTCAAAACACCCTACTTAAACATAATTGTTTATGTAATCGAAAATTAAATCATAATAAGTGAAATAAATGTAATTATAATCATGAAAAAGTTTATGAATAAATTAATAAATATACCTAGGTTTATTATATAATAATTTAATGAACATTCACTATAATGGAAACTCAGGGTATGAGATTCTTGTCTCATTTTCATTCTGTGAGGTATACTTAATTATTATGCACCTAATTTTTTATATATGGTGTATGTTTGGTAAAATTGACTTATAATATCATTAATAAATCATTCATACATTTATTTTGAGTTTTAATTTTATGCATTTATTTTTAGGTAATTTTATTAAATAGTTACCAAGTTGAATAAAATTTTATTACTCAATTTCCTTTCATTGAGTTATATTACATCCTAATTACTGTTGCTATAATGTTATTATGTTTGTAGAAATATTTTACAATATATTGATTCATTTCCTCTCCCCTTTTGTGGATTTATATTTTATACACATAATTTACTCATTTATTGATTTATTACTTCAATGTTATATTTTTGCATGTGTTTATTTCACAATCCCGTTTTATTCAAGATTGTTAGTACATGAATTTAAATTTGATGTATTAATTGGATATTAACTATAAAACAATTTTAATATTATATTTTATTGTTATTAATGACCATTATAAAATATTAGAACCATTTTCCAATCTTTGGTACTAAAATTTTCGTAGGATTATTTTTAAGAAAACACAGAACTATTTCTTATTAGCTTTAATTTTATGTTTAAATTTATTCTTTTAAAATGTGTCATCAAATTATTATTATTTTTGATTCTTTCAATTAATATTTATATTACTACTTCTCAAATGATATTCCATAGGGAGTAATTCTTTACTATGCACCAATTCAATTTTTCTGGCATATATACCAACATTTAAGATGTTATTACATGAATTTATTTTGTGTCATGATAATATTTGTGTTATTTTATCTTATTCCATAATTTGATATTATAATTTTAACATATCAATGTGGTATTTAAGTAATTCTAATTTTTAATGAATATTCACCTCAATAATGATCCCAATGATTATATTTTCAATCTCACTTCTTTTTCTGATTGTTAAATTTCTCTTAAATCATTCCCTTTATTGTAATAACTTTTCATTATAAATTTACATGAAAATTCATATTCTCATACAATAGAAATTAGTAGATCCTATACAATATAAAATATTACATACGGTGTTAACATTGATAGATATTTGATTAATATAGGACTTATTGATAAATCTATATTTATCATTCAATAAAATTATTTGATAAGGAAGATTATTTATTTTGATATTACAATATAAGGAATTACTTCTACAGGAAATGACGGCTGGGGCTCATACATTATATTCCATCCTAATGAATCAACAATATATAAGCATATAAATATGTTTCACAAATAAAATTGGTTTCTATCTAGGTACTTATACCATCTTCTGGATGGTCTTGATGATATAGGTTTTCATGTGACATACACAAATTGTCCATTAATAATGAACTATCCTCATTTAGTTTTAAATGTTAGTTATTCATGATATTTTGAATCAAAATTTCTATGGATGCAATTTATTCTCAATTTATTGATTAATGAAATGTGTTTTAGTTTCCTACCTTACTATATTAGTTATGTCTTACATATATTTTTAAATGGATATTTCAGTTATTTACCTTTCCAAATAGATTGATTCATTATTGGCACGTGTTTTTTATATTTTTATTTCCATATTGTTTATCCATTTATTTATTTATTATTGGCATGTATGATCAGTTATTAACCTTGCTATATTAATTTATTTTCATTGATTGATTATTTTTTTCGATTTTTTTACTAACCCTTATGGAGAATTTTTTCTCAAAATTATTATGTTTAATTTCCCCATGTTATAGAGAATAAATAATTAAATTAACATTAAAAGACATAGATTATTTCATTTATTATGTTTTATGTTTGTTTCTTATAATTCCAAATGTATTATGTGACTGCTTTCCATAATCTGGATTTCATATACTACTAAACTAATCCATCCTCGATGACATGATTCCTTTTAATCATGCCAATGTAAAAAAATGCACTAGATCGTGGCTTCTGGGGTAAGGGTGTACATCAAAGGACATATAAACTACACCTGATGAATTTTACATAGAAATAAATTACTCATACACCATTGGAAATCCCTCCCACAAAGATTTATTAAATTTTTTGTTTGTGTCTCTTACACATATTTATATATGAAGACTCATAGACACATCATGAATGACTCAGACCCACATTCAATAGACTCGTACAATGAATTACTATTCCCTAAACGTAGTTTCCAACATTATCTTAATTTTTAAATTTCATAAAAAAGAATTCATACAATACTATTTAAAAAATAATATATAATCTATAAATTTTCTCATTCACAGATATTAAATTTTCATTTTTATATAAGGACTCATATAAAAATTTATCTGACTTATAAAGAACATCATATTTTTATATATTATTAAATATATCTTTAAAAAAATATTACATGAAGTGAAAAAACTTGTATAATTTAAGAATCATCTCATGAACTACTCAAAAGATATTTAATGGGTATCCAATATTTATTATAAAAATTTTTTCATGTTAGGATTCATGTTCTAAGACATTCATTTATCAATGAATTCAATAATGATTTCCCAATTTTTTAAATGGTATTTTAACATTTATGAAAAACCATCTTTATATTATTCAATGAATTTCCAATAAACTACTTCATTATGGATTCCTTAAGATTTATTAGGAAGTACATCCAAATACTAGGATATATCCATTACACATGTTAGTAATAAACTCCAAATTCCAATCATAACATTTTATCCAAAAAATATAATAGAAACTATTTGGGGATCAACACTAAGTGATATTGGAGTTTACCATATGATTTTTATTGTGTTTAATCTAAAAATCATGTCATATATTGATATGAGATGGGTTTAGCTCTATACAGACGTGTTTGGAAAATATTTTTTCTACATGAGAATTTAATGTCCCATTTTAATTAAATAACTTGCATAAAATTTAATTAATATTCATCCACATGAGATCATACTTAAATAATAATAAATGAATTTGTGACATCTGGTAGAAATATATGGAATAATTCATAATCAAACATTGGATGTTTACATCATCTCTTGTAAATATGGAAAGGTTAAGGTCCATGTGATTGATGATTGGGGTTGTTGATGGTTTCAACTTGTAAACTAATAAATAGTATAATAGAGAGTCATATGGGATATTTGGATTCTTCATGTCATGAAATTTCATTCCCCCATTGGTATTTATGATCTATATGATTAAATTATTGGGATATCATGACTACAAACGTTATTTGACATGTACTCACAAGATTTCACATTGGAATTATGTTGGGGATTATTATACTTTTTTTCATGATCATATTTTTTGTCTCCAATTATGTCATATCTTGTTATATATATAGTAATAATTATTTATTATTTGATTTTTTTAATTTTAATGTTGATTGACAATATATATCCAATGATCGTAGGATATAACTATGCACTAGCCCCCAACCTTTGGTTATCACGACGTATGATGGAGGTCATGTTGTGTTCTATCTCACGCCATACAGACTATCATAGACTAGAATATTATAGTATAAAATATTGTTTAAAATTATTTATTAACAATAATTGTTGTTATAAATGTCACAATATCATTGATTCTAAATTACCTTGTGATTTTATTTTTCTGTCACATTAATTTTTTTATAAAATTAATAATAATAAATAATATGAATTATTACAATTTTTATTAATAGTTTTAAAAAATACTATAAATAAGTATAAAAACACATTTCTAAAGATCAATATTGAAGTTTTTATTCATAAGAATTTATCATTTGGAAAAAGAACTGTACAAATATATTTAATAACTGAAATTAATGAACAATTCTATCAATTATATCAATTCATAAAAATATATAATAAATGATATAAAAAATAGATTAGGTTACAGAAAAAATGAATTCTAATAACATTTTAGGTGATTTTTTTAGAATTAAAGTAAGGAAACTTTTCCAAAAATAAAATAAAAACTGTTTAATTTTTTTAAATATAATTATCAGTTGTATTATTCCATGGGTATTAATAAGGTGAATTTTAATTTTCGATTCATGCGAATAAATCTATTAGGAATCTTTTACCTAAAACATATTTTAACATAGATCACTTGTAATAATTCATTAAATATTTTTTATTCCTGATTTCATTTTAAATTTTTTTAACTACTTATCATTACTAATAAGAACTATAAATAGATTCTATATAGTATTATTGAATTTATCCAATATATTTTGTAAAAATACATATTAAATTATCTATAATGGAAAAAAATTAAAAGAAATTTTATGAAACCTGATAAGATATATATAGATCTTTATTATAATAAAAAATATTATAAAAATTATTTATTAACCAATTAATTATAATTTAATCATGTGGTTTTAAATAAAATTTAATGAAATTACTATGGGTTGTTCTTAGATATCATAAAACTATCATTAAAGGGTACTGAGTACTTATTTTATATTATTTTTATTCATTAGGTGGATCATGAATTCAATATATAAAACGATGTGTCATTACCTCGCAAGTGCTGATGTAGATGAGGTGGATACCCCAAATTTCTTCATAGTTGAAAGTATATGTTGATAGAGAATATTTAGGTTCACCTAGACCATCAGTATGTGGTGGTGTTTTCCATACCTATTAGGTCTTTATTAATAGTTTTTTATATAATTAAATTGGTCAAGGTTCTTTCATTGAAGCTGAGATTTGGTATTTGATTATTGCCATCATCTATGATGCCCATCATAGATGGAACATTATCTTGATAGAATATGGCTTCATAGTGGTAGTTAAAATCCTCCAGAGTTTTTCCAAGAACATCCTATGGAAAAATGATTCCCCCATTGGTTGAATGTATTCAGCTAACTAATGGTCTCACTGTTACTGTGACACATCTCTATAGGGATGCTAATTGGGTCATTGATGCTTTTTAAAATAAGGCCATTACAGAGACATGCTTGGAATGATCCTTTTTAGACATATAATCCTACTCAAACATTGTTTAAGAAGATGCATGTGCCACCATTATTACACAGAATTATAAACCCCTTTTTGATGTTCTGAATTCTATTCTAATTAATTTTTTTGGTAAGAGTGTGTTTTCTTTGCCCCTAGACCTGTTGGGTATAATAGAGTAGAATTAAAATTATATTTTTGATTCTTTTATTGTTCGAAAAAGAACATAGTAGTTCCTACATATACTAATTAATACCCATGAATTGATTCATATTTGTTTTTGTTTAATTTATTTATACACTACTAAACATACCCCTGTTTATGAATACGTTTTTTATATAATTGGTATGATTTATATATCATGGTAGGAGGTGAGATTATTTTCATGGGTACATATTAAATGATATATAATAACAATTTCTCTAGATATATAAGTCTACATATTACCATAGATCTAAAATTATTGGAACATAATTATTTTACATCATTATTTAATAAATTATGGTATTATAGTTTTATAATTTTAATAGTTTTTAAACTTTTAGAGATTTTTAAACTATTATCTCTATTAATTGATCGTTCTAGAGGATCTCTATTACCACCATATTTATTAATTTTGAAAATAAATAGACTATAATTTATATTTTTGTCATAGTTTTAGAAACCATGTAGAAATATACCTCTATATATATTTTCTTTTAACACAAATTTAAACCACGATAATAATACGAGATAATAGTTGTATAAAATTAATAAATAAATATCAAAGGAGAATGAAATTTATTCCCATAAACTATATATATAAATTTTAATATACCTCTATGAAAATAATATAATGACACACACACATAGATATATATGTATTTGTGTGTGTTTAAATGTAAATAATTACACAAATTAATACACAGTTAACATATTTTTCTATATATTAATATAAAGTAGTAAAACACATTATAATAAAACCCGAAAATGATAACTTCTTTACTATTTGGAATCTCCAACTCAAAAAGAATATATGATAATATCTAACCAACATAGTATTCTTCACTAGATATTACACAACTAAAAAAATATTATCGTTGCAGCTATATAGAACTAATCATGAATGTTTAAGAGTGTGAATAAAATATTAAATTTTTTCCCAAATTTTAATAACTATTAAATTTGAGTGTAATATAATGTACCAATGAAATGTATTTTTATCAGGCTATTTAATTAAAAAATAATGAATTTTTGAATGAAATTAATTATAGTCCAATAATTTCATTCTAATATTATTCCACTAATGAAATAATGCAATAAATGTTTAAGAAAAAACCCAGTTAGGGAGAAAAAATTTAAAATTTTCAATAAAATTACGTACACTACCTCTACTGATAAACAATATACCATTTTATTAGTTTTATTCTTTCCTAAATCCATGTTAAAAAAATTTCATGGGAGTATCCTCAATGTTTTTTCCCAAGAGCGATCACTATTAGATGGAAAGTATCCTCACACAACTACGATCAAAGAAAATGATTTGAGATATTGAGAAACCTTCCATAATAAATACAGAATATATTTTTTTGGAAAAATGGATACTCTCTATATCATATCCCAGAGGAAATTTTTTGATTATTCTATATAAAAATTTTCATTCTCTTGGTGTAATAATTTAAAACAATGATATAACAGATAAAACATTAAAATCATTATTATATAAAACCGTGGTTTATAAACCATCTAACGAAAAAATTAAGAATAATAAAAATATATATATTAAATAACAATCCAAAATGATTCCCATCAAAATATTCATGTTTTTTATTATTTTAAATATTCTTAAATACAATGTTAAACTAAGACACCAACCTATATGATTAATTATTTATAATTCTAGTATAAAAATTTTAAATAAAATACATAACAGGCACTATTTAATGTATACTTCTTTAATTTAGTTTATTTATACAAATTTCTTAGAAATAACAAACTAAATCATAACCCCAAAACTAGAACACAAAAATATGAATCCCCGATAAAATATATATCACCTATAATTTTCTAATGATATGAAATAACCATGATATTAATGTGTAAATTGAGAATAATATAGTTTGGGTATATTATTTTACCATTAACATATTTTGTAAAAAGTAATTTATCTCTATTATTATACATCAATTAAAATATTTTTATGCCTCAAATTATACAAATCACTAATATTTTTGTAATGATTTGATGATTAAATTATGTACAATACATTAAAAGTAATCCACATTATAATCAATACCCTGTTATTTTTTTATTCAATAAAAACATATAAAATATATTCAATCTTATTTTACACATCATCATATAATCCATTTCTAATAGATAATATTTTATTTTATATAGAAGAAGGTGATGGTTACATATGTATTGGTGTTATATCGAATATCTTAATCCAAATACTAACATATCGCATGAAGCTATATAACCCAGATATAACAATTTTGTATGAAATTTTGTGGACATATATCTTTCTATCTCCCTCATTCCATATAAAAATCCAGTTTTTTTAATACTTCATATTATATTACATTATATGCATTAAATTTTGAAATCATATCAATGAACCTTTTTTATAATACTATAAACTCTATAAGATAAGATGTCATATATTTTATCTAATATTTCATAAATTCATTTTATAGAAAAATAAATCCTGATTCACACTGACTTAGGGGTGTCTCTTTTGACCTTTGTAGAGTTAGAAATGGATATAAATTATTATATATAGCCTCATGGAAATTGCATCATCTAGAAATGCATAGTTTTTACTTGATATATATGGGAAATTGGAATACTATCTATCAGACACGTGCATCTAAATAAAAGTGTACTGTAGATTTATTTCAATGAACCATTCATAATTATACAATCCCATTATCCAATATAGCATGTATAATATAAAAAATATTAACATGTTAATATTTAATAGGATATCATATTCATTATATGATCTCTATGTTAAAAGTACTATTTAGAAATGAATATATTGCATTTCATTAAATGACATAGATGAGCACATCATATGAAACTCAACTTTGTTTGGCCATAAACCTCCTCGATATTACTCAATAAAGGACCCAAATGGATTACACATGATTAAAGATGAAAATTACCATATTTGTTTAATCGAAACTCACTTCATTATTTGAGACATACATAACAACACCTAATTAAGAAAAACCTAATAATGGTTGAACAAATACATAATATTATAATGTTTCACATATAGGGTATCGTATTATTTTATGTAAATAGTCATTAAAATTAAACATGAGACCCAATTATGCCAAAAAAAATTAAACATAACATTCAAAATAATATACTAAAAATTTCAATCCAAAATATAAATCACTATTATGTCTCATGAGTGAAATCTACATCCCCATACAAGCTCTAAATTATGTTAATCTAAATAGTTCATCACATTCCATTCTATTACACAACGATAAAAAAATATATAAATACTAGATATTTTCCTCAAATTAGTCATTTATCATAAAACCCTTATGTTATATTTGTAACACACATTATAAATTATAACATGTATGTTTTATTTTTTAATAAATCTTGATATATTTATATATTCCTTCAGTTTCATCATATAGAAATTGTTAAGAAACATATATAGATAAAAACATATACCTAAGTGTCATTCCTACTTTATTTTAATACACCATTACCATAAATGACCCTATTATTTTTCATTATTTAAAAATTTCATCTATAACATGATGCATCAACATTTAACACTCTATACCCTATCATCCAACCAACTATAAATAATTATCTACATATTAACAAAAAACACATCATTGTGTTTGTATCTTAATCATTTTTATATAACTATGATATTTTAGTTAGAATACCACTTTTTATATATATTTTACATTATATAAAAAAACAACATCATGGAATTAAATATTATGATCAATATAGATAATATTTTATGAAAAATTACTTACAATGAAATTTTAAAATAATATTTTTTTCCTTTTGTAACCATTTTAATCAAAAAATTCATAATCAAAACACAAACTTCAATTGAGATCAATCGTATATCTTGTAATCATTAATATAACTTTTATGAATTAATTTTCATTATGAAGGAATCCTAAACATTATCACATGTAGTAATGAATTTTATTTTAGAAAAACAAATAATTTCACATCAATTAAATTTTATCCCAGAAAACATTTTCCAAAAAATTAAAACTTTTGTGTAGTTATTAAAAGTAAATATCCATTTTCCAAAAAAAAACTATAAGGGGATAGCCTTAAACATTATATTATCTTGAATTAAATGAATAATTCACATTTTGGATCATTTTAATTTTAGATTTTTAGTTAATTAGGCCTTTACTATTAAATTAAATATCATGAATTACAATGTAGACACATCTTCTCAGTTTCAAATTTTTTCACAAAAATAATAAATCTTGAAAAAAGAGTCAGTTCTAGTACCTTATTTTAGAGATCATGACTTTTCCATGATCCCATCATTTACCCTACTCACCTTTATGTCTATTAAAAATATTTCACAACACGGGATGAGCATAAAAAGCTTAGTAATGGTTATATGATAAAGAAAGATAACATTAGTTCATCATTACAAACATAACATAAGCTCTATAACATACCTCATGAAATCATAAGATTTATGAATAACACATAGAAATCATAAATCATAAAGGTAACTTGTGGTATCCATATCATACATACATTGTAGCTATCACATATACTTATGGAGTTACATTTAGAATACCCATCATAGTATATTCCCTAAATATCTTCAGAGAAACATTCACATTTACCTCTATCATGTCACCCAATGCATTAGAGAGCTATCTCAGGCTCACCCACCCTATGTTTATCATGGAACCACTCTTAAATGTAAACAATGCCCAATAACCATAACATATTCATAGAAAATAAAAGAAACAGACAAAACTACAACATTTCCACACTCCAATCATAATATATAATTTAAATATATTGACATAAAAACCCATAATCAAAACAATTTTCAATAACAAAATATATAAAAGTGTATATGGTATTTTTTCCCTTTTAATAACATTATGGAATGTTTAAGAAGCCCGAGATCAAATAATAATTGAAGTGGTAGAAAGGTCCTTGTGACAACGTAAGTTAAATGAAAGATATTTTTTTGTTTAGGAAAATTCCACATAAATAAGATTCCATTTGAATGAAATGAAAATTCAAAGGACTGTATACAACTTATAAAAAAATTCATGAATTATAACAAAATATGTCTCAATGAAAGGATATTGAGATGATGTCCCTTACATCATGTCCGACATGACTTGTTTGTTCGTTTATTTTTGGAATAATAAAGTAAAGTGAATTTAAAGTTTCTTAAGTGAATTTTTTCAAGTTGATTATTCCTTTTATATTAATTATTGACAAGTAATAAACATTATGTAATCATTTATGTTAATAATGGTAGTTTTGTCGATATTTTGTACTTGAGTAAAAAATGAACTTCTTTTAATTACAAGTTTCTCATGTCCTCAAATATCCATTATCTCTAGAATGTCATTAATCATGTAGATATAATATATATCATATATTTCCAATATATGTTTGTATTTATAATAGTAAATAACATTTGGATATAATAAAATAAATGCATCGTTCATGGAGACGGTAAGTCACACGTATGCCTGATTGCTACTTTCATTTATATTTCATATTTTAATGAAATTAAAACATAATGATACATAGGTATAATATAAATCCAGTATAATATTATATATAATATCATAACCACCATACTTTATACATCCCACATATGGCATTAACAAGTCAAATCACTTTAAGTGGGTGGCAGTCCCCAATTCCTCAAATGAAATTATCACATTTATCCATAATGGAAACTATAATTGTATCCTATAAATGGAAAATACAGAATCATAACGAAATAATAGACATAATATTTGTCATATATAAATACAGTTCCATCATAGTGGCTACCATGAGAGGTGGTAGGAGACAATTGAAGAATCAACGTTTCGAGAGGCATTAGTTTTCCATCCATAGAAATGATATGTTCTTTACCCATTAGATGTAATTGTGTGTAAGTGTTTTTATAATCATTTAAAAAACGTCCTATTATATTTAGGATATTTGAGTTATTATAATATAATGGAATATAAAAGGTATAGGGGGGTTTTAGAAGCAAAATAAAACAAAATAACTTAAGAGAAGGTGTTACCTTAAAATTGGGTAACTCTATTTGGTTTGAACCAAAAAGGTATGTTAATTTGCCATATACCTAACTTAAGGCTTTTAGGAGTAGAGGGATTTTTGGAGTTTAATTGGGCCAAGGATTGAAGATTCAAGGGGATTGAGATGTTTGACGAATGGGTTAGAGGTGAGGGATTTTTATAAGGGGGAGGAGGAGCTCATTAGGATTTTGTGAAAATATTATTTTATTACATAATGATTTTTGGTTTCTAAAGGTCCAAAACTAATTACAGATGAATTTAATATTTCGATTGGTTTATATAATAACATAAAATAAAAATTGGACAGGTTTAGATATTATTTTAATAATTATAATCTTATTTATTTAAATCATTTATTAATGATGTAAAAATACATCCTTATTGTGTCATATATAAATTATTTCATTTAATGTCGAAAAATAATAAAAAAAATACTTTGATGTAGGAGAGTTTTATAGTTTTCTATGATTATTTATAGTCAAAATGATAATTTTTATAACCCTATATAAAAATTTAATTTACTGAAATATATTTGTTTATGTCATTTTTTCCTTTACTTTTAGTTAATTAAAATAAAATGTCATTATCACTCCCATGTGGCCCCATGTGGTCCCAAAATCGACTCAAGGATGATCATGGTCAGAAGTGTGTCAAAAAATAATATTAGGACACATGTTAGTGTCATTTTATATTAATATTGTAATATTTTTTTACCATTTTTTATCAGATTCAACATTTATCTATGGTAAATAAAATATTTGCTGAAGTAAATATTCATAATGTCTAAAAAAAGTTACCAATTTAAAAAATTTGGACCACCGGATTCAAAATATGGAATTAATTTTTAAAAAATTAAAAACAAATATGAGGAGGAAATTAATTTAAAATTAATTCCCACTGTAAAAACAGAAGGCATGTTTTTACGAAATATTAACTATCTAAAGATTAACACATGATTATGTCCAATTTCAATGTGAAAATATTTACAATAACCAAAATTGGATTAAATGGTAAAAATATAATCTATATACACTTTAAATCCAATTATAAAGATAATCTAACTATATAAATAAATTATATTAGAAGGTAGTTTTCAATTAAAATATATTATTTTTCACTATACATCAAAAAGGAAATTTTTATCCGGAAAATACCAAAATTTTACCAAAAGATAATTTTGATGTCCTGATTCTAAAAAATATTGTTTTGTCAAATATAACATATCAATGTGGACACAACTATATTTAAAGAGGGTTCACCATCAAAATCTAGTAAATCATCCTTTTAAATTAAATTATGCCTAAAATTAGGTTCATTGAAATTTTAATCCTCTATCATTTATTGGATAAATGTAAAAACATTTAACATCAATGTATAATCATATTTTCAATTGATCTGTTCATCCTTACAAATATAACAACTAGTTGTTAAATACCAAATAAAATAATAATATAATATTATTATTGTGCAATGTAAGATTTCAAAGAATCCCATTGATGTGTATTGGGTAAACCATCGAACATAGAAACCACTTTATGGTAAAATTAAAATTTAATTCAAAAAATATTAATTTAAAATAAAATTTATAATTTATTTATTTACTTAGGATGTTACAACCTTCCCCGCTTTGGGAAATTTTTTCCTCACAATTTTATTCAATTATCAAATAAATTAATGTATTTAACCATCATAAAATTTATAGATTCCCGTGCTTCCTTTTCAACCATATGGTTTTTTAGAAAACCTTTACCTGGTGAATTTCTTTATTCCGCAATACATGCTCTCTTCAGTTACGAATATGGAAAAGTTGTTCCTCGTATAATAGGTTCTCTTCCAACTGAACTGCATCTACACATAAAAACTGAGATGGATATGGAATATACATTCTCAACATTGAAAAATGAAAAACATTTTGTACATGGGACAAAAATGGAGGCAAAGCCACTCTGAATGCAACTGATCCAACTCTCTCTAGGATTTCATAAGGTATAATGAACCTTGAACTCAATTTTACATTTTTATTGAAACACATCATATATTTTCAGGGGGAAACTTTGAAAAGGACATAATCACATACCTCGAAAGATAGATCCCTCCTCTAGTTATCTGAATAACTTTTATGCCCGTTTTGATCTATTCTCATGTGCTTTTAAATAAACTGAACATTTTTTTTCATCTGATCTACAAATTATTGTCCCATCAGCTTCCCTTCCCCCAATTCATCCCAAAAATTTGGAGTTTGACATTGCTTCTAAAATAATTCCCCAAATGGAGCCATCTATATACTGGAATGAAAAATGTTATTATAAGAAAATTCAACCAAGGAAATATGTTGGTCTCAACATTCCTGGAAATCCATTAAAAAGCACATAGCATATCATCCATGTTCCCAATTATTCATTATGACTTCCCATTTTTTTACGGATGAAAGGCGGTACATAATTTGAATTCAGTACCCAAAGACATCTAAAGCCCTTTTCAAAAGTTAGAAGTAAACTTGGGGTCACGATCAGATACCATGGAGTGGGGAGAACCATGTAACCTGGCTATCACATTAACATAAAACTAATAATGTTGATCTAGAAATAAATTATCACGAATAGGAAGGAAATGAGCATATTTATTCAATCGATCAACAATAACCCATATTGGGTTGTTACCTCAAGATATATTCGGTAATCCCACAATGTAGACCATGGATATATTTTTCCATTTCCACTATGGAACTGGTAATGACTAAAGAATACCTTTGGGTAACTGCCTCTTTTCATTAACCTGCTGATAAGTCAAACACATTATAGTAAAATTACCAACAACTCTTGATATTCCATCCCACTAGTTATACACTCTAAGATCTATGTACATCTTAGTACTGCTATGATAAAATGAAAATGGTGAACTATAAGCTCCACCTAAAAACTCATTCTTCAACTGTGAATCACTAGGCAGAAATAGTCCTTTCTCAAACCTCAAAACACAATCATTATCAACATTAAATTCTGTTAAATTACCCTTCTGAACCAACTCTACCCTTTTCTGCAACTCACTGTCTTCCTTATACGCTTTCATAATTCTGTCAGATAGTGATGATTTAAATAACACCTGAAACAAAAAATATGGTTTCTAGAACTAATAAAATATAATAAAATGTTAATCAAATAAAAAACTAAACGGTCTCATTCCAAACATAGCTTGGTCAATGAACCATTAATATTTCGACTCAAAGAATTATCCACTTTACTTGCTTTTCTCAGATGATAAAGGATCATGCAATCATAATCCTTGATTAATTCCAACCATCACCTCTGTCTCATGTTAAATTATTTATTAGTGAATATATATAAAAAAATTTGTTGTTAGTATATATTTCACATTTTACTTCAAATAAATGATGCCTCCTAATGTTTAAAGAAAAAACAAAAACGGAAAATTACAATTCATGTGTAGGGTAATTTATCTCTTGAGGTTTCAAATGGCCTAAAGAATAAGTAATTAACTAAACATATTATTGAGGAAAAAACCATGTCCATTCAATGAAGAATCACTGTAAATAACAAAATCACCATTTTTGGATGGTACTGCCAAAAATGGAGCATTCACTAATCATCTATTCAATTCCTGAAAACAATCATCAAATTCATTTGTCCAAATGAACTTAACACACATTATAGTTAACATAGTCATTAGACTAGACAAACATGAAAAATTATAAAGGAATCTCCCATAATAACCTTATAAACTATGAAAACTATGGATCTCAGTTATATTTGTGGGTCTTGGCCATTATTCAACATATTTTGTTTTATCAGGACCAATAGTTATACCATTTTTTAAAATAATGAGACCGAGGAATTAAATTTCCTATAACCAAAACTCACACTTATTGTCTTTCCCAAATTGTTTCTTTTCTTTTAATGTTTTCAAGAAAACCCTTAAATGTCATTCATGTTCATATTTACATACAGAATAAACCAAAATATCTTCAATGAACACATCCACAATCTTATCTAAGAACTCATGTAAAATTCTGTTAATAAGATCCATGATTACTACAGGTGCATTGTTTAAACCAAAATGCATAACTAAAAATCCCTAATTTCCATATCTAGTACAAAACACAGTGTTTTAAATTTCTTCTTCATTTAATTTCAAAAGAGTTTACCATGACAACAAGTCAATCTATGAAAAATACTGATCCTCCTAGAGCTGATTAAACAAAACATCGATATGAGGCAAAGGATACTTGTTCTTAACGATGATGTTATTCAATGCTATATAATCAATGAAAGTCTCATTGAACTATATTTCTATTTAACAAATATGACCAAAGCACCCCCATGATGATGTACTTAGTCTAATGAAACCTTTATCTATTAACTCATGAAATTACATATTTAACTCTAAAATATCAATTTGTGCCATTTTATAAGGGGGTTTTGAAATAGGCTTTGCATCAGGAACCAAGTCAACAGTAAATTCAACTTCCTGATTTGGTATAATATGAGGAAACTAATCAGCAAAAATAACAAGGTACGCATTTACTAATGGAACATCATTAATATGAACAGTTTTTTTTCAACAATATGTGCAAGGTAACATTCATTTCCATATTTTACTAGCTTCTCAGTTTCCTGAAATTTTATCAAAAGTAAGGGTTCATTATTGTGCACAAAAGTAAAATCAATCTAAAAAGAAACTTCTTTTTTCTACAGTTAATCATAGAATGATAAATAGAAATCAAATCCATAACAGAAATAAAATCAAACTCTACTAGATGCAAAACAAAAAGTTTTATAGGTAGATTCTTTCGATACACAAGGAATGATAGGTTCTTATAATTTCTTTTTATTTATCAATTTCCTCTAGGTGGTTTTATCACTAGTTCAGGAATCATATATTCATATGGAACTCCCAATATACTAGAAAACTTCTCAAAAATGAAGGAGTGTGTAGACCAAAATCAAACTCCACATTGACATAATTTGAACAAAAAACATTGTACCTGATAATACTTCATTCAGTGCCCCAACATCTGGTGAAGTTTTTGAAAAATATTTCACAACCCATTTTTGATTGTAGTCAGGTTGTTATCCCTTAGTTGAGTTATTTTTTGGACACTCATTTTCATAATTACCAATTTCATTACACATAAAACATTTTACTAATTGTAAATCATATTTTACCTTACCATTACCCTGATCTTTTTAGTGCAATTATGAGCTTTATGTCCTATTTTACCACATCGATAGCACTTACATGAATTCAAAAAACATTCCTCAGCATGATTTTTAGTACAATTTTGACATACATAAACTTGAGATTCATGCCATCATACTTTTTTAAAGATTTTTTCCCTTTCTTCATCCACATTGACCTCTTATTATTCTCTTTGTCAAAGAATACATGATAATCCAAAAACTCCATTTCCACTTTCTTCTCACATTTATCAAGTTTTCTATAAATTTTGAACTCAAGAGAGACTAAATAAATTCAATACATTTCCTTAGTCCTGATCAAAAATAGTTTATTTTATTATCAATACCTCATATGAAATTTGGAGCATACCATGCTAGTCAAGAGAATTATTCTTCATAAGCAGCCACTGAGTCATCCTCCTACCTCAATTCTAGTAATTGATTTTCCATCCTAAGAAGATCAACCTTATAAAAATATTTCGAAAAAACATACCTTTGAATTCATCCTAGTCAAGAGCATCAACACCCTCACTATTCCTTATATTATTCACCATTGACCACCACTTATCAGCTTCACCTTCAAAACAGTATACAGAAAGACTAACCTTTTAATGTTTTGAACACCCTAAGACATAAAAAATCTTCTCTAGTGAGTTAATCCAACCTTCGGCTAGCACAAGGTCAAATGATCCTCTAAATGGTGGGGGATGTTGTCTCATGAATTGATACACTACTGACATTTTATTCTATGGTTGGTCTGTCAGATCTCGTACATGGACACCACCACCATTTATAGCATGAGTCAACTATTCCAGCACTACAACAAAATGATCAGTTCGTATTCTGACCACCTTAGGTGCTGATTTGGAAGGTTTTCTTCCTCCTGATTTATTCCCATCAGAGCTGCCATGTTTCCTCTACATAAATCCATTCTGAAACTAGAAATATATTAGGTTAATCCACATAGTAATATGTAAATGCTATATCACTTCAATCTTACCATAAATTGATTTATGGACATTAATTTAACAATTTCCTAACTTTTAAAGTAATCTAAATTTACCTCTAATACCAACTATATAGACCCAACCTTAAACATTACATAATCATGAATTAAATGAATAATCCACATTGTGGATTTCTTTAGGATATGAATTTTAGATAATTAGGCCATACCTATTACATTACATCTCCAGAATCACAAATTAGACACTTCAAATCAGTGTATATTTTTATTGACAAAAATAAAAACTCGTGAAAAAATGAGTCATGTCTTGTTCCATGTTTTAGACATCATGAATTTCCCTGATCCCATCATTGACCCTATTCATTATTTTGTCATGTGAAAAACATTTCAAAACCCGGGATTAGAATAAAAAACTCAGTAAGGGTTATAAGAAAAAGAAAGATAACATTTGTTCAACATTACATAAATAACATAATCTCTATAACATACTTCATGAGATAATAAAATTTATGAAGAAAACATAGAAATCATAAATAATAATGGTTATATGTGGCATCCATGTCATACTTACATTGTAGTTGTCACAGCTACGTAGGGAGTTGTGTTTGGAATACACATCTTAGTGCGTTCCCTGAATCTCTTAGGAGAAACATTCACATTTTCCATTGTCCTATTAACCAAGGCATCATAGGGCTATCCCAAGCTCACCCTCACCAGTTTCATCACAAAACCACCCTTACAAGTAAACAAATTCCATGAACTATAACAAATTCATAGCACATAAAACAAACATAAGAAAAATATTACATTTCCACATTGCTGTCACAATATATAAATTAAATATATTGATTTAAAATATCCATTTTCAAAACCATTTTCAAAAACAAAATATGTAAAAGTGTATTTGGTATTTATTTTTTCCATTTAAAAACATTACGTCTTGTTAAGGAGGCCATAGATAAAATAATACTCGCAGCGGCGGAATGGTAATTGTCACCACGTACGTTAAAAGAACCATTATTTTTTTGTTGTTTATGAAAATGAAGCTTAGATAACGATTCCAATTGGATAAAATGAAAACATAAAATATTTTATACATAATATAAATGAAGGTTGTGTACTAAAAAAATATATGCCTCAATGAAAGGAGATTGAGATGAAGTCATTTACCTCGTGTCCGACTAGACCTGTTTGTTTATTAATCTCTAGAATAATAAAATAATGATAATTTGTACTTATATCAGAACATTTTTATATTTTATAATTCCTTTTATATCACTTTTTACAATGTTATAAACATTATGTTATCATTTAAGTTAATAATGGTTATTTTTTTTTTATATTTGGTACTTGAGTCAAAAATGAACTTCTTGTAATTAAAATTTGTTCATGGGGTCAAACATACATTATCTCTAGATTGATATTATAGCTTTATATATCTTATATATCATATATAACCATTATATTTTTATATTTTTAATAGTATATAACATTTTGAGTTAAAAATTGTAATGCATCGTTCATGGAGATGATATGTCGTACGTACAGAGGAACGCTACATTCATTTCTGTTTCTTATTTTAATGGAATTAAAACAAAATGATACAAATTTCTATTATAATTCCAGTATAATAACATATATAATATCATTAACTCCATCCTTTATATATCCCATGTATGGAATTAATGAGTCATATCATTTTAAGGGGCAGTAGTATGCACTTCCTCAAATGAAATTATCATCTTTGCCAATAATGGAAACCATAAAGGTATAATATTAAACGAAATTACAGAAGAATAAAGAAAAAATAAACATGATATATATCATATATAAATAATGTGCCATCATAATGGCCTTCATTAGAGGTGGTATGAGATAATTGAACTATCATAATTTCTTGAGGTGTTAGTTTGCAATCCATAGAAATAATATGTTTGTTACCCATTAGATGAAGGTGTGTGTAAGTGTAGTTAGAATCTTCTTATAAAAAAATCTGTGTATACTGAGGATTCTTGTTTTGTTATAAAATAAATGAATAAAAAATGTTTACTGGGTTGAAGATGTAAAATAAAACAAAAGAACATAAGAGAAGATGTTACCTTTAAATCGGGTAACTCGCTTTGGTTTGAACCAAAATGGTCTGTTGAAGTGCCTTATAGATAAGTTAAGGCTTTTAAAAGGAGGATAGGGATCTAGAGAGCTTAATTTGGCAGAGTTTGGATGATCCAAAAATCTTGAGAGGTTTTAGGAATGGGTTAGAGGTGGGGGCTTTTTATAATGGGGAGGTGGGGCTCTTTAGGAAAGTGTGACCATATTATTTTATTACATAATGATTTTCTGTTTCTAAAGGACCAAAAATAACTACAATCAATGATAAAATGATTTATGGATTAAATAAAATCATCCAATAGAAATTGGATAGGTATTGGATATTATAATATTCTTTATAATTTTATTTATTTAAAGAATTTATTAATAAGTTAAACACTACATCATTATTGTGTCAAATATAATATAATTTTTTTAATTTATAAAAATTAAAAAAATACCATGATGTAGTAAATTTTTTTATTTTTTCAAAAACTATTTATATTCTGGATGATATCTTATATAACCCAATATAATAATTAATTTACTAAATGATATTTGTAAATTTCATTTTCGCCTTTACTTTATCTTAATTAAAATAATGTCTCATTATCACTCCCATGTGGCCTCATGGGGACCCAAAATAAACACAGAGATGATCATGGTCATATTTGTATCAACCAATAGGATTATAAATGATTTTAGGATTATTTTATTTTATTATATATAAATAAATTTACACTTATTTACCATATATACCCTTTAAAAATGGTAAATAAAATATTTAATCTAGAAGATATTCATAATGTCTAAAAATAGAAGATACCTATTTAAAAAATTTGGACCTCCTGATTTCAAACATTTAACCCATTTTTCCAAATTCAAAACACATAATTGGAAGATATGAATTTAAAATTAATTCCCGCTGACAAAACAAAAGGTGTGTTTTTAATAAATAATAAATATCAAATTATTGACACTTGTTTGTGTCCAATTTCAAAGTGAAATTAATTCCAATAACCAACATTGCATAAAATGGTAATAATATAATCTAATTAAGCCTTAAAACCAATTAAATATATATTCTATGAATATAAATAAATTATATTAAAAGGTTGTTTTGAATTAAAATATTGTGTTTTTTACTATTCATCCAAAAATGCATTTTTATCATAATAATACAAAAAATTTACACAAAGTGAAATTTGATATCCCTATTCTAAAGAAGAATTTTATTTTGTCACATATAAAATATAAAAGTGAAAAAAACAAAATTTAAAGAGGGTTCTCCATGAAAGGATGGTAAATCATCCTTTTAAAGAAAATTATGCATAAAATTAAATTTATTCACATTTTAAGCCTATAACATTTATTAGATAAATGAAAAAACATTTATAAAAACATGTATAATTACATTGTAGTTAATTCTGTTCATTCCCTCCAATATAAAGGCTAGGTTTTAACTACCATTTAAAATAATAATATTATATTATTGTTGTGGAGCATAAGATTTCAAAGAAACACATTGTTGTCTATCAAGTATGACACCAAAAGTAGAATCCCTTTAAATTAAAATTAATATTTAATTCATAAAATATTAATAAAAAATAAAATTTCTTATTAATTTATTTACTTGGAATATTACAAAAACCAACAAGTAAATCTAATAGAATATATTATATAATTATTTTACATTGTTTGAAACCTATATCTTTTGAATGTTTTTAATTTTAAAGTTATTTTATAAATTTAAATTTAAAATTATTTTATAACAAAGAGCTTGATTATTTATTCCAATGATGATGAAATAATAAACTAATATAATTTTAAATTTAAATTATATCTCATGTTATTTTATTGATTCGAATATAGGAAATTTTAAATTGTGTATTTCAAACCATAATCAACATATAAATTTAAAAAATCACATTCTATCTTTACAATATATCATTTTTTATATTATTAAATTTTATATAATTCAAAAAGGAATTATTGGGATTAATACTTCAAGTTAAAATATTTATATAAATACATATAAAAACATTTTTTATAAATTACCCTTTCTAAAATTAGAAAATATTTGTTACATTGTTAAAATAAATTGCATTATAACATTTCAATAGGTTCTCAAAATTTTTGAGTCCCCATAAATTTGAATAATAATGTATAAAAAGTATCATATAACCATAAACAATTAATAGGGTAATTAATTACTATAGTATATAATTCGGATAGAGACACTTTGTAATGTTTTTATGACTATTTCATGTATAATAAGAGAGTATCTTGTTATAGTTTCCCATAAGTAAACATCCCCCCTGTAGAAAGGACTTCATTTTGACTCAAATATGCAGTAATTGTATTTGACTCATTTAAAATAATTATTCACTTTCTAAGGGTTTATTTTTTTCAAATATTGTTTTGTATAATAATAATGGTATTTTTCCTATAACCACTTATTTCTTAGTCTACCTATATTTATATGTAATGATGATGATCTAAATACATATAAAATTTAATCACGTTATAACTAATAATTTATTGAAGGAAACACTATAACAGAAAGTCCAACATAATTACTATAGTTACAAATTGCTATATTGGTGACCCAAATTTTTCATAAATCATTTATATACCCAAAAATATTTATCACATAAGAGGAAAATAGAGTCCACATTATTATATTGATCCAAAACTATTCTTTTTAAGCTAATATATATCATTCCATTATAATTATTGTGGAAAACATTATGTAATATAACATTTAATATTAATTCATATTAAAAAATTATTTTTTACTATGTGTTGCATGGAGATGATTAGAAATTTTAACTATTTACATAATGTCATAGTTGGGCAGAAGGTCTATAACATTCATGTGGGCTCAAAGACCTATAAAATTATTTTTGGTTAAAATCCATATATTTAATTATTGGTATGAAGGCTGTAACATTAAAGGAGTATCCTAAAATCCATTTTACATAACATTCAAGTCACAACACTCATATTAGATGGTTGAATTAAATGCCCACAAGAGAGTGGTCTACAGATCATTTTGAGGGTGTCTTTTTTTATGGGGGTTTTTTATGTCACTATAGATAAAATATTATAATATTCCCATTATTATTCACATAATAGTGTACTCCTAATGCAGCATATAATAGTTCTATTACTATGATATTTTAAAAATTCTACAGAATAATACCTATTAAATTTTTCACTATAGTACATTATATACTGATATTTTGTAGTATGTTTCATATTAATGTCCTATTCTATGTAACATATTAAATAATAAAATCCATGATATTCAAACCATTTATGCCATGGAAATAATCACCCTTTAAAAGATAACTAAGTGAAGGGGATCATCCCATTGCAATATTCAAAAATGATTTTATATAAACAAAATCCATACTGTGCCTTCTCTAGAATTTTTTTTCCACATCTTTAGTTTCATTAGTTCTTGAAATCTATAGAAGTTGCTACTTTATTTATATAATTTTTAATTTTACATTAAATATATCAAAGATCTATTTTGATGTAGTGTTTATAATTATTTTAATCTATCGTGGAAGAATTTATCAAATGGATATTGTGTTTTAAACAATTCTCCAAATAGAAAATTGATTTAATATAATATAACTGGAATGAACAACCCTCTAATCATATATAATAGTGATTCCTATTCAATATTTCACTATTATTTGTGTCATCATTGGTGTTTCTCTTAACATAAATTAATTAAGATAGATAATCATATCTATTATATCATATATAACTATTTTATAATTTGATTGGTCATATATTTCAAAAATTTATAAAATGAATTCATCTAACTCCATTTATCCTAGAAGATATTCAAATTATTATCATCCAATGAAGAAAAAAAATTATATTATTACATAATCATACTAGTGTCCACCAATGCCTCCACACCTTACATAAGAGTCACCAATGAGGAATATAGACAATCTTAGTATATGTCACTATGCAAAGATCCCAGATTTCCTGGAGGTTGGTAACGAAACTCATATACCATATATTTATGAATATTAACCTAGAAGGACGTATTGTTAGTGAAAATATAACTTCATCATTTCAAGGGAAACTGGTCCCATTGTTTCTCCCAAACCCTTCATAGATATTCTATAATCTATATCGTGACATGAGGAAAACTAATGTTATTTTTAATTTAACACCACAACCATCATTATGAAATTTACCAATGACCCCATCACTGACCCTTATAATTGATAATGATAAAGAACATGATTATCCACTATAATATTATTCATTAACCACAATAATGGTTCCCCTCATAATGATGTAAACAATACTAGTTAATGTACTTCCATAAAAAGAACAATCAATGACTATAATGTACACCTAGATGAAGTCATTAGCCCCATTATATGTCCTCTAAATGAAATTACTATTAGAAAACGAGGAGTTCCTACCCATGATGCTAATAAAGATCATATATTAGTTGAATTCTCCCAATAATGAGTGTCATCTTGTGAGTGGAATTCATGAAAAATGACCATTAATTCATTAAAAAATATATTATAAAAATGTAAAGGTATTGTTTTTGAAAAATAAAAATCCTCATTATTTTGGTGTGGAAACCATAGCTTGTAAAATAGATTAAACTAAGGTAGGATAATCACACCATTCTTATAGACCAAGAGGCCAATTTCTACATTATGTTTTGCTAATACTACAGATTCTAATATTGAGCTAGTCTCACCAATATCCTACTAACTCTGCCATATAAAATAATATCCCCTCATATATCATTATATAATTAGTTAACTCTTTGAACTCATAGACATTCTAGGTAACTTGAAGGATCTCACCTACTAAATAATACTAATCAAACGATAAAAAATAAAAAAAATTCAGCCATAGTGATATGAAGTATCCTATCATAGTTGATAGGTGTGTCGATAATGTAACCATAATCAATCCCACTATTAGATACTTCAAATTTAGAAAAAATATATAATTTATGAATATAACTAACCATATTTGTCATAGCGGTTAGAAAACACCCCAATGGAATGTAAAATTTTATAGTCCATTTGTTTTAGATAAATCATATTCTACTGATATAACAGATGTGTTTGAAAGAGAAAATAATACTATTTATAAATTGTTTTATCACCACCCATCCATTATTCCAGGTCTATGTTACCAAAAAAGGAAAATAAGACATTCATTTTATATAAACAGAGAGTGATATTGAATTTATAGAGTTTCTATATTAGTCCATATTCTAAAAATACAAACATGATTAAATTTATTGATTGGATGTAATAAGTAAATGTGTTTATATACCACTCATAAAATTGAACCCCATGTCTAATAAAAAATATTAGTCAATGAAATGCATTAAAATTTATAGTAAAAAGGTGGTCCATAAAATCATTGGAGAATATTCCCACATATACATGTATGGGGATAGCAGATGTAGATAACACATTGTTTTCCCTGTTTTTTTTAATAAAAAATATCCCATATTTTTTGAATTAGTTGTATCTCTAAAATAGTCATTGAATTTATAATTCAATTTCCTCATAATTGATGGAATTAATAATCAAACATATAAAGACATCATGTTGATTTTTTTATTTGTTAACCCCATCCTGAAATATTAGTGGAGTGTGCCCATTGATATTGAGAAATGGATAGGCCCATTCATGATTTATTTTCATTCAGTAAATATGGTACCAAATCCAAAATGTTAAAATACTCTTAAAATAAATCCACTATTATTATAGTTTCCCCTCAACCCATGTTTTCTATGTTAGGGTCACATATTGAAAAACACTCCCCATATTAAATGAATGGTAGATCAAATGATTTAAACCACCAATGAAACATAGCTTTAGCTATGAAATCATATGGATAGACCTATCCCTTATGTATATGGTAATTTTATATTATCCACCATCACCCACACAGTAGGTCAAGCCGAAGTATATTTTTTCATGGAGGTACCTCCTCTAAGGAAATTTGTATTCACAGGGATGAGATAACCAAATAAGTAAATAATAAAAAAAATTCCCTTCTTATGAACAGTAAATTATTATTTAAATTCAATAATATAATTATAATTTAAATAATATTATACTTTCCCAAATTGAAATCACCATATTTCAAAATAAAATTATGTATCCAACATAATGTTGCTAGAAAATTCATTAAACCATCCTTGATGTCTAATCATGATAATGTTATCAATAATTATTCATGAAAATGATGAATATCCATATTTCCAATTGGAATATTATGAATTTATACTCTTGGGGAATGTTTTGATGAATTTTATAACAAATGATATCATGTACAACTAAAAAATTGAATCAAATGTGTGGAAAATGAATTAAATCCAGTTGAATGAATGATAATCATATGGAAATACATAATTATGGACAAAATATGAAGGGTTTATAAGAGGTAATGAATTTTTCATAGCTCGATCAATCATTAAATATTAGTTAATAATTCATAAATATCGAATGGTATTCGGTCATGACCATACCCACATCACGGTAGATTTCTAGAAATTTTGATCATATTTTCTCTAATGTAATACTTATTAAATAAAAAATTTCAAACCATTAATAAAATAATGATGAGATTCATCATATGAACATGCCTAATAAAACCTTATTTCAAGGAATATCCCAGAAAATATTATCCATTTAGTAAAACATTCCCCCAATGGACTACTAAGAGTCTCACCCTTGATTCAGAACAAATATCGAAATCCTAAAATCTATCTAGGTTTTATTTAGATGTATGGAAGAGTATAGTGGGATAAGATACATGTTTCCCATCGTATGATATTAGTGGAAATAAAAGCACATAATATACATTTAGAGTTGAAAATAAGTTACTTCATAGAGTGAGATTATTTGTTTCCTCTATCTAAAAAATTTCACAACCCCTTCTGTCAATAGAACATGTGACTTGAAGGCAAATCAAACTCACATTTTATTTTTATTTGGAATATGATAGGGATTACAGAATAGTTTGAGGGAAAAAGACATTAATTAGCAATCTTACACCTTAATGGGCGTACATTAATTCAAAGTAGAAACATTGAATCAAGATCCATTTCCATTTTAAAAGACCTCCACAAAAAAATCCATTAGAAACTTATCTTAACACTGTGAGAATGATAATTTCTAAACTCAATGAATACAAATAGTAGAAAATTAGAATGATTTTTTTATTACTATATAATTTTGTTTACAAAAAAATGGGAGGGAGCGGCCATGAAAGGACTACTCCAGCCTTCCTAGTCTTCCAGTTATTAGATCTACAAGAAAGGGTATGATTCTCCCAATGGCTTCTATAAATGCAAGCATAATTTCCTCAAGGAAGTTCAATGGTGACAAGATCGTGGTGGCTGAATCCTCCATCATCCTCATGCCTACCGAGTGATGAGGTAATGGTGGATTCAGGACTGCAACATCAGAAAGGCCACAACGAGGAAATGGACTAAGAAGCTCTGGCCATTATGGCGTCAAAGAAGATGGAGGAGGCCACACCCACGCAGAAATTGTATGTTATCATCTATTCTAAGGAAGAGATGTTTTAGAAATTGATTCCTTTCAATGCCTAGAAGGAGGATCGTGTTAAGATGTTTGAGAGAGCTCTTGAAGTGGAAAATTTCATAATGTAGGCAACATGGATAGATAAAATAGATCCTATTTTGGAAAGGGAGTTTAATTTATGGAAGATAAGCATGGAAGAGTTCATACATACATGGGAAAAGAATGATATTTTGTTCTTGGACCTCATCAAAAATGATCTGAAGTATGAGATAAATGGAATTCTCTGAAAACTAATTAGGAATAATGCTTCTAATATGCTTGAACTAGATTTTAATGGTTCATCTATTTCTCTATCTATATGATGCTTTTTTTGTCTAGTATTGGGTAATTACTTTCCTTTAAAAGTGTTAGAAATTGAAAATGAAATATATGAGGATATATATTCTTGGGGAACAAGCAATTAATTTTTTAAGAATTGCATCATAAATAATTATTTATAACAATAATCCTATCAAATATCCTTGATGGTTCAGTGATGGTCTAATAAATAGATTGAATATTTTGGAATCCGTATTTAGAAGCAAAAATAGATCATTAATGAAATCACTAACTCATATGTTGTTGTATATTATGGAATCATATACCACAATTAACCTAAAATAAGTAGTGGTTTCGGTACTGACCCTTCACCAAGAAGGTCCTATGAAGAACAACCTTATATATAATGACAGAAAAATATATAATACAGTGCATGAGGAATCTATTATGTTGATTATGTTACCTCTCCCATCATGATGAATATTTTTTGTGACCTATGTAAATTTATCATTAAAGAAATCATCCCAATGTAAATAACATTATATTGTGGTGTTTTTAGATTTTACTGATGAAATCGAATCTAATACCACATTCAGTGATAATAAATACATTAGGCCTTCATGGTTGTGTATTATAATAATCCCATAAATTCTAGATGAATTAAACAAATAACCAATTAAGGGGGAAGGTACACTAATTCTATCAATACATGTTTTCCATGGGTGTCGTGAGATATAAAAACAATAAATGATGTATCCTAAGAAGAAAAATATTATCATTGTGTGGATGGTTTAGAATATACATCAAATACCTAAAAAATATTCAAATTAATTAACTAATACCATTAAAAATATATTCTTAGAGATATGACATATTTTGAATTTCAATTATTCTAGAAAAAATCCGAACCTATCCAGCCTTAATCGGAAATATTTTATTTTATTTCTTCCAAAAACAATATTTTGATTTTTTTACCTATATTCATGAATAATTGGTTTATTTTTACAACAAATATTTTCCCTCTATAATATATTTGTCAAATAATATATTATTAAAAATTCGAGGACAATATTTAATTAATGGTTAAGGAAGGATGAGTGATACAATGAAATACTAAAGTCTATTAAACCTATATATCTAAAACCGTCTATGAAGGTGTGAGGGATTGTGTAGAATTTACGAATAATAATGGTTAGAATTTGATGACATAATAACCGAGAACTCAATGAATTAGGAACACAAAATCATTAGGTAATGATTGAATAACCAATCTAGGTACCTTTCTACCACTATAGTAACCAAAAAAATATCCTCTATATCCAAGCCTAACAATAAAAAATAAATTAAAACATAAATGGAAATATTTAACAATAGTAACTCCCATGTGTACCCAAACTTTCCATGGTCTCATGGAATTCAGACCCATAATATTAATAGGTTGGGAACTACCCCACAAAATGGAATCCTTCCCTAATAGATATCCAAATTTAACCTTAATAAATTTTATTCACCTTATAGAAATGTTTTTTAATTTTGGATAATTATATAAATGGGTATATCATAATAATTTCCATGGAATATTCAAGGGCTCTTGTGTTAGGTCCACTAGGCTGAATACCCTGAGAGGGGGGTTGAATCAGGGTATGACTAATTAAAAATTAATGCTCGTTCTGATCTTGTTTCACTGTTAAGCAAAACACTCTTCTCTCTCTTTCCTGCTACACAATATAAATAGAAAGTAAAGAAAGCGCAGGACACAACAATTTTACTTGGTTCACCACTAAGGGCTACGTCCACGGAGCTTACGCCGACAGGTTGCCGGTCGTACAAAATTCCACTAATCTTCACTAGCTGTGGATTACAAGGTTCGGGCTAGATCACTTCTATGCCCAGGCTCACTGCCTATACAAGGTTTAGGGTCAGCTCACTGCTTTCCCAAGGGTCACTCCCTGTTTCTCTCTCTCTGGCTCACTACCGGTGGGGAGGACCACCTTCTTCCTCTTCCTAAGCTCACTGCTCTGTGAAGGGAATCAACTCACAGTTTATAGACCTGTAGGTCTCTTCATTTGCATGAAAGAATGCATCTTTCTCTGTATGTAGATTCTCTGTTGAAGTTCAACTTTCACCCGTAGATGAATACCCCTTTGCCACTATCCACTGGGCAAACTACCTTTGGAAAGTCCTTCGCAAAGCACCCTACAATGCGAGGCTCCCAATTTCGCGAAGCTCAAACAAGCCTTCGCGAAGCTCCTGCCTTTTCGCGAAGCTCACTCGCGAAGCTCCTTCGCGAAGCACTCTCGCGATGCTCAAGCCGTCGCAAAGCAACGACCCTCGCGAAGCTAAGTAATCCAACGCAGAACTCACAGGTTTCGCGGAGCTACAATAGCCGCCGCGAAGCACCTCTTTCGTGAAGCACACGGGATCTGCGAACCACCTTCGCAAATCGAGAGCAAAGTATTTTCTCTGAAAATTATCTCTCTTTATCTCGAGGGGGTCGGCCTCTATTTATAGGAAATTCCACCGACCCTCGAACCTTCCACGTGAAGTCAACACCACGTCATCTCAATTCGCGAAGCTCCAAAGTTTCATCCGGAATTTTGTCCAAATCGCAAAGCTCCTCGAAAATTTTCCATTCGCGGAGCTTGACGTAATCACGAAAAATCACCTTCAACTTACCTTCACGGCTCACGCCTTCGCCGTGAATCTCCCTCGCCAAGCCCAACATTCTTTCGCGCCTTCGCCGTGATGCTCTCTCGCAAAGCCCTTCTCCGCCGCGATGCGCTTCAACCTCTGCCGTTCGCGAAGCATGACGTAATCGCGAAGCACCACCACCTCTATTATTCTGGTCTTCGCGATTTCCAAACCATGAATCCTATCTTCGCGAAATTCATTCCTTTGCCATATGAAATTATGCTTTCATGGAAATCCACTTTTCATGATGCTCACCAAACTCCAAATTTTGGACCCCAAAAATTTGGCAAACACTTGAAAATGGCGCCACCTTCTACTGCTCTTTTGTACCGCCTCCAGATCGTCCTTTTCCTTTCTCATCATTTTTTGTCAACATGGATTGTCAACAACTTCTTGGGAAATCGAAAAATATCCATGAAAACCTGATTTGTCAACAAACACAATCAACCCAAAAATACATCAATGTTACCTTGAGCGATTTTTTCCCAACATCTTGAATATATACTCTAGTCTTGACTTGATGTTTTGAAACAATCATTGAGCATATATTACATATAAGTAAAACTATATGAAATGTTATTTAATGAGACTAGTAAGAGTGGTAGTTTGACAAAATACACTCTATTACTCACTCTAGTATAATCCAACTAAATAATTTCCTAGATAAAATGTAATAACCTGGTCATCCCAATGTTTAGTGGGGATTAATATTTTCACCACCCAGGCTTAACATACATCTTCATAGTGGATTCCCTGGGTGTTACCGTTATAGTAATCTTATCCCATTGCACCTTTATTTTGATGTGGAAGATCTCACTAGGAGATATAAGTTTTTATCCTAAAATTACAATTTAATAAAAAATATCATAGTTAATAAATATCTTAAAATATATGATAACAATTTCATATCCAATGAGATCAAAAAATTCTACATTTGATCTATAAAAAATGGACTAGACATTATTACAAAAGCATATATCATTGATTAACACCATGTTTATAATTAATTAAAATAATTATTTATGGTCATTTTATTCTTAGAGTGTATCCAATTGGAAATATTATAAGATATTAAAAATTTTATTTTTACTTAATTTACAAATAATTTAATATCCATAAATTTCTAATAGAAAATGGTTTTAGGTTCAATATCAATAAATCCTAGAATATATAAAACATTAGAGAAACCATCAAAGGACTAAACAAATCTTAAGTGATTATCTAGAAACATAAAAAAATTGAGAAGACACTCTTGGTAATGGTTATATTGACTAAAAATTATAAAACCCTTTTTTGAAATACTACATCTGTAGTTACTCTCTAGGAAATGGAAATCCATAACATTTTGGGAATTATCTGGTTTTTTGTATATATTATCATTCATCTAATGGTTATAGTAACATAAAGTAATTATTAGTACTATAAACTTCTATTTTGGAGCCACACCAAGGAAATTGCAATAATTTTGGGAATGATAGTAATGAATCAGAATTTTTCATATAAAATCATAATTGTTCCAAAATATTCTTCCTATAAAAACCCTCAAGGAGTTTAGGGGTCATCCTGAATGTCTACTAAATAAATAAAATCATTTTGAAATTTATAGTAAGTGGATACACATTATAATATTAATAAAAATTTGTATGTACTATTAGCGGGATCAAGATTACTGATATTATTTATATAATTTATATTTTCTGTAAATATGATCTACTAATTCAAAATAATTATTTCATATCCATTTTATTTGAAAATTATAATATAATTCATACTTAATTTTAAATAACTAGATGTTTTTTAGTAGTAATTATTTTGAATATTGTATCTTTAGAGTCACAAAGTTATATAGTAAAACATTTGATCCATGTATGTTTCAATGTTCTATTACTTATCCTGAAATATATAAAATGTAAGATAATGAATCGTCTATTTTCATTTCAATAGTACCCTATAAAAATGCACACGTCTATGACATCGATGTCAAAAAACATTAGATTGTGATTTGAGGATTAGAATAAGTTTAGATGATATATAGAAAACCATTCAATCATGATGTTCTAAGTCACATCACAACATTGGAGAGATTTTATGTACATTATTTTAGTGTGTTTACCTATTGATTCACTATTTTTTGGTTTAGTATAAATTCTATATCTTTTCTATTGTAATCATAACTTTTGATACTACATGATTGAATATATTTTATAGATTGTAATTTTCATCTTTTGAACATTGATGTTGATGAATTATAGTGAAGTTTTATAAACATAAAATTTTTTTTTCTAATAGGATACTGAGGACAGATAATCATATTGATGAGGTTTTTCAAGGACATAACAGGGTTCATTAATAATTTTTTATTGGGATAGACTGATGATGGCCTTGTATAGAACATAATTCCCTTGGAGTTGGGTGATGATCTTCCAACCACAATAGAATAAAAGTGAAGTATTCAATTTGTTTAAAACATTGTTAATATTCTTTTTGAATATATTTTAAAGTATAATATTTATTTGGTTTTCATATCTCAATTATATTACTCAATTTTCTTTGTTATTGTTTTAAATTTTATTTTTTACCTTTTTCTTGTTTACCACATCCATGAATTTTAATTTCTACTACATTTATACATTTTTTATTGTTGTTATTAACTATTTTTGAGGTTAAAACATTAATATGTATTACCATATAAAGTTTTATGATATTATATATTGGTTATAACAATAATTAAACCCCTATCTTGAAGCTACAGTACAAGTAAAATAGTTTGTATCATAGGGGGCCTCTGTGTTTTTAATGATAGATTTTTTATTAGAGAAAGAAACAATTTTTTTATTTGACACACTCTATATTAGAGAATATATATATATATGTATATATATATATTGATACATTTGAATCTTGTCTCTTACGATTAGTTTTTGAGTAATTTTTATTTTCATTACACCTCTATATTTTTAGAGGGTGTATCATTTTTCTATTATATGATTCCCTATAAAAACTACCAATGATTTAAATCTCAATCAACCAGAAAATTTTGATATAGAATATTATGATTAATAAAAATATTAGATAAAGACATAGGTTCTTAAAACGACTATTAAAATATTCATATATTTATTGAAAATAGAAAAATGGGTAATATGACTATGAGGTTTAGTCATGTTGAGTATTTTAAGTTTTAGTTTAACATTAGATATTGTATTTATCATTTAAATATAATTTAATTGAATGTATATAAAAAAAATAATTATAGAGTACTACCTTCTGAAATTGAAGAACTCTCTTGGTGATACAATTCCAAACATCAAAATACATAGAGAATAAGAGAGTTATATTGAGGGAATATTAGAAATAATTTTAAATTCTTTCAACAGAATTTGTATTTGGATTCATCAACAATTCTTTATTATTTTATATAGTTTTAAATCCCAATGTTAATTTCCAAACAAAATAAACCACTAGTTGATAAGATATAAAATGTTTTTATTATGGAATGTGAATTAAAATTGATGAATATTGAAAGTGATAAGCATATCATAAATATGTTTCCATGTGAATTTGTTGGAGCACTTATACAATTTTTTATAGAGAAAATACAATTAATGATAAATGATTCATGGGGATGATGATTATTTAAACATTGCCTAATTTATCTTAAATTGAAAACTATTGTACTAATTAGGAATTTTCTTAAGAGGAATCAGGACCTTTTGAATAATTTATGAAATATGTATCCTAAGGTAAAGAAAAATATATATGACTTTTCATTAAATATAATTATGAGAATATTTAAATTGTTATGTTTAAAAATGAAATTTCAACGATAACTTCTATGCTAAATAAAAACGATATTTCATTTTTAAAATTAACTTATAAATTATAATCTATGTAGAAAATTTTATATGTGGAAATATTAATGATATTTCATTAGAACATCACTTTTAGACGAAATAATTTTTACAAACGTTATATCTCTCTGATGTTGAACATGAAATCTTTTAGAGTGGAGTATAATTCATCTAAAAGACAACACATTCAATAAAATTACATTGTAAAAAAATGAATTATTTTTAACAAGTGTTAAAGAGGATGACATCATAATAGAGATTTAATATTGAAAAAATTATAATAAATTTCATAGTTACTATATATTAATGAAAAATACTCCATTAAAAAAAGGAGAGCATGGTAACTTTTGGTACTAATGTTTCTATATGTAAAATTATCTCGAAAAAATTATGTTTAGTTATAAAATACATAAGTTGTTTTTAATATTAAGAAGATATGAAAAAATAGTTAAAATAATACATAAATTATTCTTTTATATATTATTATTTTACTCTTATATAAGAATATTTATAAAAAGCTATAGTCATATAGTTAAATAGTCTCATTTTAAATTTTATACAGATTTATTGAATTATATACTCTTATGTATGAACCCCGTAATATATATAAAAAATTCAATATTTTTGTAATAACTCTTTCATCAGATTTTTTAACTCTTTGCGAAATGAAGTGTTTTTTTGATAAATTTAATATAGAGTTCACATTTTCAATAATGTTTTATGGAATATGAGTGGTGATTTTTTAATATATCATAGGGAACTATATTAAATTAAAAAAAATTTCTAGGTGACTAAATATATATCAATCTAAATGTTATATATTTTATAATTATCAGATTAAATTTATAAAAGCGAAATATTGTCTATCATTATTTTTATTTATTAACCCACATTATTTCATAATTTTTTCATTTATATTTTTTTCATTTTTATTGTCCAAAATGAGTAAAATAATAAAGATTTATAGAAAAGATTTAAGAGGTGTAAAAATTTGGTTTAATTATTGTATAAATATAGAGAAATAGGAGATATTGGAGAAGAATTAGAGTGATTATGAAAAGATTCAATATTTATAAAATATATAATAATTAAAAAAATAAGAAGAAATATTTAAGGGAAAGAAGATGTGTGTGTTTTCCTATGATATTTTTGTAATTTTTGGGTATACCTATTATGGAAGAATGTTTCTCATAATTTTAGGATTCTTTCTATTCTACTTGATTTCATCTAAATTTATATCTTCAAATATTTAAAATTATTATTATTTCTTAACCCTATATGTTATTGTTTTATTCTTCCTTATCTATTATTCAAAATCAGGAAGGTTAGTCTACATAAATGATAAAATTTTGTAATACTTCCATTGATTCAAATTGATAAATTTTTAAATAAAATATTTTTAATCTTTTTATAGTGGGGGTATTTTTGGTTGAATATAGTAATATTTACTATTATAAAAATTGAATATTTTTATAATAATGTGGTTTTAATTTTAGATAATCCTAAATGTGAGATTTTAAATTTTCAACATCTTATTTAATCGAAGATTTATTTTCATAATTTATTTGGATTTTATTATTTTAATTTTAGATAAACCAAAAAATCATATTATGTGTATTCTAATATTAAAAAATGGATATATTAAGGATTATAATTTTTTATTTTTTCCCAATTTGAATATATTTATACAAATAATATTTAATAATTCCTATTTTTTCTTTAGTGCTATTTTTGTTGATTTTAACATCTGAATCACATTATTGTATTGAGTTGAACATTTAACATGTATGTTACAGATCTTAGTGAAGTCATTATAAATATATCATATGGTAGAGGGTGAAGCTTATATATTAATTTTATCTATTCAAAAATAACGCAGATAAGATTTTTACATCACTATTAATAAATTTAGAGTAATATTTTTGGAATATAATATAGATAGATGACATGTAAAAATAATTTAAATCATGTAATTTTTAATCATATCATTGATTTTGAGTACATATAATAGTTTTTGTTTCTTTTCTTAGCAAGAACATCCATTTTTTTGGATTAGGTCAAAAAGATATAATTTTTTATGTTGTAATCATTGACTAGGATCTTAAATTCTATATGAGATTATATTGCGAAGAATATTATGATTCCAAACACATAGTTCGATGTTGTGTGGTATTGAAATTATTGTTTCAACAATAGTTGATCAGAAATGTTCAAGGGGTTTCTTAACCTGCAAAAACATTTTAATTATAAGGTTATAAGGATCAATAATTTTATATTATGATTGGGGTCGATAGAAAAAGATCCAAATTAAAATCTTCTTTCCCGTAGATCTAGTACTCATCTTATTAGCACATTGTCTTAAAATGAAAAAATATATTTATTATTATTGTTCGTAATACCACATGAATATATATTTTATAAGAGATTATGTATTATTATGCTAAAATATATTGAAATGTTCTATTTTATTTTCTATTATTTTTAGTTATAATTATTACATCAATTATGTTCCTTTTTTCTGAGCATTTTATTTTTCTCTATGTTTGTACATTATTTTTTGTATAAACATTAATCTATATATACAATATATAATAAACATAGTATAACATATCTAGTGGTATAAAATTAAAAAATTCCATAAAATTCATTTTGGTCTCTTCATGAAGATTCCAAACGTCAAAAACACAATCTTACGTTAATATCTCATATAAAATGAAAACTTTATATTCTCTATGTATCTTCCATGTACTGAACTATTAGATATCTTCTAACCCAAAATAAGAATTTTTTTAGAGATAATAGTTAAAATTATCTTATATGCACCAAGATATACTATTATTGTAGACATATAAAATTTAAAATGAATTTTATCCCTCAGATATTTGTGGTGAAAATGTACTTTATATATATATATATAATCATGAGTTGTATTTTAACACCCGCATTAATGTTTTGAAATAAATCATCAAAATTTCATTGTTACATGTTGATTGGTAAAATGGGTAATGATTAATTAGATATTTTATTTCAATTTTGATTACACCAATTTAATATTCTGAATAACATTCCATTATATAATAATTACACATGAAAAAAATAAACTAGATTTGTAAGGCCCCAAACATAATAATTACATAATCTTGAGTTAAGTTGATAATTCACAATGTGGAACTTTTTAGGAATAGTGTTTTAGATAATTAGTCCATAACTATTGCATTACATCTCAGTTGTTACAAAGTAGACACCTTTACTCAGTATACATTGTTTCCCTAAAATAAAAACTCTTAAAATAAAACCATAGTTCTATTCTTGATAAAAATATTCTTCAATTCTTCCATTCATTTACCCTTCCTTATATCTAGTGAAAACATTTCCAAAACATGGGATTATCATAAAAATGTCAGTATTTGTTATAAAAAAAGGAATGAAAACATTAGTCCATCAATATATAAAAATAAATGATATTAAACATTTACATCTTTATAATTCCACAAAAAAATTATATGATTTATGAATAACATATGTAAATCACAAATCATAAAGGTAACTTGTGTTATCCATAACATACTTACGTTGAAGTTATCATAATTATTTGGGGAGATACATTTGGAATACCCATCACTATATATTAACTAAATATCTTTGGAGAAACATTAATAGTTACCTCTGTCACATTACCCAATGCATTGGGGAGCTCTCTCGGGCTCACCTGCCTTAGGATTATTATATAACCACTCGTATACGTAAACAATGACCATGAACCATAACTTATTAACAACAAAAAAAACAAATATAATGGAAAGATAAAATATACAAATTTACATCCCAATATATCATTTAAATATATTTATATAACTAATACATTAACAATCGCATTTTCAATACCAAAATACTTAAAAGTTTATATATTGTATTTATTTTCCTATTAAAAACATTATGACTTGTTCTGAAAGCCAAATATCAAATAACGCTCGCAACAGCAGAAAGGTCATTGTCACCATGGATGTTAAAAAGAAACATTCCATTTTTCATTTAGTAATATTCTAAGTAGTAAAATATTTCATTTTAATTAAATTAAAACTAAAATGGGTTTATACACCGTATTAAATTAATTTGTGTATAAATCAATATATGCCTCAATGAAAGGTGGTTGAGACGAAGTCCCTTACCTCATGTCTAACACAACTCATTCGTTATTTAATCACCTGAATAATAAAATAATGTTAATTTATATTCTCTTATGAACATTTTATATGTACTTTTTTCATTTAATATTACTCATTTCCACTTTATAAACATTTCATAATCATTTAAGTTAATAACGATCATTTTGTTGATATTTGGGACTCGAGTCAGAAAATGAACTTCTTATACAAAAAATTTGTCCTTGTGGTCAAGAGTATGTTATATAAAAAATGCTATTCATGAATTATATATCATATATATCATACATATACATTATAAATAAATATATATATATATATAATAGTACATAACATTTGGAGATAAGAATTGAAATGCCTGGTTCATGGAGATGGTAAGTTGTATGTATGCACAGACGCTAATTTCAATTAAATTTCTTATTTAATGGAATAAAATCATAATGATACATAGTTATATTATAATTTCAATATAATATAATATATACATTTAAGTAACTATTTCATTTATACGTTCTATGTATGGAATGAATGAGTCATATCACTTTGAGGGGGTGGTAGTTCGCACTTGCTCAAATAAATTTATCATATTTACCCATTATGGAGACCATAAAGGTATTATTTAAAAGTAAAATAGATAAGAATAGAGAAAATATAAATAAAATATATTTTAAATAAATTACATTTCCATAATAATTACCACCATGATAGGTAGTAGGAGATAATCGAACAATCTTTGTTTCATGAGGCAACAGTTCACCATACACTGAAACAGTATGTTCGTATCCATTAGATAGAGGTTAGTGTTAGACTAGATTTAATAATTATAAGAAAAATAACCTATTTTATTGATTATACTTGTTTGGTTATGTATAACAATAATAATAAGATCACATGTAGTTAAGAAGTAAAATAAAAGAAGAGAACTTGAGGGAAGACGCTACCTTTAAATCATGTAACTCCCTTTGGTTTGAACCAAAAGGATTCTTTGAAGTGACTTATTCCTAAGTTAAAGATTCCATGAGTAACAAAGGCATATTGGGAGATTATTTTTGTAGGTTTTCGATGAGGCAATGAAATTTATAGGTCTGATTAATTGGTTATAGGGATGGCCTTTTATAAGGGAGAGGAGGGTCTCTTTATGAATGTTTGAAAGTAATATTTTTTTATTAAATTATTTTTGGATTAAAAAGGTAAAAAATATATTCAATTCAAGTATATTGAACATATAAATCTAAATAAAATCATCCAATATTAATTTGACAGGTTTGGGATATATTTTAATCCTTATCATTCTTATTGAACCCTTTTTTTACTTATTTAACCTTTACTATGACATCCTTTATATTCATACTATATGGTTAATATATTTACTATAAAATTCCAAGAGACCCAAAATGGATCATTAATGAAATGTGTAACATCATATATGTCATTTGACCAAATTTATGATTTTTATAACTATTTTTTAATTTAGTAAAATGTTTATTGATTAAAACTTCTTTTTATTCATTTTTAATAATTTTCATATAATGACTTTTAAAATAATAAAAACTTTATTTTTTATAAAAACATTCATTAATTGGAATATAACAAGTCATCCTAATAAATAAAATTCATGTATGGAATAAAAAAGTTCAAAATAAATTCATTTTAATATTTATATTATCATTTATTGGAATCTTTTATTAAGGAAGAAACTATTGTATAACCATTGTGCCTAAATTATATTTATTTTTTTAATTTGAAAGAATTATAAATAAAATACCATGATGTATGAAATATTTTTTGCTTTCATAATAATATTTATATTAAAATATATCTTTAGAGCCCCGTACATGATGTATATAGACATTACATTACTTTTAGGGAATATGTAATACATAACAAAAACAAACACACATGGATAGTAATAGTTTAGTATCTTTGGAAACATGGAAAAATAATCTTCTAATCATGGTGAAAGATCTTAAAAATCTACCATAAAGATCTTACCCTTTTTTCTTACCTAAAAACATTCATTAAATCCTAGGGGAAAGAAAACTTAAAAATGGTGAGCTCAAATGCTCAGTAAGGGTAAACATAGAGAACATAAAAAAATCCAAAAACATTTGAATGAAAAACTAGAACAAAAAATATAAAAAACAAAATATTGGGCAAAGACATAAATCTTAGAAGTGTGCAAGGAATATATCATATAGGAACATCAGTTGTGATAAAATAGCATGGGAATAAAACATGTAATTGGGGTAAACCATTAATCACATGATATGACTTCCATACTTTCCAAGGCATTGCTTCCAAGACCATCTTAGTGGAAAAATTCTCTTTTTGAATCGAGTTCACTCGTCATTCCAGTCCAGTATAACTGAACCAGATTAACTTACTGTTCCAGCCATGTCTATATCATGAGATATAAATCCTTACCCAATGAATTGGATGGAGATATAGGTCCCACCCATCTCATATTGAAATTATTCTTATGTGTTCCACAACATAAACATAAACCATTCATCATAAACCAAATAATAAAATGGGTTTCATACACATCATCCAATCATAACCTAATCTATATAAAACAATTGGATATCATTTAATCATAAGAGAAGTTAAACCATGTAAATTATAGAGACATTATACTTGAATCATACACATATGAAATAATTTCATCTTATATGGAAAATGGTTTTGATAAAACACTTTAAATTAATTCCTGAGGAAGTTATCCTTTCTTCTTCAAAATAGTATTCTTTTCCCAAAAATTCTATGATATTTTGAAATAAAAAGATTTTGTTGAAAATAATAATGAAATTTTGTAGAGCGATCATCAAGAAAAATTGGGGTTATGAAACTGTAAGAATCCATTCATGCTGAATAAGTTAAATCAATATTCTCCTCGTACTTTTGTCTAAAAAGTCAAAAAGTTCCTCACGTGGTAAACAAAAGTAACATTCATTTCATAAGATGTTGTAAAATTAAAAAAATGGGTAAAAAGGTCTTTAAACATACATGAATTGTTTTTTAGAAAACATGGTCATGGATGATAACAATAACCCCAGTAAAGACTTATGAATAAACAATCTCATATAAAAAATGAGATTGGAAAAGTTATCCCTTACCTTAGATCCGATATGCTTCGGAAAAATACAAACCTCATGTATAATAATTTAAATAATATCATTTTGTTATAACATAATCATATTCATTGTTATTATATCATATATGGTTCACTTATGACTTTATATTACCCTTTATTTTGTATATTCCATGTTAAAGCAGCGTTTTGGGTAAAACTGTTTTATTTATCGTACGTGTTTGGACATATTGTTCTTGATATTACTATTAACTATATCATGATTTACATACTTCCAGAATGTAAATATTTATTTATATATCATATATATTCAGTATATATATATAATAGATAGATGAATTAAATGAAATACACGATTCATGGAGACTGTAGGTCGTACGTACGCAAGAACACGGTTTTCCTTTCCTTATTGTCTTGAATGAAAGTAAGTAGATTTAATATGTATATACATAAATCCAGTAGATTCATTATTTCATTTATTTCATTATTATTCACTATATATAGCTTTTAATAATTCTTGATTGGTTAACATGGATAATTAATCTCATCGCATCGTGGAGACGGTAATCCGTACGTACACACGAGCAATGATATCGTTCCCATAATTATTGAATGGTATTTTTGTGGATGATATAGTATCTCAGAATTCGTATGATTTTATAATTACCATATATAGTTATTCTTTACTCCATTATACTCATCCACGTAAAGTGGTGGTGGAAAAACAGATTACACCACGGCGGGAAGACGGTATTCCGTACGTACGCACGTGCGGTGATTTAGTTTTCTGTATGATGGATAGAAGGTGAAATGGGGATGTTTTGTATTTATAATAACATATAAGTATATTATTGATACTGATGTTATTACTTTATAATGAAACAACTAACGAAGAAGAAGTTGAAGAAAAAAGAAACTTGAAAGAATCGGTAGAAGAGATTAACTTTTCTTCGACACATCTCATTTATGCTTCCTCTTAAGGAACTAGAGTTGAACTTTTAAGGATATTGGAACCTTTATAATGATTCTAGGGAAGTTGAGAATTGAAATTGGCAGGGGTTGGCCGATCTTGAAGGCTCAAAATAGTGTGAATAGAAGAGGGAGGAGGTGCCCTTTTATAATGGAGGAGAGGGGCACTTTAGAAAAAATATAGAATATTATTTTATAATAATGTAATATTTGGTTTATAATGTCATCAAAGTGACTTATTTATAATGTAAAGTGGGTATGGGTATAAATAATCTGAACCAGTATATTTTAGGCATGTTTAGATTACTATTTTATCCTTATCATTTAGATTTAACTCTAGTTTAAATAATTTAAGTTTTACCATGTCTTCTTGTTTTCTTACAGTATATGTGTAATAAACACACTATAACCAGCCAAAAGAACCCAAAGTGGCTCATTATTAATATTTATAACCTTATATAAGTCATTTAGAAGAACCAATGATTTTTAGGAATAGAATAACAATTAATAATATAATATTTGTTTTAAAAACTATTTTATGTCAATTTTGACACTATTTAGTAATTAATTTTTTCAGAAATCATAATAGCATGATTAGTTCAAAAAATGTTAATTTAATTAATACTAACATGTCATATAAACCTAAAAAAGTTATTGTAATTAATAAAAACTCTCAAATTACTATTATTTGGGTATGTATTACATCAATTATGTTAATATTTCATTAATAAGGTAATTACTGCATCATAATTGTGTCATAAATAAATTAAATTACATAATTTCTAAAAATTATAAATAAAATACCATTATGTAGGAAATATTATTATATTTCTAATTAATATTTATAGTCGAATATATCTTACGTATAACCCTGTATTAATAATGTTTTAGTTATTAAACTTTGATTTTAACTCTTTTAACTCTTATTTGAATTAAATAATAATAAATGTCCTAATCTAATACAAGTGTACCTAAATGATAATATTATATTAATAAGGCTTTTTGTGGTCTAATTATACTTATCCAATATAATTAGGACATGTGTTTGGTTAAATATAAAATCCTTTTTATCTTTAATCACCCTATATACTTTTAACTATGGTAAAGAAAAGTAAAAAGTTAGTATTCACCAAAAATTATTTTTATCTTAATAAACCAAATTTAACTACATTAAATTAACCATGTCTCTCATATTTTTGAAATTCAACTCAGAGATGTGGTAAAATTATGTTTTATGTACAATTTCAAATTCTCCTAAGAGGTGGGTAAAAGACAATAAAAAGTTCTGTAAATTTTTTATATTTCTAAAATTATTATAAACTGACTCCAATTAATTCCATTGAATATATATATTATGTATCTATCTTGACCTAAAATAAATTTAAATAAAATAAATAATTATTTAAATAAAAATTCGGTTTTTAAATAGTAACTAAGTGTTTTCACTATTCATTAAAAATTGAATGTTTTTAGAAAAATAACAAAAATTCACCCTTGGATAATTTCTATATTCTGAATCCAAAAATGGGGTCCATTTTGAAAGATAAAAATTATAAAATTTCAAAAATTGTGTATTACTATTCATAACAGCTAGTTCGTAATAATATTATAATAATATCTCATTTAGTGAACCTCGGTATTGCGTATAACACACACTATCGAGGATGGTTTCTCTAGTGTGAAACAAAAGCCTAGAATAGTGTCTGCGTATATTGTAAGATACTACAGTGTTTCATATAGTGCAATCTAATCTTGGTGTAGCATACAATAGAATAAATAAATGAAATTAAAATTAATATATCTCATAAAATCTCAGGGTGTTACATTCTACCCCACTTAAAATGAATTTCTCAGTTGAAATTCATTGGTGTTATAAATAGTTTACTAATTGAAAGTTTCATTTATAGAACCCCACATCATAAAAAGGAATACTAAAACATAATTTTAAAAAGTGGAGTATGAAACGTATTGGTTACCCAAATTAACTAGTCAATGGGTTTTCACATAGTAGAGAATATGTGAAATTTGGATATGGAAGATAAATCAATCCATCATGTTTAGATAAAGAGTGGTAGAGAACATGGCTATGAAAAATCCAATAATCACAAATCCAAAAATTTGTGATATTCCGGGGTACCAACTGATTCATCAGTTATGAGGGCACTAGGACAACATTTTTGGTTTTTGAGATCATTTCTCTAATGTTGAATATTTTTGGAATTAAAAGAAATAATTAGTTGATTTTGGAATAATCTCTCTGTTTTTTGTGCCTTGAACAATTTCCACTTCATCCCTTAATGAAATGAAGTTGAATTTGTCTTCTGTTATGTGTTAGCAGATCATGGGATAGAATGATAGGTCATTCCATCTATCTCAAACATAAGGTTAGCAAAATTTATATACAAAAGTCCATATGTAGTGAGATTAATCGTATATGGTTCTCAAAATGGACTTATACTTCATCTAACATTCCTCTTAACAAAATAAAACTAGTTTCTACTAACCAGGGACTTCCTGTAGGATAGTGGTAGGTGATAAAGGCATGTCAAACTTTGGTTGTGGGTTTGATTCCTGCATCCTTGTCCGACATGATGGGTTGTCGCCCGTCATACGGGTTTTCCTTTTTCTAAAAATATACTTTTATAACATAACAAAGATTTCTATCCTTAAAAAATAATATCTAATGTCTAAATTAATATATTCCAATCTTTAGGTTTATCCATAATTCTTCTGTCCAATCTCATAGAATAAATAAAATGATTACTTGAAAGGTCATCTACCAAGCATTGAATACAATCATTTATAGCCCGTTTATCATAATATATATCTTGTTGTTCACATTCCAACCATGTGAATTTCTTAATCGTGTATTCTATTAAAACATGAGTACCCATTGAACCTTATTAAAAACATGAATGTTGTCAAAAATTAACTCTTTCCACATACCAAAATCCCAAAATTTTGTATATTAAAACCATGATATCACTTTGTCCTTATACCAATCATGAGCTCATTAATACTATCAAAAATCTCATTATTTCCTTTTATATTAATTATGCACATATCATCTACCTTCCCAAAATATTTGATTAACCATTCATTATTACCAGTACCATTCATCATATACTTTCTAAAACTAATGGAAATACAATAGTGTAACAATCCATAGATTTTTCTTTATTCCATGGTACCATACATTATTCTTCATAAACTTAAAATAATTCCAATACCTTCTTAAACTACTAAATAAGCTTCATCATTTATTTCATCTCATATATCATTTATATTCTATTCATTATCATCCAAATACAAACTACCCATATGACCATGCCGATTCTCTTCATTAGATTTTCCCTTAGGGCATTGGTTTTCATAATGCCTGTACATTCCACATTTAAACATTTTAACTATTGTTGAGGTCTTAGAAATACCATTTTCCATGTCCATGGTGTTAATTGAACCTTTTCCTTTACAATTACTGTCTCTATTTCCTTCTTTTACACAACCACAATATCTTCTAGTTCTATTGAAACATTATCCCTGAGGCCTCTTCCCACATGATTTACTGAGGGGAATTTAACTTTCTTTCCTCTATGATCATTATGAAACTCCATATTTCCATTTTTAGCCGAGTCTAGAAACATACCAAAGTTGATATTATTTATCATATTATGAGATTTTTGATTAGGCATAATAATGATATGTGGACTTCCAGATCCAATTTCATTTGGTTGCGAATGAAGGATATCATTCCATTGTCCATCATATCCTCCATTATCATGAATCTTCCTGTTTCCATACATTTTGTAAAACCCAAAAAGAATAGTGTGAGAGGAAAAATCATAATCAAGGGGGGTTACCTTCCATATATAACATCTTAGGCTTAATTGTAATATCGTTACCGTAATTCTAGGACTATACCCTATACTTATACTTTACATTAGGGACATCCATAGACATACCTTAGAAATATCTCTAGGGATCTCAGTAAAGTTTTCCCATCCTAGTTTCCAAAGGTTGTCTAATCCTTTCCTCTGATTCCAACATTAATGAGCAGTACATGATGTACATAGAAATTACATTAATTTTGAGGAATACTTAATACATAACAAAAACAAAAACACAAATTCCATAATAGTTTAGTAACATTAAAAACTAAAAAATATAATCTTTTAATCATTGTGAAAGATCTTCAACATCTCCCATAAAGATATTCCCGTTTTTTCTTAAATAAATTTTTCTTTATATCCTGGGGAATGAAAACATAAAAAGGGTGAGCACAAATTCTCATTAAGGGAAAACATAGAGATAATAAAAAAATCCATAAACATTTGAATGCAGAAACCTGAACATAAAATCTAAACATCATAATGTTGAGCAAAAACATAAATCTTGGAAGTACATAAGGCATATATCATAAAGGATCATCAATCATGATAAAATAGCATCGTAATAAAACATGTAATTGTGAAAAAACATTATTCACATGGTATGATTTCCATAGTAGCCAAGGCATTGATTCCAAGACCATCTTAGTGGACAAAGTCCCTTTCTGAATCGAGTTTACTCCTCATTTGAGTCATGTATCACTGAACCGGATTAAAATACCATTCTAGAAATGTCTATCTCTTTAGATATAAATATTTACCCAATTCATTGGAGAGAGATATAGGTCCCACCTATCCCATAATAGAATCATTCTTACGTGTACCACAACATAAACATAAATCATTCATCATAACCCAAAGAATAAAATGGGTTTCATAAACATCATCCCATCATAACATAATCCATATAAAAAAATTGGATATCAATTCATCATAAGATAAGTGAAACCACGTAAATTATAGAGACATTATAATTGAATCATACACATATGAAATAATGTCATCTTAGATGGAAAATGGTTCTGATAAAACACATTAAATGAATTCTTGAGGAAAATATCATTTCTTCTTCAAAATAATTTTCAGTTCAAAAAATTCCGTGAAGTTTTAAAAGAAAAATATTTTGTTGAAATTAATCATGAAATATTGTTGAGTAATATTCATGAAAATAAGTCATTATGAAGTCGTAAATATCTATTCATGCCCAATAAGTAAAAAAACATTTTCGTCATACTTTTGTCGGAAAAGTCAAAAAGTCCCTCGTGTGGTAAACAAAGAAAGATTACATTCATAACATGTGTTAAAATTCAAAAATGGGTAGAAGGGACTTTAAACTAAAATGAAAACATTTTTAGAAAACATGTGAATCGATGAAAACAATAATCCCAGTAAATAATTTGGAATAATCAATCTCAGATAAAAATGATATTGAAAAGTTATCCCTTACCTTAGGTCCGATATGATTCATACGGATCTAAACCTCATGTATGATGATTTAAATAGTGTCATTTACTTATTATAGAATCATATTCATATGATATCATATATGGTTCACTTATTACTTTATATTACCTGTACTTTTGTAAATTGCATGTTAATGAAGCGTTTTGGGTAAAATTAATTTATTTATCATACGAGTTTGGACTTGTTGTTCTTGACATTATTAGTAATTATATCAGTATTTACATAATTAAATAATGTACATAATTATTTGTATATAATATATATTCAGTACATATATATATATTATAGATAGATAAATGAAATGAAATACACCGTTCATGGAGACGGTAAGATGTACGTACGCATGAACGATGTTTTCCATTCTTTATTGACTTGAATGGAAGTAAGTAGATGATATATATATATATATAGTAGCATAATTATGTCATATATTTCATTATTATTCATTAATTATACATTATAATCATTCTTGATTGGTTAACATGGAGAATGAATCTCATCGCATCGTGGAGATTGTAATCCGTACGTACGCATGGGCGATGATAACGTTCCCATATTTATTGCATGGAGTTGGAGTGGATGATATGGTATCTCATAATATGTACGATCATATAATAATAATATATAGTTATTCTTTAAACCATTATACCCATCCATGTAAGGTGGAGGTGGAAAAACAGATTACACCACTGCGTGGAGATGGTATTCCGTACGTACGCATGCGTGGGGATTTTGTTTTCCATCGGATAGATAGAAGGTTAAATGGGGTTGTTTCATATTTATAATAACATATTAGTATATTAGTGATACTAATGTTTTTACTTTATAATTAAACAAATAAAGAAGAAAAAGATGATGAAGAATGAAAAATGAAAGAATCAGTAGAAGAGATTACCTCTTCTTCGACACACCTCTTTTAAGCTTCCTCTTAAGGAACTAGAGTTGGTCGTTTGAGGTTACCAGAACCTCTATAATGTTTCTAGGGATGTTCATTAGGGAAAGTTTTAGTGGTTGGCCAATCTGGAAGGCTCAAAATTGTGTGAAAAGAAGAGGGAGGATGTGCCATTTTATAGGGGAGGAGAGGGGCGCTTTAGGAAAAACATAATATATTATTTATAATAAAGTCACATTCATTTTATAATGGATAAAATGTGACTTATGTCGAATATAAAGTGGGGATTGGTCGAAATCCCATCATGAAATATGGTTTATACATGTTTTGGTTACTATTTTAACCTTATCATTTAGAATTAACTCTAAGTTAAATAATTTTACTTTTACAGTGTCTTCTTGTTTTCTTACACTATATGTTTAATAAACTTACTATAACAAGCCAAACGAACCCCAAGTGGTTCATTATTAATATATATATCATTATAAAACTCATGTTTCTGATCCTTATATTTCTAAGGAATATATTAACAATTAATAATATAATATTTCTTTTAAAAACTATTATATGACAATTTTGACACTATTTGGTAATTACTTTTTGTAAAAATCATAAAAGCATGAATTAGTTCGAACAATGTTAATTGAATAAATACTAAAATTTCATATTAATCTAAAACAATTATTGTAATTCATATTAAGTCTCAAATTACATTTATTTGGGTATTTATTACATCAATTATGTTAATATTTCATTAATAAGGTAATTATTACATCATCATTGTGTCACAAATAAATTAAATTATTTAATGTCTAAGAATTATTAATAAAATTCTAATAATCATGAAATCTTTTTAGAATTCTATTTAATATTTCTAGTCTAATTTATCTAATGTATAACCCTATATAAAAAATGTTTTAGTTATTAAACAATGATTTTAACTCTTTTAACTCATCTTTGAATTAAATAATAATAAATCTCCTAATCTAATCCATGTGGACCTAAATGATAATATTATATTACTATGGTTGTTTTGGGTCGAATTATGATTACCCAATAGAATTAGGACATGTGTTAGGGTAAAACTAATATCATTTTTACCTTTAATTTCTGTAATTTCCTTTAACCGTGGTAAATAAAAGTAAAAAGTAACTATTCATCAAAATAATTTATCTTATTAAACCACATTTTACTCCTTGATATTAATCGTTTCCCTAGGATTTTTGATATTCAACGCATAGATGCCATAAAATTATGTTTTATGTACAATTGCAAATGCTTATAGGAAGTGGGTAAGAGACAGTAAAAAGTGCGATAAAATTTTTATATCTCAAAAATTATTATAAAATGACTTAGATGAATTACATTTAATTTATATATATAATGTATCTATTGTGAACTAAAATAAATTTAAATAAATATCCGGGTTTTAAATAGTAACCTAGTGTTTTCACTATTCATCAAAATTTAATGTCTTCAGAAAAATACCAAAAAATCAACTTAGGATAATTTTTATAACCCAAATGCAAAAATGAATTCCATTTTGAACGATAAAGATTATAAAATTTCAAAAAGTGTGTATTACTATTCATAGTGACTAGGTCATAATAATATTATAATAATATCTCATTTGGTGAAACTTGGTATTGCGTACAACACACGCTATTGTGGAAGGTTTCTATGGCATGCAACACAAGCCTAGAATAGTGTTTGCATATACTGTAAGCTAATACGGTGTTACGTATAGCACAAGGTATTCTTGTTGTAGTGTACAATAGATGACATCAATGAAATTAAAATTAATATATATCATAATATCTCGGGGTGTTACAATATCACTATATAACCACATATAATTTTTTTACTAAAAATATTCATGTTTATGATATTTTTATTTTTACTTTTAAAAAAGGTATTAATCTCATTATCTTACCAAAGTGGTTATAAAAGGCCAAAATTATAACCCAATTATTGTCTTGGTCATCCATTATTCATAAAATATTCTTATGAAACATGTTAATCTAATTTTATATTACGATAATATTATTTTAACCTTGACTTACCCTATTTACCTTTAACAAAGGTAAATAAAAATCAAAAGATAGTTTTCACCAAGTATTATTTTCATCTCAATGAACACCATTTTACTTGATGATGTAAAAAATGTATGTCAGATTTATGAAATTAAATTAATTAACAGAAGCTTTAAATTTTATATTAAAGAAAGAAGTCAGATTATAACTACTATGTAGTGTTTTTTCACTATTCATCAAAAAATTGAACGATTTCAAAAAAATAAAAAAAAAATCTCCCAAAACTAATTTTGATTTTCCGAATTGAATAATTATCCCTATTTTTCCTTATCCAAATGATTGATGTTTTATTAATTAATTTAAAATTAATTTCTATTGTCAAAACTAGAAAGGGAGCTTTTATAAAATAATAATTATCAAAATATTGACACATGTTTATGTCCAATTTCAATGTGAAAGCACTTGCAATGACCAAAATTGTATTAAATGGTAATAAGATAAGAAAATTAAACTTTAAAAACAATAAAAAGAACAATATAACTATATAAATAAATCATATTAAAATAATGTTTTGAATAAAAATGGGGTATTTTTCACTATTCATAAATATTGAAAATTTTTACAAAAATACCAAAATATCATCCAAAATATATTTTGATGTCCTAAGTTGTAAAAAGAATTTTATTGTGTCATGTAAAGTATATAAATGTGACAAAAACTAGATTTAAAAAGGGTTCTTCATTAAAAGGTTGTAAATTTACTATTTATAGAATATTAGAGTATTTCATGCAAAAAATGGTATCCATTATTATTTTAATCCACTAAAATTTGTTATATAAGTGTAAAAACATTTAAACAACACGTATAATCATATATTAGTTAGTTCAATTCATTCACGCCAATAAAACAGCTTGGAGTTATCTCTATTTAGAATAATATTATATTATTATTCAGTATGACTAAGCATTGTTTGCAACGTGAGATTTCGAAGAAACTCATTGTTGTGTGTCGTGTACACCATAAAATATAGAATACCATTTAAATATAAATTTATATTTAATTAACAAATAATAATAAATCTGAAAATTTCTTACTTCTTATTTACCTAGAAGTAACATCCTTCCCCCTTTTAGAAATTGCGTCCTCGCAATTTTATTCACTTATAAAATAAGTCAGGGTATTTATCCTATATATTATTTTCTGATTCACATGTTTCCTCTTCAACCATATAGGTTTTTCACAGAACCCTTACCTGGAGAATTAACGTATTCTGCATTAACTTCTCTCTATTGTCACGAATCTGGAGTAGTTGTTCCTCAAAAGAGAGGTTCTCTTCCAACTGAACTAACTATAGATTCAAAACATGATACAGATCTGTCATATACATTCTCAACATTGAACCATGAAAAACAATGTGTTCATGTGATACAAACAGAGGTGAATCCAATCTTTAAGCAACTGATCCAAGTTTCTCTAGGATTTCATAGGGTCTAATGAACCTCATACTCATCTTTCCCTTCTTAGAAAAAACAAATCAAATATTTCCATGGAGAAACATTGATAAATACATGAGCACCCATGTTAAAAGATAGATCCTTACTCTAGATGTCTTCATAAATTTTATGCCTCCTCTGAGCTATTCTCATGTGCTTCTGAATTAATTGAACTTTTTCTACCATCACTTCAACCAATTCTGGTCCCAAAAACATCCATTCACAAAATTCATCCCAAAAAGCTGTAGTTCAACACAACTTTCGATATAATGTTTCAAATGGATCCATCTGTATACTGGAATGAAAAATGTAATTATAAGAAAATTCAACCAAATAAAGATGGTAGTCCCAACATTCTTGGTAATCCATTGAGGAAGCATATAGCATATCTCCAAGGTTTTAATTGTTTATTCTAACATCCAATCTGATTGAGGATGAAAAGATGTAATAAAATTTAATTCACTACACAAAGATCTCTGAAGTCCTTTACTGAAGATAGAAATGAACATTGGATCACGATCAGATACAGTGGAGTGGGGACCTCAATGAAACCTTGCTATCTATACAATATAAAACCTATAAAGTTAATCTAGGGAGAAAATATCTCAAATAGGAAGGAAATGAGAAGATTTGGTAAATTGATTAATAATACCCCATATTTCATTATTACATAGAGATGTTTTGAGTAATCCCACAATGATGTCCATGGATAGATTTTCCCATTTCCACTCTGCCATAGGTAAAGGATGAGGCATCCCTTTTAGTATCTACTGCTCTACATTAAACTATTGATAAGTCAAACACTTCCCAATAAATTCAGAAATATTTCTTTTCATTCCATCCCACCAGTAATACTCTCAAAGATCTATGTACATCTTATTATTTCAAGGATTATATGAAAACAGAGAACTGTGAGATTCACATAATAACTATTTCTTCAACAATGAATCACATGTCAAACATAATCTCCTCCCAAATCTCAAAATACAATTATTATCAACGCTAAAATCATGCAACATACCCTCATGAACCAATCCTATCATTCTAGATACTCATTGTATTCAATTTGTGCTTGCATAATTCTGTTTCTATGGATTATTTCCCTAACAATTGAATCGAAATAGAGTAATTTCCTTCACCAACAACTTCTATTCCAAATTTCATCAAATAATTAATCAAAGTATCTTGTTTCAAATGAAACATGGTAAATCTATCATTACATTTCAGAATCAAAGAATAATCCAATTTATTTTTTTTCCCAAATAGTAGTGGATTGTGCAATCACAATCCTTAATTATTTCTATCCATATCCTCTATATAATGTTCAGTTCCTTATGAGTAAATATATACTTCAATATTTTATAGTGACTATATATTTCACATTTTACTCTATGCAGATGCTACTTCCAAATTTTAAAAGAAAAAAACAACAGAAAATAACTCTAAATCATTTGTAGGGTAATTTAACTCATTATATTTCAACAGACATGTAGCATAAAAAATTACCTTATTATTCCACATTAGGACACAACCAATTCCATTCAACGAAGCATTATTTTAGATAACAAATTCACCATCACGAGAAGGCAGTGCAAAAAGTGGACCATTCACCAATCTTATTTTCAATTCCTAAAAAAATCATCACATTTTTTGTCCAACTTAACATAAAACGTTTTCGAGTTACCTTAGTCATTAGGATGGATAAACATCCAATCATTTCAAAAACCCTCTGGTAATAACCTACTAAATAAATAAAACTATGAATATCTTTGATATTTGTAGGTCTTGGAAATTGTTCATCAACTTTTGTTAGAGGAAAATCAATAGTTATGCAATTTTTTGAAACAAATGTCCATGGAATGAAATTTGTTGTACCCAAAACATACACGTACTGAATTTTCCATAAAGTCTCTTTTCTTTTAATGTTTGCAAGACAACCCTTAAATAGATTCTGTGATCCTATTTACTTTTAAAATAACCCAAAATATCACTTACATACACAACTAAAAACATATCCAGTAAGCCATTAAAAATGCTATTCTTATGTTCCATCATTATATCAAGTGCATTAGTTAACCCAAAATTCATAACTACAAATTCCTAATGGCCATATCTAGTTTGAAATGTCGTCATTAGAATTTCTGCCTTTGTTACTTTCAACTAATGGAACCCCAAACTCAAGTCAATCTTCAAAAAATACTCTGCTTCTGAGAGTTGATCAAACAAATCATCTATATTAGGAAATTGATACTTGTTCTTAACTACGATGTTATTCAATGATCTATAATCAATGAATATCCTCATTGAACAATCATTAATTTTAAAAACAAAAATAAGAAAATCTCATGGTGAAGTTCTAGGTTGGATGAATCCTTTATCTAATAACTCATTCAATTTCATCTTTAAATCTAAAATTTCAATTCGAGAAATTTGTTAAGGCGGATGGGAAATTGGATTAGCATTAAGAATTATGTCAATAATAAATTCAACTTCTTGATCAGGTGTTACACCTAGAAACACATCCGGAAAAACATCAAGAAACTTATTTTCCATTATAACATCCCTATTCTAATTAGTTACATTCTTTTCAACAATATGTGAAAGGTAATATTCATTTCCACATTTTACTATTTTCTTAGCTTCCTGATATGTTTAAAAAATAAAGGTTATATTCTTGTAAACAAACTAAATTTCTTTCTAAAAATAAAAATTTTTAGCTCTACAATCAATCTTAAAATGATAAACAGAATGCCAACCCATATCCAAAATTACATCAAACTCAATTAGAGTAAAAAAAATATGGTATCCAGGTAGATTCATTCTGCACACATGGATAGGAAGGTTCTTATAATTTCTTTTTTGTCTCAATATTCTCTCTTAGTATTTTTACCATATGTACAGGATTCATATCTTCTTATTGAATTACCCACATAATAGAATACATCAAAAAAATTAAAGAATCTGTAGACCCTGAATCAAATAACTCATTGTCATAATCTGAATAAACAAACAGGGTAACTGATTCTACTTCATGCGATGTCCCAGAAACAAATAAAGTTGATACACTGTATTTCTGCTCCCCTTTCTACTTATATTTTAGTTGCTTTACCTCATTTTTGTTTTTTGTAGGAAACTTTTTTGCATAATGACCAATTTCATTTCACTTAATAACAATTCATTGAATGTAAATCGGATTATTTCTTACAATTACCCTAATATTTTTTAGTGAAATTACAAGCCTTATGTTCCATTTTACAACATTAGTATAACTCAACATAATTAAAAAGTCATTCCCTAGTGTTCTTTTTAATAAAATTTTCAAAAATATTTATATTAGGATTCTTACCATTATACTTTTTGGAATATTTCTTCACTTTTGTATTCCACCTCGACCTCTTCTTCTATTATTTTTTAAAAACATCTCATCATCTGATAATTCTATTCCCACATTCCATTTACATCAAACATGATTTTAATAAATTTTTAACTCATGAAAAGCTAAAGTTGTCTGATACATTGGCTTTAATACTGAGTAAAAATCGTTGATTTTACTATCAAGATCTCATATGAAATTTGGAGCATACCTTGCAAGTAGAGTGAATTTTTCTTCATAAGCTGCCATTGTGTCATCTACCTACCGCAATTCTAACAATTGTTAATCCATCCAATAACAAACAACCTTAGGAAAATATTTCTCATGAATCAAACATTGGAATTAATCCCAATAGAGATCACCAATCACCTCAATATCCCTAATATTTGTTACCATTTACCTCCACTGATCGGCTTCATCATCAAAATGTTAAACAGTAAGACCAGACATTTGATGTTCTGAACAACCCATTACATATAAAATCTTTTTTAGTTCTTTAATACACCCTTCTGCTACAAAATTTCAGATGATCCCTTGGATTATGGGGGATTCTACCTCATGAAATGATCCACTACTAACATTTTTTTTGTGGATTATCTGGCTGACTCGTGCATGGATACCACCGCCATTTATAGCCTGAGTCAATTGTGCCATCACTACAACAAACTATTCTATTCTGATTCTAGCCATCTCAAGTTACTGATTTGGAAGGTTTTTTACTCCTGATTTCATCCCATTATAGATTCCCTTTTTCCTATGTGGAATACCATTATGAACACATAAATATATTAATTGAAGCAACATGGCACTCTGTAAATTAAATATCATTTCAATAGTAACATAAATTAATTTATGGATACTAATTTTACAATATTCGAACACCAAATGTTATCTAAATTGACATCTAATACCAACTATAAATCCCAAACCTTAAACATCACATAATCTTGAATTATGTGAATAATTAACGTTGATGAACTTTTTGAATTTAGATTTTTAGGGAATTTTTCCCTAACTATTCCATTACATCTCAATTGATACAATGTATTCACTTCTACTTAGTATCCATTTTTTCATAAAATAAAATCTTTCAAAAGAAAACAAGTTTTCTTTTCTTGATAAAAATATTTCCTTAACTCTTACATTCTCTTACACTTCTATATATCCCATGAAAAAACTTTTCAAAAACATGGGATGAGTATAAAAATCTCAGTAAGGGTCATACAACAAGGAATGAAAACAACTTTCCATGAATACATACAAATTGATAAAATCATATGTTTCAAAATTTATCTTACCACACAAAATCATAAGATTTATGAATAACAAATTGAAATCATAAATGAAAAAAGAAATATTTTGGTATCCATTTGATACTTTCATTGTAGCACTCATAACTATGTATGGAGTTACATTTGAATTACCCATTATAGTATATTCAATAAATATCTAAGGGTAAACACTTGTGTTTACCTCCATCACGTTACCCAATACATTGAAGAGATATCTATGGCTCACCCACTCTAGGATTTTCATGGAACCGCTCGTATATGTAAACAATTACCAAGAACCATAATATATTCATAACACATAAAACCAACATAATGGAAATATAAAATTCCAACATTTCAATAAAAATATATCATTTAAATATATTGACATAACCAAACCATTATAAAAACAATTTTCAATAATAAAATACTTAAAAGATTGTATGGTCTTTATTTTCCTTTTAAAAACAGTATGGCTTATTAAGAAAGCCAAATATCAAATAACACTCGCGGTAGTGGAAAAGTCATTATCCCTGAAGACATTAAAAAAATTCCCTCTTTCATTTAGTAGAACTCTATGTTGAAAAATATTTCATCTGAATAAAATGAAAATTAAAGGGGATTTATACATTGTATAAAAGAATGTCGTGTATAAATCAAAATATGCCTCAATGAATGGATATTGAGACGAATGCGCTTGCCTCGGGTATGACATGAATCGTTCTTTCATTAATCTCCGGAATAATTTAATGTTATTTTATATTTTATTAAGAACCATTTTCTAGTGTATTGTATCTTTTATTTCACTTATTAACCTGTTATAAACATTAAAAAATCATTTATGTTAATAACTGTCATTTGGTCAATATTTGGTACATGAGTCAAAAATGAACTTCTCATAATTGAAAGTTGTCCATGTAGTCAAAAGTAAATTATCTCTAGAATGATATTTATGAACTGAATATCATATATATCATCTATATCTTGTATATAAATATATTTATAAAAATATTTAACATTTGTAGATAAGAAATGAAATTCACCGTTTATGAAGACTGTAAGCCGTAACTACACACGAACGCTACTTTCATTTATATTTCATATTTAATAGAATTAAAAATTAATTACACATAGGTATATTATAATTCCAGTATAATATCATATATAATTTTAGTAACTCCATTCATTATATGTTCCACATGTGGCATGAATTAGTCTTATCACTTTAAGGGGGTGGTAGTCTGCATTTCTTCAAATGAGATTATCATATTTACCCCTTGTGGAAACCTAAAGGTATGATATAAATGAAAAATAAAGAAGCATAGAGACATTATAAATATAATATATATCACCTATAAATACAGTTACATTATAATGTCTTCCATGAGAGGTGGTATGAGATAATCGAATAATCATCCTTTTATGAGGCACTAGTTCACTATACAAAAAAAATAGTATGTGCGTATCCATTAAAGAGGTGTGTGTTAGTGTATTTTGAATAATTCTCATAAAACAACCTATTATATTTTGGATACTTTTTCTGTTATGTAAACAATGAATAATAAGGGCATAGGGAGTGATTAAGTAAAATAAATGAAGAGAACTTTAGGGAATATGTTACCGTTAAATCGGGTAACTCCCTTTGATTTAAACCAAAAAGATTCATTGAAGTGCCTTATCAATAAGTTAGGGATTACGAGAATTATAGGGTGATATTGGGAACAAATGTGGATAGAGGTTGGATGATCCAAGTGGATTGAGAGGTGCGTCTAATGGGTTATAGGAGATTTCCTATTATAAGGGAGAGGAGGGGTTCTTTAGGAAAGTTTGAAAATATTATTTTATTAAAAATAGATATTCAGTTTCAAAATGTCCAGACCTTATTAAATTATATGATAAGGTACATATAAGTCCAAATAAAATATTCCAAAAACAATTGAATATTTTTTAATCCTTATCTTTCTTATTTATCCATTTGTTAAATTATTTCACTTTAACCATGTCCTCTTATAGATTCACACTATATGGTTAATAAATTTACTAAAAAATGACTAGCTAACCAAAATGGATAATTAATGAAATTTTTTACATCGTATATGTCATTTGGCTGAATTTCATATTTTTAGAAATATTTTATCACATAATTAAATATTTAATGATTAAAACACAGTTTTATGTCAATTTTAATACTATTCATATCATCACATTTAATATAATCCAAAAAACATTATTATTTCGATAAAAATTCATTAATTAAAATATATCAAGTCATATTAATCTATGAAAATTTTTTATGGAATAAAAATGTTAAAAATAAATTTATTTTAAAATTTATAATATCCATTTATTGAATCCTTTATTATTTAAATAATTACTGCATTACCATTGTGTCATAATTAAATTTATTTATTTAATGTCTAAATATAATAGATAAATTACAATGTTATAAGAAATTTTTTTACATTTCCAAATAATATTTCTAGTCTAAATGATCACTTATAAATTCCTATATAAAAATTTTTTTAGTAAAAAGATTCACGTTTATGATATTTTTATTTTTACATTAAAAAAATATAATAATTTCAATATCTTGACCAAGTTGCATTAAAAGGCCAAAAGTTTCACCCAAGTATTTTATTGGTTGGCCATTACTCATTAAATAAGGTTAGTACAAGTCTTAAGGTAATTTTATATTATTATAATATTATTTTTTCCTTGAATTACAATATTTAACTTTAATTGTGGTAAATAAAATTCAAAAGTGGCTATTCACCAAAATTTATTTCCTTCTCAATGAATCAAATTTTACTTACTAATGAAAAATATGTATATAATATTTTTTAAATTAAATTCATATAAGTGCTAAAAAAAATTTTAAATGAAAAAGTCGGTTTTTAACTATTATGCACTGTTTTTTCACTAGTCGTCAAAAATTGAACCTCTTCAGAAAAATACAAAAAATTCACCCAAAGATAATTTTTATATTCCAAATTCAAAAATGATTTCTATTTTAACAAATTAAAAACATTAGAGATTCATTAATTAATTTAAAATTAATTTTCATTTTCAAAACTAAAATGTGTGATTTTAAGAAATAATAACTATCAAAATATTGACACTCGTTTATTTCCAATTTCAAAGTAAAATTACTTCCAATAAAAAAAAATTAATTAAATTTTAAAAATATAACCCAATTAAACCTCAAACCCAATAAAAAGAACAAAATATCTACAAAAAACAATTAAATTAAAAGACAGTTTAAATGAAAATGCATTATTTTTTACTATTCCAAAAAAAATTAAATATTATCAAAAAATACCAAAATATAATCCAAAGTAAATTTTGATGTCTCAAGTCTAAAGATGAATTTTATTTTGTCATATTTAATATATAAAAGTGACAGAACAATATTTAAAAATGGGGTTTCCATCAAAAAGTAGTAATTTTACATTTTAAAAAATAATTGAGTATTTCATGCATAAAATAAGATCCATTCTTATTTTACTCTAGTAAAATATATTTGATAAATGTAAAAACAATTAACAAACATGTATAATAATATTGTAGTTATTTATATTCATTTACTCTAATAAAATGGCTAGGCGTTAACTTCTATTTAAAATAATATTATATTATTATTTTTCAGTATGACTCAACCTTGTGTGAAACATGAGATTTTGGAGAAACACATTGTTGCATGTTGGGTACTCCACCAATCATGGAATCCACATTGAATTATAATTAATATTTAATTCCCAAATATTACTAAATATCAAAATGTCTTACTCTTCATTTACCATGGATGTTACCTGATTAGAGATTTATCTATGAATATCAATCCTCCTAAATAATGGAGAAGTATTTTTATGGATCATCATAAATTAAAACAAATAAGAGAATAAATAACTCGTGTTTGATGATGTCATCTTACGAGTTATATTTCTTTTTCCCATAAAATAAAATTATCCATACACCTTCATCCTTAAATAGTGTTACACCGATATTGAAGTAGAATATCAAATCATCATCATTATTTTAAAAAAATATTAAATCCACAATTTCACAAATCAAATTTAACGGTTTCATAGATATAGTGACTAAAAAAACTAGTGGGGACCATGTTATTAATAATAAAAATATATACACCTAACATATTATAATAGGTATTTGATAGAACACTTCCTATTATGTTTGGTCCTTATTAGGTCCTACTAATATATAATGGCTGTGAAAATGAATAAAAAACCTAGATTACAACCTTAGTATCCCAAATGAAATAAAATTACTTTTTATGTAGCATTTCAGATAATTATACAATGATTCATTCATTAAAATGTTGAAGACCTGGTTGATATTGGAATAATCAGTCCTTCAGTTATGTTCAAATCCTCAAAAGAAAACCAAATATATAATAATATGTCTATATCATCAGGATACCAATAACAAATGGATGTTCTATAGGGCCAGACAAGAAGGGCTCAAATTCATGCATGAAATGAATTATTTATCCACAATATTGATAAAATTATATAGAAAATTATACTATAGTAGTTTCAATGGGATTCACCCCATGTAAATTTGAATATAATAAATTATTATAATAATTAATGATGTGTATACTAATATATATACATCACAACAAATTGAAATCACGGTCACCCATCAACTCAATATGCATGGTTAATTATTCCAACAATGGGGAATGATATCATTAAGTTTAATAAATAGTTTCATGTGTTGAATTTGAACTCTAACATCTATTAGACAACATGAAATTTTAGTTGATTGGATTTAAAGAGAAACAAAAAACATTTGAAAATATGATTGGGTCATATTTGTAATTGGTCATAAAAAAATGTTCATAGAATATGAACACCTTATGATATTGTTTTTAGACTAGAATGGGGGTTTAGAGTGGTTTTGGGAGTGACCTAATTTATTGGGGTAGGATTCATAATTATAAAATGTAACTATAGTCCCACTGGTTTGCATGCGGGGTTATTGTGGGGAGGGAGTTCTAGCATGGCTCACCGGAATGTTGGTGAGCCAAAAACCATCCTATTGTTGGGGGAAAAGATTCCATTTTAAAAATAATTTGGGGAAATGTTAATTTATCCACATTAATTTTTTTAATTTAAAAAATGGACAAAATCAGGGCTATTTATAGATTTGAAGTGTCATGAACCCACTTGGGTCGACCCTTAACTGGTCACTAGAGCCAATCAATATCCTAGATTAAATAGAGTTTCCAATCCCCATGGGCTGGAAATTAGTGTTGGGCACTATAAAGGAATATGTGGAAGAATTTGGGCCAAAAATAAACGACAAATAACTAAATATAAACTGAACAATGGAAATGAAAATTATAAGTGGAAAGAAAACAAAACTACACATTCCTCTATGTGACCCTACAAGTCACCACTAACCTTAAACAAATAGCATACTATGGTGACTGAATCTGAGCAAGGTGTATCAACCGATGCTAAAAAACAGATAAACTACAAGCAGTAGTATTAAAACATATAAGGTGTTCAGAAATTATCTATTCGATATGCAATTTATTTAAATAAAGGATTCATCAATTTAGTATTTGAAATACAGTGTATAAAACTATGTTTTTAGAAATTTTCATTTTTAAAATAAATCCCAGTCCATTTCCCATTCTCCATTTAAAATCAACTTCTTCTTCATGAAGAGAAATTAACATTTAAGAGGGAATGGGTTTTTAATTTCACCAAGAAAGGATGAAACTATAAAAAACATATTTTTAAATTATTTTCATAAATAATTTCAAACCAACAAATAACATTCTAAAATAGGCTACGCAAAAAAAGGATATAGGGACACCAACCACAAAATAAGTGCAATGGTAAATATAAAACATGAATAACTAGACAAACAATTAACCACAATCATCCGCTGTAGACAACTAAGTGCTAAAATTATTGGGAGGACCTATGAGCTCAAGAATAATAAATAACATAATATACATGTGGCTCATCTCATTTAAATCCTTATCTAATGATGTAATAGTGCCCAATCCCCCAATTGCCTCCCTACTAAGGGTCATAATCCCATATCAATGATAATAAAATAACCCACTTCTATGGGCCACTATCTAGTTATGTTACCTATACTAGTGTAGTGATCATTAAATGAGAATTCTCTCACTAGGTTAGGTTCCCCTGTTCTGAATAAAAGGTGGTGAAAAAACAAATATCAATGTATAATATATTCACAAGCCCATATATAAATATCACACTTATTCGAATTGCATAGAAAGTCACCCTAGAGTGACCCCAAGGAACACATATTTTTCCATTCAACTATTTGACCTGAATGGAGTCCTACAAAGTAGATCTCCCAAAAAACAAAAGAACCATGCAAAGAGGACCATCCAAGGAGAGTTCATAAGATAACTACTCTTAAAAAACTTCCAATTGGGACTCAAATGAAATTCTCATGCAAAAATATTTCATATAGAATCACACGCACACAAAATTGATGTCGCGAAATTCGCATGGAAACCCATTTAAGAAAACCAATTCACCATTTATGTCTAAATCTTATATAAATGAGAGAAATGGTAATTACATTAAACAGATAGTAAAATCATTTTATGAAATATTTTCATGAAATTTAAATACAAAGAGGGACTTACTATATTTCACAATAATAAATTTTTATAAAAAACAAAAAATACAAACTAGCTTTAATTAAAAGTGTGAATGACAAGAAATCAAGATTTATTTAATGTAACATCTAATGCCTTGGTAAACCTACCTCGTGGTGGAACCAAACAAAAAATTCGGTCCTTGGTGATTTCTAACTATGAGTGCATGTTTCTCCCCCACTGAAAACATGAATCTTCACATATATATAAGGACCCCAAGAGTATATGAACACACCAGCATGGAAATGAACATGTGCATGGTGATCATTATATGTATTCTTATATGAATATACTCATCTCCACTCAACTACATTTTCATTTCCATATATATATATACATAGGTGCACCTAGACCCAAAAATTTATATTCACTTCCATTGATGAATGAACATATAACGGGGGAATGTAAATATATATATAAACACTTATGAATACGTAGGAAAGTCACCTCGGGTCTGGTGACATGAATCCACAATGTAGTGACCAACACACGTTAACTAAAAAAAGAAACCTGATTTCCATAAACATCATAATACCCTAAAAAATTAGGCAACACAATGTAACAAGATATGATTCAAATACAAATGATACTTTTAAGAAATACTATGAGAAAGGAAAACGCTAATTTTAAAGTGAGAAGTTTCAAATATGCCTTTATGTTGTGAACACATAGATTTCATTTTCCAAAATCAATTCAAAAAACATTTTACCAAACGATGGGAAATTTTTTCTTAACTATTCATTTCCAAACAATAATACTATTCTCAGACATCCTTAGTTTTCATGTTCCCTTTTATATATCAGATAAATCAAAACTATCACATTTACATGACAAGCATAATAATCACACACACAAAAAATCACAGATAACATATTTTATGAAATACAATTGAGAACACCATAAGAAGAACACATATAGGGTTTATCCGTTTTCCATTGTAAATTTTCCTTCAAAATTTGTATTCACATTAAAAACCAGTTTTAAAACATGCCTGAAAATGTATATTCTCATTTAATATTCACAAAAAAAACCAATATAAAATAACATCCATTTCACAAGAAATGTACACATTAATCCCATTTAAACCATTATATTTTATTGTAAATAAGTTTATCAAATTATAAAAAAATAAATTAACATGTTCATGGAAACAACACAATAAGGACACAAATTATATAACAAATTTTCTTATAAAATTCTATTTTCATAACATGTACATCAAAAAAACCTTTCCAAAATATTTTTTGTACCAAAAAAATAACCCTTAGAACATATTTAAATATTCATGAATGAATATCAATTCCATAAAATAATGTAAAAGCATGGAACCACCAACATCTTGAGTTTGAATGAAACTGTGCTTCAACAGATGAAAGAGTACACTCTGAAGAAAAAATCAAACCCCCTAGTATCCTTGAAAAATGAACAAATCATATAACCTAACCATTAGGGATTGTCCATGATGAAAGAAAACCAAAAATTTGGATGAAAACTCATAAGTGTGGTGTTGTGCACTGACGGGGATGTCTTCTGGATGAGGGTTGCACACTATAGAGGAGAGACAATGCACGTTGGTGAGACAAGGATTGAGTACTCTAGTAGGTTGGCTGGATAAGGGGCCTCAAAAGGGTTTGGTGTGACATAAGGGGGCGGCGCGAGGGGGTGGTGTAGCACAAAGGAGGGGTCTGGCTAGAGCATGGAGAGGTGCAGGTGAGAGATAGAGAGAATGATAGAGAGAGATATCAGGGGGAGGCACTGCCGCTACACTATGCAAGAGAGGGGGTAAGCGAGGTGGGGTGGCTCCGTGAAAGAGGTAGGGGGAGAGGATTAGGGTTATAAAATTTAAAAAAACATAACTTAAAAAATCATATTAAAAATATTAATATACATATTAATATTAATTACCATAATAATAATAATAATAATTTTAATAATTTTAATAGTAATAAAAATAATCTGAGTAATAATAAAAATAATAATAATATTGACATTAGTAATAATAATTATAATAATATTGTTATTAATATAATTAATTATTATTTAAATTTTCTTTATTTTTCATCTGATTTTATTATTTTTAGACATACACCATGCCACAGGCATAGGCAGCATGGTCTGCTAGACCATTGGTCAACCGTGTGCAAGACAAGAACTCACTCAAATGTATCAAAATACATAAAATTTACACGGGTCTCGACCCAAACCTCAACAAAAGGACTATAATAAAATAAATGGATATAATGGTAGAGTATCCAAGGGTAGGGTGTGTCAATACTCCCAACCACTTACACTTTATTCCCCAATAAATTCACCATGTTAATAGTTAATCAAAACTCGAGTCCATGCGCATAAAAAACCGAGGAAAATTTTGGATCATTGGAAGATCATACTCTCCATAGGTCACAACTGACCAGTTTTGAAAATATAAAGCCCTAGATTGAGGGGAGAATGTGAGGGGGGGTTCTCCTTACTATAGTAAATCAACTAGCTTAGGAACCTTAGAACACAAACAACGACCTTACCCAAAAAACAAACTAAGTATTTTTTTACAAAACTAAACAAACTTTTTTAATGAAAATGGAACAACTCCACCACTAGGATTTTGACATGAAACCTATTATATGGAATCCTAGAATACAGGAAAATGGGAATAAGGGATGTCTCCTTCAAGAACTAAAATCCATCCGCATAAGGGTTAATAAAACATAAGAGAAGATACAAAAAGAAAACTGAAATAGAAAAAGGTCTAAAAACACCATCCAACAATCCCATATGATCCAGTCATCTCTAAACAAGTACAGTTAAAACCAAAATTAAAATGGAGCTCTGCATCCTATAAAAAAATACCCCTCAAGTAAAATGTATGATTTGTAGACCCCACAAATTGAAAATACACAACACTTGGATTGATAGGAAGAGAGTTCTTCACACCAATACAACAAAGGATAAACTTATAATCGAAAAAAGGATACAATAAATAAATTTCTGAAATTTCAACTCCAGATATGGAATCATAACTCTGGCTATGGTTTTACAAAGTCTCAACAACTCCAGACTGTGCAAGGACATCATTTTGAGGCCTCTAGCTGAGGCTATGATGGTCGAAGCATCTCTTTCCAGAATATTAGGCACAAATATCCCCAGATCAACAATCTTTCCTTGAATAAGACATTATATAGAATGTCTCAAGGTGAACCAAACTTCTATAAAAATGAATGAATTCAGAGGGATGTGACAAGATATCATTGAATTTCCAAACCCACCCCACTGGTGGCACACCATGAATATTTCTAACGAACTAGATGCAAGAAACAATGAAGAATACATTATAGGGATAGGTTCTTTAATCATTCACTTATTTCTATATAGGGAACCCTTACAAAAAATAGCAAACACTATATTTCCAACCACCTTCACTCCAAAAACCAAATTTTATAAGTGGTCAGCATTGACCTTCATCGTTCTCTGACCTTATTGAACACACATGATCTCATCCCTCTTCTTCATCTTCAACTCCTCTAGTACAAACCATAGGATAAAAAAAGACATAATAACATCCCATTTTATCCTGATATTCATTGATGGTGGAGAAAACAACAACCATTTTTCCAGATATTGACCATTGAACAGGCCCAAAATGGAATGCACTCTCACAACATTGGTTGTTTCTAATACACTGAAGACATGCTCGACCACTTCAAGAAAAAGAACTACCTCTAATGTACCTCGATCAAAATAATAGATAATCATCATCCAAGAAAACACCATAAATAATATTGATTCAATAGAACATTGAGGTACTTTTTTGGGAAGAATGTTCTGAACAACACAAAAAAACACAAACAAAAACAAACATCAAACCACATAACAACTAAAAGAAACACATTAATCCAAATCAACTTGCTTTCAAACCAAATTCATGTCATGAAAACCAAAATTCACCTCTTCTAAAAAAATCCATTCCCTTTTTTATTTTCATGTCCATCCTATTTCATGAATGTTCCCACACACAAAATCACCTTTAAAAAACCAAACCCACATTCTAAAATAAAAAACTGGTTTCCAAAACCATTTCCCCTTTTTAAAATCACATTAAAAAATTTCCCAAACATCAAATCTCAATAACCCAATCATGGAATCCCAAAAACTATTATGCATGTGTTTATCCATTTCTATATAAATGTAACAACATGCACCTTACAAATTCACCCTCACATATAAAAATGTTCATAAGGAGTATCCACAGTTTCCCCCACACCATTTCATTTTCAATTCCAAATAAGTATGGAGATATTAAAATAGAATGTTTCCTTTCAAACCCATTTCACTAATTTTAATCTATTTTAATGAACACATTTTTTTTCAAAACCACTTTTATTTTTTTAAAAACACACTTACAACAATGAAATCCACAATGAAGAACAAATTACACCCAACCAAAAGAATTAAGAACCAGTAGTCACAGTTATCCTTGTGACATGGTAGTAAACCATTTCCAAAAAAAGATTCAACAACATAGTGGAAATTGAACCATACTCATAGACTCCTCTGAGGTAAGTACTCAATATGTGATTCTGATGTGACTCAAAGAATGCCTATGTCATCATCCCTCAATCCCAAAACAATCCATGACAAGATAAGGAATTAATTCCTTGACTACCCTTGGTGACATATGATTCATCACTAGTGGAGGTAATTAAGAACCAACCCATGACATACATCTTAATCTATGAAAATACCAATCTACAAATAACCAGACACCCCAAATAACAAAGGCCTCATATGATACCATTTTTCTCAAATAAACTTGGGTCATTCCTAAATCGGTCACTCGAGCTAGTACACAGTACATCCCGTAGGGGGTTCTCGATCTCCACAGACTGAAAACTAGTGATGGGCATCAGAATTGAAGAAATGGGAATGATTTGAGAAATAAATAAAAGTCAAATATATTAATATAAAATTATCAATGAAAATAAAAAATAGCAGTGAAAAGAAAAAGAATACGCATACCTCTATTAAACTCTATGAGTCACCACTGAACTCAAACCAACAACACACTACGATGCTAGGGTCCGAGGAAGAAGCAACACCTAAAGTTAAAAAAATTGATAAATTATATGAATAAGTATTAAAACTATGTATGTGTTCCCAAACAATCTATTCACATATTCATTTGATTTAAATAAAAGATCCATCAATTTGATGTTTGAGATACAATTATAAAACTATTTTAGAACACATTTTATTCTTTAATATGAATCAAGATTCATTACCCTTTCCTTATTTTAAAGCATGACCTTTTTTAAGAAAGTAGAATTCACATTTTAGAATGAAAAAACGTTTTTTTAACATAAAAAGTAATAAAGAAAGTAAAAAACATATTTAAATTATTTTTCATAAAAAGTTTCCATCCAACCCATCACTTTAACATAGAGATTACCCCACACAAGGAAGCAAGGAAAATAACCACACAATAAGGGAAAAGGAAAATAGATTACATGAATAACTTGACAAACAAGGAACTACAATTATCCACTAGAGATAACTGAGAGCCAAAATACATGGGAGAACCTAGGAACTCATGAATAATCTAGAACATACTATAAATGTTACTTATCATAAAGGAATTCCCTAACTATTGACATCATAACACCTAAATGACTTATCGTTTCCCTACAGGGCCTGGCTGAGAGGCCTAATCAAATAGCAATGAGGACAAATAACCCTCTTATGTGGGCCACTAGCTAGTGCAACAACTAAAAATAGTGCATCAATCATTCACTGCCCAATCGTTACCCTACTTTTCCTGAACGTAGGGTCTAATACCATAGTAATGATAAAAAATAACCCCATACTACGGGCTACTAGCTAGTGCACTAACCTAGACTAGTTCATAGATCTTTCATCGACAATTCACTCTCTATGCTAGGTTACCCAATTCAGACTAGGGGGTGGTGAGCCAAAAAAATATCAGCCAAGTCTCTGGTCATAATAAAATATAGAAATATAAAATCTAACCAATTCCTATATTAAGTCATCCCTGAGTCACCCCAAAAAACATGAACCGTGAATTTTAACTATTTCACCACAAGAGATTACTACATGGTAAAATTCTCAACGTACAACATATCCAGGGAAAGAGGACTATCAAATGATTGTTTTTATGAAAACCAGTTTTACAACAAATAAAAATTGGACCTCACATGCTTTTATCTTGCTAAAAATATTCTTAAAGAATCACCTGCACACCACTAGAAATTACTGAGTCACACTTGGAAACCCATTTATGAAACCCAATTCAACTCATTAAATCTGAAGCACATTTATTATGGCTAATGGGGAATTTCATCACACACATAGTAAGAAAATTTAATAAAATAGTTTCATGCAAATCAAATACAATGAGGGTCATACATTTTTTCACAATAAGAAATAATTCTAAAAACTATAAATTACTAACTAGAATTAATATTGTGAAAAACAAGAAATTAATAATTCCTCAATTTAAAAGATAATGCATAGGGAAATCTAGCTCTAGGTGGAACCAAACTCCTCATTCGGCCCTGGGAGTTTTCTAATTAAGTGCTTCTGTTGATCCCCCACTAAGAATATGCCTCCAAAAATAAATATAAGGACACATAACCCTTATGAACAGACCCACATGACTATGAACGTGTTCAAGGGGATCCATACATAATGCATATATGTATATAAGTTTATCCACTCAACTAATTATGCATTTCCATATATATACATAGGCACACCAATCCCTATACATTTTTATTCACTTCTATTGATGAATATAAACATAATGGTGTGAACCTATATAAATATACTTATATATGCATACACATGTGTGTTTCTTTAGACCCAACGACTCGAAACCACAAAACAACAACCATCACACCATAATTAAATAACATTAATTATAATAATAAAATTTATAGTCATATTAATAATAATAATATCTATAATCATATTAATTATCATATTAATAGTAATAAAAAATAATCATTTTTTATTAATAATAATAATCATTATAATAATTTTAATAATAATAATAATCACAATCACAATCATAATATTAATAATAATAATAATAATTTTATTTCTATTATTATACATTTTTATTTAACTTAATTTTGATTTTCATATGAATTTATTAATTTTAGACACATTATAGACTGCATGGTTTGTCTGCACGGTCTGTCAGACCGTGCACCAACTGTTCGTAGGCCAAAAACTCACCTAAAGTAGTTAAAATCATGGAATTGTAAATGATTCTAAACTCGAACCTGGACAAAGGGACACAAGACCAATAAACGGATCAAATGAAGGAACATTAGAGGTTGGGTTGTGACAGGTGGGATCTCCCCATACTATTTCTAATTCTCCTTGAATTTTTATCAGTTTTTGGGTGTTTTTCATCCTTCTATCTTGTTAGAATTATATGAGTGATTCTAAACCTCCTCTAGCATCCATTTATTTTTTCTCTTGTATTATAAATATTTTCATAAATTTATATGGATCATTACATATTTTCTTAGTTTTTGTCATGTTCATTGATTTCTTCCATTCACACATATATATAAATCATTAGTATCATACGGGTACAATCCTATGAGGATGATGTTAGTGGGCTCTATAATTTATCGCATAGTTAATCCTTTTTTCTATGTGTGATTATGGAGTTTATAAAATAATTTCTCCATGTTTGGTCCAATTGAATTTAATAACATTTAATATTGAGTTTTCTTATATAAATTAAAAATATATATTATGTATTAAACCATAACATATTGTAATAACAAGTGGAATTCCTAGAGTGGGGTTATAACCCTGGAAAGAATCAATGATTTTAAGTGCCTACATTTACTCTAATGGTCTATGTGACAACATAATATCATTCAATGGGGTTGAAATATAATTTTTAAACAGATGATTATTTTAATTGTTTATAACCCTTGGATATATCCTATTATATTCGTTTGATTTTAGGGAAATGGATTGGGGATCGAAAAAAATGCGAATATTGAAATAAAATGATAATTATATATATTATGTGATATAATTGTATGGTATCCTTTGGGAATGTGATAAAACTATAATGAAATGGGATTGAACATTACATGAAGTATTAGTTTTGAAAAAATATAAAATAATGATTTATAAATAGAAAATGGAATATAATATGTGAAATGATTATTATGGTATGTGGTTACCTGGGTCATAATGATAATTAAATGAAATGAATGTTTAATTGATCATAGGATTAAAATGATGCCCAATTCTAAGGAATATCAGGATCGTGTCCTTAGAATCTATATGGCACATGATATATTATAATGTTACAATGATCACCAAAATTACATAAGATACACAATTGATGGGAATAATGTGATGGGATCTCAGATTCGATGTGATCAATGGTGAATTAGAGAGTCCTAGAGGAGTTCTTAGACCCTTTATAGTACTTGATGAATCGAAATTTTATTATGGGAATGAGAATTTCCCTTTAATTATAATATGTGTATCAACATCTCATGAGTTTAATGATGATTATGAATTTTAGGAAGATATCTATGATTTTATGGGAATTCATGTAAGAGGATACACATTATTTATGATGATATATCATAAGGTAATTCCATGATGAGTACTGAAATAACATATAACAAATTATGATATTTTGAAATTTCCGGATGACCTAATAGATACAATTTTATTATTTATTTATATAATGAAATGTATTATAGGATAAATCTAGTATGGATGATTAGCATCATTGAATAGGATAATGAAAATTTTATAGTTTCCCTAAAGTGTCCACATTAACCAAAGGTATGTGTGGTTATTTTTTAGTTTAATATTATATATTCAAAAACCTTTAACCATTTATATATAACTTTGGTATACACTTATTATAAAACTGTTTATTATAGGGATTCCATTGGTGGTGGCATACTGAGTCATACTAACACCCTATCATAGATGCCATGACACTTCGGCACTCGATCATATAATTTTATTTATCATTGGAAAAGGTATTTTGAAAGACCCGAATTTGATGGTTTGGTTGTTCAATATTCTAGGGAGTGGTATAGATAATGGGACCAAGTAGGATTCATGATTAGTTGTGGAAATCTATTACATCTAGTTATATATTTTTTCTTTGGAACTATATGTATATTATCCTTTAAAATGAAATCTAATATGTATGACACACTAATTAATTATTTATGTTTTTTTTACTTATATTTTTAGAAATTCAATTTCTTATGATGTTTATCCATATGTTATATATTTTTTTCCTCTATTATTAATCTATTATAAAGTGGAATAGTCTTTCAATGGTGTTTTAATATGACATCACAACTACTCAGAAGCCTTTAGTGCATAGGATAATGCACCCAAGGTCATCTGTTGCAATAGACTAGGGAAATGGTTGACTAAACTCCAGGTTGGGAATTTTTTTCCAATGTGTAATGTATTTTATCTTACTATTCTGTATTGTTATACAGTACATTCAGATGTTTTTATAGATTGGCCATTAGATCATGTCTAGTTTCTTACAGCCTCATGTCTATGGGAGAATCTAGGTTTTTATGTGTAGGAATTATTATTCTTTCTTTTCATTAATACAGTTAATTGATTTCCACCATGAGTGGAACACATGGTTCAAATGTAATTGATTTATTAGATTTTATATATTAAAATATTATGGTCTAATATAGTTTTTATTAATGAATCATAATATTAACATTCAATTTATATTTCAAATTTTGGTTACCTTTGATTGATAGTTTCATGAGATTCATGTGTTTTGGTATTTCATTTAATATGTATAACATTTGTTTTCAAAAAAATTAGATCAATATATGGTTTTAAATAATTTAAATAGACGGTTTTTAATGTGTCTATTTCCATTTATAAGGATCAACAATCAATTTATGGGGAAAGTCTACTAGGCCATCTCCTTAGATACATTCTGGCTAATAGGTAGGTTTAAATGAGCTATAAAGTAATATTTTTTTAAAAAAAGTTCTAGTAAGTATCATATAATGTGATTTTCCATATATCGTTTGATTTGAATCTTATCTATCCATAACCATGTAATGTAAAATAATATAATTCTAAGTAATTTTAAAATGTTGGGTATTGAAAATGTTTTAATAATGTGAATTCTTGGGATTTAAAATTGGAAATATTTAGGTAATGTAAATTGGTAATAACTAAAATATTATGTGTCATTTTGATGATTAAGATTTATGGATATGACTAGAAAATTTTTATGAGTTGTTTTCTATAGAGAGAGATATCACTAGATATGGGTTCTGAGTTCATTATTGTATTCAATGTTCATGATAGGAGGTGTTATCTACTATAATTTGCACTATATTTTAACCATGATTTCGGTGTTGTTTTCATATACTGTGGTTTTTTTGTGACTCCTATGGGATGATGCCCCTTTTAGTTACAATTGACCATAAATTTGTTGTCATTTCATATAGTTCGACTTTATTAGTTTTGTATATTTGGATGTGGGACGGAGATTAAGTGGTTGTCATTGAAATGGTTGGTGATGTGGGATTTCCAACTGGTATAAGAGTTTCACTAATGGGAAAAGGATTTAAGAAAATTGTACCTAACTGGATAGGTGTGAGATCATAGTTTTTTTGAAGGATTTATCTTTGAATACTGTGGAGTTAACGTGTTTGTTGTTCGATGGAGACTAAAAAAGGGTTCATCCAAATAATATATATGTTTTAGATGTGCAAGTAATAAGTGGATGTTTTGAATCATTATATAAAAAGATGAACGGTTCTATAAAGTCTTTTGTAAAGGAATAATTATTCCTTGATTAATTTAAATGAATATCCAAGAGTGATGTTGTTATTGATGTTAAGTATTTTTTCAATGGGATTTATTTTTTTACATGTATGGCACTATTTTTCGTCATATTTATGGATGTGGTACTCGGTGGTGACCCAATGTGGATAGTTCTAGAGATGATGGGGGAATTGGTAGATGCTTTTAATTTTCAAATATAACCCTAAAATTTTGGTAGTCTTGTGGTTAGTCCTGACTCATGAGTAAAATTTGTCTTATATGGTTTAGGCATCAATAATTTGTTGAGTTTTATATGAATTTAATTACATGAGTCATGGAAAAATTATCGTATGGGAACATAGGCCTAGGATATGTAAATGTGATAGTCATGGGAATATGAGTTCGATTACATAAATAATAGCAAGGGAATGTGTGACCCTAGTGTTTTGATGAGAACAAAGTATCAGTCGTTTGTGGGGATGACCTAGGCCTCCATCGCATTCAACCCCCATAAGTTTTTTTCAACTAAATTATTATGATAATTATATATAATGAATAATATTGAGGTTACAGAGAAAGAATGTGCTAGAGATTCACAATTTCGTTGGGTAATTTGGTTGGGTGACTCAAAAGTTCAAACCCATTAGATTAAATAAGAATAAGGTGTAATACACTTATAACACATGAATAATTTATTTAGTTTCAGATTTTTGAAATGAACTGCCTAATATTCCATTGAGGAGCATGAATAATATGGTGGAAATAGTTCCATCGAAAATTTTGGTTCACAGCAAACATTGTAGATATTTGTGAACAAGTAAATTTTTTTTGTTAATGAGTATATTTATAGGTTTAGTGACTATGAGTGGTTGATATACTTATGGGAAGGATGTCCCATGTATTTGGTTTTAAGATATAGCTTGTTATGTTCTTATCGAGGTGTGTTGTAATAGAAATCATATGGTTGAGTGTTCCTTATTTTTCAAACAAGATATGGGTCCTCATTTCAGACAATATTTCAAAAAAACATTGGTTTCAACCATGGAATCGCAAAAGCATAGGTCGTTGATGTTTCTTCTATTACTCAGGTGAGAGAAAGATAACCATTTCTAACTATTGATATTGTTATCGAGGGGGTATGTGCCATATTGGTTTTATTTTCCTGAGTATAGTGATTGAAACAACACTCTAATTGTGGAGTTATTTTATCAGTAAAGAGCATATGAACCCTATATTATAATGTTCATCATTTTTCCATGATGATTACGGAAGAACCATGATGGCCTAGAGATTGTAGTTGTCAATGTTTTTTGTGAAAAATTTGGATACTCTGGGAATACCTAATGGAGAAATCAGTTGTGGTGAAAAATGATATTAGGAATTTCCATCAAGAATGAGATGGAATCAAAGTGATCTATGGGCTCTTTGTCTGAGATGCATCGATTTGTGAGTAAGGGAATGATAATGATTTTGGATAATTGTTTATTTGACCTGTTAAACTAACTACGAGTCATGTATTAATGATATACACCTCTATTTATTTATGCACCAAGATAAGCGCTCATACCACTTGTGATAAATGATAAATTGGAATGTCTAAATGATATCTCAATATTCATTGAAAATTCTCGGTAAGCATCTACAATTTATATGATGGAAAATTAATGGGATTTTTTAAATGAAATCATTTATTACATAGGTATTCCAATATGATAATTTTAATTTTTTTATGATGATTTTTGAAATGAAAATATTATGGTGGGTACTAAGATTCCTTCTTACACAACATGTTACTTTGGAATGTTATGAGAACCTTATAGATTACATGAAATTTTTAATGATTAGAATAGTTATTGAGAGAAGATCAGATTCACCATGACAGTTGATGATGTAGGTATGGTTGATGTGCTTCACAAACAATAGATCAAAATGCTGCTACAAGACACAGGTTTCATCATGAATTTGGTGTATCCATGGTTATTTTTATACTTTAATTTAAATATAATAAAACTGTTAAAATATTATTATAGAACTACTTCACAAATTTTGTATTATAATATTTATTGTAGGATTTTAATTAGTTATGTACAACTAAATTTGAATCACACGACAATGGATCCACCATTGACCATGGGTACACATGTAATCATTGGTATTTGTCACATAGATGGGTATAAAGAATGTCCTGATTTTGATTGTTTTTTTTGAATTATAGGATTGGGTATTAATTATGTGATTAATAATGACTCAGGGTTATTTTAGGATAGGCTGTTATGCTCAATTTTCTTATGATATAGTTTTCACTAGTCCTCTTACCAATGTCGGTTTTCTTAAAAGTTACATCCCAAAAAAATTACTATGGATTCATTGGTCCCTTAAAATGGAACATAATATATATTAAATCCAATTTTCATCACATTATTGTAAAATAATTTATCATATTTCCACTAAATATGATGATTTACCATATAAGGAGTTACTTTTGAAACTACATGACATCTAATTCTAAAAAAATAACAATATACTATGTAAAATATTTTTCATTCAATAGGATGGTAATCTTCATGGACAATTACTCATTACAAGGCCCTCAATTGAATGTTATATCATCTTTGGTGCATTAATTCAAGTTATATTACTATAGTTTCCCAAAAAATGTTCCTGATAATTGTTTTCACCTTTAATGACATACAATATATAATTAAAGGTGTTATAAAATCCATAAAAATTGAGTTTCATCTAGTAAGTCACATACACATTTATATAATTATGTCTGAATTCATTTATATTTCTATTGGGTATATCAGGATGAATATATCCTCTATCATTAGCAAAAATATAAGTCTCACATACACTGAATCCCACATTTTACCCTGATGTTAGAGACCCTAAACTCATGCTGGGTTTAGCCTGTCTCTCCCATGCAAGGAATCCTACCACAACTCATCTCTTCAACCTTGTTCCCTTATCGGGATCCTTTATATAACAACATGTGTCTTGATAATAGTTAAAAATAGATATTTATATATTATATTTCACTCATGATGCCCAATTACATTATCACTAATTAATTTTTATTAGGGGTGATTTATTCCTTACATTTGATGGTATATGTTTCATATCCTCCCTCTTTCTTATCATGTTCTTTTAGATGACCTAAAAAATGTTTCATTGATATCATAGAAGAGTGTCTCTAAACCTATGTTTAGATTGATTCAAATTTTTGAAGGACACATAGTGACTCCAAAATATTTTAGCATTAGGACCAATCATATTTATTAATTATCCTTACAACACCATGGTTTCCATAGTTTTTTGGTTTCATAGTTGGTATAATTTACTCCTCCTATATCGTATTAATTCCCATCAATAGTTATCCCTATTTCATAACATTTTTATTTAAATAGATTAATTAATACATAAGATTATGACTTTTAAATTAAAAAAATCACATTACAAACATCCTTTACCATAAAATATTATTCATGTACTACATATTTGGATCATCATAAAACATATATGCTTGCCAACAATTCCTGAATCCTACTTTGAATTCCACCCTTTGGATTAGTGATGGACCACACAACCATATATGGACTTCTGATACTCATCTAAGAGAATATAATTATTTATATCAAAAAATATATAAAATATCATACACTATTATTAACATGAAAAATGGAATCCATGTTTTTTATTTGGTCAGTAATTATTCTCAATATAATTCAATAATGATATGGTGATAGAATCAACATTAAAAAAAAGTGATTACTTTTTCATTCTTATATATTACAATACTATTATCTCAAATATAGGAATATAAATTAATGATTGACGTTATTATAAATTAATATATTAAAATGAGGTAGATATTTTTCTGGGGTTTATTTTCACCTATGTTTCATATTCATTAAAATAAAATTGTGACTAATAATAATATGGGAACACCACAAATTATTCACCCCTTTTCCCAATCTAATTGGATCATCCACACAAGTGTTTTATTTACTATTCATTCACATTGGATTATATCACTATATAAAAATAACCATCCTTTTATAATGTAATTAATATTTCATAAGTATAAAATTCATGAAATTTTGGACTTAAATAAATGACCTTAAAAAAGAGTCATTGGTATTGTTAATGATATATGAACATACTCTATATAGAAAAATATGGTCTACACTGGGTAAATGTAAACTACATAATGTTATCCAAAAAAATATGACATTAAATTATAATGTCCCCATATTTCTTATGATCAAGACCAGATTTTAATAAGGGTTTGAAAAAAATTCAGTTATGTGTGGGACTCACATCTTCCATCCACATCTGGTGTAACATCCCAGACCAAGATTCCACCTAAAATGGTGCCCCGATCCCAGTTGGTCACATGCCCTCATGTCCATGTCCCAATAAACCAAACGCTAGCGACTAGTATGGAGGGACTAGGTTAGTTAGCAGGGATACAATGCTCTTATTACCAGAGTATCAGAGAGGAATAAAAAAACATGAAATAGAAGAAGAGAATAAATAAGACAACAACAGAGAGTAAAACATGAAGAAATACACATATAAATAATAATAAGTGTCTCATATAAAAAATTATGAATATGGTACAAGTGTATAGAATTCATCCATTATAGTACATATCAATACATTACAGTACAAGTGTCCCAAAAAGAAAACAATTCTAATAAGGTATCTAAGAATTGCAAGCCTCATCGTGGTCCTATTAACCAATGATCCAAAGCTACAGTCAACAACATGTACTAATATTATTTCCCCTATAATCTCATGAAACTATATAATCTATATGGATACTGAAGGATTCCCAAATAGAATGTGAGATAAAAATACCAGTAGGCAAACACCCTGTTCCATATAGTTCTAACAACAATTCTAGAATGGTGCTAGCAAGTGTAAAAAACTGGTAAGAAACTGAATATTCCCATGAAATAAGTCTACAGTAATTTAAAAATAAACAGACATCAAGGATACCTGAAAAACGGAGTTATATCATAACAAGGTAGATATAATGGGAAAAAAATCAAGTAACATAACCAAGTTGTACATCCATATGTTTCGTGCAACCACAACCATGATGTATAGAGTTTCCAAGTGTCCCATGAACACACTTTATAGTGAATTAAAATATCCCACGACCTCATCGTATAGTGATGTGTAGAACTCATGGGCCATATCCAAGGCGTCAGTAGACCAAAGAAAGCAAGTAATAATATCAAAACCACAGAGGGCCGAATCCACAGGAATTTTCCTGGGCATCCAATCGAGTCCCATCGGAATCCCTTGTGGATACTCTATTAGGCATTGGTTGGGGTCTTAGGAGCATGTAAATAGAAAGTCCTACATGAGCCCAAGAATTCTTGATCCTTGGGATAAGGAGGCCCTAATTATCCCATATAATCAAGACCCAAGGGGTAGAGTCAACCCAAGGAGTCCACTACGGGGTTCCATATCCATTGAGAGCAGTCCATGGAATCTATCCAACCACTAATTCAATAATTCAAAATAATAAATTCATAGACATGTGAGTATACCGACTCACAAAAAAAGGACACGCATCGAATAGACCCACTCATGGAACCCATTTACTATTCACTATTTATATAAGCATACAATCTAATATCATCCATTTAACATGACTTTAACCATTTGATATAGGTATAGCCACACATATCAACACATTTCATATAATCCAAGATATTAAAATAGTTCAGTCATAACATGATATTAATTCAAGAAAGAGGAAGTACATCTCTTAAATAAGCTAATCAATATATCAATTCATTAATGGACTTCTTCTAACTAGGAATGATTGAGAACACACCCCATGGGTGGTTTTAATAGGTATAAACAATCTATTTCCTTAATGCTCACCCCTAGGGTGACCTCAAAATGAGATATGGCTGTTAATTCACCTAAAATAAACCTATGCTCAACTTTAATAGGTCTATCTATAGCTACTAAAATCTAGTTGCTCAAAAACAAGACCTCGCAAGAATGTACGATAGATGGTGTAATGGTTGAATTCCTGAAAAACAACAACAAAAAGTTGGAAGAAAGGTATAGACCACCTAACGCACCTTCATAGAAGAAAAATCATCCAATATCAAGTCCGGATTCACCCTGGTTTTGGATAAATCAAATGAATAGATGAATTACAGAATATTGGGGCATGTGAGCCTAAATACAAATAGAACACTAATTATTCCGAGGAATCATGAATGACTAAAAATAAATAGAGGAATTTTCGTTCTGGATCCAATGAGATGATCGATGATCAAAATGGAGAACAGACGAAAGAACTTTGTCAAATACTATCCCACACACCACAATGGAGAACCAAAGAGGTGATGCTATGCATATAGGAGAAAACCCAAGTTGGGTATAAAAATTAAAAAAATAGTTTTAAAAATATAATGCATACTGTAGTGTCTCATAGTTTACATATATGGTTTATCAAATAGTGTGAAAAATGTGCACACCTCACTACATAATAGGGGCACTTCTCACGGTTATCTTACATGGTTTGACTAACTATGTGCAAGCCCTTCAATACTACTCAGACCAATAACCTGCACATTTCAGTCCTCTCGCATGATTGTAATAACCATATGCAGGCCTTGCACAAACTGTGTGCCATGTCATTTTTAGCCGAAAACTTGGTTCTAGGCTCCAATCAATCCTCATACACATATAAAATACCTACGACCATGTTAAGAAATCACATTAGGCTACAATAAAGAATTTAAACCAAAACGAAAAAGGATTATTACCTCGTATGAAAACCAAGGTTCTTATAATCATCCCCTTTATAGTAATTCGTCCCTGAATTTCTCTCTAAAGGGTGGTCAAGATTCATCTAAGAACAACTCCATCCACTGATCATGTATATCAACCACCCTATCTTGAGTCACATCCTATAAATTTATATGTATCCATAGCACCCATATAGTGTAACTTACTGGCCATAAATAACTTTATGAACTATAAACGATACAAATCAGATGATTCTCAAAAGGAAAATCATAATAAATCTCAAACTCCTCAGGATAAAAAATATTAGATGGTTCTAAGTGATAGTTGCACATTTGAGATACATAGATGGAATCATCCATGGATCAGTAACATTGAGGTAACTTCAATTTATAGGTAACTGACCTGACACTCTCCAGATTCTCAAAAAGCTCGACATATCTCAGTGAAAGTTGTTCATGTCTTCTTATCTCCCTATGACCCAACCTCGATGAAAGCAGAATGAAAACATGACCCCCATCTTTAAACTGTAGAGGTATTTATTGGTGATTAGTGCATTATTTCAAGATTCTATGCAGTATCCATCCATTTTTGACTCAACTGGACCAGCTCAAAAGTATCATGCACAGGACCCAGTCCTTGCAAAGCACTCTCTCCTGCCTCGATCAAGAACCAGGGAGAACAACGTGGACTACCTTATAATGCCTCGTATGGTGTCATCTGTATCATTTGCTGATAAATATTATTGTATGAAATCTCAAACATGGGAATGTTCTTCTCGCATGATCCCCCAAAATCCACGACACATGCTCGCAGCATGTCCTCTATCCCATGTATCATACGCTCATACTAGCCTTTAGTCTAAGGGTGGTTTTTTTTCCTCATAAGCACCTCTATACCCAACACCCTCCGAAAACACTACTATGAACAAAAAAACGTGATTTTCCCGGTTGGAAATGATATTATGTGGTACCTCATGTAGTTGTACCACCTCTCAAATGTACAACCTTCCATGATCATCAATGCTGATTGTGTCCTTAATCGAAAAAAAGTGTGAGACCATTGGACGCATGTACACAACAACATACATAGCATCATGGAATCAATGCGACCTAGGGAAACAAATCACGAAACCCATCATGACATCATCCCATTTCAACTAAGGTATATACAACTTCTGTAAAAGCTCACATGGTCACTAATCTCCCGCCATCACCTACAGACAGGTGTAATACCTAGTATCCAAACATTCTACCTCTCTCTTCATTCCCAGCCACCAGTACTGATGCCACATGTCACGATACATCTTGGTAACCCTGGAATGCACATCCCTAGCTGATTCTTGAAACTCCTACAACAACTCCTCATTTATATCCGTTGGAACCAAGACATGTTCATGGATATGTAATATCTCATCATCACCTATAGTACAACAAGGAGGAGGTTCCTCACAATCCAAACAACCCCAATGAACATGACCATCTAAATTTGATAATCTCCTTATCCTATATCTGTCCAGCAGGGTAGAGGTAACAACTGAGGATGCAAGAAAAGTTTACCCATGCAAGTCATGCACCTCCAGATGTATCTCAAAGGACAACACCATAAGCTACCTCTCGCTACTGGCCTACTTCACTACCTATATATATAAATATATCTTTCTATTCAGGTAATCTGCCACAACTTTTCCATTCAAGGCATTTAGGGAAGCTCTACGTCATAGGGCTATAGGTACTCCACCCATCTTCATTGCCTCGAATTTTTATCATTCTGTGTAAAGATATAATTTTATATTTTTTGGTTCGTGTACACCACCAAATGCACTCCCAGAAAATAGTTCCACCATCAGCGCAGTAGAAGAACAACTACCACTAACTTGAGATTATGTGTAGTTTAGTTATTCCCTTATGGAATCATTTACCGAGACTCGTAAGCCATGACTCAATCTCCCTACATTAGCACTGCGCCCAACCGAATAACTAAAGAGTCATTGTACACCATGTAGCGCTTTCCCAGATCAATGAGTATATGGACTGGTGATGATATCAACCGATATTTCAGCTCATGAATGGCTTTCTTACTATATTTTGACCACAAAAACATCACATCCAACACAAACAAGACCGTCAAAGGAACTACTATGCATGAGAAGTCTTGTATAAAAATTTTGATGTTTAAATAAATCATTATTGATGCTATGTTTATAAAAACGTTTCTTGGGTTGTTCCCAGGAATCAATTTCTCTCACCGTATCAAGGTCCATTGACACTTTTGTCTCTTATATTATGTGACCCAAGAAGTTAATATGATCCATCTAATAGCAGATCATTGGGAGCATATAAAAAAACAAATTCTATCTCATTTAATTCAATATGATCTCTAAATTGTTTGCATTTTCAGTTTTATTGTGACAATACATCAAGATATCATCCATGAAAAACATCAAAAAAAGAATCCAAGTAATGATGGAGCACGCAGTTCATCAGCGCCTTTAAATATACGGGTGCATTCATGAGACCGAACCACATAACCAATTACTCATACAACCCATACCAGCTATCAATGATAGTACGAGGTATGCATGTTGGTCAGATACACACATTGTGATATCAATAACTCAATTCGATCATCAACAACACTCGATATCCTCAAAGATAATAGAACATGTCATTTATCCATGTAAAAGGATAATGTTTTTCATTAGTAAACCCTTTCTGTGTCCAATAATACCCAAATATCCTAAGAGTATTGTCTACCATTTTCCCAAAATAGACTAGAGAACCCCATGGAGATGTACATTGTCTAATGAACACCATTTCCTCTAAATTCCCTAGCTGCCTCTTGAGTTTCTCTATGTCCATCTTAGCAATCATTTAAAGACGAATGGATACTGATCCAACTCATGTCCTAGTTTGAGGGATAACTCCACCACTCTCTCAGTAGGTAAACCAGCAAATTCATCAGGAAACGCATATCTAAAATGCTCCACCACTAGTGGAATATATGTATAATCCATTCCCTAATCATCCCTTAATATACTAGTAGTCTAGGATATCATCCCTCCAAGACGACGATGCTTGGGCATAGCTCTTCACACATTGACATACCAATAACCATTTTCAATAATAAGTACACCCTCTATTGTTGTGATAGTCACCCTATGGTGGTTGCAGACAATGTACGCTCGATAATCTATGAGCTAGTGCATTCCGAGAATGACATAAAACCATTCCATCTCGAGGAGATAAAGATCCCAGATGAATTGTCACCTTTCGACCTCAAGGGAGACTCTATACACTGCCGCACATTACACATTCTAACTCCTAATGGTGTGTCTAGCTACAAAACTCCCTCAAAAAGAAAAACCACAAGACCAATGCTATTTTCCACTCATAGAGAGATAAAACTGTGAAAGGCGCCAATATCAAAAAGAGAAGATGAAATAGTAGAAGCTAGTGAGATCAAAACTCCCACTGTAAACCATATGAGATCATGTTCATGTTTGGAATGTTCGAAAACATATGTATAGCCCCTACCATGACATTGTGACCCTAACTAGATACCTCAATCTCATCCACACTGTTGTCTCTAAGATTCTAGTGTCTGGATTGCATGGACACAACCATCACTCCCTTGGCCTGACTGGCCTGCACTACTCTAGATCCTAGCCTGACATGGAGTTGAGGACCCTACTTCTAAACCTGATGTCAGAGCTGACCCCCTACTACTCATAGCAGTAGGGAAGTTCCTACAAAACCACTTCATGTGCCCCATCCTTCCAAATGCTATGCACTCGACTGGGTAATGATCACATTGATTTTCCATGTGGACTCACCTACCACACTACTATAAAACTATGATTCCAACACCCACATCCAGATTGGAACTCATGATATAGGAAGCTTTGAAATGGAGATTTCTAACTGAATACATAGATCTTTATATGCGACAAACATCACTCCCCTGTTCAATACCCCCATCTTCCCTCAGGATCTGTTATGTAATCAGTATGTAATTCACAATTTCTGTGATAGATGGCAATATGAATACATTTTAATGTGATTTGATAGCTTGTCTGAGACCTTCAAAAAAGACCGGTTCCCTTGATAGATTGTTATAAAGATACATCATCACAAAACATTGTAGCTCTTTAAACCACGTAAAGTATTCCATAACTGTTATCAGGTCCTTATTCATACAAATTTACTCATTAACACGTTCTACTCATAGAGTATCAGGTTAAAAGTAGTCATATAAGTGGGATAAGAATTCATTCCAACCCATATAACCCAACCCATCAGCCTAGTTCAGAACATCATACACGATCTTTACTACTCTACATCGAATATAAGTCTTGAGAATGACCCTAAACTCTGGAGGAATCTCTAGATTCACAAAATTTTTAACTTAGTCTATAGCCTCAGCTCTGCAGAATTTGGTTTTCTATCCCCTAAAAATGTAGGAAGAAGTTGTTGCTTGAATACTTGTGTCAGCTCAGTCATAGTACAAGCTATCTGCGATACTCCCTGCATCATTTTCTTATTGCATATGAAACCCTCACAGAGATGTTCCTGGGGAACATTTACTATAACATCCTCAGGTTCCACAACTTTCCTTATAGGAGGATCTACTAGTATCCCCTGACCCATCGTCTATGATGTGTGGTCATTGCTTCCCTCGTGGCATAACAATGGAGGTCGTTTGTTGTGGCTTGTCACTAAAATTCCAAACGCACGCGTCAAAACAGATCAACATCAGTGAACAAAGCATAGAATTTTAGGAAAGATCAAAACCCTCCTAAAAACCAATTCAAACCCACAGCCTACAACAAAACATAGGACTATATGATGAACATCCAACAAACCATTAGATATTATGTGTGTTTCCCACTAAAAGATTGGTCTAAGTGATGTATCTATTTTCTATTCAAGCTTCTATTTCAATTTTAGTGCATATATAGTTACCCATGAAGTTACACAATAGTTTTAACTATTTTAGAATCTATGAGGGACTATAACACCGCATGAACCGAAAACATAGTTTCCATTAAAACCATACTGGTAACAAGTTCATTTATGCATTTAAAAATTCACTAGTGTGTCATTTCCAAATTCATAATGTCCCATACTCATTATGGATTCAAAGAGGATGTCAGACCTTTGTATACTGCACCCAACTAAAAAAATAGGCACAACTATCACCTCAATTATCACAACAACACACAATATCTAATGCATCCTAGATGGAATGACATAACACATGGCGTGGGATTTTAACAAATTTTTATATGATGCATGAGATGGCTCACCCTAAACTCCTTATCTTGAAAATTATGTAACACCCAAAATTACATCAATAATAATTTTAGAAATCATGTGTGTCACCCAAATGTGAAATCATATCATCTTTAATAGTCAAAATAATGAAAATTGAAACTCAATTCGAGGCAATTTGGATTTTCCCTGTATGTGAGGTAGCTACTATGAGGCACAATTTATTGCTAAATTAAATTTAAATTCAATCATATTATAATGGTTCCAAATAGTAAGTCAACCCATAAAACACATATGATACAACTTTGTAATATCTCGAACAAGGATGCCACATGAAACGGTTCCCCGATCCCAATTGGTCAGATGGCCTCAAGCGCATCTCCCAAAATGCCAGAGGCTGCTGAGTAGATGAAAGGGCCCAGTTGAGTAAGTGGGGTGACTATACACTCATTACAAGAGTATCACATCAGAATTCAAAAACACGCAATAGAATAATAGAATAAATAGCCAGACAACAGAAATCATGGTAAGAGAAAATTACATATCAATAACAAGAAGTGTGTCATATAAAAAATGATACAGATGGGACAACAATCATGCCAGCATCTATAATAGTACATGGAAATACATTAAAATACAAGTTTCCTAAAAATAATAGAATTCAAAAAACATATCCTCGCATCATAATCCTCATCTTGGTCCTATGTTCCCCTACTCCAATGCCATAGTCAACAAACTATATTGGGGTGATTAACCCTATAATCACCCCTACCTTATATTCTGTTTTGGTCCCAAGTTGGCCCAAACAGGGTGTGAGATAAATAATCTAGTAGGAAACCACCAAGGTCTATACAGTTTTGAAAATGATTCTAAAATGATTCTAGAAAGTTTAAACAAATGGTAATCAAGTGCTTATGCCCATGGAATAAGTCAATTATAAGTAAAATTGAATAGCCCTCAAGGATACTGGAAAAAGAGATTCATATCCTAATAGGGAAGCTATAATATTTAAACAAGAAAGTCACATAGCCATTCCATTCATCCATCTATATGATGCAACCACAACCTCACTGTATGGAGTAGTCATGTGTCCCACTGCCTTGCTGTATAGTAAAATCAAATATCCCACGACCATGCCTTATAGTGATGTGTAGACCGCATGGTCTGGATCCAAGCTATCAGTAGACCAAGGCATCCAAGTAATAATTTCTACACCAGGGAGGGGAATATAAAAGTAGTATCTCAATTGAATCCCATTGAGTCCCATGGGAATCATTGGTGGAAACTCAGTTAGCCACTAGTTGTGGTCCTAGAAGCATGGAAGTAGAAATACCCACATGATCACATGAAATCCGGGACTACAAGGTAGCAAGGCCCGAGGAATCCCATGGAATCAAGAACCAATGTGTAGAGTCAACCCAGGGAATCAACTACCTTATTTCAGATCAATGGAAAGAATTCCATAGCATCTATCAAACCATTTATTCAAGAATTCAAGCATTTAAAATAAAAATTCATAAACATGTGTGTATACCCGCTCACATCAACAAGCCCAATCCATCAGTATACCCACTCATTCAAACCATTTACCATTCACTATTTATATATGTCTACTTCCCATATTTCCCATTAAACATGACTTTAACCATTTCTTATAGGTATACCTTCCCATATAAATACATTTAATACAAGCCAAATATCAAAAAATTTAATGTATTACATTATATTCATTAATGAAGGAGGAAATACATATCCTAAACATGCAAATCAAGATATCAATTCTCTTGAGGGATTACTCTAACTAGATAAGAATGCGTACAAAACCCTTGAGTGGTTATAACAAGTATAAACTGCCTTTTATCCTTAAGGAGAACCCCTTGGGTGAACTCAAAATGAGAAATAGTGTCAGAGACCTAAACAGAACCTATGGTAAACTTCACCTGGTCCAACTACAGACAATAAAAGATACACAATCACAAACCAGACCTCTCTGGAATTTTTGATGGGTGGAGTAATGGAAAAACACTCAAAAAACACCAATGAAAAGACGAAATAAGGTATACACCACCTTCATCGGCTTTGTAGTAGACAACTCATCCAGTATCATGTCTTTATTCATCTTGGTTTGGGAGAAATATAATGAGTAGACAATGAATGGAATATTAGAGCATATGAGACTAAATCCAAATAGCATATTCATTGTCTTGAATAATCAATAATGACTAAAAAGGAATCAAGTACTTACCATCGTGGATCCGATGAGATGATCAATGATCAAAATGGAGAGTGTGAAGGAATAACTAGCTCAAAGATTATTCTAGGCACCTCAAAGGAGATCTATAGAGGGGATGATGTTCATAGTAGAGAAAAACAATGTTGGGTTCAAAAAAAAATATTTTAAATTTTAAATTTTAACAATTTAAAAACACACAGTCGGGTTGCACAGTTTATCCTTACGTTTTCCCAAACCATGATGAAATTGTGGAGACCTCACTGCTTAGAAGAGGAACATTTCATGATTACCGCACACGGTTTTACATACCATGTGAATGATTTGTTAAGGTGATCTTCCCAAAAACCTTCACATTTCATACCTCTTGCTCGGTTATGGCTAATCGCGTGCGGGCTGTGCGCAATCCATGAGCCATGTCATTTTCAGCCCAAAACATGTTTTCGGTCTCTAACCAAGCCCCAAACACCTCCACCATACCCATGATAAAGTTAATCACTCACATAAGGACATAAAAATTCATTTAAACATAAAGAAAATTATTCATTCCTCAGAAAAAAACCCAGGTTTATACATCTATTATAATAATAGATCCAAAAGGAAAATAAACATAGACACCCTATGTATGAGCCTGATGTTTTTAATTTATCCGGATTACTGAGATTTATAATTTTTTTCTTAACCCATTGAATTCTGATCAACTCCCATCGTCTATAAATCATTATTGATTATAACTACATTGATGTATGTATGTATTGATTCATATTTTCATCTAATATATAAGGACACATGGATCATATATTTTAGGACCAACCACAATATTTCACTCTATTCCATTTCTTTATTTCACTTACATTTATTCAACTTATTATTCACTCACATCAATTTAACATCATCCCCAACTAGTAAGTTAATATATTTTTTAGTTACTCAACTCACTTTTGATATAAACATTTTCTCATAAGATAATAAACATTATAATATCATGGTTTAAACTATATAAATTTACACGAAGATACATTTTATTAGAATGTGTTTCATGAACTTGAACATTCATTTCTTAGTATAAGATTTAAAACCTTAGAATATAGATCATTATTATAGTTTGTGATACATGAATTTAAACTAAAACTAACCCTATGATCCAAACTATAAGAATGTAAAAACAATGAATGATTTAAAAAAAATTATTCAAAAATTCACAAAGGGTTTCCTAATATAAACATGTGAATTTTCATAATATGTGTATTACATTTCATGAGTTATGAAATAAATAAATAAATATAAATAAATATTCATATATGATTTCAACTTTATAGGATGGTTACCACTTCACATTTGGACATTAAATTTTTTAAAAAATTAAAATAGGAATTTGACAATCTATTTAGATAAATATAAACAATATCAAAATCCACCCATGATATATTTGTTATTGTTTTCAAAAAATGATACATTTGGGGTTACATTTACATTTTATGAAATTCTCCCTTTTATGAATTATTTCACTACACTAATTTTTTTCAAAATTTAACTACACATTGAGTACTTACGAAACTTTCACCCTTGGGATTTTTAAAAATGGTTTTTATCAACCAAATTGATTTCATTATTAATTGATCACCAACAAATGTTCCTAATAGAAGTTTGTGTAACCATTAGGTTTCTCTATGTATTTATAAAAAATTTTGTCTTCATAAATACTTTTTAAGACATTCTAATGATCGAGTTATCAAAAATTGTATTCCCCACACATAATGGGTCGTCACTTGACTAGAAAATACTTATCCTAGGTAAATATTAAAGGAAACAATATCAATTCCAAATTGAATCCCCTAAGTATGGATGAGGAATATGTACACATGTAATCCCAATACTAATCAATGAAATATTTGATGTTGGAAATCAATCCCCTTATTTAGTGTACAAATAGGTTAACCCTCAATATATTCAAGGAAGAATCATAGAATTCCATACATTACATATAACAGGAACACATCATAGAGGAAAATTTTCACATTTCCAAAAAGACTCATATTAGTTATGTTAATGGTGAATGTGAACTCTTCAAATCAATACACTATTAGGGAACACAACTATGTGGAAAACCTACAAAACTATTCTATTTCAACTCGTGAATTTTAAAGATATGGTTTAGCACACAATATATCCACCATGTTAAAATTGATTCAACTATCCTAAATGATATACTCTTGTAATTAAATCATAATATATTGGTAAATTGAATATTTCTCATCCCCATTTATTCTCATTTATATGTATTAATTTTTGTAAAAAAATAACATTGTTGAGAAACTCATTCAGATCCTCCACTTGTAGTGTCAACAATAAGAACATGGTTAAATGAGATTCCAGCTCTTCTTTAGTAATTTATATTAACATTACAATATTTGAATTTTCATCAAATATATTAACAAAATAAGTATTAACAATTACTTATTATAAATATAATGTAAAAAAATTTCAATATCTATGTTAGACATATATTATATTTTTATATGGTTTAGAGATTTAGAATTTCACCAAAGACCTTCCCTTAGCTAGAATGTTCCATGTTATGGAACATACTTAATGTTATTTTTCATTAATGGTAATGCGTAAAAAACACTAATGTATGACGATATTTATAAAATTTGATGAATTATATTGTAATTATTCAACCAATGTGTTTTAAATAAGTTAATATCCATGGTTTTTCACAATTGTTTTACAGTTATTTGGTCGATTGAAATCCCATATTTGATATACAGACAAGGTATAAACACACATATAAGAATATGTTTATGAAGAGCGAATCTCAAGGAATCAAGATTATCTAAACCATACAATAATAAAGGTATTCAAAATGTAATTTTTTTTAAGGAAAACAAAAATAAATGAAAACAATTCTAGTTGAGTCATCTGAAGGTTGCACATATATTCCTCTCATGAAAAATAACTTTTCTATAGTATAGAATTCAAACCAAGGAGAATTATACTATTTTAATAATAATTAAAAATAGTATTGATAATGATTTTTTATATTAATCCCCATTTATCCAAGAGATGATTCACTATTCTCTTTGAGGAATTTTTATGTTTCTAGTTTTTTCAATACCCATATCATTTTGAAGGTAAATTACATTGGATATGTCTATCCAATTTTTATAAATTATCCCCTTTATCATAAATTTAAATTCCTGGAAAATATATTTTTAATTAAATGTTTATTCCATTTAGTTTGTTTCTATTTCATCCCAAATCGCATTGCTCAATCATTACCATATTTTTTAATAAGACCTCCTAACATAAACTGTATAGGACCATATAATGAATGTTGTGTCAAATATGATAATATCAATAGTCACCTATCAACTCTAAATTCATCAATTAGTTACAAAATCTAGGATAATAATTTTTTATACCCACACATTAATATATAAATGATACTAAATCTTATAAGGTCACATTATTCTGTGTCCTATCTTAGTAGAATCAATATGAGATCCACTAATATATTTTAAAAATATATCTTATTATCACCATTGTTATTTGAAATCTCATTCCTTCACCCGATTCATAGGGATGCATTGGTGTATGTTTCACCTCATTCCAACAACTCTCTATACTTTTTTTAATTGATAATAAAATTTTCCACCTTCGTGTACCACCCAACCAAAAAAACACCCTTTTTTATCACTTGTTGAATGGATTAATTCATGGTCTATTCTATCATAATTAACACACATATTTGTCCATAAATGATAACCCTAATGATCATTAAGTTTAATTCATCTTAAAAACTAAAATTAAAAAATACGAGTCAAACCTATATCACATAAATTTTATTGTGTGGTACTCATCATATAACAAAAATTCAGGATATTCCATCTGAGAATATCATAAAAAATACAGAGTGGTTTTTATCACACATCCATAAAGGTAAAAAAATATTATTTCTCCCATGATAAAAAATTTCATGGTACTGGCACTTATATGTACTTATATTATAAAAGTTATTTATACGAATGTGTATAATGCCTCTCTCATAGATATTTATATTGTATGTTATGCATTATCGATCAGCCTAATATTGAAAGAATTTATTATCAAGGATGAGTGTCACGACATGTCACATGGATTTAAATCGAGACCCAAAACAACATGGCCTTCTATTCTGATTAAATGGAAATATATGAACAATTTTAACGGACTATTACCAATATCATGGTAACACAGTCCCCATTACAAAACTCTTAAATAATTATAGAGGACACAAAACACTAATATACCCTAAACTATAACTAATGGATGTGAATATTCAATAAAACATATTCAATATTTTGTAGAATTAAACTATAATTCCCCTTTTAATAATTCTTATGAAAAAACTAAAAGATTTATTAAAATGTCTCATACAAAAAAGAAAACTCTAGTGTATATGTATGTATTTTGAATGACAGGAAACATGATAGTAAAAATTATATCTTCTGAGAATGAAAATCAATTTCATTAAGCATCCATCATCTTATATTAGATTAGACTCTAATATGACATTCCATCATCCTGAATAAAATTACAAACAAATAGAAGATTCTATATTCCATGAAAATAACGAATGATGGTAAAGTCTGTTCTAATATTAAACAATAATAAACTAAAATGTAATATTTCATAAAATACAATTTTGATTTATACTATGTAATAACCCTTTCATTCGTTCACTTTTAACATCAAACTGTAGAGTAAACATTTTATTCCCAGTTTTGTAAACATAATCTATCGAGATATATTTCACATATTCATAAATGGTTTTCATATATAGAGTTACATACTATTTATCCTTAAAATATATTCCATGCACTTATTCTATATAAAATTATCATGTTATAACCCTTATCCAAAGTTTAATATTATATAGTGTTACCAAATTTCCCCCAAAATGACTAGTATTAATTAATACTTTTCAAAATATATTTCCCACATTAAGGCGCAATGTGATGTAACATACTAGAATTTTTACTGGAAATGACTTAAAAATTATGTATTAATTCTATAGAATAGTATCATACTTGAAAAAAATATCAAAATGAGTTAATTTGAAAAAATATTCTCTCAGATGTGGTATATACATAGGACTACGCCCCATGAACTACTCTAATAAGTTGGATTTGGGGCAATGGGTAAAAACATAAAAAATTGAAGTTCAAAACATTGAACTGCATAAATTAAATTTAAAATATATGATTTATAATTTTGAATCTCTATTTAAAAAATGAGAACATTGTTTTTAGTAATTAAATTTTATATTTGAACGCAATCATGTTTATTAAAACATATATATAATGAAATAATAATATCGTAAATTTTTATATATATTATATAAAGAAGATATATATAATAATAAAAAAAATTATATTATTTACAAACATATTTATTTATGTATTATTTCCAGGTAAAATCCATTTTAAAAATAGCCCATATTAAAAAATTAAATTTTAAATAGTATTAAGTCATCTAAAAGTTTATGCCAGCTTAAAAAAAATATTATTCACCTTTAATAATAGAAAATATTTCTAAAAATTTTTATAATATGATATAGGTTAACCCTATATCTTTTAAAAGACTACAATGATATATTACATCCCTTACCTTATATAAATTACTACAATACACATTATTATTGGTATAATATCATTTTCAATATTTTGATTTTTTATGTTCCTTGTCATAGGAAGTGATATCATTATATAACTATCTACAATAATCAAATACATTAAAATATATCACAAATATTAAGTTTTGTATAATTCTATGATAATATCTTTCTATATTTTTGCGGGAATCCAATAAATATCATAGATAATGATATTTAGAACAATTGTTCGTGATATTAAAATCAAAAACATAGATTAATGTATATCATATAATATCAAGTGATGTTTGTCTATAATGTTAAAAAATATTATGAATTATTCTTATTTTTAGTATTATCTCAGAAATTTAAATTTCACTCTAGGGTTATCACATTATTATATGATATGGCGTAAGGGATTTTTTGATATTTTACATGTACTGAGGAACATGAAAAATAAAAACCCAAATCTGATGTATATATAAAGGTATTTAAATAAATATAATAAATGAAAAAATAATCATCATTTTTATAGATTATCTATTTTTTTCCTTCATAGGTGATCCATCCATTATATGATTCATAGATAAAATATATTGAGCATCTCCTTTTATCATAATAAATAAGAATATCTATATAAATTGAAAATATTATAATAAGATCACTTCATGATAGGTTTCTCTCACGTGGATGTATTATAATTGGGATTTTATCTCTTTGTATAGCCTTACATTAGTAAATTAAAATGAATATAATAGTATATATCAATAAACATTTAAAAATATATAACTAATATATATAATACATTTCCTTAAAAGTAACATGTGTTTAAATAAATCATACCTAAAAAATTAAATATTTAAACACTTATACAATATGTTTCAAATTATTTTACATTTCAGCCTATGGCACAATGATGATAGGAAATTTTTTTCTTTGAATAGGAAGATAAACTTGATGTAGTAGTGTAATATCCCCAATCTTGTTTTCTAACATAACATGTTACATTAAGAGATTCAACCCGTAACATAATACATGTTATAAGATTTATTAGGGATATATATTTTGAAAAAAAAAATTATCATAATAATTTGATAAATCATCTACCAAAATTTAACATCATATCTGTTGTACCCCACTCTCTTGGATTTTAATGATCACAATCACTCTCATAGTGATCTAATGTTGTTTCAAGTGTTCTTGTTAATAGGCATGATTTCAGGAGCAAGAAGTGGCAAAAAAAAGGAAAAGTGGACTGATTTCAAGACCACCGGCCAGCCGGTGTAGGACCACCGGCCAGCCGGTAAGGGCACCGGCCAGCCGGATCCAGCCCATCGGCCAGCCGGTGGACAAGGCAGAAGGGCTTGCCCTCTGCCAGGTGCCACCGGTCAGCCGGTGCCTGGCCACCGGCCAACCGGTGGGTCCAGACAGAATGGGAAGCCTTCTGTCCAGACCACCGGCCAGCCGGTGGACTCCTCACCGGCCAGCCGGTGGAACCCCTTGGAATAGTGAGACCTACTGTCTCACCACCGGCCAGCCGGTGGGCTTCTCACCGGCCAGCCGGTGGCTGCTGGGCAGTTGCTCTCTCCACCCTCCAAGGCACCGGCCAGCCGGTGGACAAGCACCGGCCAGCCGGTGAGCAAAGTCAAACTAGCCGTTGGAGCTTGACCAGACTTGTCTACTTGATCCCCAACGGCTCCAAAAGCCCTCCAACGGCCATATTGAAGCATTTGGGAGTATTTCTCCTATAAATAGACGTCCATGGATGCCGGGAACACTACCGATCATATACCAAAGCATACCAAAGCTATTTTGATCATTTGAGGCTCCTACGACAATTCTCAAAGGCCACTTGGGATCCAATTGCCACCCTTGAAGCTTGGGCTGCCTCTACATCAACTACACTCACTTCTTGGCGCTCAAGGCTTCCTCTAGTTTGTTCTAACTTATTTACTTCAATTGTTTAGTTCTTAATTGGGTTTGTATTAAAACAAACCACCCGTTTTCTTTCTTCTTTCAATTTGGGTTTCTTGCTACAACCAATATAAAAAAGCAAGCTGTAAGAGGGTGATCTAGCCTACCTTAAAACGGCTAGTGGGTTTCTTGCTATAACCATTAAAAAGCAAGCGGTCGTATAAATCTCCCAACGGTTGAGTTGGGAGCGGAGACGTAGGCTTGAGTTTAAAGCCGAACTCCGTTATCAATTGTGTCTTGCCATTTTACTTTCCGCTGCATTTAAATTTGTTTTAAATTGTTAATTAATTTTAAAAAGGCAATTCACCCCCCCTCTTGCCATCACCTCCGACCCAACATTTGGTATCAGAGGGAGCGTTTGTGTAATACCTTAACCGGTTACAAACGAAAAATCCATAGTGATGGCTTCTTCCTCACAAGCTCCCGAAGGGTATTCCATGACTCGGGCTCCATACTTCGATGGAACCGATTACACATATTGGAAAACACGAATGATTACTTTTCTTAGGAGTATTGGCTATCCTATATATAGAATTGTTATGCAAGGCTACACTCTTTCTAGTAAGGATGAATCTAATTGGACCCCCGAAGATATTGCCAATTTTGAGCTTGATGGCAAAGCCATGAATGCTCTTCATTGTGGGCTAGACCGTAATGAGTTTAATCGTATTTCTACTTGCACCACCTCACACGAAATTTGGAAGCTTTTGGAAGTGACCCATGAGGGCACTAACAAAGTCAAAGACACTAGGTTAGATATGTATCGTCAAGACTTTGAGAGTTTCACAATGCACCCACACGAGTCAATCACCGAAATGTTTACTCGTTTTACTGATGTTTGCAATGGGAGAAAGTCCCTTGGTGATGATGTTTCAGCAGAAACAATGGTGAAGAAAATTCTTTGGGTCCTACCAAGCTCTTGGGCACCAAAGGTGACGGCAATCCAAGAAGCGAAAGATGTGAAGAAGATGCCGGTTGAAGAACTCATAGGGTCACTCATGACTTATGAGATTACCATGAAAAGACAAGCCGATAAAGAAGGAAAGATCTTCAAGGAGAAAAAGAACATTGCTTTCAAGGCAAAGGAAGAAAGCTCCTCCGATGATAGTGAATCCGAGATGGCTCAACTAGCAAGGAAAATGAGCAAGTTCATGAAGAAAAAGAAGAAATTTCAAAAGGCACGAAAGGAAGAGCCAAAGGCAGAGAAAGAAATCACTTGCTTTGAATGTGGAAAGAAAGGCCACATCAAACCGGAGTGCCCCATTTTCAAGAAAAGGTTAAAAGAAAAGAAAAACAAGAAGGCCTTCAAAGCATCAACATGGAGTGCAAGTGATGACTCCATGTCTTCAAGCGACTCAAGCGATGAAGATGGAAAATGCCTAATGGCATTTGATGAGGTATCCTCTTCTCACTCTTCTTCTCACTCTTCTTCCTCATCTTCTTCTTTTAATAATAATATGTCTTATGAAGAACTTCAAAATGCAAGAGATCAATTAGAGGAAGGTTTTCACGAACTTACCTCTAAATTTTTGACCTTGAAAAAGAAAAACAAAACTCTTATTTCCGAAAAAGACAAACTTCTCAAAGAGAATGAGGAGCTTGCCCTTAAAGTCAAAAATATTCCAAATGTAGATTCTTTAAACTCTACCATTAAGGATTTGAAGGAATCTCTTGCCAAGTTCACCCAAGGTGAACAAAACTTAACTAAATTGCTAGGTTCTCAGCGTTCGGCTAGAACCACACATGGACTAGGCTATAACAAGCAATCCACTTTTTCTAGAGCACCCACTACTTTTGTAAGGGGGAGCTCTCAATACAAATTTTGTAATTATTGTAAAAAGACCGGTCACATGATTTATGAATGTGATTGTAAAAATGCTAGGTATGGAAGACCCAAATCTATTACCTACTCGGATGAGTATCATAGAAGGAATCCCTCTAGAACATTATGGGTTCAAAAGTCTCTTTTTGCTAATCTTTCCGGACCCAAACTTATATGGGTACCAAAATCTCTTCTTTCTTGATTTTGTAGGATAAACGCCAAAAGAGTAGGATCTCTAAAGGCTCGTGGTATCTCGACAGCGGTTGCTCAAGGCACATGTGTGGCGATCCCTCCGAGTTCAACTCTCTTGAAGAATTCGATGGAGGATATGTCACCTTTGGTGACAACTCAAAAAGCAAGATCGTCGGAATAGGTACCATTGGTTTTGGTAGCTCCTCTTTTATTAAAGATGTTTTATTAGTTAAAGGTTTAAAGCATAATTTAATTAGCATTAGTCAACTTTGTGATAGTGGTTTTTCAGTCAATTTTCAAAATGATTTATGCAATGTGTTTGATTTTCAAAACAAGTTGATATTTTCTGCTTCCCGTTTTCAAAATGTTTACATTATTGATTTAAAATCTCTAGCTAGCCAAAATGTTAAATGTTTAAGTGCTCTTGACAATGAGTCTTGGCTTTGGCATAGAAGATTGGGGCATTGTAGCTCTCATTCACTTCTAAAGCTTAATAAGAACAAGCTCATTCGTGACCTTCCTAAACTTAAATTTAAGAAAGATTTGATTTGTGAGCCATGCCAACTTGGTAAGCAACACAAGTCTTCTTTCAAATCTAAGAAGGAAGTGTCCACCTCAAATTCTCTTGAACTCCTTCATCTTGATCTTTTTGGTCCTACTCCCGTAGCAAGCTTAGGTGGAAAATCCTATACCTTAGTTATTGTTGATGACTTTTCTCGTTTTACTTGGGTTTTCTTCTTAGCCCATAAGAGTGATGCTTGTAAAACCTTTTTGAAATTCTCTAGGAAAGTAGAAAACGAAAAAGGATATAAAATCATATCTCTTCGTAGTGATCATGGTGGTGAATTCGAGAACAAAGAATTCGATGAATTGTGTTCCTCTCAAGGATACAATCACACCTTCTCTGCCCCTAGGACTCCTCAACAAAATGGAGTGGTTGAAAGGAGAAACCGAACTCTCCAAGAAATCGCTCGAACCCTCCTTAGTGAATTCGACCTCCCTCAATATTTTTGGGCCGAGGCGGTAAACACTGCTTGTTATACTATTAATAGAGTCCTTGTAAGACCCCTTCTTAAGAAAACCCCCTATGAACTTTGGAAAGGCAAATTGCCCAAAGTTGGTTATTTTAAAGTGTTTGGGTGTAAATGCTTTATCCTTAACACAAAAGATAACCTAGGGAAATTTGATGCCAAATCCGATGAAGGTATTTTTCTTGGGTACTCCAACTCAAGCAAAGCCTATCGTGTCTTCAATAAACGTTCTAAAACCATCGAAGAATCATCTCACGTCAAATTTGATGAAACTCTTCCAAAACCTCACCCGGTCATTGAGGATGTTGAAGATAAGCTTGATAAGCTTCATTTGGATGATTCCTCTTCTCCTCCCAAGGAGGATGACCATCAAGAACCCTCTTCACCTACTTCGCCTTCCACCTTGCCTAAGGTTTGGAAACCTTCTAGAGACCATCCTTTAGAAAATGTCATAGGTGATCTTCAAGCCGGTACTCGAACTAGAAGATCTATCCTCAATGAAGTTGAACATCAAGCCTTCATTTCTCACCTAGAACCTCAAACCGTTAATGATGCCATTAATGATGAGAATTGGGTTCTTGCAATGCAAGAGGAACTAAATCAATTCTCTAGAAATGATGTTTGGACTCTTGTTGAAAGACCCAATGATCATCCAATTATTGGCACTAAATGGGTTTTTAGGAACAAACTTGATGATCAAGGAAACATAACCCGGAACAAGGCTCGCCTAGTAGCTAAGGGCTATAATCAAGAAGAAGGAATCGATTATGGTGAAACCTTTGCCCCCGTTGCTAGGTTAGAATCCATTAGGATCTTGTTGGCATTCGCCGCCCACTTAAATTTTAAGCTTTTTCAAATGGATGTTAAAAGTGCTTTTTTAAATGGTTTTATTTCTGAAAAAATCTTTGTTGAACAACCTCCCGGTTTTGAAGATCCAAAATTTCCAAATCATGTTTTTAAGTTAACCAAGGCTCTTTATGGCTTAAAGCAAGCCCCTCGGGCTTGGTATGAGCGGTTAACAAAATTTCTTTTAGAAAATGATTTTAAAATGGGTCAAGCCGATTGTACCCTCTTTTTAAAACGCACTTCAAAAGATCTTTTAATAGTCCAAATTTATGTTGATGATGTTATCTTTGGTTCTACCAAAGAATCTCTTTGTACTGATTTTTCAGATTTAATGAGAAAAGAATTTGAAATGAGTTTTATGGGAGAATTGAAATTTTTTCTTGGTTTTCAAATTTTTCAAAATTCAAAAGGTATTTCTCTAAGCCAAAGCAAATACACAAACGAGCTTCTAAGTCGTTTTGGTATGGATCAAGTAAAGGAAATTAGTACACCCATGAGTACTTCATGTAAGCTTACGTTAGACGAAGCCGGGAAACCGGTGGATAACAAGCTTTATAGGAGTATGATCGGGAGTCTACTTTACCTAACTGCGACCCGTCCTGACATCATGTTTAGTGTTTGCCTTTGTGCTCGTTTTCAAGCCAATCCTAAAGAATCCCATCTTAAATCGGTCAAAAGAATTTTTAAGTATTTAAAAGGATCCAAAAATCTTGGTTTATTTTATCCCTCAAATACTTCTTTTGAACTATCTTCTTATTCGGATGCTGATTTTGGTGGATGTCAATTAGATCGTAAGAGTACTAGTGGAACCTGTCATCTGCTAGGCAAGTCCCTTGTTTCGTGGAGTAGCAAGAAGCAAAATTGTGTTGCTCTTTCTACTGCCGAGGCCGAGTATGTAGCCGCTGGCAATTGTTGTGCCCAAATCATTTGGATGCAACACACTCTCTTGGATTATGGTCTTTCCTATGATCATGTCCCAATTCGGTGTGACAACACTAGTGCCATTAGTATCTCTAAGAATCCAATACAACATTCTAGGACAAAACACATAGACTTAAGGCATCATTTCCTTCGTGACCATTTTCAAAAAGGGGATATCACTTTGGACTTCATTTCCACTGATTTCCAGCTAGCTGATATCTTTACCAAACCGCTCCCAGTTGACCGTTTTGACTTTATTAAAGGGGAGTTAGGAATGATTCGTCAATGAGCACTATTAAATATTTGACTTTCTTGGCTTTCCTATATTTTATTTTTATTAGAATTTTTTTTAAACTTTTTTTTAATTCTGTTTTTTATATTTTTTTATGACTTTTGGCACCACCGGTCAACCGGTGGTACACCACCGGTTAACCGGTGGTGTCGGGTTTTGCTTTTTGGGCCGACCCGAGGAAGGGTTAAAATCAATTTTAAAACCCTTCCTCCCTCATTTCTCTCCTCTCTCTCGGGCAGCCCCTCCCAAAACCGAAGCTCCTCCTAACCCTAGCCTCCCTTCTTGATTTTTGACCTCTCAAAACTCCTCTATTCTCTCCATCTCTCTCCTTTTAGCTCCTTTTGCCATCATGGGACCTCGATCTTCACGCAAAGGGAAGGGCATTGCTCAAGACGCTCCTCCTCCTCCTTCCATCCCTCAACTCCCGGACATTTGGCATGATAAAGTCATTTTGCCGGGTAGAATTATTGATTATTCTTGGCTCTCTACTGCTCGTCTTGAGCTTTTCTCGATTATTGAGTATCAACATTGGCATTCTTTCTTTGAACCCCCTGAGAAGGATGTCATTTATCCACTCCTAGTCAAAGAGTTCTATGCTCATTTGACATGGTCCGTTTCTGATGACATTGATACCATCTCCTCCACTGCTCTTGGGGAACCCATCACCATCACTTCATTGGAGATTGCCCGGATGTTGGGGGTTCCTCATGTTGGACCCCATGCTTTTGCTCAGGGGGAGTTTCCACGGGACCGTGAGTTTGATGTAGCTGAAGCCCTTGAGCATCTCACAGGGCAGCCCACAAATCCCATTGTCAAGCTCTCCCAGCTTTCTCCTAATCATCGAATTGTTGAGCGCCTCATCCAAACTTCTCTTGCGCCCCGTATCGGGGATCATGATAATGTCAAATTCATTGACATTTATCTTCTCTCATTTATCACCCGAGGCATTCACTTCAATTTGGTCCGGTTTCTGTTCCGGGCAATGACTTATGTGGCTGAGCACCCGCGCCGGTCCAAAACTCTACCCTACGGTCGCTTCTTGACTAAAATCTTTTCCTTTCTTGATGTGCCTCTACATGCTACTTCCTTCGAGCAGCCAACGAAGGATAGCATAGTGAATTTTATGATGGTGCAACGGATGAACATCCGTTGGCACCCTTGGCGTCAGGAATGGATTGTGGACAAGGACGGTCTTCTCAAGGCCTATTCTCCTCAAACTCATTCCCATCCTCCTGCCAATGCCATGCCTCCTGCTATCGCTGCTGCCTATCCCCTTTCAGACAGTGAAGATAGTGATGATGATGAAGAGGAAGGCAGTGGTGACAGCGAAGATGAGGCTGATGCTGCTGCTGATGAGGAGGCTGGAGAGGGTGATGATGCACCTGAGCCTGCTGAGGCTGTGCCCCCTCCTACTGATGCTGGTGGCTTGCCGGTGACGGCTGACCAGTTCCTACGCTTCCAGGATCAGATTGAGACTCGGCTGGACTTGCAGTTTTCATTCTTCAGCTCTCAATTTGATCAGCTCCACTCACGGATTGACTCTCTAGATCGTCGCTTTGAGGCGGTCCAGGCTCCTCCGGCTCCTCCGACCTCCAGGCGCCGCCGTCCCTCTCGGCCCTCTAGGAGTGATTAGAGCCGTTCTTGTTTTTGGCTTTTCTTTGTATTTGTTTTTTGAATTTTCTATGTAACGGTTCGTCTTTTATAAAATTCAAGTTATCATATCTTTCATCTTTTTTTTGCCATTGCTTATTAGTGTTTTTCTAATTTTTTCTTTCGTACTTTTCCTCCTATTTTGATAATCCCAAAGGGGGAGAAAACCTCTCTATTACATAGCTTTTTATTAAAATGCTCTTTTTACAAGTTCCTTTTTAAGTTTTTGATGTCATCCAAATCTGTTTTAAATGGTTAAGTTATTATTTTTAATTGATTTCTTTAAAAAATGGCATTTGGTTGCAATTTCAAAAACTGACCTTTATTCAGTATTTCAATGCTTTCAAGAACATTATATTTGGCACGTCTCTAAGTTTTCCAAGTTCAAATTGTTTATTTAAAGTTTTCAATTGACATACCTTTTTTTAAAGCTTTCATCCCTTTTTTAAAGTTTTCTTTTTTGTGATTGTGATCATCAAAATAGGGGGAGATTGTTGTACCCCACTCTCTTGGATTTTAATGATCACAATCACTCTCATAGTGATCTAATGTTGTTTCAAGTGTTCTTGTTAATAGGCATGATTTCAGGAGCAAGAAGTGGCAAAAAAAAGGAAAAGTGGACTGATTTCAAGACCACCGGCCAGCCGGTGTAGGACCACCGGCCAGCCGGTAAGGGCACCGGCCAGCCGGATCCAGCCCATCGGCCAGCCGGTGGACAAGGCAGAAGGGCTTGCCCTCTGCCAGGTGCCACCGGTCAGCCGGTGCCTGGCCACCGGCCAACCGGTGGGTCCAGACAGAATGGGAAGCCTTCTGTCCAGACCACCGGCCAGCCGGTGGACTCCTCACCGGCCAGCCGGTGGAACCCCTTGGAATAGTGAGACCTACTGTCTCACCACCGGCCAGCCGGTGGGCTTCTCACCGGCCAGCCGGTGGCTGCTGGGCAGTTGCTCTCTCCACCCTCCAAGGCACCGGCCAGCCGGTGGACAAGCACCGGCCAGCCGGTGAGCAAAGTCAAACTAGCCGTTGGAGCTTGACCAGACTTGTCTACTTGATCCCCAACGGCTCCAAAAGCCCTCCAACGGCCATATTGAAGCATTTGGGAGTATTTCTCCTATAAATAGACGTCCATGGATGCCGGGAACACTACCGATCATATACCAAAGCATACCAAAGCTATTTTGATCATTTGAGGCTCCTACGACAATTCTCAAAGGCCACTTGGGATCCAATTGCCACCCTTGAAGCTTGGGCTGCCTCTACATCAACTACACTCACTTCTTGGCGCTCAAGGCTTCCTCTAGTTTGTTCTAACTTATTTACTTCAATTGTTTAGTTCTTAATTGGGTTTGTATTAAAACAAACCACCCGTTTTCTTTCTTCTTTCAATTTGGGTTTCTTGCTACAACCAATATAAAAAAGCAAGCTGTAAGAGGGTGATCTAGCCTACCTTAAAACGGCTAGTGGGTTTCTTGCTATAACCATTAAAAAGCAAGCGGTCGTATAAATCTCCCAACGGTTGAGTTGGGAGCGGAGACGTAGGCTTGAGTTTAAAGCCGAACTCCGTTATCAATTGTGTCTTGCCATTTTACTTTCCGCTGCATTTAAATTTGTTTTAAATTGTTAATTAATTTTAAAAAGGCAATTCACCCCCCCTCTTGCCATCACCTCCGACCCAACAATATCATGAAAACGGATCATTTCATTTGTTACCTCATATGTCAATTACGCCTTCATATAATGTTCCATCACATTGAATTTTATAAAATATAGTATACAAGGGTGAAAGTGAATAAATACCTTATTAGTTTAAATTTCACAAAGTATTTATTTTGGGATTCATATTTCACATCATCTTAAATGTTACATTATTATTTTTTACATTTCATGACAAATAACATTAGTTTTCACATCAAAACCCATGTATCTTTTCATCACACATAAAAAAACATACTTAATCTCCGGAAAAAAAACTTTTATTATCTATTGGTAAATATTTATTTTTTATATAACCAACAAAATAAACACATTAAATAATATTACATGAAGGGGATCCCGTATATACTTCACACTGGAAAATATTTATAATTTATTTTTAACTATGTAATTTTCCAAAACCAAACGTATTTTATTTTTTAACAATTACCTATTCCATAATTGAATCCCATTCCATTTTATTAAAACTGAGAGATAAATTTATATCTCAAATTAACAAATTATAAAAAAATAAATATTACCTGAAAATCTCAATTTTAATTAATTTATTTATTTTGAATTATATTGGGCAATTTATTTACTCAACAACACCTTATGTAATTTTAGATTCCCTAAATTGAGACATTTTCTCCATAGAACAAAATTTTTCTGATAGTACATTTATGGAATCATCCTCAATAAGGAAATATATAAACTAAAAAATATGATCACAAATTATAACTATTTAATTCTTGAATAAAAATATCTGAAGTGATTTTAATTGAATTAGATCCATTGACCAATTTTGATCAATAATTTATACAATTTAAAGTGAAATTAAACAAATTCAAATTAAAATTTATTTTAGAAATGAAATAATAATTTCATATAAATGTTTGTTATTATAAAATACAAGATTGGTGACCCGCCTACATTAATTCATCCAATGTAAAGTGTAAATACACTCGGATTAATCATTTTTACATAAAACAGTCATCACTTTGAACCCCTTACGATTTTTCAATGAATATCCTTTAAATTACATGTACATGTGAAGAACAAAATAATTCATAGACAATATAATAGATCTGGTATTCATATAATAGGAATTAAGAAAATTCCATATGTGTTTATGAAATGAAAAATTGAAATCCTTAATCACATCAATAGTTTTATTACTGATAAAAAAATTTGAAAAAAATAAAGTGGATAATAAAATATTTCAGTCTAAATGAATATTAAAAATACATATTTGTAAAAACTAATTTGAATTAGGTTATATTAAACAAAATTTGAAGAGAATGTTTTTAAAATGAAAATACTAACCAATCATATTTGAGTCATATCATTGTTTAAAATAAATTATGTGACATGGAAAAATTTTAAATATCCGGAATCAAAAAAAAATTATAACTACAAATAAAACATCAAATATCACTACTAAAACATCAGTTAAACCACTATGATTTTTTAAACCCCCACAAAAAATCATATATCCTACCACATGAAATTTAGTGGGACTTAAATCTAACCAATCAAGTTAATTCTGCCAAATTTTTCTAATGATTTAAATATAAAAAAAATTATTATACTCTTCCAAGATAGAAGAATCTTATTTTTATTAAAACAAATAAATAATTTTTTTATCATTTTTCATGATAAATTTTTTCAATCTTACTCATATTATTCAAATCATTACCATTAACTCATTGATATTATTATTCATAAAAATGCACTATATGTTTTGAGTTCCCGTATAAGATGAAACATTTCCTGTTAACTTAAATAAATATTCTTCTATATTTTGATTTATTTTGTGTTATTGTAATCACTATACTTATTTTGTAGTTTATAGTAATGATTTGAGACAATTAATTTATATTCATTAAATAATAAACTATTTTCTTGTAACTTTCCTAAATGTGGATACTTTATTTTGGAGTCAATATAGTATCACGAAAAATAATTCGGTAAAGTATTTTTCTTTTTGTGTTATTAATTAATCGATGATATGTTGTTATTAACATATTAATTTTAATATTAAATGAAAATATTTTTACACTTTTTTCCTATGTGATTTTTATGTATAATGATATATTGTTTTTTTATAAAAAATGTTATTTATTCACTTACATTAATATTTAATGGTTTAATTATTATTAATATAATGTAATATTAATGTAATATTATTTATAATATAATTTTTTCCATTATATTTCTTATGGTATAAAAATTTCATTGTGATTAAATGATTTATCATAGGATAGTATTTTTTTTACTTTTGTAAAATATTGATTTAGAGAGTTAAATAATTTTATATTTAGTAATAATAAGGATAATTATTAAAGATACATTAAAAAATATAATGTAGTTATTTTTTATTTTAGGAATGTTTTTACTTTTCATTTTATTGGAAAATTAAGAAATAATATTTTTTTTACCTTTCCATTATTATTATTTTTGTTTTTTTATTGTTGGTTTTTTTATTATCAATAATATGTCACTTAATTTTAAATTTAATAAAAAATATTATATTAAAAATTCAATAATCACCCTGAGAATAAATATAAAATTAAGAAATGTGATTTTGATTGATAGGTTTTACATTAATATATTAGTGTAATGTTTAAACTATAAATTGGCCTTGGGATATCATATTGTCAAAGTAATGTACAATTTTATGGGCTGAGAAAAAGTGAAGACTATGATTTCTAGAAGATCTATTAAATAAAACATGTCGGATTGGGCGTCATGTTCTTTTGCATCTCTACAAGTAGGTTGTAGAGAAGTGGTTATAATAGGTTTTTGGGATGCGTGTTTAGTTGGTTGTTGCTCCAGGTTTGAGACCATCAACTAAGAACATTCTACTTTGGCATCAACATATTTTTGTAGATTTTTCAGATGATGAAACATGAATTAATTTGTAACATGGTGTCTATATAATAATGTTTTTATGGATTTTGTGTTTTTTTTATGTTTTATGATGTTAGGTAACGGTTTTTATTAGCAGTGAAAATGGTTTCCAGTGATCGGTTGCCTCCAGATTTCATACGTATAGATGATGAAAACATGGTAATCATTTGGTAAAGATGACAATAGGTATGATGAAGATTATGGACATAGATGTTGACGGACATTGATGATGACTTTGAATTCAATTAATGTGAGCTTATCTAGAAACTACTCTCTTTGTATGGTGTTTCAATATTTTTTATATTGTATTTGGAATTTGGATCACTTCTAATGAATCTTGTATAATGTTTTTGACTTTGTTATGGTTACCTCTCAAACCCAAATATACCATTTTAAAATAAAATAAATATATAATTGTTAGTTGATATGACGTATATACGGTATTCAATATCTTATGGCCATATATAAATTTATTCATCTATGTTATGATACATCTTCTGAGTTGATGTGATACAATCCATCAATATCAAGCCACATTTTTTAAAATTAGTTCATATGAGCTTGATATAGTTCATCACATACAATGATTAACTATAATATGGAATGTATATGTTATTTAATTTCTATAAAGATCTAATGTAACATGAGTTATTTATGTTGTGTTGTACCACTCAATAAAACATAAGGCTAGGAAATTTTACTACATCTGACATGACTTGTCACAAATTACAAAGGAAGGTTGTTTTAGGCCTATTTATGTTATATTTAGCACACAATGATCCAATTAGATTATATTTGCAACACCCCAAGTTTTTTTGGAACAATTTTTAGTGAATAAATTATAATTGTCATTCATATAATGAAATTCACTAAGTGAAACATTCTTTTAACAATAAAACATATTATCGTATATTACATGCAACACTGAGTAAGTTACAATACATGCAACATTGAGTATAGAATTTCTTCAATGTAAAAAATAACTATGTTTTTATAATGTTATATGCAACCCCAACTGAATATTTCACTATATGGAACACTGACTTGGCTTGTGTTACACGTAAGAGAGACGTTCCTCGATAGCTTGTGTTGGACGCAATACTGAGATACACTAAACAATGATATATTATTAAAATTTAATTATTTAATGAGATATAAAATAGTTGTTAAAAATATTATTGACTACAATTTTAATTTTATATAACATTATCAATCATCTTTTGTATTTTGAAGACATGATATAAGAACAAATTCAATTGTTTGGATAAAATAATTTTTTTTTATAAAAATGAACTTTCACAACCTTTTCATGGCACAAAAATATTAGATCTTGTTTTATGACTTTTATATATTCTACCTGTTAAAATATATGACTAATTTGAATATGAGAAACCAATATTTATCTTAGTTCAATTATTTGTGTTTTCTGATGAAATTCTTTACTTGATGAATAGTTAAAAATAATTCATTTTATTTCAAAACCGCCTTTTCGTCTAATTTATTAATATAGTTAGATTATATTTTTAATTGGTATTAAAGTTTATTTTTATTATGTATTTATAATATAATACAATTTTGGTCATTGGAATTAATTTTACATTTAAATTGGAAACAAATAGATTATCATATTTTGATAAGTATTTACTTTTTAGAAACCCACTTTTTGGTTATTGACAAGGAAAATTTATTTGAAAATAATTTATCCCAATTTTGTGTTTTGAATTATGAAAAAATGATTTCAAATTTGGAATCATTGGGTCCATATTATTTTAATAGGTTATTTTTATTTTATTGATATTATGAAATGTAACTACTGTATTTTTTATTTATCTTAGTTAATGGTAAATTGAGTAAATTAATTTTACTAACTATATGATTAAGATAATAAAATTACACTAAAACCTTCAAATAACCTATTGGATGAATTAATGTCTAAAAAAATCAAATATGGGTCGGAAATTATTTATATAATGGACTTGTGTCCATGAATGTCTTGAAATTATAATAAAAATAAAAGAAGATGACAACATGTCACTCTCATATATCTTCTAAATATAATAATTTTTATATTGTGATCAAAATGATAATAATTATAAAATAAATAGTATAAAAAATGTGTAAAATTATTATCATCATGTGAAATTATTAAAAATTTTAGAGATTATATAATTACCATTAACGATGATACAATACTTATTTTACGGATCGAAATATCGAATAATTATTTTAAATATAATAAAAAAATTAATATTAACTAATAAATTTTCTAAAAGAATTATCAAGATTACTATGAAAATTTAAGAGTGTCATAAATATATTTTTTAACGTTTATCACTTGTGTGGATTTTATTAAAATTCTTATTAATAAATAGTGTCGAAATTTTAACTATTGATATTTTATAACAACAACATAATATAAAATTATTTTAAAATAACACAAATATATAATAAATACAAATTTAAAATTATCTGGTATAAAATATAATAAATTATCCATCTATAGAAAACTTCCAAAACATATGTAAATATTTATAACCATTTAATATTTATAACATTATCACCACAAATAAAAATAAATAGATTAAATTTTAATAAATAAAAAATATAAGGATAAAAATAAGATCAAAACATGAATAAATATTCTTGGTTGAGAGGATTTATACCCATACTCATTTTTGATTTTAAATAAGAAATTTTGGAACCGTTAAAAACCAAAAATAAATTTATAACAAATTAATATTTGAAGATATTCCTAAAGTACCACTCATCTCTCCTTTAAAATGGCTATTCTCCCTATCTTTTATAAACACCTCCAAACCCCATTGGCTAGAGAAAACACTAAACAAATATACTCAAAACATCATTACCTTCATCTTATATGCAACACATTGGGTATAATGTTATATTATGGATAAGTTTTGTGTAAATCAAAAGAAGATACTCGGAAATGAGGTAATTGTTTTATCACCTATTTCAAAAAAAATTCTTCTTATATATCCTATTATTATTTTGTTTCAACAATAAAGTAATAAATCCAGTATCTTATACAATCATATATTTTATTATAATTATTTCACAACATTACATCTCCTTTTATCCATCATAATAATAACAATATCACCATGCATGCATATATACGGCTTACCGTCTCCATGTCGTGGTGTAATTTTTAATACAAAAATGCATAATTTGGATTGGTATAATTATTTGTACAATGGATTTAAATAATTAATTTAACATGATAAATTTTCTTTATAAATTATATACCATCCAATTCTATAACATTTAAACATTCAGTTAATGATATCATCGATCACGTGTGCGTACGACTTATCATCTCTACAACGTGACCTGATTCATTTGGCACATTAACTATTCAAGAATGATTATAAAGTATATATAATATATAATCATGGAAAATAAATCATAATAATGATACTAGATATATATATATATACCATTTACTTTATTCCATTCAATTTAATAAAGAAACGAAAATAATGTTCATACATACGTATAGCCTACTATCTCTATGAAGGGTGTATTCCATTTTTTTTATCTAGCAATTATATAAATTTCAATATTAAATATTTTTGATATAAAAATAATGATTTAAATTTTGGATGTATTTAAATAATTATCTATGTAAAATGATCCAGAATAACTACTCAAAACATGTATGATAAATAAAATGATTACTAACAAAAATGTTCTTTTAATCAAGAATTGATAAATAAAGGTGCAATATAAACTCATAAGTGAATAAAATATGATATAATGGATATTATTATGTTTCTTTTACAAGTTAAAATTATATTTAAACCCACTATACAGGTGATTTGGACACATAAGGATGAAATCCGACATAAGGTAAGGGATAATTTTTCAATCTCATTTTTATCCATGTTTGTTTATATATAAATATTTACTAGGGATATATTTTTCATTAATGTCCATATTTCATAAAAATGTTTTCATAATATAGTTAGTATTCCTATATGAATGTTTGGTTTCAATTTTTCCCATTTTCTACCTTTACTACATGGTATTTAATGAATGTTACTTTTTTTACCATGCGAGTTTCTTTTTTACATCCTGGAAAAAATACGAGGATAATTTTTTAACTTATACAGCATGAATTGATTTTTATAGTTTCATGATGCCTCATTTACATGAATCTTACTCTAAATAATTTCAAGTTTATTTTCATGTAAATTATTTTATTACTAAATTTCACAACATTTTCAGAAAAAAATTTTGAAGAGTAAAGGATATTTTCCTCAAGAATTAATATCAATTATTTTATAATAATTATTTTCCATCTAAGATGACATAGGGTTAGGTTTATAAATATATTATTATATTAATTTCTTATTTTTTGATGGAATTATATTTATAAAATCCATTTATTTTATGTAGATTATGATTTGATTGAATTATTTTTTAGAAACCCATATTATTTTGTGGGTTATTAGATGATAAATGGTTTATGCTCTTGAGGAACATGTATGAATGATTTCATTATGAGATATGTGTGACATATATCTCCCTCCAATGCATTAGATATGGATTTATATCTCATGAGATAGACATGAATGGAATGAAAAGTAAATCTGGTTCAGCAATACTCAGCTGGAACGATATGTATATCTAGTTGAGTAATACTTTGCTGGAATAACATGTAAACTTTGTTCAGTAATTGACATTGTCCACTATGATGGTATGGGTATAAAATCCTTGGATACTATGGAAATAAATTCATGTAAATATTTTTTCCACAATTACATGCCTTATTGTGATGCTACTTTATCATGGTTAAGGTTCTTTTATGATCTATTACATACAAACTCCAATGATTTATTTCCGGACTCATGTTTTTTATATTCAAACAATTTGTTTAGGATTTTTTACATTATTATGATTATGGTTTCTTTTATGTTCTCAATTTTATAATTAATGATCATTTTAACTAACCCTTTTCATTTTTTCTTTTCCATAGGATATAAATAAATATTTTAGGATGGAAAAAGGGAGAAGATCTTTATGGATATATTGAAGATAATTCAACAAGTTATAATATTATGATCTATGTTTCCAATTTTAGTAAAATTATATTGTTTTTGGGAATATATATGTGAAATGTATAAATTATTCCTTAAAATAAATGCAATATACATTTACATCAAACATGGGTCGTTATATTTTGTATTAAAGATATGGACTAGTTAGTGTTTGGAAAATAGGATGTGAAAACGTAAGTGTGATCCCTTGATATATTTCTATGCTATGTCTCTGGATGTCTCAATGGATAAGTATAAATATAGGTTACATTCCTAGGATTATGGTAACAATCATGAATAACCTTGTATTAAACCTAAGATGTTAATGATTGACTGTTATGCAACATTATTACATTTCTTTCCTAGTTTTATTTTCAACTCATATGCAATTCATTTTGGGTTTTAGAAAATGATTGGAAACATTATGATTCTTGTTAATGAAGAATTTTATGGACTAGGGAATGATATTATACTTGAAAAATACAATTAAATGTAATTTGTAAGGTGAAACATCATTATTACTCCTAATTAACACTTTCATAATGATCAATAATCTCAACTTTTGTGAGTTTCCTAACCCTACTAATAAGATAAAGATAGAGTTTCATGGTTATCATAGAGTAATGAAAGCTCGATTTACATCATGTAAATAATGTGAGAAATTCATCAAGGAGAATGATTCAAGGATCTATAAGATTATTTTGGTGTGGAAAAGAAGGATAAAAATCCAGTAATTGCAAATGAAAAGATTTAGTTAAAATAATGGAAAAGGATAACAGTATTTCATATACATCAACAACATTTAATGATATAAATATGGAATTTATGGGCATTATGAATATCGATTCCTTAAGGGAAAACCTCACTAAGAGAATCATTATGGTTCTATGGGTAGTATTTATGATGATGACGATGAAGAAACTACAAATTGTATATTATATTAAATATGTGTTTTTGAATAAAATAAAGATGCTCGGTCAATGAATTATGTAGATAGTAGAATGTTTGACTATTTATGAAGAATAATGTTGTATATGTCTATTTAGGGTACTATGTAATAATGAAACAACTAAATATTGTTACACTATTGTTTTTCATTAAGTATTTTAATGTTTATGATAGATTATACCAATAACCATGAAATATTATTCAGATAATTTTTTTAAAACACATGATATGTGAATAATGTTGGGATATGGAGATAATGAGGGGTTTGATAGTATTAATGACTGTAGGTATGATATAATTATATTTGATATCATGGGTTGAGTATATAGAATTTTTTTTATTTATTTTGTGTGGAAAGAGCTTATTTTTATAGAATAAATTATTTCACTAAGGTCCTAGATTAATTCATGTAATTATAATCATTAAAGTGAATAATTTTTTTAAGGTATTCACATGTTTAGAATGTGAAAATAACGAAAATTATTATGAGATATGGGAATTAAATATTAAGTAGATTTAGTTCACCTATTTCTAATGATTTATATTTTTTGTTTTTGGAAGGATTGTAATGTTATATATTTTTTATGTAAAATTTATTTTCCTATTGATTTATGTTAAATTAATGTATTATCTCACAATAGGTGGAGTTATGCATATTTTATTACCTATGAAATACTTTTTTTGATATAGATGTAATGAACTATCATTATATCTCATTATATTCTAACAATTCCTGAATGGAAAAATACACATCATTTCTTTAAATAAGAGATTAAGTGGAAATTGTTCAAGGCATGAAAAACTGTTACATTTTACAAAAATCATGTAAGTATTTATACTCATAAAAAATATTCAAAATTAGGTAAGTGATCTTGAAACCCAAAAATTATATCTTATTAATTTCTTATCTAATGGATCATATGGTCCCATAAATCATCACATGTTTATGTAATTTGTTTGTTAACTTTCTCCAAACCTTGTTATATATCAACATCCATCAAAACATAATGGTAACATTTCCCTTCTATATCCTTATTTTCACTCCCCACCAATTTTCTTCTATTTTTAAACCTATTGATGAGTCACTCAAGGTAACCATTATGTTTTTTACATCCCTTTTTAAAATGATGTTTTAGTTTTCCTGTTTATGATGTCGGGTTCTATGAAAAAAAAATTCATGTAGTTATTCTTTAATAGCCCTAATGAATTTCTAGTGTGAAATTTATTTAAGGGTGGTATAATGTAACACCCAGTGTTTTTATGGAACATTTTTGGAATAAATTAATATTTTCATTCACATATGACAATGCACTAAGTTAAACGTTCCTTTCACACTAAAATGACTTTTCATATGTTACATGAAACACATAGTTAGCGTACGATAAATGAAACACTGAGTATAGATTATTTTCAATATATAAAAGAACTATGTTTGGATTGTGTTATTTGTAAAACCAAAAGAAATCATTCACTATATGAAACATTGAATTGGCCTATGTTATGTGCAAGAGTGTCCTTTTTCAATTTCTTGCATAGTATGCAATACTAGTTATCACTAAACAATGATATATTATTAAAATAATATTATTTATTAGGATACTAACTCGCCATTATGAATAGTTTAAACAATATTTTTAACATTATAATACATTAACATTAAAATATAATTTCTACACATTATATAAGAACAAATACTATTTCTCAGTTAAAAGATGTAATTTACAAAAAATTCAGTTTTGAAGACTTTTGATGGATCACCAATTTTAAATGTTGTTATTAACAATATTATATAATCTATTTGAAACAATAAATTACTTATTTAGAATCAGTACATAATAATTTAATTTGGTTGATATTCTTGTATTTTTTGGTTGGAATTAATATTTTGATGAATAGTGAAGAAAAATATATTTTAATTCAAAATAGCATTTTCGTCTAATTTATTTAAAAATATATATAATATTTTTAATTGGTCTTAATGTTTAATTGGATTATTTGTGTTATCATTTAATATAATTTTTTTCAATGGATGTAATTTCCCATTTAATTTTTACATAAACAGAAGAAAATATTTTGATATGTTTTTACTTCTTAGAAACACGTTTTTAGGTTTTTAAAACAGAAATTTATTTTCTTTTTTTATTGAAAATTATTTGTTTTGTAGAATGAAAATTGGATTTCATATTTTGAATCAGTGGTTCAATATTATATTAATAGGTAAGATTTTTTTGGGAAATTATGGATAGTAACAACATTAAATTTTATTTAAAATAGTTAAATGAAAATCAGGTAAATTTGTGAAACTAAAAATATGATAAAGATAATAAAAATATTGTCACACCTTCCAAAAACCAATTAGATGATTTAATGTAAAAAAAATATCAATTTTTGTTCAGAAATGATTCATTTAATAGACTTCTTTCCATGAAATTTTTGTTATTATAATTAAAACAAAAGAAGGTGACACATGTCACTCTCACAAATTTTATGATTATAATAAATTTAATATAGAGATAAACATGATAAAATTTAGAAAATAAATAGTTTACAAAATATTGGGAAATTATCTATATCATGAGAATTTATTTAGAATTTTTAGGTATTTCATAATTACTGTTTATAATGACACAAAAGTGACGTAGAAATTATTTAATTGATAGAAATATCAAATAAATGATTTTAAAAATATTAAAATAAATTTAATATCAAATAATTAATGTTATTAACGAATTTTATAGACGATTATGATATTTCAAGATTTTTTTAAATATTTTGGTTCAAATGTTTCTTATGTTAGGAGATTATTTAATGTGAAATAAATGAATATTGTCAAAATTGACACTATTGATATTTTATAAAACTGACATATTATTAAATTATTTACAAATCAAAAAAAATTAAAAAAAATAAAATTATATGGTCGAAAATGTCCTAAAGTATACATATATGAACAATGTAGAATACATAAGAAAATATTTAAAACTATTTAATATTTAGAATATTGTAACCACATGAAATATTAAATAGATTAAATAAGGATAAATAAAAATGATAATGATTAAAATAAAATCAAAATGTGTATAAAATATATTTTTTGAGAGTATTTATACCCATACTCATATTATATTTTAAATAAATGAGTTTGGGATCATTTAAAACATAAAATATAATTTTAATTAAATAATATTTGGAGACTTAGTACCTATCACCTCTTCTATAAAAGGGCACTTCTCCTTCTCTTTTATTGACCCCTCCAAACCACATTTGATCATCCAAAACATACCCAAATATCCCCAAAACATTCTTCCCTTCATCCCAGAGGAATACACTTTGGCACAAATATATCCTAGTGAGATGTTTTGTGTAAATAAAAATAAGATACTCAAAAAAGAGGTAATCATTTTATCACCTCTTTCAAAATTCATTTCTTCTTCTAGATCCTCTTATTATATTGTTTTAGTACCAAAGTAAGAAATAAAGTATCATATACGCTATAAGATGTTATTTAAATTATGGAATAACCTTATAACTCCTTTTATCCATCATAATAATAATAATACCACCATGTATGCGTACATACGGCTTACCATCTCCATGTCACGGTGTAATTTTTACTTCCAAAATGCATAGTCTGGATGGGTATAATTATTAGTATAATGGATGTAAATAATAAATATTACATGATAATTGTTTTTTATAGTTAATATAACATCCAATTCTCTACCATTTAACCATTAATTGAATGGAATCATATCTTGTGCATATGTATGGCCTACCGTCTCCATGACGTGACATGATTCATTCTCCATATTAACCATTCGGAAATGATTATGCATTATATATAAGAATTAAGACTGAAATATATGACCTAATAATTATACATTATATATATATATATACTTCATTTACTTTTGTCTATTCAATTCAATAAGGAAACGAAAACATCGTTCATGCGTACATACGACCTACCATTTCCATAAATAGTGTATTCCATTTGATTTATCTATCAATTATATATATTTATATATTGAATATTGTTGAAATTTAAACCATTATCTACATTCTGCAAGTATTTAAATCATGATCTATTTAATGATATAAAGAATAACTATGGAGAACATCTAGGATAAATGAAACAATTATTACCTAAATTGATACTTTAACATAGAATTGATAAATAAACAGGTAAAATAAAATCATAAGTGAATAATATATGATATCACAGATTCTATTATGGTTCTGTCACAAGTAAATAATTTATTTAGACCCACAATATAGGAGTTTCAGATACATACAGATGAAATCGGACCTTTGGTAAAAGACAACTTTTCAATATCATTTTATTCTGTGATTACTTAAACGTATGTATTTACTCGAATATATTTTTTATCCTTGTCCATGATTCTTAAAAATGTTTTCATAAAATTTTAAGTATTAATATATTTATTATTGATGTAATTTTTACCCATTATTTACTTTTACTAAATGGTATGAAATGAATGTTTCTTTTTATTCAATACGAGGTACTTTTTTACTTTTCTGGAAAAAGTTCGAGGAGATTGTTTTTTAAACAATATGGAAACAATGGATTTTTACTATATCATAAAAACATATTTCCGTGAATATCCCCTAAAATATTTCATGTTTATTTTCATGTAAATTATTTTTTTAAAATTGTGAAACATTTTGAGAAAGGAAAATGTTTTCAAAGAAGAAAGGATATTTTTCTTCAAGAATTAAGCTAATGTGTTTTATCAAAATTACTTTCTATATAAGATAACAGATGGTTATGTTACAATCCATATTATTTGATTTATTTCATTGTGTTTAGGATGGAATTATATTAATCATATCCATTTATTTTTTGTGGATGACTTTTTGATGGAATGATTTTTAAAAGTCCATATTATTTTGGGGGATATACTATGATGAATGGTTTTTGATCTTATAAAACAAGTAAAAATGATTTCATTATAAGATGTGTGGGAACTATATCTCACTCTAATGAATTGTGTAAGGTTTTATATATCATGTGATATGTATTACTATAATTCCATTTAAATATGATTCAGTAATACTCAGTTGGAGGAGCATGTAAATCGATAATACATGGCTAGAACGACATGTAAAACTTGTTTAGTAATGGAATTTTTTCATTATGATGATCTGGGATGAAAAGCCTTGGCATCTATAAAAATAATATTATGTGCCAATTTTCTTGCAATAATTCCATGTCTTATTCCAAATCTATTTTATCATGGTTAATGTTCCATTATGAACTTTTCCTTATGAACATATATGATTTATTTCAAGAATCATGATTTTTGTAATCAAAATTTATGTTAAATTTTTTCTTAAATTATTATGTTTATGTTTTGTATTATATTCTAACATTTTACCATTACTGAGCATTTTATCTCAGCCTTTTTTTGTTTTCTTTTCCCATGGATATAAAAAAGATATTATGTAGGAAAACCAAAGGTGGTGATCCTTTTGGGAGATGTTGAAGATCTTTCACAGTGAAAAAAGATTATGTTCCATGTTTTCCAAAGACACTTTTTAAATATGGTCATTGGGAATATATTTGTGTAACTAATAATAACTCCACAAATGAAATGTAATATCCATGCACATCAAGAATATGTCATTAGAGTTTGTATCAGTGTAAAGTTTCAGTCAACCTTTGGAAAATAGGATGTGAAAACATTATTGAAATCCCTAGATGTATTACAACTGTATTTTTAGTGATGTCCATAAAATTAAGTAAAACTATAGGTTTAAGTCCTAGAATAATGTTAATAATCATGAATAACTTAGGATTAAAACAAATATGATAATGATTGAATGTTCAATCCCTTGATTATATTTTTTTCCCAGTATAATTTTCACCTCTCACAATATTCATTTTGGGTTTCCGAAATTGTATTGAAACATAAGGATTCATGTTAATGAATAATATAATGGAAAATGGAATGATATTCGTCATGAGAAACTAGATGAAATCATATTTGGAAGGAAAACATCATTATTATGCCTAACCAACAATATTCCAATGACCATTAATCTCAACATTATTGAGTTTCTTCACGCTGATAATAAAAGAAATATAGAGTTTCATGGTTGTCATAGAGGGAAAAAGTTCAATATTTCTCGTGAAAATCATGTGGGAAGCAGCATCAAAAATAATGATTCAAACCATCTAGAATAATCTTTTGGTGGGGAAATAAAGGATACAAATCCAGTAATTTGAATGGAAACAATTTAGATAACATAATGTACAAGGATATTGTTATTGTTAAGACATCAATAATAGTAAAATTTATTAAATGTGGAATGTATTGGACTTATGAAAATAAATTCCTTAATGGAAAAACTCATGATGTGAACCAGCATGGTCTTATGAGTAGAATTTATTATGGTGATGATGAAGACACTAAAAATGATTTTAGAGATTAAAGTGTTGTTATGGAATAAAACATTGAACCTTGGTTAATGGTTTAAGAACATAGAGGAATGTTTGAAGGTTTAACATGAATAATATTGTATATGTAATTTTATGGTACTATGGAATAATGAAACATCTAAAGATTGACACAGTATTGTTTTTTCTTATGTATTTGAATGTATATAATGAATAGTAATGTAATAGCCCGAACCTTCCTGGACATATACATTTCCAAAAAATGGGTCCACCAAAATGGAGACACCGTGTCCTTGCCGAGCCCTTTGTTCTTTTCCATTCCCTGACTTTTCTGCTCCTGCAATATATCATTTGACGTAAATTAACAATAATACTTTTTTTAAAGTGATTTAAAGCCCATAATTAATTCCTAAAAATCCCATGAAACCTCCTTGATGGGGTGGTTATTAAATATAACCTTAATATCATCGTGTGTAACTGACCACCTGCGTTGGAATCCATGATCTGACATTCCAAGCATTCAAAATTCCATATCTTGTAACAGTAAGATCACCTCTTTATATCCCTGACTAGAGTTTCATCCTTTTTTCTTATCGGCTGGATTTATTTCTTCTTCCTAGTGCGCCCAAGGTCCCTCTCTTCCCGGGGCATGTGGTGCACCTCTATTGGGGATTTCTTCACCTCTTGGAGACCACATATTTCCTCCCCTGTATGTTGGGCTTCCTCTGTTCTTGGTGCATGGAGAAAAAAATCCATCCTTGATCAACCAGGTAGGAGTGTTATTTCGGTTCTCATTTCTGTGTATCCTGTGGGGTGGGTAAACTGATGTTTCTGTGGGAGTGGGTGAAACCAAACCATAGTAAAGATGAAAAAAAGGACTATAACGAATTATGTAATGGTGTTTGAACGATGTGCTTCTATTATGTTTGTCTTCTCTTCCATGATGCATATGTTGTGAACTGTTGGTCTTTGATCATTAAAAATCATGGTCGTTGGTGGTCTTTCCTTGCACACTAACAAACCCTTGCCTTCTATGATGATTAAATGACTATAACATGGGAATTGGTTAATCATGTAAACATGGTCAATTAAATAGATACCCAGTAAACATAAATCCATGTGTGGTAACCCTGTCTAACCAACAGAAAGAAGAAAATGATGAATGATGTTCTTAAACATGGAAGTTTCCCTACTATGTATTGGTTGTAGGTGTGTTTTTTTATTTTATTTCCTATGGGGTGATATGTGTGAGGATGGGATCCTATTGGTTGTGAGTCTGAAACTGTGTGGTTGCTCTGCATGTGATATGAATCGGTGTGGAATCCTCTACTATTGGCATATCATTGGTTCATCGTTTTGGGGATGTGTGGCTGTATCTTGAAGCCTGATTTGGTTCCAATACATGTTGGGGTAACACTTTGACTTATTTTATGGTTTGGGGCTGTATCTCGAGGCTTGGTTTGGTTCCAATACTTTGAAGGATCTCACTTATCCATTTGTTGTTGTGACTTCACAATAGAACTAGATGTGAATGCTTAAATTTCTGTTTGGTTGTTTCTTCTTTTCCTAGCCTATGGTTTTTCCCTTTATTTTCCCAGTATTTCATAATTTACTTAAATGAGGGAACATGAACATGAAACTGGGAATGGGTTAAACGGGGAATTGGTTTTGGTAATGAGTTGTGACTTGGTCGTGATTGATGTGGCTTCTTTATTGAATGAATATTAACAAGGATGTTATTCTTGGGTAAGCTTTGGGAACCCTAGGTTGTGATGAGTTCTTTTTATTTATACGTATATCTGCTGTTTTAATGTTTTTTATTCGTGCCCCAACCATGTTGAGCACTTATTGTAGAACACCCCCATTTCATGGGGGGTGTTTTTTCTAAACACTCATCTGTGTGGTTGGCTATTAGATCCTTTTCTGTTCCCTTTCCCAAATATCCCAATACACTACGGGCTTGCTATGATGGACTGAAGTACATTATTACCCCATGAATCTTCGGGAAGCATTGTGTGGTGGTTGGACTAGGTGTTTGCGGGCAGGTAGTTTCCCTAGTATATTCGTGATGAGGCACAGGTGTCATCGGGCATGAAAATATATTTATGGCCTAGGTGTCTTTAGGCAAGGTAGTGGTTGTTCTGGCCTAGGTGTTTGCAGGCATGGATACGTGTGGTTGTTATGGCCCTCCTTCCTACAGGCGGGATAGTCGTTGTGGCCCAGGTGTTTCCGGGCAGGATGCGTGGTTGTGGCCCAGGTGTGTGCGGGCGGGGTGTGGCAGTAGGACTGCGTTGAGAATGGTAGGATTGGTTTGATGTGTATGATGTCTTCAATAACCAGTGGTAAAGTGTTTTGGGGTACCCAATCATCTATGTGATATTACTATACATTACGTGGATTGCGTTATTTGGGGAGTAATCCTTGGTGAGTCATGGGTGGATATTTTTCCTTGCTAGGTGATTTGGATGTCCCTTTTCTCACAGGGCATTAGAATGCCTCCCCATTTGTGCACAAGAGTCTTTGATTTTCCCTATTTATTATACTTGTATGCTCACCCAGTGTATATAAATTGCTTTCAGGTTTCCAGGAGGACTTCAGGTATCGTGTCAGACCATACTAGCTCGGTCCTTGAGGCAGTTTCTGTTGTCATTTTCCTTTTTCGTGGTACGTTACCTATTGAGTTCTTGTGGCTTATATCATTTACTCATGAACATGCATATGGTAATGGTTTAATTTCGTCATAACCTTTACTTTCATCTTTCGTGTTGTTGGAGTTTCTATCTTATCTCCCGATCCTATAAAAATAAAAAAGGGAAATTCCTTCCATCTTGTTTATGATTCTATACCCTTGTTGTTGGTTGCCACTCCGGGACCAATCGAAGGTTGGTCTTGGGGGTCATTATCTCTCTTTCAACCTAAAGACGGAAGGGTATGGAAATTTTTTGTCCCTTCTATCTTTTTTGGTGAAGGCGGGTCATGATAGAATGGTATCAGAGGTGATGGTTAAGAGATAGGATGGATTCCAGAGTTAGGCACGGTGTGGATTGCACGGGATGGTGGGGAAACAATGTTCGGTGATCTTGGTGTGTGAAATAGGCTAGGGAAACCGTCTAGGACATGGGATTTTAGGTCCCCCCATGATCTGATGCAAGGACCCTAGACCTACCGAACAACTAAGTGAGGCTACATTGATTGCAGGGTAGAAACACTAAGAAAGGTACACACATCATAATGAATTGTGTTATTGTTTTTTATTGGTATTTTGGGGATTTAATATGAACAAGAAGTCAAAGAAAAATTTACGAACAATATTCTACACTACTCAGGCTTAGGCGTTCCTGGTTTACCTTGCAGCTATCACACTAGAGAGAAGACCACGAGTAGTGTAGATGTTTGAGGACCCAGAGTATGTTTTGGCTGATCGATAGAGGGATGACCGAGAGGAGGTCAATCAGTGGAAGAGGACACCTTTTTCCCTTCAATGGAAGACCCTTGGGTAGTATGAGGGTAATGACTCAGATATGGAGACAGAGATTTTGCTCGAGGAGATATTTATATCTTTTGGCTTGATTTGGGATCCGATGGAGAACTGGGTTCCTCTAGCCATCAGTTAGATGTGGGGAGCAGTGCGTCAATGGTGGACGCTTTACCTCGTGGAAAAGAAGGAGGTTGAGGTTGTGTGGGATGACTTCGAGAGGGAGTTATAGGCGGAATTCCTCACTTCCATAATGAATGCTGAAAAGAGGTAGGAGCTTCCCTCCATCAAGTAGGGGAGCATGTCAGTAAGAACGTTTGGGATCAAGTTCAAGGATATCCTTCGCTATGCTCTGGACCTCTTTTAGATGAGGAGTATTAGGTGAGACGTTTGGAGGAGGCGCTACGACATTTTCTTCAGTATGTTGTTACTCCCTTCACCTTACCAACCAACATAGCGGTCCAAAAGAAAGCTGAAGTGGTGGAAAGGATGATCACGCTGGGTGGTGTATCAAGAGAGGGAATCGAGTTTGGCTCGTTGATGGGGAAGGCAGTCAGCAGTAGGACACCAGCGTCAGGACCCTCTATGTTTCGACCGGCAGGAAGCAGGCCTCAACAGTTCCAGTTCTGATCCCCTGGTCCTCACCCTTTACATTCAGGCCCAGAACCGAGGTTCTTTGTCTGAGGGAGCCATGGACACCTTTGGAATCATTTCCCAAATAGAGTACAATACAGTGGGGGTGGGAAAGTTCAGTGCCAACCTCAGTCATAATAGTTTCCAGCAAGTCCCCTTAAGTAGCAGTAGTAGGGACAGCAGGCTCCCTCCCCTCCGAGACCAGACATGACGGGCGGAGGCCGACCTCAGGGCGCCCCTCAGGGACCTCGATTAGGGTGTGTTCGGGGAGGCGGCCGACAGTCGAGAGGAAGGGGTGCAGGGCGTGGATAGTTACACGCTGCATAGGCATCGGTTCCAACAAGCCTAGAAGTCGTTCGAGGTATGATCACCATGTTTAGTACTCATGCCTATGCGCTGTTCGATATAGGAGCTTCGAACTCCTTTTTTTCACCTAGTCTGGCCCGTGCTCTAGGTTTAGAAGCTGAGAGACTTCTAGTGCCTCTAGTTCGGAGCGCACCAGTTGGAGGTCAGTCCGACTTGCCTTATGTTTTCTGAGGGTGTATGCTGATGATATGGGCACATCAGTCTATCAGGGATCTTCTAATATTGCAGATACATCCATACGATGTCATCCTAGGGATTGACTAGTTGTTCTCTGTATATTTCGTCATTGACTGCTTCCGATGAAGGGTCATGTTTTCAGACGTGGGTGGCTAACATGTAACTTTCATCGGCAAGCGGGGTTTCCAGAACAACAGAAGGTGAGATCAACCCATCAAATCCTTGTAGCTGAGTTGTCAGCGGAGTTGGTGGATGCAGAGATGGTGGATGTTCCAGGGGCCGTCAGTGAGTTATGTACGTATTCCCTGAAGAGGTGAAAACTCTACCCCCTTGACGTGATGTTGAGTTCGGGATAGAATTGCAACCTTATGCACGTCTGATTTTGATGGCCCTCTACCGGATGACACATTCTGAGATACGGGAGTTGCGGATTCAGATTAACAATCTGATGAAGAATGGTTTTTTTTCTACCAAGTGCATCTCCATGGGGTGATCCAGTCTTGATTGCCAAGAAGGCGGTTGGTGGTCTCATGTTGTGTGTAGACTACATGAGACTGAATCAGGCAACCGTTATGAATTGAAACCCTCTTCCAAGGATAGACGATCTCTTTGAACAGTTGAAGGGGGTAGGATGGTTCTCTAAGATCGATCTGCGGTTTGGATATCACCAATTGAGGGAGAAGGAGGGAGACATATCTATGACTTCCGTCATGTGTAGATATGGCACTTTGAGACTGTGGTCTTGCTATTCATAATTTTTTACTCTCTAGATGTATTCATGGGTGTCTTGAAATCCATCTTTAATAAGTATCTGGACTGGTTTGCAATCGTGTTTATTGATGACATCCTGATCTAATCAAGATTAGAATAGGATCACACTGAGTAACTAAGAACGGTTTTAGAAGTCCTCCGACAGCACCAGCTCTATGGCAAGTTGTTCAAGTTCATGTTCCAGACACGAGAGGTGCACTTCCTTGGGCATGTTGTGTCCGGGGAGGGGAAATCAGTGGTCCCATCGAATGTCGAGGTGGTTGTTTCATTAGAAGCACCCAAGAACGTGGAAAAGGTTTATAGTTCCCTCAGGATTGTAGGATACTACAAGTGGTTCATACCAAAATTATCTCGAGTTGCATAACCTTTGATGGCTTTGGCCAAGAATGGCCGGGATTTTTTGTGGAATGGGTAGTGTGAGGCAACGTTCATCTATCTGAAAAAAAAGTTGGTTGGTGCCCCAGTGCTGAGATTTCCATAAGAAGGGGAGGCGTATGAGGTGTTTTGTGATGATTTAGGGAATGGCATCATATGTGTATTGATGCAGTGGCAAGGGGTGATCTCTTATTGGTATAATAAGTTACGTCTCCATGAGAAAAACTATGCCACCCACGACCTGGAGCTTGCATTGGTCATTTTTGTAATAAATTTGTGGCTGCATTACATCGTCGGGGAGAGCTTCATGGTCTTCACCAATCACAAATGCTTGAAGTATATCTTCTCCCAACGGGAACTGAACTCGCAACAACATAGGTGGGTTGAGTTCCTTTAGGACAATAACTTAGAGATTTCAAATACCTAAGGAAAAGGTAATTTGGTGACAAATTCCTTGAAAAGAAAGTCACAGAAGGATGTGGTTCGAGAGTCGGCTGATGCTTGGAAGGTGATGGAGGAGTTGGCTGCCCTGCACCTAGATGAAATGATGGATTGTGGTAGTGTTTTCTTGTATCATATGACAGTGCGGTCTTTTTTACTATGGAAGGTGGAGGAGTCCCAATGGGGAGACTCATAATGTGAAGTGATGTGTGACCGGGATAACCAAGGCGAAGCCCTGAAATGGTGGACATAGGATGGTCAGAATCAGATGCTTTTCTGAGGGATGTTTTTTCTCCCAGAAGCGATGCATGAGAGGGTTCTTGGTGAGTTCCAAAACACCCCCTAGAAGTGCACCCAGTAGTTTACAAGATGTACTAAAGTCTGAGGAGACAGTTTTGGTGTCCTGGGGTGAAGCGGGCGGTGGAAGAGTTCATGGCTAGGTGCCTAGTGTGTCAGCAGGTGAAGGATGAACATCATGTTCCAGCCAGCTTGTTGCAACCATTAGAGGTCCCTATGGGGAAGTGGGACAACATCTCGATGGATTTCATCACAGGTCTACCCAAGGGTAAAAGAGGCTGTGACACCATCTGGGTTGTGGTGGACCACTTGATTAAATAGGCTCCCTTTCTGGCGATCAAGGAGTTGGGCGCAGTGGATTACCTAGCATTGAGGTATGTGGATGTGGTGGTGTGGTTGCAGGGAGTTCCAAGGTCCATAGTCTCGAAAAGGGATGCACAGTTTACCTCATGAATCTGGAGAGGATTATATCATGCTTTTGGCACCCAACTGCGTCTTATCACTACATTCCACCCCCAGACAGATGGACAGATGGTGCGCACCATCCAGCCAATAGAAGATATGTTGCGAGCATGTATCCTAGACTTTGGGGGATCATGTGTGAGACACTTTCCTTTGGTAGAGTTTTCTTACGAAGATAGCTACAAATCTACCATTGGGATGGCTTTATTCGAATCCTTGTATGGGAGGCCATGTCGCTCACCCATGTGCTGGACCGCAGTTGGGGATGTAGGTGTTCTTGGCCCAGAAGTGGCGCAGAGCACGACAGAAAGGTATAGCTCATACGAGAGAGGATGAAGGCGGCCAAGGATCGGCAGAAGTCATATGCCGATAATAGGAGGATACCCTTGGATTTCGAGGCTGGGGACCACATTTTTTGAAGGCCTCCCCTCGGTGTGGGCAGTGGAGGTTAGGTAGGGGGACTAAGCATTCCCCCAGGTTTTTGGACCATTCGATGTGCTGCAGCGGGTCAGCCAGGTGGCCTATTAGCTGGCGTTACCACCAAAACTACAAAGGGTGAATGATGTCATCCATATGTCCCACATACGTCAGTATCTGCATAATTTTTCACATGTCCATGAATAGAGAGAGCTAGATATCGGAAATGATTTAAGATTCGTAGTGTGACTAGTGATGATTTAAGGTTGTGAAGAGAAGGTGCATCGTGGAAGAACCATTCCTTTGGTTCGTGTGTTGTGGACACATGGTGGTCTTGGGCAAAGCACATTGGAAATAGAGACGAGGATGCACGCCTAGTACCCATATTTTTTATGTTTTGTTCTATTTTCTTTGTACATGATTGATGGAACACTTTACTTTTATAATTATGGAATGTGTGATTTTCTTTTTCTCTGGATGTGGGTGAAGTGTCCTGATATGTGGGGATGAGAGCACCTGATCCCTAGTTAAGATGCATTAAATTGGATGCACCTAAACCCGTGCAGGCGAGTCCTTGTCACCCATAGCGGATAGTATCATAACATGGATGAAGGGAAACACCTCACCCACATGACTGGATGGTTTAGAATATTGTTTTGATAGTCTTGATGGGGGAGAGGAGCGATAGAATTTTGATTGGTATGGAGATAGAAGGAAAAGTGGGAATTATGTGGTAACAAAGAGGTCTACCCCTGAGAGGTTTCTTTTGAGGTGGTTGTTAGTACCCCTCTCATTTCATTGGGTCTATTTTTAATTCTCGAGGGAGATAATAGTTTGAGAGGTATCTGATGTAATAGACCGGACATTCAAGGCCATTTACTTTGCCAAAACACATATCCACAAAACCAGTGGCACCTGTCATGATGGCACCGGTCACGGCGGCACTATAAGGGTGACACTATGATGGTGGCACTGTGTCCTCACCGAGCCCTTTTTTCTTCTTCCTGTCCTCGACATTTCTCCTCTCACAACGTATCTTTTGACGTAAATTAATTTTAATACCCTTTTTAAAGTAATTTAAATCCCATAAATAATTCCTAAAAATCCCATGAAACCTCCCCGATGGGGAGGGGTATTAAATAACACCTTTATATCATTGGGTATAACTTCCCACCTACATTGGAATCCATGTTCCGACTTTCCTAGCGTTCAAAATTCCATATCCTATAATAGTAGGATCTCCTCTTTATATAGCCTGCTAGATTTTCTTCCTTTTTTCTTCTCGGCTGGATTTCTATCTTCTTCCTGGTGCACCCAGGGTCCCTCTCTTCCCGTGGCTTGTGTTTCACCTCTACTAGAGATTTATGCACCTCTTGGAGTCCACGGAATTCCTCCCATGCAAGACGCACATCCCATATTCCTGGAGCGTAGAGAAAAACATCGATCCTTGATTAACCAGGTAGGAATTTTCCTTCGCCTTTCTTTTCTGTGTATCATGTTGGGTGGGTACATTGTTGTTTCTGTGGGAGTGGGTGAAACCAAACATTAATGAAGATAAAAACGGACGTTAAAGAATGAAGGGAAGGGCTGTGAACAATGTGTTGCTATTTTGTTTTTCTTCTCTTCCTTGATGCTTATGTTGTGAACAGTTGGGCTAATCTTATAGAAAATCATGGTTGTTGGTGGTCTTTCCTTGCACACTAACAAACCCTTTCCTTCTATGATGACAAAATGATTGTATCATGGGAATTGTTTAACCACATAAATTCGGTGGATTAAATGGATACCCAGTAAAAATAATGCCCTTTGTGGTCACACCAGTTAACCAATAGAAAGAAGAAAATAATGAATGATGTGCTTGAACGTCGAAGTTTCCATACTCTATTTTGTTAGTATGCGTGTTGTTCTGTTTTAATGCCTATGGGGTTATGTGGTTGAGGATGGGATCCTCTTTGTTGTGAGTCTGAAATTTTGTGGTTGCTCTGCTATTGATACTAATTATGGTGGAATCCTATACAGTTTGCATATCATTGGTTCATGGTTTCGGGGATGTGGGGATGTATAGTGAATCCTACTTTGGTTCCAATACTTGGAGGGATCTCACATAGACCTCTTTTATTGTGTGGGTCTATCTCTCGAACCCTGGGTTGGTTCCAGTACTTTGAGGGATCTCACTTATCCCTTTGTTGTTGTGACTTCACAAGAGAACCGTGTGTGAATGCTTAAATTTTTGTTTGGCTGTTTATCTTTTCATGGCCTGTGGTTATGACCCTTAGTTGCCCAGTAGTTCATAATTTACCTAAATGAGGGAACTTGAACATGAAACTAATAATAAGTTAAACTGGTAATTGGTTTTGGGAATGAGTTGTGACTTTCTCGTGAGTGTTGTGGCTTATTTAATGAATGAATAGTAACAAGGGTGTTAGGGTTGAGTTTTCTTAGGGAACCCTAGTCTGGGATGAGTTTTTGTTATCTATATGTATAACTGCAGTTTCTATGTTTCTTATTCACACCCCAGCCATGTTGAGCTCTTAGTTCCGAACACCCTCATTTCATGGGGGAGGGTGTTTTTTCCCAACACTCTTCAGAGTGGCTGGTTATTATCTAATTTTTAGCGACCTTTACCGAAGATCCCAAGACTCTCCAGGCAGGCTGTGATGGCATGATGTCCATTATTTTCCCATGAATCTTCAGGTAGGGTAGTGTGGTGGTTAGCCTAGGTGATTGAGGGCAGGTTGTTTCCCAAGTATCTTTGAGATGAGGACTAGGTGTCTTCAGGAGTGATAGTAAATTTTTGGTCTAGGTGTCTTCAGGCATGAAAGTGGTTGTTCTGGCCTAGGTGTTTATGGGCATGGTTATGTTTGGTTGTTATGGCCTTGGTGTCTACTGGCGGGATAATCATTGTGGCCCAGGTATTTGCGGGCAGGATGCGTGGTTGTGGGCCAGGTGTGTGCGGGTAGGGTGTGGACGTGGGACTGTGGTGAGAATGGCACGATTTGTTCGATGTATAGGATGTCTTCAATAACCAGTTGGAAAGTGGTGTAGAGTACCCAAACATCAATGTGCTATTACTATACCGTACATTGCATGCGTTATTTGGGGTGTGTGCCTTGGTGAGGCTTGGGTGGATAGTTTTCTTTGCTAGGTACATTGGTTGTCTCTTTTCTCATAGGGCATTAGAATGCCTCCCCACTTGTGCATGAGAGTCATTGGTTTTCTCTACTGAGTATACTTGTATGCTCACCCTACATATATAAACTGCTTTCAGGTTTCCAGAAGGACTTCAGGGATCATGCCAGACCGTACTATCTCCGTCCTTGGGGCACTTGTTGTTATTGTTTTCATTTTTCTTGGTAATTCACCTTTAGAGTTCTAGTAGATTGTATCTTTTACTTTTTAACATGCAGATAGGAATGTTTTAATTTCTGATTTACCATTACTTTTATCTTTGGTGTTGTTGGAGTTGCAATCTTATCTCTTGATCCTATAAAAATAAAAAAAGGTAATTCCTTCCATCTTATGTGTGATTATATAACCTTGGTACTGGTTGACACTCCAAGACTTATTGAAGGCGGGTCTCGGGGGTCATTATCTCTCCTTTAACTTAAAGAAGAAAGGGTATGGCAATTTTCTGTCCCTTCCCTCTTTTTGTGTGAATTCGGGTCGTGATAGGTAAAACTAACCATGAAATGTTATTCATATATTTTTGGAAAAACATGCTATGTAAATAATTATGGGATAAAAAGATAATGAGTTGTTCGATAAAATTAATGACCTCGAAAATGATATAAGTACAATGTGAAATCATTGTTTGATTAAATAGAAATTTTGTTATTTTTGTTGTGTGGAAAGAGTTTATTATGATAGAATGCGAATATTCACTATGATACTATATTAATTCATGTTATAATCTTGTTTAAAGATAATATATGATTAAGTTATTCATATTTTGGGAATGTGACTAACATGAACATCCTTATGTGATGTGGGAGATAGATTTTAAGCTGATTTAGTTCATATATTTCCAATGTTTAATATTTTATGTTTTTGGAAGGATTGTAATGTTATATATTTATAGATAGAAAAGGTTACATTCTGGATGAATTTTTTTATATTAATGTATTATCTCCATAAATGTGGACTTATTCATATTTTATTACCTATAAATTTTTTTTTTCCAGATATATGGAATGAACTATAATTCTATCACATGATCTTCTATCAGATCAAGAATAGAAAAAAACCCATTTATTTTATTAAATAAGAGATAATGTGTGAATTGTTAAAGGCATAAACTACTATGAGATTGTATCAAAATAAATTAAGTATTTATCCTCATGAAAAAATCATCACCATTAGGGAAATGATCATTAAAACTAAAAACTTTAACTTAGTACAATCATTTCCAATAAATTAGATGGTCCGATAAATCATCACATATTTACGTACTTTTGGTTGTTAGATTTCTCTAATCCTTATTCTCTATCACTATAGATCAGAAAATGATATTTATATTTCTCTTACATATCCATTTTTTCACTCCCCACCAAGGTTATCTTATGTGGAAACCCAGTGATGAGTTAGTTTGGGTAACCGTTAGGTTTTTAACATTCCATTTTAAAATGAAGTTTTAGTATTCCTTTTAACAAAGTGGGTTTTAATGAATAAAACTTTCAAGTAGTAAAACATTTATAACCCAGATGAATTTCTAGAGAGAAAATAATTTATGGGGGGTATAATGTAACACCCCCAATTTTTAAAAACTATTTTTTCAAATAGATTTAAATTTTCATTCATATCTTTCTATTCATTATATAAAATGTTCTTTCCATAGTAAAATGAGTTGTCGTATGTTACACGCAACATCAAGTTATCATAAGATACACATAACACTTAGTATAGTTTATGATAAATCTATAAAGGAACTATTTTTTTTTTATTTGATACACAACACAAAATTAATATTTCACTAAGTGAAGCATTGAATTGGCATGTAGTAAATGAAAAGGATACCTTCTTCGGTAAATTTAATTATATGCAATACCGAGTATCACTAAACAATCATATATTAATAAAATGTTATAATTTATTGGGATATAACTAGACATTGTGAATAGTATTAAAAATTTTATTTTATAAATCATTTATGTTTATATTTTTATTTTCATGATATGACATAAGAACAAATAAAAATTTTCAAAAAATGAACTATTTTTAAAAAAATGCAGTTTTGAAGCCTTTTTATGGAGAAACCATTTTAAATAGGGTCTCTAACCCATTTATATATTCTATTTGAAAAAATTAATTTTTTATTTTGTATTGGGAAAAAATAATTTAACTTGGTTGAAATTCTTTTTTTTTCTGATGTTATTCAAATTTTGATGAATAGTAAAAAGAATACAACATATTAATTCCAAACTCCATTTTCTTCTATATTATTTATATAGTTATATAATATTTTTTATTTTCTTTAAATATTAATTGGATTATTTTTTATCAATTAATCTAATTCTTGTCATTGGACTTAATTTCACATTTAAATTGGACATAAACCCATGGCAATCTTTTGATAAGTTTTTACTTATTTGAAACCTGCTTTTGGTTTTTGACAAGGAGAATTAATTTTAATTTAATTCCATCATATTAATTGTTTTGGTTTATGAAAAATGGATTTCATATTTTCAATCAGTGCTTCGAAATTATTTTAATAGATTACTTTTAATTTTTTTGTTATTATGAATAGTAACAACCGTAATTTTTTGACCACAGTTAAATGTAAATCAAGTAAATTAGGGTAACTAACAACATGATAATTATGATTAAATATCCATAACACTTTCTCAACTCATATATAAAGAATTAATTTTGACCAGTATCACTTGTTAATCCTAATTGATTCATTAAATGGAATTTCTTCATGAAATTAATGTACATACAATTAAAACAAATGAAAGTGACAACATGTCACTCTAATATATCTTATAAATATAATAATTTTAATATAGTGATAAACATGATAAAAATCATACATAAATATTTTACATAAATATATTGAAAAATTTTACATCATTTGAATTTATTTATATTTTTTAACAATTAAATAATTACATTTAATGAGGAAATAATATTGATGTAGAATTGATATTATTATATAAAATATCAAATAAATGGTTTTAACAATATTAAAATAAACATCATATGAACTAGTTAATGATATCCACAAATATTATAGGTTACTTTGAAATGTTATGTGGTTACTAAATATGTTGGTTCTAATTTATCTTCAGTGCGGAGTTTATTCAAATTCAAATAATTGAAGTGTCAAAATTGATACAATGAATATTTTATAAAAATATCAAATTATTAAATTAAATAAAAAGTAAAAATGTATTTAAAAACTACAATGTTACAATTTTAGGGTTTAAATTTCATAAATAATCCATTAACATATAATTGACATCATGTTAGTAAATATTTATATCCATTTGTTATTTATAAAATTATTACAATGAATAAAATTATATAGTTTAAATAAGGATAAATAAAAATTACAAGGATTAAAATAAAAAAACTTGTATAAATTTTATTTAATGAATGGATTCAGGCACATCCTCATATTATCTACTAAATAAATGAGTTGGAGTCCATGAGAAACTGAATATAAATTTATAATAAAATAATATTTAAAGACATACCAAAAGTGTCTCTCACCTCTCCTATAAAAGGGAACATGTCCTTAACATTTATTCACACCTCCATGGTACTTTGTATTAGCTAAACACTGAATAAATATCCTCCCAATATCCCTACCTTTCTTCTAGAGGCATCACATTGAGATGAAAGTTATCCTAGGAAGACCATTTGTGCTAATCATAAGGAAATACATGAAAAATAGGTAATTGTTTTATCACCTCTTTCAAAATTCATTTATTCTTCTACATCACATTCTTATGTTATTTAAAAACTGAAGTAAAAAAATAAATTATCTTATACATTATGAGATTATATTATAATTATTGGAGAACCTTATACCTCTTTTTATCTATCTGAATAATAACAATATCACCACCTGTGCGTACATACAACTTACATTCTCCACACCATGGTGTAATTTTTTATTCAACAATACATAACTTGGATGGGAATAATGATGAGTATAATGGATGTAAATAATGATTATAACATGATATTTATAATTTATAATTAATATACCATCCAATTCAATACCATTAATCAATAAGTGAATGATAAGTTCACTCGTGCGTACGTACGACCTACCATCTCCATGACGTGATGACATTCATTCTCCAAATTAGAAATTCAATAATGATTATAATGTATATATACTAAATAATAATGAAATATATGACAGAATAATGATATATTATTTTTGTGTATATATATATGTCATTTAATTTCTTCTATTCAATTCAATAAGTGAATAGAAACAATGTTCATGTGTATGTACGACATACCATCTTCATGAATTGTGTATTTAATTTCATTTATCTGTCTAATATATATATTTATATATTGTATATTTATGACATATAAATTAGGATTACATTATTTATGTAATTAAATCATTAACTATGTAATAATATCCAGAATAACTACTCATAACACTTATGGTGGATAAAATGATTATTACCCAAAATGTTGCATTAACCTATAATTGATAAATAAATGGGTAATATAAAATCATAAGTGACTCATATATGATATCATATATATTATTTTGTTTTCTTACAGGTTAATAATATGTTTAAACTGACTATAAAGTAGTTTTAGACACATATAAAAGAAATTAGTCATTAGACAAGAGTTTATTATTCAATATCATTTTTATTTGAGATTGATTATATGTAAGTATTTACTGGGGATATATTTGCCATCCATGACCATATTTTCTATAAATTTTTTCTTAAAATATGTAATAATATTATATGTATGATGAAATTCAATATCACCCATTTATTACTTTCCCTACATGGTATGGAATAAATCATTCTTTTGTTAACCATACGAGGTACTTTTTGACTTTTTCGATAGAATTTGGAGAAGAATGTTTTTAAACATCTATGACATTAATGGAATTTTACTATTTCTTGAAGCCTTATTTTGATGAATCTTCCTCTAATAAAATTCATATTTATTTTAAACAAAATTATTATCTTTTAAAAGTATGCATCATTTTGAGAAATAATTTTTTTTTTAAATAAATGATATTTTATTTAAGAAATATGCTCAAGTGTTTTAACAAATTTATTTTCCATATAAGATGACCTAAGGTTATGTTTCCATCCCTATTATTACATTGATTTGATATTTAGTTGTGATATAAGTATTTTTATGAAATCCATTTATATTATGAGAATTATGTTATAATGGAGTGATGTTTAAGAAACCCATATTATTTCTTTGGTTACGCTATAATGAATGGTTTATGTTCTTGTGGAACATGTAAGAATGATTTATTTTTAAAATGGGTGGGACCTATATCTCCCTCCAATTCATTTGTTAATTATTTAAATCTCATGATATTAAAATGAATATAAAGACAAGTAAATATGGTTATGTAATACAAGGCTAGAACGACAAGTAATTCTGGTTCAGTAATACATGGTTGGAAGGAAAGTAAACCCGGTTCAGTAAAGGACATTATACAAAATGATGTTCTTCGTAGAGAATACATGACTACTATGTAAATCATATAATGTGATTATTCATTTCCACAATTCAATGTTTATGCCAATGCTATTTTATCATGGTTAATGATCCTTTATGATCGATTCCATAAGTATTACCATGATTTATTTCAACAGTAATGATATTGATATTTAAACATTATGTTCATGTTTTTTAAAATTATTATGTTTATTGTTTGTATTATGTTCAAATTATTACCCTTACTGAGAATTTAAGGTCATCCTTTTTATTTTTTCATTTCCCCGTGAGATAGATAAATTTTTAAGGTAGTAAATCAAATGTGCATGATGATTATTGGAGATATTAAAGATCATTAACCATGATAGAAGATTGTGTTTCACGTTTCCAAAGGCACTAAAATATTAAAGCCATTGGACATATATTTTTGCAGTTTATTATGTATTCCATTTAAGAAATGTAATTTCCATGTATGAAAAGGCTGGTTCATTTGATTATAAATGGTATTAATAAACTATTATCACATCACGTTCATCATTATACATGTACTCACATATATTATAATCTATATAAAGGTCTCATTTATGGTTATCTAATGAGATTCATAATCATACATGATATGTTAACTTCAATGGATGTGAAAACATCATGTTAGCTAATGAAAATAAGTGAGAATGCAAGGTACTTGTTTTTAAACATGTCGTGTCTTAATGGAAATGCATGGAAAATTAATACCATATATAGATTGAGTACACATATATTCTTGTATCTCAACCATTTGTATACATTTTAATATATTACTATGTATACACTCATCATACTAGATAACCATAATGTATTCTTATAAATATTATATGACATGACATGGCATGCTGATTATGTTTTTATACATTATTTGTCATTATAGTTTTCCTTATAATATAATTCCACATGTGTGATTTCACTGTGTGATATATTTATTTATTTCTATTTTCAACAGGTTTTTTTCTTTTATATTACATAGATGTTTACCACTTCCTGGATAAAAACACAAAACCCTACATTCTACCATGTAACCCCTAGTGAGAGGGGAGACAACTCAAGGTCACATGGAACTCTAGTTTAATCCATAATTATTGGTCCCTATCCACATAAATAAGATATGGTTTCGAAGTCCAAATTTTAATTTTACATATCAATTTTTTGAATATTTACATTGAGTCATTCTACTGAAAACATTATTTATAATTTTATATTTCTATTAGAAAACATATCGACAGAATAATACAATGATACTTGGGAGTACCAGATGTGACTATCTGGTTATTTTATTTTAATATGTCTTTTCATTATAGATTATAATGATTCATGGTTAGGATTTTTATTTTCTTACACTTTCACCAATGCAAAAATGTGGTTTGAATATATATATCATACGTGGAATATAATATCCCATGAAATGTGAACAACTACCTGTGATAATAAATCAATGGAATAATTTTTTCACTAATTATCCACAATAATTTACTTAATATATTATTAAATAAAATATTTTTTCCATGTTAATTAGTTAAAACACTAATAATTCTATATGTTACATTATTATAACTTTTGTTTTTTGAAAGATAGAATTGTTATGTCGATATATTCTTTTATATGGTATGATTCTGGTTGTGAGTTCATAAGGTATCAAATGGGATAAATAATTTATCGATTCTTTTGATGTCATGTTGATGTACATGGGGATATATGTTTATTATAAGTGTGTAATTATTTTTAATGCTATCTTGATCAGTTTTTAAGTGCCAAAAATGTTAAATAATAAATGTATAATTATATGTGTCTTATATTTATTGATTTAGTTATAAAAATTTAATTTAATTCTGAATGATGGCCTAAAACATTAGATTATTCCACTGTGATGTCAACTAGTATAGAACAAGGAAGACAAGGTATATCATATTCCTTGTAATGTCTTGGTTCCGGATGCCACTCAGAGATATCCCGTACTCAGTTAGTCACATGGTCTCTAGAGAATTTCCCCAAACGCTAGAGGCTACTGACTATCAGCGAGGGCCTTGGGTGTGAGAGTGGGAAAACTATACCATCATTGGCAGAGTAACATAGAAAAAGTAAAACAGAAATACAGTAGTGAAAGTAGTATAATCAGGAAAACGAGAATAACGGAGGACTAGAAATAATAAACTAGTGCGCACATATATATCTAAATGATGAATCATATATATGTCTAGGAAAGCAGCAAAAAAATAACAATGCAGGAATACAAACAGTAATAAACAAAAGTGAAAAAGCAAGATAGATGACAGCTCTTCAGCATCGCAAGCTTCAGCATGGTCATATTCTCTCTAGCCCAACAACACTCATGTACCTGAAATATTACAGTGCTTCCCCTTTTCTATACTTGCAGCAATATAATCTGTTTGGACCTAAAAGCATGGGCCAAATAGGGTATGGGAATAAATCCCAGTAGGCAGCCACTACAATATTTATGCCTAACTGTCAGTGAATATATGTCACGTAAAACACAAAAGAAGGCTGTAAACAAGGATGTACTCAGAAGTAACCAATCCAATAGTTTCAATGTAATCAGTTTCATATATCAAGTGAACTGATAATCAAGCAGGAAAACACAGACAGGTAACCCTCTAGGATGTACTCATAGCCTATCCCCTCAGGTTCTACCTAGAAACACAAGAAACCCTTTGGGAAGAACACACATTATACCCCTTTGGATCAAATTACAAGGATATAACAAAGACATTCTATGGAAGCTCACTTAGTCAAATCCCATTATAGTCTAAGGCATTAAAGACTCTCTGAGAAATCTCACATAGTCAATTTCCTTTATAGTTAACAGATATTAAGACTCTATGAGGATGATGACATGGTTAATTCCCCATAATGTCAAATATGGTAAAATACTCACTAAGGAATCTCACACGATCAATTCCCCATATAGTAAAAAGTGGTCAAATACTCTATGAGGAATCTCACATGGTCAATTCCTCTTATAGTCTACTACATCATCTTCTCATGGCCATGTATAAGTCAAACGAGAATTGAAATTCAATACTGCCATTTTAAACCTCATGAACTACTTGGCTAAACAGTCTACAACATATCAACCATGTCAGATAAAATAATCACTCCATCTTGCAGTACTAGGCAAGGGAAAACATCAAAGAATCCTAATGGGCTAAACAGGACCAAACTGTCACAAACTGAACATGCATGGGAAAAGGATTTATAAGCATAGAAATCAACTCTATTATATTCTAATTACCCTCAAATCCCACATACCAGCTTATCAGACAATTAACAGGGTTAAAATGGTAAACACACATCCCCCGGTTCAAGGGTATTGGACAAAATTTCCCAAATAACTCAAATACATTCAATGAAAAAGTACAAACCACCGACCTCAGTGTTAGGAGATCGCAATATGTGAACATCAAGCCTTGAATCACCCATTAACACCATAGATCTAAAAAACGTTTAAAACATTCAATGGAGGATAAGATGAGAAAGAGGAGGAATCGGGAAACGATGCTCTAGAAAAAGGACGAGCTTACTAAGGCGATCCCAATGCAATCAACGAAAATTGATTTAGAGATAAGATGCACGATTAGGGGCTTGAGGAATGATCATGGTCATACCCTCACTCTCAGATGAACCAAACCTAGATGGAGGGCTTATTGTCCATCAGATTCTACCCTGATAGGTTCAATGAAAAAAGTACATAGTGTGTACGTTTGAAGTACATCGTATGTACATTCCCTTCCTGAGCCCCGCATTAGGTAGTCTCCAGGTCACCACACATGCTTCTGTGCAAGGCCTCTATATGGCTAACACATGGCTAGAAGTGCTAACCGAGTACACGACGTGTACTCAAAAAGTACATGGTGTGTACTTCCAACAAATTTCTAGAAATTATTCTTTTTCTCAAAAACTACCAGAAAAGAAAAACAGACTTGAAAAAAAAGAATTGGGTTCTTACAATCCTCTATTACTATAATTAATGATTTTATAAAATGTGAAGTTAAAAATGGTCTACTTTTGGTATTCTATTATACTGAGAGGGGACACATAATTGGAGATGAAACTCTTTCTAACTCCAATATAGAATTAAATATGCATCATCCACAATTAATCGATCTAAACATTTGACTATATGGAATGGGAGAGAGGATCATGTAGATACCCCAAATATTTAATATGATCATGTACCCTAGTTGATTGAAATATAATATTGTAATGATACCTATTATAATATTAAATGCTAATTTAGTGGGATATGTAATAAAAATACAATAATCATGAGAACCCCTCTCGGGAAAATTTTATATAGTATTTTAGGTAAATTTTTATAGAGATGTTGAGGATAGATATAGACAAGAATATTAAGTAATGTTAAAAGGGAGATTCATAGGTGATGGACTATGTGATGAAGATCACTAACTATTTTTGGTATTCACATGAGATTTCCCACCATGAACAATGTATCAGTTAGAGGGGAGTGCATTAATGGTAACATTTTATTTTATGTTTCCCCTTTTTAAACAACCTATGTCTCTTATTAAAGGGAAAATACCCTACTAAAAACAAAACAAATAATACAACTAAAGATACGCAAAAATTAACAATTTTAACTACACAATTATATTAGTTATTTCCATGGTTTATTATGGGTAAATAAATTACCACACAATTAACCTGAATACTTTTCTTTTTATGTGGAATGTAATGAGTATGATATTCCCTTACACTAGTTTATCTCTACGATCAATACCATAGTGATTTTGCATCAGGTATCATAAAATATTTTAAGATAATTTTGGTAAAAAAACATGTTTTCTAATACATAATCAACTATCACAAATAGGATTTTCAAAGCAATTATTCACTTCCTTACCCAACAACAAACAAGAAGTTCTTGCGGACTATGTAATGATGCTCAGTCTGATTTTAATGCCCGGTATCTCAATATTATAATATTTTTATATCATAATACCACAAAAACAATACTAAGATTTTTCTTCCATAGTCACAAAATATGAATATGATTTTTCCAATCTGATGATTCATCCTGATACAATAATCCGTTTAATATGATCTTCATCCTTCGTTTTCGTCTTTGGTATGGATATCTTCTTCGGGAAATCTTAATCTTGATATATCTTCTCCTTAGAATTTTTATTCTTATATCTATTTTTTTACCAACAGAAAATATCTTATCAAAGTAAAAATGTTCATCCTCATTTCATAGTCAATCCAAAAGGGGTTTGGGTTTGATTTAAAATGTTTTTCCCTCTCAACAAAATTTCCCCAAAACAAAAAAAAACATATAATTTCAGGTTCATCTTGGCTTCATAAATCATTATTCACTTTTCAAATTTCTTCATGATACTTCCAAAATCCTCTAAAACATTATATCACATCAAATATTATTTCCAAACACCAATCTGATTATGATTCAGATTTATATTTCCCCATAATATTTTTTTTATGATTAACGAACATGGTCAATCCGATTTTCTAAACCACTTAAAAATAAATCATAACTGATGATATCTCATTATGTTTCTCGTAAAAAATTGAAAAATTATTTTTTCGTTACAATTTTATCATTATTATAATGATTAACAATTATTAGATACGTTTCTTGTTATCAAATGTGACAAATGTGAAACATTTGTCCCCCGATAATGTTTCTTCTTATAAATTAATGAAAAGTACATTCTAACAAAAACAATTCCACTTCATTATTTAACAAGGGAGTTCCCCTTGAAATCCCATTAAAATTGATTTAATAACTCTTCCAAGATACACTGTTTACCATACTTGTGGTGGTTGTTTTAGGCACCACTTTTCTGTTCTTTTTCATAGACTGGAAATCTTCTTTATTATAATGATATTAGTGTCACCTTCAATATGATGTAACTTTACCCAAATGTGAATGTATAAATTTATCATTATTAATAATGGTTGAGTAAAATATTGATCTTCAATAAGACGATTGGTCTCTGACATTCATGCATAGATCCCAACAAACATCCATATTCTGTTTTCCATTTCAATAGTCCGAAAAAACTCCCAAAAAAATTCTTCCATCACTAAAATCATTCAATATTTTGATTACGATACACATATAATTTTACCTCTAAATATAAAAAAGATTTTCTCTTCTCGAACATCTAAAAATGTGCACCTTGGGTTGCACACATTTCCCAAAAACCTCCATCCATCAAAAAATAACTACATATGGTGATATCACACCAATGTAATTACACTAGAATCATTGAGACACTTATTTATTTCAAAAATTTCATCTTTTATTAATGAATACGACATGAATTTGACTATATAGAAGATCGGATTTGGAACCTTTTGACTTGAAATTGAGTTTACAATAAGCTCCCATGTATTTTAGCAACTTCTTTCATTCCAATATGATCCCGAATACAATTAGCATGACTCTTTCTCACCCTATTTTTTATCGATCTAGGTTCACATGTTTTATGGTATACTTATGATATGTGATAAATATGAAATAGAAAATCATTGAAATATTTTTAATGAGGCCTTGTAGACTCATGAATAGGAACTCATTATGATATATTTATTATTCTGGACCCAAGGTGAGTCCAATTATCCTCTTCATCCCGAAAAAATATTTTAAAAATGATAAAATTTCTTAAGAAAATTATTTCTAATGAAGTGAGTCCAAGTTTCAACTTTAAAAGTGTGAATTCATTTTTCATATTTGACATCAAGAGACAACACAATTTTAAAATAAATTTTTTCTTAATTAGAAAAAAACATTGTTATCCAACATAGTCCCAACAATATTCCCTTTTTGATATATTTCTCAACCAAATATTCATAAATTAATAAACATTTTAACCTCACACTATGGATTAACTATCAAATATTATAATATTATGTGAGATAAATCATTATATTAAAAAAATATTTAAAATATATCTTTTTCATAAAAATGTAGGGAGTCATGGAGCCTCCTCAGATTTTATTCAGAACATTTATTTTTTACACTTTTCTTCTTCAACATTCTGGAAAATAGTTGTTTCTTTAAACCACACAAACAAATACCTAGAATAGTTCACACCGATACATTCTAACATCACATATTACCCAAAACTCTCTATTTATACATTCTTCATTAAATTTCTCATCAGGTATTCGATGGATAGATTAATAAAACAATTCTCAACTTATAAAACACAATCTAAAGATAATATGAGGTAGTGGACAAAAATACATTCCTCCAACTTGATGATAATGAGGATGAAAACCCATGTTAAACCTTACTTTAGGATAATCATCCTTCATTAAAGGTTTTAAAAGATATTAATCATCATTTTATTAGTTAAAATCATATTGCATCATTAATTCATTTTTTCCACATGATCATTGATGAAATGATATTTTATATCAAAATGTTTTGAATGAGAATATTGTACTAGATGCATTGTAAGGATGATCGTACTTATATTATCACAACCCAAGAGAAATAGAAAATTGAATTAAATATGTAAGTATTCTAACTGAGCCTTCCTCCACATATGTTGGGTAGCATCTTGGGTGCAACCAGAAACACGGCTTCAGTTGTACTATGAGTTACTGAATTATATTTATTTGTATTCCATCTATAAAAAATTTATCTAGAGAAAGAAAACATTACTAGATGTGGGTATTATATCATTAACATTTCCTTCCCAATTAGAATCTTACTACCCAAATAATTAAATATTTTTTTGGGATGTCATACATAATTCTGAAATTGGGTGTGACATTTATATATCTGTGAATTATATTTCTAGAATGTAAATTTGATTATTTATGTGCAATCAAAAATCATGAACATAAGGTAACAAAATAATGATTATAAATATCTGAGATAATAAAATATAAAGAACTTCATATCTGCTTCCAAAACCCTTTCTGATCAACATTCGTGCCTTTCCCATTTTTAGACAACATGGATCCCACTGAAATCGGTGTTGAAACTGCTTTTTAATTTTCAATGCTAATATTTGTAAGATGTCCCTTATCAAACTTTTCATGAGAAATAAAACTGTGTCTCTTCATCTATAGTATTTTTAAGCCAATAATGTTCTTTATTTCTCCTAGTATTGAAATCTCAGACAAATTTTTCTTCTCCTCAGAAAATCATTCACATGATCTCTCATAATTCTGAGTAATGATAGTGTAATCCACATAAACAATTACTATGGCAGAAAACTCTTTGTTTCCCATTATATACTGATTGAATCCAACTCATCCATTCTTAAATTTTATTTTCCTCAAGAAATTATATAATTAAAAATACTATTATGTCAAATTATTTTTTATCTCTTAAAATGGTTTCATTATCTTACGCAAATAATGTTAATCTATCCAAATAAAGCCATAAGATTTTTTAATGTGAACTCTTAATCCTGATACCTATTTGGAAATATGGTCTTCACACCCATTTTAAAAAATTTGTAACATTGGTGTTTGACAATATCAATAAGGATTTATATTGTTTGTAACCTTTCAACTAGAGAAGAAGCCTCATAAAAATCAACAATATTAATTTTTGGGTAATAATTGCATTCTAATCTAGCTTAGTTAGTTCTCACTTCACCTTCTTCATTCATCTTGTTCCAAAAAAACCCCTTTTGTACAAATGAAATTATTTTTTTTCTAGATTACGTATGAGATCCCATGTCTTATTATTTTCTAGGTGATCGTTATCTTCATCCTTTATCTGAAACCATTCTGGATTATAAAATACTTTATTCATAATATTTTTCTTTACTTATGAATAAAAATTAGTTTGAGTAACAACATTTTATATCCTTATTATTTGAAAATTATAATTTTTTTCACCAATAATGGTTTGATCATACACATGCATCCTCAGCCTAGGCTACGATATTTGAGTTTCATCATCATCCCATGAAATAAGAGAATCTGAATTTTTTACATCAGTAGGATTACCATTATCAGTATCCTTATAATAATTGTCAGTAATATTTATTTTAGAATGCTCAAATTACTTATCTATAGAAGTTTTCTATCTTCCTAATCATTTTAAATAGAATTCACATCAAAATAATCCAAAAGTATTTCATGTTTCATAATTTAAAAATCATTATCCTCGTCCTTCTAGATCGTATCCATGAAAAATTCCATCATCACCTCTCTTATCAAACATTCGATGGTTTCCACCTATCTTATTTATGATTCTTAGTCTCCAAAAAAAATATTTTCTATAAAATTATAGTTAACTTAGAAAATATTTAATATGGATTCATATCTAAATCTGTAATTTGTAAAATAGGTTTAGAAATAAAATAGTTGTAATCATGGATATCCTCTAAAATAAATCGAAAATACTATGTTCAGGTAAAATAGTTCTCTCATTCCCACTAGAAATTTATTCTTCCTTTCTATATAATTTTTTTGGAGTGTATCAGGAACTGAACACATGATGAATTCCATGAGTGTATAGATAACAATAAAATTCATCATTCTTATAGTCACCGCCAATATTTGTTCTCAACGTCTTTGTAGAATACTCACATTACTTCTCATATTTCCTCATGAATCATTGAATCATTTTCAAAGCATGTGAGTTTTTTTTGTAAAAATAAATATATAGTGGAATTAATTTCATTTATTAATGTTATTAATTAATTATATCCATTACTTTTTGGTTTTCTAATTCATTAATAGATATCTAATTGAATAAGTTAGATGGATAATTTTGATCATATCTCAACTTTCTTAGGTACAATGATTGTAATTTCAAAATTCAAACAAATAGTGATACATCAATTTATTCATTATGAAATATTTAAAATATCACAGACACTATCTCTCATAGATAAATTTTTCATGTTACTCTGAAACATATTTCCCATACATTTATACCACAACTGATTTTCTTCCACCATATCAATGTAACTATAGTTTTTCATTTCACTTACTTGAAATAAATTTCATCTTGAATATTTTCATCTTGTAACTATAATTATATATTAATCACTCTATACAAAAAATACATATTTTGAGAAAATAAATTTTTTCCTTCATCACCTATTTTTAAAACATTTATAAAGTTGTGTTTATCCCATCAACATATGAAGACTTCTTCAAATTTAACATTTCATTCCCAATGATGGTTGGTCCAGCACATTTGATTCAAAAAGAATCATCATTTACATATTTCAATTTTATTTCATTAATATCTGTCAAAATCATTAAAAAAGTTTAAATATCATGTCATATGACAAGAAAAACTACTATCCTTGATCTAATTGTTTTCACCTTTTGTGGGTTTTAGAGAAGATTCATCAACAAGAGCATTTACTTTTGATTTATCTTTACATTAATATGGTTTCTTATAATTGTTTAATAAAATTAGTTTTTAATGAAAAATGACATCCTTTTTCATGATTTACATATTATACACCTTTTAAAAATAGTATCCATAGGTTTGAACATATTTTAATCTTTTACAGAATATTCTCTGGTTTCTTCCAAACATGTTTCTCACACATCTTCCTTTAGTGAGATTGAATCCCTCACAAACTATTCCTTATAAAATTACTGGAATATTATTATTTCAGTTTATTGGACTAATTTTTTTTATATGAACTACATTTTTTATATGTCTAAATTCTGCACAATACTATCAGTATCCAGAGAAAGAATTTTTGAATCTGAAACTATTATACTAATCTATGTTCTGAGAATGTTTCTCAATAATATTTCTTTTCTGAACTGTATTGACCACCAACCATTATTTTCTAACCAAGAATATTCATTACCAGCTTACTTTTTTTTCATATTTATTAGAACCATAAATTTTAATAAATTTTCCTTATTTAGAATTTTTATAAACGTTTTTTGACTCATATTTTGAAGAAACATCTAATTTCTCCACATTGATGGTTTTAGCCACATATAAAACATTTCGAGTATTCTTCTTCTATGAATCCATTATAGAATTTTTTTCAACCTATAAAGGTGAATTTGATTTATCATATCCAGGTTCCTCCTTATAGGAATATTCACCAACATCATATATATATATATATATATTTTAAAAATTTTTCCTCTATGTTCAACATTACTTTGTTTTTTAGAAATGTTCTATCACTTCTTCTATTTCCGTTAGATTTACTTCTATATAACCTTTATGATTATTTTGTTTCTTATGAGAATTATTTAGATAATCCATCACATCCATCATATTTACATTATCATCAGGGAAACCATCTTGATTACTTGATGATGAATTTTCCCATTTCACCTTCTATATTTCTTTTTCAAGCCTCCAAATCACTCTCATAAATTCGTTCAATTATTCAATATGTTCAATTTAAATTGGATTTATTATTATTCATCAATATTACATTGGAATTATTCATTATTCTAAATTTTAATAAAATTATTCTCACTAGCATGCTCATTATATTTTTCGGATTCATCTTCACTACAATCTTCTTCATCATCTTTATATACGAATCATCTCCTTTTGGATTTGTGGTATTTTCAATCTTTCCATCTAAAAAAATACTCAGTCATACCAACCTATATCATCCCTAAAATTTTGAACTTATTTATTATTAATCTCTATTATATTTATTCTTTCTTTGAGGAATGTAATCCACCAAGTGCTAAACCACTCTATATTCCAAACAGTTTATGGAAATTTCCTTTTCTATTTACTATTACATTGTGTGATATTTTTAAAAAACAAGGACTAAATTTCATCAATATTTTTAAATACCGCTTTTTTGATATTATATTTAGTGACATAATCTTTCTTAAGAACCATATTATGATTTCCTTTCTTGGAGGATTTAAAATACTTTTCATTATCAACTTTTGTTTTTCAAATTTTAGCCTCTCTCTTCTTTTTTTCTAATGATATTGATAAGAAAATCATCCCAAGATAATGATTATTGATCTATATCTTCTATTGGTGATATATAATAATAAAACATGTTGAGAATAATTCATAATATATTTTAAACAACTATAGAATCATCTTAACTTTTAACAAGTCATATGATAGTACTAACAATGTCATTCACCCGGGTAATTAAGTCCTTAACAAATTTATGTTTAACTATTTTTACATCCTCATAATCTAGCCTCAAGATTGTTTTTCTTCAGAGTTTTTTTTCATTTTTAGTTGTTTTTTCACTTTTTAATGATACCATTGGTAGTGGACAAAACATCCACTCCTAAAATCTTACTTTGAGAAAGTGATGAGTGTAATGAATTTTTTTTCCCTTACATTATTCTCATTAATATGATTTTAAATAGATTCAAGAGGAACATTTTCATCATAAATAGGAAATATATTAGTTTCAGGTTAAGGAAAATCACATCCCAGAAACATAAGGTATGTAAAAATTTATTCTTTTCAGGTATTATATTTCATACTATCGAAGACCCAAATACCATTACTATTTACTCAGTTAAAATTTTTCTTCAAAATATCTTCAAATCATCGTCAAAGTGTTACTGAATGGAACCATTATATTTTATAACAATTTAGACTTCCCACTAAGATCAATGCTCCATTGAGAGGGGGAGGTCTTAATTAGTGGTAAAATTTTCTTCTATGTTTTCCCTTTTTAAAAAATCTTTTATATACTATTAAATTGTTGATAAAATATAAAAAACCTAACCAAGAAAAAAATAATTAGAACATAATAATTTACATTGTTCAAATATTTCTTATAGTATATATGGTGTATATATGTTTTAGAAACAATATAATACCACACAATCTACTTGAAAAAATATATTTTTCTGTGAAACAAAATGAATAAGATATGCCCTTACACTCCTATGGTTTTATGATCAATACAATAGTGCATGAGCTTCATGTTAAAAGAAATGATGAAAAGTAATTTTCAGAAAAAAAATATTATGGTGATACTTAATAATCTTTTAGATATATGTTCTACATATAGAATTATTGTCTTCCTTACTTACTAGTAGTTAGGAACTTCCTCTGAACATCGTAATGAAACATAAAATGAATTCCTAGTTTGATTACCAAGTATGTTTTCTAAATATGAAAATATTACTCTATCAAAACACAACTGAGGTAATACTAAACTTCATATTCCTTATTAAAAATAATCTCTATATGATTTTACGAGTCTTATGATTCATAATGATATGAAAAGGAGATGAATATGATGTTTTTCCTTCTTCGTAAGCTTTTTCTTCTTCATTCTATCTATGTTCTTCCATAATTATTAATATAGAAAATTATTCTCCCATGAATTTTGGATCTTATTTATATTATTTTCTAAATAGTACACATGTCAGGAATGTACAATTTACATCCTTGTTTTATAGTCGACCCAAAAGATGTTATTTACGGATTATGATTATGTTTTCCTACCAACCAAATTTTACAAAAACATAAATTCCCCTTGAATTTTAGGTGCATCTTGATTTCATAAATACTTCTTAAATTTTAATATTTTTCTCAAAACTTGTCGAATATTTTTAAAAAATTTAAATTGATTCATTTTTTTACAAAATTTAATATGATTTTGAATAAAATTTCCTAATAATATTTCATTATTATGATTAATCCATTTTTTATTTCAATTTTTTCAACCACTTGCAATCAAATTAGAACTGATGATTTCTCATTATATTGCTCCACAATAATTGAAAAATTGACTTCCCATTACGGTTTCATCATTACAATGAAGAAATTAGATTAATAAATACATTTAATAGTACAAAATGTGAATCATATTTCTCCACATTACTACGGTCTATATCAATTGATAAACCCGATAATTTTAAAGCAGATCACATCTGCTCCATTTTCCAACCAATGAGTTCTCCATGAAAAAACTTTTAGAATTTCTTTAAACAAACATTCATGATTCCTCTTTTAAAACACTTTTGGTGGCTATTTTAGTATATAGTTTCATTCACTCTTTTCATTAGAATGATTATGTTTTTTCTTATAATGTTTATACTTGGAGATTTAATAGGATTACAATTGAGACTAATTTTAATGTATTAATTTCTCATGATGAAAAATATTTTATACACTATTGATATTCGCCCTGATGATAAGCCTCTAAATTTAACACATCTCTCTCAACAAAAATATACTTTATTTCCCCTTTTTATTGATCCTAACAAATTATAAAGGAAAAAAATTATGCCACTAATGATGACGATGTCATGACATGACTGATGGACTAGTATTAGCACCTTTGAATTCAAAAACTTCTTTACATCTCTAAATATGATATTAATAATCTTTTAGAACTCAACATCATTGTATTTTTTTATTAAAAAATCATAACATTATTTTTCCAATAGTTTATATCTTTTGGATTTTGGTCTGCCTATAAATTATCACCTTATATTTCTCACATTTCATAAAAACCATCAAGAAAAATCTGCATTCAGTGATCTCACACCAATGGACTGAGTTCAGAAACCTTCAGAAAAATATTTATTTCATAATCATATGCTTTCAAGTATGACATATTCATTACTTGTATTACGTTGAATATCCTATTAAACATTATTTGACTTGTAATGGAATATATTAAAACATCCAATATCTTTAAGAGACATATTTTGTTCCAATCCAAATATTAATTTGATTGGCAAATTATTTCTCCCCCATTAATTTATCATCCTATAATGAAAGGTTTTAAAACATACATATGAATTGATTAAAATAAAAAATAGAAAAAAATAATCAAAATTTCATGAAATCCATGCATAGCCCAAAACAATACCTCATTATGATCCTTTTATTAATTTGAATTGATGGTGTCCATGATGATCCCTTTCTTCCAAAAAATCCTTTCAGTATAATGAACATTCATAAGAAATGTGAATATGAAAATATCTATATGATTATTAAATTTTAAAAAGATAATTTATTTATATTCTTTTATAAGAATATTCAACACAAATATAAATAAAAATCTTCTTACATCCAAAAACATCATCAACCATTTTGGTTCCCCACATCAGCGGTGTTGGAAGGAGAAGAGGCCACTATGTATCATCATGAAAATTGTTTACATCCCATTGTTGAAAAAATATTTAGGATTATTAGTATAAATTTTTAGTGAATAAGGACCTTATAATGGAAAACATTCTATTAGCAGTTCTCAGACTACAGAAATCAATTTTTATTAGAATTATAGGGAGTGGATATTATGGTAGTCAAAATAATTTATTTTATGTCACATTCTAGGGAAATGATTGATGATGAGATTCACATACATGATATTGTTTTTATTGTCCTTGAGATATTTCATAAATAGCGTGTTAAAAATGCCGTCAAACATGATATTTTTTATCTAAATGTATTGTTGAGGTAAAGTAGCTTCTTTACAATATAAAGATAAAAAAAGTTTTTAACGTTTTTTCCTTTTTATTCATTTTGGATGTGGCATATGATGTGATTAGAGGATCATTTTCCTCACATAAAGTTAGGTGAGTCACCTTGTAATGGGTGTAGGATATCTTAAAAAAGGATAGTATGAGGTTGAAGGCATTGTTTTTAAGTCCACTGAAAGTATGTAATGCATCTAAAAGAGAATAAATTACAAAGATAGGGTCGTGGTAGTAATTTAAGATAGACCATTTCAATCATGATGACTCAAAAAAATAGTAGTGGTTAGACATCTTTGGTGTGAGGTATTATTATAATGACTTCTATTATTAAAGGTTCTCACATTTATTCAAGTATAACACATAGGATTATCTCTTGTCAATTAGTAAATGATCTTGTTTTGGTAATTGAGTGATATATAGCTGCATCAACATTCGACAGTCCTTTGTGAACGGAATCATAATTTTCATGTCTTTTTATAATGTGTGGTAGTTATGAAATACTATGAATAATTATATGGAATTAATATCTGAACATTCCTAATTTTGATATAATATTTATCAGGACTTGGATTACATGATAATATGATATCATAATTAAGTAGTGAAGGTTAATTCCATTCACTATTCTATTTAGATATTTTTTTAAATTTATCTGAGAGTGGGATATATCTATTTATCATGTGAGGACAATAATGGGGTATATAAGAGATATGAATTCTCATATTGTGGTTGTAGATTATGTGGTAGTTGAGGGGACATATAGGAATATCACTCCTCCAGTCATTAATATTTTTCCTACTGTATTCCCTGATTATTTTTTTAGTTATACCCTCAAAGTGGTAGATGAATTTCACCAATGATTTTTTCAAATTATAAGACCTAATATCTTCATAAATGTATTTTTTAAATCTAGGTATGATGATGAAATTAATTTTTGGTATTGAGGAATGTATTGTGAATGAATTTATTATAATAGGTACCACACTATGGAGTGCACTACACTATTTTATTATATACCATTAGGTGTATAAGATTATTGATATATTTCTAAAAATAAAAGAAGTTTCAATCAAATAACATTTATCAAATACATGATCAGATTCGAAAATTTATTAGTAAAGGTTATCCTAATGGTTTTCAATGTTCAATTTATGATATATCTATCTTCAAACATGGGGTATGACTTGATGTAATTTCATATATTTATTTCATGATTTCATATAGATTGTACATGTTCATAGTGGTTACATTATTTTAAAAGTACAATGGATATTCTTATAGAATTAGTGAATATGATATTTTCAATATCATGAATCATCTCGGGTGGTGTTTTTAATGATATACTAACATAATCCTTGAAATAAGAGAAATATGGGTAAATCATATATATTATATTCATAATTATATAGGAGTCACCAATTTAAAATGTTCTCAAATTATTAATTTTTAATCATACAGATGAAATTACTGGGGTGCATGGTGTCTGTGTATTGTATCTCTGTAGACCTTGAGAACATCTATGTGGTAATTTCATTAGGTGAATAAGATAACATGTTTTATATAATTAGTTCTCTTGAGAAATATAGAAGTTATATTTTATTCTTCCATGATTTATGTGGTTTATAATTTTCTATTATGGCCCTAATAAAGAAGTGTTTGATGATTTACTAGGATGATTACTATGATATTAATTTTATATTGCTGAATAAGAGAGTCACCTAAACATATATTTCAACCTATCCTAATCTATGTATTATTTTGATGTAATATAGTGAATGATTATGTGTTTTATTATGAAACTATTAATATAATATTATTAGGTAGTAGCTTATTGTTCATATAATCATACGATGTGAGTGTAGAACAATCCAATTTATATACTATAAATTTTGGATATGCTTCATGATCCAAAATTATTGAAAAATTATATCCATTATGAGATATTTATTTTTCAAAATTATAAAAAGTGTCTCAGATATATATATATATATATATATATATGTAGATATAAATCTAAAATAAATGATATTGGTGACGTACCTTCATTTTCCTAGTCATTAAATGGGTTATTCATCGATGGAGTGTACCTTAATATAGTGATCACTTATTAATAAAACTCTGTCATAGATGGCTTTATGGTTGATAAATATTCATACCCTTTGTTCCTCATCATAGTGATTCATATGTTTATGATAATGAAAAATTGTAGTGAACTCTTTGAACCATATTGAATTATCTCAGAACATGTGGGTTTGGGGGATGATAAATAAACATCTAATTAATATTTATAAATTATTTTTGAAATTTTTTATTATGGGTATCATCTGATAAGACAGAATAATTATATTATAGAGATAGGATCTTTCATGGGTCAATGATATTATTAATTAGATTATGATTAGAGGTCATGTAGGATTCCAATACCTCAATATGGCATGTTTACTCTGGACTAGAGAAGATATATCGTAATATACATTTAATGTTTTAAAATAAGGGTATAAAAAAGAACATCCTAAGAACGACCTATTTAGAATATTCTATAAATTAAGAGGGTGGGGGTGAATAATTTTTTGTGTCCAAAATTTATAATTTTCATTCAATTTTTCTCTCATTTACCTCATTCACTATTAAGGGATGAATCTCTTTGTCCCTAACTTTCATATTCATTTTTTCATTGAAGTAATAGAGTATATAGACACACACAATTAAGAGACTTAAATATTTACATGTATAACCTTTATAATTGAATGGTTATGTTGTAGAATTATTGTGATTTCACTGAGTTCATTCAATTCACTAGTTACTTCCTTTGAATAAAATTGGAAGTTTTTATCCTTATACCCATGTTTTTTGGAACATATACTCTAGAATATTACACTTATAATTTATATTATAATATCTATATTTTAGAACTTATATGAATAATAATAATAATGTTTTATAGAAATTGAGACTCCTGACATTTTTTTGATGAATTGATTGCTCACCTCTCCTTCTACATTCCCAACTATAGTGGAGTGAAATGAATTATTTTATGGTATGCTCAATAAAACAAGACTCTTTTTTCTTGCACTGTAGTTATTAAATGATACTTTCATTCTTCAATTTTTTTCAGGTATACTCTTATATTTCTTATTATTATTCTTTTCCAACTTATTTTTCTCCACATAATCACATTTTCATGAAACAAATTCTTCTTCAAATTATATTCTTTTTTTATTTTAATTCAGTGCACAATATTTCTACAGTATTCCATGACCTATCTTCTTATCTTCCAAAGATATTATTTTTTACTATATCTATTATATCACATTACATAATAATATTTCATTTTTTTTCAATGTCCCTATTTTTTAAAAAAACAACTCTTCTTTGAACCGGTACAAATATATATTTCTATATTTTTGAAGTGGATGCTTTATTGGAACATTAATCATTTATTCTTAATTGTGTGTAATTTTTAATTTTTACGTCAATATAAATAGGGATTTCAAATTTATTTGGAATTTTTTGTGTTACTACATGTGAAAAGAATGGGATTGTCTTCTTTAATCATTCCAAAATATTTCTATCCAAGAAATTCATGTACATTTTTCAATTTCTCAGTTATAAGAACACTCGTGTGATTCATCTCTTTATCCCATATTTATAATTTTCACTCTCTCATGATAACTGTATCATGATAATAATATCATTATTTAGAAACTCGTTGTGTATTGATAGGTAAGCTCCTATATCTCTAATTATCATCGGGAATCTTTTTATTCATGAAACACAATCATGTTTTTCAATTTTTGTTAGGATCTTGGGGAAAAAGTATTCATTACCAAAATTATAATTCATAAAAAAATCATTTATCCATTTTGGCATAATAAATCTCTTTTGGAATGCAAATCTCCATATATCTATTGACATAGAATTATTCTTGGTTATCTATTTTGGTGTTTAATATTCTCCGGTATCATAAATATTTCCCCAGTTTTTTATTTATTACATGTGGTGAATTATGTTCTTCTACATCATGGTGGAAATGATATATCTGAATCCAATTTTATTTATTGAATGGAATAAAAACATCATGTCTACAAAATATCCTAGGGGATCCTAATCATCTTCAATGGAATAACGAGGTAAATGCACGTACATAAAACTTTAAATAGACCAAACATCATCTTTTTTATTGCACTGTGGATTTTTTCATTTAGACATGGAGAACATCTTTCAACTAACTTATAGAATGGGCCTCATTTTCCATCACAAACCAAAAGATAATTTTTAATGAAAACACAAAAAATATCGTCACATCACATTAATACATATGTTTCTAAATGGATATACAATAAGCATAACAATTATACCCTACATCCTAATCATTATTGGAATTATACACCTTTATATACATCCTCCCTCCATGAACCAGTCAGAAATGAACCATTTCAATCTTGGTGGTAACCCTTTGGCCTTTTTTTCCAACACACATAAAGAGTCCAAACACTAACCATACAGGATCACCTATGAACCCATTCTTCTGAATGACAAAAATGGGTCGTTTAAATATTTCCTTACATAAGAGCCACTCAATGAAAGTTATGAACCCCTTAATCATTGATGGTTATCTATATTTATTATTTGATGATTGAGTGGATTTAAAACCATTTTCTGGAAATATTTTTTCCCAAAACCTCCACTAAATAAATTATATAAATAAAAATCCACAACTAGTATATAAATGATAAATTCTAATTTTAAACATGGTTGTATTCCATTTCATAAAAAATAATTCCTTACTTTTTTAACTAAAATATGAAACAAAACCCAACATATATCATACATATAAAATATGTAATCCTATATATATTTACATTATCCATTATATATTATCTTCAGATCACGTCTCCATCGATAATGAATTCAATACATCAAATATTCCCCAATATTCTCAATTATATATATTCGTTAATTAATTCGTAATATTCATTAAAAATATCATTTAAAATATTTAAAACATTAATAATGATGAATTTACACATTCTATATTATGTTTCATTATTCTTCATTTATAAGAAATTAAAATTTGTGCACCATATACCTACTATATTGTTAGATCCTTTATATACTATTATTTTCAAATGTGATGAATATGGTGACAATAATAAGAAGGATTATCCAAATAAGAGAGTCTATGTCAGTTATCATGGATTAATTTTAGATGTTTCCATACTTCAAAAAAAATGATTACTCATTATGTGAATGATCATAAAAATTTATGTGTGAGATATAGACTACATTGAGTGGAAGTGAGAATTATTATTGATAAGGATAGAAGATTTAAATATAAACTCTAGTAGGGGATTTACCAATTATCATGCCCTAATAGGTTTTTCATTATTTTATATCACAATAAAATTGATGTTTATTCAAACCATAATATAATTATTGCGGATAATATATCTTATTATTTTCATTATAAACATTTGTGGTTAATATATTGATCATCATTATTTATTTTTTTCCAATATAAATTATTAATAGTCAATGATATAGATTGAATCATTATAGAACTTTTATGAGATGTTGTTTTACTATCCATTATGTTTCATGGAGATTGGGGATTCAGTATACCTATGGTCTAGTATAATGAATGAGGCAATGTATTATGTTCATATTATAGAGAAATATATTTTCATATCTCAATGCATTAATTTACAATATAAAAACCATATATTTCGATCACTTGAGTATGGTGTTAAATATGGGGTATACATACATGTGTCACTATTGTTATGATATAATCATTTGAGGATATATATGGAGATTGAACCTAATTTAATGGGCCCATTCATGATTTTTTACATGATCAATATATGATCTTATTAAATTGATCATTCTCCCATGTACAATATATGACATAATATTTTTTATGTTTCAATACTAAGGATATATTAACCAAACCCTAAAAATGAGACTTTATATGATAAGATGTGTATGGATGTGGATTCATAATATGGGGAAATACCAAAATAAAACAAATATTATAGATAAAACACCCAAACGGGTAGGAAAATGGATGTAGTTAGAGGTTTTTAAATAAAATTGATTCATCTATGAGGAGAAATTTATGAGAAATATATATTTAATATCTCTGAGATGGGAGTTTTTCATTAACTTTTGTTGCTAAATATATGTAGATATGTTAATTCCTATGATAGTGAGTTTTCAATGAAATTACTCTAGGACCAAAATAACTTGTTATGATTCTGTGTGTTACATAACCTCATTTGTTCTTCACAATATACAAGAGGCTACCTACTAGTAGCATGTGTCTAATTTTTCATTAGAGAGAATACACCCTCATCCATTAAATCCATACACCATAAACATATCCAAAATAGGATAACCCATAATAAATTGATATAAATAAATAACAGTGTAATTAATGATTTACCCCATTTAATACATGTAATATGAACCAGGATATCAATGTTGTTAACTAAACTTGAAAAAATAATTTCTTGGCAGAAATTGTTTAAAAATAGGCCATAAATATTCTATAGCCTATCCATATACCACCAGAAACATTTAACTACTCATCTTATTTTACTAAAGGATATACCCTACCCATTATTAGATCCCAAATCCTGATGTGTGGATGTCAATCATGATTCCCATGTTGGGTTGGAGTAATAGAACCTATTCAGACAACAATAATGTTTTGTTGACATGAGTGAAAAAGCATAAAATGTTTCTTCCATGATTAATGTAAATTCTCAAGAAATAAATCACAAAAATATTCTAATATTTTACATATTATGTAAGCTACCATGAGACTATATTGTAACAGCATCAACTACTTTTGTGAAGGATGTTCTGAATGGGCTTCATAATTCTATTTAGGCTCATTTATAATGGGTGACTTATAGTAGTCCTAAATTCGATGAGGCATGCTAGGTCACATTGCCCTCACACCCTATCTACATCACTTGTTATTCCATAATTCTATATTCTCCCATATATTCACTAGATTGGACAATATAACATCACACCCCTCAACTATTACCTCTTTTCTATCATTAGTACTATCGTGCCCATACCCTATGTTTGTGTCTATAATAATCATCTTCATCATCATAATCACCGGTCATACACTCTCCCCTATAATGGATAACCATACCAAGATGGCCTAACTATTTTATATACTATAAGAAAATCCTACAAAGCTAGTAAAATCATATAGAACAAGCAACACCATATTTTGGATAAATATATGACAACATTATGCAGGATAGAAGAAACAAAAATACACAAGTAATAAAAATAAAATATAATTAAAAAACCAACATAATAATACCAATGGTTTAATGCATCATATTTGGGTTTCATAGGATACTCACGCACACACATGTGATCACAATAAAATATGTGCATTCAGGATATAAATTTTTTGGAATCATATCATGTGGACATGTTTATTTATGGGACTGAAATGGTAAGAATCTTCCATCATCAATATTTACCTCATAAAATATGAAGTTTGAAAAGGAATAATTAAGATAACCATGTCAACATATTAATTGTTTTAATATAATCACCCATAATTCCTCAAACAAATTCAATTTATATTATTCTAAATAATAAAAAACTTCAGGTGATAAAAATTTCACTCTCCTTTATAATTTCTAGATCATCGATTACCATAATAATATTTCATTACAATTTCATTCATAAATAATAATTATTAATCCAATAAGTGATTATATATTATCAATCATGAATAATATTAGAATAAAAACAATGTCATACCACATATTGTTTTGATAATTATTTTAATTATTTGTTATTATTAAATCGATTAATTTAGATAAATTCACAATAATTATAAAATCAAAATGTAAGAATGAAATAGAGTATAGAAATTAATTATTATTACCATGAATTTTATCTCATGAACAAATCACACCTCATAGTGGAGGAGAGGGAGATAGGGAGTGTTATGTCCTAAAAATAAAATACATTAATCACACATACTTGTCGAATAAGATTTTAATGATCCTAAATAAATGAGTTTTTGGCTACCCAAACTAATGTGTATATCAAATTTTAATTGAAGGAAGGGGGTTTGATACTTTAATATGAAAACTATGGTTTTATATCTTACAGTTCTTGAAACCCCAAATTATATACTCTTTTTAATTGGTCTTGATGTAGATCCTAAATTCAAATAATGTAAAATATTCCCAAAAAGATTTATATAAATAAATAATTAAAAATAATAGAATCCTTTGGATTTTGGGACTTTAAATATGTGAACCATATTATTTTCATTTGGATCAGAAGACAAAAAAAATAAAAATAGATTAAATATTACCCTAAAATAGAAAGGGTATTTAAGGGTAACATCATTTTACTATTACAAGAATCATAGTTTTAGTGAAATGTGTGGGTGTTTTACCATTATTTTGATCATATGATTTGACATAACTTTATGTAGTGGCTTTGTAACTATTATACGACCTTCAAAAATTTTGAGATACCTTTAAATTTCTCAGAATATCCTTATTGTTTCTAGGGTTTACCCTTACATGGTAGATGTGTTACCTTTATGTAAACATAATAAGTAAGGTTTACCTTTACATATAATTTTAAAATTCAACTTATCATTAAATAGATCAAAATAACTGCCCCACATAAGGATATAAATTATACACCTTAAATAGAGTATAGGTTCTACATATATATTAAAATAAAATTTAATATTATTAAAATTTTATGTAAAATTATTATAATTTATATCCAATAAGGTCAAAATAATCTTAAATTGATGATTTTACAATTGTAAAAATCTAAAAACTTCTCGAACATAGGAAGTGTCACTTATATTATTGAACTAATATATTTATCTACTTTTCCCCAATTTTTAACACAATCACACAAATATCCTGTTAAATACGTACATTATGCAATGAAACACTAAAAAGTGTATCATTTTTTCCTATAAATAATTTCCCACCCAAATCTACAACCTACACCATACGCTATATAGACAATATGATGACTTCCAACTCAATTTGCCTTTAGTAGATCACATGCATAGGATCAGGGAAGTACCTCACAAGCTAAGAGACATAGAACACATCATTTATATCATGATTTCATAGAAGAATATTTTTATTGTAGTTTACTCTCCCAACCTGATTGGTAATATCAACTAGTCTTCAAAACCACAACTTTATGTTCCCTTGATTAAACATATTATTATATTCCAAACACGGTGACTCACACAAAAAAATTTGGTAACCAACAAAAAAATATAATTTTCTTCTCCTACTGTCTCTATATAATCACTACATTCTCTGTGTGCTAACCAACCACATCCTAATCGACTACACTATTTATGATTTCTACAAAATATATAGGCCAAAAACTGATGCCTTACCAACCTAAAAAAACATAGACGTGACTGACACCTATAAATATGATAGTCCACCAACAGTTCCCCATGAATCGAAGCCTATCTATTATTATTTTAGGAAAATTGTATTGAGGAAAGGGTTCATCAAATGCTCTACTAAAGTCCATGGTTCATGCATGATTTTTATCCTCTAGTATCTAAATAATCACATATTATTTTACATCACTATAAGGATGATATATTATAATCAACTTCAACTAATACCCAGAATACTTATAATAGCCTTTCCACAACCATCATATAAACTATCCATCCTAGTATGATATTATACTAGAAGAAACTCCTTTGTGTTATATAATCTAACAAATATAATGCTTTCCCAATATATCTTTATAATTAGCCTATCTAATTAGCAATAATTTCACTACATATATCTATAAATAAACTATAAAAAATATAGTATCTATAATCCTTAGGGTTGTTGGTAACACTATTATAAAGTACATAATCATGTATTACCACTTCCAAATAGTCTTTGGCAGTTTCTAATGACAACCCCAATGACAATGATTCTTATCCTTTACGCTTTGTTAGGTATGGAATCATGAAAAAAATTGGGATGTCCCTGTTCGTCATAGGGAAATGAAATTGATGTTTTATATAAAGGATATATTTATAGATCTTAGATGTAGTGACCATTTTGACTCATGAGAGACTATCATCAACTCATCCTTTAAGGATGTTGGAACAACTAACCTCCCAATAATGTAGATCGAATCATCTCCATCTAAGGACCACCCAGGCACTAAATCAACTTTGTCTATGTGATTCCATGTCATCTTAATATTGGGATTCTCCTCTTAGATGGCCTCTCAAGGGGCCACTAACTAATACATGACATAGAAATGTTCACATGTAAAAATCCTTAGTTCAATCCACTTTGTATTCAACTGCCAGACTACTCAAATGGCATTCCTTATGTGAAGGATATTCTTCAAAAATTTTCATCTCCAATGTTTCTTTCAAAATAGAATATACAATGACATTACATTTTTCAGATCATAATCCATCTGAAAGATAAATTTAAATAGAAAATCCAATAATTTTTTGTACCTCATACTTAGGTCCTTTTCAGAGAAGACGTTTCACAACCTTGTGTGGTCCATGTAGATGAAAAAAATCTTGTGGATGAGATTTTTCTTACATTAATTTAGACCCTAGAATTTATATTCTAACTATATGTCAAAAATAATGTAGTTCCTTTAATGTGGTTTTATCTGACATGATTTATATGTGACTACCAAATCCATATACACCATTACTATTCCAATTCTATCCCTTATGGATTAAATATAAAATGAGTATCCAATACCTTTATTGGGAAGGGTAAAAACTAGGGTTATCCTCAATTTAGTCTTGATTTCTCAAGAATCCACTTAATACATAATATAATAGACCATATTATTACTCATTTTAGTCAAATACATCCTAGGTGCTGACAAATGGGGGAGGACTAGGATGAAACATCAATAGTACCTCGCAATCCCAATGAAACTCTTAATATAAAACAAATTCATAGGATGTCCCAAAGACATCATATCTTATACCATAATGGGTCCAAGAAATTATTTATAAGGAAATTTCCATTCCTCCGGAAGTGAAATTACTTAATAATGATGTGACACTTCAGAATATTTGGGTGAAGTTGATGTGCTCAAATTTTACTCAATACAGTCACAAGGTGTCTTCCATGAATATCTGATGTTAGGAAATATATATTGATATCTTCCATGGATACAATGATGTAAATTTCAATATATAGAAGGAAAATTGTTTTCATGATAAATACGAACACCACTTGATTATTCGTCAAGCCCAATGGAATGAAATGATACTCATAAAATCTATACATACTCTTATACATGTTTATGGGAATACCCACTTCTCTATCTTAAAACAATGGTATCCTTCTCAAATACAAATAATGGAAAACCACTATGCTATGAATATTTGATTAGTTAGATTATAATTTTGGTGTAAATATTACATATTATTCGTTATTACCTATTTCGGACTCTTATAGTCCAATCCTATCTATAGACAAAAATTTTCCATAATAGAAAACAAAATGGGATCAATACTATGAGATCTGATTGGTCATATATAGAACACCATCTACTAATACATTAACTACTTTTTTATCTCTCATACCTTAGAAATTTCTATATGCTACTAGGGAATCGAAATAGGATTCCCCTAAGAAAAAAAATCATAGTATCAAACATGATTCAACTGTATAGTGGGAAACCTATGAAATCCTATAAAAAGCAAAAAAATAATGATTAAAAACATGAGGAAAGATATAGGTGGTTATTTATTGTTATGGCTCATGATCCAAGCCTAGTAGTTGGCTTATAATTGATCTCATCTAACTCTTGACAGGTCCCATACTACCCTATTTAAGATCCTATGAATCATTAAGCATGTACATATCTACTCTAGATGTTTTTAATGTCAAATGCCTTTGTAAAAATCATTATTAACATGATAACTAGTTAACCAACCCATTTTTAATTTCAAATTGAAACTTGTCCTCTCAAGGATATTGAAGTCCCATAGATGTCTATATACAGAAATAACTGGTGGAAATTTATGGAATCTATAAATACTTCTAAAAATATTTTCAAGTCGTGTGTCAAGAAAAAGTAACTCACATGATTACATAATTAGTATATAATTGAAGAAAAACATGATGAAATATAAAATAATTTGATGAACCTATATAAAAATAGTGGTATAATGAGAAGAGGTAACCAAGATCGTGCCTTGAATGTTTAATAGTCACTCCCCATAGCTGGTTGGAACCTATGATATTGTATACACTTGTCCTTCTTTAGTACCAATTCCCTAATACTATGGTGAACGAATTAACTAAGTTAAATTCATCAAAGGAGTCTAATCCTATTAACAAGGACCCTAATAAGATCCATATGTAATGGTTTTTTCCTATCAATCACCCTTGAAAATTATTATCTTTAGTGCATTATAATGGAATTTCCAGAGCTACCTGATCATAAAATGCATTGATATTTTCTCATATGTTATAATTAGAACTTATTACAATGATGACCATTCCATATTTAAATAACTGAGGATCTCATTCATAATGACTTGACGAATATATAATTTAATCAATATATTTTCAGCAACCCTATTGTATATCCTCAGTATTCCTATCCCTACCACAAGAAGGGATGATCATCCTATAGGTGGGAGGTCCACCAACATGATTATTGAAATATGGATTCAAAATAGCCCCTCAATCATCCTCGATTACATTATCAATATTCAACAACATTAGTATAAACTATAGGTTTTTTGATCAAAACATTATACAACTATATAATATTAAGGTGAAGACTAATTCTGAACTTCATGTAATTATTTTCATTTCATCCAAACATATTGTGAGAAAAATTAACTATTTTAGTGAAATGAGTGGAGTACATAGATATATTTGTTGGTCCCTATTTATGTTCTGTGAATTTCATTTCACCATACATATTCAGCATGTTGATGAATAATTACCCAAATAATATGCTTCAAAATGATTCCAAATAATGACTATTATGTACGCCATCTTGTCCCATGATACCCACCATCTCTTAGTGGGTCAAGAGAGTATTAATAACTCTTGTATCTCAAGAAACTCCAATAATTACTCAATAATATCATTCCAGTAATTGGAGTCATTTAGACCACTACTTCTCTAGATGTTTGGAGAATTATAGATCTTATGATGAGGTCATAGTCAACCATGGAACAATGTTCCCCTATACAATGTGAAGGTACATAATGATTTAATCTATAATGGATTATCATAAATTAATAGAAAACTATAGAATGTATGAGAGCATTCCTATGTGCATAATCCAGCATATATATTGGTGGAACTGAAGAATCGTCACTATAAGGATCACTCTGATGTCTCTAAGGAATAATTTTTTGATATTTTAAAAAAAATTGAGAAGGAGAATAGAATTTTTTAAAAGGGTAGCTCACACATATTATGGATCCCTTATGAAGATATATACTAATAGATACAAAAATCTAGTTATTATAATCTTAGTTATATTGAAGGATCAACCCTAATATTTGATACGGGGTGATATTTACAGTTATATATATAAATAAAATAAGCATATTAAATTTTAATGAATCTAATTATTATTATTTTTATTACAACATCATATATCATAGATTTACCATAAAATAGATATAAGAAATCTAAGTATTTAGATAAATAAAAAACATGGAGTAAACATTTGGTATATTTAGGGATTGTGATACTAAATGCCTTCACATGATAAAAATACTAAAAAAATCCGAAATAACTATAATATCAAACCCATCTCTATTAACATAGATGTATATTTCGTAGGATATAGGTAGGAACAAAAAAACATCCCTTACTATGTTATGGAATTATTATATACTTTATAATATCATGTAAAATGAATAAAAATACAAACTCATCATCTGATTCCATTTTTTTAAAACACTGACATTATTCACATGTTCTGCACATGAGTGCTACATAAACTATTGTGTGCCTTCCATTATGAAATAGGCTTCCAACTAGTGGAGAGTTTTTATAGATAAATTTGGGAGACTATATCTTTGAAAATAATATAGATACCTCAAAAATATTACCAAAATATAACATCAAATAATATCAGTGTGAATTAAAAATAAAACATAGTTTAGTAAGAAATTTCACCCATTTCAAACATGTAAAATGATCTAGGATCCCATTTTGGAATTCATAACAAGAGAACGTAAAAAATATAAAAATTAAGAACAACACCCTAGTGAAATATCTTAGATTCTAGCCGTGTAATAAAACCAACTCTATACTACTTAACAAAGTTATCTTCCATGGGACCCATGCTTCTACATGGATCCATAATCATGAATTATTAACAAATATTAGGATTCTAGTGATCATTTTGAGTAGTAAAAATTATTAGCACACCACCAATGGGTCCTTAACACGAGTTAAATATTATAAAATCTCAATGCATTTATAAAAATAAACGTAAAATAAAAAATCTATGATATATATTAAGAGAAAATGTGAAAACCAAGATTCTATGATCCCTAAACATACTTGCTTCATATCCATACTAGAATGTAGATATGATTGAGAGTTATAATCATATTTATCCACAAGGTTAATTATTATACATAATCAATTTTATGTATAATGAGATTACTCAGACCACATGGACCTCTATCCATGTCTCTATTATTGATCAATCCACCATAACATTATACCAAATCTATGCCCAATTTTTTTCAACATGCAATTCACACCCAACTTCTGCTAACTCAATCATGGCCTCAATATAGTCACACCCCTACCCTGTGTCTAGTTCCATCTTCATCATCATCACATATCGATTGAACTGCCTATATAATCGACATCCATTCCATAATGTTTCACTATAATTTATTACTTGTGAAAATATTTCCAAATTCATAACAATAAAACACAACAGGGAAAATAATGCTTAGTTATGACATGATGAATTTTCATGAGATAAAATAACAACAAAAATGTACACGTAGCAAATATAAAAAATGACATAGAAACCTACATAACCATAATCATGTGATCAAGCAACATATATGAGTTTCATGGGATACACAAATGCACACATGTTATCACAATCAAACATGTCCCTTCATGTTAGGCTAACCTAGACATCATATTAAGGTAATTATAAAAGGTATATGAATGGTAATGTACATTTTACCTCATTTATTATATCCTCATGTCCATATTTTTTCATGGAAAAATTACTCTAATCACGTTTTCATATTATTGGTTTAATATTATCACAATTGATTCATAAAACAGATTCCAATTATATCATTTTCAATAATAAAACAATTCATGAAATAATAATTTCGGGCATATATATATTTATCAAATTATAGATATATGTTATATAATTGTAAACTAATATCTTCCTTAAAGAGAAATTATTAATCCAACCAGTGATAATATCTTATCTCACAAAAAAATTCCAAAATAAGCATTTAATAAATAATTATTATCATTGATTGACTATTCAAGGTTATAATACTTTTTTGTATATTTATAACCATTTATAAAAATCCTATTAATAATAATATAATTTTTTCATATTAATTATGGAGAAGGAAAATTGGAGATTCTTATATATAATTTTAACCCATAAAAATGATTCACCCAGGAATGGATTGGGGATAATGATTTCATCAACACAATTAAAAAAATAATAACCCATGTTAAATTGAACTAGACATCATAGATATAGGATAAAAGAGAAATGTCAATTCATTACTCTAGAGGATATCCAAATGGATGGGTATGAGAAGGGTCTGTTATCTTACAAATATAACAATGTTCATTACTCGTTCATCATTGGAAATCCAAAATTGAAAACATCATTCAATTTTTATTTAAGAAATTTTATAATGGACTTCATTTAATTTCTTCCATGAAAAGAGTTATGAACATTTATGTTACAAAGAAATTATGATCGATGATTTTATTATTTAAAAAGAAAGAAACATGTTTATGGGTTCGGGTTGGGAAGAGAAAAGTGAGATACTGGGTTTGAAAATACTGTTATGCCAAAAGGCAATTTCGTATGGTTGTCATAGTTTTACCCTTTTGTAGATAATAGTTGTTTTATAAAAGAAAATTTATTTACATGTACATATAACATATGTATATACATTACAAATGGTTTAGGATGCGTTACCCTTAAATAACATTAGAAAACTAAGAGTTATATTTACATTTCTTAGACATAACCTTGTATAGGGATGGTTATGCATTTTTATAAAACATGGTTAACCTTATATATACATTTTATGTACATGGTAAAATTTATGTAGAGCCTGAAATTTTCATATAGCATTACATAGGTCCAAAAAACTGTCCCATGTAAGGGTAGAATGTATTACAAATTACATAGATCATAAAGTCCTTGTATGTGTAAAAATGAAAATAATTATTTTATATTAATATAAAATACGTTAAAATTATAACCAAAAAGTACAAAAAAATATTAAAATGGATTATTCTAAAAATGAACATTTTTTTATATACTTTTTTTAATTTTAATTTTTAACTTCAACGCTTCAATTATCTGTATTTTGGTATGATTTTCAAAAAATTTTATGACATACATATATATTTTTGGAACATAGAAGTTGTATGGTTTTATTTGGAACATTATGAACTAGTAGGTACATAATGATGTTTGTAAATGAAATCTGATGCCCCTTTCACCCGTAGAAGGTAGTTAGTAGCATGGCAGCTGATATGTTTTTGTTACTAGGTAGTAGGTGGTAAGACATCTAGTACCTGATATTATTATACATATTATTCTTTGAGTTGATTTTTTTTAATTTTTTTTGAAATATATTATTTAAATATTATCCCTCCCTTTTTCTATTCAATATGTATAGTGTATCCCATTTATATATTTTGTTACTCCCCTTTAAAATATTTGAATTGTCCCAAATTCCTATAAAATGATGGATTTTATATTTTCTTGTCAAAATGGAATTCCCTTTGAAGGTTTATGGTGAGTAAAAATTCCTTCAATTGATTTCATTAGTGTTCAATGATGATCCATAAAAATCAATAATTTCACCATTCACGTAGTTTTATATGAAATATACTATGTATAGTTAAATTTGGATATTATTCATCTATCATTGATTGATAGTTGTATGTAGACGGTGGTACATAACATATTTCATTGTTATATGCATGTTTCCTGTGAAATTTTTTTTCGTAGAAACTGTAATTGGAGAAGGTGGATCTCAACTTGGATATACGGAATTTATGAGTTCGGGAATTATTGGGTAGACACATTCTAGTGTATTTTGTAAATTTTATATTCTGTAGATTTTTTATGGTCTCTTAGTTACCATATATTATATTCATCCTAGGAAAATTATTATGTTCACAACCAAGTATGGGAGTCCATGTTATTGAATTGAAATTAATGTACTATTTTTGTCCCATATGTCTTTAATTAGTGATCCAATAAGGTAATATGGTTTTCCTAATATTGATGATGTTGTTTATCTAAAGTGGTATTTGGTAAATCTAGTATTGATATTTCTAATGACCATTAATCTATTTAATTTTATTTCAATGGTAATTATGATATAGTGAATTTCATACAATACTCTAATAGATTTATCTGTGAGTGTTGTGAAAATTGATGAGACATGTGGGAGAGTCATAATGGAAATGTAATAAATTTGGTCTACTAATTTCCTTATTTATTGATTTTTGTTACATTATTTTATTATTGATATTTCTTAAATAAGAACTAGGACTAGGATATAATAATCTATTATGGGGTTATGAGTATGAAATATGATATAAGAAAGTATGGGATAGTCATATTTGTATATAGATTATATTTTATTTGGTTAGTTCATCTTGTTATATTTGATTATTTCACACATATTAATACATTCTTTGTATTATGGAAATATAACTGGTAACAAGGTTCACATATGTTATTATATGACCTTAATGTTTATATATAGGGTTATTTTTCACAACCCTCCATCACCAAGATGAGGGAAGGGACATCGAACTACTAGATCCTTTCTTCTCCATGTTGAAGGATAGATAATGACACCTGATTCCTGCCTTCAATAGGCCCTAGAGTGGTGACTAGAACCAAGGTTATACAATCTCACATATTATGGAAGGAATTACCTTTTTGTAGAACAGGATTGGGAGGTAATATGGTAAATACCATGCAAGTCCAAAAAATGAATGTTAAAGTAATTACCAAACTTTATTCCCACATGAATGTTAAATATAAATTGATAAAAAGTACAAGAAAAACCCAAATGAAAAGTACAAAAAGAATGGAACGAAGCATTATAACCCCCTGAAGCATGCAATTATAAGGCCCTACATGGTCCTCAATGTCCACATAGAAATGTGAAAACAATTATATATATGTAGGATTAGTATATTAGTATACTCTGTAGGGAATCCAAATGCTCTCATGCACAAGTGGGGAGACATTCTAATGACCCATGAGAAACAAAGATATCAAAAACAACTAGAAAGGAACTATCCAACCAGCCACACTAAGGCACTCACCCAAAATATGACAAGTTGGTTAAAGTAATAGTAATTACACATCGATATATGGGTACCCATCACTAAATTCCCAATGACTATTTAGGACATCCTACACGTTAGACCTCCACCACAGGTTTATATAAAGTCCCACTACCACCCCAATAACTACCTTATGGGGTAACAAAACCACACATCCCACCCACAAACACCTGGGTCATAAAAAACGTATAACCATTCCCGTAGACACCTAGTCCATAACAACCACCACCACGCATGATGACACCTGGGACAAAATATCCACTTTCAAAACCGAAGACCCATGGGCCAGAACAACCTCTTCCATTCCCGAAGACAGAAGGACCTCATCCTAAAGACATGCTCGAAAACACACCCACCCACACTTAGTTGGGCCAACCACCAAAACACACCGTGCCCAAAGTGTATAGGTCAACAATGAACTTTAGTAAATCATAGCCTACCTGAAGAGTCTTGGAAAACCTTGGAGAGAGATCATAGAAGGAGCTACTAACCATCCACTCTTAGGAAACATAGAAAAAACACCCTCGCCATGAAATGGGTATGTTTGGAATGAAGTACTCAACATGGGATGGGTGTGTATAACAATTAAAAGAAATAAATACTATACATATAGGTAATCAAGAAATCCTCCCAAAATAAGGGATCCAAAAATGACAACCATCACATACACCAACACACTTACTACTATCTCTACATGCACAAGAACACAACAATAAAAACCAGAGTACAACCCATTTCTTTGAATCAATTCCACATTCTAGTAATTCACATTTTTACATTCAAGTGATTCCATTTAAAACATTCCTATACTACTGGGAAAATATAATACATAACCAAAAGGGAAAAAAATAACTGATAAAAAAATATCCAATAATGATTTTAAGCATCCACACTCAGTTATCTTGTAATGTCATAATAACAAAAGGGATTTGTGATATCCCTCAATGTACTAGAACAAAACCATGACACAACATACTGGTTCCACATTGCACCTGATTCAAAAACCAACAACCCCACAACCAGAGATTTCATTGTCATTTACGCCACCCCACAAGTCATCAAACAGAGAAACCATACATATCACTAGAATGGAGAAAGCAGTTTTCAAATTTATCCAACTCAATTCATTTTGTTCTTTTTTTCTATTTGGTTAATCGAGGTGATCAAAAAAGTATTCCTATTCCTTGGGAATCAATTTAGTTATCCTAGTTTACTCAAATAACCAGTTTCCCTACGACAATCATTCAATCAAAACATTATTCCAAAAAATTGAGATTCATTAATGCATAAGAATGGACCAGAAATGCCCAAGATTTTCTCAGTATATAATCCCATAAAATTCACAACATATGAAACAAACGTATAAAAAAGAATCATACTCATCTTTCGAACCCCTTCATTCCTTAATAGTAAATTTATTATCTTTGTCAAAAAAATTCATCCACATCCGGATGAATCATCATCATTCCTACCCTGAATGGTGAAAAATAATGAGAGATGAAGGATGAGACCCTACATTTATTGATCAAGGATCGAATCTTTCTCCGAGAACAACGAACTTTAGATGCAAGACTTGTAGAGTAAGAACTCAAAGTAATATAAGGCTGAGTGGGAAGGGCTCCAGCATGGGCACACAATTACTATCGGGAGGAAGTCTTGAGCCACACAAACTAAATCCAAATGGAAGAACGAAGATAGTATATTGACTTGAAAGGAGAACAGATTATAAAATTAGGGAGTCAATTTCAAAGGAAATAAAATATGGATCATGGCTCAACCACATGGCTTGGTAGTTTCACACGATGGGATTAATTGAGATTTAATTATTATCCTTACAGATGGTGGAGATAATTGATGTGAGTTATGAAATTTCATTTTAACTAAGAAAACAAGTATCTTGGGTGAGATTAGAAAAAATGAAAAAGGCTGTGGGACCAATGAAAATGCTAGATGTTTTTTTAACACAAGGGCCATCCAATGCATAAAGGATTTAAGATATAATTTATATGTTTAAAACAACCATAAACCACATTGAAAGGGTAAGAATGACGTAAAAGACATGTTATAGGAAAACTGGTGAACAAACCCCAACACCCCATGATGGCACTATTGGGGTGCGGTACGGATTGGTGACACACTGCACGGTGATATAGAATGGTGAAACAAATTGGTGAAACTGATTGGTGATACTGATTGGTGGAACTGATCGGTAACACCATAGAGACACCCTTCTACTAACACTAACGCCCTCCTAACTCACCAATAGGGTACAGGAGTCCCAAAACACAATAATTTGGTTATTTAATTGACCATGATGGTCTATACCATTACATAAGATACCTAACAAATAATTCTCACCCTCATGAATCCAAGAGTAATTCCAAATAAATGAGAGGTGTTCAAACCAACACCTTATAAGATATCTCTCAGGGACAAACCACCCTAGAGTTTGTCAAAGGCTAAAACAAAACTTGACATCCAAGTGAATATTTTTTTCAAATGTCTCCTAAAAAACTCGAGAAACCCTACCACTCCTCTCCACCCAAGTTACCATAAAATCATATAAAGGTCACACCCTCCAAACATATTGATTGGGGATTCCATTTTTCTATGTCAAGATACTATCTTCTTTGGGTGGCACTAACTCACCTTCATGGTTTTAATCACATCCACCATAATGAATATTGATTCGCGATCACAACCTCCTCTCCCCAAATTTTGGACTTTTCACACACATTATGATTTAAAGGAAAACAAACCATCTTATAGAAAACATGGTCAAGAATTACATCTCTGCAAAGCACAAATCAAACAAAAGATCAAAACTCAAAATAGCATGGGGTATTGGGAAACCATCTATGCCACCCATTTCTAGGTACACTCATCACAGATACCATGACTCCTCAGAACAAGAACCAAGATAATGGTTTATCCTTGAAGCGACTTGTCCTTACGATCTGCGATTCTCACAGGTCACTCCACAAACATCGCATAATCCTCGACATCCATATCTCCCATGTCGAGGGTGTGGGAGTCATAATATAAAAACCAAAAGAGTTGAGATACATGAAATACTTTGTAGATCCTCTCCAATGGAGGTGGTAACACTAGTTGATATGCTACTTTGTCGACTCATCTCGACACCTGAAAGGGTACTATTAACCTGGGAGAAAGCCTACTCCCATATCGAACCTTCGTTTCCCACGCTGAGGGGATGCCATAAAGAAGACATGGTCCCGAACCTCGAAATCTAAGGGTCTCCTCCTATGATTGAAATATGAATTATGCTAGTCATGATCTGCCTTTATCCTTTCACACAAATGTTGACCCTTCTCTATCATTCTCTGCATAACCTCTAAGCCAAGAACACCTACCCCCAACCACTTTCTAACTCATGGGTGAATGAAACAGTCATTCATACAAGGCATAAAATTCATCCATTCTAATGGTATTTTGTAATATTTTGCTGTAGGAAATCTCTACCAAAGGCACGTGTCATACCCATGATTATTTGATGTTTAGAACACATCCTCGTAGCATATCCTCTTAAATTTGGGTGGTCCTATCTTTTTTCACATCTATCTAAGGGTAGAAAGTAGTTCAATGTAATAACTAGATTCCAAATGCACAATGTAATAATTTCATGACACATGAAGTAAAAAATGTATCCTAATCTAAAACGAAAGTTTTGGGAACTTCGTGAATCCTCACATCTTCACCCACGTATTTCTGGGTATTGGCTTCCACTGGGCATGACTTCTTAATCACTAATAAGTGAGTTGATGTTGTCAAATGATCCTACGCTACCTACATGGTATCACATCCTCGCTCTGAACTAAGTATTCCAATGACAAAATCCATCGAGAAGTCATCATACTTCAACTCAGGAACATCTATGGTCGGTAAAAGACCGCCCAGAATAGAGTGTTCAACCATCACCTACTGACAGATGAGGCACTTTTCCACAAACACCACAACTCACTGCTTCACAATGGACCCCCAAAATAGACCTCTTTATCAACGATACATCATGGAGACTCATGGGTGTACCTATATAGGTGAGTTTTGGAAATCACCAAGAACCCTCTCATGTACTGCCTCCAGAAAAAATATCTTCCCATGAAAAAACAGTTGATTCTAAACATCCTCCAACCATCCTTTCAGAGAATCACCCTAGATAACATGATCACACATCACTTCTGCCTCTATGTCTCCCCACTAAGACTCCTCCATCTATCGTACCATGGAAATATGCCCTATCATTTAAAACAGATATCTTCTACCATCCTTTACTCTCATGCTCTGATGTAAAGCAACCAACTCTTTCAATGTATTCCAAGCATCAGGTGACTCTCAAACAACATCATTTTGTGCATTATACTAAAGGAATATGCCAAAACATTACCCTTTCCCATGGAGTATGAAATATCGATATCATTGTCTGGAAGAATCTCCATCCACCACCACTGCCTGATGTTTAGGTCTCACTGGGTGAAGACATAGATCAAGATCATGTGATCTGTGAAGACCACAAAGCATTCTTTGATTAGTTAATGCTTCCACAACACTAGTTCAAACACAAATGGTGGAAGATCTATTTTTTGGGTGTTATAATTATGTTTGTGAGGATATAACTTCCTTGACCCATAAGGGATCACTCCCTTCTATTTCATCATCACAAACACCTATACTAGACCGAAATTATCACATAACACATTAAATGTTACCCCTTCCTCTAGAAACCTCATCATTAGGGTGCTGACCAAATTCCCCTTCAGATAATTGAATGTTGCCTCTCACTACACACTCCATACGATATCTTAGTCCTTCTTGATTATGGCTTTTAAAGGTGGTAAAAATCAAGGGATTTTAGTTATGAACCTTTGTAGTAACCTTCTAGTCCAAAGAAACTACAAACCTATTCCACATTCTTGGGTTCTTCACAAGAAACAATAGCCTCCACCTTTGATAGGTTCACTGTTATTCCTTGCTAGGACACCACTTGTACAAGGAAGTGCCTCTCTCATTTCTACAAATATGCACTATGACAACTTATAGTAGAGAAGGTGGTGTCGGAGGACCTCTAGGGTTGTCCTAATATGCGTGGCATGGTCCTCCTCCGTCCATGAGTAGATCTAGATATTCTCAATGAACATGAACTTGAACCAGTCTAGATAAAAACAGAAAACGAAGTTAATGAGCCCCATGAACCCAGATAGTGAGTTTGTAACTACGAAAGAAATGGCCAAAAACTCAATGTACCATATCTACAGCTAAATGAAGTCTTCGAGTTGTCACCATCAACTAGTGATATCCAGACCACAGGCCGTTCTTAGGGAACCGACCTTCCCCCCGTCAACTAGTAAAAAAGGTTATTGATTCTCAGAAAGGGGTAACGGTTCATGATTGTAACTAATTCATTCTTCAGTAGTCTACACATATCCGCAGTCCATCATCTTCCTTCTATGCGAAAAAGACTGGAGCACACCATGGCGATTTGTGGGGTTGGATAAAACCCTTCTTCATCATGTCATCAACCTAAATCTACAACTGTCGTAACTCAGAAGGTGCCATCTGATAGGGATCCAATGATATCAAACGAGCTAAATGTTGTAAGTCTGTCTCGAACTCCACACCACATAAAGGGGGTAGATTCACAATCTCTTGAGCAGAGATGTCTAGGAACTCACTGACAATCCTCTAAACATCCACTATCTCTATGTCTTCTTATTCTACCGACATCTTAGCTAACAAGGAATGAAATGGCTCCCTCTATGTCTTCCCTCTCAGTAACCCCACTTGCTGAATAAAGCTCCACGGTGGACTCCTATATATGAGAACTCAACCCAAATCCATATGTAGATTATAAAATATTGAATGGAAAACAACCATTCTATGCCCAATATGACATCGAATGGATGTATTTTCAAGAGAAAAAGATATCCACTAGAATGTTGCGGCCTTAACATCAGTATGTATCCTCAACAAACATAAAAAATGGCTGGTCCAACCTCTAGCTATAGTAAACATTACCAATGGAATGGATAGTATATATATGTATAGGCCCAAGGAATGGGATAGACTGGGTGTAACAAATGAGTTAATGTCTTCTAAAATCAACCAATGCACCAGTAAGAGTACTAAACATGATAATTGTACCTCGAATGACATCTGGCCTTTCTATAAATGTTGCCTTTAGGACATGAAACACTTTATGCCCATATCCTTTTCCCCTAGGATATTGGATGCCTACCCAAAAATTCCCCAATCAAGGTCCCTAATGACAGCCCGTAGGTTCGCCTCCTCCAGAATCGTCTGTACTCGGTGGAATGGGAGCCTTCTTTCCCAGCTGATACTACTGAAATGGTCTGGCCGGTAACTTTTGTGTCTATGGTGGACATTGATCCTTCCCAACCCCACAATACTACACTTGGTCTATGAAATGATTTTAATGATTCCCATGGATACGAAAGATAAATCACCTTGGTCCATGGAACATAAATAATGTGCAGGGTCCAGGATATCAAAACTAGAACTGCTATGGCTTGCTCCCCATCAGCCAAAACATGGAAGACCCTAATGTTAAAGGACTACTATAAATGGAATTCCCATTTGATGAGCTTAGCTGGCTACCCTTCAATAACACACCTCTCTACATTTTCATCCTCTCTACTACCTCATCCTTATTTTGAACCTCCATGTAAATTGGTAGAGTGAAGAGAGTAACAACATACTGAAGAGAGGGTCAGAGCACCTCCTATAAGCATCTTTCCCATGAATACTCATTTGGGATGAGGTCTGGAGAGAAAGGAATGAGACCATTGAACTTTATCCCCACTCCCATACTATCATAGTCCCTTACTGAAGGGAGAGAATAGCTTTCCTCTTTTCATCCTTCATCATGGAAGAATGGAATTCCGCCTTGAACTCCATCAGGATGTCAATCCACAGAACATCCACTTCCTTATTCTCCCATAGGTATAGAATCCACCATTTTCACTTCATTCCCCATATCTATCTCATTAAAAAAGAACCCAGTACTCTACTGGAGCCCGGATCATGTTGAAAGTTATCACTAATTCATCGAGCCAGTTCTCCATCCCGATGTACGAGACACTACCCTCATACTTCCTGAGGGTTAACTGCTAAAAGGTATGAAGCCTAATATTTCACTGGTCTTCCTCTTCCCCTATATCATCCCTCCACTAATCGAACATATTTTCCCATTGGGACTCAATTACCCACACTACTCATGGATTTCATCTGGGTACCACAACTTCATGGTAAACCAAGAATGCCTAAGCCCGAGTGGTGTGGAAAAAAATTATATTATGTTTTCTTTAATCTTTTTATTTATTTTTACTTTCAAAAACATATAAATCACACAAGATTAAAAAGTCATTATGATATGTGTCCCATTCCTAGGGTCTCTACCCTGCAATTACTGAAGCCTAAAATGGGTTTTCGGCAGGTCCAGAGTCCTTGCATCAGATCATAGGGGGCCCTAGTATCCCATGTTCTAGATAGTATTCCAAGGACTATTTCACAAACCGAGATTTCCTGACATTGTTTCCCTACCATTCCATGGAATCGTTACTATGGATAACCTCGTGCACTATCATATATCTTAACCATCATCCTCAGATACCATTATATCATGACTCGCCTTCACCAAGATGAGTGTTGTGACATCGAGCTACCAGACCTTTCCTTATTCAAGTTGATGGAGATATATATACTCCAATCCCCCACCTTGAGTAGGCCCCATAGTGGTTAATAGCACCAAGGCTATACAATCTCACATAATATAGATGGAATTTCCTTTAATATAGAACAATATTCAGTGATAATATGATAAATCTAAAAAAACTCCAAAAAATTAATCTAAACGTAAATCCAAAAATCCATTTTAACATGAATGTTCAATATAAACATATAGTGAGTTCAAGAAAAACAGTAATGAAAAGTACCAAAATAATGGATATAAGCAATGAAAACTCATGAATCCCGATGTAGTAAGGTCCCATAGGGTCCTCGAAGTCCTCCTGTAAACCTTAAAATTGTTGTATATACATCGGGTGAGAAGACAATTATACATTGTTGGGAAAACCAAACCTCTTTTGCAAAAGTGGGGTGACATTATAGTTCCCTTTGAGAAACATAGATAACCAAAATACCATGCAAGGAACTAACCACCCAGCCTCACCAAGTCACACTAACCAAATTAAATATGTTAGGTAATGTTATAGTAATAACACATCATTATATGGGTACCCAACATTGCTTTCCCATAGATATTTATAAATACTATGTGTCCGACCTCCCCCAGAGTTTCTAGTGCAGTCTCCCTACTGCCCCACCAATAACCTTATGGGACACCACAACCACACAAAACCATTCCTATAGAAAACTAGGCCACAACAACCACCACCACGCCCGAAGAGACCTAGGCCCAAACAAACACTACCACTCATGATGACACCTAGGATATAACAACCATTACTATTCCCGAAAACACATAGGACTCATCCCGATGTTACTTGGGAAAAAGAAACCTGCTCACACACACATAGGCCACCAACCATGACCAAATAGTCAAATCCATAATGAACATTAGCACCTCACAGCCTGCCTATAGTGTCCTTTGAAACATGGGATAAGGAGTAAAAAAAGATCCAATAACCAGAAACTCTTCGTAATACTGGGAAAAACACCCTCCCCTTTGAAATGGGGGTGTTTTGCATAATGTTCTCAACATATGTGGGGTGTGTATAAGAAACACAAGAATAAAATATTATACATATAGGTTATCAAGCATATATTCCAACATAAGGGTTCTAAAAGGGAAAGTTATCCCGTATAACACAACTCTTTATGTTATCCCTACATGCACAAGTACAAAACATCCACAACTAGAGCACAACCCATTTCTGGGATGCAATTCCCCATTTTACCCATTCTCATTATCCTGATCATGTGATTCCCTTTTAAACATTCATCCAATATCATGAAACTAATAGGGATAACCAGAAACCAAAACAACAACTAAAGGAAAAAACAACCAATCATGATTTTATGCATCCATATCCGGTTCTTTTGTAAAGTCACAGCAACAAAGGGATACATGATATCACTCAAAGTAAGGGATCCAAACCAAGCCCCAACATACTAGTTCCACATGACCTCATATTAAAAAAACAAAGACCCCGAAACCATTGGTTTCATTCTTGTCTACGCCACCTATAAGGCATCAAAAAGAGAAAAAAATACATATAACCACAATAGAGAAAGAAATTTTTAAATTTAACTAACACTATTCATTTTGTTCCCTCTTTATGTTTGATTTTATAAAGTGATCCCACACAGTTTCTTATACATCGAGAATCCATTTAATCAAATGTTTTTTCTGGATTAACTAGATTCCATGTAACATTAATGAAATCACAACATTATTCATTAAAACGGAACTTCATTAGTGTGAAATAAAGGACCACCAAAAATCATAATTTTTAGTGGAAATAATCCAATACAATTATCAACATACGAAAAAAAGGTACAACATAAAAACATCATCAAATTTCTTACCCATTAATTCACTAACAGTTAGTTTAATATATTTATTATATTTGGTTTCATCCATGCCATGAAGGATCATAATCATACCCAACCCACATGTCTCACAATAAAGAGAGATGATGGAATAAACCCTATTTGGATGATCAAGGATCAATATTTTATCCTAGAAGCAAGAAATAGGCTTGTGAAACATATAGAGTAAGAACTACAAGGATTCCAAGGATGAGAAAGAAGTGCTTCACCATGGGAGAATGGTTCATCTCGGCAGGAAGTCTCGAGCTACAGTAATAGAATCTAAATTGAAGAATAGAGAGATGATATATATTTGAGAAAAAGCATGATTCTAAAATCTGGAATATGATTACAAATTTCATAAATGTAGGATCATGGCTCGACCATAGGAATCGATGGTTTCAAACATTATGATTTATTGAGATTTTATAATTCTTTTCGACAATAGTGGAGATAATGGATGTGAGTTAATAAATTTCCTTCAAACTGAGAAAAATGTAACAGGGGTGAAACTAGAAAACATGGAAAAGAGTGTAACACCAAGGAAAATGAAACAAATTTTGGTAAATCATGGGTTTATCGACACTTTAGGGATTTAAGATATAATTTATTAGCTTAAAATGGCCTTAAACCACATTAAAATGTTACGGAAACCATAAAAGTTGTGTTATAGGAAAACTAGGGAAAGAACCCCGACACCTCATAGTGGCACTATTCGGGTACAACATCGATTGGTGATACTGATCTACGATACACCGATAAGTGGAACTGATAGGTGACACCACTGTGACACCCTGTCAAAGACACTGATGAACTCTTAGCTCACAGATGGGGTCTAGGATACCCCAAACAATAGAATTTGGTAATGAAATGGTCTAGGAAGTTCTGGACCGTGTCAGTATCGATGTTATTCGACACTTATAAATTAATGTAGAATATGGAAAGGGAACATGACTATTTATTGATATATTAAAATTAGCCTTTTAAATTATTTTATCATGATTCATCCTTTGAATGGTGTTCCCAATTCAGCGCCATAATTATCCGACTGATCATGTGAAAATTGAATTTATGTATTATGATTTAAACAAACGATGCCAAATTATTCTGTTGGTTTTTGGGATATGTCAGTCATATTTATGAAATCACAATGTTAAATAATCTGAACTAGGATACCTATAAAATTTACACATGTTAACCATTAGCCCAGAAAAACCAGTTCTTGATCTCTTCAAACTAGAATGAAAGGATGGAGTGGTCAACAGTGTGTCTTCAACCATGAGAATAAATTATGATCAACTCATTCAAATTTAATAAAAAAATCCATTTACATAATTATGGTTTATCTATCTAAACACTGAGAGGTGATACGGAGGATAAAATTTCAATCAAAACTATGATCCCCCAAATTTTTGGGATTAAAATGTTTTAAATACTATAGTAATTCACTTTACAATTTTAATTTTATTCCCTCCAAAATATATAACTGGAAAATATGGCCAAAAACACACTATCAATTTTTTAACATCTTTTATGTGTCCAAAATATTTAATATCACATTTTTTATACTCTCACATGTCACATGATGAGTCACATCCTTTAACATGGCTCATTCTATATCTAATTATTTATTATACCCGAAACATGTAACATTAATCTCAAAACAAAATTTTCCAATATTCTCTTATATAATTAAATAAATGATAATACATTTAAAAATAAATTCAGTACACCTAATTCTAGAATCTAGTATATTATTATTTAATAAATTAATTATTTACTTTTGATTGTTCTCACTTAGTTGTCCACCGACCCCTACATGTTGGTCCAACTATATCCTAAACTCTAAATCATTCATATTCATGGAATGTATGGATAAACCATGATTGTGACCCTATATGGCCTAATATTGATAGTAGTGATTCATTCTCATATACCAATAGTGGTATATAGCAACACATCAAGGCTGATAATGTGATTGGGATAAGTCAAAGCTACAAATACATCCATTAAACCCTAACCATGTAATATATCAATTTTTTCATTAAATATATAATAAACAAGGTTTCATAATTTGAGTTCACATCCATTAATTCCATATATATATTTCAATTATAATGGATATAATTTCCTTCATAAATCATTCCAATGGATTTATTCGTGGAACTGTAATCACAGTCATGCTGGTGAAGATATTTAAATCCTTTCAAAAGTTACAAATGAAGTCTTGATCATTTATAAAATTTCATATCATCAATAATGATCTCAATGAAATATACCTAAACCTAATATTCACTATCATTATTTTCATCATTTATAAATGTTTGAAATTAAATTATGACATAAATTAAAAAGACCAATAAACGCGTTCATTTATTAAAACACCCAAAACAGCTAAAACACACAGTGTTTATAAGTACCCTCCCTAAGAAAATCCATAAAAAATACATGAAAAGAGAATTTAATTCCATGAATTCTCAGGTATTAATTTGTTTTACGGGTTTTTAGAATTATTTTATCAACAATATATAAATTAATATTACATCATAATTTTGAATCTACAACTCAATATCTATTTTTTCAATAATAAATTTTTATTAAAAATAAAACATGGTTTGTTTTCACAACATACATTTAAAATTTTAAAATTGAACACTTCCATGACCCTATTGTTCCTTAAAAACTATTAAAATAATTCAATACCATGGGATGAGATAATAATATATTTGAAATTGATATATTAAAGTAAAAAAATTATCCTCATAGTACCCAAATACTATTAAAATATTTCCATTTTTAAAACAAAACATTGTGCTATAAAAATACATTTTCATTTCTATGAAAAGAAATTATTTACATAAAAAATTCATAAGTCATGTAATAATAAATATTAAATGTAAAATAATACTCAAAATATGGTTTTATTTAATCAAGTAAAATTAAATAAATTCTATATATTTCTCTATTATGGATTATCATAACCTTCCCTTTAATGTAATTGTTCTTATCCAACATTTTAAGTCATAAGATTTATAATAAAATACATAGAATACGTAGATAAATCATGTTGTAAACATGGAAAATGATTTCCATTTAACTCATAGAAAAACTATTAAAAATTGAATATCCTTCAATCTATACTCAAATAATATCTTAGGAGAATCCTAGCCATCTATGTGTATCCCTTTACCCAATTCAATAAATATTATATCGGGATCAACTAACATATGAGTTATCAGGTTCACCCATCATCAACATAAGTACAATACATGTTCATCGTTATGAGAAACTCAATATAACCCTAACAAAATCATTATATTTCAATTTTACCATTTCTATTAACATAATAAATAAAATTATTTGCACCCATAGGAAATAATTTCTCCATATTTATATATCAATTCTATTTAAAATAATTTTTAAAAATACCATGATCAATGAAAATGTGGGTTTTATTTTATGAAAATAATAATTCATCGAAATTATAAAAAAAATATTTACGATGGATAGAATATAAAAAATTATAGCTATATATGTTAAAATAGACCATCGTTTTTCAAATTTTTAAAAACATTCAATATATAAAACATAAAACTATTCATTTTGAATGAATTTTAATGAATGTAACATGTAACAAAAATTTTGTTTATAATTCATCTATGTTCATATTAATACATGTAAAAAATAATTTTAGAAAAAATTTCTTGGAGAAAAAATAATTATAAAATAATTATTTAATACATTTAAAATGATAATTTTAAGATATTGTTTCTATTACAAATACTATCAGTCATCATATGAATTATTTATCATTCATAATAATAAACTTGTTTAAATTTTTTACATTCTTAATAATCTTTTTAATTTTATTAATCATTTTATTTTATTTATTACTATATTATATTCAATTATATAATTAATTATTTTCACATCAGATGTTTTGAAAATATTCTTCTTGTATATCCCAAATCAAATAATTATGTTGATGATGGTTATAAGGAATGAACCATAAAAATTAAAGAATCTTCAGTTTTTTTCAAGAATTTAATTTCTTTCACATTCATGATCTTTTCATGTTCAGGGGTTGAGATAAAAAAATATTTAATAGATAAAAAATCCATATTATATAAAGTGGATGATTCTAAACTATATCATTTTTTCAACCATATATATATATATATTTCATGATCTCCTTAATAAAAACTCTTTAGAAATTTTAACATGATCTATTCCAATCCTCTAATCAACATTAAATCTCGTGGAAAACTTTTAAAATGATAGGAAGATACGAAATTTATTTGTAAAGGATATCAAAAGAAGGAAACCATTATTCCATTGATGATCATTTAAACTCATGAAAACCCCTTCATAAAATCTTAATATTTTACCCAAAAACCGAAATGTGATTATTTAATAAATATTAATTGTTTTACATTTTGAAATGAATTGATTGACATGTAAAATCACTAGAAAAAATAGAAAATTCTTGTAGGTACCATGGTTGAAAATCACATTTAACCATTAAAGAACTCTTACAGATTTGAATAACCATACAACCAATATCCAATATAATTCTTCAAATAATATAATAATTACAAAATTAAATGGGGTGGTATTGGGGCGAAAACATCATTAAAGATGTAATGATCTCACAAAATGTTATCTGGGATCATTCATCTTTTATAATTTCCCAAACATATAACATGAAATAAAAAATTTTGTTATTTGAAATCCAATTTTTAACTAATATAAAATTAACTTTCACAAATTAAAATTTCATTTTCCATCAAAAATCCAATTTTTAACACAAAATAAACCATTCTTTTGAATATAGCATTGAATACGAAAATATCCAAAAAATGTAAAGTGTATTTTCATATAATAAAGAATAAAATAATGAAAATACATCTTAAAATAATAATTTCCATATTGGTGGAAAATTCATCATCTCCACGTATTTTAAGAATGTAACATTCCTTTTGTTTTTTTGTCAAATATGTTTGTATACAATATTTAAAAATGATCCTTGTTGAAAATATTTAAATGAAATTAAATATAGACATAACATTTAGTTTATTATACTTTAATTTTTATATAATAAATTTGAAAAATATTAACAATAATATTTACATAGAGAATTTATTTTCATATTAATTCAATAAATATTTAAAGCATCCCATATACCTTTGAACATTTAAATCATAAATCCTATTTTAGAATAACAGTTAACCAAAATGATAAATAACATGATAATAAGTAAATTAAATATTTTATATGTCAAAATGGGATGTTTGTGAACCTCAAAAAACAAAGTGTGTGTATAACATCAATATATACATCAATAGAAGTAGACTAAGAAGAAATCACATACCTTGAGTCTGACTTGTCATGTGTGTCATTATCTTTAAGAATAATAAATTTGTGTAAATAACTTATTTTCATTGGAACCATTTAAAATTTCATCATTAGTTATATTTTAATTATTACAATGTTTCAAACATCTACTTAAACAATTGGTTTTTATGGTGGGTGTTTTGACTATATTTGATTTATATATAAAAAACAACTTTTCTAGGTCAACTATTGTCACATGGATCGTTATATAAAAATATCCAAAATAATAATCAAAATATAGTTATATTTTTTATTCCTAAATTATTTTATAAAAACTAATCATGAAATATGGTTCTTAAAAATTAACTAATGCTACAATCATGAGGACAGTAGGCCATACAGATGAATTAGTAATGATCCCATTTTCAATTATCGTTTGGGAATGAATGAAAGAAAAAAAAATATTTTCATAGTGATAATTATTTCATAAAAACATTATATATATATAATTATATACATATTATATCTATGTAAAAATAATCATGTCACATCAAGGAGGTTGTAGTTTACCTATCCATGAACGAAGATATTACTTATTTAATGTGTGACAAGGGTAATTAGGAAAATGATATATTATATATATATAAAGGCAATAATTTCTAGAATATCATATAAATGTTATATATTTTCCATATGTGAAATTAAAACCATAATAAATACACTCCATGTAATCTATGAACATATCACATTGCTTTGAATAGTTAGAAGTCCACACATCCACAAACGAAATTATCGTAATTACAAAAAATAAAAATCAGGAAGGAACAGGATGAATAAAAATTCCATAATTATGATGAAAACATAAATTTCATTTAAAATAAATAAAATTTTCCATTCTATCGTAATTCCCAACCATGGGAGGTGGTAATGGAAAAATAAATGATAAGGTTTCGTGATGTGGTAGTTTTCTGTACACATGAATGGTAAGTTCATTACACATTTGATAGAATTGTGTGATGATATCGATATAACCCTTCAAATAATCACATATAATTATATTTAAAATATTGAGTTAATTATATAATCAATATATAATGAGAAATGAAGGAGTGAGGTAAGGAAACAATATAAAATTGCATGTTCTTGAATGTTTCTTCTTCTTCTAGTAACAACTTCTGATTTTCAACAAAGGAATTATTTGATGGATTTATTAAATAATGATGCCTCTAGGTAGAGGGTTTGAATGAATGGTGATTATTAAGTTTATTTATGGAAGATACAATGGGTCTTGAGAATGATGAATAAGTGAGGGGGTGATGACCTTTTTATAGTAGTGCAGATTGTCATTCTAATAAATATGAAAAGTTAAATAGTTGTTGTGAGGTCTCCCTTAAATCATGTATATTCAAAAATGAATCAAAATCCATAAATTTGGGTATATGGTATAATATTAGATAAAAATTCATTTTTTACATGTATGTAGGCCATTTGTAATCTTAATATTAAGATTTAAGTACTATGTAAAGGTATTTTTACCATAATTGTGGTAATTAATATTAACTACATTCACTATTATTATTGGTAAAAAAATTGACTAGATTAGAAAATGTAAATTATTATTATTACAAATATTTAATCCATTTTTCTAAATTCCAATCACAAATATGATGGAAATTAATTTTGAATTAATCCTGCAGATGAGACAACAAAATAAGGGTTTGAAGTAAAAATGATCAAAAAAATTCTATTTTTTGTATCTAAATTCATTGTGTTATTATTTAAAATTTTCCAAATAGGTTTAAATAAAATTAATTTCATCTAACTATACATTAAAACCATTTACAAAATTAATTTTACTATATAAATTATTTAGATGAAATAGACATTTTGAATTTAAATATAATATTATTTATTATTCACAAATATTTGAATGTTTTCGAAAAAATACAAAAAAAATAAACCCAAAGTAAATTTATATATTTAACAATCAAAAATGATTATTTATTTTTAATATAAAAAATATAAGTGTTTCAAAATATAGTATTAAAAGAGTTTCTCCATTAAAATAAAGAAAAATATTTTCTCAGAAAAATATATCTTGTTAGTGTAAAAATGGATTTATTCTTCTCTTATGCCTATAATGTTTTTAGAAGATTTTGAAAACATTTTATAAACATATTAAATCATTATATGGTATGTGATATTCATACCCACCAATATAAAAATTAGGAAATAACTACCACCTAAAATATAAATATTCACAGTGTATTATTGTTCAATATAACTTAGTATTGCATGCAACGTAATATTTATAAGAAATTAATACTTTTGTGTCATGTAAACTTTTTGATATAGCATCCCAAGTAAGGTAAATTTACTATCTAAACTAGGAATGTGGCTCGCACGAAATGCGGAAAATCCCTATAAACTGGGAAGGAATTGCATTTATAAACTGAAAATACACCCAAAAAAGTATGAGCTGGAAGTAAACACTAAGGAAAATTGTATCCAATGAAGTGCTGGAATGTAAAAGGGATCAGAAATACAATCCCAACTTTAAAGTAAAAGAACAACTAAAAAGGTACAAAACAACTAAAAGGTGAAAGAACATCCTTTATCATCCACCACAGATCCTATGTGAAGGGTACGTATATATAGCCTCCTCAGCACTCCACATCAGTCAGACTCCTCCATGTACCGTCTCTTTATAAGGTCCACCTATAGGTACATTCCAGTCCTGGCGCTCTCAGCCTCTGTCTTCACTATATGTAATATTCATCCAATAAAATGAGGCGCGGTAATAGCCCTTGCAGGGGTGAGTATAATGGTACTTAGTAGTTACCCCGATACCCTTCTGGTCTCACAAAATCCAACAATGATAAACGACGGAGTATGAAATTAATGGATAGTCATTACATAGGTATACACCTATACATATACCTAAGGTAACAAGTAACCTTTCTCTATCATGAGGACAACACAGAAGTCAATGAATTTGCTCACATAGGTAAAAAACTTCTGTAGAGTGATAGATATGATCGGATGTAGTCAATAATTAAAATAAGTTATCAAACCCACACAGTATCCTGGACCAGTAGTTGGAACTGTCAGAACCACACAGGATCTAGGAACAGTAGTTGGAGCTGTCAGACCCACATAGGATCCAAGAAAAACAAGGCTATCAGGCCCACACAAAATCTAGGACCAACTACTCTGTCATACCCACACATGATCTAGGAACAGAAGTCAGAATTGTCGGACCCACACAGGATCTAGAACCAGCTAAGCTGTCGGACCCACACTGGATCTAGGACTAACTATTTTGTCGGACACACACATGATATAGGACTAGTTATTCTATCCGACCCACACAAGATCCAGGAGTAGACGTTAGAACTGTTTGACCCACATTGGATCCAGGAACAGTCGTCAGTACACAGCCTGTCGCAGGGATGACTTTTGTCGGACCCACACTGGATCCCGGAACAGTGGTCAGGGCGCAACCAGCCGTAGGGGTTTCACAATGTATTCTTGATTCTGGAAGGGTCCACCCCTCAATCCATGTTTCATAATGTCAACTGCCACTATTTCTCGTGAATATTTATATCAAAGGTCTGTCTCGTCATAAGGGTCTTATTGCAATAGATGACGCGTCAATCAGATGCACAGTCTGTGAGTTATTAGATTTTTTGTCTTGGGGTCCTAATTGGAATCATGTATGATCCAACCTGACCGTATCTAAAAATTACCTCGAACTCTAGTGGGGTAAACTCAATGGGAGTGACACGCTCAAAGAATAACAGTGTCGCTGACGGTTCGTCAAATGGTCAGCTGGTGTCAATGATATGGCCCAAGAAGGTTTTCGGCTAGTAGTGGGTCCTGGTCCCGTCCGACCCGGTCGGACCTACTCGGCCCCACCCATTTTGGACTGACCTAGTCTGGGATATCCAGTTCAGCCCTCTATGTTTGGCCCAGTCTTCTGGGCCTAGCCCGCGGGCTGCTAGGGCGTTTGGCCCCGGAAGACGCCACATAGGCGACTCAGACCAAAGGTCGGGGTCGGTTCAGTAAGTGCCACGAGGGGCGCCTTTCTGGTAACTCATCCCGGGTGGTGGGGTAGATCATGAGGCTTGAGGTCAGGCCACATGGTGCATGGGTAGGATGTGAGCAGGGAAAGTGCATGCGGGCAAGCCTTTGGGACACCGGACAGGCCGCAGGTCTGACGGGTAGGGCACGGCAGGGGTCGGGCAGGCCGCGAGTGCGCCAGGCAGGGTGCGACCGGGCACCGGGAGGCCATGGGGTAGCCGGCAGGATGCAGGGGCACCGGTAGGGCACTGGGTAGGGCGCGAAATCGGTCGATAGGTCGTTGGGGCGCCGGTAGGGCATCGGGCATGGCGCAACAGCGGTCGGCAGGCTGTAGGGATGGGAAGCGTGTTGGGTATGGCACAGTGAGGCTGTGGGTAGGCGGGCCGAGCACCGCTCGGGCTGGCGTTGTGCGGCTGGATGCAATGGTGTAGTGCGGGGCGGCGCGATTCGTAGAGGCCACTGGTAATAGGGCCTTCGTCTTTACTGCCTTTTCCATCGTCGCCTCATCGCCATGCCATAGAACACCATGAATGGACAATCGACGGATGGTGTCTAGCCATGTTAGTATGGCCCGCACCCTCCTCTTTTAGGGAGCTATCAATTGTCTCATTAAGAATAGTAGATGATCAACAACACGTCCACAAGAATAACTTTTTATCCAATGATGTAAAGAAGATGATGGTTATAACATCATTAAGAAATACACCCCTACAATTGATTCAACATTCGTTTTTCATCACATCCGTTGCACGTCTCAAATCCCAAGCTGCGTCAGGTCGTTGACGACGTCCACTTCGATAGGATTTGAGGAATGAATTCGAAGAAGAAAATGTCACCGGTGTTCTTCACATTCTTCATGGAGGATGCATTCTTTATTGGAGAGGCTTTCTCCAAGAGCTCCTCCAAATTCTCTAATGCCAAGAAATTCCCCAAATCCACCACCAGGGAAAGAAATAGCCAATAACAAAACAGTTGGCATGATTTAATTTTATGTTGGCACATAAAATTAATTGACAGTAATTAATTTTATATTTACACCTAAAATTAATTGATAATTTTAATTTTATGTTTCACATACAATTAATTTGAAAGCAATTCATTATATGTTGACACATAAAATTAATTGTAAACATTTAATTTCACGTTGACAAATAATATTAAATTGGAAGAAATTAATTTTACTCCAACACATAAAATTAATTGAGGGGGTTGGTAGGTTTCCTCTCCCTCCACATTATTTTAGGGGTTAACTCTTGTGTGGTCCCCATGTCATAACCTCCCACAGGAGGTTATGATTAGGTGGGACCCACCACCATAACCATTCATGGAAGGTTAGGGTTTTGCGGTCCCACATCCAACTCCCATGTGGAGGTTATAATCAACAATCACTCACATGTATGCTTCAAATAAAATAAAGTGTTCTACACTTTATTTTATTATTATTTTTATAAAAAGCCAAAAACTAACTTTTATTCTTGACCAACTGATGTTGAGGTGAAAGTCTTCTTAGGCGAATACTAGCACTGTGAGTTCAACGGTGCCCTCATATTTTATTCCCGACCACCGGTTAAAAAGTTATAAAATCCTCCTCGTACATTTTCTGAACGTACCTGAAAAAAAAAATTAGAAATTTTTTCTGGGCACACCTGACCTCAGAATCAAGCGCTATAAATTTTCGTGGACTCGTAAAATTCACATGTATATAAAAAACTTTCAACAGGATTTTTGGGTCTTTACGACATCCACAGGGGTGAAACATAAAACACATCATGATGTTGAGATCGATTCAGTGGTAGAACCAATCGAAAATCTACTATCTAGAAACAATCAGGAATTTCAAAAGGACCAATATACCAATGACATAAATTTATTTTATTTATAAATCAAAATATTCTCATATTGGGAGATGTTCATAAAAATACCATATCACACAATTAAAACTCAAAGTCTTTCCATTAATAGTCAACATATCATTTTTTTCAACTTTGAACATCTATTATGCGTAGTTGATTGGATCTATCCTTTTCTAACATTTCATAAAATATATCATATCCCAGTAGAATTCATACTTATTTTTTATTCTAGAAAATTTTATTTATACACATCCTTTTTTATAGGAATTCAGAAGGATCTATTTGAATGCAAGAGTAAAAGCTATTATTTTTATAAAATTCATACAGATGTAGTTGTTGATCCCAACAACCAGAGATATCCATAATAAAGTAACCAAAATGTCTTCTTGAGTTTTAATCATTCTTTTAGATTTACCATATGTATTACGATTATAAGATGCACTATAACATAATTCTATGTCTAGATCCTACTGATGAGTTTTCCTAATCTTCTAGGTAATCCTTAGAACTTGATTACGTATAATGGTATGTGATACTCGATGCAATATTTTAACATCATTAATATTTATTCTAGAAATACAATCAATATTTTTATCTTCTATAATATAAATTATGTGTTCCAACATCAGGTGGTGATTTACTATAACCAATATAGCAATGTGGACTTTAGAAATTTTGGTGGAGTTTGATGATAAATACATGATTAGGTTTTCCAATTTCTATTCTATTATGTGTAATGATGGAAATATCCCATAAGACTTCTATCTCTTTGCATTATATTACTAAGATATCATGTAATGATTAACATACACTACAATATCTCTTTTCATTCCATCACACCAAAAAAATTCCCTATCAGGTCTCTATACATCTTGGATCTTCCAGGATGATTATAGAATGATGAACAATGGCCACATCCAAGAAATCCTTATTTAAATATGGTATTAAAGGGACACAAACAAGGTTCTATATCCCTATTTTTCAATCATAATAAATTTTTTACTCAAAAAAATATCTCATATTCTTTTTTAGCTCTATATCGTCCTTATCGACATTTTTAATCACCACGTGTATAGAGAGTTGAAAATTCATTTGATAATGTTAATATTTTCCTCTTTTGTCGGTATTTCCATATCAATACATTCAATATGTAGATATAGAATGTCATATACGATCGTCATCATAGAGAGTCTACCATGTTCCTTTCCACTCAAAGCATATTTAAAACTATTTTATTTCTAAGGGAGGTAATATATTGATTATATGTAATCATTAATCAAATACAAAAATCTATTTTGGCACGTATTCGACTCCTTCTATGTGAATATATATTGAAAACATTTCTGGTCAATATATATAACATACTTTTTTCTGTAATGATAATGACTCTATATTATTAGTGAAAATATTGCAACATATAACACAAAATCAATAGTTGGGTAATTTTTCTCATAAATGTATTGTTTTCATAAGTTATAATCTAGTAACATGTCATTATTCAATAGAACATAAACAAATCCCTTTAAAATTCATCTTCATAAATTACAGACCCATCTCCACTATAGGGTAATTTAAATACATAAGAATTGGCTAACCCACTCTTTATTTCCATAAAAATAATTTACATTAATTCATAAAAACTAACATGCCACCCATTAAAGATAATATGTTATTTTGATTAGATATTAAATAGATAATCCTGAGAAATTATAGATAATATCTAGCCGGAGAAATAAAACATCAGATTGTAGCAACATTTATTTCTCAAGATCAATGTTTAGAGAGATCCATCATTATGGGAAACATAATTATACACTATATAATGATTATATAAACCAATAATGAATCTTTTTAAAACCAATGTCTAACTTTGTATGTTTTTCATAACGATTCTTCTTTCCTAAGGTCTTTAGTAAAATCCTTAAGGGATCATAGTGTTCTTCATTTATCTTTTATATACAAGATTATAATACATAATTACTACCAAAAAGTTATTAGGATTGTCTCTAAAGTCACTATTCATTAAATCCATGAATATATAGGGGGAATAAGTAAGACTAAAATTCTTTACTATAAATTCCTAGTGTCCAAACTTTGTATGAAATCTTTTCTTCTCTATATCATCCATTTTAATTTTAGTTGATGACATCTATAATAATGATAATCCTTGGAAAATTATTGACTTGACATTATTTATCAAATAAGACATTAGTATTGGTAATAAGATACTTGCTATTAATATTCATTTTGTTATGTTCTCAATAATGAGTGTCGATCCTCATTGACTTTTCATTCTTTATAACAAACAGGACAAGTTCACCCCAAGGCGATACCCAGGGGATTATGAAAAAAATACCAGTATTCTCATAGAATTTATTCTTTAATTACTTCTACTAATTTGGTTCTATTATATAACGATTATTTGATATAGTATTCAAACTATGTATGCGTTCAATTAAAAACTCAAATTCAGGATTTACTGGATGACCTAGAAATTCATCAAGAAAGATAACATTTAACTCTTGTAGAATAGGTGTGTCCTTAATTTGGTGTTTCTCAATAAAATAAATAAGATAAAAACCCTTCATTTATAGGAATTATGACTCAAAATATAAAATTAATTTCCATTGTGATTTCATCTTAATACTTAAAACAATTGACGATCATAGGTAATTCTTAATATAAAATCTAGCATGTCGTCCTCATAAATTGATATGATATTCATAATGATAATGAAAATATATTTACTAAATCACATTAAATTCCAATAACTAAAGGATTATAATATTTTAGGGATATACATTCCCGTAAAAAATTATCTAGATAATAATTATAAACATGAGATGTGTCCATTGTGAAATTAATACTTCTTATATATAACTCAACATATAATTGTTAATGTCCTATGGTGAAAAACATAGAAAATTCTTTAGAAATAAAAAGTTTGTTGATATAGAATAAAATTATAAATTAAATATTTTAGAGTGGATGGTAAGCATACCTTTCAACACTTCATTGTTGCTCTCCAAACAAAAAATAGTGATCACATGAGACATACCATTACCTTTAGACAGAATAGGTTGATGATGTTGATCATCGTCATTAACCATTATATTAGAGAAGTGGTTAAATTAATATCCATTTTCCTTACCCATGAAGCACTAATGTGTTGCAGTGGTGTATTCAATGAAGCCCTCTCTCTATTCACATCAATATAAAACTTCCTCCAATCACTGTATAAATTATTTTATCGACGAACATACCTTTCAATAATTAATAATTTAATAGTACCATTATAAAATATTTTTCTATGATTCATCACACACTATTCATCTATCTATGGGTTTTAGATTTCACTTTGATCACTATCTTCCATTCTTGTCAAAAAAATCAAATTGATATTTATTTTAAACCACCAACTCCACGTTGATGGAGCATCATATGATTTCATAATATATAAAAATGTCTCTAATGGATAATTCCCTTTAGAGTCTTTTTTCAAGATTTTGATGAATAAATCAATAATTACATTGAGTGTGGATGATAATTCTGTAAGTGTTCATCACATTTATTGTAAAATTATCTTTATAGGTTCCAATAGGTAAAACATCCTATTTCATTAACTCAAGTAATTCCTTATTTAGTTTCATAAAAATAATACAAGGATATTATTTATTGAATAATAATATATCTAACTTATCCTATTCCATGGATTAAATTTTATCCCATTTCCTCATTTTCTTGATATGATTCCACTATTAGTCAGTATAACCTTCCATATGATAGACATACAAAATGAAATTCTCATGTTCAGTATATTTCCTTTGGTATTTATGAATTGACTCACCACTAGTGGATTAGAAGTCCCACTATAAAAGGTAATGTTTCTTCATGAAGGAATCAGAAAAAAATTATCCTTCTCTCATATAGAAGTCCATCATGAATTATATCTTGTGAAATTTGTTAGATAATATGAATAAAATTTAATATTATATATCCAATAGAATTTAAATAATATAGATGACAGTAATATCATTTCCCATTGCATTTATCATTAATATAATTCATTTAGGTTCCAGCCATTGACTAAAACGAAAAAACATATTGAGAGAAAAACTACTCATAGTGTGAAAACCAAATAATCAATGGAAAAAACCATATAAATTATAAATTATGAAAAATTTCGTTTAATCTTGTGTTATTAATTAACATTACCAAGTCTCTAGGATTATAACCTATACATAGACTTATCTATATGGTACATACTATGGTATTCACTACATCTTTTCGAAAGGTTAACTAAACCATTCTCTCATACCAACTAGATCATACCAAAATATTCATACATAAATGATAAATATTTTTATAGGAATAATCATTGCATTAAATATAAAATACATTCCATAATTTTATAGGTTTAGTTTATTTGGAAGATTGGAAACATAAATAATTAGATCATAAAACATCAACATAATCTCTTGAATATTCTATTATAATTTGAACACCTTTTGATAGATCATAGTTAATAACATTATTCACATCCTAGAGAAAACAAACAAACAAATTAGTGTTCTTAGATGATTAGTATGGAGAGGAAGATAGATAAAAATAATTCCACAAGCATAATAGGAGCATAAAATATAATAACATGAACAACACATTGGGAAATTATATCATTCTTATTAACAATCATAATATTTAATGATGCAATAAATAATTGCAATTATAAATTCATTCATCATTAGGAAATCAATAAACATGATCCATAAGACAATAACATTGGGCAAAGACATGGAATTTATTTCATACACTGAAAATCACTTTTTTTTATAAATAGATGGGAAGGGAAGAAACCTTGCCTATGGGGGGAGAAAATGATGGGGCCCATGGGAATCATCATAAGAAATTATAGAACAATGATATAGACCTAGTATGATAATATAAAGAGATAATAGCACTTGTGCCAAATTTTATTGCTAATGAATCTGCTGCATTGTTTCATTTCATGAAAATGTTACAGACATTGACATTTTCGATGGTGATATTATTGCAATTGTGGATAATACATGTTAGCTACCATGGGAATTATACATTTTCCTATAGTTTTCCAACTAGAATGATTGAGTTTGACTCCATTTACAAGATACATATGATAAAAAGGATTCAAAGTGATATACCAATTTCCATTCCTCTTACATCAGCCCCAATAAAGTTTCAGCCTTTTCCAAATCACTGAAAAACATAATTACCGAACTGTTTAAATCCCTCACATGTCCTCCCCATTGTTTAGTACTGGAAACCTACTATACATACACGTTCATTTTTGTCTCCAAGAAAGGAGCCTCCCAATTGATCTATTTTACTGTATTCATGTTACCCATGTCCATGGTAATAGTAAACATTATTGGATGAATTTTATGAAGTACCACAAAGGAACTGACAACCTTGATGAAAATTCCCAGATTCATCATAGATAGAATAAAATAGGATTTAAAACATGTAATGGATAACTAATTTTCATCATTCACTTTGTCGATCAGCACCCATATGATATTTCATGTCACTATGAAGTGAATACGTGGAACCTTGACATCAACCCCATGTTTACACATTCCCTTATACCAAGGTGGAAATAAAATAAAGAAAATATCACTAACACTAGATCATAAAAAATCTTAAACAACAATGATCCATATAATGGTCACCCAGTCACTCCTAAAAAACATGTTTTAGGTAGTCCCTACATATGGCTAAACAGAACAACTACTTTTTGATGTGAGCACAACCCCCATGGATATTTTAATCTGTGGGGAAATCATGGTTTATGAAATATCAGAGAGAATAAATCATATTCACTAGAAGATCCATTCAACTGATCTTCTATGCACATTCTTATTAGGTAGTGATGTAATGCATCAAACAAAAAAATCATAAATTGTGAAGTTCCATGGCTTGGATCTTGTTTAAATTTGTCTATGTAGTTCATCATTGCCGTAAATATTATCCAAGAGATTTTATAATTGTGATCAACATGTGAATTGATGAAACCATGATGTCATATTGATTTTTGAAAAAAATATATGTGAACATGGAACTTAGAAAAAACAATACCTCACTAACCTAGTTTTCAGCCTGGGAGTAGATATCCTAACTCCCCATCACCCACTACACATGTCCTTCCAGTCACTATAGATTCCTGATAAAACGATATTCTAAGGTTGATAATCTCGATGTATTTATCAATCAAAAAAATGAATCATCCCTGCTAATGACTTTAATTACCTTCTCCCAAAATATATTACCGTATATGATTTCCTTTCCCATCCTTTATTTCATAACATGAATGGAATTTTATTGACTTCATAGATTAAAACCACCCTTCGTAATTGGGTTTTCTATCATTTTCATAGGACTCCCAGTGATACTTCTAGCTATGGTTAGATTCCTAATTTAAATAAAAGGAAACCTTTCAAATCATTTTTATATTTCCCTCTAAATAAATTATAATATATTCAAAGTGAAGGGTAATAGAGTAGAGGATGGTATTAACAAACACTATTCTCCCTTGGAAAGATATTAAAAGAATCCTCCAGTTTACAAGTCTCCATGTTATCTAGTTATTGATGTATCCAATAAAAAGATTCTTTATCATATATATAATATTGGATCACCAAGATACACCATAGTTAGATCACTCTATGGAATCCTCGTATTTTTTGGTACAAATCTACTACAACTTCTGTGGAATTTCATTGAAATATTGGCATTTCTCTTCTTTGTTTTGATATTTTGACTGCTGCATTTTTAATAGGAGTCAATTATAATTTCAAAAAAATTGATATAAATTTTCATGGAGTTAAATAAGTTAATAAATCAATCAAGAAAAATTATATGAGTAACAAAACACTTTTTACCCCTGCTTCTGAAAGGGTTTATTTTACAATTCTCCATACCACAATTAATATTAATTGAGATAGAATCTAATTAAAAAATGGAAATACTTGGAGATAATGGGTCCTGTGTCACACACACAGGAATAAAAGTAGATTATTATCACTAATAAGACTATAATTGTTGACAAATTCACATAATGAACATGGTTCACACCACACTTCAACCTGGTATAACTAAATCAAGTTCATACCAATTCCAACCCTATCAAACATGACTAGGTTCACTCGACCACTGAATACAAATCTATTTCATGAGATATAAATCAGTAGACAATGAATTGAATGGATATATAGTTCCTACCCATCACATAATGAATACCATACATATGTGTTCCAAAAGAACGTAAATCTTTCATAATATCCGAATCCAAGAAAACAAATGAGTTTAATAGAAATTTAATGATAGGAGAACCCACAGAAAAGTAATAAGATTTGTAAATATTCATCCACCATAAAAAAAACAATAAAAAATAACAAATAAGGATTGTATTATTAGATAATATACCCATTAAATCATAATTATCATCAAATAATATTATAATTTAGTGATTTTTTTAAACATCACTTGAAATAATTCATGAGGAAAATATCCATTCCATTTTAAATATGTGTTTTTCTATCAATCCATTCTATAAAATATGAAAACAATTTATTTTAGATGAAACTTGTAATATTGTATTAGAATCCATAAATAATTAAGTCATAAATAAATCAATATATTATGATAATGTTGTATGTGTTAACAATCATTCCTTCTGTATTTTTGTCAAAAAAATCATAAAGTGCATTATTTGGAAAATGATAAAAATATTCCATTGAAATCTTTTAATAAAAAGTAAAACATGGGTAAAAATTAAATCAATAATTATTAAGAGAATAATAAAAGAAATTCTTTTTTTCATAAAACCTTGACATAAAATATAAATATTCCTAGTCCATTCATAAAAATACGTAAAATAAAAATGAGATTGTGAAAGAAACCCTTACCTCAAGTCTTGTATTTATTTTTTCACATTCTGACCCCATGCATAGTATAGATAGATTTATTAAAAATTAATTACATAAAAACGATTCTATAATATCATGTAATATTTATTTCTAATATCTTATAAACCATTTATTAATAATTTGTAATCAAAAATTTTTTTCTCTATGATAACTACTTCACTTTGCAAGCATGTTTTGCTCAGAAATCCCTTTTCCTATTACTTTATTCACGGTATAATAATCTAAAAATTATTAATCATGGTATAAATTTCATATATAAAAATTATTTAAATAATCATAATCAATAATGGAAGTTAGAATTATATTATTAATTAAACTATTTGGGGAGATGGTAGGTTTTAAAAATGCAAGAACACGGTTTTCATTTTTCAATTTAAGGAATAAAAGAAGTGTAAAAAATAATTCTTATTTTCAGAATAATTATTTTATCATATAGATCAAGTATATTCATCATACTTATCATTATACCCATCCAAAAATGATGTTTATCAAAAATTAAAAGTATCATTGTTTGGAAAAGGTAAATTATATGTTCGGATGAGTGATATATTGCAAAAATGCTTGATGGGAAAGAGGTCATATAATGGTGTTTTAATAATCATTTAAAACATAAGATGATTTAAAAAATTTAATTTAATAATTTTGGGTAAATTTCATATAATCAGGGGTGGTATGTAAGAGTAGATAAATGAACTGATTGTTTAGAGTGATCACCTCTCCTTTGAATTTAATTCAATGGATATCCTCTAAAGTGCTCTAGGTATGGCCTTTTAAGAATAAAATAAACTATATTAGTTGTATTGGGATGTTTAAAAATGTAATGATCTATTCATGGTAAATATATATGGCTCAATGTTGTGTAATGAAGTGAAGGATGAAGTTTTCTTTCATAATTGAGGTCCTTGAAGCATTTGTAATATCTCATATTATTAAATTATAATAAATTAATTTTTGATCCGAATACCTCAAAATGGACATGTATTTAAATATAAGATAATACAATGTTCTAATGAAATAAAAAATAATAATTTAGAGATTTTTTAGTTATTTTTCATATTATCATTTTGATCATCCCTTAGTTAACATATTTTAATATTAACTATAGTAATAAATTTTTCAATATTTAAAAGATTTGATTTATAATAATATAGTCTCAATTAGACTATAAATGGATAATTAATTATATATTTTACCATATCATATTAAATTTTTTATTTTATTTAAATAGTAATATTTTTATATATTTTTAATAAATATTTTCTAATAAAATATCATTATTATCAATTTTGAGTTTATTCAAGACAATAAATTTTAAAATCATCAAAGAAACATTTCCAATTAATAATAAATTCTTTTTTATGTCAAAAAATTTATTATTTTATCTTTATAACTCTTAGTTATCCTTTAGTATATCAAATTAGATTACATTGACTATCTTTAATACCCTTTATTTGATTTTTTAATTAAATAATTATTGCATCAGTGTTGTGTAAGAATTCTGGGTGAATATTTAATTAAATTTTTTTTAAATAAATTGTCATGATGAAGTGAAATTTTATATATTTTAAAATACTACTTATAGTATTAAATATTTTCGATATAACACAGTATAAAAAATACTATAGATATGAAATCATCTGTGTGAAATATTTGAATTTTCGTTAAATAAAATACAATAAAGTTAATAATCTTATCCATGTTTCCCCAAAAAGTTGTAAATAAATTTATATAATAAAAAATTGTTTACTAAGTTCAAAATGGTTACTTAAACTTCTTTATATCTTAATTATATCCCATTATGACACAAAATAGAGATTTAAGACTAAGAAACTCAGATTTTGTGACTATCTTTCATTTAAGTAATATAAAAGTCATTTTTATTAGAATGTTTCCATTATAAAAGTAAAATTAGAACAATAGGTGTTAAGGTTCCAATTAACATCATCTGATCTGAAATATGGTGAAAATGTATGGTTTATCACTTATTTTTTATCCATATTAACCTATTTTACCCTTTTCAAGGTACTAAATTTTTCCACATTTACTATTCATTTTAACTAAAAAATGGGGTTAATTGAAAAATTTTAACATACTGATTATAAATTTATAATTAATTTAATTGAACATGTACCTATTAATGAATGAAATTAATTTTAATTAATGTACATAAAATGTGACAAAAATAAATTTTTAGTAAAAATTCATTTTAAGAATAAAACATTCTTTATTATTCTTATAAACATAGGAAAATATTTATTGACTGATAAAAAATTAATCATGTAAAATTTATTTAATTATGATAAAAATAATTATCCTTGATAATAATTATTATCCTATATAATATTCATTGTAAACAAAAAAAGGTTTTTCAAAAAAACAACACTTTTTATTTAAAATATTTTTTGATTAAAATTATAATCATTTAATTACCAATAAATAAATTTTATTAATGATTAAACCCAATTTTTTTCATAGTTTAGTTATTATTATTCATTCCTTTCAATATAACGATTAAATTACAATGGAAAAATAATATTTTTTTAATTTTACATGGTTTTTTAAAACTCATTGTTCTATGCGGTTCATGCCATTGAAGAAATAATATTGTCTCAATAAAAATATTTTAGAACAATATTTGGGTAATACAAAATCCCCCACACCCTATTCTCCATCACTCCCACTATCAGCCACACAGAATAAATTCCACCATATGAGTACTTGAAAATCCAATGGAAAAGAAAGAAGAGGAAAAAAAGAAAAAAATAAAAATTAAAGGGGGCCTATGCCCATCCCTGGTGCCCAACACGTGGTTATTTCTTCCATAGGGTAAAATCCAAAATATTTAATCAATGTAAGAAATGTAATATCAACATGATGATTCTTTTAAAGGGTATTACCTAATATGCATGGATGAATAATTTAATATTTATTTTATTTAATATTAAATATTCGAGGAAAATTTAAACAATGAATATTTCTGATAAACTCTTTTTCTAGGATAAAAAACACAATTCTGGGACAAAATTATTGGTCATATGAATTATTTGATAACATATTATTGGATGAATTTCTATCCTACCAAAGAACACGTGAGATAATAAAATGTTGTAAAATTCTAACAATATTCACAACTACTGATGATGTAGGCTGTTACATATAAGATAAGTAGATTCCTTCATACTAGAACCATTAATAACTATAGACGTATAAGGTTATTCTTATAGTCATTGATGGCATATTTGTTCTGCTTTTCTCATTAGTAGGTAAATGTATTCTTCATGATTGTATTAAAGGTGAAAAAGCTTCTAGCTGGGATGGCTATCAAACATAAAATGTAAGCATGGTTCCCATATAACACTTTTAACTCATTGATATTCCATGGAGTAGAATTTATAGTATTTCATTTTTAATTTTTTCCATCAACCACGATGTCATGGTCATATAAAAAATGAATAAGAATTTTTTGGGTGTTTCTTGGATATAAAAATTTAATGAATTCCTCTCCAAACTATTCATCAATAAATTGATGAATATAGTATTATAATCCATGAGATGATCACATTACATCAATATTTAGTCACTAGTTCATTGAGTATAAACATTACAATTCATTATATGAATAGTATAGAGGTATAATTCATGGAATATTGGAAAGTCAATAGACCATTATTTGATCCCAAGGGCTTCACATAGTAGAAAAATATAACATAAAGTGATATGAAGTTATTAGATTCCTCATCATTAGGGGACACCATAATCTGGTTATATTCTGAATTCAATTACTTAATATAAATGTAATGTAATCTAGTTGTTTAATTGATCTAATTATATATGATCAATAATGTGAATTCATCGTTCTAGATTTGTCAATAATGATACCTAAAATAAATTTAGACTCTATTATAATCATTATTTATCTTTATATAAATGATATTGGAAATACATTTTAGATTCTATGAATCTTATAAATTTTTTTACATGGTTGATTTATTAACATCATATTATACCTCAGAATCATGTGAAGGGTTCATTCTCTGAGATTCATTCTAGTAACATCGTTGGTAATCATGTAAACTTATTTTTTTTAGTAGTCAGATCAATGTTCAATTCATTAAAATATTGATAATTATATGAAAACATTAATTGATGATTTTTTATAATGGAAGTATACATACTATTTTCTTCAATATTTTCAGTGGAACTGATCTATTTAGGCATATTTTCTTCATTTGTTCCCATATTGACATATCTGAGGTCATCAATGGAGGAAGAGACACTATCCTAATATATGGTAGATTAGTTTTGATGTAATATTCTTCTTCTTCTTGTTCCACATCCTTGTGGGAACTTTTATTCTCATTGGATATCATGGGGGTGTCTCTATCACTTTTAAAAGATAATAGGCTGGAGAATGAGCATTAGAACACTGAAATATCAATGGTTTTGTGGGGTTTTTTTAGTGATTTTGGAATTATTATTTTTTTGTTTTCAAGGAATGGAGATGTATGGTAATCCCAAATTGAAGGTAAAGTCTTGGGGGATTTCACAATTTTCATTGATAGATTAGGGAATTGTTTCGGTTCATATGGAGCACTCATGTGGCCTTAATTTAACAAAACCATTTCACATGTTTAGGCTGATATTGGATAGACATAGTCTGATGATGTTTTTGGGTTTTAATGGACTTCAAATAATTATCCAACTATGTTGATAATGTTTTTTTATCACACATAAATATTATTGAAAGAACTCTAGGGATTATCCACGGTGGTTCTGAAGCCATTGTGAGTGGTGATCTTCATGACATCCACCATTATTTGTTTCTTCGCTACACTCATGTGGAAAAATTCATCAATATATATGTATTTTTATGATTCAAAGTTGGATTTGTCACTATGTAGTATTTTAACTATTTTATTAAAGTGATTTTTTAAACATTGGTGGATTATTGATGGATCAAACAAATAGATGTGAAGCTATGGATTTCAATGTATTATTTTGTATGATGTCTCATGTTGAAAAATCATGAACTATGAATTAGAGTTTATTTAACTATATTTTCCCTTGATCATGATCTTTTTTGAGTATATTTACATTTTATAATAACCCTGACTAGTCAAATTCCATTTGAATAATTTCACCTCTACATATACCGGATATTTGACTGTCGGAAAATGGATGAGGTTGATCCAAGAATAGTTTCGCACCAGAGACTGTCATATGTTGAAATCGTTGAGATTTCCTGAATATTACATTGGATATTATAAGACCCTAGACATAATCTCACTGATATTAATCATAAAATTTTATAGTTTTATGAGATTTTACTAAAATATTTTCAAATTGGTAGTCATTTTTAAACGTAAATTTTATCTCAGACTCTTGGGGATTCTATAAAGCCTCAATAAATTCCTTTCATAGACATTATTAATGATTGGGAGAATAATGCATTAATATGTTGTCTTGTAAAGATAAAAATTATTTTATAACTTCATTAATCTATTCCGTAGGTATACGCTTCACAAGGAAGGTATCCTCCTTAGTATGAGGCAGATAAGGTGAATTATCTTTAGTGGATGGGTCTATTGTTTAGATACTGGTATCAGAATAATCTAATTAAAGTTGTGTAGATCATATTGTCCTACCCATTATTTTGTCTGATTTAAAAGTTGTGGACAACAAGATGGTTATGTAAAATGATTGGGTTCTCAAATTTCCACTAGAAGGCTCTAAGACTTCTCTTTGTTACTATTTCTCTTGTGGAAGTGATATCTCTGGGGTTTCAACATTGTATATTTATTCAATAGTTATGTGAGAAAAATATTGGGTCCATCCATGATATATCAATCCCTAGTTCACATGGCTTCAGAAGCATCACCCTCTAAACCATCTTTTAAGTAAATTGAATTTGTATTAATGAGCATATTCATTGACAAATAATTGTTATTTTATGTTCATATCATTAATATATCAAAAAATTATCTTTTCATTTGAGGAGGGTTCTATTTGGTGGACATTTCCCATTCTCTATATGGAGAAACAATGAAATCTACAGGTCCTACTTCTAGTGTGGTTATTTAATAAGACTATTTATCTTGTACATTTTTTAGTATAATATTATTATGTTGGTCGCCAAGAGGTTGAGTTGTAATAGGTTTACAAAGTTACATACTCATGGTAGTATGAGATCTATCAACATTCATTATAGTCATCTGGTTTTGAGCCTATGTTAATTCCAATTCATAACATTTTTATATTCACTATCTTCTTCACTATGTGTGGGTATCATAAATTCCACCTGATCTAGATATTTTCATAGTAACACATATCTTGATTAACCATTCTCTAAAGGCTTTAATTAAATACAATGCATTCCCAGATGGGGTGACATATCCATATATGAAAGGTAAAATAATTATACTCATCACTGAGTCTATCATTACAGGGTTTACATTGCTCCAGTTGCTTGTGAAGATTATTTTTAATGGTGAAAGTAAATAAATCGGATCCCCTCATTAAAGAAATAATATAATTTCATATTCTATTCTACACACCATGGGAACCCTGATCACACTTTACCTCTATTCAGGGTGTTCATTAGGCTTATTTATCTCAATAAGAGGAATCTGGTGATTTAATTCCTTCCTAGGTGATTAAGAAATCATTGTTATTTTTTTGATGGTGGTGATAATAATATCAAATATTTCATCCCTTTTTTATGGTGGTGTTTTTAAAGAGATATAGAATGAGTTCACTAAATGGAATCATCTAATATATTTTTCTTTTCAATGTACTCATTGAATACACTTGGGTATTTCATAAGGATTAATATTGATTGCAGTTCATCTTAGAGGTTTTAAGTAAAATGTTCCAAAAAAAAATTCTTGGCATAGTGGAATACTGATTGAGTAATATAAACTATTCCGCCAACAATACAGTGATAGAATCTCTCTTTTTTAAAGTTTTTTTAAATTTGGAGAAAAAAAATAATATTTTTCCGTATCATGGAGCTGAATATATATATATATATATGAATATATGGGGATGGTTTTCCTAGACATTGAGGGATCCTACTAGAAGGATTCTATACAAAAAAACAAAGGTTCTCGGCACCATATTCTATATAAATAATATTTGTTTTTCACCAACATCTAGTCCGAAGAACCCATTAATGGGATACATAACGATATAAATTGTGTGGGATATTTTGTTTTACGGTTTCAATGTCTTTAATGATTTATAATAATTTTTTACAAAACATTTTTGAGTGAAAAGTTGCATCCACTAATTAAATGTATGGCATTCTCTTGCGTAGAAAAGGGGCACACCACCCCTCCATGGATTCTATCAGAGTATCTAGGGAATAAAAGGTGTTGATGAGTTTTAGTAGTACCACTATATTTAACAACTCATATTTCAGAGGATAGGGAGAGTCATAACACAATAGTACTTATTTAATATCATACTTATTGATAATTCATTTAGGGTCCATATGATCACCCTAACAATGCGGAGGTTGTAAGAAAAGTTATATTTATCCTCTGTGTTAATGTAGACAATTTTGTTAGATCTTATTCCAACATGATTCCAAAATTCCACCCTTTTAGGTGGATTTTCCACTCTTGTTAGACCAGGGAAGGGAAATATGTTTCCAACCTATTGGGATACCCGATGGGAATATTTATAATGAATTATTCCTCGTTATGGGGTATGTGATTTTGTATCTCATTCACATAACATTCTACTAATTCCAGTAGAGAAGGGCCTTGTACCTTTAATGTGATAAGTGGGATATAGCCATGCCCTTCCCTTGATCCTTAGTGGAATTATAAAAATAATGTGGAAACTCATCATTTGGGGGTGCAATGTTCGGGTACATCCTATGATTCTATGTACAATAATCCTCACTTTTTACAACAATATCTCCTGAATCTTGAGGTACAATTTATTTATTTCGCCCTTTTATGTTATCATCTTGATCTATAAAATATTCCCGATTTATGGTTTTGAGGCTCGTCATAGCTCATCTGGATACATTAGTCAACTCATTAAGCATTGATAAAAAGGAATTTTCAGTACGATTTTCTTCTCATGCAAGGGATGTTTTATGGTCTTCTATATGCCCCCTTGTCTTGTTGGGATATCTTTATCTTTGATCCTTACATGTTATGATTGTATATTATATAAAATAAAACTCTCCTCACATATGAATAGTTATCCTAATTTAGTTTTTGGTTATGCTCCCAAAGTGGGTTATAAATGAAGGGGTGTTTCTCATGGTGAGAGGAACGGATGGGATGCCGACTATCAATATTTACCACAAATCAAGAAAATGATTTCATTTATTTTGGGTTATGATAAAAATACCCCTATGACAATGGAATTTTTTTTATTTGAATCCATCATTGCAACAATTTGATCATATTATTGAGTATGTAATGAATCATGGGATGGTTGTGGAGAAAAAATAACCCAGTCCCTTTGGGCTAGGGTTTTGTTTAGTTGCCACTTATTTATTTGGGGCCCTATTGGGGTTTTATTTCCATGGGGTTGGTGGCAGCTATAAAAATTCACCTAGTGCTACGGGATTGGTTCACTCAAGAATGTCATTCCTGGAAGCATAAATTGGGATCTACCTAGCCTAGTGGAATCTCATTCTCTCATAGGCCAGGTGTAGTTGTAGAATTTGATGGGATTCAGATGCTATGGTGAGTTTTTGGAAATTTTTATATTTTTTTCGATGCATGATATGCATTCCCATTTTGTCAAGAGACCTAGATAACAAGCTAGTTGGTGGCCCCAATCATTTTTCATGGGGTTTTTTTCATTCTCAAAGAATATTTTCTTTTTATATTGACCAATTTTGTGTGCATTTCTCATATCATATTATCTCTCAAGGCATTATGACATTACCGAAAGCCACATCCAAGTAACTATGATGTATTGTGGATGGAGTGAAATTGAATTTTCTATACACACACCACCCATAGATTTGGATATTTGACATGGCTTCTTTGATGAGTTTTTAGATAGAAGCTACACTAAAGAGGAAATTTTGTTATAAGTTTATTGTATGCATTTCTATTTTTGGTTCCTAGGAAATAGAGTTATAAAACCGGTCTATTTTACAACATATTTAAATTATGGGATGGATGTGACCCTCACATCCAAAATAATTTAGTTTTATAGCCATTAACCCCTAGTTATTGAATAAGTTTGTAACATAATCATATTTTATGTCATCAGGGAGATCAAAATTTGATGTAATATTGGGAGAAAACATATTTGGGAGGTGGTTTCCACAAAACCCCATCTACATATCCAAGACGTTACCCTTTTTATTATGGTCACATTTCTCCACCTTCTCATACTAGAGAGTTCATTTCTATGAGTCACCAACAGACTGAGGTGCTCTTTATAGCCAGTATATATTGAACTATATATGGTTAAGCATGGTGTTTTGATAACCTATATATATATATAATGACTTGAAAAGGGTACGATTTTGATTTTTTGGTGAGAAATCAAGGTGTTGAGGTTTTCTATAGAAGATGTTAGTGGTAGGCACTATGTAATACATCATTGTACATACATATGGAGGAATATCATGGTAGTTATCACCTATTTCTTTGAAAATATATTTGTATAACCCACATGGTAATTTATATATGCATCTTATAGCCTCACTAACACTATAATTGAGAATAGTAGTAATATGACTCTCATTCTCATGTTACAGTTGTTTATTCCAACCTACCATTCCGAAATGATAAAGAAGATGATCATGTTTCATAGAGGTCACCAAAATATGTCAATAACCCTATTTTTCTATGTGAATTGGATAACACTACTATGATTCTACAAGACTTCTCTGGTGATCTTCATTATCATTGAAGGGAACAAGTTCCTTCTTTTTTATGGTTTTTGGAATACAACTATGAAACATAGTTAATATAGGATTGTGATACCAATTCAAGCCTTTACTCACCATAAGAATATTCTAACATACCATAATATGGGAGAGTAGATAAGGGACTCCTCATGTATATAACTTTAACAATTATTGTGTAGTATATTTCTTTTGGGAGTAGGAATATCATCCCCCTCTCTTATAAGTTGTTTGAATACGGTGATTATCTTTATCATCGGTGATATTGGCCTACCCTGTGAAAATTTATAATATAGGATTATGGGCTTTTATAAGTGTGAAATTGTGTTCCAAATTATAGTTAGTCATCGAAATATTCTACTTTATTACATTCATATGAATGTGCACCTGTACTAAGGGGATTTTTATATAGGGTTGGTAGACCCAAACCGAATGAAAATGTAATCCCACACCTTGGAAACATCTTTTATTAGAATATGATGATAACCATCCTATATGGGAGAACTAATATGAACATGTAATGAAGTATCTACCTATTTATGTGGATCATGGGGAAAATATACCATGGATATTTGGATAAAAATATTTATAAGTGTATTTATAATTACTATAATATGGTGATGAAGTTACTCCATCAATGTCAAAATACAATGGCATTTTATATTGGTTTGTATTAGTATACGGTCATATATATTCTTGGTCAGAAATTAATATCTTTAAATATCATCATTGGATGTGGGAATATATTCCCATTTCTATCTTCCATGTACAATTAGAATGTTTCAATTTGCTTCATGCATGGGAGAAGGGATGTGTGCCTCCCTAATGACCACTACTAGGATGTGTCGGTAAACATAGTATAGATGAGTATGGAAATGAGTATAATTACAAAATGATTAGGAAATATCTAGATATTATTCATCATTGTAGGTTGAAATATGATCCCACCCACCATTTTCAACATCTTTTAGTTCCCAATGACATCTTTTTGGTTCCTAATAATGATTTTTTATGGAGAAGACATGTCGGGTAGTTCCATTATCAAGTGTCTGAGGGGAATTGAAGGATGGTACTGCTGGTGGTGGTCTAAATGATCCTTTCTATGAAACTCATGAAAACGTAGAGAGTTGTAGTATACTCTTTCATTCACCATATTATGATGAGGAAGGTGTTAACAATCATACATTATAGATAGGATCCTAAAGTGGTTAGTTGTGATGATTGTATTTGTTGGTCTTATTGCACCCTTACCAGTGTGAGGTGGGATGATTGAATTTTTTTCATGGTGACCCCTACATTAAGCCTCAAGGGTGAGGATAATATATATTATATCATACTCTAGGACCATAAAATTTCCCATCTGATGATGATGGTATCTGGTGTGTGATTTTGTTTTGGGACCCTTGGATGTTGTTGCCGTATTTGAGGTTCCAAAAAATTTACATGATGGTTCCATGACTTCAAAATAGGGTGATTTATTTGATAGTTTTTTCTTCAATCATAAGGAAATTATTAAACATGGTCATCAATCAGTAAATTATTGAATGTATATATAATACTTACTTATCTATTCACAATGATTCTTTTTTTTATTTTATTTTTGGGTTTATCCATTTTCTTGCATGTAATATTTACGATGTTCCAGCCAAAGGAAAACTTTATATATTTAATTATTTAATGATTTGCATTGGGTTCACAATTTTCTCTATCATATTTTTTAGATTATCCCATTTTAGGAAACATGTTTTATAACACCTATTGTGACATAGTTATTCTATTATCACATGAATTTATATAAGGTTATCTATTATCATTTCCATAACATGTTTAATTAAACCATATATCTTGTTTCTGGGTGATTTATTGTGGTTTCAAAATTTTTTACATCGGGTTCACATTTTTTTCCCCACCCAAATCTATAAAAGACTCTTACATGAATAAAAATCTATGTGACTACATCCAAAAAGAGCTAGTATTTAGAGTTTTATTCCAAAAACTATTTGAAACACAAATTGTTTGTGAGGATGTGAGTTCTGGCTCATTAGACCCTTTATATGGGAATTATTTCTTACTCTGTTAATCTCTATTATATTTATTATATGTATGTGAATATTTCCCAACTATCAATTTGGGACTTGTTAACCTATTAAAATGATCAGTTTCTAAATGCCATTTTATTAAAGTGGTACTTCCATAAATCACACCATTTATATAAAATATGTTATCAATCATTTTCTAATTATTTATTATTAGTGAGGGATTATTTTCACATTGATTTCATGATTATGAACTCTAGAAAATAATTCTACGTAAGGAGTTGATCAGGGATTTGGGGTTTGGTTTAAAACTCTACGAGACATCAAACAAATCATATATGAATAGGAATAAAAACTCATGGGGTTCTTACTGGGTCATGTCATATAGTTTAGCATTAAATGGTGATAATGTATATATTGAAATCTATATACTGGGTATGGATCTTGATCCATAAGAAGGTATCCAATGAATTATTTTAATAATAGGAATCAGATCATTGTTGTATAATGTGTCTCCAACCTACTGATGGGTGAGTAAGTGTAATTACCACTTGTGAGGATTATTTGACCAATATTTTTAATGATGATGACTTATAATAATACAAATTTCATGGATAGGGTGGAATTTTTATCACACTATGGACATGATCCCAGTAGATACCTTCTCCCACATGATCCATGTTCGCTGTGAGAAATAATAGATAAATGAATATAAAAAATGTATCAACAGATATATGATTGGACTTGTGGGGGGATTTCACATATTGGATACCCATATATTGCATAATGGAATAAACATTATGGTTTCCTTAATATTTGAACATTGATTACACTTATATTTTCCATAATATTTGAGTGGGTCTGACACACTAAAGATTCGCTGGTATTTGATTTTGGATAACACACTGATGTTTCCCTTATTGGGGAATTTTATTATGCTATTGGAATACTTTTTTCAAGTGAGAAATGTGGTGGATGTAATTCATTATATAAAATAATTGGATATCGTCTCATTTAAGGCTTATAAGAGAATGTTGAATGCATCCCATTGAAGTGTTGTGTGGGTAGGTATCCTCTAGTGAAAGTTTATTCTGGCTAAATTCAACTTCTAGGGGTTGTGAATTGGAAATATTTATTTACCTACAGATGAAAAATTCAATGTTAATGGAATAAATTTATCCTCTAATATCTCTTAATACATGTTCTAGAAGGAGTAATCAACCATTAACAATTTTTCTCCAATGTTATTTGGTGATCACGATGTTCAGAGATATATGAATGTTCATTGGTTTTACATTTCCTATGGATTTCTATGAGGAATTCCATTAGCTTTTGTTAAAAATTGTTTTCAGAAACAAGCATTAGAGTATGTATTGATCCATAATTCTTGTGGAAAAATGTTGGAGTATCTTGTAGGAATGAAAAATGTTCTTTGATATTGTTACCTCTCCTCATGGACTACTTTAGTGGTTAGGGTGGGATGCCTTATTGTAGATCTATCATAAATCCAAAAGCATATGGAAGATTCACCCTCTCGAAAGAGTTGTATGGATATAAGATATCCTTAACCATGGTCTAGAAACATTCATATGGGAAACTAGGTTTTCTTGACCCCTCCCACACTCGGTCTTAAAATCAATATTAAGGGATCATGTATTCACATGTACATGTGGGGGGTATATGAGGATTTGTATTCAATTTTATAGGTTTGGTGCATTTTTCCTTCATCAAATTCTATATAATAGAATATTATATTAGGTTTGAGGATTGATATATCCTCAATGGCTTTTATATATTTCTTTCTAATCAGATTAACTGTATTACACTAGTGATAAACTCGAAGAACATATGTAACAATCTAAAAGATATCATTTATACTCCCTATAAATAGCTTATCTTATCCACAATTTCATGTCCTTCCTCGTTGATGGCATCATGGTTCTCTGAAAATAGTGAAATGGAAATTGTTTGGCCAAATGTTTTTCTGAATAGTCTTTTTTGGAGTCCCTTCTAATTGAGTTTTCTCTCTTTAGATCACTTAAACTAAAGATACAATGAAATTAATATTGAGGATTCCCCTTGTATTAAATTTTATGGGACACTATGAATGTTCTCCATTGAATTTGTTTCCATCAATTAATATATTATATTGATTTTTTTTAGCTATTATAAGTGAAAAAAACCCAAAGAGATCAGATAATCATATTCAATACCAATATGTGTTATACTTATGCATTGAATCCTCTTATATGAACACTTATTAAGAACCTCATGAAGGATACATCCTCTCAAGTACTGATATTTAACTCATGGGCTGATATGAATAATGGTCCTTAGTAAGGAATTATATGAATCATTCTTATAGTAAGAATCAAATTAATATTAGACCACATTGGTTACTAATGGTCTAATTGATGAGGAAATGTGGTGGATCCAAGGGAATTGTATGTCATTAGATATATTAAATGGAATGTTTATTGATATAAACCAAAATGGATTCCCAAATAAAATATTGTGGTTTTAGCCTCTAAATAATAAATTGATTGGACCTTGAGTGAAATATTGACTAGGTTTTGATGGAATGGGGTACCCTTTAAAGGACATGTCAAAAATGTGGTTTCTTGAGTTTATAGCCCATATTTACTTTTGGAGAGCCCTCTTATAAAATGTGTACTCAGTTAAAGTCTCATGTACATGGTTTCTCAGGGTCTGAATGATTTTTGTGGGCATTCCTTCCAAACAAGGATGATATGTCCTTGGGATTATGATTTCCCATATAACATGTCATAATTAATTCATGTGATCAATGGATTTGTCTCAAGAAGCACAGGATCTAAATGACTTGTCTGTGTGTGTCCACATATCATGGAAAACATGCCAGGAATTCTTCATGTGATCCATCTGACTTGTCTTGTTATTTGAAATGATCCTTTTGGGAGTTCTATATTACTTCACATGATCCATTATACACGAATAGAGTCATTCAAAAAATCCATATAACATATTTGGAGTCCCTCATGTGATCAATCATATATGTTTGGAGTCCTTTGTGTGATACATCTGACATGTGCATGGTCTATTGTGAAATTCCCTTAAAATTTCTACAATACATCATGTGATCCATATGAAATTTATTGTGATTATTTCATGATCGAAATGAATTTTCAGATTCTTTCAAAAGATCCATTTTATATGCTCAAATTCTATCATATGATCAATAATATGATCTTAAAAAATACTTAATAAAAACACATCAATAATATTCTGACATCCATCACATAAAGATCCCTTCATTTTTTTCATTTTGAAATATGAATCCCCCAAAAAATTTCAACTAAGGTATCACATGCTCACTCCATCATGTCAAATATCCTTCATGTGATCAATGAGATAATCTCATAAACCCATAAATAATTTATTTAATTTTATTTTATTATGTTTGAAAATGAAATTTTAAAGGTGTATGGTTCTATCAATCATGTTATTTAATTACATATTAATTTTCACACCCATCTATGGGGTTTCCCTTCTATTATGGGGGATGGTATTCATAGTCCTCATCGTCCCTATATCAACGCCTATTTACATGATTATTGAGCTTAATAACTCTATTTATGGAATCTACATATGTTATTAATGACGTACACACATTGAATGATTGATCTTGGTGGCATTAGTGACGTCATCCCTTCATCACATGATAAATTTTGACTCTGTGATCAGTCGATCATTACTAGACTCCTTAGTAAAACATGAAATTATAATGAACTTATTGTTTGTTAATCCATCATGAGAAATAAAGTTTGAATAAAATTATGTTACTGATATAATGTAAAAAATTCTCTATGTGATTACAATGAAATTTTTTATCTATTTCATGTGATTTAGAGATCATCTATGAGGGATTTTGATTGATCATGAACATATATACAACGGCCTCTAAGAGATCAGGATGCAAAGTCTGGAAGCCTTCACGTAATCAGGGTTAAATTTCTAGGTACCTTAATGTAATTAATATGTTATTTCATAAATACTTCAATAGATAAAGTAAATGATCAATGAAGTATCATAACCCCATAATGTTAAAAACATTATTATATCCATCATGTAATGATCTCATCGATATCATATTTTTGTTAAATAATCCATTCAGAGATTGTCATGTTCTCATCCAACCGGGAATTTCATGATCAATGAAAATAGGTGAAATGATAATTACATGACATATAAGACATGTTTGGGGGATTTCTTGTGATAAATTAATTGATTAGAATATCCTTGTAATCCCTAACCATGACACGATTATCATGGAATGGATCATATGACTTCAAAGTTGGAATGCTTGATCATCAATGGATCATGCATTAAGATGTTTCAAATTTTATTTAAAGACCCATTGTTGTCCCTTAAAGAGTCACATTATGTTTTATAGGTTATGTAGTTGTATGCCGATGAGATGGTTATGTGATCATTTGACTTCGGCATGTGTACTTAGTGCATGCCCTTTCATATAGTTTCAAATTATTATTTTTCATTTTGGTGGAAAATGAAATAATTCAATTGGTATTTTTTCAAAATTAAATTTTCAATACTCACTTGGAGGGAGTCAACAATTATAGTTTTATATTCATTTACTTATTAAATTAATTTTTTGTTGTATATTTTTTAAAATATTTGGCCCATATTACCAAAATCACATTGGTAACATGAATATGGTCAAGGATTTCATTATTCGATCATAAAAATTATAACAATAGAGAAATATTATATTTTAAATGTACTAAAGTTACATTTATATACATCTATTATATATTTTTATATAAATTAAATTATGTTACAATCATTTATTCAATAGGTCATACATATGCATGAGTAACATAGTCATTTTTTCAAAGAGAATGAGGGAATAAAGGTAACAATAATTTTATATTCGAAAAAACATTCTTATATAATAAATACAATATTTTTCATCAAAAAATATAAATATATAATCCATGTTATATGGTATGGAAAAAATAATCAATCACTTTATGGATGTGGTTATCCACATTCATGAACAAATAACATAATAATATTTAAAGGGGTGGAATGATATGAAAAAAGATTGTATATTATAAATAAAAAATTATAAAAGTATCCAGAAAATTATTCATATAAAATAAATCAATCATTTATACCATATGTGATAGTCAACGATAGTAAAAAGATTACATCAGTTCATAAAGTAGTTATATGTCTTACACATGAAATATGGATTCCTTTTATTTTTGATAGATGAGGGGGACAGATATATATCATTAAATTAAAATAAAAACATATTATTACATTTAATATATTAGAAATATTATTTAATCTTTTTTTAAAAAGACATCAATGTTTTAGACGATTACATATAATGAAAACTATAGGTTATGAACTATTCATCTTCTTTAAAAACATCATTATTTATAAAAAACACATTATTAACAGGGTTTTATGATAAATACATGGATTATATGATATGAAAATCGATAAATAGAAAGAATATTTTTAGGTCTTGGGAAATACAAGAGTCTCTTGATGTGTGTATATGAGAGTAAAGGGGTGTTGCATTATAAGTGGGGGAGAGGACACACATGGAATTATTAAATAGAATAAAATATATTAATGAATTTTTCAATCCAAATGGATATAAAATATAATATTCTTAAATTATATATGATATATATTCAAAATATATCCATCCAATATAATTATATATGTTTCTTGGTCTTTCAACCCATATCACTTAAGTTTGAACCCTAGAAACTTATTTTAACATTATCAGTGGTAACATATTTTTATTGTTTTTACTATTAATTACTACCAATAATTAAGTTCACTATATTATATTATTATAATTATGATGATTATAATTTTAGGGTTTATTTTATCAAATTTAAATATCATATGTGGTATAATTTAATTTAAAATAAAATTATAAAATTTCAATGAAATATTGGTTTACTGACAAATGCCTTTTATGTATAAAAATATTTTCAATGAAAATAAAATTATTAAATAAATTTCCAATACCTTAATGAGTAAATTAATATAATAATTTTACTAATTTATGTTTTAAAAAAAAAATTTAAAAAATTTAACTTTTTATATTATTGAAACAGAAACACATTTTTTTGGAAAAATATGTATTTTAAAAATTTATTAAACACACAAAACAACATAAAGTTATATAAAACTTATCCAATAATAAATATAAAATTTATAAATCAAATATTTAGTTAATTTTTTCGAACTAAAATAAAAAAAACTTGAGATAAAATATTTCAATTAAATCCCTATAATGCATGAAAATCAAATATAGTTATAAATAGAGCATGTCTTCATATTGTCTAAAAATTAAATAATAATATTATAATAAATATAACCATATAAAATATATTAAATTAATATTTATAGGATATAAATATAATTTATCTTAAAATTACCTAGGTACATAAACATTTCCTTATGACAGGTTAGACATCAACATCTCTTCTACTTGACACCACAAAGTATAAACTATATTAGAAAAAGTATAAATGCTTATGATATGCTAGAATGTGGTAGTAAAACCTAATTTATGTCCTATTAGTATGATTTATCTACACCATTAATCGTATATTTAAGAATATTATCATAGTATCTTGAGCTTCACATCACTCTTGGGAACTACTAAAACCATTTTATATGAGAAATCCTATATAGCCACTAAAACATAAAGGGTATACATTTATGTAATTACAATATTATGGTAAAAAACGATGTATAGATCTCTATATAAATTATGTTGTAATCAAATTATTTTATTCGCATTAGGACATAGGAAAAAACTATTACATCACTCCCACATGAACTATATATATCTCTCTGACTATCTGCCTATAAACCCTCACATGAGAGGATCATGTTTCTACTGAGTTATATATTTATTCACTAGACACACATATTTTTCATAAAATTATACTCTATTATATATGAAATCAAATCCTTGTGTAATAATAACTAATGAGATGATATCTATGAGTATATAATTTTTTTCCTCACTTATATCCTTATCAAATTATATGGTACCATTATCATATAGTTATCATAATTTATAATATTATAAAAAATTAATTTATATTATTGATTTTAAAAAATAAATCACGTAATTTCATATTTTATAATACTTCATTAGCAATATCATTAGTTAAAACAAACTAATTTTTTTTAGATATGGATACCACAAGTTCTAATGATATTTTTATCATTATTATAGAATAACTACGATACAATATGATATTGATCATTATTATTTCTTGTTTGTTCCCCATTGAGAACTAATATTATTTCTTATCTATTTACAAACAACATCTACCTTGTTGTACTTGATGTACTATTGGACATCTCTCACTATTTTTCTATTCATTTCTATTAGATTTATTTGAAATTTTCCAACCATAATATACCTATTAGAAATATAAAACCATTCCCATTAAATGAAATGTGTAACAAATTCATCATTGAGGTATATGGAGTTACATTGAACATAATAATACACTCCTATGTCATATACATAACATATTAAATATATTTATTTAGTGTTAAGTATGTCACTATTATCTCTTGAATTTTTCAAATAGTATTTATAATAAGTTTTTTTAATTTTCATGGTCCATGAAACAAATATATTTATATTAATAAATCATTCCCCTTGGAACATGGGTAAAAAAATTATGCCAATCATTGGAGAAATATTTTTTATTATTTCCTAAATAATAGAAACAAAAAATGGTTTCTATATATCTATTCGAATATTAAGTCTCTCCCACTAATTTCTTTCCAATAAATGGAATAATAATTATTCTTTGATTAAATAACACATATATATATATATATCAATAAATGTATCATTCTATCATCATTATACATATAATGTTAGCTACTAATTAATACTAAATTAAAATAGATTTCACCATATCTATTGTTAAAAAATGATTCATCATTGTCAATACATTTAATGAACATGAAACATTTAAAACAAACATTTATTTATAAGTAACAACATTGAATTAAATTAATAAATCCCATTTAAATAACCATTTTACAGAATAACATTTACTTCATAATTATGAATTACCATACCTTAATAATAATATTTTTAATTGGAATCCATTTATCTAAATTCATTAAATCATTACATTTTATCTTTTTTCCATTTAATTGATCTGTATAAGATAAATATTCATCATTTTCAATTGATAATATATTAGCAAGGGTATTTATAAGCCCTTTTGGATAATTATGTGTGATATACTTTTTTATTTTCTTAAGTAAGGCTGGAATAAATAAATTTAAATAATAAACACAGTTCATTTTGGACTCAATAGTTGTGTCAAAAAAATGTATAATATTGATATTATAACTCATATGATGTTAATTTTAATAGTATTTTTCATATGGATAATGGTTTTAACCCTTTATATATACCACTTCCTAAACGATAATTGAAGACATTATAAAACTTATAAGGCTCAATATCAATCCTCCCATTACTAAAATCATGGATTTTATTTGTTTAAGGAATATAACTATAGGAATTTTTACACTTTCCATTTTAATGATAAATGAATTAATGTTTAATATATTATTTAGTTCACACACCCTATTTTTTTTCTTCTTACAAATGTAACTCTATATATCTCAATATATTACTTAAATATATAAAATTAACCTCATAATGTAAAATACATTATGTCGACGTCAACATGAAATTTTTCACATATATCTTTTCAAACTAGTTAGAAAAGATATATATATTTAATACCATTAACACTCAAAGTCAACTTGTTCATAATACATAATTCCTAATCATGTCATGTACCTAGTTTTTTAGATCCAATGTGTCTAAACACCCAACTTGGAATATAAATTACACCTGAGTTAGTTTTTATTAACGATGTGTTTACTGGAAAAAACAAGATAATATTTGAGTCTTATATTTTTATAATCATCATTTAATCATAAGATATCAGTGATTCATGTTTTCATTATTAATTAAGTTAGTATAAAATATCCTAAACCGTTATTTCAATCCTAAAATAAAATATCATTATGTCTAAACACAATAAAGATATATGGTTTTGTAGCACACAGTAATCAACAATAATGTTAAAATACTAAAATCTTTCCATATTTCATTAATTAGATATGATATTCTATAGATGTAATATGATTTAATATCCATTAGAAAAAAAATATTCACATCACGCTTGTAATTATTTTATACATATTTTGTTTTCTCATTTGTATTAAAATATGATACTCATATATATCATCTAATATTCAAATATTATAGCCATAAATATTACATATAATTATAAATGTAACAGAATTTGAATTATATGATTTGTCATTATTCAATTATGTATATATTCTATTATAATAACCCTTTTTATCACGTGTAAAACTAATAACATCAAGTTATTTTATCTACATATTTTTCATAAGTTTCATTGATAGTTAGTGTAGAATTGTATTTTGAATTTTTATTTCATTTGAATGTTTCTCCATTTCTTTTTTATTCACCATGTGTACTAAATATTCATATTTCTTATTGATCTTATCTAAAAGGAAGATATTTTACAAGGGGGAATCAATAAATTTTCACTATAATGTATAATTCGTAATTCATAATGAAACAATTATCAAATAGTGATAATGATGTGTGTATTTGATTTATTAAATGCTTGTGATTTATAACAAATCTGAATTCTTCTATTTGAAAAATACACTCTATCATGTTGAGTACTTATAGAGAATCCTAAATTCCAATGTTCGATTTACACATGTTCATTGTAAATATAATATCATTCATTTTAATCAATTTATCTATGAAATCATCTTTTAGAAAAGACAACATGGTATAACCATCCATGCACTCATGTTTCTTGTGAAACTAATTGGTCGTTGATCATAACATTATGATGTAAATATAAAATAATTCATCAATTATTCTTCTTTAAGATTATCTTCCACCATAAAATTATTCATGATGTGTCTTATAAGATAGTGGGTAAACTAACATTGAAAGTATCTATTCATATCATATCACTATAAATAAGAACCTTTGAAAATAATGGAAATTATTTCCATTTAGGGTTTATTTTTTGTCTAATATTTATCAAAATGTTTTTGTCATGTTCCTATTAAATTTTGACCTTAATAAAACATATCAAATTAACTTTTTTCTCAAATACAATTATTTTGTAATTATGTAATTATTAATCTTAAATTTCTAGTGTCAATTATTTTAATCTTATTATATCTCAATTAATTGATGATGAATACTCATCTACTTATGTATCATGGCTGGAAATGATCCTTAATCCAATATTCATATCTTGAGCTATTATATTTCCACTATTCTACAATTTTAATGTTGTATTATTGATACTAATCCCCGTTTACTCTTGGATACATGGTTGTATCAGAATATTCTCATATCCCATGATTCCAAAATGTAGATTTTCTCATGATTTTCCCCAAAAAAAATTCCATCCAAGAAAGGGATAATTTTTTATCATATTTATAGATTTTTAATCTCATCACTATATATATAAATCAATGATATAATAATTTAAATTTAGTAATAGATTATTTTATCCCCAAATAATGGTATCATTTTAATTAATTTTTTGCAGGTTATTTTTGAACTAATTTCTTATTTGATGGGTATTGTAGTTTTTTATTTATTTTTATGCAAAACCCAATTCAATTAATCATATTTGTTAATATATGATCACGACCACAAGGTTACCATTAATAAATAAATTACATTACCTTTGGATTTATTAATTTTTATCATTTAATGATTGTTAACTATATTACTTGATTCTATATTATCCGTTGATTCACCTAATAATATAAAATCCAAGAATGAGAAATTAAAATCATTAATAACGTCATCATGACCAGTATTCTAATGGTTGATCTATAGAGAAGATAATGGATAACCTAGGACCTATGTGAATTCCAAATGTCATTTTATAACATTAAATACAACGCCTTTAAAAGGATTTTTCATTCACATATTTGGTTCCAAATTTGATATAAACTCAAATTATGTTATTGTGGACAACCCTATTCTTTAAATTGTATACTCACTTGTAGGTGAGGGGTAAATAAGTACGTATATTACATTTTAATAATAGAAATATGGATATATTTTATATTATACTTTCTAAAAAGTGGAAAAATGTTCATATCATATAATAAATAAATTTAAAAATTAACTATTAAATATTATTACATAAATGTAATAAATAAATAACTTCTTCTATCATAAAAGCATGTTCATGTCAGTCCCATATCCATATTTTTTAATATATAATGAAATAAAATAATAAAAATAAAATAATATCTTTGCGAAATTGAAAAAAAATAGTAAATTAATGTTACATTAAAATAATTTTAGATCATAAATTATATGTAATGTGTCTCATAAAACAATGTTTTAAATTCATGATATTTTTATATAATATATATATATATATATATAATTTTTAATTGAATTTTTGTACCTAAAATGAAACCTATAAATTTTACAAGGCCATAATGTCTCTAGGTTTAGTGGGCCGTGTCAAGAAGCCAATATGATATCATGGAAACATCTATATTAGTCATGTACCCCATGTAGTGTGGGGAATTGTTTTCATTGTTGATTCTTGTAGGGTGGAACCATTTATTTATTCAAAGGAATTTATTTTTACAAGATTGAATCATTAATGATTTATAGGGGATTGGTCCCCCACCCCTAATAGTCTATTGAGTTTGTTTTTTCTTATAGGGTCATGTCACCCTAGGTGAATTTTATTAATTTATTTTAATGAAATTTTTCATAAATGTCAATTGCATGTCCCCATTCCCAAACTTTTTTCTCCTGTGAGTCTCATCTGTTAACATATTCCTTGTACTGTAAAATTTTATTTAACATTATATTTATTTTGTTTAATTTCTAAAAAAATATTGTAAAAACATTTTCTATGACATTTAGTCTCTATCAAATGAATCTTTACTAGTTTTGGGATCATATTGAATCTTTATATTGAAATTATATAAACAATAATTAATATTTTAACATGAATAATTACAAAACTATGATTATAAAAACTAAATTAAACTAGGATTTTTCATAATGATTTAATTTTTTATTATATAAATTTTTCTTCTGGTTCGTATCAAAACTTGTTCTAGAATACCAATTCTAGTATTGTCATAGTTATTGTGTTAAATTTAATTTAAATTTAATGAACTTAATGAATAGTGCCTCTATGATGAATTCAATGAAAAATTTTATCAATCATATTTGAGATAGAAGAAAATTTATATATCTGAATCAGGATACCTCTAGTTCATGAATACAAGCTCCAAAACCTATGAAAATATATTCTTCAATATTTTCCTACTAGAAAAGTTCATCTTGAGATGACTTTGATCCTGGGAATAACATATGATCGATTCTTTTGTTATATCCGAACATATCTTAATTTTCATTCCAATTAAGCTCTTTAAAATATTAAATGTGATGTGATACGAAGTAAATTTGAGAAAAATTATTTCATCCCAATGTTTGTGTCTTAAAATATTTTCAATATAAATGTTTAAATAAAAAAAATCATTTTATCCACATAAATGTGTTACCCAAAAAATCAACCCATAACAAAACTAATGCCTTTCATAATATTTCATGTGTCAGAATTATTTTGTCACATTATTTTGACATAATAATGATTCATCATGAATCCTGGGTCATTAAAACATTATATTCCTCCAATTAAAATTTAACATTCCTTGAACACATAACATTCATCTGAAAAAAAATATTTTCTATAAACACAATTTCATACTAAAAAAACATATACATACCTTCATTAAAAAAATTCAAACATAGTTAATATATGATTTTATAATATAAATGTAATTTTATTTATTAATTAGTTTTGGTTATTCAATCATAGACATTCATTGACATCATTATATGAGGACCACATCATCAAAACGCCCAATTCTTCTAAATTAGTGGAAGTTGTGGATACTCTATGTGTGTGAACCTCTAGGAAATTATCTTAATAAAAATGGGTCATAATCAAAATAAATGTGTGGTATCTAGTAAAAAATAAATTAAAATGTAGAGATAAGTAAAATTCAAAACTATAATAACCTATTTTTAATTATAACATTGTAATGTATTCTCTTTTTCCTATGATATATCATATATAATGAAACATGCATTATTGCATCATCTGTTAATGATTTAAATAAATTTGTTGGCTTTTATTGATGGGATTTCCTTATTCTACAAGAGACATGGATTTAATCAGTTCACTACCATCCCAATCATTTAGCTAATGATTACTTGTTTTTTCAAATGTGGAAAATTGTGTCTTGGTCATTCAATCCATGTCATAACAATAATGAGGCACTCAACAAAAGATACCTCACTAAAAATTAACAATAATTTTTTTCTTCATTCATAAAAGTATGAATTAAAATAACAAACATTTATAATGATACAATGTAGAGTGACCAATATACATTCACATATATAATAACATCCAATAACTCAAATTACATGTGGTGTTCGTATTGGTGGATGTTCCTCTTGTTCTCTTTTACTCATGATCATTAAGTGTGAACAATATAAGAAGTAGTATCAATGTTTATCACCCCCAACAATAAATATAAATACATCATCTATGTCATATCAGTATGTTATTTCTATACTATTGGATTTTTATTTAATATTATTGTCATAGTATCTTGAGGTTCACATTATTGCTAAGAATTACTACTGCCATTCAGTGGGATAAATAATCTAAGGAAAACACCATGTATATAGTATATGAAAAAGTAATAAAATTATTGTGGTATGATGGAATCATTCATAAACCCCTCTATAAATAATATTAAAATTGAAATTAATTTTTTTTCATTTTAGTGGACCTACCTTTATAAAAAATGGATTCTCTGATATGACTATGTGATAATGTATTTCATGACCTATTGTGATATGATCTTGCTATGTTACCCCAGTCATCTTAAGCAAATATGATATCTGGTTACGATATTTTATTTTACCTCTTCACATGTTGTGATTTGTGTCTTCTATATCAATCCATATATCTCAAACTAATGTACTATGTGCCAGATATGTTACATGACATCTATATAACACGTAATATGAGATCCAACTATGAAATTTTAGGTCTCTATAATGGATGTGATTTATGATATGTATATTAAATTAAAACATCAAAATGTAATATGGAATGATATGATTATGATATATTATTTCTCTTTTTATATATTGATTTAAGACCATAGTACTATGAGAGAAATATCTAAAGAAAAAATAGTTGAAACTAGTAGAGGATATATTTATAGTTTTATGTTTGGAACTAAATAACCCTATTGAATTTATTAAGCTTGTTTATATAATTTTACCACATCAAATTCATTATTTCACATGCATTCAAATATATTATGGAAACTGGTAGGGTCCCATTTATGGTGAATAATTGACAATCATACTAATTAATTAAAACATACACATTGTGGAATCCCATAATGTATGACTCATATCATAGTTATGGTCATGGGATCAGGGATAATTAGTGAAACATAGTTTGTCATGAGGTGGATGGGTAGAGACACGGTGTCCAGTATAGACCAAATAATATTGAGAGGTTATATTACATATATTTTTTCACTTTTATATTATACAATGTATATTTTTAGCCACTAGGTGAATGATGATGTATAAATTAATGACATATAAGACACGAAATGATGGGTTTATTGTTTTTAATAATTTATTATTATAGACTCCACAAAAAATTAATTTTAAATCAGAAATTATTATATGTTTTTTTATAATTAATGTATTATTTTAACTTAGTAATGATATGTCATATATGATTTGATTGAAAAACTATACTTTATGGTTATATCAGAAACCTTCAGTGCTAGCCAACAACATTGAGTGACCACGAGGCATAGTATTCTAGTACCATATATATTGTTAAGGAAAAAATAAGATGTCGATAGATTTAAATAATGTATCTCAATTTCATTATACAACATTCTGAAATGAAGTAATAAATTACATTAATATAACCTCATAATTAATTAGTAGTCCATTTGGATTTGATGCATTTTATAAATGTTTAACTAAAAATTTTCCATATGAATACATATTATAATGTATATATTTTTTACAAATAACAGAATTAGAGTCATTAATAATATAAAATGGTATACATAAAAAAATAAATCATTTAATAATATAAATACTAAACTATATTATATTAAACCTACAATACATAATCGAGTTGTACATTGGGTATACTTATTTTCAATACCAATTTCTCAAAGTGATTTATATTTTATAAAGATAGATAACTCAAATCCGACAATGTGATATTATATTTATTTAATTTTAACTATTAATCTACCAATTTTACTAATTATTTAAGTAATTAAATAGTATTTCAGAAAAATATGTCAAATCATATCCAAATACATTTATAAAAACTATATTAAATTCTTTTATTTAGGAAAAACACTTCATTTAATTAAATACTATTTATATAAAATTATGTTAAAACATATGAACCATAATTGTCTTTAATATAATCACGAGTTCCTAATATCAAACAATGAAAAGTGTGTGGCCTCTTGGTTATTATTGGTTCCACTAATACTATAAAAATTGATCTTTCAGTATATCTACCAATAACACAAATAAATATACATGAACATATTTTCAATATATATCCTCAAATGCAGCATGCCTACTAAAAAATTTATTTTTCCAAGGAATCTAACAAAAATAGAAATCATAACATACTTTTGATTCTAAATGGAAACCTCACACATTCTTGAATATCATGATATCTAGTAGCAACTGTATATGAAGACATCACATGTCATTCATCTATGTATATGGTAACATAAAATGTTACAGAAGTAATAATATATATGTATTACATTAGTCTATCTCTATTAAATAAAAAAATGTTATACTTATCATCATTACGATTATTTTGAACCAAGGTGATTCAGTTTAACAGAAGCGGTAAGATGGGTGGTAACCTCATCCCATAAAAGTATTTTTTTATAATACAAGTCCCTGTCATATATTAATGTCATATTCATGAAATATTTTTTGAATTTATCCTTTTAGTTGTTTTTTAATTACATATCTTACCACAACATTGGTTTGATTGTATTTTACAAAGGGTCCAACGAATTTTTTGTAATAATGGGCACTGCAAAACTGAAATAATATTGTTCTTAATTTTTTAGTAATTTTATTCTCTTTACATGAATGGGCACATTCTTCTCGGGTTTAAAGCCAAACCTTAAGGTTACGGGTTTATATGATGTTTAAAATCATCTAAAACATCGTGTTGATTTTTTTGAAGTCTTATTCCATTCATGAATCATAAATTTTTATTCAAAAAAGATAAAATTAGAAATTAAAATGGATGGAGTTTATTTAATTATTTAAAGCATGAAGGAATGTTATACATATCCTCTAGGGATAAACAGATTATTGGTAGTTGTATTCACATATTTTTTAGATAATTTTATACTTTCTTATCAAAAGTGTCATTAGTAACATTCAAAACATTGAATATGACACTCATTACATACAATGCTCCTTATCTAATGGACCATCACTAAAAGACAAATGTACACTCAACCTACTAAAAAATCATTGTCCAGGGGCTCATCCCCAATTAAAATATATATTTATGACATGAATATGGATCATTAACCAAATTCTTGTGTGTGGGTATCACAAACAATGAGTCCAGTTTATTTTCTCATCACCAATAGATATGTGGAAGATGATATCCTTCATAGATCACCTGAGGATGATATTTCACTCTCATCATCTACATAGATCCATGTATATTGTATTATTACTAATTGATATGAAAATACTCATCATGAATATATATATTGGGATTTTAAATCATCACTGACAGAGATTTTTATGAAGAAACACCTTAATATGCTCTCAAAGATGGTGTTGTTTTCTCATAATCTATAAGGATCCAAAAACATTAGTGCATCACCAATTGATATGTGAATATTAGTCATGCGAAATACTCCTAGACCATTTTATTATCAAAAAAATTCTACAAGGGGGTGAGAATTGGGTTTGTTCTTGATGGTTATTGGGGATTGAAACTCATGGTGTAAATTTAAATATCCTAAATAATGTAAATTAAAACACACTTAGTTTAATGGTGTGTCATTAAATTTCGACTCCATATAAAAAAATAATATTTTTGAACTTGTGATACATGTCCTGTAGTTTAATATTTTGTATTAAATTTCTCGCACTCTTCCCTGAGATGAATAATTAAATATTTAGATCCATGTAATAATATCATGCACCTAAATTTAATATCATAAAGAATTGATCATTTGGGATATGTAGAGTATCATGTAATTTAGTATGGTCATTTTTTCTAATGCAGAAGAAATGTGGTTTTTATTTTTAATACTGGTAATAATAGTGTAATACCCATAAATAAATTCTTTACATATAAATTATATCAATGAATCAAGTGAATACCATGAACTATAAGTACTTATAGATATTAAAATAGACCATATATTTTTATCAATGTTGGAACGATATTATTGATGTGATTTGAGTTTTTATCAAATTAAATTGGAAGTTGATTTAAGACAACAATATATTAAATATATCATCAAAAAAATCATAATTCCTAAAATATTGAACATATAGATAAAACTATATGTACTAAAAACAACATATTTTAATAGTTAATAGAATTTTATTGATAAGGATCACTATATATTAGTTTAATGAGTCAATCTATAACATCCCAACCTAGATTACCATTAAACTGTTAGTTATACTGGTGGGTCACATGGAACTAAGAATATCTCCTCATATGTTAGAGGTTACTAATTTGAAGTGAGGGTCTCAAGACGTGATAGTTGGGAGACTATACCCTCTTTTCAGAAGTTCACATTACTATTATCAAATAATAAACAGAATAGAAAGAAGATATAGTATATAAATAAGTGAAAAAATATCAAAAGAATTATAAAATAAAGAATATATAGAATAGATAAATCCAATCTATACAACAGAAGAATGGATAAAATTATAAGGATACATAATTGAAAATAGTAAACATAGAACATGATTGGAAATTTATAACAATACAATACTCAAGTATGAAAATATCTGAAAAATACTAATGGTATTCTCGTGAAGAATCATGAGATCTAGCCCTATTCATTGAACCTAAATCCCATTGACATGAAATGCAGCACAAGAATGGTCCAAGGCTCTACAAATAAGATGGTCTACTAAGGTACCTCATTGCAATGGTGGCATGAGTATGGTGTGATATGTGAATCTCAGTAGTCTAGAACCACGGGTGTCTAGACTAATCAAGACTTCTTGAAATAATTAGAATAGTGTGAAGGTATACATAATAATAACAAACCAAATGAATAAACATCACATGTGTATGTTCTTATGGGACACCGAATGGAAATACCAACTTCGTCCCATGGATGGTGTCTAAATATATTATCAGTTCATTAGTTAATTATTAACAGTTTATTAATAAGTCACATGTTATAAATAGTGAAGGATCCAAGATGTAATAAGGAATCATATAATGATATTTAATAATGATTATACAAGGTAATAACCAAGGAAATGTAGAACTTAAGGGTTGTCAATACAGTTTTTACAGTATCCTAGACAATGGAAAGAGTATAAACCATGGATAATAGTCTAAGGAATTCAATAATAAGATGGATACTGAGTCCAATGATTTCATTCAAGTTAAAAAGGTGATATGAAATGAAATTTCTTGATGGAATATTACTATAGAACCTTGTTGTCGATTATCAATTCAAAGAGTGTATCCAATAAATATTGTAGTACTTCAATAGGGTTCCATTTGTGACATACCAGGATTCCCATGTTAGAGAGAGATCGTGTTATTGGTGGGTTCTAAACTAATTAATCACTATCATTGAATTTAGAATGGGGCCCTTGGGTGCTCAAGGAATTCCCTCTGTAATCCAAGGAGAGATCGAGTTCGGTCCATTCTATTTGTAATGAAGAAATATAATAATTCATAAGTTTCAAGGAATTACATTTCATTAATGTGACTAGGCTAAGAGTGCATGGAACCATTATTTATTCTATTTAAGGCTTATTCGAAATTATTATTCACTCTGCTACCTTCCACTATCATGGTAATGGTTGATAAAGACATGTAACCCAATATTCATCTCTGAACATGAGTCCATCCAAGGATTTCCACATGGGAATCAATGTATCACTCAAGGTATACTTATCATAAACCATTGGGTCCTTCCATGGTATTCTTACTTGGGATCGCATGTTTCACCCAACATGAAAAATAATTAAATACATTCAAAAATTAGTAAATAAATTCAATTGATGGTTAATAACATTGAATTTTCATTTTCATTAAATTCAATCCATTCAATTAACATAAATGTGCCAATTGTATTAATAAGGCTCCATGGGACACATAAGAGTAGTAAATTGAAAATAGATATCACCTACATGGGTAATTAAAATATAAATAATGGCCCAATTACTAAGATGGTAATTTGTTTCATTAATTATTTAAAAAGGGAGAATCTATTATTCTAATGCCATTATGGGCCATGTCCAAAACATTCATATATCAAAGATAACATAAAATCATAAGAAATAACAACATAATAATCCAATATAAAATATGATCTAATCACTAATTTTTAGCTTGAATAATGTTCACCTTTTCAGAGGGATTTTGTTATAAAATCCAAAAATTTCTCTTTAGAAATTTCATTTTTCATATTTACCATCATAATCTGAAAATATAATCAATTAAAATTAAAGTTGAATTTAATCAAAATACCATACTGCATTATTTAAAATCAATGAAAGGTGTGATAAGTAAATAATTAATGCATTCATTAAATTAATGGGGAATAGATGGGGACCCTACCATAAGCATAAGAAAAAGGCAACCTTCGACACTTGTCAGATTAAGCAACGACCACTCTAAACTGCATCCCATTCATACACACATATTATATATATATATATATATATATATATATATATATATCCAATAATCAAAATCTTGTATTCCAATTTTCATTTGGGAATATTCTTGAGGAATAGATATATATACCTTTGTATGTGCTCCCACACTATCAAGGATGATTAATTCTCCGTATAATCATTTTTAAACACTCAACAAAATTTATGACTCTCAATTGTAGGGTTTTAACCAAAATAGTTGGTTTAATCCCATTCCCAAAATGATTGGGAAATGTTAAATTAAACCCATCCACATCTCCTTCATTGGGGGATTTAAGATCATGAATAAGGGAGTTCCGATAGACGCTTTTCACACCATAACACTAGAAGAAAATCATCAATTAACATTAAATTAATACCCTTGGATTGGAAGAGATAAAATCGATCTAAAGGACAAGATAAAATAACCTAAATGAGGGTGTATAAGGATATATAGGCCTTACCTCGATGAATCATTCATGAAATTTGATGAAAAACAGCACAGTTTGATTTGTTGAAGAGGAACCATGATGGAGGGGTACATCATGCCTCTTGTGGAAGGGAGAGTCTAGCCATTTGATACCTAGGTAGAGAGGGGTATGTTGTTTTATGTTTTAATATTATATTGTTTAATATAGTTTAATTTATTAAAATAAACCCAAGCTCATGGTCTTCTATACATTCACATGCCATGTGGGGTAAAATGCGAGGCTATATTCCCCAAAAGAAAATCATGTGGTTTAGAAACATGGAATAGAAAACTATGTGCGACCTTTGAACCCTACAAACACCCCTTTTATACAATTCTATAGGGTTTCTTGTGGTTGGAATCATACATTGATACAAATTGTACACCCCTAAAAGGTCCTTAAAATTGAGGATTCCTGGGTCTGGCACTACCGAAACGTATTGAGACTCCCAAGAATCTTAAATGGAATACTTATGACTTTTGTTGTTGAAAAGAAATTTTTTGGTTTATAAGTCATGTTTACTATATTATAATGAATTGTATTTTAAATTTAAATTTTATCCTCAAGAATCATGTTCTTTAAATTATTAGGTGATTATTTCCTCAGGAATGATGTAATTCAACATACACAAGTTACAAAAAAACTATATTTTACTATTCACATGATAATTAATGTTTTTCATAAAATTATACAAAATAAACCATTGGATAATTTCAATTTCATGATTTCAAAATTAAAAATAGTTTTATTAAAATAATTTTTTAACAATTGTGATTTTATTTTTTAATATAAAAATTATGATTTTTATGATATATCATAAAATATATTTTATAAAAATGATGAATATATTTTCTTTGATTTTTTAAATAATTATATTTAATTTATGGAATTATATTATTTATAATTAATTAATTACTTCAGTTAAATATTTTGTACAATACATTTTATTATTTTTAGGTAAAATTACTTTTTTAACTATTATTTTATTATTCTCAAAAGGTATGATATTAATCACAATGGTGATGTTACATTACTAATGGTCACACTATAATTTTAATTATCATATTTCTTCATAAAAATTTCAAAATTCATTCATTAATAGTTCAACTCAATTCCTCTCACATTTATATATTACAATTATATATAATATCATCACTTTTAGAGGTATTTTTTCATTTCTATATTATTCATCGTGCGGGTGATGATTCTAGTAGATTAAAATGATATATATTTTCCCATTATACATTTTTTAATTTATATTTTTTCACACAATATGATTTTTAATTATAATGGGTTTATTTTCTAATTAATGTAATGATAATTATAAATGAAATAAATTTCTTTTGGTTTCATTATGTTTTATATTTGTATAATATTATATAATATTTCACATAAAAATTTTATTTGAAATTTAAATTATAAAAATTGTTTATTACAGTCTACAAAATATCTTTAACCTATGTCAACTGTCAGTAATAGGTTCTGCATCCAATTAAGGCCCCTCATTGCTTTCTTTCCTTTCATATGATAATATAGGGGTACCCTAAATTTATGTGACCAACATGGTTTAATGATCTTGGTCTTGAATCATGAAAATTTGTAATGAATCTCACAATATGTATTTGTACTATTTTATTTTAATGTACCATTATTATAATATGTATAATATTCATATTGAACTCATACCAATTTCATCAAAAAAATATTTATTATCCCACATTTTATTCATTATATATACATAATTATTGTGATATAATTTTTGAACACCAATTCCGACCACAAAATTGATATGTTTAAACTATATTAATTTTTAACTCCTTACACAACCCAAAAATTATGTTACTATAAAAAAATAGAATCCAAACATTTTATAAATACAAAAAGCTATCATATACATACGGTATGTGAACTATCTATGTAGATATTTAAAATTACATGATTATTTCAATATCCACCATATTATTCCTAGATTCATAGATAGCTACCGCCACATCATTCTAAAAAAAGAATAAAAATCTAGTCCTATGGAGATTTTCCTCCAAAGAACTTCAACAAAAGGATGCATTAATCAAGAGAGAATCCAATTCATTAAAAATATAAAACCTCATGTTTAAAAAAAATGAAAAACTAAATTCAATCATATAATTGTCATTAAAAACCAAGGATATGGTCGATTAAATTAATATATTCTATTGTATTAATTATCATGTAATATATTTATATATAACCTTATAAGATGAAAATAATCACATAATTTTTTTTATACACAATATGAAAGTCCATAAAAATATAAAATCTTGAATATTATAAATAAATAATAAAATAAATAAAAAAGAAGACATTTTTTCCAAACATGAGGTAAAAATATAAGCATTTAATTTTTATCATATCAGTAATCTTATCAGTTTACAATTCCTAATACTTATATCTTATAAAAAATGTATAATAAATATATTAATTAATAAATATATTAATTATTTTATTTTCATCATATATTATTATTAGTAATGTGATTATTATTCATAATATTTCATTGATGTCACAATATTTGATTATCAATTTCATTACGAAAAAGTCATATTTCAAGACATCCATGATATTTTCAATATAACATGATGCTCTATTTTGATAAAATCTATGATTCAATCAAATATTTAGATATAAAATATTATATATTAATAAAAATCATTAATTCATCATCTATTGATATATATCACCATGTGTTATATAGAATTAATTAACTACGATTAAGAAAAACATAAGTAATCATTTATATCATAAGATAGGATATGGATGAGAAAACACAATCACAAATACTATTCAAAAAAATATGAAAAACATGTCTATATATATAATTTCATGTATTCTATTTAACTAATTTGATTTGGGTCATCATAAAATTATCATGGCTACAGGATAAACCCCATAATAAAAAAAATTCATTCATCTTCTAAATTAACATACCGAAAAAATGAATGTAAATACAACTGTAACTATATTTTCTAAATATCAATATTATAATTATTGTTGGAGTATGACTAATTAAGATTACTAATTATTAGTCTATTAAATTCTTCCTAGAAGGAGATTACACCATCATGGATCTCTATTCATAATAAGAGGATATTGAATCACCAAAGGGATATTGACATAATCTTTGAAAAAATATTAATTTTGGATGTAAATAATATCAACTTATATTGAATTCATCATAGTTGGTCAAATTGGGATATGACGTACACCTTATATACTATCACAATTAAAGAATAAATAAATAAAATTAGCTACCTTTTTATAGGAACTATCAAATGCAATTGTGTTTGTTCTGTGATACTATTTCAATATTTAAAATCATTTCTCAATACATGAATAAATATATCTTATTACTTCATAACCAATGATAATATTAAATATATGTGGAATGTTCCATGACCAATATGTTAAAAACCAACCATTTTTGAGAAATAATATCATATGATATGCGTCATATGCATATAAAAATATATTAGAGATCATTTATTATCAATCTACCTGACAACGATATGTTTGTGATAATGATTTTTATCCTAATTTGTATCATATGTATATTTTTTTCTCAAACATAATTGATATAATATTATACAATATCCCCTTAGTCATCTTATAATATTTATAACATATAATATTGGGACTTCCGGTAAGGAACATTTCCACGAAAATTTATGTTACATGGTTATACAATTTGTTGAAAATGGGGATACATAGATTTTATATTGGGATATAAATTATGTGAAATGAGTTTTTGATCAATAGATCCAATAAAAAATAAAATACTTGTATTAATGGTATAATTTAATATTACATATATGTGGTTTATTAATGTGTTTAGGTTTCATAACGGTTTATCCATATGCAAAAGAGAATTGGGGTGTCAAACCATAGAAAATGTTAAAACATTGAGGTCAGGGAAACATCCTAGATATAGGTGAATGATTTTATAAAGGTGTATGATAATTGAAATATTTATTTATTTATTTATTTTATAGTAAAATGTAAACTATACTCATCTTAGTGATACTATGAGGATTTTTGTTACATTTCCCACATGGGGATAATATTTTTTATGCACGATTCAAATAATTTTTTGTCTACACGCCCATCTAAATGGGACATTAGAATAAATCCAGTTTAAAATTATTTAAAAAATAACTTTTTAAAATTCATCACCTCTATTTTGATCCAAAAATAAACTATGAGACTCAATATTTTAATTTAAACAGTTATCTGGGATAAAATAATGTGACATTTTTTTGGTACCTATAAGCACCTACCTTGAAATTGTTTTTGTTAGACTAAATGAATCTATTTTTAAGTGAATATAGATCAATTTTTTGAGTTCCTTGAAGATAATGTAGTTAAAACAACAATTTTTTACCCTAACTCTATGTGATAGTATATGGTCACATTTTTGACAATCCCTAACAACGATGAAACACAATATCATTTATTTATGTTTCCAAGATAACATTATAGGGGGAGGTTCCCCAAGGTAAGGGTTAATCTTGACTCCACTCATTTTTCATCAAATTATGGCACACAAATATATGAGACTATATAAGTTTGAGATTTCACCAATTTCATGAATCTTAGTGTGTTGATGTCAGAACATATCTCTCAGTTATCCATTTCAAAAATCTATATATAGTTCTAATTTATTGGCTATCCATAATAGCATTAAAAATTGATGGAGGCGAAACCAAAAATGTGCTAAATACAGCTGAACTTATTCATATTGGAAATTTTAATCATGGAATATTATTATTTTGTTTAGGATTATAGAGATTAGGGGTGTATTTATTTTAATATTTCAACCCTATATGAGTGCTAGTGGACTATATTGTGTATGTATGTGTAATCACTATTAACCAAGGGGTCCATTTGAATATGATACAATGGATTCTTTACTCATGGAAATGTGCAATGGATGGGTATGGTTACTTCATATAATGGGTTATTATTCCATCACACTAATGCTAAGTGTTATATTTCTAAAAAACTTGAAAAAAGTGTTCCATAAAGGCATATATACCCTATATATGAATATGAGGGTCATATTAAAGGCCTTATATAATCAATATATACCAAGGGTTTCAATTCAGATAATATATTAATGGTATTTTAACTCAACACATAAATATATTATGTTTTTTATGTAAAGGTGAATGGTCATTATGTGTTTTAACACACTATGATCGTGATACCATGCATTTATGTAGATTATGTAGGTGAACATAAATAAATTAAGAAAAGGTGATAAAAACAAAAAAACAATGATTTAGGTTAATATAAGTAAAACCCAAAGCACCCACGGTAGGTTTTCCTTGGAATAATACAATAGCTTGTGATATACACAACTTCAAGTTCGAGAAAACGTCGTGTAATCAAACTAGTTGTTTAAAAAGATGTTATGAATAGTAAAACCAACTTTTCTAAATTTAATTAATTTTTTTTTTCAAAATGGACATCATTTTTTTATTTGAAAAACTGAAATTATCTTATGGTTAATTTTTTGTACTTTTATGATAACATTCTAATTTTGATGAATAGTGAAAAATAATAAATATTAACTAAAAAACATTTTTAATTGAAATAATTTATAGTGTTTAATTATAAAATTGAGTTGTTGTAATTTATGATTTAATTATATTTGTATAATTTTAAATAATGTAGGTCATTGGATGTAATTTCAAATTTATATTCTACATAAACACATGTCAATATTTTGATAATCATTATTTCATAAAAAACCATTTTCTGGTTTTGAAAATGGGAATTATATTTAAATTAATTACTTCAAAATATGTGATTTTAATTTGGAAAATTGGATTCCATATTTGGAATCTGAAGGTCTAAATTTTCTAAATAAGTACCTTTTAATTTTTTTGACACTATGAATAGTAACTTCTGTAATTATTTTATTTAACATGGTTATTGGGTAAATATGGTAAATAACGGAAAAAAATAAAATTATAATAATATTAAAATACCATAACACAGGTCCTAATCTAATGGGATGAGATATGTCTGACCAAGGGCCTCCTTGGGTCGATTTGGGGACCCCATTGATCCAATTAGATTTGAAAAATAAATTTTATAATAATTAATATAAAGTAAAAAATATAACATAAACATGTACATTTCACCAATAAAATTTATATGATGTTATATAATTTATCTCTTCAACTGTAAAAATTTATTAGAAATATATGAATATTTTCAACACAATGATATTTTATTTTTAATTTTTAGACATAAAATAAATATAATTTGAATGTTTTGAGGCCATCCATGAATTTTCATGTTAAATATGACATTTTGGGGTTGATTAAATATATTTTTTTCTAATTAATCAAGTTTTTTTTACTTTCACAAAAATGAAATTCTACCCAGTCTCTAAATTGTCATATATGAGTTTTAAAAACAATCATTTTTTATTAAATGATATAATATTTCTAAAATGTTGTTATTAGGAAAAAGGTCGTGGATAATGTAATATATGTCATTAATGAACAACTTCAGGTTCTCATTTCATTTAATAGTAACTATATTAAACATGTAGTATAAAAAACAAGAAGACATGGTAACTGTTAAACTATTTAACATTCAGTTAAATCTAAAATATAAGGTTAACATGGTGACCTAAAATTGTCTAAAAACTATTATTGGAAAGTATTTCGACCCATACATACAATATCCCCAAAAGAAATCAATTTTGAGCTAATAAAAAATGAAAATAATTTTATAATAAATTAATATTTCATGCATTTCCTAACGTTCCCCTCACCTATCTTATAAAAAGTTATTTTCCCTTCTCTTAAATTCACACCTACAAACACATTTGGATCAATCATCCCCTACTCAAATCTCCTCCAAAAGTCCTTCACTACAATATAGAGGTGTTACTTTTATTATAAATCCAAACTAATAATCCCTTTTTTCAAATAAAAAAGGATGCACCTGAAGATGAGGTAATTATTTTATCACCTCTTTCTTGTAATTTTATTCTTCCACATGCTTTTTATTTTTTTGTTTCCATAAAAAATAATAAATACAATACCTTCTAAATATTGTGATGTTATTAAATATGACGTACTGTTATATTCATTATTTTTTCCATCCTTTTAATGAAAATGTCATTATATGTGTGTACGTATGTCTAACTATCTCTGTGTTATGGGGTAGTTTGTAATTCAACACTACATTATTTTTACATGTATAATAACTATTCATAATTGTTTTAAATAAAAAATTTAACATGTTAATGATTCTTTATATCAAATATACCATCCAATCACAAAGTATTTTATCCTCAATAGAATGATATATTCAGTTGTGCGTACATATAGATTACCATCTCCACGACGCGATAAGATTTCATTCCCCATCATAATGATTCAATAATAATTTTTATTATACGATTAAAAATAATAAATTTTAAGGACTTAATATCATTATGTATATGAATCAAATATACACTACCCATAAAATACATGACTTACCTAACAAAACATATAAAAGAAAATGAATCAGTTAACACCCGAAATAATGATACAACTGAATTATAATTAATAGTGAAATATTAGAGGATCATATATTATATCATATTTATGTATGTGTTTTTTGTATATATAAATAACAATTAATTATCTATTATACAGAAGGTTAACACACCCTCGACTATGGAAAAGTACAAGGTAAGGGTTAATTTTACAATCTCTTCATTTTATGAGGTTGTTTATAACTAAGTATCTACTGGGACATCTTAATCATCCATATATTTATTTCTTAAAAAGGTATTTCAAAAAAATTTATTATTTACTATACTATGTGTTAATGTAATGTTTACCATTGTTTGACATTTTATAAAATTTATTGAATGGACTCTTTTTGGTTTTTCCAAACAAGGTACTTTGTGACCTTTTAAAAAATTTATGGAAAGAATGTTTTCTAAACATATATGGAGGGTGCGGCTATTTTTGGTTGTTATAAAACCTTTGAAACTTCCCTTACAGGATTATATGAATATTTTCAAAATAAATGTTTCTATTATAATTATGAATCTTTTAAAATAATTAAATGTAGAAATATATTTTTCTCCCAATTGTTTTTGTATTAATTTCATCTATGTAACCTACTATTGTTGGATTTTCTATTTTATTGAAGTTGATACAATATTCCCAATTCTATTGATATTTTTATAATATGTTTGACTATGTAAGTTCTATTTTTTATTCAATTGATGGTATATCGTTAAAGTAAGAACATTACATTTGTTAGTTTAATATGAATGTTTATGTTATGTTTCACCCTTTTCATATGAGTAATGCATTGGACTTAGTAAGTGGAGGACATGGATCACTATAGCCCCACAATGAATCTATACACCTCATGATACATACTAGGGTCATTGAACAAGGCCTTGAAAAAATTTATATTCAGTGTCTTGGCCCAAGGCTTTGACTTTCTGGTTAAGATGTAAAACATTATTCATTTCGTCATTATGAGATTATCTATTGATATTAGATATGATTATTCAACTTGTAGAATATCCATGTGAATATGGAAATTGAATTATTTGATTTATCTTTTCCATATATTGTTATTGTTTATTTTTAAAAGGAATTTGATTTAGTCTTATATATTTTCTTAATTATTTATTCTTCTTTATGATAATTTAGACTATATTGTTATCCATACAAAGCATACGATCTCAGCACATTCTTATGTTGTACATTTCCATGGATGAAAATAATTATATTATTATTGACATGTAGCGATAGGGTACGGTATATGAGTGTGTTTAAAGTAGTCACAATGTTTCTTTTTTCTTTTCATAATGTAATATAAAATTATGTGTGTATCTATAACTTTCAAGGCTACTAAATTGATCCTTATTTCAGGACATGATATCATGTGATCATGCTAATGATATGTAATAATTCACCGACTATGGGTTAGTGAGATCATGGTTTTATAATTGGTAACATATAAAGTTCAGTACAATCCATGGAAGCTATATTTATAAAAAATATAATTAGAGAACATTATCCTCAGATTGACATTAAAGATTAGTATATAATAACATAAAAATATATTGGTAATTTATATAATATTTTTGTTTTCTTAGAAAAACATCCTCTTCTTGATTCAAAAAGTGGGAATTGTTCTGGCATAGATGTACATAGGAGTGAAAACAATAACAAGGGGTTTTGTGCTTGAACTAGGGTATCATGGTACACAAAAATAGTCTTTACTATGCTCCTGGTTGGAAACTCTCATGGGATATGCAAAGAATAATTCACATTTACTTTACAAACCATTATGAAAGAAATTGATCCTAGTGGATGTTCTGGAGTCTATATCAAGGCACGTAATCTATATAGGGATTTTTCTCTTATTCACGAAAATTATAGTTGATTTGGTGATATAACGGGTGCTGAAAAACTTATAACAATTCTGGGAAACTCAGACAGGTTATGAATAATAACATTACCCGTATGGACAAACCAGATCCACCACACGTGGGATTCATTTTGACAGCATCATGAGGTAGAAAACACAAACATTCATTGCGACTAAAAATCAATTTGAAGCTATGAAATTGATTAGTTTCTTATAGAAAATAGTTCATACTTTAGGGAGTAACGAAAGGAAAAAGGTTTTCATGTATGTTTATCACCTCTAAGGAGATGCAGATAATTTGTGTTCATTAAATAAAATCACAAAGGGGGTGAAAAATAATAATATAGGGAATGTGGGGAGTTTAAATAGCTTTTCATAGAAAAATATTATCCCCATGAACATAGAACAGATATGGAAAGGAAATTTTTGAGTCTGATGAAACAAGGTGGATGAGAATTTTGCAAAGCATGAGGCTAACAATACAAGGTTATAAAGTTGTGTTAGAGATCATATACTTAATGCAATAAGTAATATTGAATAATTCTTTTAGGGGTTATAACCATTTCCCCACTGAGAATTAGTCTCACACTCTTTATCTTCGAACAAATATATAATGTCATGTAATATTAAGACAGAAAATGAATTCTATGAGTAGTATGAATGCAAGGAAATGAAATAGAAGAAGAGAAATTGTGAACACTCAAGAAAAGAAAATTAGGTGATGAAGGAAATAGATTAATTTCCATCCAAAAGTTATTTTAGTAATAAACACTAAGGTTCATTACAATAGGGAATGCAAGATTGAAAAAATTGTGAAGAAAAGGCTACCAAGATCCTGATTGCAAGGGGATGAAAGAGGCAGTCGATATTCAATACCTACAATTGTAATGAAATGGGGAATTATGAAAATAAATGACCTAATCATCATGGAAACATACCTTAGAAAATGCCAATGGAGAAATACCAAGATTATGTGATCACAAATGATGAGGTTGAAGCTCTGAATGATGTTTCGGTAGGTACTTTAATCATTTCCTCAAAATTAGCGAATGCATTATTTGATTCTGGATCATTGCATTCATTCATATCTTCCCAGTTTTCCATGAATATTAAATATTTCCAATCTGACTTATTAAGGGAGTTGACAGTCAAAACTCATAAGGGATGTATAGTTTCAAAAATGTTATGTCAATTAGTTACCATTATGGAATATAAACATTCCTTATATGTTTATCTTATTGTAATAACCATTATTTAAATTTATATTAGAATCTTTCTGGATTGGTATTCATAACATCATGAAATAATTTATTTTAATAATAACGAGGATACATTTATTTATGATTATAAAGACTCTCTTATATTTAGATAAAAAAATTACCATCTAATTCATATTTACATCCACCAACAGTGGATCTACTAAATTCAATTATTATAATAGAAGAGAGTGAAATAACTTTGGGTGAGGAAAAAAATGTAAACATAGGGGATGTAACTATTTTTTAATAATATTTTGATGTGTTTCTATAGGATTTAACTGGACATCCTCTAGAATTGGAAATTGAGTTTTCCATTGACCTAATTTTTGGTTCAAGGCACATATCAAAGACCCCTAATAGAATGACCAATATTGAATTAGTGGAACTAAATAAACAAATAGAATAATTGAGTAGTAGAAAATTTATTCACCCTATTGTTTCTCCATGTGGATCTGCAGTTCTTTTTGATAAGAATAAAGATGGATCAATATGATTATGAATTGACTACCATTAGATCAATTCTATAAAAATAAAGAACACATATCCCTTACCTCAGATTGATAATTATTTTATCATAATCATGGAGCTCAAATGTTTTCAGAGAATGAACTTTGATCTGGATACCATTTGTTGTGTGTGTAGAAGGTAGACATTCTAAAGAACATATTTTGAACTAGGTATGGGCATTGTGAGTTTATATTAATTCTTTTTGGACTGACTAATGCACCCTATATTTTCATGGATTTAATGAATATTGTTTTTAAAAAATATATAGATTAATTTTTAGTGGTATTAATTGAATATATCTTGGTATACTCTAAAAGATACGAATATCAAGAAAATCAAGTGTTCACTATTTTAAAAACCCTAAGAAGAAATGAATTAAATGGTATGTTTAGTATCTGTGAATTATGTCTTAAAAAATTTCATTTCTTGTCCATATTTTCTATAAGTATGGAATCTATATTAAACCTTAAAATACAAGGGCAATCCATGATTGTCCATCACAAAGGAGTTTAACATTGGTATGTAGTTTTATTACATTAGTAAGTTACTATCTGCATTTTGTCCAGAATTTTTCAGATTGGCTAACCTATTAACCATGCTCACACGTAAAGGGGTTAAATTTTTGGACAAAAGAGTGAATTTTTTTTTAAGATTTCAATTGATGATTAGTCAATGCTATAATATTGACTCTACCATCGTGGATTGATTATATTGTGATTTATAGTGATGTTTAAATGAATGGAATTAGTTTTGTCCTTATGAAAAATGATATATTTATTCTCTACGCATCACGAAAGCTAAAAATTCATGAAATAGTAATATGATACTCATGATTTTGAGTTAGAAGTTGAAATATATTCTTTAAATATATGGAGACATTAACACTATGGGGAAAATTTCAGATATATACTTATCAAAAGAGTTTGAATTATATTTTCTCATACAAATAAAGGCCAAGGTGATGGATTGAACTACTCAATAATTATGATTCCATAATACACAACAACATGGGGAATGAAAATAAGGTAGAAATTGCATAGAGTAAAAAAGGTCACAAAGTTTTAAAGAAGACGATAGTTAGAACGGATCCTATGTTCATGGATCTAGTAAAGAAGAATATTGGAATCATCAGGGAAGGTGAAACATCAATTCCTTTTCATATGGTTTCTAGTAGAAAGGGTAAAATGAACTAAAATTTTTTATGAGTATTTTCAAAAGAAAATTAATGTAGTGAATTATGGGTGATTAATCAACTTCATATATAATGATGGAATTTTGAAATTTGGTAAGAGGATTTGGGTTCCCAATATACCTGATCTAAAAATTGAATTGTCAGATTTTTCTCATTGATTCAATTTTTCTATACACCCTAGTAGCACTAATATGATTATAGATTTAAAGGAAAAATTTTGGTGGCACAACACGGAGGGTGATATTGCCGATTATGTGTCAACATATATGGTTTGTGACACGTGATGACTATAAGACAACATCTTAGAGGATTCATGCAACCTCTAACCACACCAATGTTGAAATGGGATGATATTACGATGGAAATTATCATGGGTCTACCAAATAATACAAGAAATAATGATGCAATATGGGTCATTATTTATTATCATACAATGGGAACACATTTTCTTTCTATAAGAGAATATTTACCACTACAAAATTTAGAAGGACTATATATTAATGATGTTTTAAGACATCATGGTGTTCCCCTATCGGTTGTTTCGGATTGTGATTCCAGTTTTACCTCAATATTCTATAAAACTCGTTAGAAATACGTAAATACTGAACATCAATTGAGAACTTCCTACCACCCTCAAACTAATATAAAATCATAAAAAATTATTCATTCATACAAGCTCTACAGCATGCGAAATTCCACTTTGTAGTATTTGCCTACTATAAAAGTGCATCCTGAGATTACTTTGATCAGGGGAATAACATGTGATCGATTTGGTTGTTGTATCTGAACATATCTTATTCTTCATTAAAATTTAACTCTCTAATCCTTTAAATATGATGTGGTATGAGGTAAACTAGAGAAAAATTATTTCCACCCAATGTTTGGGTCTTAAATTTTTCTTCAATATAGATATTTAAATAAACCAAATTTTCATTTTATTTCCATACAAGAGTAACACATGAAATTGAACCATAGCACCACTAACATCTTTCATAGCATTTCATGTGTCATAAATATTTCATCACTTAGTTCTGAAAGAATCATGATTTATGATGAAACATGGGTCATTAAATCATTATATTCCCCTATTTATAATTTAACATACCTAGAACACATAACATTGATCTGAAAATTATTATTTTTTGAAATACACTTTTATTAAAAAAAATCAATGCATACCATCTGAACAAATTTCAAACATCGTTAATATAATATTTTATAATATATAAGTAAATTTATTTCTTAATTTGTTTTGGTCATTGAAACATAGGCATTCATTGACAGTCGTATGTGGGGATCACATCATCATAATGTCTAATTCATCTAAATTGGGGGAACTTGTGGATACACAATGTGTGTGAACCACTAGGGAATTATCTAAAAAAATGAGTCATAATAAATTTAAAAGAGTGGTATCCAGTAAATAATTAAAGAACCTATAAAGATAAATAAAATTCATATCTATAACTACCTCTTATGAATTCATAAAATGTAATGTATTCTGTTTTTCCCAAGATATATCATAAATAATGATACATACATTATTGCATCATTTATTAATGATTTAAATAAATTTGTTGGCTGTAATGGATCAAATTTCTATTTATACCCCAGAAATTGATTTAATTAGTTCACTACCATCCCATTCATTTAGCCAAAGATTATTTATTTTTTCAAAAGTAGAGAAGCATGTCTCAGTAATTCAATCAATGTCATACCACTAATGATTCCCTCAACAAATGATACCTCACTAAAAATTAACAATCAATGTTTTCATTATTCATAACAGTATGAATTCAAATAAAAAAATTGATAATTATCTAATGTATAGAGACCAATAAACATTCTTATACATAGGAACATCCAATAACAGAAATAACAAGTGGTGTTCGTATAGGTGGACGTTCCTCTTGTTCTCATCTATTCAATATCATTGGTGGTGAAAAATATGAGAAGTAGTATCAATGATTATCATCCCCCAAAAATGAATAGCCATACATCGTCTATGTTATATTGGTATTTTATATCTATACTATGGAATGTATATTTGATATTATTGTTATAGTATTTCTAGTTTCACATTCACTACCACAAACAGTTTTTTCCAGCACCAACCTTTATCAGCGCTTTTATTAGTTGCGCTGATAAAGGGGTGCCTTTATCAGTGCTTTTTTTAAAAGCACTATTAAAGGGTTGACTTCAAAAAAATTATTTAAAAATAATATATTAATGTATAAATATATAAATATAGTTATATTGATATAAATATAATATATACTTTTTAAATATATTTTAGATAATTATAAATATAAATTTACACTTAATATACCTAATATATAAGTTATTTAGTAAAAATGGGTTATAAAAAATAAAAAATATATTTTTAACTAACAATTTGAAATTTATTATGGATTAATAGTCATTTCATAACAATTTGATGATTAAAATAAAAAATTTTAAAAAAATTATCCAAAATATGTTGAAAACACATCTCGAACTTCAAATGGCCATAAATTTTGATCCGGGTGTCTGTTTGAGCTCTACCATATATCAAATTGATGCATGTGACGAGATATACAACTATATAAATTTTTTGTCCCCATTTATGAATTTTCGAGGCCAAAAAATGCCCAGAAGGCCTCAAAAAATGTGTTTTTAGTCGGGGTATCCTGATTTTTTAACATGTTGTGGATTTTTAGCCCCGTTTAAGGGGGTATTATTTCAATTTTTTGTGAGAACTGAATTGATTCCATGGTATTACATTCATATTTATATTATATGTTTGAAATTTTATCGTTTTGTGTATTTCACTGCTATTTATAATCAAATATATATCTTTATGTAGATTTTTTTTGTATTCACACCTTAATATTTATATTTTTAAATAATTAATTAAACACATTTACATATAAAATATATTATCTTTATCTAAATCATAACTAATATTAATTTAATTTAAAATACCAATATATGAATATTTATATAACTATACATATATATGTTAATATAACTATATATATACTAATATAACTATATACATATACTAATATATATATATATATATATTACTATAAATATATATTACTATAAAAATAAATATAACTAAATTTTTATTAATATATAGAAATATCATAAATAAGTTACAAATCAATAAATGGGAGTGTAAAAGGCTTCGGGCGCATAGAGGGGAGGCCTCGTGATCAAATCTGAGTGGAGGGAAGAGTGATATGCATTTAATGAAAAATATTAATCAACAAGACATGAATCTCAAGGGTGTGTAATATTCCTTTTTTACATGGATTAAAAATTATATAACAAACCTTTAAATTATGTGTGTTTTAATTTACAATAATCATGTTATTTAAATTTACACCCTGAGTTTCAATCCCAAAAAACCATCAAGAAACATCCCATTTTCACCTCCCTTGACATATGTTGTTGACATGAAAATGGTCTAGGATCATTGGGAATGAATATTATGCACATATCTATTGGTGGTGCACTAATTGTTTTGGATACATGTAGATTATGAACTTACATCACCATACTTGAGAGTATATTAAGGTGTTTCTTTAATAGAATCACTATTAGTGATGATTTAATAGCCCCAGATATATATTCATGATGAGTATATGCATATAAGTTAGTAATAATCAAATATACATGGATATATGTATATGATAAGAGAAGAAAATCATCCTCAAGAGATCAATGAAGGATATTTTCTTCTATATATCTATTGGTGATGAGAAAATAAACTAGTCTCCTTCTGTGTGATACCCACACACATGGATTTCGGTGATGATCCATTATACAAGGATCCATTTTCATGTCATAAATACACATTTTTATTGGGCATGAGCCACTAGACATGGATGTTTAAGTAATTTGAGTGTACATATGTATTTTAGTGCTGGTGCATTGGATAAAGATCTATGTGTGTAACGAGTGTAATATTTTTTGTTTTGAATGTTCGTATGGATAATATCCTTATGTGTGAGGAGTGTGCACATGTCAACTTGTGATAAGAAAGTGAAAAATTATCTAAAAAATATTTGAATACCACAACCAATCATTTGGTTCTCCCTAGAGGATATGTATAACCATCTTTCATGCTTTAAATAATTAAATAAAAACCATCCCCTACTTATGCTAATTTAATCTTTTTAAGACCATTTTACGATTCATGAATCAAATGAATCTTCAAAAAATAAACATGATGTTTCTAGATGATTCTAAATATTATATCTACTCATAACCTTCATGTTTGGCTTTAAATACTCAAAGAACATGCCCCTTAATGTAACGAGAATAAAATTCCTTAAAATTTAAGAACAAGAGTATTTCATTTCTGCAGTTCCCATTATTACCGAAAATTAGTTGGCCATTTAGAAAATATAATCAACCCAATGATGTGGTAAGATGTATAATTAATAGACAAATAAAAGGATAAATTCAGTAAATATTTCATGAATATAACATAAATATATGATAGGGTATTGTATTATAAAAAATTACTTTTATAGGATGATTTGACCTCCCATCCTACCACTTTTGATAGATTGAATCAACTTGGTTTAATATAATCACAATGATGATAAGTGTAACATATTTTATGTTAATGGATATAGACTAATGTAATACATATCAATTATTACTTCTGTAACATTTTATTTGACCAGCTACAAAGATTAATGACATGTGATGTCTTAATAAACATTGGCTAGTGTACATCATGATATTCATTAATGTACAAGGTTTCCATTTTGAAACTAATGTATGTTATATTTTCTATATTTATTAGATTTCATGGAAAAATAAATTTTATTACTATTCATGTGTCATTTGTGGATATATATTGAAAATATGTTCATGTAAATTTATGTTTGTTATTGGTAGATATATCACTACCAAAAAAACAGTTTTTCCCGGTGCCAACCTTTATGAGCGCTAACGAAAAAGTGCTGATAAAGTGGGGTACCTTTTTCAGTGATAAAAAAGTGATGATAAAGGTATCCATTTATCGGTGCTTTTTTAACGCTAATAATGGTACCCCCTTTATCAGCTCTTTTTTTAGCACTGATAAAGGGACCCCCATTATCAGCTCTTTTTTTAGTAGCGCTGATAAAGGGGGGCCTTTATCAGTGTTTTTTTTGAAAGTGATGATAAACGGTCTACTTCAAAAAAATTTAATTAAAAATAATATATAAATATATAAATATATAAATATAGTTATATTGATATAAATATAATATCTAATTTTTAAATATATATTAGATAAGTATAAATATGCATTTACACTTACTATACTTAATATATATATAATTTAGAGAAAGTGGATTATAATATAATTAAAAAAATATTTTTAATTATTAATTTTCTAATTATTATAGAGTAATAGTATTTTGAATACAATTTGAAGAAAAAAAATTAAAAAAAATTAAAAAAAGATCAAAAATATTTTGAAAAGGGAACTCAAACATCCAATGACCATAACTATTGAGTCGGGTGTCTGTTTTAGCTCTACCATAATAAAATTGAATCTTGTGACGAGCTCTACACCTATTTAAATTGAGGAGACCCTGGTCATGGTTTTTCGGAGGCCAAAAAGGCATAGAAGGCCTCCAAAACCGAGTTTTTAGTCGGGGTACCAAGATTTTTTAATATTTTGTGCATTTTTTGCCTCGTTTTAGGGGGTATTATTGCATTTTTTGGTGGGGACTGAATTTATTCCATGTTATTACATTCATATTGATATTATTTCTTTAAAATTTTATTGTTTTTTATAATTCACTACTATTTATAATCAAATATATAACTATATGCACATATTTTTTATATATTCAAAAATAAAAATTTAATTTATTAAATAAATAATTATACATATTTACATATAAAATATATTAGCTTTATATAAAAAATAACTAATATCGATTTTATTTAAAATACCAATATATGAATATTTATATAACTCTATTTTAATATAACTATATATATATTAATATAACTATATATATATTAATATAACTATATATATATTAATATAACTATATATATATTAATATATATTTATTTATTAATTTAAATATACACTTATATTAATATATATATATATAATAATATAACTATATATATTAATATAAATATATATTTCTGTACGAATAAATATAACTAACTATATATAAAAATAAATTGATATATCATAAATATGAGAACATATCAATATAGGTTTGTGGCAAAGAATTCAGGCATGCATGGGGGAGGTCTCGAGATCAAATCTGGGTAAAGGCAGGGGCGCGTGCGCAAGGGTGAATTTAAGGGGCTGATGATGATAAAGGTTGGGTGAAGCGCGGATAAAGGGTGGAGGCGGTGTGTGCGGGCGCTGAAGGTGTGGGAAAGTGCTGATAAAGGTGGGGGGGCTCAAGTACTGTAAACCCCCCCCCCCCCCCCCCCGAGATTGGTAGCAATTTTATTATTTTTATTTTTTATTTTTTAGTTTTATTAGCGCTGATAAAAGTTTAGTTTCATCAGTACTAAATGGTATTTAATTGAACGATGTTTTTTTCAAAAAAAAATTAATATAATTTTTTAAAAGTATTTGAATATTATTTGACATATTTTTATCAGCGCTTTTTTTAGCGCTGATAAAACATAAAAAAATTAAAAAAAATTTAAAAAAATCCTTCCAATCTGGGGGGATTTTTACAGTGCTTAAGCCCCCCCTTTATCAGCGCTTTCCCGCACCTCCAGCTCCCGCACGCACCGCCTCTACCATTTATCAGTGCTATACCCCACCTTTATCAACGCGGGCCCCTTAAATTCACCCATGCGTGAGCACCCTTGCCTCCTGCTGGATTTGTTCTCGAGACCTCCCCCCTTCGCACCTGAAGCCTTTGCCACTCCCCTATATTGATTTGTTTTCTTATTTATGATATATCAATTTTATATATATATATATAGACATATATATATTTTCTTATAGTAATATATATTTATATTAATATATATATTGTTATATTAATATATATAGTTATATTAATTTATATATAGTTATATTAATATATATATTTATAGTTACATTAATATATATACCTAGTTATATTAATATATATATAATTATATTAATATTTATATATTTATATTAATATATAGTTATATAAATATTGATATATTAGTATTTTAAATAAAAAGGATATTAGTTATTATTTAGATAAAGTTAATATATTTTATATGTAAATAAGTTTAATTATTTATTTAAAAAATTAAATATATAGGTGTGAATATATAAAAAATATGTACATATAGTTATATATTTGATTATAAAAAATAGTTCATTATAAAAAATAATAAAATTTCAAAGGCATAATAACAATATGAATGTAATACCTTGGTATATATTCAGTCCCCACCAAAAACAATTCAATAATACCCTCTTAAACGATGCTGAAAATCCACAAAATGTAAAAAAATCGGGATACCCCGACAAAAAACTCAGTTTTGGAGTCCTTCTGTGCCATGTTTGGTGTAACATCCCAGGTAAATAAAGTATAAAGAATTTTCATATTAATTAATATTTACGATTTAAATATTAATTTTAATTAAAAGGGGTTTCTACATTCGATACCGTACTCGATACGCAACGATGAGTTACATTTAAATCTTACGTTGCACACTAGTAATATAATAATATTATTTTAAATGGTAGTTAACATGTAGCCGTTGTACCGGTGGGAATGGATAGAAATAACAAAAATATGATTATAAATGTTTTTAAATGTTTTTGTATTTATCCAATAAAAGATAAAGGCTTAAAATACGGAAAGAGTTCAATTTTAGGCATTTATACCCTAATATTCACTAAGGGTTCACTTATCACCTTTTGATGGCGAACCATCATTAAATATAGTTTTGATCAATCATATAAATTCTATTTGACCAAATATAACTCTTCTTTAGAATCGGGACATCAAAATTTACTTTGTGTAAATTTTTGGTATCTTTCCGATAAAGTTCATTTTTTTAATGAATATTGTAAATGTTGTATTTTAATTCAAAACCTCTTTTTGATCTAATTTATTTATATTATTATATTATTATTTGAATTGTTTTTAGAGTGAAATTAGAAAATATTTTTACCATTAAATCAAATGGTGGTCGTTGTAATTAATTTCACTTTGAAATCGGACTTAAACTAGTGTCAATCTTTTGATACTTATTGTTTCACAAAAACACGCTATTTGTCATGACAGCGGGAATTAATTATTAAATTAATTAATTTGACTTATATGTTCTGAATTTTATAAAATGGACTTCATTTTTGAATTTGGAATATCAAATATAGCTTAGGGTGAATTTTTGGAATTTTTCTGAAAAACTTCAATTTTTGATGAATAGTAAAATCACTAAGTGGTGCTTATAAAAACTGATTTTCCATTTAAATGAAATTTTTCCACCTTTGTGTATTGAATTTAAAAAATCTGACATAAATGGTTGTCACTAAGAAGTAAAATGTGGTTCAATGAGATTAAAATAAATTTTGGGTGAATAGTAACGTATTAAGTTTTTAATCGCGATTAGTGGTAATTAGTGTAGTTTAAGGTAAAAATAATGTTTTAATAATATGAGATGAACTAGACACATGTCCTACCCTCATTGGATGTGTCATGTCAGACCAAGACAATCCATGGGTCAACTTGGGGACCCCATGGAGCCACTTTGGTTGGAAAATGACATAAATACCTTTTATTTAATGTTAATGTAAAAAATGGCACAAACATGATATGTTTTACTAAAACAATTTTTTAATGGGGTTATACAAGTCCGATTTTTAATTATAAATATTCATTGGAAAGATAAAAAGATTTCCTACATCATAGTAGTTTTTTCATAATTTTTAGACATTAAATAAATTAAATTATTTATGACATAATAATGATGCAGTTATGACATCATTATTTGACGATTTAAATAAAATGGAAAGATAATGTAAAATCTATGAACTACACATCTCCCAAACTTATTGGATGGGTGTATTTCGAACCCTTTTAACCTTATCCACGAATTATATCAATTTGGGATCTTTTATAACCGAAGCACATTTTCAAATAAAGTAATATTTTTTTACTTTCCAAAAGTGCCCCTCCTCTCCTCTTATAAAAGGCCCCCACCTCTACCACCTTACCCACACTCCCAAAGCCTTTGGCTCGGCCAAACCCTGCCCATTTTGTCTCTCCACTTCCTTCTCGTACTCCTTGAAGCCTCAATTTTGTCAGAAGTCTTCCCATGGAAGCCTTTGAGATCAAACCAAAGGGAGTTACCTGATTTTGAGGTAATGTCTTCACTTGAGTCCTTTTGTATTATTTTGCTTCTCCAACCCCCTAAACTCTTTTTATTAATTTCTTTTGTAACAACTCCAGTATCTTCAATATACCAAGATGTTGTTATAAGAAGTATTCGAGCTACACTTACACACACCTTCATCTAATGGTTAAAGAACATACTGTTTCCGTCGATGGTGAATTTATGCCTCCCGAAACGTTGATTGTTCAACATTCCTTTAACACCTTCAAAGGTGGCCATTATGATGTCACTATATTTATATATGATATATAATATATTTATGTTTTCTTTAAGCTTATGTATTTTTCATTTTGGGCATACCTTTATGGTTTCCATTATGGGTAAACACGATATCTTCATTTAAGGAAGTGCGGACTACCGCCCCCTCAAAGTGATGTGATTCGTTAATGCCATATGTGGGACATGCAAAGGATGGATTTAAAGTTATTATATATGATGTTATACTGGAATTATAATATACCTCTATATCATTATTATTTCTTTCCATTAAATTATGATATAGAAATGAAAGTAGCGTTCATGCGTACGTACGACTTACCGTCTCCATGAACGATGCATTTCATTTCTTATCCCCAAATGTAATGTACTTTTAAAAGTACATGTATATAATTGATATATATAATGAATGATATATCTAAATGATGAATATAATTATGGAATTAAAATATACATACCTCTCATTTAGTTTTAATTCAATTTATATGACAAAGAAATGAAAGTAGCGTTCATGCGTACGTACGGCTTACCGTCTCTATGAATGGTGCATTTCATTTCTTACCTCTAAATGATTATGTAATATTATAAATACATGTATATGCTGGATATATATGATATATATGATATCCAAATCAGGAATGTCATTCTGGATATAAAGAACCTTTGACCACACGAACAACATGTAATTGTAAGAAGTCCACTTTCGACTTAAAAACCAAATATTGACAAAACAAACATTATTAACATAAATGGTTACATAATGTTTATAACATGTAAATAAGTGATATAAAAGGAATAATGAACTTTAAAATGGTTCTTAATCAAGTAGAAATTATCTCAAGTTTATTATTCAGGAGATTAAAGAATGATCGAGTCAAGTCGGTCCCGAGGTAAGGGACTTCGTATCAATCTCCTTTCATTGAGGCATATTTCGTTTTATACACAACTTTATTTTATACGGTGTATAAACTCCTTTGAATTTTACTTTTATACAAAAAAGAATCTTTTTCTACGAAGCGTTTTACTGAACGACAAAAAGGAATGTTTTTTTAACGTACGCGGTGACAACGACCTTTTCCGCCGCCGAGAGTATTATTTGGACTTTGGCTTCCTCAACAAGCCGTAATGTTTTTAAAATAAAATAAATACCATATACTCTTTTATGTATTTAGGTATTGAAAATGGTTATGATAAAGGATTCTATTATGATATATTGTGATTGAAATGTGGAAATGTTATCATTCCTTTATATTGGTTTTATGTTTTATGATTTTATTTTGGTACTTGGACATTTGATGGGTGGTTACGTGATAAACCATATGACGGGTGGTGCCGTGAATAGCAGGACGGGTGGTTACGTTATAACCTCCAATGCATTTGGTATGGAAGTCAGCCGTATGGCTATTCCATTAAGAATATATGGAAATTGGTTGTATGGCTATTCCATTAAGTGATATGTGTGGAAGTCGACCGTATGGTTATTCCACTTAAGTATGTTTATGTCCCAAGTTACCTTTATATATGCTATGTGTTCTTTATATGGGTTTATGGTAATCCTTTGGTTACAAAAAGGTAAGTAATGATACTTTATTCAGTGAAGAGTTTTTACTACTTCATGATGGTGAAGGTATTACTTTGTTAGAGTATACCTGGTTTACTTGATGTTTGAAAAAGTAAAAGTTTTCATTCTTTGTGTATCCCTTACTGAGCTTTTTATGCTCACCCCAAGTTTTTTCGAAATGTTTTTCACAGGACATAAAGTGGAATAAGGTCAAGGATGGGATCAAGGGAATGTCATGCTATATAAGACATGGAACTAGACATGTTTCTTTTTAAGAGTTTTTTTATTATGGAAACTTAGTAAAAGTGTCTACTTTGTAATCTTTTGAGATGTAATAGTTATGTTCTAATTCTCTAAAACTCTAAACCTAAAAATATCCTCAATGTGAATTATTCATTTAATTCAGTATTAAGTAAGGTTTAATGCTGGGGCCTTATAGTTGGTATCAAAGGTCGGTTTAGACAACTTTAGGAGTTAGAAAATTGTTAAATTATAAGTTAATTTAGGATATGATTTAAATGATATAGCATTTACAGATTACCATGTTGCTTCACCTAAGACATTTCTATGTTCAGAATGGTTTTCCGTAGAGGAAACAATTTATCTATGTTGGGACGACATCAAGAGGAAGACAACATTCCAAATCAGCAACCTGAGATGGTCGGAATCGGAACTGAACAGTTTGTTGCAGTGATGGCACAGTTGACTCAGGCGATAAATGGTGGTGGTATCCATGCACGAGATCAGCCAGATCAACCACAGAGGAATATGTCAATGGTGGAACACTTCACGAGGCAACATCCCCAATCATTCAGAGGATCATCTGACCCTGTGCAAGCTGAAGGGTGGATTAAATCACTGGTGAAGATTTTTGATGTCATGGGGTGTTCAAAACATCAAAAGGTTAGTCTTGTTGTTTAACATTTTGAAGGTGAAGCTGATCAGTGGTTGTCTATGGTGAAAAATATCAGGGATAGTGATGAGATTGAGGATCTTCACTGGGAAGAATTCAAAGTTATGTTTCTTGAGAAATATTTTCCTAAGGTGGTTCATCTTAGGATGGAAAAACAGTTCCTAGAATTGAGGTAGGAGGATGATTCAGTGTCTTCTTATGAAGCAAAGTTCACTCGATTGGCAAGGTATGCTCCGAACTTCATACAAGATCTTGATAGTAAAATTAACCATTTTTACTCAGGGTTAAAGCCAAAGTATTGAAGGGCTTTAGCTTCTCGTGAGTTCAAAAGTTATGAAAAACTTGTTCGATGTGCGGAGAAGGTGGAAATGGAGTTTGCCGATGATCTGGTGTTCTATGACAAACAATAGAATAAGAGGTCTAGTTGGCAGGAAAAGGGGAATAATTCATCAAAGAATCAAGGAGGTAAGAAAACAAAATATCCATCCTGTGAGAAGTGTGGTAAAATGCATCCAGGAGAATGTTTATCCAAGTCTGGTAAGTGCTTTCGGTGTGGTAAGTCTGGTCATATTGCTCGTAATTGTAAGGAAGATGATAAAGAAGACAATGAAAAGCCAAGGGTAAGATGTTTTAAGTGTAATGAAATGGGTCATTATGAAAACGAGTGTCCAACGAAGAACTCAACTGGGGGAATTCAGCCAGACTACAAGCAGAAAGGGGTGGTGAAATCCTTTGCAACAACTTTAGCAGATGTTGGTCCATCGAATGAAGTGGTATCAGGTACACTGTTTGTTTGTTCAGATTATGCCAATGTGTTGTTTGATTCAGGGTCTACACACTCTTTAAATTCTGAGAAGTTTTCTAGTAAATTGGAAATTCCATCTCAAGATATGAACCCTAAACTTATGGTAAAAACACCCGGAGGGAACGTTGAGGAAAAAAGGAATTATAAGAACCTTCCTATCCTTGTGTGTGGAAAGAATCTACCAGAAAACCTTATTATTTTGCCTCTAGTAGAGTTTGATGTTATTTTGGGCATGGATTGGCTTTCTGTTTATCATGCTAATATTGACTGCAGAGCTAAAATGGTTTCTTTTCAGAAAGATTTTCAGTTTCTGTACAGGAATGAACCCTTGATTTTGATAACGTATCAGGAAGTTGAGAAACTAGTAAATGATGGAAATGAATGTTACCTTGCACATATTTTTGAAAATAAAGGAACTGTTCAGATTAAGGATGTGCCAGTGGTAAATGAGTATCTTGATGTTTTTCCTGATGAGTTTCCTAGTGTTATTCATGTTCAGGAAGTTGAATTTAGTATTGACTTAGTTCCAGATTCTAAGCCAATTTCAAAACACCCTTATCGAATGGCTCAAGTTGAACTTTTAGAGTTAAAGAAACAATTGCAAGAGTTATTTGATAAAGGTTTCATTCAACCTAGCACATCACCATGGGGTGATCTTGTCTTGTTTGTTAAAAAGAAAGATGGATCAATGAGACTTTGCATTGATTATAGAGCCTTGAATAATATTACTGTTAAGAACAAGTATCCTTTGCCTCATATCGATGATTTGTTTGATCATCTCCAGGGAGATCAGTATTTTTCGAAGATTGACATGAGTTCGGGGTACCATCAGTTGAAAGTAAAAGAAGCATATGTTCCAAAGACTGTGTTTCGTACTAGATATGGCCATTATAAATTTGTAGTTATGCCTTTTTGGTTAACCAATGCACCTGCTGTATTGATGGACCTTATAAATAGAATTTTCCATGAGTTCTTGGATAAGTTTGTGGTTGTTTTCATTGATGATATTTTGGTGTTTTCTAAAAGTAAAGAGGAGCATGAAAGTCATTTAAGGGTTATCTTGCAAACCATAAAATAAAAGAAACTATATGGAAAATTCAGCATGTTTGAGTTTTGGTTACAACAAATTTCTTTCCTGGGTCACATTATTTCAAAAGATGGCATAACTGTTGATCCTACTGAAACAAAAGTTGTTGAAGAATGGTCGAGACCCACAAATGTAACCGAGATCCGTAGTTTTCTTGATTTGGCAGGTTACTACCAAATGTTTGTTGAAAATTTTTCATGGTTATCTAGTCCAATGACTAAGCTAACTCGTAAGGGTGTTAAGTTCATCTGGACAAAAGAATGTGATGATTGTTTTCAGGATTTGAAAAGAAGATTGGTGAATTCTTCAGTTTTGGCACTTCCTTCCCGGAATGGTGAGTTTGTTATATACAGTGATGCTTCGTTGAAGGTAATTGGCTGTGTCCTAATACAGAATGATCAGGTAATTGCTTATGCTTCACGTCACTTGAAAACTCATGAGGTAAATTACCCTACACATGATTTGGAATTAGCTACTGTTGTATTTTCTTTAAAAAATTGGAGGCATCATTTGTATGGAGTAAAGTGTGAAATATATACTGATCACAAAAGTTTAAAGTATATATTCACTCAGAATGGATTGAATATGAGATAGAGGAGATGGCTGGAATTAATCAAGGATTATGATTGTACAATCCACTACCATCCAGGAAAAGCAAATAAAGTGGCTGATGCTTTGAGTCGAAAAAGTAATGCTTCATTAACCATGCTACGTTTGGAACGAGATCCTTTGGTTTTTGATTTAATGAACTTTGGCATAGAAGTTGTTGGTTCAAGAAGTCCTTCTATTTTGTTTCAGGTATCAGTGAAATCTTCTCTATCAGACAGAATCAAGCAAGCACGGAAGCAAGACAGCGAGTTGCAGAAAAAGGTAGAGCTGGTTCAGAAAGTTAAGTTGCCTGAATTCAACATTGATATTGATTGTGTTTTGAGGTTTGGGAAGAGATTATGTGTGCCTTGTGATTCCCAGTTGAAGAATGAGTTGTTATGTGAGGCTCATAGTTCTCCGTTTTCAGTTCATCCTGGCAGTACTAAGATGTACAGATATCTGCAGGAGTATTACTGGTGGGATGGAATGAAAAGAGATATTGCTGATTTTACCGTGAAGTGTTTGAATTGTCAGCAGGTTAAAGTACAGCGGCAGTTACCAAAAGTGCTGCTTCAGCCTTTACCAGTGCCAGAGTGGAAATTGGAAAAAAAATCCATGGACTTTGTTGTGGGATTACCGAGGACATCTCGAGGTAATAATGCAATCTGGGTTATTGTTGATCGCTTGACTAAATCTGCTCATTTCCTTGCTATACGAGATACTTTCTCTCAAGATCAACTTTCCCGTTTTTATCTTAAAGAGATAGTCTGGTTACATGGAGTTCCTCTCTCCATTGTATCTTACCGTGATCCCAGGTTCACTTCTAACTTTTGGAAAGGCCTTTAGAAGTCGTTGGGTACTGAATCAAATTTTAGTACAGCTTTTCATCCTCAATCAGATGGGCAGTCAGAACGAACAATTCAGATCTTGGAGGATATGCTACGAGCTTGTTCGATGGATTATCAGGGAAGTTGGGACCAACATTTTTCTTTGGTTTAATTTTCATATAATAACAGTTTTCATTCTAGAATACAGATGGCACCATTTCAGGCATTATATGGGAAGCGGTGTCGAACTCCAGCTTTCTGGGATGAAGTGGGTGAAAGGAAGTTGATGGGACCAGAATTGGTAGAAGAGATGGCAGAAAAAGTTCAGTTGATTCAGAAACACATGAGAACAGCTCAGAGCAGGCAGAAGAGTTATGCGGATAGCCGGAGGAAGGATCTATCTTTCGAGGTAGGTGATCATTTTTTCTCAAGGTTTCTCCATGGAAATGTGTGATGAGATTTGGTAAGAAAGGAAAGCTGAGTCCAAGGTTTATTGGACCATATGAAATTATAGAGAGAGTTGGATCAGTTGAATATCGGGTGGCTTTACCTCCGAGTTTATCTAAGGTACACAATGTTTTTCATGTTTCAATGTTCAGGAAGTATATGCCAGATCCATCTCATGTTTTGAGTCCAGAGTTAGTTTAGCTGGATGAGAACCTATCTTATGAAGAACAACCAGTCCAGACTCTTGACCACAGGGAGCAGGTGTTATAGAATAAGGTGATTCATCAGGTAATGTTTTTGTGGAAAAACCATGTGATTGAAGAGGCAACGTGGGAATCTGAAAATACTATGAGGGATAAATACTCCCCCTTATTTTGATAAGTGAATAAAATTGCGAGGGCGCAATTCCCAAGAGGGGGGAAGGATGTAACATCCCAGGTAAATAAAGAATAAATAATTTTCATATTAATTAATATTTATGAATTAAATATTAATTTTAATTAAAATGGGTTTCTACATTCGATATCATACTCGATACGCAACGATGAGTTTCATTGAAATCTTACGTTGCACACTAGTAATATAATAATATTATTTTAAATGGTAGTTAACATGTAGCCGTTGTACTGGAGGTAATGGACAGAAATAACTAAAATATGATTATATATGTTTTTAAATGTTTTTATATTTACCCAATAAAAGATAAAGGATTAAAATACGGAAAGAATTCAATTTTAGGCATTTATACCCTAATATTCACTAAGGGTTCACTTATCACCTTTTGACTGGGAACCGTCATTAAATATAGTTTTGATCAATCTTATAAATTCTATTGGACCAAATATAACTCTTCTTTAGAATCGGGACATCAAAATTTACTTTGAGTAAATTTTTGGTTTTTTCCGATAAAGTTCATTTTTTAATGAATATTGTAAATGTTGTATTTTAATTCAAAACCTCCTTTTGATCTAATTTATTTATATGATTAGATTATTATTTGAATTGGTTTAAGAGTGAAATTAGAAAATATTTTTACCATTAAATCCAATAGTGGTCGTTGGAATTAATTTCACTTTGAAATCGGACTTAAACTAGTGTCAATCTTTGGATACTTATTGTTTCACAAAAACACGCTATTTGTCATGACAGCGGGAATTAATTATTAAACTAATTAATTTGACTTATATATTTTTAATTTTGTAAAATGGACTTAATTTTTTAATTTCTAATATCAAATATAGCTTAGGGTGAATTTTTGGAATTTTTCTGAAAAACTTCAATTTTTGATGAATAGTGAAATCACTAAGTGGTACTTATAAAAACTGATTTTCCATTTAAATGAAATTTTGCAACCTTTGTGTATTGAATTTCAAAAATCTGACATACATGGTTGTCTCTAAGAAGTAAAATTTGGTTCAATGAGATTAAAATAATTTTTTGGGTGAATAGTAACTTATTAAGTTTTTAATCGTGATTAGTTGTAATTAGTGTAGTTTAAGGTAAAAATAATGTTTTAATAATATGAGATGACCTAGACACATGTCCTACCCTCATTGGATGTGTCATGGCCGACCAAGACAAGCCATGGGTCAACTTGGGGACCCCATGGAGCCACTTTGGTTAGAAAATGACATAAATACCTTTTATTTAATGTTAATGTAAAAAATGGCACAAACATGATATGTTTTACTAAAAAAAATTTAAATGGGGTTATACAAGTCAGATTTTTTATTATAAATAGTCATTGGAATGATAAAACTCTTTACTACGTCATAGTAGTTTTTTTATAATTTTTAGAAATTAAATAAATTAAATTATTTATGACATAATAATGATGCAGTGATGACATCATTATTTGACGATTTAAATAAAATGGTAGGATAATGTAAAATCTATGAACTAAACATGTCAAAAACTTTTTGGATGGGTGTATTTGGAATCCTTATCATCTTATCCACGAATTATATCAATGTGTGACCCTTTAAAACCAAAGAACATTTCCAAATAAAGTAATATTTCTTTACTTTCCAAAAGTACCCCTCCTCTCCTCTTATAAAAGGCCCCCACCTCTACCACATTACCCACACTCCCAAAGCCTTTGGTTCGGCCAAACCCTGCCCATTTTGTCTCTCCACTTCCTTCTCATACTCCTTGAAGCCTTAATTTGGGCAGAAGTCTTCCCAAGGAAGCCATTGAGCTCAAACCAAAGGGAGTTACCCGATTTTGAGGTAATGTCTTCACTTGAGTCCTTTTGTATTATTTTGCTTCTCCAACCCCCTAAAATCTTTTTATATATTTCTTTTGTAACAAATAAATTATCTTCAATATACTAGGATGTTGTTATAAGAAGGATTCGAGCTACACTTATACACGCCTTCATCTAATGGTTAAAGAACATACTGTTTCTGTGGATGGTGAATTTATGCCTCACGAAACGATGATTGTTCAACATTCCTTTAACAAATTCAAAGCTGGCCATTAAGATGTAAATATATTTATATATGATATATAATATGTTTATTTTTCTTTAATCTTCTTTATTTTTCATTTTTGGCATACCTTTATGGTTTCCATTATGGGTAAACATGATATCTTCATTTAAGGAAGTGCGGACTACCGCCCCCTCAAAGTGATGTGATCGTTAATGCCATATGAGGGACGTGTAATGGATGGATTTAAAGTTATTATACATTATGTTATACTAGAATTATAATATAAATCTTTATCATTATTATTTCATTCCATTAAAGTATGAGATAGAAATGAAAGTAGCGTTCATGCGTACGTACGGCTTACCGTCTCCATGATTGGTGCATTTCATTTCTTATCCCCAAATTTAATTTACTATTAAAAGTACATTTATATAATGGATATATATAATGAATGATATATCTAAATGATGAATATAATTTTGGAATTAAAATATACATTCCTCTCATGGAGTTTTAATTCCATTAATATGACAAAGAAATGAAAGTAGCATTCATGCGTACGTACGGCTTACCATCTCCATGAACTGTGCATTTCATTTCTTACCTCTAAATGATTATGTAAAATTATAAATACATGTATATGATGGATATATATGATGTATATTATATCCAAATCAGGAATGTCATTCTGGATATAAAGAACCTTTGACCACACGAACACCAAGTAATTGTAAGAAGTCCACTTTCGACATAAGAACCAAATATCGACAAAACAAACATTATTAACTTAAATGGGTACATAATGTTTATAACATGGAAATAAGTGATATAAAAGAAATAATGAACTTTAAAAAGGTTCATAATCAAGTATAAATTAACTCAAGTTTATTATTCAGGAGATTAAAGAACGATCGAGTCATGTCGGACCTGAGGTAAGGGACTTCGTCTCAATCTCCTTTCATTGAGGCATATTTCGTTTTATACACAACTTTATTTTATACGGTGCATAAACTCCTTTGAATTTTACTTTTATACAAAAAGGAATCTTTTACTACGAAGCGTTTTACTAAATGACAAAAAGGAATGTTTTTTTAATGTACGTGGTGACAACGACCTTTTCCGCCACCGCGAGTATTATTTGGTCTTTGGCTTCCTCAACAAGCCGTAATGTTTTTAAAATAAAATAAATACCATATACTCTTTTATGTATATTGGTATTCAAAATGGTTTTGATAAAGGATTCTATTATGATATATTGTGATGGAAATGTGGAAATGTTTTCATTCCTTTATATTGTTTTTTTGTTTTATGATTTTATTTTGGTACTTGGACATTTGACAGGTGCTTACGTGATAAACCATATGACGGGTGGTGCCGTGAATACCAGGACGGGTGGTTATGTTATAACCTCCAATGCATTGGGTATGGAAGTCAGCCGTATGGCTATTCCATTATGTATGTATGGAAATTGTCCGTATGGATACTCCATTAAGTGATATGTGTGGAAGTCAATCGTTTGGTTATTCCACTTAAGTATTTTTATGTCCCAAGTTACCTTTATATATGCTATGTGTTCTTTATATGGGTTTATGGTAATCCTTTGGTTACAAAAATGTAAGTAATGATACTTTATTCAGTGAAGAGTTTTTACTACTTCATGATGGTGAAGGTATTACTTTGTTAGAGTATACATGGTTTACTTGATGTTTGAAAAAGTAACAGTTTTCATTCTTTGTGTATCCCTTACTGAGCTTTTTATGCTCACCCCAAGTTTTTTCGAAATGTTTTTCACAGGACTTAAAGTGGAATAATGTCAAGGATGGGATCAAGGGAATTTCATGCTATATAAGACATGGAACTAGACATGTTTCTTTTTAAGAGTTTTTTTATTATGGAAACATAGTTGAAGTGTCTACTTTGTAATCTTTTGAGATGTAATAGTTATGTTCTAATTCTCTAAAACTCTAAACCTGAAAAGATCCTCAATGTGAATTATTCATTTAATTCAATATTAAGTAAGTTTTAAGGCTGGGGCCTTATATTTGGCATCAAAATAACCTCTACTGGGGTCCCACTAATTATAGGGATGTATATCTCATCGCAGGATTCGATTTGATATATGGTAGTGCTCAAACGGATACCCCCCGGATCAAAAGTTATGGTCGTTTGAAGTTCGAGATGCATTTTCAACATATTTGGGATCTTATTTTAATTTCTTTTAAAATTTTATTTGTCTTCAAATTGTTATAAAATGACTATTAATCCATAATAATTTAAAAATTATTAATGAAAAATATTTTTTTATGTTTTTATATGCAATTTTCAATAAATATCTTATATATTAAGTATATTAAGTGTAAATGTATATTTATACCTATCTAAAATATATTTAAAAATTACATATTATATTTATATCAATATAACTATGTTTTTATATTTATATATTAATATATTATTTTTAATTAATGTTTTTTGAAATTTTCCCTTTATTAGCGCTACTAAAAAAAGCGCTGATAAAGGGGGTACCTTTATCAGTGCTAAAAAAAGCGCTATTAAAGGGGTTACCTTTATCAATGCTAAAAAAAGCACTGATAAAGGGGTACCTTTATCACTGCTTGTTTATCCCTAATAAAGGTACCCCCACTTAATCTGCATTGTTTCATTAGCGCTGATAATGGTTGGCACTAGGAAAAAATGTTTTTGTGGTAGTGATACATCTACCAATAAGACATATAAATTTACATGAACATATTTTCAATATATATCCACAAATTCAACATTCATACTAATTAAATTTATTTTTCTAATACATCTAATAAATACTGAAAAGAAAACTAATTTTTGTTTAAAAAAGGAAACCTCATACATTCATGAATATCATGATGTGCACTAACTGCTGTGTATTAAGACATCACTTGTCATTCATCTTTGTAGACGGTCACATAAAATGTTACAAAATTAATAATAGATATTTATTACATTATTATATCTCCATTAATCTAAAATATGTTACACTTATCATTATTATGATTATTTTAAATCAAGGTGATTCAATCTATTAAAACTGGTAAGATGGGAGGTCAAATCATCCTATAAAAGTAATTTTTTATAATACGAGACACTATCATATATTTATGTTATATTCAAGAAATATTTACTAAATTTATCCTTTTAGTTGTCTGTTATTTATAAATCTTACCACATCATTGGGATGAATATATTATCTGAAGGGTCATCTAATTATCGGTAATAATGGGAACTACACAAATGAAATACTCTTGTTATTAATATATAAGGAATTTTATTCTCGTTACATTAAGGGGAATTTTCTTCTCGGATTTAATGCCAAAACTGACGGTTATGGGTAGATATAATTTTTAAAATAATCTACAAATATCATGTTGATTTTTTGATGTTTCATTCCATTCATGAATCATAAAATGGTTTTCAAAAATAAATAAATTAGCATAGGAATGGGATGGATTTTATTTATTTTCGTAAAGCATGAATGAAGGTTATACATATCCTTAGGGAGAACTAGATGATTGGTTTTTGTATTCAAATATTTTTTAGATAATTTTTCGCTTTCTTATCACAAGTAGACATGTGTACACTCATCAAATACGGATATTATCTATACTACCTTTCAAAACATGCAATATTACACTCGTTACACACACTGATCTTTATCCAATGGACCTGCACTAAAAGAAATATGTACACTCAACATTATAAAAAATCCATGTCTATTGGCTCATCCCCACTAAAAATGTATATTTATGACATGAAAATGGATCCTCGTATAATTGATCATCACCCAAATTCATGTGTGTGGGTATCACACAGAAGGAGACTAGTTTATTTTCTCATCACCAAAAGATTTGTGGAAGATAATATCCTTTGTTGATCACCTAAGGATGGTTTTTACTCTCATATTATACATAGATCCATGTGTATTGGATTATTATTAATTGATATGCATATATTCATCATGAATATATATCTAGGGCTATTAAATCGTCACTAATTTAGATTTTAATGAAGAAACACCTAAATATACTCTCAAGGATGGTGATGTGAGTTTATAATCTATAAGGATCCAACACATTTAGTGCATCACCAATAGATATGTGCCTATTAATCATGCACAATTATACTAGACCATTTTCTTATCAACAACAGACTTCAAGGGAGGTGAAAATGGGATGTTTCTTGATGTTCTTTTGGAATGAAACTCATGGTGTAAATTTAAATATCTTAATTAATGTATATTAAATAACAAATAGTTTGAAGGTGTGTCATATAATTTTTAAACCATGTAAAAAATGAATATTGCGCACCCTTTAGATCTATGTCTTGTTGATTAATTTGTTGCATGAGATGTATCACACACTTCTCTTAGAATAAAAATTAATTATTTATATACATGTAATAATATCATGTAATTTAATTTAATATCATAGAGAATAGATCATTTGGGAAAATTATATTTTAATTTCATGAAGTAAGGTCACATTTCTAATGAAAAAGAAGTGATTTTTTTATTTTTAATATATGTAATAACAGTGTAATATCCTTAAATAAATCTTAACATATAAATTATATCAATTAATCAAGTGAATACCATGATTATTAAGTACATATTTAATGGAAAATAGACCATATTTTTTAATGTTAGAAGGATATTGTTGATGTGATTTGGGTTTTTATCAAATTATATTGGAAGTAGAAGAAAAACTACAATATTTGAAATCTATCATCATCTAAATCATAATTCCTAAATTATTGAACATAGAGATAAAAATGCTTGTGCTAAAAACAACCTATTTTAATATTTGATAGAATTTTATTTATAAGGATCAGTATACTTTAGTTGAATAAATCATTATGTAATATAAAGACCCAGATATAAAGACCCAGAATTCCCATGAAATGTTTTTAAAAATAAATAAAAATTTTACTAGTCCGTAAAAATTGATGGTGTGTGATTATGAGGCCTAGATTGTTCGGAATGAATTTCTAAACCTTTTTTCGGTTACATTTAGTAAACGTATGAGTGGGTTTTTATAACTTTTAAACAGGTTCTCGGAATTTAAATCTAAGGGAATCGTTGAACTCTCAATGCTAGTATTCAGATAAGGAGACTTTTACCTTAATGATAGTGGGTCGGGAGTGAAAGATAGTTTTATGGTTTTTAGTGTAAGAATAAAATAAAAAAAGTGTGTGACATTTTTATTTTTATATGAAACACCCATGTGGGTGTTGGGAGGTGGGGTCCACCAGAACAAAACATCAATGAGGAAGTTTGGAGGTGGGGACCACCCGATCCTAACCTCCCAAGAGAGGTTATTGTGGTGGGGACCACCCGAGGCCTAAACCTCTTGAACTCCCCTCATTATAGAGAAAAACATCCCAACCCCCCTCATTAATGTAGATGATCCTATTTACTTCCTCCACATTAATTTATCCAACACACATACCATTAATATGCCAACCCAGTAAATTGATTTGGCTAATTTTAATTTGTTCCAATGAACTAAATATAGTACATAATCTATTATACATGGAATATTTGGGGCAATTGAGAGGAAGGATCTCTTACGAGAAATATCTTCAACGAAGACTGTGTTCTTCCACAATTAATGCTCCACCTAATAATAACGCTCTACAAATAAAGAACCCTAACCCCCCTTCAACCTTCATCCTTGAGACTTCATCCAATGTGGGACATCACCATCTATGGAAAATTGGTGACCGTACTACCTTCTAGTGGTAACGTCATTAAGCGAACGAGGTTGGAGTTTAATTGTGCTTGATTATTTGCGGGAAGTTGTAGGGTGATTGTTTAATATTCTTCTCTCTTCCATTATTGATAATTCGTAGAAATTAAAGAAGTAATTTGACAGCTTGCAACTAATCTGAACACAGAGGTTGCGAGAAAAACAAACATGGCCCGACCCCTCCGATGTTCTTCTTTAATGCGTACAATGAAATGGAGGGAGGTGATGATGGTGACGAAGGCAACGGTGCTGCCTCCCAGGGCCTCTATAACCTGTGTCGCCCCATGGCGTTTCGCCCCCAACTGAACCAGCCCCGAGCCATTTCTCTGCTATGTGCCAAACCCCCTCGCCGCGCCCCCTCCATGCCGAGTTGCCCCGCTACTGCTTAGCCGATCCTCCAACCTGATGCCGCCATGTCAAGAACCGCGCTGCCTCTGTGTTAAGATATTGCACCACTGTCATCCATCGTATAGTTCCACTACACTGTCGCCGTGCAGAGCCATCGTCCGTCGGGCTGATCCATCACGCCACCGACGTTCGTCGTGTCGAGTTATCATGTCATTACCATCTTCTAGGACAAGCTCTCGTCGTACCCTCTCTGTGGGTATCCGAGCAGCCGAGCCTACCTCTTTACGACCTTGTGAGCCACCATGATCCATGTCGTCCTATAGTCGAGTCGTTCCACTGGGGAGCCTCCCTCGCGTCAACCTCCGAGGTCGAGCCACCTCTGCATCCCATCACGGCCATCGGGCCAAACCCAACGGGCCGGGTAAAACCCAGTGGGACTTTTAGGGTAGACCTGAACCAGGTCGGCTTAGGCTGGGTCGGGCTAAGTCAGTCTGACCGAGTCAGACAGGACTCAAGCCCACTACGACCCCTTTTACAGTCTTTTGGCCATAACTTTGGCACCAGACATCTGTTTGACGAACCATCAGCGGTGCTGGAAATCATGAAGAGAAAGGGTCCCTTTCAGTAATTTCCCACTGTGTTTTGGATTATGATGATGACCGGTCTTGTTGGATCAAGCACGAATCCAACCCAGCCCATGTGACTAAATGATTAATAACTCACATACAGAGCGTCTGATTAATGAATCCTCTATTGTGTTGAGACCCCTATTATGTGGCAGAACATTGATACCCTTCTTCATGGGACATCATGGTAGTTGTAGTATTGAACAGTTGATTTTGGATAGGATCCTCCTAGAGACGATCAAGCATAGCGCATAGACCATGTGGTTGGCTGAGACTTGACGCATTCTGAACTTTTTTACTCAGAGTGACTCGACAGGACCTGTAGAGAGCACCTTGGTGACGTGGCAGACCCACACTGGGAGCACCTTGGTGACGTGGCAGACCCATGGTACTCGATAAGAGAAGTACCTCAATATGCCTTATAGGGTAGCACCTCTGTGTGACGCAGAAAACCCATGGTGGGGAACACCTCTGTGTGACGCGACAGACCCACGGGACTCGACAGGCATAGTACAATAGTAGTCTAAGGTTAGTGTGAAGGGCCTCTATGTGACGCATCTGGCCCACAGTTCTTGATATAGGAGTTCCCCAGCAGCTGAGGTGTTCGAGGAAATGTACATGACACTACCCCTAGAATAAATCCTGGTGGGAGCTGAGTTAGAACCTCTGTGTTTTTCTCATGATTGAGATGGATTACGTGATAACATAGGTATATGTATGAAAAAATAAATAATTAAGGTTATTTGTTGATTTCATACATTGCGTTTTATCCTTGTGGGGTTTTGAGAGACCTAGAGGGTCTTGGGGTCCCTACTGAATATCATTATACCCACCCCTGTATGGGATATACCCTCACCTTGTTATGTTGGATGCAGACAACAAACAGTGCTGACTAAGGCTGAGAGAACCACGACTGGACGGTACCCAAAGGATGAACCTAGGAAGAGTCGGTACGCAGAGGAGACAGACAACCATAGAGTGTTGAGGCGGTGATTTGTACCTACCCTTCAGGTAGGAACCACAAATGATGATCCAATAGTTTTGTTTCTCTTTCTTTAGTGGTATTGAATTTCAGTTGTACATTCCAATAGGGCTTGTATTCTCTCCCCATTTTACATACTATACTAACTTGTTTACTATACAGTTGACTTGTGTTCGTATCTTGTAGTGTGTTTGGTAGTGTGTTTTTTATAGGTTAAAAAGGCAATGCCTTCCCGGTTTTAGGGAATACACCTTTGGTGCTAGTCTCCATCCTCTAGCCTGTGGAAGGCGGGCTTAGGGTTGTCACGGAGTGGGCCCCGGGGGATGATCTGTGACAAATTGATATTAGAGGAGTCGGTTCTACTGCAAAACGTAGGACTCTGATTTTTATTTTTTAATGGTAATAGTGTTAAGTGTACTGAGTTTGGTTATCAGTTTAGGAATCCTGTGTGGGTGTGGCGGCAGGAACATCCATACACCAGAACTCTGACTTCTGATATCTGACTAAAGGCATGAAAACACTGATAGTGTGTCTATTTTCAAGAATTTTCTTTGTAAAATAATTGAGACATCTCACCATGCCTGCTCACCAAGTATAACTTTTTGACCGTAGCACACCTTTTTCTTTTCAGGATGCCTCCAAGTAGATATCTAGCTATAGTTCGGAGAGTTGTACACACAGATAGCCCATCGAGTGACGAGGTCTCGGTTTACGGCCCTCATTCAGTAGAAGCACCAACGGAGGCACACATGGTACTACTCCCCGTTGGGGCACCAATGCCACCATCCCAAATTGAAGAGAGTGTACGCTGCTTGAGCGTGTTGCGCGAGTTCCAGAACAAGATTCCACCAAGGTTCAGATGAGAGATGGACCCATAAGCGATTGAGGATTGGTTGGATGCCGTAGTGAGTGTTTTCCGATTGGTAGAGACACAAACTAATTTCATGGTGAACCTTGCCTCTATCATTCTACTGGTAGCATCAGGCAGATGGTGGAGCTTGATGCTCTAGGTTCACGATGAGGAGGCGCTTCTTTGGGAAGACTTAAAGAGCCTGTTTTTTGAAGCGTTTTTCCTAGAGAGACTTCGAGTAGTTCATATTCAAGAGTTACATAATCTAATGTAGGGCACCATTAATGTGCCTCAGTACTTAGTGAGGTTCACTGATCTCTCATGTTAATCCACAGGTATTGTGCATGACCCATTATTCAGGGACCGAACCTTCGATCAAGAACTAAAACGGTAGGTCAAAGCTTCAGTGATCTCACTCAGCATCTCGACGTAGGAATGGGTGTTAGAGAGATCCATATGGGTGGAGAGTTTCCTAGTTGAGCAGTCACCAGCAGTGAGACCCACTACCAGTCGTCACGTAGCATAGTCTACTATAGATGGCAGCAGACAAATTTCATAGAGGTCCAAGAGGACCAGGCCTACTGGTGGATGACTGCATGACTCAGGATCGGTTGTGTGGGGAACCATAAGTGGATCTAGTCATGACAGGAGCAGATAGTGTTACTCATGCGGCAGACAGGGTCACATGTCTTGTGATGGTTCGACCCGTCATATGAATGACCAGCAGACGGTCAAAGGCCTACCTAGGTAGAGACACATATTCGACTGAGGTGGTCCGTAGGGAGTAGGTGGATGTGGCAGAGGATCTTTTCGTATAGCTAGTAGTTGGAAAAAATTTGATATGTTAATGCCACCACCACTAGGAGGTCTACCCCGACTGCAAGTAGCAGGTGGACATGAGAGAGCTCTGCTTTTGGAAGCTAAGGCCTATGATCACGGTGCTCTAGAGATGATACAAGGTACGACCTGTGTCTTCTATACTATAGCTACAGTACCTACAGACACTGGTTCCAGTCATTATTTAATTTCCATTGCCCTTCTTCAGTGCATAGAGATTCAAACAAAGTTGTTGGCTCGATACCTATTTCTAGAGACTCATACGGAAGCAGATTCGATGATTACGCACTAGTGTTAGCAGTGTGAGCATACACTAAGAGGAAATAGATTCAGATGGGATCTCCTAGAATTGGTTTCATAGCCATATGTAATCATATGGGGTATGGACTGGTTATCAATATTCCATGCTCAGATTGACTGTATTAGGCGCAATGTGTTGTGTGTCTGCTCAAATAAGAATAGGTTTGCCTTCACCAGTGAGAAGGGAACCATTACAACACAGGATGGACTATCCCAGAAGAGTGTGCAGGTGATCACAGAAAAATTGGCTAGCCTTTCCCTCAGATCAGTTGATGTGGTGAGTCTGAGTTATCCTATAGTAGTAAAGCAGTACGTTGATATTTTCCTTGATGATATTCCAGGTCCATCTCTTCACAGAGAGGTGGAAATTTACATTGAATTATACCCTAGTAAGACCCTGATATCTACACCAGCATATCAGATGGCTACCATGGAGCTTCATGAGTTACGGGTACAGTTGGAGGACTTACAGGAGATGGTATTCATCCGGCCCAATGTTTCTCCTTGGCATCCATGATTTTGATTGGAAAGAAGTTGGATGGGAGCTTGAGACTTTGTGTTGACTGTAGGCTTCTAGAACAGGTGATTGTGAAGAACAAGTACCCAGTATCGAGGATTTATGACCCCTTTGATAAGCTGAAGAGAGCATGATGGTTCTCGAGGATAGACCTCAGATCAGGCTATCACCAACTTATAGTACGAGATGAGGATGAGTAGAAGACATAATTTAGGTGTCGGTATGACCATTAAAAGTTCTTTGTTATTCCATTCGGTATAACTAACACTCTAGCAGTGTTTATAGGACTCATGAACATGATCTTTCAGCCATAACTTGATCACATTGTAGTGGTATCCGTCGACGACATTCGGATCTACTCGACTATAGAAGAAGAGAATGCCAATCATTTTTAGGTAGTACTTGACACACTCTGATAGCACTAGATTTATGGTATGCTCTTGAAGTGCCAGTTCATGATCTGAGAGGTTCACATTATGGGACATGTCATCTTGGTGGATGTATTTGTAGTGGATCTGGCAAAAATTGAGGTGGTACTTTCTTGGGATCCACCCATGAGTGTGACAGAGGTACGAATCTTACTCGGATTGGCTAGATACTACCGGATATTTGTGCTATATTTCTCCAGAGTTTCAGCACCACTGTTATATTTGACATAGAAGGGGCAACCCTTTTTGTGGTCGGGGTGATTCCAGTTGAGCATTCAGAAGCTGAGGCAGATTCTGATTAGTTCCCCCATCTATTGGCTTCTGAAGGAGGGCGTAGTGTACATAGTTTACTATGATGCATCAGGGATGAGACTCGGATGTTTCCTGATGCAGGAGCGAGTAGTGATCACATATGGATCTCGAAAGTAGACACAAAATTATCTTTACTACACTTCCCATGACCTAGAGTTAGCAGAAGTGTTTTTTTTTCTTTAAGATGTGGTGACACAATCTGATGTGTGATCATTTTACCGTGTACTCTGATCACTAGAGTCTCAGGTATATCATCTCCCAGAAGGACATGAACCCGAGACATCGAATTTGACTAGAGTTTCTCCAATACTATGACATCGATATAGTATATACTCCTAGGAAGGGTAACGTTGTTGTAGATGCACTCAGCAGAAGATCTACTATACATATGGTAGTTGAGGTGATGGATCAGTTGGCTACTTTACAGATATCCTTTGTGGATAGAGATGGAGCAGCATTCCTTTAGTCTCTTACAGTCACTCCCCCACTTCATCAGAAAACCATGGAGGCACATTGTGGGGACGATGACTGCGAGGCTCAATGTGATAATATATATACATTGCAGGCACCTTCTGGATTTTATGAAGTTGGGGAGCAATTCATTCTCTTTAGAGGACGTACCATGGTACCAGTTTTACTTTAGGAAGAAGTGTTGAGGGAGTTCCACACATCCTCTCTAGTGGTACTTCCAGGAGTGGAGAATATGTATCAGGATTTTGGATGATAGGACTGGTGGTGAGGAATGAAGAATGTAGCTGTAGAGTTTTCCTCTCAATGCCTCACATGTCAGTAAGTGAAGGCGGAGAATCACGTAACGATAGGCTTGGTTCAGCCTGTAGAGGTCCAAGAGTGGAAGTTGTATGGGATATCCATGGAATTAGTGATAGGACTTCCACGTACATCCAATGGACATGACTCGATTTAGGTAATCTTCGACCGAATCACAATGTCGGCCCACTTCCTACTGATCAGAGAGAAAGTTTAGTAGAGAGCTTGGGAAACCTCCATGTGCTTGAGATTTTGCTACTACACAGAGTACATTCATCAATTGTCTTTGATCATGATGCACAATTTACATCCCGGCTATGGAAGGGGTTGTAGGAGGATTTCAGGACAGAACTTCATTTGAGAACAACCTTCCATCCATTGAAGGATGTTCAGACTGAGAGAACCATTTAAACCCTCGAGGAAATGTTACATGCTTGCGTCCTCGACTTTGGTCGTAGCGAGGACGATCACATACCATTGGGGGAGTTTTCATACAAAAACAAATATCACTTTACAATATAGATTACAACTTTTGAGTAATTGTATGGGTGACCTTGAAGATCATCCTTGTGTTGGACTGACACAAGGGAGTTAGCACTAGTGGGACCAATGATGGTACAGGCTACCCCAGAGAAGGATCAGATTATCTAAGAGTAGATGATGATTGCACATAGTATGTAGTATTCATATTTCGACAAGTGGATGAGACCTATGGTGTTCTAGGTTGGTGATCATGTCTTTGTACATGTCTCACATCGACGAGGGTTATGGATATTTGGCCGAGGCGATATGTTCTATCTGAGATTCAGTGGATCTTTCTAGGTCCTCAGTAGTGTTGGAGAGGTGGCTTACTGCTTAGCTCTTCCACCTCAGTTGCATTGGGTCCACGATGTCTTCCACATATCCTAGCTTAGGAGATACATGCACGACCCTACTCACATCATCCACAATGGGGATATGGACGTCGACTATGGGGTGACTTTTACGGAGGTTCAATAGAGATTGAGGATTGACAAGAGCAGGTCCTTCATGGATGGTCAATACCAATGGTGCATGTTCGCTGGATGCATAGGAACCTTCATGAGAGCACATGGGATCAGCAGGCTCAGATGCGTGCTCAGTATGCCCACTTTTTCCCCTATTTTGAGTTTTGGCATACGGGGACGTAGAGCCCAGAGGTGGGGAGAATGTGAAGACCTGGAATATACATGAATTTTTTTCTAAAATAAATGGGAATTTTACGAGTCTTTAAAAATTGACAGTACTTGATGCTAAGGCCTAGAGTGCATGGAATGAATTTCTTAAACATATTTTTGGTACATTTAATAAACCTATGTTCAGGATTTCATAACTTTTACATCAGGGTTGAGAATTGAAATCAAAGGGGACTATTGAACTCACAATGCTGGTATTCTCTTAAGGATACTTTCACCTTGATGACAGTGGGTCGGGAGTGAAATTTATTTTTTGGTATTTTCATGGAAGATGAAAATAAAAATAAAAGTCTCTGACAATTTTATTTTTGTCTGCAACACCCATGTGGGTGTTGGGAGGTGGTTCCACCATAACTAAACCTCCATGTAGATGTTAGAAGGTGGGGACCACCCGAACCTAACCTCCCATGAGAGGTTATGGTGGTGGGGACCACCTGAGTCCTAAACCACTTGAACTTTTCCCAATATGGAGAAAACCTCTCAACCCCACCCCCCCCCCCCCACCACCACCATTAATGTGGAGGATCCTCTTGACTTCCTCCATAATAATTGTTCCAATGCACATACCTTTAATATGCCAACCAGTTAATTTATTAGGATAAATTGAATTTCTGCCAACGAACTAAATGGAGAACATTATATATTATCCTTGGCATGTTTGGTGTAATTTGGAGGAAGTAGATCTTGGGAGAAAGAACTTCAAAAAATAACAAATTCATCCATGAAGAACTCTCCACTGACAAAGAATTCTCCGCCAACAATGAATGATGACCACCCTTCGACGTTCTTCCTTGGGACTTCTTCCGACATTGGACATCCTCATCTATGGTGAATCTGTGAACGTACTACCTTCTTGTGACAACATAAATAAATGAACAAGGTAGGGGTTTAATTGTGGTTGATTATTTGTTGAAATTTGTGGGGTGATTGTTTGATATTCTTCTCTCTTCCATTCTTGATAATTTTTTGAAATTCAATAAAGAATTGAACCACATTCTACAACACTAAACACTGATGGTGCATGCCAAATGAACATGGCCTGACCCCTCTGTCATTCTTCTTTTATGTGTACTTTGAAATGTAGGAAGCTAACGAAGGAGGAAAAGGAAACCACTCTATCACCCACGGCCTCCGCGACCCACACCACCCCACTGCATGTCGCTCCCTGGTCGATCCAGCCTCGAGCCATTGCGCTACCCTGTGCCAAACCTCCTCAATGCGTTGCGGCCATGCCGAGCCACCGCAACGCCGCTGTGGTGATCTACCCCACTGCCACGGCCCTACCGAGCACCGCACCACCGTCATGCCGAGCCACCACGCCAACACCATCCGACGTGCCAAGAGGCAGCGCCGACGTCGTGTCGAGCCGCAGCACCACCACCGTCTGCTATGTCGAGCCGCTGTGCCACTATTATCTACCGATCTGAGCCGTCGTCATGCCCTCACTGTGCCCCTCCATGCCAGAAAGCCACCCTCATCTCATTCTTGCGAGCCACCCCGATCTGAGTCAGGCGACGACCGAGCCACCCTCGCTGCAACCTCTGAGGCCGAGCCACCTGTGTGGCCCCTCGCGGCCGTCGGGCCCAACCCAATAGGTCGGGGCACCCCGCGGGCCGGGCCAGACCCTGAGGATCATTCCATGTTGACCCCAACCAGTTTGGCATAGGCTGGGATGGGTGTTGTCGGTCTAACTAGGTCGGACCGGACCCGGGCCCACTAAGACCCCTTTTACGCTCTTTTGGCCATAACATTGGCACCAAACATCCAATTGATGGACCATCTACGGTGCGGGAAATCATGGAGCGAAATAGTACATTTGAGTAATACCCCACTGGGTTTTGGATTAGGATGGGAAATGGTCAGGTTTTATTGAGCACGAATCCAACCGGGCCCCCGGGACTACAAGGCTAATAACTCACAGATCGGGCATCTGAATGATGTGTTGTCTGTTGCGTTTAAACCCCAATGACGTGTTAGACCATTGAATAACATTTTCATGGGATATCGTGGTAGTTGGAATATCTATCAGTAGCTTGTGAAGAGGATCCTCTAGGAGATGAGTGAGTATAGTGTTGTGACCTAGTGGTTGGTTGAGACCTGACGACTGCTGACTGTTTTGACTCGAAGTGACTCAACATGCCATGTGGGTAGTTACTTGGGGATGCGGTAGACCCATGGCGGGGAGAGACTTGGGGACGTAGTAGACTCATCTTACTCGACAGGAAGATTATGTCAGATGCCTTGAGGGGGAGCACCTCTAAATGATGTGGAAAACACACGGTGGGGAGCACCTCAGTGTGATGCGTAAGACCCACGATACTCGACAGGAGGAGTATCTCAGCAGTATAAGGTTTGTGGGAAGCTCGTCTGTGTGACGTGGAAGGCCCACTGTACTCAATAGAGGGAGATTTCTCCAGCAGCCAAGGTGTTTGATGTTGTGCTTGAAAATGTTACTTGATAAAACCCCTAGAATAAATCCTGGTGTGAGTTGATTTAGAACCTCTTTGTTTTCCTCATGATTGAGATGAATTACTTTATAACATAGGTATATGTATGTGAATATACCTAGTTAAGTTTATCTATTTATTTCATACTTTGTGTTTTATTCTTATTATATTTTGTGAGACCTAAACGGTCTCGGGGTCCCTACTGAGTATCGTTATATTCAAATCTGCACGGGTTATGCCCGCACCCTGTTGTATTGGATGCAGATGACAAATAGTGAAAATTGAGGCCGATAGTACCACAATTAGATGGTACATGGAGTTGGACCCTATGACGAGTTAGTACATGGAGAAGACAGATGGATGTGGATTGCTGATGAGGTGATCTGTACATACCCTTCAGATAGGATCCTTAGAGGATGGTCTAGTAGCTGTCTTTTTATTTCTTCAGTTGTATTGTATTTCAGTTGTACATTATAGTTGGGCTTGTATTCTGGACCCCTTTTTACATTCTGTACTCACCTGTTTACCATACAGTTGACTTGCGTTCATATCTTGATGTGAGTTTGGTTGCGTGTGTTTACAGGTTATAAAGGAAATGCCTTCCCAGTTTTAGGGAATACTCCTTTGGTGCTTGTTTCCAACCACTAGCCTATGGAAGGTGGGCTTTGGGTAGTCACGTTGTGGTCTCAGGGGGACATGTCATGACATAGATTACCAATAAACTGGTAGTTATAGCTGTGGGTCCCATGAAACCAAGAATATCACCCCACAGGTTAGAGGTTACTGATTTGAAGTGAGGGTCTCAAGAGGTGATAGATTTGACACTATTCCCTCTTATCAGATGTTCGCATTTGTATTATCAAATAATAAACACAATAGAAAGATGACCTTTTATATAAATAAGTGACAAAGTAATTGATGAATAATAAAACAATATAATATATATAAATAAACAAATTCCATCTATAGAATAGATGAATGGATGAAATAGTATGGATACATAATTGAAAATAGTAAACAAACTACATGATAGGAAATTTAGAATAATACAAGACTCAAGTAGAAAAAATATCAAAAAATTACAATGTTATTATTTTGAAGGATCAAGAGCACAAGACCAGTTCATTGAACCTATCTTCCATGTACATGAAATGAAACACCTGAAAGGTCCAAGGATCTACAAACAAGAAGGTCTACTCCGGTACCCCAATGAAATTGTGGCGGGAGTATGGTGAGATATGCGAATCTCAGTAGGCTGTAACCACTAATGTCTAGTCTGATCCAGGCATTTTAATATAATTACATTAGTGTGAAGTTATAAATCATAATTATGAAAAAATGAATAAACAACTCCTGCCTATTTTCTTATGGGACACTTGATGGAAATACATACTTTGTCCCATAAACGGTGTCTAAATATATTATCAGTTCAATAGTTCGTTATAAGTAGTTTATAAACAAGGCACATGTTTTAAATATTGAAGGTTAAAATATGTAATTAATAACCATGTAATGATATTTAATATTTTTTTTCGAAGGTAATAACCAAGGAATCATAAAACTCAATGGTTGTCAATCCCGTTTTGACAGTATCATAGATAATGGAAAGAGTATAATCCAAGGAGCATAATCTAAGGAATTAAATAATAAGATGGATACTGATTCCATGGATTTCATCCAAGGTATAACAGGTCTATGAAATGAATTGGCCTGATGGGATTTTACTATAGAACCTACTTGTCAATTATAGATTCAAGGAGTGTATCCAAGGAATAATTTAATACTGCAAGACGGTTCCATTGGTGACATATCAGGATTCCAATGTAAGGGAAAGGGCCGGTTATTGCTTGCTCCAAAACTAATTAATCTGTATCCTTGAATTTAGAATGGGGTCCTTGGGTGCTCAAAGAATTCCTTATGTAGTCCAAGGAGATTTCGAGTCTGGTCCCTCCTATTTGTAATGAATAAATATAATATTTTATAAGTTTCAAGTAATTTAATTTCATTTCCATGAAAAGGATAATAGTGAATGGAACAATTATATTATTCTATTTAAGGCATATTTAGAATTAAAGTTCACTCGACTACCATCCACTATAATGGTAAAGGGTGATAAATACATGTGACCCATTATTTATTTATGAACCTGAGTCCATCCAAGGATTCCAAAATGGGAATCCATGTATCACTCAATATATACATATGATAAACCATTGGGGTCATCCATGGAATTCATACTTGGGAACCCATGTTTCACCCAATTTATAAAATCATTAAATACACTAAAAAATAAGTTAATAAATTCAATTGAGGAATAATAATCATGAATTATAAATTTTATTTAATTCAACCTATTCAATTAACCTAAACATGTCAATGGATTTAATAAGGCTCCGTGTTCATATAGTTGGAGGAAATGGAAAATTGAAATCAACTACATGTGTAATTACAATATAAAAAATGGTCCATGTACTAAGACGGTAATATTTTTATTAATTATTCAAAAAGGGAAATTCTATTTTTCTAATTCCATTAGGTTCCAGGCCCAAAAAATTCATATCTCAAATGTAACATCGAGGCATAAGAAATATCAATAAAATAATCCAATAAAAAATATATTCTATTCACTAATTTTTAGCATAAAGAAAGTGCACCTCCTTTAGATGGATTTTATAATAAACTCCTGAAATTTATCTTCAGAAAAATCATTTTTCATATTTACAATCAAAATCAAGAAATATACTAAATTCAATTTAAAGTGGAATTTAATCTAATTAACATAATACATTATTTAAAATCTATGGAAGTTCTGATAAGTAAATTATTAATGCATTCTTTACGTTAGTGGGGAATGGAGGGGAGCCCTACCAGAAGATGAAAACAAAGCTGACTTTTGGAACTTGTCACGTAAGGCAATGACCACTCTAAATTGCATCACACTCACAAACACAGACATTATATATATATATATCCATTAATAAATATCATGTATTCCCATTTTTATTTGGGAATATTCATACGGAATAGATATCTATATACCTATGTAAGTGTTTTCATACTACCGAGGATGATTAATTATCCATATAATCAATTTTAAATACTCAAAACAACTTAAGACTATCAATTAAAGGGTTTGAACCAAAATAGAGGGTTTAAAACCTTTTCATAAATAATGGGGAAATGTTAAATTGAACCCATCCACCTCACCTTCAGTGGAGGATTTCAGAACATGAATAAGGGAGTGTTGATGGACGCTTTTCATTATCTAACAGCTAAAGAAAATCATCAAATCACATTAACATTAAACACTTGTTTTGCACAAGATTAAATCAAGCTAAGGGATAGGGTAAAACATCCTAAGCGAGGGTGGAGAAGGATATAGATTCCTTACCTCGATGAATCATGAATGAAATATGAAGAAAAAAATTACATATCGATTTGTTGAAGAGGATCCAAGATGGAGGGGTGCATGAAGCCTCATGTAGAAGGGGGACGAAAGTGATGTGATACATAGGGAGATAAGGGTATGATGTTTTATGTGTTAATTTTATTTTAATTTATTATACTTTAATGTATTAAAATAAACACATGCACACGGTCTTCCAAACATGCACAAATCATGTGGGGTAAAATGCGAGGCTACATGCTACAAAATAAAATTGTGAAGGCTAGGCACACGGAATAGAAAATAGTGTGCACCCTATGAACACTGCCACAACCCCTTTTATACATTACCACAATGTTTATTGCAGTGGGCCTCATACATTCATACAAACCATACACTCTCTATAGGTCCTTAAAAAAGATGATTCATGGGTATGGCACTATGGAATCTTATCGAGACACCCAAGAATCTTAAAAATAATACTTTTGAATTGTGGTAATGAAAATCAATTTTTTGGATTAGAAATCTGGTTCACTATATTATAATGACCTATTTTTCAAATTTAATTTTTTTCTCAACAATCCTGTTCTATAAATTATTGGGTCATTATTCCTTAATGAATTATGTAACTCGTGATATAATAGTTACAAAAAAAATTATTTTTCTATTCACATGATAATTACTGTTTTTCATAAAATTAACTAAAAGACACCATTGGATAATTTTATTATGATGATTTTTAAAATAATTTTAATTTTATCAGTTTTATTTACATTGGTGATTTTAAATTTTAATATAAAAAATCTGATTTTAATGAAATACCATATAAACTATTTTATTATAATAATGATTATATTTTCATTGATTTTTTTAATCATAATTTTTATTTTTTGGAATTATAATAATTATATATAATTAATTAATTTTGAAAAATATTATATACAAAACATTTTATAATTCTTAGGTAAATTTACTATTCCAACGATCATTTTACTATTTACAAAATATTGGATACTATAATCAACAGTGATGTTACATCACCGATGGTCAAACCAGAATTTTAATGACCATATTTCTTCTTATAAATTACACAATTCATTCACTAATAGATCATATCAATTCCCCTCACAGTTCAATGTCTCAATCGTATATAATATCATCACTTTTACTGGTATTTTTTCATTTCTATAGTATCGGTTGTGGGGGTGATGATTCTAGTAGCTTTGAATGATCTATATATTCCCTATATAAATTTCATAATTTATATTTCCACTACAATGTGATTTTTATTTTTCATGTGTTTAGTTTCTTATTAATGTATTGATAATTATTAATAAAACTAATGTTTTTTGGTTTTGTTATTTGTTATATTTCTATAATACAATATAATAAATGATAAAACAGATTTATTTCAAATTTAAATTATTAAAAATATGTTTTTATACTCTCCCAACTATCTTTAGCATAAATAAAATGTCAATAATAGGTGTCACAACCAATTAGGGTCTCCCATTACTTTCTTTACTTTCATATAATAATATCGGGTTTCCAAAAAATTTTGGGACCAAACTGTTTAAGAGTTATATGTCTTTAATAGTGAATCTTTATAATGAATATCACACTGATTATTTTTAGTATTTTATTTTAATGTATCATTGTTATAATATTCATAATAATCATATTGATCTCATAACTATTTCAACACAAAAAAAATATTTATTATCCCATGTTTTTTTCTTTATATGTACATAATTATAATTTTTTAATTTTTTAATACCAATTCCAACCACAAAATTAATAAGTTTAATCTATATTAATTGGTAACTCCTTACACAACCAAAAAAATGTGTTACTCTCGACAAAATAGAATCTATACATATTCATACATATAAAAAATAATCATATACATATGGTATGTCAACTATCTATCTAAACATTTAAAATTACATGATAATTACAATCTCCACCATATTATTCCTAGATTAATAGATAGCTAGCACCACATCATTCTCAAAAATAAACAAAAAAATCATGTCCTATTGAGATTCATCTCTAAAGAAGTTCTACCCAAGGATTCATTAATCAAGAGAGAATCCAATTCATTATAATTATAAAACCTAATTTTTAAAAAATAACGAAAAACTAAATTCAATCATACAATCTTCATTAGAAACCAAGGATGAGGTCGATTAAAATAAAATATTATATTGTATTAATTATCATGTAATATATTTATAAACAATATTATAATAATAAAATACTAATAGAAATTTATTTGAACAAAATATTCTGGTCTACAAAAATATAAAATCCTGAATATTATAAATAAATAATAAAATAAATAAATGGAAAACATTTATTCCCAAAACATGTGATAAAAATATAAATATTTCATTTTTATCATATTCATGAAACATACCAGTTTACAATTCCTAATACTTATCTCTTATAAAAAATGTATAATCAATATTTTAATTAATAAATATATTCATTTTTTATATTTTTATGTTTAGTTTTATTATTAATATAATTATTATTCATAATATTTCATTGATATCACAATATTTTATTATCAATTTCATTAGGCTTATGTCATATTTCAAGACATCCATGATATTTTCAATATGACATGATGTTATATTTTGATAAAATCTAAGATTCAAAAAAATATTAAGATATCATATATTATAGATTATGAAAAATAATAAATCCATAATCTATTTATATATCTCACCATGTGATATATGGAATTAATAAACATTGATTAAGAATAACATAAGCAATCATTAATATCATATTATAGGATATGGATAAAAAAACAATGAACACATATACTATTCAAAAAATTATTAAAAACATGTCTATCTGTAATATATCATGTATTCTATAAAACTAATTTGATTTGGGTAATCAGAAAATGATCATGGTTACGGGATAACACCCATAATATTAACATTCATTCATTTTCTAAATTATCATGACAAAAAAATAAATGGAAATAAAAGTGTAACAATATTGTAAATATATCAATATTATAATTTTTGATGTAGTATGTATAATTATGATTACTAATTAGTAGTCTAATAAAATCTTCCTAGAAGGATATTACACCATCATGGATCTCCATTCATAATAAGAGGATAGTGAATCACAAAATGGGTGTTGACATAATCTTCTCAAAAAAATTTATTCTGAGATGTAATCAATTTCAACTAATATTGAATTCATTATAGTAGCATAATTTTGGAGATGACATACACCTTATATACTATCATAATTAATGAATAAATTAATTTAATTAGATACCTTCTCATATGAACTATCAAATGGTATTTTTCTGTTGTGTGATAATATTTCAATATTTGAAATCATTTCTCATTCCTAGAATGATTAGATCTTATTACTTGATAACCAATGATAATATTAAATATATGATTAATTTTCCTTGCAGATGATGTTATAAAACCAAACATTTTTTGAGAAAAAATATACCTATTATATGCATCATATGCATATCACAAAATATTAGTGATCATTTGTTATCAAGATACTTGATAATGATATGTTTCTGATAATGTATTTTTTTCCTAAATTTTATTGTATGAATATTTTTTTCTCAAATACAATGGATATAATATAATACAATATCCCATTATTCATCTTATAATAGTTATAATAAATAATTTTGGGACTTCTGGTAAAGAACTTTTCAAAGAAAATTTATGTTACCTAGTAATAAAATTTGTTGAAAATGGGGATACATTGATTTTATATAGAGATATTACTTATGTGAAATGATTTTTTGATCCATATATCCAATCAAAAATTAAATACTTGTATTGAAGGTATGATTTTATATTAGATATAAGGGGTATATTAATGTTAGTGGGTTTCATAATGGTTGATCCAAATGAAAAAGAGAATTAGGGTGTCAAACCATAGAATGTGTTAAAATATTGAGGTTAGGAAAACCTTCTAGATATAGAGGAATGATTTTATAAATGTGTATGATCTGTGTAATGTTAATTTATTTACTAAAATTTATAATAAAATGTAAAATATACCCATCTTATGGATACTATGAGGTTTTTTGTTTAAATTTCAACATGGGGATTATATTTTTTAGGAGTGATTCAAACAAATTTATATGTTCATACCCATCTAAAGGGTACATTAGAATAAATCTAGATCAATATTCATTAAAAAATAACTTTTTAAAATTCACCTCCTACATTTTGATTCCAATATAAACTCTAGGACTAAATATTGATATTTAAACCATTATCTTGTAGAAAACAATGTCCCATTTTTTGGGTACCTATAAGGACCTATCCTAAAATTGTATTTTCTAGAATAAATGAATCTATTTATAATGTAATATAGATCAATTTGGTGAGTTCCTTGTTTATCAAGTAGTTAAAATATCTATTTTTTATCCTAACTCTCTGTGAATTTATATGGACACATTTTAGACAAACCCCACCAAGGATGAATCCCAATATCATTTATTTAAGTTACCAAGATAACATTATAGGGCGAGGTTCCCCAAGGAGAGGGTGAATATAGACTCTACTCTATTTTCATAAAATTATGGAATCCAAATATATGTGACTGTATAAGATTGAGATTTCACAAATTACATGAATCATAGTGATTCGATTGTCACAACATATCTCCATGTTATCCATTTATGAAAACTACATATAGTTTCAATTTATACGTAATTAACAACAGTAATAAAAATTAATGGAGGGGAAATAAAAAAATGTGTTAATTACAGTTGAACATATGCATATGGGAGATTTTAATCATGGAATATTATTATTTATTTAGGGATTATAGAGATTTTGGGTGTATTTATTTCAATATTTCAACCATATTTGTGTGCTAGTGGACTATATGGTGTATGTATGTGTAATCACTATTAACTAAGGGGTCCATTTAAATATAATACAATGAGTGATTTTTTCATGTAATTGTGCAATGGATGGGTATAGTTAGTTCATATCATGGTTTATTATGCCATCACAGTAATGCTCTATGTTATATTTTAAAAAAACATGAAGGAAGTGTTCCACAATTGAATATATACCCTATATGGGAATATTGGGGTCATCTTGAAGGCCTTATATAATCACTATAAACCAAGGGATTCAATTCCGAGAAGATATTAATGGTATTTCAACTCAACACATAAATATATTAAGTTGTTTTTATGTAAAGTGGAATGATCAAAATGGGTTTAACCACCCTATGATCATGATACCATCCATTATTGTAGATTATGTAGGTGAACATATATGAATGAAAAAAATGTGATAACAACCAAAAAATAATTATTTAGGATAATATATGTAAAACCCCAAGCTTTCACGGTATGTTTTTCTTTGATTAACATAATAACTTCTGGTGTATGAAACTTTTATTTTTTTCACCCCACGACCAATCACACTAGTTGTTTAAAAAGTTGTTATGAATAATCATGCCCACTTTTTTAAATTTTATACATTTTATTTTTCAAAATGGGATTCTTTATTGGATTTGGAATATAAAAATTATCTTAGGGTGAATTTTTTGTACATTTCTGATAACATTCTTATTTAGATGAATATTGGAAAAAATAAACTATACATAAAAAAACATTTTTAATTGAAATAATTTATAGTGTTAAATTATACAATTGAGTTGTTTTAATGTATCACTAGATTATATTTTTATAATTTTATATAATTTAGTTCATTGGATGTTATTTAACATTTATATTGTACATAAACACATGTAATTATTTTGATAGGCTTTATTTTATACTTTTTTTATTTTGACAATGTGAATTAATTTTCAATTAATTACATCAACTTATGTGTTTTGAATTTCGAAAATTTGATTCCATATTTTGAATATAGAGGTCCAAATTGTGTAAATAGGTACCTTTTATTTCTTTGACACTATGAATAATAAAATCCATAATTATTTTTTTTATCATGGTTAATGTGATTGTTTAGTAAATAAGGGTAAAAACTAAAATTATAATAATATTAAACTACAATAACACATGTCCAAATCTTATTGGATGAGATATGTCTAACCATGGGACCCAATGGGTCGATTTGGGGACCCCATCGAGCCACATAAATACGAAAAATAAATTTTATAAAAATTAATTTATGTTACATAAAAATATATGATAAACATGTATCTTTCACCAAAACAATTTTTATATGATGTTATATAATTTATCTCATCGACTGTAAATAGTTATTAGAAATATAATAATATATCCAACATATTGATATTTTAATTTTAATTTTTAGAAATAAAATAAAATTAATTTTAATGTTTTGATGCCATCCATGAATTTTTTAGGTTATTCTTACATTTTAGGGTTGATTAAATGTATTTTCTTCTAATTAATCATTTTTTATGACTTTCGCAAAAATCAATTAACATATACTGTCAAATTTGTCAAAAATGAGTTTTTAAAACAAATATTATTTTATTAAGTGCTATATTATAACTAATAAAATATTATTAGGAGAAAGGAAACATATAATGTTATATATGTCATTACTGAACCACATGAGGTTCTATTTTGATTTTATAGAAACTATTTTAACCATGTAGTATAAAAAAACATGAAGACATTGTAATAGTTAAACAATTTAACTTAGAGTAAAATATAAAGATAAGGTTAACATGGTTACCTAAACTTGTCTAAGACATATTAGTTGAGATTATTACGACCCATCCTCACCATTGCCTCAAAATAAATCACTTTTGAACTATTATAAACAAAAACTAATTTTATAATAAATTAATATTTCAAGGTTTTCCTAAAGTGCACATCACCTCTCTTATAAAAGGTCATTTCCCCATCTCATAAATTCACATCTCCTAATCCATTTGGATCGGTAATTCCCTACAATAATATTCTCCCAACTACCCCCAAATCATCATAGAGGTCTAACTTTTATTAGAAATCCATCCTAAGAAGCCCTTTTGTTCAAATAATAAAAAGCACCCGAATATGAGGTAAATATTTTATCACCTCTTTCATGTAATTTTCTTCTTCCACATCCTCTTTCTTTGTTATTTCTATACAAATAAAAACACAGTAGCTTATAAATATTATGATTTTATTATAAATAGTGTTCTATTATATTTATTATTGTGTCTATATGTTTAATGACATTGTCACTATTTGTGCGTACGTACGGAAAACTCTCTCCACGTCGTGGTGTAGTATGTTATTCAATACTAAATTATTTGGATGTATATAATAATAATTCATAATATAATTAAATAAAAAATATAACATGTTAATGATTCTTTATATCTAATATACCATCTAATTACATTGGATGTCACCATTAATAGAATGACATTTTCGGTCATGTGTATGTATGGATTACCGTCCCCACGACACGATAAGATTTCATTCCCCATCGTAACGAATTAAGAATAATTTTTATTATATGATTAAAAAAATAATATTTAAGAACTTAATATCATTCTTGATATGAATCAAATATATGTGACCCATAAAAAAAATTACTTACATAACAAAACATATAAAAGAAAACGAATCAGTTAACACCCGAAATAATGATACTACTGAAATATTATAAACAATGTAATATTAAAGGATGAAATATGATATCATATTTATGTATGTGGTTTTCTATATTATAATAAAAATGATTTAACTATTATACAGGAGCTTAACCTACCCTAGACTAAGGAAAGTAAATGTTAAGGGTTAATTTTACAATATCTTCACTGTGTGAGGTTGTTTATAACAATGTATCTACTGGGACATCTTAATCATCCACATCTGTGTTTCATAAAAATGTATTTGAGAACATTTTTACTATTTTTTATTATATGTTTTAATGTAATTATTGACCTTGTATGAATTTTTATAAATTTTTTTGAAATGACTCTTTACGTCATTTTCCAAACAAGGTACTTTGTGACCATTTCGAAAAATTAATGATAGAATGTTTTTTAACTTATATGGTGGGTGAAGCTATTTTCCACCGTTATAAAACCTTAGAAACTTCCTTTACTAGCTTATATGAATATTTTCAAAGTAAAATTTTTATATTATAATAATGAGAATTTTAAATAATTTTAATGTAGAATGATATATTACTCTAAAATAGTATTTGTATTAATTAAACTAGGTCAACATAAATTATTGGCCTTTTTGTTTAACTGAAGATGATACAATATTCCATATTGTATTGATATTTTTATAATATGTTTGGCTGTAGAAGTTCTATTTTTAGGTTATTCATGTTTGATGGTTAGAGTATGAACATTTTGTATGTTAGTTTAATAAAAATGTTTATTTTATGATTCACCCTTTTCATATGAGGAATTAATTGGACATAGTTAGGGGTGGACATGATTCACTATAGCATTACAATGAATCAGTAGGTCTTACGTGACATTCTTTTGTCTTGGCAGAAGGCCCTGATAAAATTTATATATAGAATCTTGGCACAAGGCATAGACGTTGTGGTTATGATGTACAACATGATGGATTCCATCATTATGAGATTAGATATAGATATTAGATGTAATTATTAGACGAGTTGAATATCCATGTAAATATGTAAATATAATTATTTGATTTATCTTTTCCATATTTTTCTGAAGTTTATTTTTAAAATTCTTTGGTTTTTGTCTTACACATTTGTTTATATATTTATACTTATTTGTGATAATTTTTTATATATTTTTATCCTTACTAAGCATATGATATCACCCATTTATTATGTTTTACATTTCCCAAGATGAAAATAATTATAATATGATTGACCTACATGGATTGGATATGGGTTTGAGTGTGTTCAAAAGAGACACAATATTTCTTTTTTTTCTTAATGTAATTTAAAACTTATGTATGTATCTAGAACATCTAAGGTTACTTAATTGATAAGTTATTTCAGACCTGATCTCCTGCTATCATGCTAATGATATGTAATAATGCACCGACTCTAGGTTTCTGGGATCAAGGCATTACAATTGGATTTATAGGAAGCTCAGTACAAACCGTGGAATCTAAAATTAGAAAAACTCTTATTTGAGAACATTAAAATAAGGTATAATTTAAGGATTAGTATATAATAAAAAAATATTGGTAATATTGATATTATTTGGGTTTTCTTTGAAATACATCCCCGTCTGGATACAACAAGTAGACATGGTTCTAGCATAGATGTACGTAGGAGTGAAAACTCTGACAAGGAGTATCGAGCATGACCCGGGGTATCCTGGTACACAAAATTAGGCTTTTATATACTCCTGGTTTGACACTCCCTTGTGATACTAATAGGATAATTTACATTTTCATTAAAAACCATTATGAAGTATTTATGAGTAAATATATCCAAAAGAAAAACAATTTATGATTATGGATTATATGAATAATCAGTTGAACATCTGTTAAGTATTTTACATGTTTCTAATTATGTATTTTCATTCATAGTGTATCCATGTGTATGCTATTTTTTAGAAATATATCATAGTGGAAGGAATGGAAACTATATCAGTGAATATAATCCATAGAAGGATTTCCCTCTAATTCAAGAAAATTATAATGGAGCTAGTGATACAACTGGTGATGAAAAAATAATAAAAACACTGGGACAAATCACTCTAGTTATAAATTTTAACATGACCCGTATGGAGCACCCTGATCTACAACACGGGGGGATTAATTTTAACTGCTTCATGTGGTAGAAAACACAAACATTGGATGGGACTAAAAATTGATTTTTAGCTAATAAATTGATTAGTTCCTTAGAATAACATTTCATTCTTTGGGAAGTAGTGAATTGGAAAAGGTTGTCATGGCAGTTTATCTCCTCTCAAGATATGCAGATCAATTGTGCTAATTAATTCAATACAACATGAAGGATGAATAATTATAAAATATGTAATAGGAGTTTAAAGATCTTTTCTTTGAAAAATACTATCCTCATGAACATCAAATGGAAATTGAAAGGAAATTTTTTTGTTTGAGGAAAAAGGAGGATGAGAATGTCGGAAAGTATTAGCCTAACATTTCACGGATTGAAAGTTGTGTTTTATATTATATACATATACTCATAAATAAGATTGATCAATTATTTTATGGGTTATAACCATTTCTCTATTGAGAATTGTTCTGACACTCCTTATCATCATACAATGATATGTTGTCATGTACTATCAAGACCAAAAATGAATTCTATAATCCTTATTAATTACAATAAAAGAAAGAGAAGAATAGTTCTTTTGAACAATCTAGAAATTAAAATTTGGGGAAGAAGAGAAAAGCTGAATTTTAAACCTATAGTTACTGTGGGAAGAAACCCTATGGTGCATGCCCAAGGGGATAGAAGATTTTAAAAAGTGTGAAGAAAAAGGCTACGAAGCTCATGATTGCAAGGGGAAGTAAGAGGCTGTCGATGTTCAATACCTACAATTAAAAAGAAATGAGGTATTATGAAAATTAATTTCCTAATCATAAAAGAAATATTCAGGAGAAAAGGCCATGAGAGAAATGAAAAAATTATAAGATCCCAAAAGCTGAGATTAAAGATCTGAATGATGTTGTGGAAGGTAATTTAATCATTTAATAAAATTTAGATAATGCATTATTTGATTCTCGATTATTTCATTCTTTCATATCTTTCCAATTTTACAAGAAAGTTAAATATTTTCAATTTGACCTATTAAGGGTTTTGTTAGTAAATTTTTTTTATGGGAAGTATCATTGCAACCATTAATTGTCAATGTATTACCATTATGGAATATAAAAATGCATTTTATTCTGATCTTATTTTTATAATGAAGATTTAATTGGATATAACAATCGATATAGATTGGATTTCAGAAAATGATGAAAAAATAAATTGTAATAAGAATGAGGCTATAATTTTTTATGATGATTATAAATACCTTATATTTAGAGAAAAAACATTACCATCTGATTCTCATTTACATCCACCCATAGTGGATCTACTCATTTCAATTATTTTGGAGGGAGATAGTGAAATAACTATGGGTGATGATTGTAATGTAAAAATTGAGGATGTAATTATTTTTGATGAATATGTTGATATTTTTCTAGAAGATTCAACTGGACATCCTCCAGAATGGAAAATTAAGTTTTTCATTGACATAATTCCTAGTTCATGGCTCATATCATTGTCCCCTTATATAATGGCCACTGTGGAATTAGTGGAACTAAAGAAACAACAAGAGAAATTGAGTAATAAATAATTTATTTTCACTAGTGTTTCCCCATGTGGATTCCATGTTATTTTTGTTCAGAAAAAGATGGATCTATGTGGTTTTGAATTGACTACGGGGATATCAATTCATTAAGAATAAAGAACAAGTATCCCACACATCTCATTAAATATTATCTTATCAACATCATGGAGCTCAATATTTTTAATTGATTGACCTTTGATACAGATACCATTAGTTGTGTGTGTAGAAGGAAGAAATTACAATGACAAAATTTTGTACCAGGTATGGGCAATATGAGTTTACATTAATGCCTTTTGAAATGAATAATGCACCATTTTTTTGTGGATATCATGAATATATTTTTAAGGAATATATTGATTTATTTGTATTGGTATTTATTGATGATATCATGGTATACTCTAAAATCTACGAAGATCATGAAAATCACTAGTACATTACTCTGAAAACCCTCAGATGAAATGAATTGTATTGGATGTTTAGTATCTATGAATTCTATATTTAGGAAATTATTATTTTTTCCATATTTTATCTATGTATGAAATCTCTATTTACCCTTCAAAGACAAGGTAAATCCAAGATTGTTCAGCTCCAACGAGTATAACTGAGGTATGCAGTATTATTGGTTTCGTGGGTTGTAATCTGTATTATGTCCAGAATTTTTCTAGATTGGCTAACCTATTAACCAATTTCACACATAAAGTGGTTATGTTTTTTGGAAAAAAGATTGTGAATAATGTTCTGAATAATTGAATAGAAAATTAGTCAATGCTCAAATATTGATTCTACCATCGAGGAATGATTGTATTTTTATTTATAGTGATACTTCAAAGAATGGACGTGGTTGTGTCCTTATAGAAAATGATAGATTTATTGTCTACACATCTTGACAAAAAACATTCTTGGATTAAAAATACTACACTAATGATGTTGAGTTAGAAGTTGTAATATGTGCTCTAAATATATGGCGACATCATCTATATGGTGGAAAATTTGAGATAAATACTGATAACAAGAGTTTGAAGTATATTTTATCATAAAATAACTCAACATGAGGTGAAGGTGATGGATTGAACTTCTCAAGAATTATGATAACACAATACACTACTACACGAGGAAGGAAAATAAGGTGGAAAATTCTTGGATCATAAAACATCATAGAGTTATGAACAATAAGAGAGTTGAAAGGGATCCTATGTTCATAGATCTAGTAAGGATTAATATGGGAATAATCAGGGAAGGTGAATTAACAAAATATTTTCAAATGGATGCTACTATAAAAGGTAAAATGTTCTAAGACTGATGATGAGGAGTTTCAAAAGAAAATTAATTTTGGGAAGGATGGGAGATTGATCAAATTAATATATAAAGATGGAATTTTGAAATTTTGTAAGAGGATTTGGGTTCCAAGTATACCTGATCTAAAAATTAAATTCTTAGACATTTCTAAACCCTCCAATTACTCTATACACCATAGTAAAACTGATATGTATATTGATTTGAAGGAAACTTTTTGTGGGACAAAATGAAGGAGGATATTGCTGATTATGTGTCAACATGTATGGGTTGTCAACAGGTGATGACTGTAAGACAACATCCTAGAAGATCCATGCAACTTCTTACCATACCTAAGTTGAAATGTGATTATATTACGACGGACATTGTCATGTGGATACCAAATACTCCTATAAATAATGCTGTTATATTGGTCATTTTTTATTGTCTAACAAAGTGAGAACATTTAATTTCTATAATAGAATATTTACCACATCAACCTTTAGAAAAACTATATATTAATGACGTTTTAAGACTTCATGATGTTCCCCAAATAGTTATTTTGGATTGTGATTCTGGTTTTACCTCAATATTCTGGAAAAGTCTTTAGAAATCCATAAATACTGAACTTCATTTTAGCACTAACTACCACCCTTAAACTAATACAAAATCAGAAAAAACTTTTCAAACAGTTGAAGAAATATTGAGATCTATCTCAATTGACTTTCAAGGATTGTTGAACAAGTATTTACCACTTTAAGTAATTTCATAAAAGATAACTTCCACTGAAATATTTAGATGTCACTATATGAAGTGTTATATGAAAAGAAATATAGAACACTGTCTTGTTGGGGTGATGTGGGTGAAATAAGAAATGTTGGCCCCGAACATGTTAATATAGCAATGAAAAAGGAGATGATTATCTAAACCCACATCAAAGAATCTCAATATAAGAACAATATCTTTGTCGATAAATGAAGTATAGATTTTGAATATGAAGTTATAGATCATGTTTTCTTGAAGTTATCACCATGTGAGGGTGTTATACGATTATATAAGAATGTTAAATTGAGTCCTAGGTACATTAGACCTTTTTAAATTCTAGAACGAATTAGAGTTATAGCTTACCATTTGGAAATGCCGCCAAATATCTACAAAGATCATGATGTGTTCCACGTATCACTATTGAGAAAATACATGCCTAAACTGACTCACGTACTCACCTATGAAGAAATAGAACTAGAACCAGATCTATCATATTGTGAAAAACCAATCTGGATTCTTGATACTGAAGAACATGTTTTGTGAAACCGAATGACTCGTTTGGTAAAAGTTCTTTGGAAAAACCATAAAATAGAAGTGGCATTGTGGGAACATAGGGAATATATTTTAAAGAACCACCAAAATATTTTGATGTAGTAGTATTCAATAAATTTGAGGTTGAAATTATTTGATGGTGGGAAGCATGTAACACCCCAAGATTCCTTGGTACATTTCCCTTTAAATGATACAATAGCTTGTGTTATATGAAACATCGATATATACCACACCATGACCAATCAAACTAACCATTTAGAAAGCAGTTATGAATAGTAATACCGTATTTTTAAAATTTTATAAATTTTATTTTCCTAAAAATACTTTATTTTTGGATTCATAATATCAAAATTAGCTTAGGGTGAATTTTTTGTACTTTTCTGGTAACGTTCATATTTTGATGATTAGTGAAAATAAAAAATATTAATTTAAATCGACTTTTAAAATTAAAATAATTTATAGTGAAAATGTATACATTTGAGTGGTTTAAATATATAACATTATTATATTTTTATCATTTAATATGATTTTGGTCGTTGGATGCAATTTCACATTTAAATTGTACATAAACACAAGTCAATATTTTGAAATATTTTACTTCTTAATAACCTACTTTAGGGTTTTCACACCTATAGTTACTTTTAAATTACATATTGAAACTTCTGGGTTTTGAATTTGAAAAACAGGATTCTATATTTGGAATTAGATGGTTTAAATTGTGTAAATATTTACCTTTTTATTTTTTGACATGATAAATAAAAACTTCAATAATAAATTTATTTACCATTATTGAAATGTAAATCAGGTAAATAAAGGTAAAAATAATATTATAATAATATTAAACTACCCTAACACATTTCTTAATATTATTGGATGGGATATGTTTGACTATGGGCCTCCTTTGTTTGATTTTGGGACCCCTTGTAGCCACATGGATTCGAAAATGACATTTTATAACAATTAATTCAACGTATAGTCAAATATATCATAACAATGTATCTTTATATGAAACAATTTTAATATGATGTTATATAAATGATCATTTCAACTATAAAATTTTATTAGAAAGCTAATATGATATCATACATCCTGATATTTTATTTATAATTTTTAGACATACAATAAATTTTATTTGAATGTTTTGATGCCGTCCACAAATTTTATAGGTGAATATTACATGTTAGGGTTGATTCAAAGTAATTTTTTTCAAATTAATCAAATATTTTTTACTTTCACAAAAAAAATACTAAATACTATCAAGATGGGATAAAATGAGTTTCCCAAACAAATAAAATTTTATTAAAGGATATAACATTTCTAAATATAAGTGATTCGACAAAAGGACGTAAATAATATAAAATATGTCAATAATTAAACACTTTAGGATCTCATGTAAATTTATTGTAACTATATTAACCATGTACTATAAAAATAAAGAAGACATTGTAAAATTTAAATTATTAATCTAAGAGTTGAATGCAAATGACAGGGTTAATATGGTCACCATAACATGCTTAAAGCCAACTGGTTGAGAGTATCTTGATCCATCCCAACCATATCATCAAAATAAATCAATTCTTAGCTATTATAAAACGAAAATAATTTTATAACAAATAAATACTTCAAATGAATCTTAAAGTGCCATCACCTCTCTTATAAAAGGTTATATCCCCTTTTCTTAAATTAACACCTCCAAATCTATTTTACTCATTCATCCCCTGCTCAAATATCCTATCAACTACCCTCACATAATCTTAGAGTCCTTAAATTAATCAGATATCCTACCTAAAAATCTATTTTGTTCAAATGAAAACGAATCACCTAGAGAAAAGGTAATTATTTTACCACCAGTTTAATGTTTTTTCTACTTCTACTTCCTCTTTATTTGTTATTTCGACAGCAAAATAATATCTCCATTACCTTTTAAAAACTATGATGTTATTATATATATGGTACAACCATATTCATTATTCTATATATCCTATGAATGACAAAGTCACCATGCATGAATAAGTATGACTTACCATCTCCATGTCGTGGTGTAGTTTGTTATTCAACACTTCTTTATTTGGATTGGTATAATAATGATGTATAATTGATTTAAATAATAAATATAACATGTTAATGTTTCTATATATATATATATAATATAACATCCAATAACATATGATTTCACCATCAATAGAATGTTATAATTGCTTGTGCGTATGTACGACCAACAGCCTCTATGATGCGATATGATTTCATTCCACATCGTAACCATTAAAGAATAATTTCCATTTTATTATTTAATATTAATTTTTAAGAATAATATATCACTCTAGATATTAATAAAATACATCATGTCTATAAAAACATGACTTCTATAAGAAAACATATAATAGAAAATGAGTCACATAACACCGGAAACAATGAAACCACAAAAATATTATAAACACAAAAATATTTGAGGATCATATATGATATCCTATTTATGTATGTGGTTCATGTATAATTTAATAACAATTATTTCAATATTATACAAGAGTTTATCATACCATCAACTATGTAAAAGTACACATTTAGAGTTAATTTTACAATCTCTTTATTATCAGAGGTTGTTTAAACGTAAGTATCTACAGGGAAATCATTATCGTCCACATCCATGTTTCTTAAATATGTATTTCAAAACATTTTTAATATTTCCATGACTATGGGTTAATGTCATTTATACCGTTGTTTAACTTTTTATAAATTTTTTTGAAATTATTATTTCTTTTGTTTTCCAAATGAGGTACTTTATGACCACTTTGAAAAATTAAGGAAATAATGTTTTTTAACTTATACTGTGGGTGCATCAATTTTTTGCCATTATAACACCTTTGAAACGTATCTTACAAGCATATATGAATACTTTCAAAATAAATGTTTTATTTTACAATTATGTGACATTTAAAGGATTTTATTTTAGAAAGATATATTTTTCTCAAATAGTTTTCTAATTAATTTCATCTATGTCAAGATCTATAGTTGTATTTTTTGTATAATTGAAGTTGATAAAATATTCCATATTATATTATCATTTTTATGATATGTTTGACTATGGATTTTCTAATATTATGTTATTCACGGTTTATGGTTAAAGTATTAACATTTTTTAAATTAGTATAATACATATGTTTATGTAATGCTTATCTCTTTTCATATGAAAATTGCATTGGATGTAGTAAGTGAATGATACGGCCCGCTATAACCCCTAAATACATTAGTAGGTCTAATGATAAAAACTTGTGTCTTGGAAAAAGGCCTTGAGAAAATTTGTCTTTATGGTCTTGGAATGAGGCCTTGAATTTGTGGTTAAGATGTTTTACAAAATGCATTCTATAATAATGAGATTAGATATTGATATCACATGTGATTATTTGACTAGTAGTATATCCATGTGAGTATGTAAATGTGATTATTTGATTGATCTTTTCCATATTATGCTGTAATTTATGATTTAAAAGTTTTTGGTTACGTCTTATACATTGTCTTAGATTTTTGTGCTTATTTATGATAATTTCTACTATATTGTTATCCTTACTGAGAATTTGTGCTCACCCATTTAATGTGATTTATTATTCCCATGATGCGATGAAGTATATAATAAATGACTTAAAGGGATATGATATGATATATGACTGTTTTCAAATGAGACACGATGTTTCTTTTTTCATTTCATAATTTAATGTAAAACTTATATATGTATCTAGTACATCCAAGCCTTCTACATTGATCTGTCTTTCAAGACATGATCTTTTGTGATCATTCCATTTTTATGTTAAAATGCACTGATTCTGGGTAATTCAGATCAAGGAATTACAATATAAAAAATAATGGAATTCTACTTTGAAATGAATGTGGGAAAATTTCATCCCAATTTGGGATAAGTTACCTACCTGAATTTTGGTGATTCATAAATGGGACTAACATGAAATGAGACTTGTTGAAAACTAAAAATTAGTGAAAATGAAATAGTTTAAAAAGATGATGTGAGTAAAGAAAAATGTTTTAATGCATCATTCTAGGGGAAATTAGTATATTTTTATTATCAATTAATGTATATTAAATGTAATTTAGGGTGTAGAGATTCCTACATGGTAAAAAAATTTGAGGCAATGAATCTAAAATTTTAATTTGAGTGGGGAATAAATTAAAAGGATTTGGTAAAATCATTATAATGAGAAAGAGAACATGACATTGAGGTGACTTCCAAAATATAGAATTTCTTATAACTTATGATCATTAACATATGTTATTATTGGTTCACTAAAATGATTTCTAGACCAATGTTTCTAGATATTAGACCAATAATTGTTTCCTTGCACAATGTTCAATCCAAAAAATGTTACACCTCGTTATTATTTTTGTCTCTAAATTCTCTTCTAATATATTTTGTCATATAAGTATTGATTATTTTTTAAAAAACTATTATGGTCTTTTAACAGATAATATATGATGCATCATTGTTTATGGTTTTACATATATTATAAAATTATTAATTTATAATTTAAGGTTATATATCTTGTGATAAATGGTACATTTTAGTTTAGGGTTATACATTTTAGACTTACATATCATATAGTTTACGATATTAATATTTGGGGCATTATTAGATATATTTTAACATCATATGGTGTACATAATGATTTAATAATTAAAATGAATTAATTAAATTTTCTCTATATGTGGTATCCCTAAATGTTTTATTTCATTATGTTAATAGTCATTAAAATGTATTAAATGGGAATTATATATTTTCTATAATATTTTTTAAATGATAAGATCTAATTAGTGTATATCATGTTTGTATTTGGTGAAATATTATAAACACTATCTATATATATCCTTCACATTAATATGTAACTTTTTTCTAATCCATATACGGATGTATTGAAAACTAGTTACTGAACATGTACATAGGATTCCCTCCACATGGTTTCATCTATTGAAGTTTTATGTCTCATTCATCACACATCAATTCTAATCGTGTAAAAATAATTCAATGTAGTTTTGGGAATTATATATTAAACTAACCATTGGTGAATTTTATTCTCTTAATGTATGGACCATGATTCCAATAAGAAGAAGGATATTTTCTAGTGTTTTAATCACAAGATATAATATATTTATAAATAAATGTAATAGTAATTCAGAGGATCATGTAATTGAAACCACAACATTAATTATGAAGGGACGATGTAAAAAATAATGTTAATTTTGAGTGATGTTTAAATTTATTATGTATGTCTAAAAAAATGGTTATATTCATCATTATGTATAATTTTAATAAAGTAATGAAGCCTTGAATAGTTCTAAATAAAGGTGAAATAATTTTAAATAAACACTGATTCACCCTTGTAGCGTGTAGAACGTGTGGGAGTATAAAACTAAATGGGTTCAAATAAAAACACAAATAGATAATTGGATATGGTAAATCATTAATAATGACTTTTAGGTAAATTGTTAAATATCATCAAAATTATAAGACCACTACTAATCCTTGAAAAATGGAATATTAGATTTTGATTATTTCTTCTTGGATGAATATATTCCTTATATTAGTCATGAAAGTCAATATTTTGGGTGATTGTTTCATCAAATTTATCCAAGGGGTTATATTTTTAAATAATATGTTCCTTTAAAAAAAATTTGTATTGAGTTAGGGTTAGTATTCTATAATATGAATTGGGTTGGATGAGATATCTTCAATAATTTTTTAATAACCCAAGAATCACGTAACCATCTATTTTGGATGTTTTTTTGGGGAAAATAATTTTTAATGGGATGAAAAAACTCTATCAAATATACATATATATTTCAGAATTTTACCAAAATTTTTATTAGATCTAAAAAACCATACTCGATAACCAATAGGTTTAGTATCTTATGATATTAGATATATTAAACAATTATTCTATAAACACTCATAAATATCTACCACAAAGAATACCCACACATTATACCCTTAAGTAAATATCATACATAATAATGATCTACACATTATAGGTAATGGAAATATAAGAATAGGTGAGATAATATTCCTTGTAAGGTGAGAACATTGGAGTTATAAATTTAATATTGTTGTTAAATTTAATATGAATAATTCAGTATGATAACATAATAAATGTACTTGAAGAAAATATAAGAAAATAAAAAAAATTAAAAACAAAATAAATATCATAATTCATGAATAATTACATAAGGATTCACATACAACAATTGAAATAAGGAATTACATTGTTGAATAATGATAAAATTTTCATTACACATAGAATATGAATGCAGAATAACGAAGAAATATTGAATAATAATTCATCACATTCATAATCATAGAAAATAAATCCTTATGCCATGTCTCATATCCATTATAAAAATAATATATATTACAAAGTCCCATGGTGTATTATGTTCACACCCCACTCCGATATAAATAATGGATAGTGTGATTTAGTGTATTTCGTTCACTATCTAATCCCATTATCTTAGTGAATTGTGTTCACTCTCTAGAATCGTACATGTAATTTCATGAAATATAAATTATTACCCAATGAATTAATGTTATTTAAAGTGTTGGTATCGCTGATTATATAATTAAAATATTAATATGAGTACCATATGAACATGAAAAAATTACGAAATTCATCATTTATTTATTAAATATAGAGAAAGAAATATGTTTAATAAATATTTTCCAAAACAAAAACATAATCCATCTAAATATATATTGTTAGCTTATATTTATGTAGTATATAGAGTGAATCATAAAATAAAATTACGATTTAGATATTTATTAAAAGAAATTAAAGAAATAATTTAGACTGTTTTACTGGAAAATAAGAATGAATAACAATAAAATATTGATAAAAAATATTTTAAAAGTAAATATTTTATAAAATAATTATGGGAAAAGAAATAGAATTTAAATAAAAATTACTTTTAATATGAAAATCAAAAGTTTAAAAAAGAATTTATTCTAGGTAAGATTAAAATTACTATAACATTTAAGAAAAAAATTAGAATTCATTAATTACTGAAATTTTAATTCAACAATACAATTTAGAGGTTCATAAAAAATTAAAAAACTTATAAATTAATTTAACTCCAATCTTTAATTAATTTATAAATCTAATTTATTATTCCACTAATGAAAAAAAATTATACATAAGGATGTATTTAGCTAGAGTATGGGGTTCATTATCAATGAAATGTATTAAAATATTTGGGAAATATTGGCTATCATCACTTCCACACACTCACACTGTTATGCTCCTGAGAAATAATATGAAATGGGAAATTAAATGATTCATACATTAATAAAAATGTGATGCCTTATATTTGAAATAACATATTTCCAAAATTCAGTCCAAGATAATATTCAGGCATCCAATATGAAACAAATTATATTTTAGTGAAATTAAAAGTTTTTAAAAATTATTTTTAAAAAATTACTATACTCTATGTTACTTATAACCATGTTCCATTTCCCGCATAATTAATACAACTCAAATTATATTAATATAAGTCAATTTTCATCTTCATCAATTTTGTTTTATATTCCGCAGAACTAATTCCATTAAAATTTTATAATTTTCTGCTTTAATTTTTCTCATCATTGTATTTTGTAATGTACATAATTAAATTAAACAATGATTTTTTTATTGAAACAAATAGTTCAAAGAAATCCTTGTATTTCACTGTGTGATCATAATTGGTTATTTTACTCTAGTTTAAATAAACATAAATCATAATCTTTTTATTTGGTTCCATGGGATTCATTTTTTCACAACTACTATGTTATCTGGATTCATGTTCTAATATATAGTTTCTGCATGTTCTAATTCAATTTTCACTCCATTACATTCTATAATACTCGTTTATTTAGTTATGAAATTATATTTTCACCAATACATGTGGAAATTAACTCATAAATCAGGAAAACAAAAAAATTAATTAATAAAAATTATTTTAAAGAAAGAAAATATCATTACACATGTAAATAATTTAGTTAAACTCAATCTATATAACATAAAAACACACACAAATCGAAACCTAGAATTTATGAAAAAAAGTAAAATTTTAATCCTAGAATCAATAAAATTTCGGAAAGGACTATGATCTACTTAATAAAAAATAAATCCCTAACCCCACATTTATTCATCCATACACATTAGAATTTACTATATATGTGTAAAATCAGAAGTGAATGAAAAATTATAAGGATGAAAACAATATGGTTTTCATAATCATTCATGGTTGTGTAAACCTCCACCCAAGGTACATTATAGAAAACATGACCTGAAATTATTTGTATAATACTCATTGGATAAAATAGAGAAGAAAATAGTAAAATATGATAGTTTAAAAAATGAATATATAAAAAGAATCATTAAGGGAAAGAAATATTAGATAGTTCCCTCCTAAGAGAGGTAATATTTAGGTCTCCTATAACTTCAAAATCTTAATTTTATCCACAATATTTCAAATTATTTAGTTCTTATGTTGAATACCACCACTTCATATTACATCAAAATCATCCAAAACTCACTTATTTTTGGAGTAACATTTTTATATAATTCTTTATGTCCACCCCATTATAATTATAATAAAAATCGCAAAATAGGGCTCAAATGATATTATATGGGCACATTTCCTATCTTATAAGCCCCCCACTATATTTTGTCTTTTTATTATTTAGGGTAATATTTTTTGGTAGCTCCCCAATGTTTTCATTATCATCCAAATATAAATAAGTGTCTTCTCCTTCAAATTTCCATATATTATTCTATAAAAAATATTAAAAATAATAATAATCTAGATCGTATTATTTATGTTTTTCATCATTTTCATTAGATTCAGTATCTATTCTTTTATATATGGTTTCTAACATAGAATTTTTTTCACTATCAATATAACAATGTTTCTCATCCATGGAAACATCATCATCATATGGGATATGAGAATGTAATTAAACTAATGACATATCAAAAGAATATATCTTCATAAAATTATTTAATTCCTTTATTAGATTAGTTTAGTAATATTATTTTTTATCTCTGATTTATTTATCATATTTATAAATTTTTTGGAGACGATGTTTAGTCTGGCTTCAACATCCATGATATCTTTGTAATTTGTTAGATGGGTGGACTGTTTGTTTCCATTGTCCAAATATTTATAAAAATAAAATAGGTATTCTTGGATCCTTGTGAAATCATTGGAAAAAGAATTTATAATTGATGGATTTATTTCATATATTAGTTCCTTTAAGATCTATTAAATGAGTCCCTAATTGTTTAATTTTTTGTGTTTGAAACATTTATATAGAAAAGTAAAATAGCCTCTTATTCTTTTTAGGGATTGTCAAAAGATAATTCCATTTATTTAGATTTTATTTTTAGAACAATATTTTAATTTATTGTTGGGGAAAAATAGTGAATATCTCATCCATCTTTGTAGAAATGGTTTCTTTGCGGTGAGGCTTGTCAGAGGTCCCACATAAAATAAAATTTATTAAATATAATTAATGTAGCAGTAGTAGTAAATAGGTAATATTCATTTAGGGAGGATTTTTGGATTTGGGTTCATCATATTATGTAGGAATGGTGTGAGAATGTTTTATTGAATTACAAATAATTTAATACAAAAAAGTGTTTTAACCATGTATTATCTCATAACTCTCTTATTGAATTCATATTCTCAATATTTACTTTATAATATCTCCAATCAAATAATATATCACTGATCACCCTCACCTATTTTGTTTCAATATAACTAAAAAATACAATAGTCATTATATTAATCTAATATTACCTAGCTTCATGATTGAATATCATCAATCACTGTAAGATCAACCCACCTCTCAACATTGCTGGAAGTAAAGTATATTTAAGTTGAATGTGTATGTGAATATATGTCTAATATAATAATAATAAATAATAAAAGAACATTGAGAAACATCTAGGTAAAATGTAAACAAGAAACTAAAAATAATTATGATGAATTTAAAATTTAAAAATATACTTAATGAATAAATAATATATATTATAATATAAATAAATTCATATAGAATATTTTTACTTTACAGGATACATTATATAAAATTTAAATTAATATAAAATAGTATTAGAGGAATTATTTTCATATCTCATCTTGGTCGACTTGTTATGGTAGTAAATCTTTTTTTTTATGAAAAGTAACCTTCATATAAATTTTGTTTAATGTACTTTTCATGGTTTAACAAATCCAAAAAATTCCAAATTTAGATCCCCTCTACATATTATCAATGATTTTCCAATTTGAATAACTCAGGGGCAGTAATTGATGAATTTTAACATCTCAAATCTTCCACGACATGCTTGAAACACTCCCACGATCTCTATCTATATATTCAAATTAGTTACTAGCCACATAGATAGTAAATATGATATCCTCATAACTATACTAGTGGAAATGGATTCTTATTATATTTTTGGTCAATTTAGACAATTTTGGGAAACATAAAATTCGATCCCTACCGGTTGAGATTTTTTAATTTCCAGCATTAACCCTATGAAGAATCTTCTTGGTCGATATGAATAAATATAATATCAATTATATAACAAAGTCTCTTTTACACCTTCAGTTCAATTTAGGGTAATAGTATCATGATAATAACTATCATTCATATATATAATTATGGTTCATTCGTTTTCATAGTCTAATTTATATATGGTTAATTTTGTCATCAATTTCACTCACTTGAGTCTCATGGTTGATTGAGTCTTCACATGTGGTTAAATTATAGGAGGCATAGTTGGTCATCACATGGTTAGTTATTCATCACTTGTTATTTCATAATCACATATAGTTTATCAATTTTTTTAGCGGCATTCCAACAAAGTTTGATGGAAGGCTATTCAAACATATAGTATCTGCAATGTGTGGTTGATTAAAGAAAATCAAAATTATTGAACTTCATGTTCACTCCTAGAAAATTCATTTGTATAAAAAATCACAATTTTAGTGTAATATTTATTCTATTTAAGATCCACAGGAGTTAGAACATTTATGGAATGAATTATAATACATTAATTAGTTAAATTATAATTCTAAAAATCAATTCATTGCATCTTAACAAATTAAAAAATGAATAAAAACACTTAAAAATAATATACTAAATTAGTTAATAAAAATAAATAATTTTTTAAAAATTTAAAAAAATATTAAGAAATCATTTGGGTTTTATATAAATTAGTGTGTAAATTTTATATGAAAAAAAATTTGAAATGAGGGAAATATTTTATCTCATCAATTGTTAAGTGGAAAATCTAGGAATACATGTTAATAATTATTAGTATCACACACTTTATATTTTCCATGAGTAAGATTTTATTTTTCCTAAGGGATTATCCCCACGGTTAGACCAAATCGATAGATACATGGTTCTACAGACATTCGTCTTGTATCTGGAAAATTTCTTCCTTAATGGTAGTTATGTTATCATTTTTTCTATGTATTCAATTAAGATCTAAGATTTTTTTGATGACAATTTTTAATTTTTATATTTTTATTATACCATGTTATGTTATTTTAAAAAATATCATTAACAATATTATCCAACTGTCTTTATTTTTAAAATTTTTATTATATTGTATGCCCCATAACATTTCAAGGATATAATTATGTTATTTAAATTTAATAATTTTTATATTGTATTAGTTGTTAAAATTTTTGGAAGTATGTAATCATATTATATTTTTTATAATTAAATAGAAAAAAATACTTTTAATTTTTATCATAAATGTAAGACGAAATTGTTTCATTTTTAAAGGGTGTTCTTAGGTTGTGGGGATGGTATGTAATTTCGATATTTTTTTCAGGACTCTAATTTTATAGTTTTATACTATTATCGATGGATTTGGATGATGAATATCAAGTTATTTTCTTGATTCCATGTTGATGTAAAGTGAGGAATCTCTACATGAATATTCAGATGAGTGGTTTTGGGATTATTTTGTTTATTTATTTATGTTACATAGTTTTAATATCCCAAACATTGACATATTTTAATATTACTAGATTGTTTTTAATTAATTATTGTTTGAAATGGATATGATATTATTATTATGTTTTTATATGTTCACTCATCCTATTCACTAATTAGTCAGTTTAATACTTTTTTCTTATAAACTCTACAAAGTTCCCTTCCATGCTATTCGAGGGGTAAGATATTCTTATACATTCCCTATAATTATTTTTTATTTATTAATTGGGAAAATTTATTCCCATGATATTTAGTTGTTTCCCTATCAATTATCACCAGTTAAGGTTCATCGGGAATGTTTCTAAGGTGTTTCATGAGATAGCTTTCGATTCTCGGATCACAGGTTGTCTAGAGTTATTTTTTGACATAATTATAATAGAGACACTAATATTAATAGGAAGTAGGTTCCAATTTAATATATATTATATGGAATATAGTATTATGTAGATAATAATGTCATAATTCAGGTGGTTAGTAACCACTATATTCTTAATAAATACATGTCAACATTACAATTTACTTACCATTGTTATTTAGAATGAGTGTGTCTTGAATTTGAAATTGTTTCTCAGTTTTTTATAGGTTTTTTTGTCATTATTTTATGTAATATTTTACTTTCATAAGAATTTTGTAGTTTTTAGTGATTATTTGTAAACTAGATGTGAAATTTGGGAGTAATATCAAGGCCTTATGGTTATAATGAATATTTAAGACAATCATGATAATATCATGTGGGATATATGGAAAATTCATAATGATATTAGAATAATTTATGATATTTTCACTAAATATCATAGAAAATTCTTTTGAATAATTTATTTCAAATGAATTTTCATAATTCTTCACAGTTTTAGTTTTCACATAATTCATTTACCATTGATTTTCGATAAATTAGGGTGTTGTCTATGTTGTAAAAATTATTTTTTATTAAAATGATTCTTTTTTTCATAAATAGTAGTAATTTTATATATTAAAGAGTTATAATTTTTAAATAAATGGATTATTATTTACATTTATATATTGAAACATAACATGGGTTTATAGAATGTTTTATTTTATTATAAGGGTCATCTCAGAAAAAATATTTTCTGAATTATAATATAATATTTTTTCTTATTCTTTTTATAGATGTCTTGACATAGAGAGTTTTGAAGATAAAAAATAATAAACAATCTATTTCAAATATGTTATAAAATTTGTAAAATAGGGTGTTTAGGCTGATGATAATTCTTTCCAAGAAGTTTTAATAAAATATTTTATATTTTTCTTTAACCATTTCTGGTATGTTGATATTATTTTATTGATGAATATTACTGTGTTTGGGGTAAATAAATGTGGGTTTTAATTTTTTTTGATTATTTTAATTTCATAATTTTCCATTTTTAGTATTAAGATACTCCAATATGGGATTTTAGGGCTGTTCAACACTGAAACACCCTTCAGTTTCTCTTGTACTTTCATAGTTAATTTCTACATATAAAATTTTCAAAGAGCCTTTTTATATTCCTCTTCCACCTCATCATTGGCATTAGATTTTTGATTTTCAAAAATCAAGTCATTATTATTTCAACATACATATACACTCTTAGGGAGTAGATAATTGGTTTGGGGATATTGAGTTTATCCTTTATTATCAAGACATTTCTATGTCTACTGATAAAACTTTTACGCCCATTGTGGTACAAGATCTAGGTTGGTAGTGGTTGAAGTCCATTTTTTATACTAAACCACAGATAAACCATTAATGGGAATGATTTAAGGTGATACTCATCCATCATTTTTGCCCCAAGGTTTATTAAATATTGAAAAAATGGAGTTCCATGCTCTCTATCAAGTTATATAATTGGAATTAGAGTATGTTTTTCATTTTTATTTTATAATTTATTATATTTTGGAACTACTTATAAGAGAATCATTGACTGCTCATAATTTCTAAAGTTTCCTTCAACTAGATATTTTTTCAGTAGTCTCTCTTCTTGGTTATAACACATATAAGGTTGTGCTGAAGCATTCTATGACGTTTTAATCAAGCATTGTATGAATTTTATAATTGGTAAATTTTTCATATATCCCTACAATTGATTAAGGGAGGACCTATAGATAGAACGAGATGCGATCCCTATTTTTTCAAATTTATATTAGTATCATGTACCCATCTAGTTTTTTATAATAGATTCATGTATAATTGATTTTTAGTTGATCCATGATTACAAGAAATCTGGGAATAATTATTCATCATACCTAGTGAATTCCAATAATTTTAATATATATGGTTGTTTAAGAAAACTATTTTGGATCAGTAATGTAGTTGATCCTATGAGAGGTAGTTCGATATCCCCCATTATGAAGAATAACAAGGTTCAACATATTGAACCATATATCGATTTAGTACTTGTCAATGGTGATCCTTGTAGTGTTCACCATTCCTGTTTTCTTCTTACAATGTCATGTATTGTTTAAATGATGGCATATTATGTAGTTCTGAAAGTATATTTTTTTTGGAAAATCATTTCTATTATTTCTAAATGATGATGAAATCAAGTACTTTTTTTGTATTGTCTATTTTTACTTCTAGTGTGTATTCTTCGTTTGGATTTTTTGATTGTTTTTTAATGTTTATGATATTGTAGTTTCGTGAGGATTTTTAATATGATGGGGAGACTACCATTTAGGAATCACTTTATAGGGTTGGTGTAGTTCGTTCCCCTAAAGCAGTGAACTAGTGATCTAAGATGGTGTGCCACATGACCATTGGCATGCCTCCTCATTTACATGAGGGTGATGACTAGTAGAAGGAGACTAAGGGAGGTTTATTGGGGAGACTGTAAACTCTTTTAGGAGTATCAAAAGTATTATAAATAATAAAATATATATTAACATAGATAAATAAAAATCATAGATACAATATGGAAGGCACCGAAAGTAACTACAATACCAAATTAAATAAAAAGAGAAATTTCATACATGTCGTGACTAATCCCCTATGGGTGAATCACATAAATGGATAAAATAGAACAAATATGATAGAATAATAACACATCCTAATACTATTCCAGATTCATTCCTAGTCTTCCCTTCCATACCCCTAAGTAGTGATGCCAAACATAAACAATCAATAATAATGTTTGTTTCCCAATATTGGGCCTCCAACAAGATATTCATCTTCATAAGTACCCATGTTCCCTAAAAGCCCAATTAGTGTCAATGTATATCATAGTAGGAAACAAAAAACAATATCCCCAAAATAACAATTCCATCTAACAAGTTAATAAATATGAAATAATGATAACAAATTAATTTTTAATATAACACAATTATTAAATAAATACATCAGTCATAGGCTTCTATCTCATGATCCATGGGGACACCCAACATCAGACCAGCCATCTTATCCTAAAACATATTTATCTATAAATAGGGTATTGGATATTTTAAAGCATATTAGTTTTATGGTTCATAACTAAAGAAACCAAAATAATGAAAATATATTTGAATCCTTCATGCCTCTATTGGGCATGACCCTCTTTCCATGCCAATTCAGTGTCTGAAGAAATCAACCTGGATATTACTCTTGATACCATCATTGTGAGTCCATGGATTCCAACCAGGAATTCTTTGAAATGAATCTGATGAACTTTCTGTTTAGGTAATTCAGAGTATTCTGCATGACTTATATCCTTGTTCATGCCATTTATTTCTCGTATAATATAGTTCAATCAATGGAGATCATCTCATGACATTCAAAAGGGTAGTATGATATAATCCAATATAATAATCTATTGTATTTAATATATAATACATCCACCAATTATAAGTAGGATCTATCCTGATGAATTCACAATGATAAATTGGTTATGAATTAAAGATAAATCCTAGTATTCTTAGATATGGATAACCTTGAATTCAATCATCACCCGCATTGAATTTAGGAGATTAAAATGGAATCCAAAATAATTCAAGATAATCACCCATTTAATTTCCAAAAATATATCTAAGATATAACACTAAAATAATCCCACCCATAATAATCATTTACATAAGAACAACCCATTTACCAGGAATCAAATCCATAACCTGATCCCATGAAATTATTCTATCTAACTTATCATTTCATAAATTTGTTATCTATTTACCCTGGTTTTTTTGAAATATAATCCATTTTATAATATATAAATAATAATTAAATATAGCTTTCAAATTGGAACTCGGTTTAAAATAACTTCGTTATTTCATAATTCCATTCAATGGTAAAATATATTTAACCATTCAAAAATAAGAACTCAATAGATCAAATAAAAAGGTTAAAATAATCTAAAAAATTTGAATGATTGTGAAATATTATTTCAAAAACTCTTTTTGATAATATAACATTTAATTAATCGAATAATTTAGGCAACCATTTTTCAACCAATGGTCATCTATTATCAATCTAAATAAAGTTAATCCATCAACAAACTACAATTTTATACTATTCATGACATGTGAAATGAGAAATAAATAAATGAAACATATAAAAAACATATATTTAAATATTAAAACAAATTCTGGCATTTCTGGTATCAGTTACAATATATTTTAAACAAACTCAAGCTCATTTACATAGACAACACACTACACCAAGCATTAATGACTGTGAAATATTATTATTAAAATAAGATAGTTGTAACCTATGTATTATTTTGTATGGTTTTAATAGATTTAGTAAAATAATGATATATATATATATATCCACCTTAATAAAAATTTATTGATAAATTCATAGGAAAGAAGTAATTATTTTTTTAAATTCATTTTATGATTCAAAAATATGTTTTCTTCTGAATTGGTTTTATTTATTTTCTATAAATGATTATTATAATTAATTTATTCCCATTTTTGATATTTTATTTGGTGAAAATTATATCATTTTGTAAATGATCATAAAATAATTTGATAATATAGAAAAATATCATTCCAATTATAGTATTTAGAATGTCCAATTTTATTTTATTTTTTTTAAAATTTTTATTACTTTTTATTGATTAATTATTATCCAATTAATATCATTATATTTTATATTATTCTTAACATTGATATAAAAACAATTTTATACATAAAAATTCAATATCTAGAAAATCATGTTTCTCTACTTTTTACATATTTGTATTAATTTAATCCACTTGTTGAGATTGAATTTGATAAAATTGATTCAATATAATTAATCAAAATTCAACTTATTTTTAATTATTCCAAATTAACATTTGTTAAATTTCTATAATAACTGTGGTAAATATTTGTCACCTGAATAAGGGTAAATTGAGTAACTAAGGATAAAAATAAGGTGAAAAAGTTTTAAAATTTTAAATAACAAATAGCATCATTTTATTTAATGAGTTTAATTCTCATATTGATTAAAATGTTTGAATTATTGGAAGTTGGGTATCCTAATATTTTATAAATAAATTTGAATTAATTTATGTAAATAATAAATAAATAACATAAATACATTTTATTAAATAATTGTAATTATTTTTTCATTGGGATAATACTGGTTATGCTCTATTTAAATGGGTTATTTTAAATATTAAGGAATATTTTTAGGAATGGTAATTTTAAAAAAAAAATTATTATATAATTACATAAAATTCTTATACAAAACCAACACACTTCTAGCAAAATGATTAAAAAATTCATGTAAATAATATTAAATGTAAAATTAATATTTTTTGGGTGAGCTATGGTGTTACAATATATATTTAGATAAATTTGATATGTTTTTTATTTTTATATATATTATATGGTAATTTTATTTCTATCTTGATATTTTTAATGTTAATTTTGAAAATAACCACATAAATGACTTTAATGGTATTTTATGTTAAATAATCATTTTTTTGAAAAAAATATTTAAAATATTTTATTTCAATATGTGAAAGAGATATAGTCTATAATATAAGAAATATATTGTTCATGAGTCACATTTCCTTTTATTATTACATTCTTGACCCTTAAAATTTGAAAAATGAGGTTATCATGGTGATCATTATATAGTTTTATACGAGGTTAAAAGTAAGAAATATTGGATAAAACATCACATTAAATTTCCAAAATTATATGTCAAAATATTTTTATTAAATGTATATATGCTAGATTATAAATATATCATTTTTTATTTTATTGATCATGAAAAATAATTTATATTAATTTAATAATTTATGTAATTCCAATGGTACGAATCTGCTCTCTTTTAATATGACACCAACCCTCATCCCTTCCACACATCATATGCCATGTATCTCCAAAAAAACCTAAATATTCATACTATTAAATTCATTAAATATTTTATTTAGTTTATTTTCTTTATTAAATACCATACTTAGGGTCCTTATATATATATATATATCCAAATGCTTTTCTTCATAGAGGATGTGACCATCTCGATCGAGTGTTTTCATTTTTCTTATTCTTATTCATCTTACATTTTTTACTCAAAATATCAATATAATAACATTATTATATATCATATACTTAAATGAAAGTATGTAAATTTCATAAGCTAATTCATTACCCTTTTTCCCAAAAATTGAATTAAAACAACCATCATGCGTACATGTGAATTGCCGCCTCCCTGATGTAATGTGTTTTAGTTTCCATGACTTCCTCTCATGAATATATTTAATAATGTATTTAATAAACATTTATGAAATTAATTATACAATTTTAATTCTATAAATATAATATAAAATCAATTTTCTTGTTGTTCGATCTGTTTGAATAAGATAATGGTATTCCTTCATATGTGTGGGTAACAACCTCTAGGAATATATGTCAATCATTTTCATGTATTATTTCATTGAAATGTTCTCAATTTTCTTAATTTATAAAAAGAATAATTAAATCACGATTTATTATCCATTATATGTTGTAAAAATTATCCCTTTACCACAATCAAAATAATTATTTAATTTGGGACTTAGGGTCTAAACATCCCCAAAATGTCCAAGAGGAACGTAATCGATTTAGTAATTATAAATGTCATGTAAATAAAAAATAAAAGAGATTAATATAAGTGGATAAAAAATGAAAATATTATTAATAAATTAAATAATTAAAATAACTTCATCACATTGGAGTTAAAGAATTTTTGTGACAAGTTGGGAGATGAGGTAATGGATTTCTAGTCACATTTCAATTTAATTACGACTTAACATATTGTCACCTTATTATTTATTTAATGTTTCATATAAAATAATATATGGATATATTTTATAATAATTCACATAAAAAGTGTTTTAAATTATATTCAATGTTATTTCTTTAATTTTTTTCAATAGTTCAAATGTTATCATCTAATAAGTAATTTTTTATTAAATTATTATATTAAAATATTAGAATATTAAATGTTTTTTGTTGGTACTTTCTATATATGCATGTAAAAGAAAATTTTTCACATATTTTATTAAAATTATAAAATTTATGGTCAAATTTATTTTTAACCATATTTGAACTTTTTATTATGGTTATAAAATAATTCTTTTAATCATTTTCTAAACGTGTTATTTTTTACATTTTTTAAAAAGTTAGAAAGGATTATTTTCTAATGTTTGCATCATGAGTATAATTTCCCAATATCATGAACAATAGTCATTAAAATAATTCACCTTCAATTTTCATTTATTGTTAGTATAATATCCAACTTTATAATAATTTGGGAATTTTAATTTTAAACCTTTTTTTAATAAAAATAACATTTTTCTTATTTTAACATAAATCCCAAAAGATCCTTTTTATATGTGTTAATAATGAACATTTTATGACATTTTATATTTGAAATGTATTATTCCATGTGTTGTATTTATTTTAGGGTCATTTTATGTTGTTGGTGATGACTTCTGAGCCTGATATAACTCCCCAATGCATTGGGTAATAATTATGTTCTCATGATAATTGCATTGGAATTCAGTGAGTAGGTTGGTCCATTCGTAATTGCTATTTTTAGGTTTCCATGATGATTATTTCTTAATAAACCATCAATAATTATGTATTTGTGATAGTGAATATTCATTTAAATATTTCTTCTTAATTAGTTTATATAGGGTTATTTTTTAATGGAATGAGTATGTGTTTCAATGGTATGTGGAATGTCTTTATGATGTTTTTCCATGGGTTTTAAATTTTTTTATGTCACCCTCATGATTAATAAATATTATTATTTTCTTCACTATTTTTTATGAGAAAATATTGGTATTGAAGAAGATTTCATGTGTCATTATAAGATTATTTCGAGAAAAAGTTAATTATTTTAATTCAAAACACTCTTATATGATCTCATAGTTTTGAAATTGATTAATGTATACATGTTATATTTTTTATATATCCTTAATAATGTCATTATTTTCTCAAATAATGTTTTTAATAATTTTTCACAGGGACTACGGATGAGTAGAAACATTAATAAAATTATAGATCCAGATATGTGACTCACCTTTAATGTACAACGTTTGATATTATAAGGAAATTTTATCTAAAATATATGGATTTTGAGTGAAAATTTCAATATATGAATGTTTGATTTTGTAATAATCTATTAAAAATATAAAAATATAATTCCGTTGATTAATTGAGTAATCTAATATTTTATATTGATTATTTATGTATTGGATGGATAAAATTAGGTCATGTTAATCAATATCAATGGTAGAGAGATAATGATTAAATTTCTAGAACCAAATCTGGGTGTGTGGGTTTATAACAATTTTACCCAAACAATCACATATGTTCATAGAAGTAGATATATTGGGTTTTATGCATTGCGATTGATTACCGTATTCATAGTGAATCCCTACCATCAAATACTTGTCATTGGTACCGCGTAAATCATAAGAAATCAAGATACCTAAAAATGACATGGAAATAAAGAATATTAACAAAATATAAAATGAACTCAAATTAAAATGGATGAAAATATGAAAATATGAATGAATATTGATATAATTAACTCATGATACAAACAACCACTATTGATATGAGAATTCGTTGCTAAATGAGTCTGTAATTCTTCTTAGATCAGAGATGGATAAAAGATTAAGGGAGGTGTCGATGCCTATTGGTTAAGGGAGACCCCTTCTCCCATGATTTTATAGACTATATATTTAATTAATTATTTGAATCATAAAAAACTACCTATAGGGATATTTGGAGACTAAATATTCACTCATGCTATGAAATAATTGAAATAGGTGAAATTTCCCCAAAACATGAAAAGTAATAGAGTTACGCATGATTTTATACTATGAATGTATTTCAATCATGAAAATATAGAATAAGATCTTATTTTTTTACAATAAATACTCATAAAAACCATTCTCTACCCCTATAAGTATCAATATATTGTAGACTACATGTTTCCTAGAAAAATTTTGAATTCATCAAAATAGTATAGAAGGGTCATAGATTTTATAAAATCCAAATATTTTTGCAGTTTTCACTTGAGAATATCATCTCCAACAGAGCTTATCCAACTCCAAAATGACAATTCTTCTTCTAACATTGCTCTAGACTCTCAACAGGAAATTAACATTTCCTCTAAACTAATCTCCTTACTCAACCTCAAGGATAATCTTTAAAAAAATCATCAAATACAAATGGATTAATGTTGGGGATAGGAATACTATATTCTATAACGCTCTCCATAGGGTTAGAAAATCCTATAGACCCCTCTCCCTTCATAGAAATGGGGACCACATTCTTGACACTGATGATGGAATTTCTAATCACTTAGTCTCTTATTTTGAAAATATTTTCAATGGTGATTATATTGATAAAGACCATAAACCTGACATCATTCCCACTGTTGTTTCTGGGGATGAAAACTCTCTTTTGAATAGAATTCCTTTTGATTATGAAATTAGAGACACTATCTTCAGTCTTAATCCTGACAGTTCCTCTGGCCCGGATGTTTTTAATAATGGATTCTATCAAAAACATTGGGATGTTCTTCATGAAGACCTTTTTCATCTATTCAAAGCTTTCTTTTACAAATTTATTCTTCCACATGGTCTTAACTCCCAATTCCTAGTTCTCATCCCCAAGATGGAGAATTATGATGTGATTCATAACTTCAGACCCATTTCCCTTATCAATTCGTTATTCAAAATCATCATGAAATTAATTTCCAATAGAATGACTTCCATTTGCAGCAAAATAGTTTCTTGGAACCAATTTGGTTTCATAAAAGGAAGATCTATCCATGATTGCATCTGTCTAGCCTCTAAATCCACTAGTATTTTAAAAAAAGAGTAGAGGAGGGATTTTTGCTATCAATCTTGATATTGTGAAGGCCTTTGATACCATTTATTGGAGATTTATTTTTAAAGTTCATTCACAATTCAGTTTCAATGAAACATTCATAAATAGAATCAAGGATTTATTTAGCACTTCTTACATCTCAATCCTCATTAATGGATCACTTATAGGTTATTTAAACTGCACTAAAACAGTGAGATAGGGTGGCCCTCTCTCTGCAATTCTTTTCTCCATTGCTGACGATTACCTGAGTAGGCTGATCTCTCAGGAGATTTCTAAAAGGACCATAAAACCTATCTCTGCCTCCAAGAATTTACATGTCCCTTCACATCTTCTTTATGCAGATGAAATTATTTTCTTTATCTAGGGAGACAGAAGAAACATTATTAATCTTAAATATATCCTTCTCCACTATCCATAAGTCTCTCGTCAACACATCAACTGGAATAAATCTTCTATCATTTTTAGTAAAGACATTACTCCGTGGAGAAAACGATCCATCTTTAATATCTTATGCATAAAAGAAGGCTCTCTTCCCTTTATATACCTTGGTGTGCCTATATTTATGGGTAGACCTAAAGAAGATTATTTCTCCCCCATTTCTGACCATACACTTTTACATCATTCTTCCTGGAAGTGTAAGACCATTCTGATGGCTGGGAGAATTTGTTTGGTGAAATACAAGATTGTTTATAAAAATTAATATTCCATGATGCTATTTAAATGGACAAAAAAGTCTTTTAAAACGCATTAATGTTACCATTATAATTTTTGTTTGGATTGATAGCACTTTGGAGAGAATGCCGGTGACTATCCCAGGAACCTCTTGCAGCAAACTTGTTGAAAGATGGAGGATTGGCATCATTAATCTCTCGAATTTCAATGAGGCTCTTCAATCTAGTCTTACATGGAACATTATTCACAATACTTCATCCTCCATGAATTTTCATAGGGCTTGTTTCCTTGAAAATCTTAGAAATATTTGTTCTTACTCCCTTAAGTCCTCTATTTGGTCCTCCATCAAAAGTACTTTCATTTCTATCATGTCTAACTCTATATGGATGTCCAATAAAGAATACAACATAGAATTTTGGTTTGATAACTGCACTGGCATTCCCCTAATCTCCTTGATATATAACAACCAATCCACTACCTACCTTCAGGATTTAATTGACTCGATCATCCATATGCATATCCTCGATCTCCCTGAGAATATTACTCAAATTGTTGATAATTATCATTTTGCTAATTTTAATGATTTACTTTTTGGGAACCTTCACAAAATGGGATCGTTAACTCCAAATCCATTTATATGTACTTTTTCAACAATGATGACAATAATCAACCCTGGATAGAGAAATTCAACAATTCCTGGATAAAACCCTCAAGATTTACTTTAGTCTGGAAGATTACCCATCAAAGATTACCCACAGATAGTTGCTTACAACTATTCGGGATTACAATTTGTTCTTAATTTCATATGTGCAACAAACATAGAGAGGATATTAACCATCATTTTCTCTCATATGACACATCAACCGCTCTCTTGCATTATATTCTTGACATTATTGTGAACAGATGGATACTTTTTGATAGCATTAACATGCAGATCCCGAGTTACATGGAGTTTTCTACTTCACAGCAAATCAAGAACCTTTTGGTTGCTGATGTCTTGGAACTTCATCATATTATCTTCTATGGTTGAAATGAATTAATTTTCAGCAATAATTCTTCTAAAATTAATGTAGTAAAAATGAGATTCCTCATAGCCATTCTAGAAGCGTCTTATATCCAAAAAGCTCTCTGCAAAATTTTGGTTCGTGAATTTAGGATCCTCAGACACGTTGGGGTGGAGAAGATCTACCCTCTCCCTCACTCAACTCTTGAAGTGTTTTGGATCCCTCCCCCTCTGGGATGGATAAAAAACAATGTTGATAGAGCCTCTAAAGGAAACCCAGGAACAGCGGGTTGTGGTGCAATCATCAGAAATCACCTCGAATAGATTCTTGGATTCTTTTATGGTTCTACTTTGGAAGCTGAGATGATGGGTGTCATACATGCCATAACATTTTCCATATTACATTTCTAGAACAATACTTGGATAGAGAGCGACTCCACTACAATCATTCAGGACATTTTGAATGGTACCATCCCCATTTCTTGGCCTCTCACTGCCCGCAGGATGGACTGTTTGAATTCTCTTGTTGGGCATAACTTCATAGCCACTCACACCTTCTGTGAACCCAACAAGATTGGTGATGGGATTTCCAATCTTTGTGTTACTCACGACTTACATTGGATGGATGATCTCCCTTCTGAATTAATCTATTTTTATGCTCATTATTTTAGAAAAAGACCAAACATTTGACTTGTGTTAACACTTTTTTTATCAATAATATTTTTCTACCAATAAAAAAATGATGTCCTAAAGCCATGTCGTTCTCATAAAATCTAAAAGAAGCTAGGATACAATCTGTCAGAATGTTCTGTAAGATTAAAATAATTTTTTTAGATTATCACTGTCATAGAACCTAATTGGTGAACCAAAATTAATATCAACACATATTGTAGTTGTCCCAACAATACACCTAAACGAGCTCTATGATAGAAAAACTGACTAGAAAACACATTATATTTCCAATTATCCACACAAAATCCTCAATGATGCCCCATTTGTTGGAATTCATTAATTACTAAAGAACCCAAAAAAATCTTAATGATAAGTACCACGTGTCAAAACTAGCTGTATTATAAACTAAATATATCTGGACCCATAGTCACACTCCCGATAATTTATATATCTATAATCGTCACCTCATTAATCAACGTGTTATGTCATACACATGGAAATTATTGATTTTATTCAACCACACGAGCTATTCACTAGTCTCTCACTCAAGAACTAAAGTGAAACCACCAAATGATGATCTGATACTGTCATCCAATCCAATGCATGAAATGGTGGATCAAACACCAACCATCATCATAAATAAGTTTAAAAATGGAATTCCCAAAAGAGTCTTTATTTCATAAGAACTACCCGTAAAATATAATTTGATTATATATTAACAATCAAAATATTAGTCTCTCACATCAACTATGTTCCTAGAATTTGGATCACATTCCCACAATTTAAACAACACACTCCCCAAAAAAGTGTGTTTTTCATCATTCCACTAGGCTAAAACCCATTCCATTAACCCATATATCATCTCTCACCAAACATTATATTCATATCTTTACAATTCTCTCATGCATGGGCACCACTCTAGAATTAAAATATTTATTATTCCTGACTCATGGAACTCCATCATTAGTATTCAACAGAACTCATCTGATGTCACAGTCTTACCATAACATAGATTATGGTGATCCCCGTACCTTATTTATTTCCTCACCACACTCCATATGAAATTATCCATGTTGGGTCCCATACATACCACATGTGTTACACTCCACTAGAGACACAACAATTTTTATAATAAAACATGACTAGGCCCGAATTCAAGAATTTATAATTTCATAGAAATCAAACCTAATTCAATACATCCTATCTTATCTAAGTATCCATTAATTTTCTATCCAAACTCATAGAAACTAATTCTATTAAGAACCCCTCAAGATTAGCGACCCTCTTCTTGAACAAGACCACTCACTAACCCAAATGGTAGTAGGCAACACACATACCAGCACATAATTCTAGGATCCTTCAAATAGAAATGGGAAAAAACTCCACCATATATAGATAGCAAAACAATAATCATGACCCTATGAGTCACATCACATTCAAACTTGGATCACATTCCTAGACCACTGCCTATTCCCCATAACGGCCAATCATTATTTATTTGGAGTACCCTAAGATATCCTTTTATAAATCAAGAAAATCATTTGTGTTGAGGTCTATCATACAACCACTAAAAAACTAGAATAATTACATTGCATTTTCTATCCATACTCACTATCACTAAGCTACTGGAATAATATCCAAAAAACAATAGAACCAAGAACTAATCTAAATCTACCTTATATTCTCAACATTGGTGCCAAGAATAGGTTTCCTGTGTCATTTCACATTTCAATCCCTCTAATATAGTTTGTCACATATTCCATACATCTAATCTTACCTCGCATATACTAATCCAATCCCCAATTCAGTTAACTTAATTCTATCGTGGTAATAGTTTCTCACTCTCTCACCATCAGACATCATTAAACCCATGAGTCCACACGCATTTCTAAGGCTTACATATATAACCAAACTCATTTCCTTTAATTGAAGAATCAATTGTACAATGACCTCATGCTTATGAAGGTGGAAAACCACACCTCCATAATGTAACTTTTTACTAAAAAAGGAATCATGGATGTCCATATACAATAGGACTTATACTGATCCAATTTCTAGACAAAACTCATGAACAACCATTATCTAAAATTTCATTTCAAGAACACAACCTTCTTACCTACATGGGCAGTGAATACCCAAAATTCATCCATAACCGTTAATTACAGGCATTTAATGGTAATACCAATAAAACCCTTATAATTTAAAAGTAAATATGTCTCTTGTTTCATAACCATAATCAAACTAAAACACAGAAATAAAAATAGCATCAACATCATTATCCTTGTTATCTACCCATGACTCAGACATCTAGGAGAATTAACAGAATGTGGAGAAACCCTATTATGGGATACCCGAGCATATTTTGTGGTATATAATCACAAAAACCATTTATCTTATAAAGGTATTTAGGCCCTACAATCTATCGAATAACTCAATGTTCGACAGTCGTATTGTTTATTGTACATTGGTAACACCCCACTATTCCAATTTTCAGAACAAATGATTCCCATCATTCCACAAAACAATAACCTCGTGAGGATTTTCAAGATCTAGAGACTCCCCCCGTCTATCCTCACATTGGTCCTTACCTCATATAATAGGTCACAACATCATCATAGGGTCTATCTGGATACATAATTTACAATCTTCTTAACTAGGACACTCATATGATCCCTAAATACCCTTATATATTGTCATTACATGGATATACGATTATGATGTCAAATAATGGATTTAATTTTATTCCCAATATTAATTTACACTATTAAGACTTAGCATTTCAAAATTGTCACATCTAAGGGTCGGTTAAATAGAATTCCATTCACAAGTTATGTGGAAAATTTCTCGAAAGGTTTATTATCAGTTTTTTTTTAACAAAACCACCACTTTCTAAATAAAAAAAGTAGATAGGGATTTCTAAAAGATATTGAATTTATTTAAAGTTTTTTTTGTTTAAATTAGAAATTAACAAATTATTTTATTCTAGATAAGTGTTTCTACATGTTTATGTGGAGGCATGGGGATGTTCTAGGGGTTCGGGACACGTAAGAGAAAGAGAAGAGAGTTATGGTGCATATTGTACAGTTTGTGTATGTTTAGTGAAAACCATGTGGGGATCCCCAGGAAATCATGTATCTATGGACTGAGGTTTATACATGGTTGGAGCATGTTTAACAAAACCATGTAGAATCCCAAGTAATCTATGTTAATGGGGTGTTTTGTGGACAGTGGCTCACACATAGATTGCCCACGGGTTGGAAAATAGTGCTGGAAAACCATATGGCCCAAAAAAGTTATAAAATTTACAAAAATGGCATCCTAGTTACTATTATGGATGAAAAACAATTCCCAAGAGTGATTATCCTCTTTTTCTTGGATATTTGGAGAACTGTTGGTTGTAGATCGAAGCATCGGGTTAGTATAACGCTCCTCCTACATGTCTTTTGTAGATTAGGGTTTGTGGTTTCTTCCATATCCATATGATGCTCCCCAACATTCTTTTTATGTGATATTTACGATTAGGCTTCAAGGTGTGTTTAAATCCAAATCCAAGTCCTCGATTAAGAGTTATTTCAGCATCAGATTCGTGGTAGGTGGCCTACAAGTATTATCCCATTGTTTATTTTGGATTGGTGCATAAAGGTTTGTCATCTTGTTTTCCCCATTTCTTGTTCCAGGTTTCATTGATGTTCATGATAAAAATGGTTTTTTATGTGACCAATCGAAATTCTCATGATCCCCACGGAATGCGTAAAGATGACTTGACAATAATGGGGCCACCGATGGGGTGCACCGGACACCCCAGACCTATAGAGTGGTAGGGTTAAGTGAAAGATTGTAGAGAAAAGTGTGAATAATAGGTAGATTATTTTTAATGGTATATTAAATTTTAAATGGAATTATAATATATATTCCTCTAGGTGAGGATAATATGTTGATGTGATATGTGTATCCCTAGTGAGATAAGGACATGATTTGTTCCCCCTATTCATAGTAATTGATTACCTTAGACCGTTGTTTAGATGATGTGTATGTCTAACCCATGGAAAATGTGAATGAAATGGTTTAAGTAAATAAAATGGTATGAGGAATGTTATTGGGATAAATTATAGGAATAAATTAAGTGAACCTTTTATATCTAGTGGATCTTGAGTTTTCCTTGTTACTTACGATTTATTTTTTACGTGTATGCACTAACTATTTGACTGAATATTTTGTAGACAATTTTTGTGGTAGCCTATTGAATTTTTTTGTTACACCATACTTGGGATTCCATTGGGTACTCGAGTAGATCTCTTGGTTACAAGTCATAATAAAGTCAAAGGCTCTACTCTAGGATATTGAGTTGGGCTCAAGATGTATGTGGAGAAGGAGCGATAATTTGATTCAGAACCTGTTTGGATATTTGTCACTTTTTTTATTTTGATATTTATTCACATTGTAATTCTAGTATGGAACTACATGGTTGTATTAGATTTGCAGTTTGTACCATGTTTGGAAAACATTTTTTTATTCATCTTTATTTGTTGTTTCAAATTTATTTCACTATTTATATTTTTGTTTGATGTGGATTACTATTGTAAAGAGGGTATAGTCTCCCCACATGACAAATTATACCCTCACTGCTAGTTGGAAACCTCTAGCGTATGGGGTGGTGCACATGAGGTCATGTGATGACTCAAATTGGGGAACTTGTTAGTGGCTTCCAAGTTTCAGATGTTAAAAAGTATTATCAATGGAGTTATTTTCTGTTATTACTATTTGGGGATGGTATACATGATATAAGGATGTGTCGGTCATTGGTAATGGACTCCTTCTTGGGAGTAGCTGACTAGTGATCAGGGAAACCCCAATCCACCCAGGGTGGAAATTGTGGTTCTTGATCTGTTTTGTTATAGTTGAATGATATTTCACAATTTGGTGATTAACATGTAGTTTTATTTCACTAATTTATTATATTTTTCTCATTTTTAGAATGGCATGAAGTTGTGCGTTCATAGATCATTATAGGCACACACACGGGATGGGTGTCTGGGGCATATAGAGTGCAATACATTTCTCTTCATTGATTAATATGAATAAAATGATGCTTAATAATTGTAATGTAAGTTGGTGAATGAATGTAATTAAAAGGAATAGGTAATTAATATCATGTATATAGAAATGTTATGGATGAGTTAACATTTTGGGTTGTGATACATTGTAATGGTTGATGTGGTGTTTAAAAGAAAAAGGATTACATAATGATGGAAAATTTGTTAAATGGTTTTCCTAAGGAAAGGTGTAAATTTGTTTAAAAGATGATTAAAAAAGTTTTTAACATAGGAAATTCTCTTAAGAGGAAAAGATCGTATTGTAATAGAAGAATTGGTTTGAACAAGTTTTGACAGAAGACTTCTGATTAAGTAAATTGGCTACTCCATGTTGACCATGACCCTATGTAGGTATGGAAGTGGGTTTATTTAAATGTGTGAATATGGCCCTTGGGATAGAATATAAAGAATGGTTTGTTTATGGTTAATAGTATGAGATCTTTCTATCTATTTTTATATCATTTTGGTCATTATTTGAAACACCAGGTGAATGATATATTTATGATGAGAATGATTGAGTTCAAAGGTGGGTATTATTTGTGTTGTCACTTTGACTCTTTTAGGTGTCGGTTGGGGCAAAGAGAGTGCCCTATTTTGAGATATTGGATTTGGATTTTGAGTCCTTTCCACAGACTATGTGGCCTACGTGGTGTGTTTAGGGAACCCTTGGTTGGGTTGTGGACATTGGGTTGTTAGGAATTGGTTGGTAATTTGAGTGATGTAACTCTCATGTTCTATGACCAGATGGAGTTCATGAAGGATCCTAATGATGGTGTCGGGTTATTGGTGACCTTGTGAGTAAAGACCTGGGGAGTTTCATTTTTAATCACAGAGAGAATTTTTTTCTCATAGCACTAATGAATGTGTATACTATTGGAATGGAAACTAGAGTAAATTGTTTCTTGGTGTGTTAGGAACAATGTTCATTTGAATGGATGTGAAATCTCTTTTTCTGAGAATTTTTTTGTTCGGGTCCTGATAGGTATGGTTTTGAGAGGGGTCAATTTTATTTTCATGGATGGGACACCATTATAGGGAGTTGGTAACATTCAAACCTCATGGGGTCCTATGAGAAAGTTCATATGGGGTGTATAGTTATTTTTGGTGTGTTTGGAAGATAAGGATGTTTTTGAATTTTATAATGGGACATAGAGTGTTGCATGGTGCAGTTTTTTCATAGAAGGACAAGTGGGAATGTTGATGGCTGGTGGTGCAACTAGATATTTAGTAATTCATTGATAGCTCAGAAATAATTATGGTGACCTCGAGGGCAGTTAGGATAGATATGCATATACCAAGGAATATGAAGTGTTGAAGATGCTTCAGGGGTGGTTTCAACGCATACTATATACTACCATGTTTTATTAAATGGTATATCTGTCCTTGGTTCTTTCATAAGGGATCCCAACTGTTGTGATAAGAGGTAAGGTTTGTTTCAAAGGGTTGTATCGTATGGATTCTTTACTCGCTTTTTTGGATGATGATTGATGGATGTCTTGATTTTTTTTTGATAAGAATCGATAAGGGTGGATAATGTGTAGTTATATGCTTCCACTTGATGGTGGCACCCGAGGTGATGGTGGTCACGTGGCTGAACATGCTTGTATGAGTGGTTTTTTTGTTTGGTGAGGTGTAGATATCGCCTCAGGGATGATGAGGATGACAAAACATGATACATGGTAAGGTAAGTGAATGGTTGATGAAGTATACAAATGTTAAGGTTGATTTTTGAGAGACTATTGGTTTGATTGGTGTGGTAGACAATTGTGATTTCGTTGAATGCTGGAAGTGATGCATCAAAAGAAATCGAGTGGTGTTGTGGATTTAGTGCCATTTGAAATGTTGGTTCACAACTTCTTGGTGGTTTGGTTCTAGATTTATTGATAAACATGTTTGGAAATCACACCTGATTGGTGGTGGTTTTGTGTTGATGAGATTCATTTGACAGGGGATCCTGAAATCCTTGGTCGGTCATGGTGTCCTATAATTCGACATTAGAAATGGATAAGTTGGTGGATGTGTTCTTTGAAAACATATTAATGTACCTCATCGAGTGATGATCTTACCCAATATCTTGATATCATCTCATTTACATTCAGAAGCTTCGACTTTACACCATGAGACATGATTATGTTTGGTAGGGTGGGGGATATAACAAATTTTACACTCATGGGAGCGATATTTGTGAAGCCTGAAAATGGGATGTACACATTCAATGGCTTCGGGAAAGGTCATCGAGATAGACCAGATGTCGAAAAAATCATGGATTCCATTCACAAAAGCCGGTAAGGGGCACTGGGTGACATGAATGTTCTTATTTTGAGGATAATCTAGATGTACATGTCTACGTTTTGGGGGTTCTCTTGCAATTTATTGTTAGAAGTGGTGGTTGGAATCCTACGTGAATAGAAATGATAACGACACTCCTAAGGAGGGGAGTGATAAGTCAATTTGGAATGTGGAGAGGAGAACATCAAGTTGATGAAATGGAATATGAATTCTAATGAGGAACCTGTTGGGTGAATGTTTAGTTCTTCTAAGAGGAGATCTGTGAAATGGATGTGGTAAATGATGAGCCAAGTGTTGGATTTGAGCTTATGGTGGTTTCATGTTATGCTTGTGATGTTTGCATTGAATTCATAGAAGCGTGTGGGTTGATATGACAACAGGTTGTGGAATGGTAGGTTGGGTTTAATAACCACAAAAAATGATCAGGGTTATAATCATGAAATTTCTCCTCATGTTGTATTAGTAAATCACAATGTTAAGGTATCCTTGGCCATTGGATGTGATACCATGACAAGGGGGATGCCCGATGACGATCTTGAGGGTGGTAATGCCTTGATGATGGAATTATATTTGAATTAAAGGAACATCCTTAGTGGGTTCATGGGTTTAAAATGACAGAATGGAATTCAGTATGCACCTAGGGAAGGTATGGAATGGGTGGTGTACCATCAGTAAATGGTGGGTGTTCTAGGACAAACCAGTCGGGTGCGGTTAAACCTATGATGGTAAACTAGAATGGGTATGGTGAGAGTGGCCAACTTACAGGTACCTTTTATAGAAGAATGTTCTTTTGTAAATAAATGTGTACCTATGTGAGTTCATGTTGATCTTAGTCCTTTAATGGATAGTGTAATAATGTTCAACTGAATGTTTTTCACGGTGTGACTGGATGCCAATGTAGGCTAATGCCCTTAGGGATTCTTTGGTATAGTGAGTTGGAACATGTCAGGTGATGGGAATGTTGGGTGGTGTTTGGGTTTTCATTCACCACTGGAGGAGGTGACCAATACCATAAAATGGTAAAGATAAAAATATTGGATTAAGGTTTGGTTGATGACGTGATCATATATTCTAGTTTGAAGGCCTCAAGTGGTCTTTTTTCAGGTGAGTTTTCCCTGATATAGTTCTTTGGCATGGGTTTAATCGGTTATGTAGCCGAGAGTTTTGGGTTGTGTTTGGATGTCTATTCTTAGAGTTAAATAAAAAAATGTTGTTAGAGGGGTCCTGTGTTTTCCTCTGGGTGATAACGGGTTTGGTCAACGTTTGATTTAGAAAACAGATGAAAATGACATCATGTGATTTGTGTTAAGAGGTGTGTATAAGATTAGGCCGATGGGGGTTCCAATTTGTTCTTCTATTATGATAATTCTTTTTATTATGTTTCCATGTTTTGTGAGTTTGGTTATGTTTCCTAGGTTTTCTATATGAACATCTATTGGTTGGTTATGGTTGAAGTTGATGCATCTTTGAGGAGTTTTTGGTTCATTTTGTGGTGTGAAAAACTTGTGGGAAAAGACTGTGCCCTTGATCCGCGTTCAGTGGGTTTTTTATGTGCGTCCAAAAACATGGAAATTGGAAATTGTCAAGAAGTCCAATGGGAATGATCTATTATTACATATTCGTAGTGATGCTCAGAAGAGCGGCTCAAGGAAGATCCATTATAATGTGGGGAGGTTGATCCATGATTTTCATAAGATATATTTTAGATTATGTGTTGGTTTGACCTCTTATTTCAGGCTAGATAATCTTTCCATCATGTTTAGATGAAGGCTTAGGAGTTTTCCAAGGGTTTGGGACACGAATGTGGAAGAGAGGTGAGTTCTTGTGCATGTTTCATTGTTTGTGCACGGTTAGGGAAAATCATGTGGGAATCCCTAGGAAATTATGTAGCGTTCAGTAAAGGATTTCTCAAAGTGGGTGGAAGGTTCAGAAAGCCATGTGGAATCTCCATGTAACTGTGTGGATGGAGTGTTTCTTGGATTGTGTCTCACGCACAGTTTGTGCACAATTTGGAAAATTTTGCAGGTAAACCGTGCGGCATAGAAAAGATGGAAATTTTACCAAAATTCCATCACATGATTTTAATCCCCAACTTAGGATTCTCCTCAATTTCACCCCTACAACTATACTAACAATAATGGATAAACCAAGCTTCCCATGGATGTTCTCTTTCGATAATTTTTTATTTGGAACACTATTTGTTGTGGATTGAATCCTAGGGTAAGTCTAACACTCCAATTTCTACTCTTTTCCAGATTAGGGCTTGTGGACTCTTCTATATCCATCTGAATCTCTAAAACCCTATTTTTTAAGTGAGAATTAGGTTCAGTCTTCAAGGGGTGTTTTAATCTGGATCCCAATCCATGATTAAGATTTCTTTCATCTTCAAATTCAAGGAAGGTGTTCTAAAAGTGTTATCCCACAGTTTTATTTTGGATTTTTGCATGGATGCTTGGGTTCTTGTTTTCCTCCTTTTTTGTTCTTGGTTCGACTGATTTTTTTGATAAAATGGTCATCTATTTCACTAATATAAACCCTCACATTATCTGTTGGATTCAAAGGGGATGACATGGACATTTTGGGGGAACTAATGGGGAGCACCTGAAATCCCAGAACTACACAGTGGTAGTGTCAAGTGAATGCTCTCTGGGGAAAGTGTGAAGCCAATATAGAACATGTTTAAATGGTTGATTATGTTGTAAATTGAATAATGATAGATATTCATTGAGAGACTGGGCATAAAGGGTTTTTTAGATGGCATTGAAGTGGAAAAAATGGTCAAATGAAATTATGTAAACTATTTGATGAAATTTGGTTAGAAACGCCTGAGAGGATTAGAGCATGTTAAATGGTGAACGTATAATTGGTGTTGAAATGGGAAGGATGATTATTTTAATGATACTTATTAAGGATATGGATGAATATGTTGAATGGGTAAACACATGGGAATTTTGGAACACCTAATCGTTAAATGTAATAAGTGGTTGGATTATGAGATATGAGAAATGTACTTGAAATGCATAAGTGGGAAAATGCTTGTGAATTGATAAATGGGATAAATGGGAAAATGAATGGCCATTGATGAATTTATAAAAGGCATATGGTTCTTTAAATACACTTAAATGGTTAATGCATGAGAATTAGAATGTGTCTAAATGGATATTAATTGTATATGGTAAATGTATTGATGGTTTTTTTGGCAATGTACTAATTTCCTTGTTGTTTGTTATGTATTATGAATTCCAATGGCATTGTAATGGATGGTTGTGTTGTGGAATGGAATTAGTGATTGAAAAAATATGCATGTGTACATGTCTTAGTAGAGTGGGGTATTTAATTGAGGTTCTACACCCACATGTTGAGATAGATTGTGGCTCTACACTCCACCCCAGAATGCATGCTTTAGGGAAAGAGAAAAGTGATTTATTTCCCTAACTCTTTCATTCCACCCGGACAGAGGCTTCTAGGTGAAGATAATGTGATGATGTGATATGTTTATCTCTAGTGAGATACATATTGGATTTATTCCCCCTGTGAATAGAGATCGACTAGCTTATACCCTTCTGTAGATGATGTGTATGCCAATCCCATGGGACATGTGATTAAAATGGATTAAGTAATGAATATGGTATATGAAATGTAATTGGGATAAATACTATGAATAAATTAAGTTAACATTGGATATCTAGTGGAACTCGAGTTTTCCTTCTTAGTTACCATTTATTTTGTACGTTCTTTCACTATCTATTAGAGTATATATTTTATAGAAACTGTTTGTGGTGGCCTACTTAGTTTTGTACTCACACGATACATGGTCCACTATTTGTTACCTGAGTTGATATATGGGCTTGCAGGTCAGGACAAGGGTAAGGTCTCTACTTTAGGATGTTCATTTGGTCTCAGGATGTTCATGGAGAAGTATCCATTATTATATTTGGGACCCATTTGGTGATTTGTCCATTTTTTTACTTTTGGAATTTATTCAATTTCCACTACTAGAATGGAAATGAATGGTTGTATTTGATTTGTGGTTAGTACCTGGTTTGGGAAAAAATTTATGAATGTATATTGGTTGTTTCATAATGCTTACACTATTTATATTCTGTTCTTTTGTGGCTGACTCTAGTAATGAGGTTATAATATACCCATGGGCTTATTAGACCCTTGCTGCAAGTCAGCAACTACTACCGAATGGGTAGGTGCACTAGAGGTCATCTGAATAATTAGATTGGGGCATTGATTAGTGGATTCTAGTATTGGGACATTAATGTTCCCATTACTAAAACAATATAATTCACATTCTTAACTGGGATCACATTCATTCAATTACCAAATTTACATTTAATATTTCCTAGTTCATTAAAATTTACTTCAAATTGTCAAGGCAACATTAAATAGGGTTTGACATATAAGATCTTATATAAAATACTATATATTTTAATTACTATCAACTGATTCAATAAATTCTAATATCCATCAGTTTATTTATTTCAATATATGAAGTGATCATCCTCGAAATTGTATAATAAGATTCTACCCAAACATTATAGATGAAAAAGAATATTGGAATATTCTAAAACATTAAATAACCTACCATATTTTTACTATAAAATAGGGATAGACTATAGTAAGATATAAATCATATAAAATATCATTTTCTATTATACATCTTAGGAAAAAAATACATATCAATTCTACGAAATATATCGATGATATACAAATCCAATGTTCCTATCATGATTCATGAACACACACACTCGGTCATTCCATAATGGGCTATGATCCATAACACCATAAATCATAACATCATAAAAAAAATCCTCACTCCAGATGAAAACCATATAGAGATATAATAATAATAATCCAAGAGAAACATGTCTCATCCATGGAATGATGTCCCCCGCCCCTTTGTGGGTTGATCACAACTTTGCATGATATCGTTAAATTTTTTTACCCACTAATATTTTCAATCTACCAATACCAAACTATATGATAACATAAAAACCTCTATTATATCATTTTTCAACTCCCCACCCTCGAATATACTAAATCATTACTCTAAGATGGTGTTCCACATAGACTCAATTTCACATCCCCATGTTTTAGAGGCAACCAACTAGTATTGAAGGACTATGTGTGATACAATGGGGATACTATGTCCTCTTTCTAGAGTAGTACAAATAGTATAAATAATTATATATATATAGTCGAATCCAAATAAGAATCATATATACAGGTAGTTAAGTCTTAGTTGTTACTAAATTATAACATGTTGCAACAATTATTAATGTAATACATTCCATAATTGTTCCCAAATAGGTGGAAAAAATACAATTATAATAAATAAAAAATAAAATAGAATAAAAAATCATCCCTAACAAGGTCTCGAGTGTTTACCATTATCAGGATCCATACTTCATGCAATCCAAACCAAACTAATGAAATCTATTACAAAGGGTTTTTCCAAAACATGAACCTTCTTCTAGATATCTTTATTCTCGTGTACTAATGTTTTACAAAGTTTGATAATGATGTGATTATAAATTTCTTTGACACCAATAATGATATCCCTAAAATAATCAAACAATATAACATATTCATATTGATATTAAATTGATATAATTTACTACATAAAAAATAAAAACCAAATAAAAAAGTCACTACCACTGATCTCAGGCTCTGTGGTGACACCGAAGGTCAATCCCACCCACATCGGCTAAAACCATTTTGTATTTTCTAGGGTGATGCATCTCATGACTATTTTTTTATAAGGATTGTATCTAATTCTACCACATTAATAAAAACATAAGGTAATCTTCATGGTATTCATTAGAAATTCCCCTCTTACCAACTCAGCCTAGAGTCTATTGATATCATCCATGATACTCATCTAAGTGACATCTCTGAAAATAAAATGAATATAAAATTTTAATTATATAAAAGGAATAAAAATGACCATGTTCCCATGGAATTGATATTATCATTCTAGCATAGAATATGGATGCACGTATATGGAATTTTATCTCATGTAATATATTAGAATATATGGATATCATCCCATGAAATTCACAAGGGTATCTTGAGGGAATCCATGATATTCATATATAGAAGTAAATATATAAAACATAACTTTTATCTAGTATGGATCTATCCTAAGGAATTCACATTGATGAATCAGTGATGAATCCCATGTACATCATAAAATTAAATTTCATTGAACACCCATGTACAAGGCCCCAGCCTTAAACCTTACTTAATCATGAGTTATTACAATATTACACATTGAGGATCTTTTCAGGTTTAGAGTTTTAGAGAATTAGATCATAAAACATTCATTACATTCCACATTTAAACAAAGTTGTTACATAAAGATATTATTCATTTTTTTCTCATCAACGGAAACATATTTAAAATAAAACATGTATTCTTTATTGACACTTCCTTGACACTATCATCATATCATGTACCTTTCCCTTGACATGTGAAAACATTTCAAAAAACATGGGATGAGCATAAAAAGCTCAGTAAGGGTTATAAAAATATGGAAATGAAACATGAGTTCATATATACATAAGAATTAAATCATACTTTACCCATAAAAGATAGGCACTTTAACATACCTCATCAAATCATGAATAGATCCTAGAAATCATAAGACATAAAAGGTAACTTGACGCATTCATAACATTCTTACGTAGATAGTAACCCTCTTGGTTATGTTTGGAATACCCACCTCAGTATATTACCTAAACATCTTCATAGAAACCTTAATGTTTCACTCCTTCGTGTTGCCCAATGCATTGGAGATCAATATCGGGCTCACCCGCCCTTAGTTTATCACGGAACCACCCGTCTTCATAATAATGCCCAAGAACCTCAACATAATCCTCCCTAAATCTCTTCAGGGAAACCTTAATGTTTCACTCCTTCGTGTTGCCCAATGAATTGGAGATCAATATCGGGCTCACCCGCCCTTAGTTTATCACGGAACCACCCATCTTCATAATAATGCCCAAGAACCTCAACATAATCGTATCACATAAAACATGCATAAAGGAAACATAACATTTCCACCTTTAAATCACAAGATTTCAATACAACACATTGATATAAAAATCTTATGAAAACCATTTTCAATTTCAAAATAAAATAAAAGTAAAACATGGTATTTATTTTTCTTTTAAAAAGAAGGTATGGCTTGTAGAGGATGCCAAAAATCAAATAATGGTCACGGCGGCAGAGAAGTCGTTGTTGCTGCGTACGTACGGCAAAAACATTCCCTTTTATCGTTTAGTAAATTCTTCATATAAAAAAGATTCCTTTTTAATAAATGTAAAAGTCAAAGGGGTTTATACACCGTATAAAAGAAGGTTGTGTATAAAACAAAATATCCCTCAATGAAAGGAGATTGAGACGACGTCCCATACAAAGACGGTATCCTTGGAATATGGATAAATCAATTACATAATTATGTGTGACAAAAGAATACACGAAATATGAGTGGATATTAAGTTTAAAACAATCAGAAGTTATTCACACATCTTCATTTAATGACATATTCAAGGAGTACAAGTTTATCCCAAAAAATCAAATTTGGGTTAAGAAGTTCCCTTTCCAAAATTTGACAGCCTAACGACGTCACTACAAAATTCAGAAAATGAGTTGATGAGAGATAAAAGGGGTATCTCATCACATGGACATAAAATTTTAAATAAATAAGGATATACAATAACATATCCCAACATAATAGTATGTGAATTAAAAGACATAACAAAAGAAGTCTTTTAAAAAGTGGAGGGTGAAAGGTTCCCTTACCTACATGGGTATCTTTCGAAACATACACCCCATGAAAGAGGGACAACAAAACATTGATGTAAATACTCATAAATTAAATTATATTAAACAATGAATAAAATAATGGGTAGTACATACACATCTCAAATGAAATTGTGTCAAATGTATCATAAATCTCACGAGAATAAAAGTGAGATGAAAAATCCCTTACGAAAACTCGGCAACCTAACATCGCCACTTAAAAATTCCAAAAATGGATTGATTAGATCAAATAGGGTCTCTCATCATATTAACATAATGTTTACAGAAATATTAATATAAAAGAACATCCCCCATCATAACAAATAGGAGCTTAAAAGAAGTGTCATAAATGAGAGTACTTAAAAAAAAAGAGTGGTTAGATCTCTTATGAAAATTCGGCAGCCTAACAGCGCCACTCAAAACTTCCAAAATGGATTGATGAGAGAGAACAGGGTCTCTCATCATATGAACATAAAAATTACAGTAAGAGTAATATAAAATAATATCCCAATAAGATGAAATATGAGCTATAAAAGGAATGACATAAAAGAGTGTACTTTAAAAGAAAGAGAGGAGTTGGATCCCTTACCTCAAGTCCAAATTGTCTTGTTCGTATCTCTATATTTCTGAATAATAATCTTTGGTCAATTAATAATTGCTTAAGGACCTCCTATAAATATTATTATTCAGTTTATATCAATATTTTAATGTTATAATAATTGGATTATAATATGAGTTCATATCAGACGATTTTGTCGAAGTTTGGTACATGAGTCAAAAATTGAACTTGTTGGAAAATAATTTTCCATGTAGTTATAGGTACATCATATCCAGAATAGTATTTATGTTTTAAATATCATATATATCCAGTATATATTCATTTTATACTATTCTATATCATTTGGAGACAAAAATTAAAAGCACCGTTCATGGAGACGGTAGGCCGTACGTACGCATGAATGCTACTTTCATTTTTTGTCATATCAATGGAATTAAAACAAAATGAGACATATATAAATATTTTATAATTCCAGAATTATATCCATAATTTATATGTAATATATTTCATATATATCCATTATATATATGTACTTATAATAGTACATAACATTTTGAGATAAGAAATGAAATGTACCGTTCATGGAGACGGTAAGCTGTACGTACGCATGAACGCTACTTCCATATATATTTCATATTTAATGGAAATAAAACATAATGATAAATAATATTATTTTAATTCTAGTGTGTTATCATATATAATATCATTAAATATATCCTTTATACATACCACATACGGTATTAACGAATCAATTCACTTTGAGGGGGTGGTAGTCCGCACTTTCTTAAATGAAGATATCGCGTTTACCCATAATGGAAACCATAAGGGTATGCCATAATGAAAAATATAGAAGCTTAAGTAAAACATAAACATATTATATATCATATATAAATATAGTGTCATCTTAATGGCCACCTTTGAAGGTGTTAGAAAAATGTTGAACAATCATCATTTCGTGAGGCCGAAATTCACCATCCACAAAAACAGTATGTTCTTTAACCATTAGATGTATGTGTGTGTAGTTTTTGCTCGAATACTTATTATAACAACATCCTAGAATATTCTAGTACTGTATTTGTTACAAAATAAATGAATAAAAAGAGTTTAGGGGGTTGGAGAAGAAAAATAAAACAAAAGGACACAAGTGAAGACGTTACCTTAAAATCGGGTAACTCCCTTTGGTTTGAGCTCAAAGGATACCTTTAGAAGACTTCTGCCAAAAGTGAGGCTTCAAGGAGTTATATAGGGATGTTGAGAGACAAAATGGTAGGTTTTGGCTGAGCCAAAGGCTTTGGCAGTGTTGTTAAGGAGGTAGAGGTGGGGGCCTTTTATAAGAGGAGAGGAGGAGCACTCTTGGAAAGTAAGGAAATGTTACATTATTTTAGAATGAGTTTCGGAAATTAATGGTCCCACATTTATGTGTTTCGAGTATTAGGTGATAAGAGTTCTAAATACACCCATACAAAAGGTTTTTTACATTTGTAGGTCTTATATTTTACATTATCATTCCATTTTATTTAAATCGTTAATTAATGAGGTCATCGCTACATCATCATAATGTCACAAATAATTTAATTTATTTAAGGTCTAAAAATTATAAAACAAATAATATGATGTAGGAAATTTTTTTATCTTTCAAATTTATATTTATAGTCAAAAATCGGACTTGTATAACCCCATGTAAAAATTGTTTTAGTAAAATAACTCATGTTTGTGTGATTTTTACTTTAACATTAAATAAAAAGTTATTTATGTCATTTTCCAACCAAAGTGGCTCCCTGGGGTCCCCAAGTTGACTAATGGAATTTCATGGTCGGCCATGACTCATCCAATGATGTTAGGACATGTGTATAGGTCATTTCATTTTATTAAAACATTATTCTATCCTTAAACTACACTAATTACCTCTAATCGCGATTAAAAACTTAATAAGTTACTATTTACCAAAAAAATATTTTAATCCCATTGAACCACATATTACTTCTTAATGAAAACCATGTATGTTGGATTTTTTAAATTCAATTCACAAAGATGAAAAAATTTCATTTAAAAAGAAAATCAGTTTTTATAAGTACCACTTAGTGGTTTCATTATTCATCAAAAATTGAAGTTTTTCAGAAAATTTCCAAAACTTCACCCTAAGCTATATTTTATATTCCGAATTAAAAAATGATTTCTATTTTAAAAAATTCAAAACATATAAGTTGCATTAATTAACTTAATAATTAATTTCCGTTGTCAAAACAAATAGCGTGTTTTTATGAAACAAAATGTATCAAAAGATTGACACTAGTTTTAGTCCGATTTCAAAGTGAAATTAAATACAAAGACCACTATTGAATTAAATGGTATAAATATATTCTAATTTCACTTTAAAAAAATTAAAAAGATAATCAAATAATATAAATAAATTAAATTAAAAATTGGTTTTGAATTAAAATACAACATTTTTCACTATTCATTAAAAATTGAACTTTTTCGGAAAAATACCAAAAATTTACACAAAGTAAATTTTGATGACCCGATTCTAAAGAAGAATTTTATTTTGTCAAATATATCACATAAAATTGTCAAAAAGTGTATTTAAATGAGGTTCTCCATCAAAAGGAGGATAATCAACCTTTTAAAGAATATTAGAATGTTTACGCTTAAAATTGGATTCATTCGCATTTTTAATCTTCTATCATTTATTGTAATAAGTGAAAATATTTGACAAACATATATAATCATTTTTTAGTTAGTTTTATTAATTCCCGCCATCACAATAGCTAGGCGTTAACTTCCATTTAAAATAATATTATTTTATTATTAGAGTGCAATGTAAGATTTCAAAGGAACTCGTTGTTGTGTATTGGGTAAGCCATCGAGCATAGTGTTCCCATTAAATTAATATTCACATTTTATTCACAAATAGGGATAAATATATAAATGTCATATTCTTTATTTACCTGGGGTGTTACATCCTTCCCCCCTTTTGGGAATTGCGTCCTCGTAATTTTTAAAATTGGTCTTGGAAACTTCATTGAAATTCCCACATCGGAACAAGAGTCAGTAAAACAATCACATTAAAATACTGAAAGATAAGTACAAAGGTCACCCAATTTAACCCATACTAGGATTCCAAGTATGAAAATATGGACATGGAGGAAAAAACAAAGGGTCGTGTTCTGATGGAGAGTGATAGTAAACATGTCTAGAAGAAAGTTAACCATAAGAAAATCACAAACTTGTGATGGGTTAAATGGTATTTGATTCCCCAGTAGGAAAAGTTAACAGACAACATTTTTGTTTTAAGTTACTTTTTATTGAGGAATTAATTCATAAGGAAACATAATTACTTATCATGTTGACTTTCAACTATTATTATATTTCTTAAAAAAACTCATACTTTCCCCAAAAGACGAGTATTTAGGAAGACTTGTTCACATTAAGAGTACTATAATCAACTTCTAGAGGATCACCTAATCCACAAAAGAGAACTATATACTTCCCATATCGTAGGACCTTAACCAAAAACATAACAAAAAAGGTTAGTATAATATCATATAATACCCAAAAAGGATAATCCTTTTAAAAAAACAAATCTATTCTTAATCTTCAAAATTTATCAAACAATACCCAAAGTTCAACAAAGACCATTCAATAAACAAATTGTCCATAAAATACTTCAAAGTAAACCAAACTAAGATTGAAACCCAAATATTTGAAGGATTTAATCACATAGTCTTCCAAGTTAATTCAAAAAATTTATCTCCAATCAACATCAGTTACTCCTAAAGTTTTGTATTGAAAATTAATTAACCTAACCACATATCCTCCATGATGGGTTAATAAAATTCCATAGATAACCCAAAATCAACTATCTCTTAATTCATAAAATCATCATACTATAAAGAATCAACCATACTAACCAGTGACTTCACGTAGTCCAGTGGTAGGCGATAAATACCAATCGCACTTTGGTTGTGGGTTTGATTCCCGCAGCTTTGTCTGACGCGACGGGTTGTCACACGGACTACGTGTTGTCCTTTTTACAAAACTACATAATTCTAAAAACATTCCCCAAAATGAGATAAAATCTACAAAAATGATCATGACATATTTTATCCTCATGTTTATCTCATTCCTTTCATTTTCCATCATATTATAGAGTAACCCATAATTACCTAAAAAGTAAGGATCGTATAAACCCTAATGGTTTCTTTAATAATTATTACCTGAACGTCCACAACGAGTTGGCCATATCATACATGATGCATTACAGAACATACCAAGGTACAAGTGGTTGATCATGACTCCTTGATAGTTGGTTTAGAACAAACACGAGTTTCCTTATTTAAAACCCCATTTCAACCAGTCTCTTAATCAGAGAACCACCACAGTTTCCTTCAAACCTATTGTCACTTTGGTGCTTTCTAGATCCATCCAGTCACTAAAAACAGAAATGTCAGTGTTAGTATATCAACAAAACCATCATGTACTACTGAGGAAGATAACTACTAAGATATACTTACTCATTCACTTTATCTAAAACTATGACTCTTTCTAAAATCCTAACCATTATGGTAATCTCACTTATGCTTAGAGGATACCCTAACCTCTAATGTTATATAAACCGACCTTTGATACCAACAATAAGGCCCCAGCCTTAAACCTTACTTATTCTTGAGTTATTTCTAGATTACACATTGAGGATCTTTTCAGGATTAGCGTTTTCTAGAATTAGATCATAAAACTTTCATTTAATTCCACATTTAAACAAAGTGGTTACATAAAGACAGTATTCATTTTTTCCCATCCACGGAAACATATTTAAAATAAAACATGTATTCTTTCATGACACTTCCTTGACACTATCATCATATCATGTACCTTTCCCTTGACCTGTGAAAAAAATTTCAAAAAACATGGGATGAGCATAAAAAGCTCAGTAAGGGTAATAAAAGAAATGGAAAGGAAACATGAGTTCAAATATACATAAGAATTAAATCATACTTTACCCATAAAACATAGGCACTTTAACAAACCTCATCAAATCATGAATAGATCTAGAAATCATAAAACATAAAAGGTACCTTGAGGCATTCATAACATTCTTACGTAGGGAGTAACCCTCTGGGTTACGTTTGGAATACCCACCACAGTATATTAACTAAATCTCTTTGGAGAAACCTTAATGTTTCACTCCTTCGTGTTACCCAATGCATTAGAGATCTATATCGGGCTCACCCGTCCTTAGTTTATCACAGAATCACCTATCTTAATAATAATGCCCAAGAACCTCAAAATAATCATATCACATAAAACATGCATAAAGGAGACATAACATTTCCACCTTTAAATCACAAGATATAAATACAACGCATTGATATAAAAAAACTTATGAAAACCATTTTCAATACCAAAATAAAAGAAAAGTAAAACATGGTATTTATTTTTGTTTTAAAAAGAAGATATGACTTGTAGAGGAAGACAAAACTCAAATAATGGTCACAGCGGCGGAGAAGTCGTTGTTTCCACATACGTACGACAAAAAGATTCCCTTTTGTCGTTTAGTAAACGCTTCGTATAAAAAAATATTTCTTTTGAATAAACGTAAAATTCAAAGGGGTTTATCCACCGTATAAAAGAAGGTTGTGTATAAAACAAAATATGTCTCAATGAAAGGAGATTGAGACGAAGTCCCATACAAAGACGGTATCCTTGGATTAAGGATAAATCAATTACTTAATTATGTGTGACAAAAGAATACACGAAATATGAGTGGATATTATGTATAAAACAATCAGAGGTTATTCACACATATTCAAAGAATGACATATTCAAGGAGTACAAATTTATCCCAAAGAATCAAATTTGGGTTAGGAAGTTCCCTTGCAAAAATTTGACAGCCTAATGGCGTCACTACAAAATTCCGAAAATGAGTTGATGAGAGATAAAAAGGGTATCCCATCACATGGACATAAAATTTTAAATCAATAAGGATATAAAATAATATATCCCAACATAATAGTATGTGAATTAAAATACATAACAAAAGAAGTCTTTTAAAAATAGGAGTGTGAAAGGTTTCCTTACCGACATGTGTATCTTTCGAAACATACACCCTGTGAAAGAGGGACAATACAACATTGTTGTAAATAATAATAAATGAAAGTATATTACACAATGAGTAAAATAATGGCTAGTACATACACCACTGAATTTAAATTGTGGAAAATGTAGCAAAAATCTCACGGGAATAAATGTGAGATGAAAAATCCCTTATGAAAACTCAGCAGTCTAACGACGCCAATTAAAACATCCAAAATGGATTGATGAGATCAAATAGGGTCTCTCATAATATTAACATAATGTTTAAAGAAAGAGTAATATAAAAGAACATCCCCCAACATAACAATGAGGAGCTTAAAAGAAGTGACATAAATGAGAGTACTTAAAAAAGAGAGAGGTTCGATCTCTTACGAAAATTCGGCAGCCTAACGGTGCCACTCAAAACTTCTAAAATGGATTGATGAGATAGAATAGTATCTATAATCATATAAACATAAAACTTACAGTAAGAGTAATATAAAAGAATATCCCAATAACAAGAAATATTAGATTTAAAAGGAATTACAAAAAAGAGCGTACTTTAAAAGAAAGAGAGGAGTCGGATCCCTAACCTCAAGTCCAACTTGCCTTGTTTGTTTCTTTATATTCCTGAATAATAAACTTTGGTCAATTTATAATTGATTAAGGACCTCATATAAAGATTATTATTCAGTTAATATCACATATTTTAATATTATAGTAATTGGTTAATAATATGAGTTCATATCAGACGTTTCTGTCGATGTTTGGTACATGAGTCAAAAATTGAACTTGTTGGAAAATAATTTTCCATGTAGTTATAGGTACATCCTATCCAGAATAGTATTGATGTTTTAAATATCATATTTATCCAGTATATATTCATTTTATACTATTCCATATCATTTGGAGATAAAAATTAAAATCACCGTTCATGGAGACGGTAGGTCGTACGTACGCATGAACGCTACTTTCATTTTTTGTCATATTAATGGAATTAAAACAAAATGAGAAATATATATATATATATATATATGTTATAATTACATAATGATATCCATAATTTAGAAGTAATATATTTCATATATATCCATTGTATATAAGTACTTATAATAGTACATAACATTTTGAGATAATAAATGAAATGTGCCGTTCATGGTGACGGTAAGCCGTACGTACGCATGAACGATACATCCATTTCTATTTCATATTTAATGGAAATAAAACATAATGATACATAATATTATTTTAATTCCATTATGTTATCATATATAATATCATTAAATATATCCTTTATATGTACCACATATGGTATTAACGAATCAAATCACTTTGAGGGGGCGGTAGTCTGCACTTCCTTAAATGAAGATATCACGTTTCCCCATAATTGAATCCATAAAGGTATTCCATAATGAAAATTAAAGAATCTTAAGTAAAAAATAAGCATATTATAAATCATATATAAATATATTTTCATATTAATGTCCACCTTTGAAGGTGTTAGAAGAATGTTGAATAATCATCGTTTCGTGAGGCCGAAATTCGCCACCCACATAAACAGTATGTTCTTTAACCATTAGATGTAGGTGTGTGTAAATTTAGCACAAATACTTCATATAAAAACATCCTAGTATATTTTAGATACTGTATTTGTTACAAAATAAATGAATAAAAAGAGTTTAGGGGGTTGGAGATGCAAAATAAAACAAAAGGACACAAGTGAAGACATTACCTTAAAATCGGGTAACTCCCTTTGGTTTGAGCTCAAAAGCTTCCTTGGGAAGACTTCTGCCCAAAGTGAGGCTTCAAGTTGTTAGATAGGGATGTGTAGAGAAAAAATGGGAAGGTTTTGGCCTAGCCAAAGGCATTGGAGGTGTGGGTAAGGAGGTAGAGGTGGGGTCCTTTTATAAGAGGAGAGGAGGGGCACTCTTGGAAAGGAAGGAAATGTTACATTATTTTAGAATGCGTTTCGGATATTAATGGTCCCACGTTGATTTTTTTCGAGGATAAGGTGATAAGAGTTTGAAATCCACCCATCCAATAGGTTTTGTACATGTTTAGGTCTTAGATTTTACATTATCTTTCCATTTTATATAAATCGTTAAATAATGAGGTCATCGCTGCATCATCATGATGTCATAAATAATTTAATTTATTTAATGTCTAAAAATTACAAAACAAATAATATGATGTAGGAAATATTTCTAGATTTCCAATTACTGTTTATAGTCAAAATTCTGACTTGTATAACCCCATGTAAAAATTATTTTAGTAAAACAACTCATGTTTGTGTCATTTTTACTTTAACATTAAATAAAAAGGTATTTATGTCATTTTCCAACCAAAGTGTCTCCATGGGGTCCCCAAGTTGACCCATGGATTGTCTTGGTCGGCCATGACTAATCCAATGAGCGTAGGACATGTGTCTAGGTCATTTCATGTTATTAAAACATTATTCTTACCTTAAACTACACTAATTACCTCTAATCGCGATCAAAAACTTAATAAGATACTATTCACCAAAAAATTATTTTATTCCCATTGAACCACGCTTTACTTCTTAATGACAACCATGTATGTCGGATTTCTGAAATTCAAAACAAAAAGATGACAATATTTCATTTAAAAGGAAAATCAGTTTTTATAAGTACCACTTAGTGGTTTCACTATTCCTAAAAAATTGAAGTTTTTCAGAAAATTTCCAAACATTCACCCTAAGCTATATTTGATATTCTGAATTCAAAAATGATGTCTATTTTAAAAAATTCAAAACATAGAAGTTGCATTAATTAATTTATTAATTAATTCCTGCTGTCAAATCAAATAGCGTGTTTTTATGAATCAAAATGCATCAAAATATTGACACTAGTTTTAGTCCGTTTTCAAAGTGAAATTAAATCCAATGACCATTATTGGATTAAATGGTAAAAATATATTCTAATATCACTTTAAAACCAATTCAAAATAAAATCTAATCAGATAAATAAATTATATTAAAAAGAGGTTTTGAATTAAAATACAACATTTTTGACTATTCATTAAAAATTGAACTTTTTCGGAAAAATACCAAAAATTTACACAAAGTAAATTTTGATGTCCCGATTCTAAAGAAGATTTTTATTTTTTCAAAATATCACACATACAATTTTCAAAAAGTGGATTTAAAAGAGGTTCTCCATCTAAAGGCGGTTAATAGACCTTTTAAAGAATATTAGAATGTTTACGCTTAAAATTGGATTCATTCGCATTTTTAATCCTCTAACATTTATTATAAAAAGTAAAAATATTTGAAAAACATATATAATCATTTTTTAGTTTGTTCTATTCATTCCCGCCATCACAACAGCTAGGCGTTAACATCAATTTAAAATAATATTATTTTATTATTAGAGTGCAACGTAAGATTTCAAAGGAACTCGTTGTTGAATATTGGGTAATCCATCGAGCATAGCATTCCCATTAAATTAATATTGACATTTTATTCACAAATAGGGATAAATATAAAAATTTCATATTCTTTATTTACCTGGGGTGTTACATCCTTCCCCCCCTTTTGGGAATTTCAACCTCGCAATTTTTAAAATTGGGCTTCTAAACTTCATTGAAAATCCCACATCGAAACAAGAGTCAGTAAAACAATCACTTTAAAATAATGAAAGATAAGTACATAGGTCATCCGAGTTAACCCATACTAGGATTCCAAGTATGAAAATATGGACATGGAGGAAAAAACAAAGGGTCATGTTCTGATGGAGAGTGATAGTAAACATGTCTAGAAGAAAGTTAACCATAAGAAAATCAGAAATTTGTGACGGGTTAAATGGTATTTGATTCCACAGTAGGAAAAGTTAACAGACATCATTTTTGTTTTATGTTACTTTTTATTGAGGAATTTATTCATAAGGAAACGTAATTACTTATCATGTTGAATTTCAAATTTTATTAGATTTCTTACACAAACTCATACTTTCCCCAAAAGATGAGTATTTAGGAAGACTTGTTAACATTAAGAGTACTATAGTCAACTTCTAGAGGATCCCCTAATCTACAAAAGAGAACTATATACTTCCCATATCTTTAGACCTTAACCAAAACCAAAACGAAAAAAGGTTATTACATGATCAGATAATACCCAAAAAGGATAATCCTTTAAAAAAAACAAATCTATTCTTAATCTCCAAAATTTATCAAACAATACCCAAAGTTCAACAAAGACCATTCAATAAACAAATTGTCCATAAAATACTTCAATGCTAACCAAACTAAGAATGAAACCCAAATATTAGAAGGATTTAGTTACATAGTCTTCCAAGTTAAATCATAACATTTATCTCCAAACAACATCAGTTACTCCTAAAGTCTCGTATTGAAAAGTAATTAACCTAATCACATATCCTCCATGAGGGGTTAATAAAATTCCATAGATAACCCAAAATCTACTTATTCTTACTTCATAAAATCATCTAACTAAAAAGAGTCAATAAAACTAACCAGGGACTTCACACAGTCCAGTGGTAGGCGATAAATACCAGTCACGCATTGGTTGTGGGTTCGAATCCTGCAGCTTTGTCTGACGCGACGGGTTTTCACACGGACTGCTTGTTGTCCTTTTTCCGAAACTACATAATTCTTAAAACATTCCCCAAAACATGGTAAAATCTTTAAAAATGATCATAACATATTTTAAACTCAAGTTTATATCATTTCATTCATTTTCCATCATATCATATAGTAACCCATAATTACCTAAAAAGTATGTATCATATAAACCCTAATGGTTACCTTAATAATTATTACCTGAACTTCCACATCAAGTTGGCCATATCGTACTTGATGCATTACAGAACATACCGAGGTACAAGAGGTTGATCATGACTCCTTGATAGTTTGTTTAGAACAACCATGATTTTCCTTATTGAAAACCCCATTTCATCCTGTCTCTTAATCAGAGAACCACCATAGTTTCCTTCAAACCTATTGTCCCTTTGGTGCCTGCTAGATCCATCCATTCACTAAAAACAGAAATGTCAGTGTGAGTATATCAACAAAACCATCATGTACTAATGAGGAAGATAACCACTAAGATAAAATTTCTCATTCACTTTATCTAAAACTAGGACTCTTTCTGAAATCCTAACCATTATGGTAATGTCACTTATTCATAGAGGATACCCTAACCTCTAATGTAATCTAAACCGACCTTTGATACCAACAATAAGGCTCCAGCCTTAAACCTTACTTAATCATGAGTTATTTCAAGATTACACATTGAGGATCTTTTTAGGTTTAGTATTTTAGAGAATTAGATCATAAAACTTGCATTACATTTCACATTTAAACAAAGTTGGAACATAAATATAGTATTCATTTTTATCCCATCAACGGAAACATATTTAAAATAAAACATGTATTGTTTCTTGACACTTCTTTGACACTATCATCATATCATGTACCTTTCCCTTGACCTGTGAAAAATATTTCAAAAAACATGGGATGAGCATAAAAAGCTCAGTAAGGGTAATAAAAGAAATGGAAAGGAAACATGAGTTCATATATACATAAGAATGAAATCATACTTTACCCATAAAACATAGGCACTTTAACATACCTCATCAAATCATGAATAAATCATAGAAATAATAAGACATAAAAGGTAACTTGAGGCATTCATAACATTATTACGTAGGGAGTAACCCTCTTAGTTACGTTTGGAATACCCACCACAGTATATTCCCTAAATCTCTTCGGAGAAACCTTAATGTTTCACTCCTTCGCGTTACACAATGCATTAGAGAGCTATATCGGGCTCACCCTCCCTTAGTTTATCATGGAACCACCTGTCTTAATAATAATTCCCAAGAACCTCAACATAATTGTATCACATAAAACATTCATAAAGGAAACATAACATTTCCACCTCTAAATCACAAGATATCAATACAACACATTGTTATAAATAAACTTATGAAAACTATTTTTCAATAAAAAAATAAAATAAAAGTAAAACATGGTATTTATTTTTCTTTTAAAAAGAAGGTATGGCTTGTAGAGGAAGCCGAAACTCAAATAATGGTCATGGCGGAGGAGAAGTCGTTGTTGCCGCATACGTACGACAAAAACATTCCCTTTTGTCATTTAGTAAATGCTTCGTATAAAAAAGGTTTATTTTGAATAAACGTAAAAGTCAAAGGGGTTTATACACCATATAAAAGAAGGTTGTGTATAAAACAAAATATGCCTCAATGAAAGGAGATTGAGACGAAGTCCCATACAAAGATGGTATCCTTGGATTAAGGATAAATCAATTACATAATTATGTGTGACAAAAGAATACACGAAATATGAGTGGATATTAAGTATAAAACAATCAGATGTTATTCACACATATTCATAGAATGACATATTCAAGGAGTACATTTTTATCCCAAAGAATCAAATTTGGGTTAGGAAGTTCCCTTGCAAAAATTTGACAGCCTAATGGCGTCACTACAAAATTCAGAAAATGAGTTGATGAGAGATAAAAAGGGTATCTCATCACATGGACATAAAATTTTAAATCAATAAGGATATAGAATAACATATCCCAACATAATAGTATGTGAATTAAAAGTCATAACAAAAGTAGTCTTTTAAAAAGAGGAGGGTGAAAGGTTTTCTTACCGACATGGGTATTTTTTGAAACATACACCCCGTGAAAGAGAGACAATATAAAATTCATTTAAATACTAATAAATGAATATATATTACACAATGAGTAAAATAATGTGAAGTACATGCACCACTCAAATGAAATTGGGGCAAATGTAGCAAAAATATCACGGGAATAAAAGTGAGATGAAAAATCCCTTACAAAAACTCGGCAGCCTAACGACGCCACTTAAAACTTCCAAAATGGATTGATGAGATAAAATAGGTTCTCTCATCATATTAACATAAAGTTTACAGAAATAGGAATATAAAAGAACATCCCCAACATAACAAAGAGGAGCTTAAAAGAAGTGACATAAATGAGAGTACTTACAAAAAGAGAGGTTAGATCGCTTACGAAAATTCGGCAGCCTAACGGCGCCACTCAAAACTTCCAAGCTAGATTGATGAGATAGAATAGGGTCTCTCATAATATGAACATAAAAATTACAGTAAGAGTAATATAAAAGAATATCCCAATAATAAGAAATATGGTATTTAAAAGGAATGACAAAAATGTGGGTACATCAAAAGAAAGAGAGGAGTCGGATCCCTTACCTCAAGTCCAACTTCCCTTGTTAGTTTCTTTATATTCCTGAATAATAAACTTTGGTAAATTTATAATTTCTTAAGGAACTACTATAAAGAATATTATTCAGTTAATATCACATATTTAAATGTTATAATAATTGGTTAACAATATGAGTTCATATCAGACGTTTTTGTCGATGTTTGGTACATGAGTCAAAAATTAAACTTGTTGGACAATAATTTTCCATCTAGTTATAGGTACATCATATAAAGAAAAGTATTTATGTTTTAAATATCATATATATCCAGTATATATTCATTATATACTATTCCATATCATTTGGAGATAATAATTAAAAGCACCGTTCATGGAGACGGGAGGCCGTACGTATGCATGAATGCTACTTTCATTTTTTGTCATATTAATGGAATTAAAACAAAATGAGATATAAATATATATATATATGGTATAATTCCAGAATGATATCTATAATTTAGATGTAATATATTTCATATATATCCATTATATATTTGTACTTATAATTGTACATAACATTTTGAGATAAGAAATGAAATGTCTCATTCATGGAGACGGTAAGCCGTACGTACGCATGAACGCTACTTCAATTTCTATTTCATATTTAATGGAAATAAAACATAATGATACATAATAGTATTTTAATTCCAATATGTTATAATATATAATATCATTAAATATATCCTTTATACGTACCACATATGGTATTAACGAATCAAATCACATTGAGGGGGCGGTAGTCCGCACTTCCTTAAATGAAGATATCACGTTTACCCATAATGGAATCCATAAAGGTATGACATAATGAAAAATACAGAATATTAAGTAAAACATAAACATATCATATATCATATATAAATATAGTGTCATCTTAATGTCCACCTTTGAATGTGTTAGAAGAATGTTGAATAATCATCGTTTCGTGAGGCCGAAATTCGCCATCCAAAGAAACAGTATGTTCATTAACCATTAGATGTAGGTGTGTGTAATTTTAGCTCGAATAATTCTTATAAAAACATCCTAGTATATTTTAGATAATGTATTTGTTACAAAATAACAGAATAAAAAGAATTTAGGGGGTTGGAGAAGCAAAATAAAACAAAAGGATACAAGTGAAGACATTACCTTAAAATCCGGTAACTCCATTTGGTTTGAGTTCAAAGGCTTCCTTGGTAAGACTTCGGCCCAAAGTGAGGCTTCAAGGAGTTAGAGAGGGATGTTGAGAGACAAAATGGGCTGGGGTTGGCTGAGCCAAAGGCTTTGGATGTGTGGGTAAGGAGGAAGAGTTGGGGGCCTTTTATAAGAGGAGAGGAGGGGCGCTCTTGGAATGTAAGGAAATGATACATTATTTTAGAATGATTATCGGATATTAATGGTCCAAAATTGATTTTTTTAGAGGATAAGGTGATAATAGTTTTAAATACACCCATCCAATAGGTTTTTTACATGTGTAGGTCTTATATTTTACATTATCTTTCCATTTTATTTAAATCGTTAAATAATGAGGTCATCGCTGCCTCATCATGATGTCATAAATAATATAATTTATTTAATGTATAAAAACTATAAAACAAATACTATGATGTAGGAAATCTTTTTATATTTCCAATGAATATTTATAGTCAAAATTCTGACTTTTATAACCCCATGTAAAAATTATTTTAGTAAAAAAACTCATGTTTGTGTCATTTTTACTTTAACATTAAATAAAAAGGTATTTATGTCATTTTCCAACCAAAGTGGCTCCATGGGGTCTCCAAGTTGACCCATGTATTGTATTGGTAGTCCATGACTCATAAAATTAGGGTAGGACATTTTTCTAGGTCATTTCATTTTATTAAAACATTATTCTTACCTTAAACTACACTAATTACCTCTAATCGCGATTAAAAACTTAATAAGATACTATTCACCAAAAAATTATTTTAATCCCATTGAACAACATTTTACTTCTTAATGAAAACCATTTATGTTGTATTTTTGAAATTCAAAACACAAAGATGAAAAAATTTCATTTAAATGGAAAATCCGTTTTTATAAGTACCACTTAGTGGTTTCACTATTCATCAAAATTGAAGTTTTTCAGAAAATTTCCAAAAATTCACCCTAAGCTATATTTGATATTCCGAATTCAAAAATGAGGTATATTTTATAAAATTCAAAACATATAAGTTTCATTAATTAATTTAATAATTAATTCATGCTGTCAAAACAAATAGCGTGTTTTTATTAAACAAAATGTGTCAAATGACTGACACTAGTTTTAGTCCGATTTTGAAGTGAAATTAAATCCAACGACCACTATTGGATTAAATGGTAAAAATATATTCTAATTTAACTTTAAAACAATTCCAAAATATAATCTAATCATATAAATAAATTACATTAAAAAGAGGATTTGAATTAAAATACAACATTTTTCACTATTCATTAAAAATTGAACTTTTTCAGAAAAATACCAAAAATTTACACAAAGTAAATTTTGATGTCCAGATTCTAAATAAGAATTTTATTTTCTCAAATATAACACATACAATTTTCAAAAAGTGGATTTAAAAGAGGTTCACCTTCATAAGGTGGTTAATCGACCTTTAAAAAAATATTAGAATGTTTACGCTTAAAATTGGATTCATTCACATTTTTAATCCTCTAAAATTTATTATAAAAAGTTAAACTATTTTGAAAACATATATAATCATTTTTTAGTTAGTTTTATTCATTCCCACCATCACAACAGCTAGGCGTTAACTACCATTTAAAATAATATTATTTTATTATTAGAGTGCAACGTAAGATTTCAAAGTAACTCGTTGTTGTGTATTCGATAAGCCACCGAGCATAGCGTTCCCTTTAAATTAATATTGACATTTTATTCACATATGGGGATAAATATAAAAATGTCATATTCTTTATTTACCCGGGGTGTTACACCATGTGTCTACTGAGGCACCCCCTTTGAATTATCATGATTTCCCAAATTGAATGTGTTTTAACCCAATATATTCCCACCATTTCACATCCAATATTGAATCCAATGGCCGACATCCATTGCCTTCCACTCCAAATAATCATTTTCAATAGAATAACCCATTTAAAAGTCATTTAAACCATAATCTGATCCCATGTCATTACACTTCCACACATCTCATTTATTAAAACCCTAATTATTTTCAGAGGTGTTTATTAAATATGATTTCTTAAAAAAAAATATAAAGTTAAAAACTTTTAGGTTGCTTAACAGAAATCTAATTATTCAACACCATCAATTTGAAAATTATTTTTCATGGTAAAATGTGTTTTACCATTCAACACACACAACACAATATGTCCAATTCAAATGTTTAAACAACTAAAAGTTTATATATGGTTGATAAATTCCATTTCCCAAAAATAAATTCAAATTATATATTTTGATTCTATCATTAATTTCAAATACCATTTCCAACACCAAGTCCATTCATGGTCAAAACCCAACTAAGTTTATCTATCAAGTAACCACCATATTTCTATAGTTCCTAACTTATTAAATATTGAATAAAAGTATTGAGATGTTCTAAACACTAGTTTTTGAATATTAGACATAATAATGACATTATCCACACAATTACATCACTTTTAAAAAGTAATGATATTATGGGTTAGGATTATGGACCACCAACCTTATTCTTAGTGAATTATACATTTCCTATATCAACATTCATTTTGGAATAAATTGAAATAAAAAATGATATAATATGAAACCCCACAAAATAATACATGTTAGTTAAATATTTCATAATAACATATGGAAATAGAATAAACTATGAATGGATGAAAGAGAAAAAAAATACATTTCATAATTTCCTAAATTCCACCAATTATAGGAAAGTATTATTCTTGATGAGGTAATATCCCTCTCGGTTGGGTGGAAGAGTGAAGGGGAAGGGATGCATAATTTAATATAAGTAAATGAACAATTATCCCTATTCTATATCTTATATAAATAAATAATTAATTAATTATAGAAACATATATCTTAGAGAAAATTTTTTTCTATAAATTTTCATATTGTTGATAAAACAATAAAAATAAGGGGCTCCATCACCAAAAGAAAAAAAATCAGTGCGTGGAAAATGGTTTCATTCCATGAAATTGATTATTTATAAAAAAATTCAATTATGGACACTCATTGTTCTTCAGAATCCCCATGTCCATTCCTATCCCCCTTAATAGGAATAATTATGTAAGGTACACAACATTAGAGGTTTATTGTTTTACATTTATTATGTGTTACCCCTTGTGTTTCAAAATAGATATTCTTATATATTTATATGGTTATTATACATTTCCTACCTAACACGACCCATATTTTTTATGATTATATAGCTATGGATAGTTGACTGAGTAATTGAAGATCATTTATATTTTGGGTATGTTATAAAATGTCCCTTTGTATTTTTTATTTTGAGTTCAATGTGATAATTTTTTATGAGAGTTCTAATTAGAGACCTAACATTGTCACTTATTATATCATTTGTTATCTAGTTTTGATGTATTGATTTTTCAATATTCAAAATATTGTGATTCCCTATGTGATAATGAGTTGAGATCATGAGGTATAATCAATAAATCATTTTTTGATTTGTTTTTAATTAGTTATGGTCTCCATAATTCTTTAGTGTTTCAACACATGGGTTAAATTTCAATTGGGGATTTGATCCCCAACACTTTTTCTTGGTCAACCAATTATTTTTTAAAATTATAGTGGAAGAAATTATTATCATGTTGAGTATTATCACACCCAACCTTAACTGTTTCTTATATTTAATTTAGTCTTGATTCTAATCAATTTATCTTTTCTTAAGAGTTAAATTTCCATATGATTTATTATTTTGGGAATGGTGTGCATATAAAATATTTTTCCACATGGTTGGAACCAACCATGCAATAAATCATTGGATAATGTTTTTATCATTGATAGTTATAAATTGCATGGTTCTTGCACCAATAGTTTAACCACGTTTTCATATTAAATATAGTTTTATAGGTTATATAATAGGTGAGTGGTGTTGGTTCATAGTTAAGGAAAACATTTTATAGTTCCCAATTTTATTATCATGATAATGATACCTTCTTTCCCTAAACAAATTAAATACATTATGGGATTATTTCCCACCTTATTTGAATCCCATGACTCAAGTATCTCTCTACGTAACCCCATTTTTATGTAATAACCCATGATATCTCATCAAAATTAAGGTGAATTATTTATGGTAATCCACTCATAGTATATTCTACCCTATTTATTCTCCCTTTTTAGTTTCTCTTAATTCCCTAACAAGTTATCAAATACAATGGGTTTCCATTATCTCAATTTGTTTTTAGATCAATCATTGATTCCTTAGGTTCTTCATGATATTTTAGGGATCCTTTGGATTTTATGAGGGGGTAATTAAACCACCATTTGTGATTAAAATTAGTCTAAAGGTATGTATTCCCTTACATAGCACATTAAACATATTAATTTTATTTTTTTGTTAGATTTAATGTTTTTATTAAGTATTTGAAAATGGATATCATGTATATATGGTTGTTTTATCAGAAAAATATTCATTCTATTTTACTTTCATAATGTGTGAGTAGGGATTCCCTTTTTCAAAACATATGATCATTTTCTTAAATCCATGTACTCCATGTGTTTACATAAATTCAAGGTAGGTTTTATGAAATCAGTTAATCAATATGTGATGTTATTTGTTTAAAAAAACTAATGGAATTATTCCAATGGATATGGGTGTTCTTGGTCCTAAAAATGGGCATTCATTCATTCAATTGATTAATATATTGTATTATTTTGGTGAAATTACTTTTTATATATTTTATATGAAATTGATTCTTTACAGAATAATAGTTAGGCTCAGTTAGAATAGTCAACGTTTTTTTCTAACAAAAATATGTTTTGGAAAAGTAACCATGTATTTAGAGATTTTTTTTTTCTTAATTACGATATTTGTGTGATCAATCCCTATGACATGGATTATGTTATTTCAATTTTTATTGATGGACTAGGGATATTTCGTATGATTTTTTGAGGTGTGGGTGCAGAAATTATGTGTTTATATTTAAACAATTATGAGAAATATATATTTTATTATTCTAAAGCCATTTATATTTCTTTCGAATAATTGGGTATATAAGAGGGAGATTTTAGAATATTTTATGCATTAGTATAGTTTCACACAATGACTAGTGGAATTGAGATAGATAACATTCCTTTTGTGGGATTCAACCCTCAGTTAGAACAGATAAGAAAATACCAGTTGTAAGGGATATTATTCTTCTATCAGGTGCATGTTTTCTAATATTCTAGTTATGTTTAATTTTTTATAGGTTATCTCTTCAACTCCTTGGTTCCCCTGAATTGTATTTTTGAATTTATTATTTTCTTTCTAAGTCCTTATCACAATATTTCCAAAATGTTCTTTTGTATTACGTTCACCTCTCTTTCTTTTTGAAAATTTTCACTTTATTATATGACACGAACCATTTAAAAGTATTCATGATAGTATTTTAGTTAAAAATTATTTACAATGAATTAAAAATTATAAATTTCCATGAAATATATTAGTATGATATTTTTTTTAATAAATGAAAAGGTAAATTTTATATGTATCTACCAACTATCAGGAAATGGTTTAATTATTTAAGGGTATTATTGGGATTTCAAGAAGATCGGTACATTATAATCCTAATTATTATATTAAATTTTTGGAAAAAGTTTCATAGATGAAGGAGATGTGTATTTGGTTCATAGTTCGTGTTTATTTTCGTAGAATGTTGATATTCTCAACTCGTACATTGAGATAGATGTTTATGGGTTCATTGGATTTTATTTATTTTTGGTATCATATAAGTTTTATCAACCACAAAATCATACATTCTTTTACTTTTATCCTATTTACAAAGTTGAGCTTCTAAAAGCTTAATGTTTTTATTATATTATCGGATTTTTGTTATTATTATTCTATCATTGGAAATGTTAATTTTTTATAGTTGTGTACCATAAGAGGTTCTCTTCGAAGGTACAAGTGTTCCACAAAAATATAATAGGTAAAATAAAATTCATGTTTATTAAATCTCCTATAAAATTAATTCCAATTTCAGTAAATTGGGTCTCAATAAATTTTCACCTTCCATGGGAGAATGGTAACTCAATTTAGGTATTCCATGGGTAGGATTCAACTGCCTGGATAATGTGTGACATACAATTGGTTCATGAAAGTAAGAGGATAGAGGTAGATTGTACTAGTATAATTTTATTATAATAATAGTTATATTGATCTAACATCATTATAGTGGGTAATGATATTATTATATTGTCTGCATGATCATGTAATTGAATATGACTGTAAATAACAAGATACATTGATGAATTATCTCCTCAAAATGTGTTCCTTTTGATTGAATGATTTATGAATCATTCATGTAACCATAGACTGAAATATTCCAATTGGGGATTTAGTTGTAAAAATTGGAGTAGGAATTCAAAATAAAAACATTGGTAAAGTGTTATTTGTTATATGTAGAGGAGGAATCCTTTTATAGGTGAGTATTGAGTCACATTTCTTCTAAAAACCATTTACATATATTTATAGAATATATTTTTAAATATAATATGGATCCAAAATTATCATATAAGAGGAATAGGTTAGGAATAACATCATTCAAAAATATTATATATTAGATTTTTTGTATTTTATCCCTTTTGTAGTTAATTTAATTCTTTTAACACATTTTACCTTTACCATGATTACTCAACATTTACCTTAGTATACTATTCTGTTGAAAAAAATAAATATTTCCTAATAAATAATTTTGATTTTATGATTATATTTTGGACTTTTGGTCATAAAATTGTGTATCAAAACATTATAGATTTATCCTTTAAAAGAAATTATAATATATATTTAAAATAATTATATAAAATTTTCTTTTTAAAACATTAAATGATTCTAATATTTTTTATATAAATTGATAATTATATTAGTGTTAATATATTTTATCATAAAAGTGAAACACTATTATTTATTTTAAAATCATTTGAATGAATTAAATTTAATGTTTTACGATACAAAAACACTTAGAAATATACAATATTTTGAATAATTTATGATTTATAAAATAATTTATTTGAATCACATCTGGTCAAATTAATTATTTATCTTCTAAGAATCAAATTTATCAAAATATTTTTATTACAATATTTGATTTAATTCTATAAGAACCTCCAATAAAGTATTAATAAATACAATAATTATAATAATATTAATAAAACCCTAAATAAAAACACAAATTCTTATAATAAATAAGTTTAATTAATTATTTTCTTTTTCTATCATCGATGATTTTATATTAAATATAAATTATATTTTATTAGTTTTTTTATAAAAAAATTATCAAATGTAATATAGATATTATATATATTCCTTTCCAAATACTATATATCCAATGGAAATATATCCATTGACCATATAAGTATCATTTATATATATAACTATCATAATTATTTCATATATAGATCCTTACAAACATATCTAGAAACATTAATCTTATTCCCTAATATATATATCATATTTTTTCTATCATTTCTCTTATTTATTATATTCTATTATGTAATTATCTTTAGTTATATGATCATCTCATAAGAAATTGATGATGAGAAAATAATCCCTAGTGTAGTTTTATTTTATTTCATTTTCATTCCATCAGCAGATTGAGTAATTATAATTCATTTAGATATCTTTTAAAGAATTTAATTTTTTATTTTATTATTAAACCACAATGAAATAAGTCATTTATAATTTAATTTGTTGTTTCAGGGATTTGAATTTATAAGATTCATTTATAAAGAGATGCATGCTAAAATTAGGATGTGTTATATTATTCCCAACACAAAATAATTTCCCCCATGAAAATTCATTACTATAATGAAATAAAATGATGGTATTTTTTCTCATTATATCTTCATTTTACAATTTTTACATCACAAATCTTATTATTCATCTAGAGAACTTTGACTATGTGAATTGTATTATTTTCGAGTACATTACCTCAATGATCCATCATTTTAACATCCCCCCAAAAGTGATATCATGTTATAGTTTTACTAATAATGAGTCCAATACCTATAAAGGGTCTTTTCTGTTCTTAAATAAAATTGATTCGTGGAACAAATCAATAACATTGGAGAGGCTTTGTAGATGTTCAAAGGGAAAATCTTTTATCCTCATATAATTGAGAATTTTGAAGGGGTCATTGTATCAAAGTATTAACATTCCATTATTCGAAAATCTCATATCCCTATTCCATTATAATACTCAAACGAATAACTTATGAAAAATATAAATGTTAAAATCATGATATAGATTATTTTCATATCTCTCATATAGAAATTCTTTAATTTTTATGTGTCCCTGAAATGTTTGAATCTAATAAATAATCACATGAGCGAGATCTAGCCCCAAAATCTTATTCACAATAAATACATTCCAATATATTAGTGTTTTAAAATTCATCTTATACATATCCCTATTTGGTTCTATTTGAATGATTGATTGGAAAAAACTGGTATATAGAAACTCTATTTTTGGAAGGCATTGATCCTAACCACCTAATAAATCTAATTAGTAAGATATTTATAAATTGTATAACATATCAATGTTCCATTAATATTTAAAATTAGTTGGACAGTGATTAGTTGTGTTGAATCATAGATACTTATCTAATACTTGATTAAGGCTTTCCCATAACACCTAGGTAAAATTCAAACCATGATTTGATATAATATAATATGGAAATCCTTACAACCCCACCACAACCATTATATATATCATATAATGTTTATTGATAATAAACTATTTATGAATAACATGGAAATTTTGATGACCCTACATAGAAATAAACTGTAACCCAAATGGAATTATGGTCATTTGTCATCATAAAAATTTCACCATAAGAATCCCTTATTATTGTTCGCCTATCAATATATAATTATGTGAAATTGTTTTCTTATACCATCGGAGTTATATAATTCTTCCCGAACTTGTTGGTGTAACAAATATTGAGATATATTATCATTACTCCCCTATTAATTTTTTACAACATAAAATTTTCTTGGAGATTTCTACACATTATTTTGCTTCAATAATTGTTAGATAACGATGGGATATGTGAATCCACTAAATACACCATAAATTTAGTAATCAAGTGAAACATATTTGTTTCCCCTATCATATAGTTACACTAATTTCATGGATTAAACATGTAATATTGCATACATTCCTGAGTATATATATATCCTCCTTCTATGCCTCATTTACAATCACATGGAATGATTGTTGGATATTTATCAGTGACATATGGGATTCCAAACCCTTTAGTTTGATTCCCAAGAACATATATTGTTAATATATGGGTATTGGGAAATATTTAATATTGTTTATGTATAAGGCACCATGATCATTATTTATTTGGGAATTGGATTTGTGGTTTCCCTTGTTGGGTGGTAATGTATTGTGGAATCATAGTCCTTGAACAATTCTTAAAATCAATGTTTTAACATATTACAATCCTTCTATATCAATATATACTTTAAGAACTTGGGATTAGTATATATTTGATACATTTCACCATATAAATAATGAAACCAATTATTTGATAAAAATATTACCAATACTAGCTCAGATCATGCATCTGGTTATTTACTCATGAAACATTAATTTAAATGATGTATAAGATAAAAAAATTTAATTTTCAATAAATAAGCATCTCAACCCATTCGTGGATGCAAGTCAACATATCTCAAACCCTTCTCCTGTATTGGACAGTTTCAGTACAAGTGTTATTACCAAAATGATATTGAGATCCATGAATTTTTTTCACATTCATCTATATAGAGGAACTAGACTCCCTTATGAGATAACATTCTTGGTGGGATAGATAGTTATATAAACTGTTTCAAAACGTATCCACGGTACAAGTCAAATCAATGAAAACTAATTATATGTGTTATAATTGTTGGTCGAGTCTAGTCCACAATGTATACATCTTGTATAGATCCCTAGAGATAACCTATCTTGTTATTACTTGACAAAATATGAAAAATTTTCAATCCATAATTCACACATTCAAAAATAATTATATAGTTTTTCCATTTTTTGGGTCATAAATAAAATTCTAAATTGTACTCCAAACTCGTCCTTCCACTAGAAATATATGATAAAATAATCTATAAAGGGTAATATAAAATAAAAATTGTAATCACTAAATCCCATATTCTTCACATCTATAATGCTATCATGTGAAATAGGTGGTTTGAATATGATCAATATGAAGTAACAGTGTTCATATACTGTATGTAATGAGGTAATTGTTTTATTATCCACCAACACCCTTTACATTCCATTATATTTATTTAATTTATTGATTAATGGAATTTTGTATAATTTTTACGAGGATTTTATTAGAAAATCATATTTTTTTGACATTTTAGTGTAGTAAGTATGATATGTTAAAATTTTGTGAAAACCATGAACCAACCATGTGAATCTTAAAGTTCCTCACCAATGATGATTTCATAGTTGGTTCAGGGCATTCATGAACAAGAAATCAAACCATGTTTGGTACCAACGTCGATTTAATATGTGTTTCATGGGAATCGGATGGTTTGTGAAACCAGGTGTCCTAACTATAGGACCATCCAAGAATGTAAAAAATTTGCACAATTACCTATCTACCATCATTCACATTTAAACCCTATATTTTCCCCTCTCCTCACTTTCGAACCCTATGACCTGTTTCTCTCCTCAACATTGATTTCCCTCATTATATTGAAGATTTTTTCATGTTATGAGGCTTATTTCTCATGAAAATACCCTTTTATGATTTTTTCTTAAACATTTATGTGACGACTAGTCATGATCTATGTGTCCTCTAAGAGTGGGGGGGGGGGGTTGAATCAGGGATATGATATTTTTATGTTTTCATTTATTGAAACAAAATTCTACTTTGTTATAGATAAATGAATATATTAAAAAAATCCTAAAATGCACACACAAACACAATAATTTACATGATTCACTACAAAATATCAGTATATATTGCTTAGAATTATCTGGAAAAAAATAATATATCACCTAGTTCACAAAAAAATAATCATGTGAGGTTTCCAACAGGTAGGTTATACTCATCAATTATATTCCACTATTGTTATTTGATAATATATATACTAAACAGGTGGATAATATGATAATTTTTTTCCCAATTGAGGAATGGACATTAAATAATATTATTGAAAACATTATCATAATAATTATTTAATTCTTCAAACATTACCTTCTTCAAGTATCTTTTTTTCATCTTTTATTTATTGTACAATAATGAGAATAGGTTATTCATATAATTAATATATATATCTCTCTATAATAATATTCTAAATAATGTTCAAAAACTCATCATGAGAACAATATAAATTATATATAAGGATGTATCAATGATATATTCTATTTATGACTTATTAATGTATTTAAAACATTGAAGATATACATTTATATTGAAATTACAAGATTTATTAGATCAATAAATTTTAATAAAATCCATATGAAACTACATCCACAACTAATTATAATTTCATGTAAATATGTAGAAATATTATAGTCTCTTAATTCTACATTATGATATAAATTCTTACATGTTACATAATCATGCATGAATTAGTACATGTGTTGTACTGTATTGGGGTCCAGATAAATTCAACCATGGAATTCTTCCTCATATACACCATTGAAACATTTCTTCCATCTATTCATGATAATTTAAAAATTCATTTATCGATGTAAACATTCATAAATACAACCATGAAATATTTTGTGACATATTGTTTTCAAATAATGTGTATTTCCAAGATATATTATTTCATTTTTCATTCAAACATTATCAAACATTTATTCTTGAAGTAGACATTCATGGACAATGTAGCCAATAGTTATTTATCTTCTTCTATAAATTAAAATATTCAAAACATATTAATATTAATATTTTATTAAATTCACTTGAAGAGTTTCATTATATCTCTCTTCTACTATCCCCTTATCCAATAACTCCTTCATATTCATTATAATTCTATTAACACATCTGTATATTACCATAAATTTAAAGGATTGATTTATCCACCCATTTTTATCAATCAATCTTCATGTTTCCTTTTATGTGACACTCATAGTAGATCCTCTAATAGTTAATCTCATAGTCTCTCTATTCTTTTTTGAAAGATGATCTGTTATCATTGAATATTTTTTCTCCTCAAGGAATATCAGTGATGTTTAAATGGAATCCTAGAAAATAATGGAAGGTCTGTGATTCTTATCATAGAAGAAAATACTCTGGAATCATTACTCATATAAACATTTTACATTGAATCGTAGGCCCTCGCGTGGTTGATCACCATAACACAATAAGTAACATCACAGAAAATATATTTCATCATGGAATTTATTCTTACTTACTCATATAATTTCTGTGCTCACATAATAATTTCATAATGGTGGATGCATCATTATCATAGAAGGTCAAGGATTTATTACAGCCATAGAAAACTGATTTACATATTAATAAAAAAACACCAAAAGTAATTAAACGTCAATTTTATAAGATTATTTGACAATAAAAAATTAAAAACTCTTATGTAAAAAATACAAACCAAATTATATTTTATTACCAACCAGGTTACAAAACTCAATAATCCTCTAAAACCCATGGAATTGATCACTATCCAAAAAATGTGATAATGTGAGTGCATGATCGATGAGAGGAATAAGAATTATTTACCAATGAAACAATAATGTACATGAATTTATGATCTAAAATAATTATTTATTCCCATCTCTTAACAGACAAACTGAATCTATCCAATATAAAAGAGTTCACATATTAACATTAACAAACTAGAATAATACTTATCAAATGTTGAAATAAAAAATTTGTGTTTTTTTCAAAAAATCCCCCTAAATACATGTTCTCCATAAATATCTAATTTATATATCAACGTATTAATTTATCTTATCATTTCCTCCCCTTTTGACAATAATATACAATTTCATGATAACTGTATAGTAATGAATTTACATACCATAGTCTTGAAGAGGTTTAGGTCAATCACCCATTCTCAACATAAATTTCTTAAATGAATCATTTGGTAGTGGGTTGGTGAAAATATCATAAAATTATTATATTATAGTGAAACAGACTAGTTTAATTTCATTTAGTTCCACAAGATCCTTAATGATAATATATTTAATGTCAATATGATTAGATATTTCATATTTAATAAGATTGTTTATATGATTAATAACCTTTTGATTACCCCAACCCTAGACAAGGGGAAGCATTGTATCAACCAAAAAATAATTTAGTTGTATCACCATCCACATTAACATTTATTTTATCTTCAGTGGTCGATACAAACTCATATTTTTTGTTTTTTGAGTCAAACAAATTTACTTCTTTGAATACAAACTCATAAATCATTCTCCCAAAAATAAGGCACCAATATATTTGGATCTCCTATCATTAACACAATCAATCTAATGTACGTATGTGTTGCTAAATAGATTAAACATTCTATTTTTGAATATATTATAACATAATATTTAGTTCCCTTATGATGAATTAGTATTTTTTTCATATATTAATGAGGTGAAATATTATGTTTAGTATAAAATCTGGATCAAGGTTAGTAATATAAACCATGACTTGTAAGGATAATATTACAAACGAACTATTTTGAATGAATTTCATAAATTATTTGGGATCGAAATCATTTCTAATACCATCCATTAAAATCAAAATCCTAATTGATATTGGTTTGAAAAAAAAAATGAATCTTCAATGTTCAATTTTTTAAGTAATTACATGGATTATTTTACATATTATATTATAATATGATCCCTTTATTAGAATATTATCATTCATTAAATGTACCAAGTTTCATAATGAATAGACATTTAAAATGTAATATTAATATATTTGGAAAACATTTCACATTCTTCTTCATTTTATCCAATAAATATGATATCATCAATATAAATGTTAATAATGAAATAGACCTCTTTATTTTCTTTTATTTAGAGGCATGTATCCACTATTTTATTATATATGTAAGTATACGTTAAAAATGAATCCATTTATTAATACCATAATCATCATATTTTCAATAAAACATATAATTCCATCTTTAATTTTTAATAAATTATCTTATTTTCATAGAAATAATTCCCTTCGTTTCTCATTATAGAGTTATTATTATATTTCTATGTAAAAAAAGTTTACCCTCATCCATATTTAATATCTACACTCCCTTTTTCAAAAGTAAAAAAGCAATATTTTTATGGTTCAATTTAATTAAACATGTGAATATTAATCATAAAAAGTAATATCTTTAACCTATTAGTATCCCTCATAAACCCGAATTTCTTTTTTTACTGATTCACCTTATTTATTCAACATATTCTAAAAAACCTCATTTTTTAAATCAAATATTTATCTATATGTTTGGGTAGAAGCTCTCATGTCCCATTTTCACAGTTTTATCCATTTCATTATCCATTTGTCTAATCCACTCTTGATTCTCCAATTAATTAATCAAAGTATCATTTATACTCATGATAAAATAAAGAGTTCTCTGTTTTCGTAAATGTTATTCTAGTTTAATCTTGTTATCATTAACCGCCAATGTTTTTGTTCTCCACTTATTTCTTTAGAATTGTATAAGATAAAGGCAATTAAACCTTAGAACTTGATATAGATAAATAAATATATTTACCCATTGTAGCTTATTCATCATCATTTCTATCGAAAATGTTAACATTTTTTATAATAGAAATAACATCATCTTCACTTACCCATATATCAGTACTGATATGTGAAACATTTAAATCAAAATGTTCCCTCAGTTTTACATTAGTAAAATAAATAATTATTTAAGCCATTTATTTTAGAAATCGGCATCCTCTACTATTTGGAGAATATCCTCATAAAAAAACCATCACTACCTCTTTTTTCATACATCTCATGACTCTCAATATAAATTTTGATAATGAATGGAATTTCATATACCCTAAAGTACATCAATATTTGGGTTTGTTTATATTGTATCTCATACGAAGATGTATGAATTAGGTCATTAAAATAAATTATTTTAAAGAAAAAATAATACACCAATATATTATCTCCCATGAATTGAGAGATATTATGTTCAGTAAACAACGATCAATCAAGGTAAACCAAGAATTAATAATTTCTTTCAGACATAGTGTTTTGTTGTGGTGTGAATAGTGAATTTATTTTAGGATGATTACCACATTAATAGTGATAATCATAAAACATTACATTTGTTTATTTAGAATAATAATATATTTAGATCTTATTTATAGAGTATCTGCATCACATTTCACAACTTCTTCTAAAACCATTGATCATCTTAAAATCCACAGATTTATTTTTCAATAACATAATTCAAGTACTATGATTGAAATCATCCATAAAGGAAATAAAATAATGACATCTATTTTTTCATTATAACCTTAGGGGACTATATATATTACAAATATAATTATCAAATTGATGAGATGTATATATCCCAACCTTATAGTGAGATAAATAAAAAAATTCCATTTCTATAACATTAACAAATATGAATATTTATTTCTTATATTATTAAATACAATAAGAAAAATTTATATATAATTTATATTATTTTTGTGTCTATATAAAATATGAACAATACTTCTAATAATAGATCTTTTTCATTCTTTATACCAAAAATAAAATAATTTATTGCATCTCCAATATTGAGCAGGTTCCCCTTGATTTATTAACCTCATAACACAAATTCCCCATTAAAAAGCCTTTTAAAAATGAAAAAATATCTTCAAAAGAGAACATAAAATACTTTATCATATTGTTATGTATTATAAAATATAATTTTTCTCATTCCATTGAAAAATATTGTGTTTCTGTGTCTCAACTATTACTCTCCATTAATAGTTGTGCCCCACTATTGATTCTAAGAGACTCCTCATTTCTAATTTTTTTGTAATTAGTATTAATTTAAATTCTCTAACAAATTCAAATCTATTTTCATTTCTTATGTATTCCCAGCATATATGATTTTTGGAATTTATTGTATCAATAATTCTAAATAATTTATAATGATTTTTATGTTCGCAAATAACCTTGTTTGTTTTCTAATGACGTTTTATTGAGTGAGTTCTACAGGAATTTATATTATGTTTTTTGGAATTTTTCATTATAAGAATGAATCTGTTGAAAATATATCAAACCCTTTTTTCTATAAATAAACATATGTTTTCCACATTTCCTTACACTATGATGTGAAATCATTGCATATTCTCTCAACTATACATTACACTGAAAAGTTAAATTCTTGCTTATTGTATCAACCATATGTTACTTGATAGATAGTTTGTGTTTAGATCAACGTCCTTATATTCATGGAATCATATATCATATGGATCAGCAACACTACATTGGATTCTAGGTTTACATTTCTTACCATATGTTCTAAAATGTTGAACTTATGATTAATCAATGTTGTGTTTTGGGTTTTATTCTAATAAGGATAAATATATGGATTATCATTTCTATATCATATAATGTGGCCATATACTAAACAAAAGAATCCTAATCTATATAAAGGAACCCTACTCCACACAATGGAACCCTATACAACATAAAATAACACTACGCTATGAATTTCAACCCTATATTGTGTTCCTAGTGGTGATTTTTTTCAAGTCTTTTTTTCAATCCTTTATTTATTCAAAAGTCAAGTTAGAATTAAAGAATTAATCAGGTATCATGTTCAATGTTTCAAAGAATTATATTCATCCGAGATAATCACTCATATCTGTATGTTATGTTATGACTCCCTTAGTCATTTTGGAATTGGAATTTGCACGACCAATCAGGGTGTTATTTTGGATCTGGAATGGCAGAAAAAATTGGATCTATAATTCATTCAGAGTATCTATTCGTATATATGTATATATATGTGTGTGTGTGTGTGTCTATATGTGATAAGTGATTCACCCATGTGATGGTATTACAAAAATTTTCATTTATAGTGTTGCAGTAATGAACGATCGATTATGAAAGAAGCTACACAATAGAGATATAAATGTTTAATCTTCTAATAGTATTAAATTAATACATTTGTTTAATTTTATACATTATTGTTGATATTTTTGCAACATGGATTGCATCAGACTATTTAATTCTGAAATATATTATTTTCTAATGAAGATAATCAATCAACTTTCAATTTCTTACTAAATATGATCTTAAAATTTTCAAATCAAAGTCTTTTGGTTTATTGGGGTTTTATCTACTCGTACAATGTTGTGGTGGTGTATGATATTATCTATCTAAGATGTGGATAACTTGTTCTATGTAAATTCACTATACATCTTTGGTTTATATTTTTTATAATGTTGTCAACTACCTGTACTCAGTTCTGGATTCTTGGTATTGTGATAAGAAGAGAATACTAGTAGAATTTTCTAAGATCATAGAGAGATTGATTGATAGAGAGGGTTGGGAGATATTTTTTTCCCCAACAACTATAAAAAATCCTTGTTATTTATTTCTATTTATCTCGTGGGTATTTTCAATATAAAAGAAAAACATTTCAAATCTGTATAAATCTTAGTGGGTGAAAAAATCCAGAATTTTTTACGATTTTTGAAAAGACCCAATTCACCCTCTTTTTACATAGTATATTCGGAAATAGAAATTTGTATCATAGAAGATATTTTGGATAAAGATATTTCATGGTGAAATGTATATGGTCTATACAATGACAGAACTGGCTAATACAAGAAAAGTAATGTTAATGGTATGTGCTCTATATTTTAATGGTAAAAATTATGGATGTTGGAAATCTCAAATGATTATCTATCTGGAAAATCATGGATACAAAGCCTAATAAAAATTATTAATCCTTATAAGATTTCTAAAAAACTAGAAACATGGGATGCAGAACAGAATCTAAATATGATATAAATTCAATGGCACAAAATTCTATTATTTTCATTTATGGACTAGATGAACTCAAATGTGTATCACCATGTCCAACAGACTATGAAATGTGGAATACTATTTCTGTTTCTTATTAAGTAACAGAAAATGTTAGACATATGATATATATTACTTCTAAGATAAAATTTGACACATTTTAATGATTTATGGTCAATGAATCACATATATGAAGAGAATTATTATAAAAATTATCAACAATATTACATCATTATGAGAACCAATCAAAAAAGTTGATCTAAATTTGAAAGTACTCTGAGTACTACCTTCAAAATGGAATGGCATATCTGCGACCATTCATCAATAATCAAATATCAATGATCATACAATGGAAGAACTAATTGGTAAACTAATGATGTATTAATCATAAATGATGTCTTAAGTTATAGATAATAAAATTATAGTAAAAAAATAAAATTATGATGCAATAGTAAAATCTCAAAAACATTGTAGAAGGCCAAGAAAGAATTCAAATTAGAGAAGAATTTCAATTCATCTAATTTTAAAATGGAACTACATCAACTGTCCAAAAGGTTCAATATGTTTAATAAAATAAATGTTGATTCAAATATTCCTTCAATAATGATGAGAATGACTCAATTGAAGTCAAATTCTATGAAAGTAATAAATAGGGTCATATCATCCCAGATTGTCTAAACCTAAAGGGTGAAAAAAATGGAAGTAAAATAGATATAAAAATTATTCAAATTATGGGAATAAAAGACAAAGAGAAATGAAAGATATATGATGCTTATCTGAAGACACCAGCAGCACTTTCAAGTCTTATTCAGATAAAGGGAAATCATTTCTAAATGCGAACATGTGCATTATGGAAAAAGTTTAAAAGTTATAAACTTTTTACTCATATGAATATGATGCTAGTAGTAGCTAAAATGATAAACTATCATCCTATTGGTTGATTCTATAAGAATAACATGATTATCCAATAAAAAATCACAATTATTTAAAAAAAATTCAATTTGTTTCCTTAAATGTTAGAGACACTATTTTTAAAACAATATCAAGTATTGATTGAAAAATATAACTCATCTATTAAAAATTGTGATGATCATGAAATAGGGACTAAAATATTTTAGGATGAAGTAAAATCATATAAGTGTTTCATTATTGTTTTTAATAAAATAGAAACTAACTAAAATTAAATTAATTATATGAATTTCATTAAAATGGAAATAATTGGAATAATATGTAATGTTGAAAAATCAAAAATAAAGAAAAAAAAATTGTGTCAAATTCTAAAAATAAGTCATTTTATCATTTTGGAACAAAAGGAAAGGTCACTAATATTTTTTTTCAAAATCCTTAAATTATTGGTATTAGAGGAGCCTTTATTTCTATAAGTTTATCTAAAATAATTTATATAAATTATAGAAAAAAAATTTTGATCTGGATTCAAAGATCACTACTTTCTATGAGTATTAGACCCAAGAAAATATGGCTACTAAACCAAACATCTGTGTAAATTATTTTTCAAGAAACATGATAGATGAAAATAATGTTTATGGTATATGGGTAGTGTTTTTTGGCATATGAATGGATTTTCATCCAAATTTCTTACCCTAAATCGAATGGATAGAGAATTAGTCATTGTTGGAGACAATGAAAATGGAAATTTAATTAGAGTTAGAACTATTGGAGATATAGAATTTTTCTCAATCCATAATGTATTGTATGGTAATGTGTTAAGGAACAATATGATAAGTATCTATAAACTTTTCGATATTGGTTGTTATGTTGATTTTTTTTAAATTATAGATCTGTGTATAATGATATGTTACATAAATTTTGAGAATATGGAACAAAAAATCCTTAAACATTGGATTTAAATTCCTTATATAAATAGAAAGTGAAATTTTAACTAATAATACAAATGAATCATGGATTTGGAAAAGAATAATAAGATATTGTAAAACATATTATTTACATAAATTATCCATGAAATAATTATTTTCATGTTTTTCTAGTTTTATGTTGGGCAATGAAATATTCTATTATTCATGCCAAATTAGTAAGAAAAAAATTATTCTTTCAAATTTGTTAACAAAATTTCTATATATTCTCCTTTAGAACATATTAATATGGATTAGTTTGGAAAATAAAGGGTAGTATTTTTTCATTGAAAATTATATTTTTATGTTTTAGTATATTATTATTCTATATTTACTTGGGTTTTTTTAAAAATTCAAAAGTGATGTGTTCACTATTTTAGAATTTTTGTGGAAAATGGATCAAAATAAAAATGGATTTAAATTAATTTCATTTGGAACTGATCATGGTGGAGAATTTGAGAATCAGGAATTCAATTCATTTTTCTCCAACCAGGGTATTAAACACACCTTCTCTACCCCAAGAACACCTCAACGGAATGGAATTATTGATAGGGAAAATAGGACTACTCTTGAAATGGAAAGGAATATTCGGAATGAATATAGTATTCCTACCTACATTTAGATACAGCCTATATGGATAGCCTTCTATATCATGAATTGAATTTTAATAATACCTATTTTCAAAAAGATATCTAATGAACTTTGGAATAATACAAAAATTAATGTACATCAATTTTGTATGATGTAGGTTGTATATCATGAATACTAAAGGATAACTTGGTATGTTTGATCCAAAACACAATGAAGGAATATTATTTGGATGTTTTACTACCTCTATATCTGATAATTTATTTAATAAAAAGTCTCAGTTTGTCATGGAATCAATTCCTGTGATGTTTTCTCAAACTGACCCTTTTATTAAAGTGAATGATGAAATTGATGAAGTTACTAAATATTTTGATAACACGAGACTTATAACTATTATAATGATTTCCAAAATGATACTAATAAAATTTAAATTTGATTAGAAGAACATGACATTAAATAACATGAATGTTTCTTATCTAAATAGTCTAGAACTCCAAAGAACAATCATTTATGAACAGTTATAGGAGACCTAGACACAGAAATAATAAGTAAAAGAACTGTCAGAAACAAAGATAAATTCTACTTATTTTTATCATAATATGAATATAAGAGTATTGAATAAACCTTTAATGATGAGAGTTGGACATTAGTTTGTAAGAATACGTAAACCAATTCAAAAGAAATGATGTTTGTGATCTATTAGAGAGTCCAACTAATTATCCATTTATAGGATCCAAGAAAGTCATTAAAAATAAAAAGTATGACAAATGGATTGTGTCCCAAAATAAATCCATATTAGTAGTCAAAGGATATAATCAAGAAGAAGCTATATATAATTTTGATACCTCATCCACTTTTCCTAGTCTAAAATTAATTATAATTATTATAACTTATGCATCACATATTAATTTCAAAATATATCTTATTGATTATATATCTACCTTTTTAATAATTTGTTTAATAGAGGAATTTAATGTTGAACAACCCTAGGATTGGACAATTCACAATAACCAAATTATATTTTTTGAACTTACTAAAGCACTCTTTGTCCTTAAAAAAGAACCCATGGCATGGTATGAATGATTATGTTTATTTATTTTGAAAAATTAAATTAATATTAGATTCGAAGATCCAATACTCTTTAATAAAACCATTTGTTCTAATAATTTATTTGTTAAATTTTTTTTGATGAAGTTATTTTTTGTTCAACTAATAAACATATTTGTCATGATTTTTTCTAGTTTAATACAAAAAGAATTTTAAATGAATATTATGGGATAACTAATTTTGTTATTAGGATTTAGTATTTATCAAAATGATTCATATAAATGTTTTAAATCAATTAATTTATATTATTGATTTATTGATATATTCAAGACATGATAATAATAAGATATAAACAAATCATATGTGTACTAAAATAAGAAATTATTTAGATGATGCTAGAAAACTAGTTGACAACAACATATTTAGAGGTATGACTGATAGTTTGTTATATATTACTACTAGCATGCCAAAAATTATGTCTGTTTAGTTACATTTTACTATTTTTCAATCAAATCCAAAATAGTCCCATCATAAATATCTTAATATAATTTCTATATACAGTAAATGAACTATTATATAGTCTCTTATTTAACCCAAAATTTTGGATCTTTCTTTCATTTTATATTCATATGCTAACTTTTTAGGTTGTATATTAGATAGAAAAAGTACCTTAGGAAGCAATAACATTTTATGAAAATCTTAAGTTTCTTGTTCTAGTAGGAAAAAACACTTTGTATCATCTATCAACCACTAAGATATAATTTTCATATGCTTCCAGTTGTTATGCACAAGTATTGTGTAGAAAAACACTCTTCTTGACTTTAGACTATACATTAATCGTATAAATATTTATGGTGATAATACTAGTCTTATAAATATTTCAAAAAATCCTATTATATATTATAATATTAATAACATTGATATGTGAAATCATTTTCTAAGACATCATATCCTTAATACATATATATTTATTTATTTATTTTGTTTTTTCTATACTAAATATTAATTTGAATATATTTTTTCTAAACCACTAACAAGATCTAATATTTATTTTTAGTTTCAAAATTAATAATATAATGAGTTAAACATAAATTGGCTTGAGAAAAGCGTTTTCTAATAGAAAAATGTTTCTATTATCCCGCTTGTCCTCTCTACATATAGAATATATTTCCATCTTTTGATACCCATGAGCCAAAACAGTAAAACTTCAATCCCTTCAGTCTCAAAATCATCAGAGATGGAATCCTCGTGAAGATCTGTTGATGATGAGTTGAACAAAAATGTCATTGCTTTTTGGAAATATCACTAGGTGTTATAGATAAAAGTAATTTATTTTTGCTATTTAGATTCTACTAATATTTTTCTATAGAAACAAATGATATTTTAATGTTTGGTTTATGCCTTTAGAGAAGAAAATATGTCTATGGTATACGAAATTGACGTAATATAATATTCCAAAAATTCATTAATTAGTCTCGGGTTTTAATAATACACAATTGTCTCAATGAATAATGAGTCTGAGTTTTATTTTTCTTTTATGTAATCAGATGAGTATATATATTGTCCCCATAAAGGAGAGTTTCATTTTGATTTAATTAATGTCGGTAATGGAATTCATTCGTTTATGGATATTCAGTTTTATTTTTCTGTAACAATAACTATCAATAAGGTATTAAAAAAATAACTTCATACTATATGTTGAGTGTGGTTGATGTTAATTCAATCTCGGATTTTTACTAGGACTGTTGAGCATGTTTATATCCTCTAACCAGACATTTATATAATGTTTTTTATTCTAAAGAATATGAAGCCTAATTTCTGTCAGTTTATGATAAGATATCTAAACCACTACTACATTACAGATACAAATATAGGATATTATCTCTAAGGAAGAATTATATAAAATTTTTAATAATGGAATCAATATCATTTGGATTTTTGGTAGGTCTTTTAAACACAAAAACACTTTGATTTATAGGACTATGGGAAAACTTGTTTGTGTTTAGAAAGACTTGTGGAACAATCTTCTGGCAATTGGTGCGGAATAAAAATAGAAGTTGTTATAAAAATCTCAAAGGGAGAAAATTATTATTACTTCAGTTGGATCTATTTGATAGAGGACTGAAGAAGAAAGAACATCAAAGGAAGATTAATATATTTTTTAGATAATAATAAGAATTTCAATCAATTTTCCTAACACTTTATTTGAAGATGATGTGGGAGGTGGGCATGAGAATCTAGTGGATGAGCATGTTGTGTGACCAGATAAGTTTCACGAAATTATTAAGGAATATGTCCATAATCTCATAGCAATTGGTGTTCTTGATTTTGATGTTGATGGAAGTTTTACGTTTAGAGACATACCAGCTGATAATGAACATTCCAATTTGGAATTGAAAGAAGATCATCATACAAAATCTATTTCTAACCTTGTCACTCCATCTTCAAAATCAGTTGATTCCTCTATTGATTCCTTCCATATATAAGTGAATATATTGGAGGCTTACAATATGTTTTCTAGGGAAAATTAGAAAGAAGGGATATTTTTTAAATAATATATGGTTTCTTCTATTCCAACATCAGAGATTGATGCTCAGAAGCTTCATTTCAGAGAATTCAAATAAAATCTCATTTATATTGGACATATTTAAGATCTTATAGCCAATATTCCAAGATAATTTTATTTTTTAATGGATGAATCTGTCAAGAAAGATGATTTTCATGTGTTTACTCTAATTATTGGGACAAAATTTCATTCTCTCAAGTAATGAAATATACCATCCACCTCTTCTAAACATATTCCACTAGAACTCCCCAGAGCATTTGAAATTATGAGCAATTTAATTACTGAATTAAATGAAAGACTACACAATATTTAGTGTGATAGTAAACATTTATGTGAGCTATTAGAAAATAAAATACATATGATAATTCAACTAAATTCATGTAAATCTTAGTTGGGCTAGTCATTTGTCATTTTAAAAAACAAATTGACCTCATACATAAAGTCAGAAGAAGATTTGAATCAATTTTTAATGTTGAATCTGGTTGAGAATTTAAAGGTTGTAAATGATTCAAGGAAGTTAATTTACAAATGGTTAGAAGTATTGAACGACCATTTATAGAGCCTACATTTAATGATTCCTGATATTAGCAGTGCAATTCAAGCCATTCCTCATACAGATGATCCTTCAATACCTACCGTTTCAAACCAAAGTCCGTCATTTTGAGGACCCCTTTGTTGATACATGATTGTACATATGTTTTCGAAACATCTGAGTTCATTTTAAATTTATTATACATTATTGAAAACATTAGTTAAAATTTTGAACTAAAAATCCTAGATTTTCTTTCTTATTCTGGTTTCTAAAACCATTCATAATAGTTCAATTCTATATTTAATGTGATTTATTTTTTAATTCATTCAAACCATCTTTTTTTATCACAAAAAGGGGGAGAAAATTTATAATGGGAGTAAGGGAAAAAGAGAGAATATCTATGAATACCCTTTGGGAGAATATTTTCAAACCACAAAATTCTATTATTGAAAATAATTAATTTACATGTTTTTATTTTTTGTTAAAATAATACCATTAAATAGAAATATCAAAATACTTTATATATATATATATATTGGTATGTTTAAAAATCATACATTCTCTTTATATTTTGTTATTTATTATGTTATGGGTATTTTATCATCCCAGTGAAAGAGATTACTGGGCATGTATTGTCTCAAAAATACTCTATAATTTATGATGATTTTGATTTACACATATACCCTTATTTGTTTTCTAATTATGTTTTGATGAGTGAGTTCTATAGGAATTTATATTCTATTTTAATGAATTTATAATTATGGGAATTAATCTACATAAACTATTTGAATCCCTGTGTTTCGTAAATGAGTCTATGGAATTAACCCTACATTAATGTGATAAGTGAAACATTTCCATACGGTATCAAACCAATGATACACTGAGAAGTGAAATTCTTATGTGTTGTATGAAACATGTGGAATGCTAAAATATATTGGGTTTGGATAAAAATCCATACATTCGGAGAATCTTCAAATTTATGGATCAACAACATTACATTGGGGTCTAGATTTATTGTTTATACCCCACATGTGGAAATCTTGATCATATGATTAATCAATGAAATATTTAGTATTTTAGGCTGAAAATGATAAAAATATGGATTATCATCCCTATGATATGCAATGTAACCCTACTCTATTCAATGGAATCCTCTGTTAGACAATGAAATCATACCCTAGGAAAAGGAAGCATACAAAATACATATCAACCCTACATTATGATCTCAATGGAGAAGTATTTCAAGGAAGGATTTCAATTAGAGATTACTACGTTGGTCATATCAGAATTAAAAACGGATGCATGGATTGTTTTGATTGTTACAATAAACCTTGTTCATTAGAAAAAAATCACCCAAATCTCTATAGGATGTTATTAATCCCCTGTAGATTTTGGAATTTAAATTTATGCACTCAATCTGTCTGTTCATTTTGATCAATAAAACTAAATCATGTTTTTTGTTATATATATTATTTCATTATATCTATTTATATAAATATATGTGTGATAAGTGATTCAAATATGTGAGTGTATTTTTTAAATTATATTTTATAATGCTTCTTCATTGATCGATCGATTTTTAAAGAAGATACACTTTGGATATATACCCGAAAAATCATTTACTACTCTATGATTACTATTATTTTTTAGGTTTCTACCTTATTGTAGATTTTTTCCACATGTATCACTTTAGACTATTTCAATCTTGAGGACATTCTTTTATGAAGAATAATATCAATAAATTTTTAGTTTCTTGTTGTTGTAACTATGATGATCCACCTGATCCTTTCAAATAAACTCTTTTTATTTATTAGAGCATCAACTGCTCATTCTTAGATGTGGTGGATTATCATCTTCTCAATCTATGTTCTGGCCAATTGGTTCTTTATTAAAAAACATTAAGAATTAGTATTTAGTCTTTTTGGAAAGGTTTCCACAACTGACAATCAATTTTGATTTCATGGTCTTATCCTCACAGGACCATAATATTGGATTTTACCAATCTTGTATATAAATAAATTAGTAGAGTGGACTATGGGATCTTTGTGCCCCGAACCACTATAAAAATATGTGTTTTTTAATTTCTAATTATCTAGTTCATATTTTCATAGAGAATAAAAACATTTTCTATCCACCGAAATCCAAATTGGTAAAAAAATACGTATTTGTGGAAGATTTTTGAAAAGTCACCATTCCCCCCCCCCCTTGAGATACTTTTAATATTCAAACACAAAAAATTTCTATAACCATTCTCTATTTATATCCTTATGTTAGGGTTCAACTATATAATATTTATCTTTTATCCTTTATTTACATTGATGATTTTATATTTTTTATCAATAAATTTTTTACTTGAATTCATTAAAGAATACCATTTAATGATGTGCGGGATTAATAAACCTCTGAAATATAGTCCTAATAAGATTGAATCTTTTATCAATATTCATATTAAATTTTATATATTATATTTTAATTTTTCTAATTTGAGTGGGTTGACTCCCCCTCATACTGTACCTCTAATAACTCTTGGATCTATTTTATTTTTGGTGATTAAATGATGTTATTTTCATTTTATGACCAAAGAATCTATAACACAAGAAATATCCATTGAAACAATATTTTCTTTTTTAAATAACATGTTACTGAAAATGGTGTATCTTAATTCTTATATATTTCTATGATTAAATCTGTGAGTCTATTTCTAAATAAAAATATGTATTGTCTACTGACATTTTCTTCACCATATTAGTCTTATTTTCAATAGTAATAGTGTCTCTAATTATATAATTTTTACTTCAAAAAATATTTTCTTCAAAAATACAGAATTTTGGCGTTACATTTTTTTAGCAATAGACATGTTCCTCTTGGATAGTTTCTTCTATTGAGACCCTTTTTAAACATGTTCATCCATTTCATTAACATTTTAGACAGAAATTTTATAATATTTATGAAATTTAAATTATTAATTTATTTAAAAAAGAATCTGCATTTTCATTTTGATGTTAAATATTCATTGTTCATCATTAACCGGTTTCTGGTAAATATGATCAAATTTTTTCTTCTTTCCCCTAATCACCTCATTAAGAATGATGTTAATATTTTTTTAATACATCATGTAACATTTTATTTTTGTCAATATATTTAAACAATATTGTTTTTTATTTTTTATGAATTGTTTCATATAAATTTATAATCTTAATATCTTTCTTTAACTTCTTTTTCTCTTTCAATAGATTTAATATTTTCATCAATCACTCATTAAATTCTATTTTTATATTGATCTCTATATTCATTTACTCAAATTCATCTTCTATATAAATCTTTTTTTCATCACTGCATAAACTATCACCATTCACTTTTTCAGTAAGTAACTTCTTAGAACCTTGATATCTAGAATTATGGGCTTCCACTTATCCACTACCACCTTCTTCATCACATTTAGACAAAAAATAAACCTTTTAATTTATAGAGTTTATATTGATTTCATTTTTAATATAACATGTATTTTAATGATTTATTCATAACTTGTTATCTTGTCCTTCCATCATCATCATAACAATCTCTATCCTCCTTTAATCATGGATTATTTTCTTCAAGATGTCTATGAACCTATAGGTAATGTAATTTATTAGTAAAATTCCATTACAAATCTCTGCACGTCTTTTAAAAAATCGAAATAATTATGAAATAAGTTTTTAGAACTAATTATTCATTCATACTATGAATCGAATTCACCTACATGTCTCTCAAAATAATCAATCTTTGAATTTTATTTCAAGGTGTATTTGGGAGAGATTTGATGACTATTATTTTCCATTATTTTTATAAAAATATATTTTATCGCATCACATATAATGAGAATACTATAAAAATCATAGAGACTTATTTATTAATGTTCCCAATATTATAATGGTGAAATGTTTTCACCAAATATATCATGAAAATTTCTTAATAACATTTCTAAAATTATTATCCATTTCAATTTCTATATATGTTTTCTTAATTTCCTCATAATATTATTATCCACTGTGAATAACTCACCAATATATCAATCATTTACCTTTTTCAAATCATCATATATCAATCACTACTTTTAAATCATTTATTTATTTTCTTTTACCTTTTCCTTCATATATACTATTCAATGTATCCCAGATTATATTAGCTATTCTAATTCTGTTACCTCATAACAATTCATTTTCGTATTCAGGTGAATGAATCGAATTATTTTCTCTACCATAATTATTTTAATTTCTATCATTTTTAGTTATTAAGAGACCACCCTCGGTAGGCGAGTGAAACCATCTATATTAATTTCATGTACTTCATAGCCAATGGTTAGTATAATTTGTAGAATTATATACCTAAAGATATTATATGTTTTCCCATTGAATTAAATATTACACTATATATTAACTGGTTTTTACAAATCTATCAAAAAATAATTCATCATGTTCAACCATAAAACAATATATAGTAAATAAATGAACCTCCATATAATATTAACTGATTGGAAATGTTTAGATATATGTGACCATTAAGAGGGGGTTAAATTATAGGTAATCTCTTTATTTCTTTTTTTTCATATTTTTTTCCTTTGATTGGACGAAAATGGTTCAGATGAAACACAATAAAAAATAAAACAGACAAGATCATAATAATTTACAAGTTCCACCACTCAATTAGATAATCTAATAAATAGAATGATCTAAAATTGTTTTATATCACATATTCCAATTGAAAATAATCCATTGTGTTTTATAGTATGTAGGATATTTATATCACATGTATTAAATTATATTTATTTGATAGTGAAATTTCTCATCACAAATAAAATATAATAAAAGAAATTTATTTATAATGGAACATAACATCACAAAAAATCTTCAACACAACACCACTATAATTCTTGAATTCTACAAACATTACATTATAAATGTGAAATCTTATTCCTCTTCAGTTTCATACATAATAGTGTGAAAGAACCTCTTCCTAATTTTTTTATCTCTCTATCCAATCTTCTTCCAAAAACATCACATAAACTCATTCAACAACAACATTAGATTATATATCAGTATAGTCAATTAATGTTTTTTTGTCACCATTATTCAATTATTTATGAGACTCTGTATATAATTTGAAATTTAAATTATCATAATTCTTGGATATTTTCTTCATAATAAATTATATAAGAAATTAAAACTATAAAATAATATAAATGCATGTAAATATGAAGAAATATATTAGCATGTTCATTTTCCATTAAACTCTCAATTATTCTATATTCAACCCTTATCTGTGAATTAATATATTCATTGTTCTATAATGAGATCCATCTAACATAAATCATAAAATTATACTACATAAAATGAATCGAAGAGCCATTTGTTATTTTATTGAGTCTATTGTATTAGAGTTAGGGTTGTTAAAACATAAGAAGGAATTTTAGAAGGAGTCTAGGTAAATCATACTCATATCAAACCCTAAATTACCATGTGATGTTAGGTTTTAATTCCTGAATATGATATCTATTAATTTTTTCCAGGTTATAATTTATTTATGATTATGTTTATTATGTTGTAATTTATTCTAAGGTTTATTTAAAGTCTTTAACTATTGTGAGGGTGTAAGGATGGTAGAACTAGATGTTCAGGGTTGTCCAACACAGTTTTGAAAACCAGTAGAAGACTATGAGAATTTTCACATTTTCTTTTTAGTGTGTGATTCATGGTTGGAATTTGGTCCAACAAAACCATTTGGAAAAATAATGAAAATCCACTATAAGCTATGATGTTTTATAATAAATTGATTAGGGGTTTTGGTTTTTATTATATTAAATAAACATGTGATTTTTTTTCCATATTTTTGTTCCTTTGACTAATGTTAATGATATTATGAATAAGAAAACACATTTTAATGTGTGTATGTTAACAATCTTCGATAGGGTTTCCTGATGTTCATGATAAAATTCTAGTTTTCATTGGTTTGCAACAATTTTTATTAATGTAACAAGAAACATAAAATAATTCCAAAATACAAAATAAACTATGATCCTTTCTTCTAAAGGAATGAATTTATTTGTTTTAATTTCCAATAACTCAAGGGACTCAAATTGTTATAGGGTATTGGAGGGTGAACTCATCATGCCCTATTAGGGGACTTGTTTCATACTCTAGGCCAGATCTCGATATAGGGATACATACAATGAAATTTATAATTATTAGACAAATAATATGGATCTAATCACCAATAAATATAAGGAATATCCAAAAATTAACCATTTTTATGTATTATTTCTTCTATATATTATTTACAATTATGACATGGTGATGCTGATTTGGGAATTTTTATGTTTTAAAGTTGTACATCAGAATTCTATGTAATGTTTTTTTCTATGAAGTATACATATTATTATAGAATCTAGATGAATATTTTGAAGGATATTCCATTATATCCTTTCTAAATAAATCAAAACCCATGTAGTCCTGGGCCTTTTAATGTTTCACATTGTACCTTTTATTTTTCCGTGACAGGGAATGATCATTCTAGTTTAACATTATTTAGTACAGATACATAGTTGAGAGAATCATAGAAATGGTATTTTGGGAATTATTCATAATAAAACCATTCATTAAAAAACAAAATGAGTATTTACAAAAATGGATAAGATGGTTTAACAAAAGATATATCATTTTGAAGGTGATCCACATCTCTAATATAGCCTAATGAAGAAATTGTACTAGGACTTGGAAGGAATTTTTTACTCTAGATGGGGGTGTTGGTATTTTATGTAATATAGACAAATAGAATATGTTTCATGGGGGTATGGACCTGATAGAAATGGTTTCATGGTTCATGGATAAATTAACAGTTGAGGGGGGGATGTGAATGATATCACAAGGGAAATATACTAAGTATGTTGAAGTTTAATGGTTATTAATATTGGGGTTGAACCATTTGGAGGTGTCCCACATATCCCATCTAGATGGGAATGAAATCCCTTATAGTTTGAATGAAACATTTTAAGGTCTTATGATATGAACAAACCATGGTAATTGAAATTATGTGTTAAGTGCATCTACATGTTCATTTTAGTCTGAGATATCAGGGATCAAGCCTTAAATAGTGCTCCTTTGAATCCCTTGAAAATCAGAATATGGGTCCACATATTTTAGTAATTTTGAGTCTATGCAATAAAATATGTGAGAATAGAGATTTAAGGAAGGAATTACATATAAGGTGGTTTTAATATGTTTGATTTAGAGTATCTCACTTTAGAGGAAAGGATGATATGTTCAAAACAATGTAGAGAAGGACTATATTTGAGGCATTTGGATCATGCCAATGGAATGATCATTGTAGATCTCTAATCCCATGAGGGTAGATCTAGATGTGATAAACAAGTGATAGCGTTATATTAGGCCCATTTCATAAAATTATAAGGTTGAATCTGTACGAGCCTTAAACAATTATGTATCCCAAATATGCATCATCATGAGTATAACCCTTTGATGGAAGGTAATATATAGTTTGGACTTACACATATTACTGATTCCTATAATCGTAGTTTCTGTTTTATTCTAATGGAATGATCAATAGAGATCTATATGACCATATAAGCCAATATTGGTGTGAGAAAAAATAGATAATATAATATTAGACAAAATTCAGATAGATAAAAGATGATATTTGAACAGGGATTTCACACATGGTCTTGAAAATGGGGGGAATGGTTGTGAGTCATATAGAGATTATGCCTCCATGAGAAAATAATTATGATATTCAAAATATTACCTTGAAATGAATAAGATTTATAAGGGTGAAATTAAAAGTAATTTTATAAAGGATTCAAGGTGTTTTGTGTCGGATATTGATATTTGGAAGGGTGTAATATGAATATATATTGGATATGGGGGGGATGCCCTTTGAAAAAGGTCTTGTATATATCTAGTTTATTAAAGGAATTATAGGCTGAATAGTTCATATGTTCCTCACCCTCATGTGGGAAAGGAATCATTATTATAATAATTCGGACATAGGACATGATTATGAGAATATTGGGACTCATATTAATTGGTATGTACTAATGTGAGAATAAGACAATAGAGATTAATAAAGTTATTTTCAACATTAAGATCCATGCGAACAAATGAATTCCACTCTGTAATGATACTAGTACAAATATGTTTTGATTCCTAATATCTAAGGAAATCAAGGAGGTCCCTAAATTTTATACAGACAAGGGGAGACCATCATGTTGAGACATAGGGGTTATGCGATCACATGGCTGGTATTAGGTTAGCAAATATTTTTGACATAACTACATGATGAATATATCATAATTTTATCAGGTGTATGAAAAGTAAAAACATGATTAATTGACTTAATATTCAATATCCAATTGGAACGTATGTCAATGGTCTAACAATAATTCTTTTATTAATGGTTTATTTGATTTTCAACCCATTTTTTAAAATTAATTATCAAGTTTTGAATTGTTGGATTCCTAAATCAATTGAATCTATTGGGTCCCTATTTCATGCATCCACTCCTACTAACTCTATAATTTGTGTTGAAAATACTTTTTTTGGATGGTCAATGGGTTTTTATAGATGTTAGTCCCCCTTTATGTTAACAACTTATCAGGGTGTGAGAGCATTGTATATGGATTATAGTGGTGATGATCACCCACATAAGTCGATGGTGTCTCATGTCCCTCGCATGATTATGTTTCATTTCATCATTGAAATTCAATGTAGGCTAGAATATAGAAAAATGGTATTGAGTTGTTATCATCACCTATAGACTTATACAAGAGTTCATCATGTGATATGCTTTTTGAGATCTTATGACCCTATAAGAATCGTGTAATTAATGTAAGATTGGTATAGAGTATGAGGTTTCCAACCTTTGATACCAATTGTAGGATAGAAATATAGTATGAGATGCTCAATATACAATAGGGGTGAATTGTATACTTTAAAAATTCATTTGGAACCATAAAAGTTAGTTAAGAATAACTATGTTTTCCTTAAGCAATGGAAAAGGCTATTTTTAACAAAGTCAAACTAAGCAAATTCACAACACATCTAACACCGAATGTAAACTTCGAAAGAGATTCTGAAAGTAGGTTCCGGAAAGATGGTTCCAGAAAATTGAATCCTAACAAAAGATTACAATATGTGATTCTACCTTAAAGCGTATAGAATCTAAATTAATCGGAGTACAAGTAAGGAAGTATAAGAATGTTAGACTTTCCTTATAATACAAAATTCAGCGGAATAAAGACAAGTAGTAAAACTACTAGTAACAAGATATAAATCTTTTAACCCAAAGAGAAGGGTATCCAACAACCTTGGATAAAGGTCCCTTGATTTATACTTTCAAGAAAGACTGTCTTACCCACACCAGGGTAAGCCCTCGATACGAAGATCGGAGTCTCTGTCTTGCTATCCCCGCAAGCCCTCAACTTCAAGGTAGTTGGCAACCTCTGTCTTCCTCAGCAAGGAAGCCCTCAAACTTTAAGGTTGTCGGCACCTCTGTCTTCCTATCCCCGGAAGCCCTCGAATGCAATCACTAACATTCGGAGTCGCACGAAGCTTTGAGAGTTAATAAGAGCCTCTCTCTCTAGAAATAACTTCAAGCAAATTAGTCATCCTTTCAGTACTTTCATCAGCTATCAGCTCCGAGCTCTTTCAAATGAGCTTCTATTTATAGGTAAGGTCGACTCCTTCTCCAACGGTCATATTTTCCTTAAAGATCGGAGGGACCTGTAAATGTGTCACTTAGACAACGGTTAGTTTATAACAAAATAGACGACATCGTTTTATAACAAAACAAGTGTAACAGAATGTACGACATCGTTTTAAACTCTAACATAAAAACTTCAGAGTGATTGTTCGGAGTGTAATGAACAATAATGAAGAGTAGACAAATTATAGAAATGTAAGCAATATAAAAGTTCGGAGTCTAATAAAGATATTTTTCGGAGTCTGAATTAATTCAGAGTGTATAAAACAAAGATACTCAAATTTTGTTTAATAGGTGAATTCGGAATGCGAATTCGGAATAGGAATTCGTCATCAGAAATCATAATGAGAATTCATCATCAGGATTCGTAATGAGAATTCATCATCAGTATTCGTAATGAGAATTCGTCATCAGAATTCGTAATGAGAATTCGTCATCAGAATTCATAATGAGAATTCGTCATCAGAATTCGTAATGAGAATTATTCATCAGAATTCATAATGAGAATTCTTCTTCAGAATTTTTTTCCTATATCTGAAATAGAACTTAGTCAGAGTTCATATCCGGAATTCGGAATGAAACTTCCTTATAGTTCTTATCCAGAATCTGAATCATAAAACAGAATGCTTTATATCAAAGTTTCAACAATTCCTAGAAAATGAATCCGAATCTTATACTTAAGAAAAATGGATAAAAATATGATAAGGATAATTTTTCTTATAAAATCGATTTTCCTTAAGAAAACAATTTTCCTTATAAAAGCAATTTTCCTTAAGAAAGCAATTTTCCTTATAAAAGCAATTTTCCTTATAAAGGCAATTTTCTTAATGATAAGGTGTTTGTGATTTTCAAAACAAGAAGGAATGGAAAAGTCATAAGGAAAACCTTATTGACTCAACAATCTCCCCCTTTTTGGAAAGCACAAACATCCTTACGAAAACAAAATTCTAAGAAGAAAGAAAAACATTAAGGCTTATCTCCCTTTGCTTTATGAATATTGATGAATACGACTAACTCCCCCTTAGGCTTTGAAACTCTAAGGATCGTATTCAGATTTCCGGAGTGATAGATAAGAATGTCTTCTTTAATGAAAAAAGCTCCCCATTAAACAAACTCTTATTAGAGTTATTTTTCCTTGGGTATTTTTTCATTCTCCCCCTTTGATAAACTCTTATTAGAGTTCCTCTTTTTCTTAATGATCTTTTCCTTCTCCCCCTTTGTGGTTTTCAAAAAGAATTGGAGGGAATGGAAATAAAATAACAATGTACATGAAAGATTAGTAATGACAACAATAGAAACGAGATACACATTTTTCATTCGATTTGAAATGTCAGCAACAAAAAGAATACAACAAAAAGATCGGATTTGGTTATTTCGGATCTTTTTCCTTTGACATGAGGCCCTTTAGAATAGTCTTGATCTTCTTCAGGTCTCTATGATCTTCTTCAGCTTGCTTTTCTAAGGCAACTATTCTTTCGGATTGAGCTTCAATATTTTCTTCCTGAGCCTTCAGCTTTTCATCCTGAGCCTTGATCTTCTCTTCTTCCATTTTTGGAGTAACTAGTTTCGAAGATTCAGCTTCAGAAGTTCGGAGTGATAAGTGTTCTGAAGGTGTTCCCTTGTAATCATCTACTTGTTTCAGCACATCTCCGGTTTCACCACTTCCTTCAGAACCTTCTTCTACTTGTTCCACTTTCTTTACTTCCTCAGTATTCGTAGCAAAAGATTCTTCCGGAGCAACGATATTTCTTCGTGGAGTCTCTGGTAGAGATTCCAAGGAGAATGATCTCGGAACTAGAATAGTTGCCGAAACCATTTCATTGAATTTCAACAAATCCTGAGCTACCTCGGCCTCAGACATCTTCTTCTTGAGCTTCTTTTTTTTGCTTGTTTTTCAAGCTCATCAGCAGTTTTCTCCTTCAAGGCCTTAGCCTCCGCAGGGTCCAATCCGAACTGCGGATCCCCTTCTTTCCTTTTCTCTTTATCAGCTCTCCACTTTGTAACAACCTCATCAGGATAGGCTTTTTTCTTCTTTGCCTTTGGAGGTGCGGAGTGGACTTCCTTAGACTTAGGATTCTCTGCTTCGACTACCACTTCTTTCAGCTTTCTCTTCCTTACCGGCTTAGAGGATTCCAGAACAGCAGCTTTTGGAACGGTTTCTTCTTGAGCGGGTAGATCAATAAACTTTACAGGCTTCTTGTGAAAAGCTACATCCATTCTTTTAAGAGTGTCATAACTAACCAATAAAATTTTGCATACTCTTGGCTTAGATCTTCAAGATTCCTTAAAAGATTCAAGGCTCCGAACTATCAATTTTGATAATATTGCTGGGTACATTATGATCTGTGCTCTGAGATTTCCTTTCTTAAGATTCTCAATAGTTATAAGAATATGCCTCATGAAATTGAACTTCCTTAGATTTATCAGGAAATCTAGGATATAGATCTCACTCATCTTCAAGCTGTCTTTATCACATTTTCTCGGTACGATAAGTCCTTGTACCCACAATTTTAGAATCCGGAAGGTTGTGGATAGACATGCAATCTTTGGAGCCTTGTCATCAGCCAGTCCGAGAGATTCTAAGGCTTTTTCCTTGTCAAAGATACCCTTAGAGTCCGGTAAAACGTGCGAAATAAATTCGGCTTCTCCTTCATAAGACAATCCTACCAAGCTTGCAGCCTTGATATAAGAAAGTTTGTAGGTCTTGCCATACGACTTGAAAGAAAACTTCTCCCTATCATCTTCCTTAAAGAAGGAAACTGATTCATAAAACTCAACAAGTAAATCTGAGTACACTTCATCTTGATTCCCGGTTTTTGGCACCGCAACATCTTCACAGCCATTCAACTTAATGTTATTTGAGATAAGGGAATCGTAGTTGTTGATGAAATCCGGATGGAGTAACCTTTCTCTGTAAACTAACCACTGAGAAATAGGCTTGGTTGAAGACATTTCTTGAGATGCTAACTCCGCAGACATTCGGATCTGAAGTCCTCTAGAAAGTTCGGAACGGTGAAAACTGATGTTCGGAACGGCCTTAAAACAGAGGGGCAGAGCTTCAGGATGTGAGAGCTTGAATCCGATGTGGGACGAGAGTTTGGGTCCCCTTTATATAGGCAACGAGATGATGGTTCAACTTCCTCGGTTGATCTAACTGTTAGAATGAGGTAAGATCAGATCTGACGGTTGAAAACTTGAATCTGATCTTTTTGAGGTTTTTATTAAAGCAAAGAGTTAAGAAAACTATAATCCGAAAACATAATACAAGAAAATGCCAGCATGTAAGATCTGACTATGAAAACTTGAGTAAGGAAATCATACCTTTCGGATTGGCTGAGGAGGATTATTCGTAATGGATAATATAAAAAGATGATTACGAAAAAAAACTTTATTATGAAAAGACAAAGTTCTCAAAAGTTTACTATGGAAAACATTCTCACTACGAAAAACTCAGTACGAACAAGTCAATATGAAAAACACATTACGAAAAAAAATCGGTACAAAAATCTGGTTATGAAACTGCCAGTACGAAAATTTTCATTCCGGAAATTTTCAATACGAACACTTTCATTCCAGAAGTATTCTGTACGAAAATGTCCATTTTAAAAAATTTAGTTCCGGAAGTTCCATTCTGTAAATCATTGTTCCGAAAAGTTTTGAAAACAAATTTTGAAAAACATTGTTTAAACAAACAATCAAATTTACTCCCCCTATGAAAAGGAGTTTATTACTGTAAGGAGACTTTTTCAACAGAAAGTTAATTAAGAACGATTACCTTAGGGTTATCATTCCTAACTTCTGTTTAATATATTCAAATCTATCAGAAGGCAATGATTTTGTGAAAATATCAGCAAGTTGATCTTGCGTTCCGATAAATTGAAGAATAATATCTCCTTTGAGTGTGTGATCCCTAATGAAGTGATTCCTAATATCTATGTGTTTTTCATGGGAGTGATGTGCAGGGTTCTTACTGAGGGAAATGGCACTTGTGTAATCACACAAAATTTGAGTTTTAGTAAAACTCAAGCCATAGTCTGTGAGTGTGTGTTGCATCCACAACACTTGTGCACAACAACTTCCAGCTGCTACATATTCAGCTTCAGTAGTGGAGAGTGCTATAGAATGTTGCTTCTTACAGGACCAAGAAACTGAAGAATCTCCTAAGAAATGACAAGTTCCGGATATACTTTTTCTATCCATTCTACATCCACCAAAGTCAGCATCAGAAAAGCTTTTTAAAACAAAATCATTTCCAGAAGTATAAAATAATCCTAGATCCATGGTTCCCTTAAGGTAGCGAAAAATTCTTTTTGCGGCCTTTAAGTGAGATTCCTTAGGATTGGATTGATATCTTGCACATAAGCATACTGAAAACATTAAGTCTGGTCGACTAGCTGTTAAGTAAAGTAGACTTCCTATCATACCTCTAAAAGATGTTTGATCTACTGGTTTCCCAGCTTCATCAAGATCTATAGAGTTTGAGGTACCAATGGGAGTTCTTATACTCTTAGTGTTGTCATAACCATACTTTTTAAGAAGATCTTTAATATACTTATGTTGAGATATGTAGGTTCCTTCTGGTTTTTGAGAAATTTGAAAACCAATGAAAAATGTTAACTCACCCATCATACTCATTTCAAACTCAGATTTCATTAGACTTGCAAAAGAGTCAGTCAAAGATTGCCGAGTTGAACCAAATATAATGTCATCAACATAAATTTGAACAATCAAAACATTTTTCTTATCTTTCTTTATAAAAAGAGTTGGATCTGCATTTCCCTTAACATAGTTATTTTAAAGCAAAAATCCAGTGAGTCTATCATACCATGCTCGTGGGGCTTGTTTAAGGCCATACAAAGCTTTGGTAAGTCTAAAAACATGATCAGGATGTTTTGTATCTTCAAATCCAGGAGGTTGTTTAACAAAAACATCCTCTTGAACATAACCGTTAAGAAAAGCACATTTCACATCCATTTGGAAATTTTTGAAATTAAAGAATGCTGCAAAGGAAGTAGAATACAGATAGATTCAAGTCTAGCTACTGGAGAATAGGTTTCTTCATAGTCTATTCCTTCTTGCTGATTATAGCCTTTAGCAAAAAGTCTAGATTTATTTCTAACAATGACTCCATTTTCATCACATTTATTTCTGAAAACCCATTTTACTCCAATAACAGAAGTTTCCTTAGGTCTTTCAACCAAGGTCCATACTTTATTCCTTCCGAATTCATTTAGTTCATCTTGCATGTCTTTAATCCAATCATCATCACCTAAAGCTTCATCAGTGCTTTTAGGTTCTAATTGGGAAAGAAATGCTAGATGTTCTACTTCATTTCTTAAGGAACTTCTAGTCCTTACAGGTTGATTTACATATCCAATGATACTATCACTGGGATGATTCTTAAGAAACACCTGATTTGGATTTTGTAAAACATGTTCATCAATATAGGGTAGAAAGTCTTCTGGGGTAAATGTTTCAGAAGTATCTTCTAGAACAATTTCCTTATCAGAAGGTTCTTCTAACAAAGGTTGACAATCAGTTTTTTAAAACACATCCGAAGATGTAAGTTGAGATGGTTTAAAAACAAAAGGATCTGACTCATCAAATTTTACATGTACGGTTTCCTCAACAGTGCAAGTATTTTTATTAAAAAATCTATAAGCCTTAGAGGTTGTGGAATAACCTAAGAAAATTCCTTCATCAGATTTTGGTGCGAATTTATGTAAGTTATCTTTAGTATTCAAAATGAATACTTTTCAACCAAAAACCTTGAAGTAGGAAAGTCTAGGTTTTCTACCATTCCATAACTCATAAGGAGTTTTATTAAGAAAAGGTCTAATCAAAACTCGATTTATAGTATAGCAAGCAGTACTTACAGCTTCAACCCAGAAATGTCTAGCAATAGAATATTCACTCAACATGGTTCTAGTTATTTCTTGAAGAATTCTATTTCTTCTTTCAACTACACCATTCTATTGAGGAGTTCTAGGTGCTGAAAAATAGTGAGTAATACCTTTCTTACTACAAAAAGTATCAAAATCTGAATTTTGAAATTCTCCTCCATGATCACTATGAATAGTTTTCAATGGAAGGTTTTTCTCATTTTTAACTTGAGCTCTAAAATTTTTGAAAAAAGAAAAAGCTTCCGATTTATTTGCTTGAAAATAGACCCAAGTGAATCTAGTGTAATCATCAACTAGAACAAACACATAGTATTTGCCTCCAATACTTCCAGTTTGTGTTGGACCAAAAAGATCCATCTGCACTAACTGTAATGCATCAGTTGTTGAGACTTCACCGATTGACTTAAAACTATATTTATGTTGCTTTCCATATTGACAAGGATCACAAACTTTAGAAGAATCAAATCTAAGCTCCGGTATATCCTTAATTAGTTTCTTCTTAGAGAGTTTACATAGGTTCCTAAGATTACAGTGACCTAGTCTTCTATGCCATAACCAAGAATGATCTTCTATTGCACTTAGGAATGGTAAATCTTGGATTCTAAGGTCTTCTAAGTTTATGGTGTAAACATTCTCTTGGCTATTGGCTGAGAGAATAAATTCTTCCTTGGAATTGTGAACTAAGTACTTATCATTCCTAAAATTCACAGGGTCACCTTCATCACATAACTGGCTTATGCTAATGAGGTTGTGCTTAAGACGCTTAACAAAAAGAACATTTGAAATCAAGGTTTTACCTAAAAGAACAATATTACCAATACCAACAATCTCTCCCTTAGCATTATCTCTGAAAGTTACCTTTCCTCCTTTCTTTTGATAATCTTCTCAAAATAGCTTTTGTTACCAGTCATATGCCGGGACCATCCACTATCCATGTACCATGTATTGTTGCTCGTACTTTCTTTATTATCCTGAAATCAAGAAGAAAAATTAGACTTTCGGAATCCAAACTTGTTTGGATCCAAGATTTCCAGACAATAAATTTTAGGTATCCAAATCTTCTTAGAAAAGTAGGCTTTGTGAAATCCTAGAGATTGGGTTTTGTTCAAGGAACAATTCTTTGCCCAGTGACCACCACATTGACACTTGGTACAAAATGGGGCACTTTGAGGAACAAAATAATTGTTACTGAAAATAGGTTTTTCATGGGTATAACCAAATCTGGATTTATTTCTTAAAGGTCGTATTTGGGAATACATCTTATCAAAAGTTTCCTTACCGTGGGTAAAGTTTGATAAAAATTTATTTAAGGAAAAAATTTCGGACTTGAGTTTTACAACCAAGTTTTTATCCTCAAAATCATTAGTTTTAGAAATAGAGTTAGGCTCGAAAACATTTTTCTTAGAAATTACTTTTTCTAATTCTTTAGAAAGTTTGTTTTTCTCAGAACTTACATCCTCAGGATTTTTTGAAATATTTTCAAAATCAGCATTTTTTCTATCAAGATCTTTAGAAAGATCTGATATCTCTTTTGTAAGAACAGAATTTCTAGAGTTTTCCTTATCAAGATTCTTATTGAGTTTGGAATTCTCAATCTCAAGAAGTTCAGCAAATCTAGAGACTTCTTCATAAGTAGGTAAAGTATTTTCTTCTTCAGAAGATGATTCTTCATCAGAAGAGTTATAATACTTACTATCATTAGAGTTTAAAGAAACATTGGTCAAAGATTCAGAATTTTGTACCTTAGCCATAATACAATGATTATTAATAGGTAATATGGCTATAAGACCAAGATTCTTCTATCCTGAAGATTCATAATCAGAAGATTCATCTGAAGAATCACCACCACTGGCACCCCAGGTGTCATTAGCTTTCAAAACTTTCTTAGCTTTGGATTTATAATACTTCTTCCTGTTTCTGTCTGAATTTCATTCCTTCCTTTCTTTCTTTTTGAGCATAGGGCAATCTGGTCTAATATTTCCAGATCTTTTACATTCATATCAAGTAACTTTTCCATCTTTCTTATCTTTCCTATCCTTTTTCTTATACTTAGATTGAAATTTTCTCTGTCTAGCTATCTTGTTCATCCTTCGAGCAAGATTTTCTAATTCATTTTCAGAGACTTCACTCTCACTAGATTCGGATTGGAAAATGACTTTCTTAGACTTAGATCTGGTTACTTTCTCAGGAGTCTTAGCTTTCATCTGATTTGATGTTGTTGTAAAAGCAACAGTACCATTTCCATTCTTCTTCTTGATGTTGTCAGCATCTCTCTTCATTCTGGTTTCATGTTGTAGAAGAGTTCCAAATAATTCATCAAGAGTAATTTGAGTGACCTTCCTGTTCTCATCTATAGCTGTTCTCTTGGATTCCCACTCATTGGGCATAATATCAATTATCTTGTCCACAAGAGCTTCATCATCTAAACCTTTTTCTCCCATAGATTATAGACTGTTGACAATAGTCATGAATCTTTGTTGAACTTTACAGATAGGTTCTCCATAAGGAAAATTAAAGCCATGATATTCAGCTCTAAGCATAGCTCTTCTAGTCTCAATCACATTAGAAGTTCCAAAGTGTGTGACCTCTAACTTCTTCCATATACAGTTAGCTGCTTCACAAGAAGAAATTTGGCTATATATATTTCTGGTCATTGAACATAGTTAAGTATTGCGTACCTTATAGTTGAGTTGATATTCTTGCTTTTCCTGGTTAGTAAAGGTTCTGACATCCCTGTCAGGAATTTTATAATCACCAGTAAGCATAAAAAAGTTCTCTACTCCAGTATTGATAACAAAAGTCTTCATACGATCTCTCCAGTATTCATAGTCATTACCATCAAAGATAGGTGGTCTTGAAGGATTCAGATTATCAATTTATCCAACATTTATTCCTGCCATACTTAAGATAACTTTGCACACAAACTTGTTAGTAGCAAAGAATCGTAATAACAATGTTCGGAATGATAAAGTATGGAAAGAAAAAGTGAGCAAGAAAAACTTATATGTGAGTAAAAGTATTTTAGAGACCTGCTCTGATACCAAATGTAAGATTGGTATAGAGTATGAGGTTTCCAACCTTTGATACCCATTGTAGGATCGAAATATAGTATGAGATGCTCAATATACAAGAGGGGGGTGAATTGTATACTTTAAAAATTCCTTTGGAACCTTTAAAGTTAGTTAAGAATTACTGTGTTTTCCTTATGCAAAGTAAAAGGATAAGTTTAACAAAGTCAAACTAAGCAAATTCACAACACCTCTAACACCGAATGTAAACTTGGAAAGAGATTCTGAAAGTAGGTTTTGGAAAGATGGTTCCGGAAAATTGAAACCTAACAAAGGATTACAATATGTGATTCTACCTTAAATCGTATAGAATCTAAATTAATCAGAGTACAAGTAAGGAAGTATAAGAAAGTTATACTTTCCTTATAATACAAAATGCAGCAGAATAAAGACAAGTAGTAAAACTACTAGTAACAAGAAATAAGTCTTTTAACCCAAAGAGAAGGGTATCCAACAACCTTGGATAAAGGTCTCTTGATTTATACTTTCAAGCAAGTCTGTCTTACCCACACCAGGATAAGCCCTCGATACGAAGATCAGAGTCTCTGTCTTGCTATCCCCGCAAGCCCTCAACTTCAAGGTAGTTGGCAACCTCTGTCTTCCTCAGCAAGGAAGCCCTAAAACTTTAAGGTTGTCGTCACCTCTGTCTTCATATCCCCAGAATCCCTCGAATGTAATCACCAACATTCGGAGTCGCACGAAGCTTTGAGAGTTAATAAGAGCCTCTCTCTCTAGAAATCACTTCAAGCAAATTAGTCAGCCTTTCAGTACTTTCATCAGCTATCAGCTCCGAGCTCTTTCAAATGAGCTCCTATTTATAGGTACGGTTGACTCCTTCTCCAACGGTCATATTTTCCTTAACAATCGGAGGGAACTGTACACTTGTCACTTAGACAACGGTTAGTTTATAACAAAATAGACGACATTGTTTTATAACAAAACAAGTGTAACAGAATGTACGACATCGTTTTAAACTCTAACATAAAAACTTCGGAGTGAAGGTTATGAGTGTAATGAACAATAATAAAGAGTAGACAAATTATAGAAATGTAATCAATATAAAAGTTCGGAGTCTAACAAAGATATTTTTCGGAGTCTGAATTAATTCAGAGTGTCTAAAACAAAGATACTCAAATTCTGTTTAATAGGTGAATTCAGAATGCAAATTCAGATTAGGAATTCGTCATCAGAAATCGTAATGAGAATTCATCATCAGGATTCGTAATGAGAATTCGTCATCAGAATTCGTAATGAGAATTCGTCATCAGAATTCGTAATGAGAATTCGTCATCAGAATTCGTAATAAGAATTCGTCATCAGAATTCGTAATGAGAATTCTTCATCAGAATTCGTAATGAGAATTCTTCTTCAGAATTCGTATCCTGAATCTGAAATAGAACTTAGTCAGAGTTCATATCCGGAATTCGGAATGAAACTTCCTTATTGTTATTATCCAGAATCTGAATCCTAAAACAGAATGCTTTATATCAATGTTTCAACAATTCCGAGAAAATGAATCCGAATCTTATACTTAAGAAAAATGGATAAAAATATGATAAGGATAATTTTTCTTATAAAAGCGATTTTCCTTAAGAAAACAATTTTCCTTATAAAATCAATTTTCCTTAAGAAAGAAATTTTCCTTATAAAAGCAATTTTCCTTATAAAACCAATTTTCTTAAAGATAAGGTGTTTGTGATTTTCAAAACAAGAAGGAATGGAAAAGTCATAAGGAAAACCTTATTGACTCAACAATTAATAGTGACTGATTGAGAGCCCCTCTACAGAAAATCATTGTCACTTGATACACATAGGGTTAATCAATCATGTATCATGGGTGAAAAATGAAAAAAAATGATTGTAGGAGATCTTCATCATGGACACACTGATCACTTTTACACATGGTGATATGCGATCCAGTTGGAGTTACACAATCGTGTGTCCTTATGAGGGTTATGTAATCAAGTAACCAGATCACATTGACCTTATTTATCATGGAATACAAGAATGATGCAATACTTATCATCTATTAAATAAAACTAAAATATTACATGTGTTTTTGGGTATTTTCTCAACGCAATTTTTCCATCATTTCTCTAATGGATGCCCAAAAATTCCCCCTGATAGTCTATGTCTGATAAAAGTAAGGAGTTCTTGGTTCTATGGTTGTAAATTCCCCCTTAGAATCTTTGGCGTCCATATTTATTTTTGTATTTGGAGTTGAAATAGGTATGCTGTAAAGAAATCTATAAATATTATGGCATGGGGTAGGATAATTAACTTATATAAAAAATTAAATACAACCTCATTTATGTATTACATTTTCTAACATATTTTTATTATTACAATTAATTAAGTTGACATGAAAACTATGTTAGTAGATGTAAATTCATTAGTTCCTCATGTTTTTCTTCCACATAAATATATGGATATATCCTTTCAAGATTATTTTTAGTAAATAAAATATATCCTTTTGCCACTAAGGAAGGTATATTATCATATTATTGCATGATCGTTGTTTTTTTCAACAATTATTATCTATTAACTAATAGAATTTTATGTATTTTTATCACAACAACTCTTCCCCGTAGCTCATATTCATTAATCTCTTAAACTTCATGATCTAACTCTAAGAGAATTTTTTAAATAAACGACATCTATACACAATTCCCACCAATGGATTCATGTATAAATCCATCACTAAGGGACTTAGTCCTGAAATACGTATGTGTTCATGTACTAAGAATGATTCATGACTTAGAACATATGAAATTTTATTCATGGAAATGGATACAAGTGTTGGGGATATCTAGTATATGATCAAAGATAGATCCTTTTTAGATATAAAATACCCATCGGGCCACCTCTAGTACACTTTTACACCCCCTGTTTGTGGACAGTTCGACTATCTGGTTCTTTATACTATGGCGAAAGAGGTGGTTTCCATGAAGGATGTAACACCACAATAATCCACAATAATCTTTATTTTTAATAATTCAATAGTGTGTGCGGCAGGCGACATCGAGTTTGAGTGCAACATGACATATCAAACTATCCGTTTAAATATTTTAATGAATGTTTTTAACAAAATTATGAATTTTTAATATTTTATTTTTAAAAATAGGCCTCATTTATTTGTTTAGAATATCAAAATTATCTTCAGGTAAATATTTGGTATTTTTATTAAAAGTTTAAATTTTTTATTAATAGTAACTAATACAACATAATTGTTAAAAACATACTTTTTCATACAAATAATTAGTTTAAATTAAATATATTTTAAAGTCACAATTGATAAATAATAAATATATTAGCCAAAATTAGATCATATGAATAATTTTTTTAATATAATTAGATATAAAAATTCATTGAAATTTTTTAACTTCACTGCCCACCTTCTAGACACATTTTCATATTAGCATGAAATGTAATTTTATCACTTATGTAATTTAAAATTTAAAAATATGACATTCAGGGTTTTAATTAGAATAAAAAATGTGGTCTAATAGGATCAAAATAATTTTTCTTGAATAATATCATTTGAATATTATTTACCACAGTTAAAGTTAAATATTGTAATTTAATGAAAAAATAATATTGTAATAATATAAAGTTTACCTAAAACATGTCATAATTTATTTAGATAAGTATATTTACAAAAAAATCAACTACAGGTGAAAAATATGATCCATTTTGTGCCTTAATTGTTTGATTAATACATTTATTATATTTTATTTAATGATGCTTTAAAATTTTCATATTGATATTTAAAAAAATATTTTATATGTAATATAATTTTGTATAAATTATATGGTTAGCTATAGATATTATTAATAAAAATAATATATTTTTCTACCTCGTTATAATTTATTGATATTTTTAGATATTGTAAAAATATATTAAATACTAACATAATGATAATGTAGTAATTGTTTAATTAATTGAGATATCAAATAAATGATATGGAAAATTTTAAAATAATTATTATTTTATGTAATTAATGACATCATGGAATTTTATAGACAATATAGACATGATAATGACATATTAAAATTATGGGTTCAAAATTATCATGTTTATTTTATATTTTAGAAAATAACAAATTTCAATTGTATCAAAATTGACATAAATTATAATTTTTAATAAATAATATTTAATTAAAAGAAATAAAATTTATAAGAATCACATAAAAGGCCCAATAAATATTATAGTGTTACATATGGCATAAATTATAAAATTGGGTTTCATTTTTCATTTTATATTTATTATATGAACCCTATAGTATAAAAATTCATTAAGACATGGTAAGAGTTTAATTTTTAAAAAAGGGTTCAACCCAAAATATAATGTTTATTTTGCGACCTAAAAATGTATAGAAATCATTGTATGAGATAATTTATACTGATAAACATCTTATACCCTTAAGAAAAAACTTTGTTGATATTTGAAACTGCATTGCAATTTATAATAAATTAATATTTTATGATCTTCCAAATGTGCCCCTCACCTCTCTTATAAAAAAGCACTTATTCTTCATTTTAATTCACACTACTAAATCCCTTTTAATCAACCAAAAATTGCCCAATCCTCCTCCTAACTTCCCTCATTCCATTCAAGATGCAATACATTAGTCAAAATCTATTACATGGATTCCTTTTGTGCAAACCAAAAAGAGATATCTAAAAAGAGGTAATTGTATTATCACATCTTTCAATGTTCTATTCTTCATCAATTTAATCATTCTATGTTGTTTCCATATAAAAAATTACAAAACTAGTATCATACATATACTGAGATATTATTATAAACATGGGACAACAATATTCCAAATTTCTTCCACCATACAAATAACAATATCACTATGCGTGGTACGTACTGCTTACTGTCTCCACATCTATTTTGATGGGTATAATGATTAGTAAAATAGATATAAATATTCAATATTACATGATTAATAATATTTTTTATTAATATACCATCCAATTCTATTCCATTTAACCATGAAGTTAATGATATTGTCACTCGTGCGTACATACGACCAATCATCTCTATGATGTAGTGAGATTCATTACCCACTTTAACCATTAATGAATGATTTTAAAATTTATATAATGAGTAAAAATAATAACTATGAACTTGATGTCATTATGGATATGAATGAAATACATCATATTCATAACAGAAAATATTTACATGATAAAATAGGAATGTGAAAATGATGTAGGTAACAAATGAATCAATGATAATGATGAAATATTATTACCAAAAGGATATATGAGGATCATATACGATATCATAAATATTTATATGGTACTAGTATTGATTAATAAATTTTTTTATCCATTATACATGAGGTTAATTCACCCTCCACTAAAGGAATGTACAAGTAAAGGGTTAATTTCACAATCTATTTATTATCTGAGATTGTTTATACATAAGAATATATTGGGACATCATTATCATTCATGTTCCTGTTCTTAAAAATGTAATTTAAAATATTATTACAATGCCTTGATAGTTTTATAAAGTATATTTTACCCATTTTTTACTTTCTATAAAACATTTGTAAATAATTATTCAGTCATTTTAAAAATGAGGTACTTCATGTCATTTTTGACAAAATTAAGGAAATAAGGTTTCTTTTAACATATATAGAATAAGAAACGATTTACAATGTTGTCATGCCATTTCATTTTGATGTTTCAATTAAAATCATAGAAATATGTTTTTAATAGAAATAATTTCTATTATAATTGTGTGGCATTTAATTGATTTAAGGTAGAATGGGATATTTATCTTAATTTTTCAACGAATTTATTATATATTTTTCCGCAATATAAATATCTTTTATTAGATTTTATGCTTGTTTAAGGTTGAAATATTATGATATAATCATCCATGTTGTATTGAAGGTTTTATGATATATTTGACTATGGATATGATATGTTTATAAAATTCTTGGATTATGGATAAAATATTAATATTTTGTTTTTTTGTTTTAATATGAATGTTAACATTATACTTTACCATGTTCATAAGAGAAATATATTGGATTTAGTAATTGAAAGGTGGGTCCCACTATAGCCCCTCGATGCATCGATAGGTTTCATGATACTAACTACTGTCTTAGGACATGGCCTAGATGATATAGTAATGGTCTTTGTATGAGTCATTGATGCTATTGTTATGATATCCTACATTATGAATTCTATCATTATAGAATTAGTTATTATTATTGCCTGTGATTATTCGACAAGTAGAATATCCATGTAAATGTTTAAACATAATGACATAATTTTTTCATTCCTTATTTTTATAAATATTATGTTTAAAAATATTGGGTATTATTTTTATACCTTTCTGTAAAATATTATACTTATTTATGATAGATTTTGCAATATTGTTTGGCCTTAAGGAGCATTTAATCTCAACCCAATATTAGTTTTCATTTTTCCCTAGTATGGGTAGAATTATATTATGATTGACAAGTAAGAATACTCTAACTGATATGTGTTTTTTCAAAGGGGATAATATCACATTTTTCATTTCAATATGTCATATAAATGTTATGTTCTTATTTTGTTTTTCCAATGATACTAAACTAATTTGTCCTTCAGGATTAGATTTTCTTATGATCACGACAGTATAATTATATCATATATTGGCTTTGGAAAACTGTGATCGGGGCATTATAGTTGTTCTCAAATGGGAGTTAAGTGAAAATAGTTTAAATAATATTTAAAAAAACCATGACTAGGGAACATTTCAGTATGATAGATATTAAATATAAATATATAAGAAAATTCTAAAATTTTGGTAATGTATATACTTTTTTGGAATTCCTAGAAATACATTATTGTCTTGATACTACAGGTGAATTTGGTTCTCATGTAGATGTACCTATGAGTAATAACTCTAAAAAAGTTGGTCGGGCTTGACTCGGGGTAAACTGGTACATGAGAACATGCCTTACTACTCACCTGGTTTTGACACTCCCACGGTATATGATTAGGAAAATTCAATTTTTCATTAAAAATATTTATGGCAGATTTAGGAGTAAATATGTCCCCAATAAACCAGTTTTAAGATTATGGATTATATATGAATAATTTTTTCAATTTATGTTATGTATTTAACTAGTTTGGTATTATACATTATAGTTCATAACCAAATCTCAAGATTGACAATATTTTGAAATGGCACCTAGTCGAAGAAATGGAAATCATATCAATAGACGAAATCCATGCAGGGATCTCCCTCCTATGCAATATAATAACAGTGAAGCTAGTGACACAACTACTGTTAGATAGCATATAACCATACTAAGAAAACATAATAAGGTTTTAAATAATAACCTTACCTCAATGGAGCACATTGATACACAATTCAAAGGATCAATTATAGACCGATTCATAAGACACAAACCACAAGAATTAAATGGGACTACAAATACCTTTAAAGTTGACCAATGGATAAGATCTATAGAAAATATATTTATTGCTTTAGGGAGTAATGAAATGGAAAGAATATTTCATAGTATTTTACCATCTTTTAGGAGATTTGGATCAATGGTGGTCATTAATTCATAATAAAAAAAAGATAAAGAAGTATAAAATATGATATAGGGGTTGTTTTCAGATCTTTTTTTAGAAAAATACTCTCCTAATGAATACTGAGCAGATATAGTAAGGCGTTTTCTGAGTCTAAGGGAAAAGGAATATGATAATTTTGCAACGTATGAGGCTAACATCACAATATTAGTGATCCATGAGACTGACTACATACGTATTCAAATAAGTAATATTGATTGATTCTTTTATGGGTTTAATCTATTTCCATGATGGTCATTGGTTTAACAATCATTCCCATTGTATGATGACATTATATCATGCGCTATCAAGATGGAAAATTAATTCCCATTGTCATATGAATTTAAAGTAAAGTAGGAGAAGAAGAGGGAAATTGAACACTTTTGAAAATGAAATAAGGGGATGGTGTGAAAATTTGACATTCTATCATGTAGTAATTATGGGAAGAAACGCCATGGTACCTTTTTAAATTGGATGGGATTTTGATACAACTGTGGAGGAAAGGTCCATAAATTAAATTATTGCAAGAGAATAAAATAAGCTACCAATGATCAATGATATAATTGTAATGATATGGGACATTATGAAAATTTTGGTACAAAGAATCAAGGAATCCTTCCACCAAAAGGCCAAGAGAACAAGACTGGGCATATGCGATAACAACAGTTGAGGTTGATGTTTTGAATGACATGTTGGAAGGTATTATAATCATCACCTAAAATATAGCCAATTCATTATTTGATTCTAGATCCTCACATTCCTTTATATCATTCCAATTTTCATTAAAAATTAGATATTTCCATTTCACTTTTACAATTGGAGTTTTTAGTCAAAATCCCTAATGTAAGTCTCATTGTAATAAAATTCGGTTAGGTGATTACTGTTATAGCATATAAACATTCTTTATCTAGTGAATTTATCATCATACCTATATGAAACATTGATATAACTTTCATTATATATTGGCTATCAAAATATGATGCTAAGATTTACTACAATAAGAAGGAAGTTACAATTTTGGAGTACGATGTAGAATCCATTATCTTTATAGCATAAATTTTATCCCTTGTTCTTATCTAGATGCACCACCAATAGATCTTATGAATGAAATTCAGAGGGAGGAAGATAAAACATATTCCATTGGCTAAGAAAGAAATATAATAATTGAGGCCATTCCTATTGTACAAGAATACATTAATGTTTTCACATTGGATATACCTAGACATCCTCAAGAGCCGGAAGTTGAGTTTATAATTTATTTAATCCATAATGAAAAGACAATATCAAAAACACCCCATATAATGGATTTAATAGAATTCGTAGAGTTGAAAAAAAGTAGAGGATTTTAGTAATTCTAGATTTATTCGCGCTATTTTTTCTCCATGGGTATCCAAAAATATTTTTTTATGATGAAAGACAGATCAATGTGGTTGCGCGTTGAATAGGGATAAATCAGTGCTATTATAATAAAGAACAATTATCCTCTACCTCATATTGAAGATTTATATTATCAAAATCATGGAGATTATTATTTTTTGAAGATTACACTCCATTATGGATATCATCATTTCTGTCTATAAATTGAATCTATTCCAAAGATAGATTTTTAGACAAGGGATTGTCTTTGTGAATTTATTGTAGTTTCATTTGGATAGAATAATGCCCCATTTTTTCATTGATCTAATGAATAGTTTTTTCAAGGAATATCTTAATGATTTTGTCCTAATATTTATTGAATATATCTCGGTAGACTCCAAAATCAATGAATATCATTAGAACCACATGTTGATTTTTCTAAAGAATCATTGATGTAATGAAATATATGGGAATTTTTGAACGTCTGAATTATGGGTTCAGAAAATTTATTCTCGTGGACATTTTTTCTTTAAGGATAAAATCTTTATTGATCCTATAAAGCAAAAGGAATTCTAATAATTCCCCGCACTGATGAGTATAACTGAGTTACACCATTTTATTTGTTTATCATGTTACCCTCGTCATTTTGTCTAGAATTTTTTTTGGTTTGAAAACCCATTAACCACAATCACTTATAAATTGGTTAAATTCATTTGGAAAAAACATTTTGATAAATGTATTGACGAATTGAAGAGATTATTATCCAATTATACTATCTTTACTTTATCCTTTGGGAATGATGGTTTTTTGATTTATATTGATGCATCAATGAAATGAATTGGTTACATTATTATAAAAAATGATCAATTAATTACATATGCATCATGGTAGTAAAAAATTCATGGAAAAAATACCCAACTGAGGATCTTCATTTTGTAGCGGTAATATTTTTCTCTTATGATATGGAGGGAATATCTCAATAGGTAATGATGAGAGTTATATGTTAATCATATGAGTATAAAATATAATTTCTCATAGAATGAACTGAACATGAGAAAAGGGAGATGAGTTTAGTAACTCAAGGATTGATATAACACAATAAACTACCACCTAGGGATGGAAAATAAGGAGGAATATGCATTAATAGTAAGGAACACAGAGTTCAGATTAAAATGAGAGTCAGAAAAGGATCCTATGTTAATGGATCTAGTAAATATGGATATAGGAATTATCATGGATAGTTAAACATCGAAACATTTTCAAATGGTTGCCAAACCATATTTATTAGAATGGATAAAAAATTATGAGTCTAATGATGAGGAGTATTTAAAGAATATTAATGCTATGAATAATTACTGACTGATTGACTTTGTATTTGAAGATTGTATTCTTATATTTTTGAAGTGGATTTGTGTTCCTACTATACCTGAGCTGAAAATAAAATTATTTGATGATGCTCATATCTCAAAATTATCTATACACCTTGGTAGTGCTATTATGTTTGGTTCTTCAACATCTTCCTAAGACATTATGGAAATTAAATTATATTATGATACCATTTTTATGGGGATACCAAATAAAACCATAATAAATAATGAGATATGGTTTATTGTTGATCATCTAAGAAAATATACAAATTTTTTTTTTATAAGTTAAGATTTACCACTTGAATGTTTAGAAAGACTATATAGTAATAGTGTTTTAAGACTCATGATGTACCCCTATAGATTGTTTCTATCTGTGAACCTTGTTTTATATCATGATTCCGGAATATTTTTCATGATGCCCATAATATTGAGATTAGTTTGATCACTACATACCACCCTCAAACTAGTAAAAAATAATAGATGACTGTCCAAACTTTAAGAAGTCATGTTGAGATCTTTCACACTTGACTTTCAAGGTATGCGGGATTATTATTTAAATCTATTGTAATTTTCCTATAATAGAAGCTTCTATTTCACTATTCAAAATGCATCATATATATCGTTATATGGAAAGAGAAGCCATACACCTACTTGATGAGAAGATGTTGGTGAATGAGCACTCATAGGCTCAAAAATTGTTGAGTATATGCTATCAAAGGAAAGTATTATTCATGCCCACATAATAACCACTCAATATAGGCAATAGAGGTTTGATAATAAACAAAGTAAGGATTTGGAAATTCAAATAGATAACATGTTTTATTGATGGTATCTCCATTGAAGGGTGATTTAATATGAGGTAAGAAGGGTAAATTAATTCCCAGGTACACCTGGACTTTTGAGATTATATAATAAATTGGAGCTATAACTTTTCTTTTCAAAATGTGTTCATGTCTCTCCAAAGCTTATGATTTTTTCTAAAAATCAATGTAAATGAAATACATGCTAGATCCAACTAATGTACTAAGGTATGATGAAATAGAACTGGATCCTAATCTATCTTACTATCAAAATTCTTTTAATATATTTGATACCAGATAAAAATTATTGAGAAATTATATGATGCTTCTAGAAATGGTTCTTTGGAGAAACATTAAAATGGAGGAGGTGATGTGAGAACCTGAAGAACATATGATGAAGAACCACCAATTTTTTTTATGAAATGATATTCTAGATATTTTAAGAATGAAATTATATTAAAGAGGGATGAATTTAACAACCCATGCTTCTATAACACACTTTCTTTTAAATAATTAAATATCTTGTGTTGCACACAACTTTGAGTTAAAGTGCACCATGACCTATTAAACTAGCCATTTAAAATGAAATTATGAATAGTATATTTAAAATTATGAAATTTATAAATTTTATTTTTAAAATTAGACTCCATTTTTAACCTCAGAATATCAAAAACAATTATGGTGAATTTTTTGTATTTTTATGAAAAGTCTCAATTTTTGACGAATATTGGAAAATACAACATTATTGTTAAAAAAAGAATTTTTTATTTAACAAAATTGTTTTAAATTATTTTTTTCAGTAGAGGAAGTAAAATAATAAATATATTGGTCCAATTTAGTATATTGGAATAATTTTTAAAATCGACTTAAATATAAAAATTCATAAAAAAATTTAAACACCTTTTTACTCACCCTCTAGCCACATTTTCATATTAGCAGTAAATGTAATTTTATAACCTCTATGTATTGAATTTTAAAATTTTTAATTACATGGTTATAATCGATATGAATTATTTTGTCTAATAGGATCTTTTGGTCGAAGTGGATACTCAAGAGGGGGGTGAATTGAGTTCCAATTAAAATTTCTGCTAAAAACAATTTCTATAAAAATCTCCCAATTTCAAAAACAAATTAAACTGTAGTGAATTTATACAAATTATAAAGGTTCAATTAGTTTCTCAAAGATTGATTAATTCGTAGTTAACTTAATCTTATGATTAGATTAACTTTTGAAACTAACGTACTAGTTTATAATAAATATAAACACTTGCGAGTTTAACTATCAAAGTAGCTTTGAAAATAAATTATATTTCGAAGAAATAGCAGCGGAATATGAATTAAATGTATATAGTATGGATATAGGTTGTAACTAAAAACACAAGAGTTAATCAAGAGGTTCAGTCTCAAGCCGAGACTTAGTGCTCTCAGAATTTATATAAAGTGATCCACACCCTGGATCTGGGTTAACAACAGTAATCACACTATTCAGGTCAAGAGACCTCTACCACAGTTATACGTGGGATTACAAACAACAGCTCAAAGCTGTCCAAGTCACACTCGACCTCTACCACTATCCACAGTGGGAAATAAAGGATGTAAAGATTGTGAGTGAGGATTTACAAATCCTCCAGTTAAGGTTCAGGAGACAGTGTGTGTGTAATAATGAACAGGCTACACACACTGTTCGTAATGCCAATACTAAATCACTTAGAGAAAGATATAGAGTTTAGAATGGCTCTAGTGATTGCAGTGCAGGTCTGGACTCCTTTGGATTTGATCAGAAACGGTTCTGTGTCCATCTCTTGTATTTGACGGAAAAACAGAGTATCGTTTCTTCTTTCAGTGGTTCCAGGTTCAGCTTGGTTATCTGCATAGAAAATGAAGTGTTTTGTGTAGTTCTTCTTTATCATAGATTTCTTGATGTATGCTCTGTGTTCTAGAGTCTCGTAGTAGTAGTCTTGTGAGTGCAAGTTCTCCGGTTGTTCTGGGCATGTTTTGAGCTTGATTGCAAGTGTGTTCTGTGAGCTCGATCTCTTCAAGTCTCTTGTCTCACTTACTTTCACTGATACATACATGATGTGTTTTATGCCTTTTTTTCTTTTCTGAGAAGAAGTAATGATTATATGCTTTTCAATCGTACTTGGTATGGTTTCCTGAAATGGAAACATAAATCATTTAATAACATTAAATGCATCAAAAGTAAAAAATTTAGCCATTATTGTAATAAACAAATAGTGTCGAAGATATAGGATTTGACTCCACAGTTCATTATAGGTAGCCGTTTTTTTGTAGACATGTACGGTTGTCTCTATCTAGGATTGTCCATCGGATCGTCCATCGGTAGCTCTTCATACTCTTATCGGTGGCTCTTATCGGTAGCTTTTATCGGTAGCTCTTATCGGTAGATCTTATCGGTAGCTCTTATAGGTAGCTCTTATCGGAAGCTCGATGAACTTAGTTCCATCAGTTGCTCTTGGCAGTCTGTAGCTCTATGCATCGGTAGCTCTGTGCATCAGTAGCTCTTGCTATCAGTAGCTCTGTGCATCGGTAGCTCTGTGCATCGGTAGCTCTATGCATCAGTATCTCTGGTTATCGGTAGCTCTGGCTATCGGTAGCTCTGTGCATCGGTAGCTCAGTGCATCGGTAGCTCTATGCATTGGTAGCTCTGGCTATCGGTAGCTATCCGTCTATCGGTAGCTCTGTTCAGGTCAGTTATACACTTGATTGTCTTATGAAAAACACATCTAATTCACTTAGAATCATTTCAAAACTTATATAAAAATGGATAATCGAGATTAACATAAATTAGAAATTATTATAACATTATTATTAAGTTGATCATCGATTTGAATGAATTAAAGTGTAGATCAACAGTAATTGAGAATATCATAATATATGAACACATAATTGGGCTTGTCAAAACATATGAATATAATATTGGGATTATCAAAACATGTGAGGTCAACAATCTCCCACTTTTTGTTAATCACAACTTATGATATGGCCATTTTAAGATAGTGAGAATATAGTATTAGATTTTATAACATTAATGTTCAATTTTCTCAAAGAAAACAGTATTAGAGGAAAGAGGAAATAGTAATAGAAAGATATACATCAAAAATAATCATAGGTATAATTAAATACAATAGTATCAGAGATATGGTTTGAAAGAATTAGTACCAAAGAATGAAATGTAAGAAATAGTATCAAAGGCTCCTCCTTTGATCATACTTCTCCCCATTTATATTTATCCTTTTATATTTCTCCTTTTATATTTCTCCCCCTTTGTGATAATCAAAAAGTGGTAAACCAAACATAGAAAACTGATAAATCGAGACAGTGGAAAGAAATGCATTTGTATTAGATCAGACAAAAAATTACATAAACAGAATAGAGAGAAAAAAAGAGGATTCCTATCAAACAGCCTTGCCACTATATCAATCCACATCTTCAATGTGAGATTTTCCCTTGGGATCAAAAGAGAATTCAGGTGTGGAGGATACTGGGGAGGACATTGTAATTCCAGAAATGATCAGAGGAGGCTGATCAACTGATACAGTGCCAGGCCTGTATTGGGAAGTCCTTTGAGTGATCATAGGTGTGAGACTTCTTATGGCGTGAGCAGGTGTCAGCTAAACTGGAGACGCAGTAGAGGCAGAGGCAGGCAAAGCAGGAGGTACAATGACCGGTCTGGCATCCACATGCAGGAAGGGCAGCAACAGGTTTCTTAAATCTATTATAATGCTTCCTCCTCTCTCCATTGCAGACACAAAATCATCTCGATTTTCAATGAATTTATCCAAAGCAGGAGTAATATCCCTGAGCTTGCTAACCTGCTCTCTAAAGTCCTGAGTCACTAGAGGTAACTATAGATTCTCAAGTAGAAGTTTGAAAAGGTTGGTCAGTTTTTTCTTGGTATAAACCTTTTCAAAATAAGTATCCACCTTATTCTTGATTTCTTCTTGAGAAGAAGAGGCCTCTCTCATGTAGTCCTGGACGATTTTCATGATTTCTCTGGCTGAATCCCTGGTAGACAGCACAACTCGACTTAAATCTGATGAGTCCACAGAGCCACTGGTTGAAATAGAACCAAGCTCCTCCTTCATCAGAGCACGAAATTGATTCAGATCAATTGCAGGTTTTGGAACTAGAAGACCAACAGAGAAGGATACAGTTTCTTTGAAGCTTGTGGTCAACCCACTAATCAGATTTTGCATTTGATAGTCCTGATCTTTGACATGATCCATCACAGATGTTTGGAAAGCTTCAAACACCGAGACCAACAGACTTACAAAACTCTTCACATAAGCTAAATCCTTGTCAGCTTGAGATTTTGAACTCATGAAAGAGTATAAGGCAACAAAAGATATTCGTAGAGCTTCAAGATCTGCTTCTTTCCTAGAAGATTGAGTGTGGCACTCCTTGACTTCTTCCATTAGCTCACCCACAAAAGTTAACAGAATGAAACCAAGAGAAAGCTCAAAATAACATTCTAACAACTTCATTTATTCACCAAAATAGTGATTCATCTCAGCAACAGAGGCACTGAAGGATTCCTTCAGCTCATGCTTTAGGGATTCGAGGTCAGACTTTGTAACAAAATCAATAGGAGCAACTGTAGTAGATACCCTTTCAGAAGCTAAACTGACTACAGAGTCAGCCATGACTAATTGAATCGAGGATACTAAAAAAGATTCCATTGTCCTTACTTCTTCTACAAAACTGACTTTGAGATTTTCTTTCAGCACATCTAAATCATGTAGTCGGACCACATCAGCAGGTAATAACTCCGGATTGATGTCATAGCTGATCTTCGGTCTATTAAAAGATACTTCATTATCCAAATCAGGATAATCCAAACCAAAGACTATAAAACCTGGGTCTTCTACCCAGTCATCAGACTCGATAGTCACTGTAACATTTCAAAACTTGCTGTGATGCTCCCCCTCAATGGGTGCATTTTCATATATAGCAACTGCATTTTCTGTTGGTCTTTCTTCGTCAGAATAATCCACAAAAACTTCCATCTCTGGAGCAGCAGGATAATTTTCTGGAATAGGTACAGCTTCTCCTCTTTCTCTTTCTTCATACATAGAAGGTACAACTGAGCTTCCAATAACTGGACTCATACTCAATTCAGCAGAATTATATAATTCAGAGATATTATTTTCTTCCCCTATATGCTCAGAGGCCGACTGGTCTTCTTTATTAGCAGGTGTCTCCACTTCTGCTAGCGCTTCCTTTTCTAAAGACAATATTTCAGCAACAGGGCTTGGAGACAAGTCAGGATCACCTCCCTCATCGATAGGAGTTTCTTCCTCTTCTTCTTCTTCTTCTGACTCATCACTGTACTCAGGTTCCTCTTCATCAGGTCCTAGACCTGAATCTCTTTTATCCTTTGTCCTTGAAGGATAATCGACAAGATTAAATTTATCATATATCTTTTGGTCATCATTGACCTATTATCCTCTCCACGGATTCCAATTAATCTTCATATATTTGCAAACTGTAGTAGTGATACAAAAGTTTCTCTTCACTACAACTGTCTCATCTTGATACTCAGCTATCCCTTTCACTTTGATCATTACAGAAATCAGCTTAGCAAAGAATAGGGTGTTAGCCTTTGATTTCGGCCTTGTCATATCTTCCATTTGATTCATCACCAATATGCACAAATTGACATTTACATCATGTCTCAAATGATGTAGGAGATAGATATTCTGATATCTCAAATTAGAAAAGTCTCATCTCCTTGGTATCAACACATGTTGAACAAACTTGAACAGTAATCTGTTCTCTCCATCCATTTCTGCAGCAACCACTTGCCTTGGAGTTCCATCACCAGTCAGTTCTTTCAACGCAGTCTCATGATAAAAATTGTCACTGGTAGGTGGCATTTCTCTTGATACATATCCAGACACACCTTCATGAGGAACATTTAAGAAATCAACCCATTCTACTGATGAAAATGAAATCACTTTACCAACTTCTCGAAGATACTCAGTTCTCATTCTATAACTTCTCGAAGCTTACGAACTCGTAAAACTGTTTTACCAACTTTGGGTAGTAGGGACCGTTGTTATTTGAAAAGCAGTCTACCCATATCTGAGCTTCCAAAACTTCGAGCACCAATGACTTTCTGGGTAGCAACCAGTCTACACACAGCTCTTTTTAGATCACAATAGCTCTATTTTGCAGCTGATGATTTACTGGTATCCTTCCTGACCTAGTTCTAACAGCACTACTCACTTCTGTCTCGGACTTCTGGCATTTTGCTTTAGGCTTAACACAGTATTCTCGGATGACAGGAATTTTGGTTTTTCCCATCGCTGGTTCGAGGGATCTCAGGTTTGCAGAGGATTCGATTCTAAGGTTAGAAGGTAAATGGTTTTGGGTTCGGTGGAGTGAGAAGCAGCATAGACATAGTTTTATCATTTAGGAATCATATGTTAAATAAATAAAAATAAAATAAATGAAAAGAAAATAAAAAAGAAAACGAAAAAAAACGGTTCAGATTCATGACAGTAGAAAAAAGATTTAAAACAGCGCTTTGTCGGTGAATATTTTTATCGGAGAGGATTCTTATCGGTGAGGATTTCTATCGGTGAGGATTTCTATCGGTGAGGATTTCTATCGGTGAGGATTTATATCGGTGAGGATTTATATCGGTGAGGATTTCTATCGGTGATGATTTCTATCGGTGATGATTTCTATCGGTGAGGATTTCTATCGGTGGGGATTTTTATCAGTGAGGATTTCTACCAGTGAAGATTTCTATTGGTGAGGATTTCTATCAGTGAAGATTTCTATCAGTGAGGATTTCTATCGGTGAAGATTTCTATTGGTAAGGATTTCTATCGGTGAAGATTTCTATCGGTGAAGATTAAACATCCCCAGCTCGTGCCTAATGTAACATAACCTATCCACACTTAAGGGTTTTGTGAAAATGTCGTCCAATTGATGTTCAGTGCCGATAAATTCAAGAGAAATATCACCCTTTTGATAATGATCACTCAGAAAATGATGCCTTACATCAATGTGTTTGGTTCTTGAGTGAGATACAAGATTATTTGAGATGTTTATGGCACTAGTGTTGTTACAGTTAATCGAAATATGCTTAAAATCAAATCCATAGTCCAAGAGAGTGTGTTTCATCCACAGAATTTGTGCATAGAAACTACCAGCAGCTTTATACTCTGCTTCGTTAGTGGATAGAGCTACAAAATTCTACATTTTACTACACCAAGATACTAAGGATTTTCCTGATAAATGACATGTTCTTGAAGTGCTGTTTCTGTCTAATTTGCAACCAGAAAAGTCATCATCTGAATAACTCATTAACTCAAAGGATTATCCTTTTGGATAAAATAAACCAAGGTTAACAGTATGTTTGAGATACTTTAAAATTCTTTTGACAGCAAGAAAATGAGATTCTTTCGGGTTAGCTTGAAATCTTGCACACATACACACACTAAACATAATATCTGGTCCACTAGTAGTAAGATAATGTAAACTACCAATCATACCCCTATAATTGGTTTGATCCACTGGTTTCCCAGTTTCATCTGTATCCAATTTACAGATTGTACTCATAGGAGTTTCACTCTCCTTAATACTATCCAAACCAAATAATTTTAAAAGATCCTTTGTATATTTACTTTGATTCAAAATAATACCATTTTCATTTTGAAATACATGAAATCCAGGAAAGTATTTATGTTCTCCCATTAAAATCATTTCAAATTCATTTTGCATACATTTTAAAAAATCAGTACATAAAGAATGTTTAGAAGATCCAAAAATAATATCATCAACATATATTTGTACAACTAAAACATCTTTAGAAATTTTTTAATAAAAATATTTGGATCAGCAATCACTTTAGTAAAACCTTTTGAAATAAGAAAGTTGTTGAGTCTATCATACCAAGCTCTTGGAGCTTGTTTTATTCCATATAAAGCTTTAGAATGTTTAAAAACTTGATTTGGAAAATGGGGGTTTGCAAAACCAGGAGGTTGTTCTACAAAAACATCTTCAATTATAAAACCATTTGGAAATGCATTTTTGACATCCGTTTGATATAATTTGAAATTTAGATGTGCAGTATATGCAAGTAAAATCCTAATGGCTTCTAGTCTAGCTACAGGTGAAAAGGTCTCATCATAGTCTGTGCCTTCTTCTTGACTATATCCTTGTGCAACTAGCCTAGCTTTGTTTCTAACTATGTTTCCTGATTCATCAACTTTATTTCTAAAAACCCATTTAGTGCCTATTGTTAGTGTGTCCTTAGGTCTGTCAACTAATTCCCAAACTTTGTTTCTTTCAAATTGATTTAACTCTTCTTGCATAGCCATTACCCAGAATTCATCAACGATAGCATCATTAATATTTTTGGGTTATAGCTGGGAGAGAAAAGCTTGATGTTCAACCTGATTTATAAGAGAAGCTCTATTATGTGTTCCTTTATGAATATTACCAACAATAGCATCCAAAGGATGATTCTTTAGAATTCTTGTTGATCTAGTAAAGGTAGGACTAGACACTTCAGGTGCATCAGTAGGTTCGGGTTCAACTGAAACAGATTCTGGAAAAAGTCCAGAACTGGAAGTTTTTTTAACAGGTTCTTTGGATTTATCATTATGGTCCAGAACAAACAAATCTTCTTCAAGATTCTCAAGTGAGGTTTTAGGCTCATGTGGATCGGTTTCATCGAATTTGATGTGAACCGATTCTTCCACACATTTGGATTTCTTATTAAACACTCTATAAGCTTTACTTGAAGTAGAGTAACCCAGAAAAATTCCTTCATCACTTTTAGAAGCAAACATGTCCAGATTATCCTTTGTGTTAAGAATAAAGACTTTGCAACCAAAAACTCTGAATTAATTAACCTTAGGCTTCATATTGTTCCATAACCCATATGGGGTTTTCTTAAGAACATGTCTGATCAAGACTCTATTGATAACATAACAAGATGTATTTACAGCTTCAGCACAAAAGTAAATAGGCAGTTCATATTCATTGAGCATGGTTCTAGCTATTTCTTGAAGGGTTCAGTTTCTCCTTTCTATACACCATTCTGCTGATGTGTCCTAGGAGCTGAAAAGTTATGAGTGTAGCCATTGTGTAAGCAATAAGATTCAAAGACTTTATTTTCAAACTCACGGCCATGATCACTTCTCAGGGTCTTAATTTTGAGTCCACTAATATTTTCTGCAGACTTGGAGTATTTAACAAAGGAAAAATAAGCTTCACTTTTGTGAGCTAAGAAATATACACAAGTATATCTAGAGAAGTCATCTACAAGAACATAGACATAGTGATTCCCATTTAAACTAGAAACTCTTGGTGGTCCAAACAAATCCATGTGAACTAACTCAAGTGGTTGAGAAGTTGAGACTTCATTCTTTGATTTATAAGAATCATTGTGTTGTTTTCCCTTTTGACAGGGATTACACACATTGTCATTTGGGAATTCTAATTTAGGTAAGTCTCTAACTAGGTTTTTCCTAGACAATTTTCTAAGTGAGTGAAAGATGGAGTTTCCTAATCCCCTGTGTCATAGCCACGATTCTTTTTGAAAAGAATTCAAACAAGGAATATTTTGTTTAGCTAAAGAATTTAAATCAACAACATAAACATTTTCATTCCTTAGAGTAGAAAATACTAAAGCATTTTTGGAGTTACAAACATCACATGAATCATTTTCAAACTTGACATTGAAACCATCATCACATAATTGAGATATACTAAGCAAGTTATATTTAAGTCCATCAACAAATAAAACATTAGAAATTAATATTGGGTCAGTGTTACCAATCTGGCCTAGGCCGATGATTTTTCCTTTAGAGTTGTCACCAAAGGTGACATGACCTCCATCAACCTTTATTAAGCTCTTGAAGCAAGAATAATCTCCAGTCATGTGTCTTGAGCACCCACTGTCTAAATACAATATCTTCTTGTGATATCTCTTCAAGTAGGTCTCTTATAAAATAGATTTAAACAGGAAATGACTTTGGTACCCAGATTTTCTTAGGTCCAGATAGGTTAGCAATCGGGGATTTAGGTTCCCAGATTTGTTTTATTGGTTTTATACAATTAACAGAAGTAACATATTTTGAAAGATAAACTTTATTTGGTCTATAACCATATGAATATCATGTTGAAGCATATGAATTTCCACAACTAGAACTAGCAATATTTTTTTTCAGATTTGGAATAAATCGGGTTCTGGTTAAATGTCTCTGTCCAGGTTGGTATCCTAAACCAGTAGCATATCTAGGTGCAACTTGCTTTCCTAGCATTTGAGTTAGAGAATTATTTCCATTTGTGAATTTTTATAAGTCCTTTCTGATTTTCTCATTTGACAATTTTAGTTCTGTTTTTTCCTTTAATAGTTGAGCATTCTTTTCCTTTTCTATATCAAGATCATATTTATGCTTAACACTTAAAGCATACTGTTTCTTTAAACCTTTGTATTTGTCTTTAAGATCATTACAGGTATCTTCTAACATATCACAGTATTCAAATAGATCAGATTTTGACATGTTTTCCAAATCAGAATCTTCTCCAGAATAATATGAATTTAAAATAGGAGTGTCAGATGTTACCTCAGAAGTATTTGTCATGAAACACATGTTGGCTCGATTCCTTTCAGAGTTCGAAGATTCGGATTCACAAGTGCTGTCTTCCGAAGCACTCCAGGTAGACATCATGGATTTCTTGTACTTCTTGTCTTTGTAATCATATTTCTTTTTGAATTTTAACTTTGGACAGTCTGCTTTGATATGTCATTTTCTCTTGTATTCGTAGCAGACAACTTCATCAGTCCTGTCAGCTTTCTTCCAATCCTTTTTCCATTTGCCTTATTGATCATACTTTCCTTTGTAATTTGTTTTCCTAAAGAACTTCTTTTTCCTATAAAACTTCTTGATTCTCCTGGCTATCTGAGCGATTTCTGCATCACTGTCATACTCTGAGTTTTCACTTGTTGAACTCTCATCCTCCATTTGTATTTTCTCCTTATCCTTACTCTTCAAAGTAGTAGACTTGAAAGCTACAGATTTTCTTTTCTGTTAATCATCTTCCTCTTTCTTTACCTTGAGCTCTTCTTTTTACATCATCAATTTTCCAATATGTTCTTTGATAGGTAGATCAGAAATGTCACATGATTCTCTGATTGAGAAAGATGTGCCTCTCCATCGGTCTGGTATACATCTCAAGATTCTCATAATTTGTTCCTTTGGTGGAACAGCTTTTTCGAGTGAATTCATTATGTTGACTATCTCATTACATGTCAGAAATAGGTTCATCAGACTTCATTTTAAAATTATCATACATAATAGTATAAGTGTTCAATCTCATTTCTTAAACATTATTTGTTCCTTCATGAGAAATAGCCATGGTATCCCAAATTTCAAAAGCAGTTTTGCATGCAGAAATTCTGTTGAATTCTTCATCTCCTAGAGCACAGTACATAGCATTCATAGCTTTACAATTATTATTGTAAGAAGTATTTGTAGGTTCATCCCAAGTAGTTCTGTCAGTAGTGGGAATTTTGTATTCAGATTCAATAGTAGTCCAAATATCAAAGCTCATGCTTTCTAGATTAATTTTCATTTTAAGTTTCCACTAATCATAGTTATTTCTATTAAAGAAAGGTGTCCAGTTAGTAGCAGCACCCTCAAGTCTATTATCCATTATAAACAAAATTTAAAGAGATTAAAAGTAACAGAAATTTTAAGAACTTTAAAATACAACTAAAATCGCAGTTGAAAAGCAGAGAGTAAATAACAAATTTGCAAAACACAGAAGCCTCTGATACCAAATGTTGGTCGGAGTGGATACTCAAGAGGGGGGGTGAATTGAGTTCCAATTAAAATTTCTTCTAAAAACAATTTCTATAAAAATCCCCCAATTTTAAAAACAAATTAAACTGTAGTGAATTTATACAGATTATAATGGTTCAATTAGTTTCTCAAAGATTTATTAATTCTCAGTTAACTTAATCTTATGATTAGATTAACTTTTGAAACTAACTTATTGGTTTATAATAAATATAAACACTTGCGAGTTTAACTATCAAAGTATCTTTGAAAATAAATTATATTTCAAAGAAATAGCAGCGGAATATGAAATAAATGTATATAGTATGGATACAGGTTGTAACTAAAAACACAAGAGTTAATCAAGAGGTTTAGTCTCAAGCCGAGACCTAGTCCTCTCAGAATTTATATAAAGTGATTCACACCCTGGATCTGGGTTAACAACAGTGATCATTCTGTTCAGGTCAAGATACCTCTACCACAGTTATACATGGGATAACAAACAACAGCTTAAAGCTGTCCAGGTCACACTCGACCTCTACCACTATCCACAGTGGGAAAAAAAGGATATAAAGATTGTGAGTGAGGATTTACAAATCCTCCAGTTAAGGTTTAGGAGACAGTGTGTGTGTAATAATGAACATGCTACACACACTGTTCATAATGAAAATACTAAATCACTTAGAGCAAGATATAGAGTTTAGAATGGCTCTAGTGATTGCAGTGTAGGTCTGGACTCCATTGGATTTGATCAGAAACGGTTCTGAGTCCTTCTCTTGAATTTGACTAAAAAAAAGAGTATCGTTTCTTCTTTCAGTTCATCCAGGTTCAGCATGGTTATCGGCTCAGAAAATGAAGTGTTATGTGTAGTTCTTCTTTAGCATAGATTGCTCGATGTATTCTCTATTTTCTGGAGTCTGGTAGTAGTAGTCTTGTGAGTGCAAGTTCTCCAGTTGTTCTTGCCACGTTTTGAGCTTGATAGCAAGTGTGTTCTGTGTGCTCGATCTCTTCAAGTCTCTTGCCTCACTTACTTTCACTGATACATACATGATGTCTTTTATGCCTTTTTTTTCTTTTTTGCGAAGAAGGAATGATTATATTATTTTCAATCGTACTTGGTACGGTTTCCTGAAATGGCAACATAAATCATTTAATAACATTAAATGCATCAAAATTAACAAATGTAGCCGTTATTGTAACAAACAAATAGTGTCGAAGATATAGGATTTGACTCCGCAGTTCATTATAGGTAGTCGTTTGTTTGTAGACGTGTACGGTTGACTCTGTCTAGGATCGTCCATCGGATCGTCCATCGGTAGCTCTTCGAACTCTTATCGATGTCTCTTATCGGTAGCTTTTATCGGTAGCTCTTATCGGTAGCTCTTATCGGTAGCTCTTATCGGTAGCTCTTATCGGTAGCTCGATGAACTTAGTTCCATCGGTTGCTCTTGGCAGTCGGTAGCTCTATGCATCGGTAGCTCTGTGCATCGGTAGCTCTGGCTATCGGTAGCTCTGTGCATCGGTAGCTCTGTGCATCGGTAGCTCTGGCTATCGGTTGCTCTGGCTATCGGTAGCTCTGTGCATCGGTAGCTCTGTGCATCGGTAGCTCTGTGCATCGGTAGCTCTGGCTATCGGTAGCTATCTGTCTATCGGTAGCTCTGTTCAGGTTAGTGATACACTTGACTGTATTATGAAAAACACATCTAATTCACTTAGAATCATTTTAAAACTTATATAAACATGGATAATCGAGATGGACATAAATCAGAAATTATTTTAACATTATTATTTACTTGATCACTGATTTGAAAGAATTAATTTGTAGATCAACAGTAATGGAGAATATCATAATATATGAACACATAATTGGGATTTTCAAAACATATGAATACAATATTGGGATTATCAAAATAGGTGAGGTCAATAGGATCAAAATAATTTTTGCTGAAAAGTAACTTTTGTATTATATTTACGATGATTAACAATAAATATGGTAATTAGAGGTGAAAATAATATTATTATAAAATAAATTTACCCTAATACTTGTTCTAATTTCATTAGAAAATTATTTTATAACTCAAATCTACTTTTGGTGGAAAATATGATCCTTTTTATTCAACTTGTGTTTGATTATGACATTAATTTTATTTTATTTAATGAAGAGTCCAAAATGTCATAATAAATGTTTAATAGCTATTTTATTTTTAATATGAATTTATATAGGTGACATGGTTAACTATAAGTAATATTTAAAAGTATAATAAACTTATCTACATCATGATTATTTATTTATAATTTTTATACTTTTAATAATTAAATTAAATTTTGATACAATGATGATGCAGTAATTGATTAATTAATATAGATATAAAATAATTAAAATAAAAAATATTGAAACAAATTTACATTAACAAAATTAATGAAATCCACTAATTTTTTTGATAACATAGATATCATGGTGACATATTAGAAGTACTTTTTCTAATTTATTATGTTGGTTGGAAATTTTTTAAAATGAATATTTTTAATTGTATCAAAATTGACAAAAATTGTACTTTAAAATAAATAATATTTAATTTAATGATATAAAATGAAATAAAATCTCAGGATTGACAAAATTACTCTAATAGTGGTAAATATATCATAAATTATTCTATTTAGGATCATTTGAAATGTTATAGTAACTATGTTAACCCCATACTGTACAAATACAAGAAGACACGGTAAGAGTTAAACTGTATAACTAATGGTTAATCCCAAATGATAAGGTTTCTTTTGTTACCTAAACATGCCTAAAAATAATTGGATGATTGACTTCTACCCAACCTCATTTCATCCTCCAAATAAATCACTGTTTATGTCACACCCCGACTATTACAATTAATTTTTTATTTTTATATTTCTTGGCTTCGGGTTCTCGTGCCAAGGTTCAGGCTGGGACCTGGCTTAAATGTATTTTCATTTAAATATTTTTTTTTGTTTCAGACCCGTGAATGGTCACCACACATTGGGCGGTATCCCCAAATTATCCCATGTGCCACATACATTTCTAATGATTAAAAAAAATTATTTAAAAAAAAGGGTCAATTACTAAACTGTATTAAAAAAATGTTATTATTTAATAAATAATATTAATATTACTAAGGTGTTATTATTTATATTGTTAATAATTTTTATTACTATCATTATTAATATTATTATTATTTTATTAATGATATTATTATTCTTATTATTGTTATATTTAGTTTCATATTTATTAGTATTATTATTATATTAAGAAAATGGAAAAAAACCCCAAGCCTTACCAGGGTCGCCCCCTCCCCCAATCACCCTTGAATGGATGCACTAAAACCCCAGACCATGACACCTTCACCCTTATAGTGATTATGCCCATGACCTACTCATTTTTCCTCCCACTCGTGCCCCATCCTCTGTGCCCCGTCCCTCCATGCTCGCCCTAACCTCGCCCAGCCGCTCACCCCAGTACGAGTTCGTCCTCGCGACCCTCCCTTGCTGCGCCGACATCACCCTCACAATGGCCTCTCCCATGCCAAGGAATTCCACCCTCGAGTCTCAGTCACACCGTTCTAGCCCTCCACACCCTACCCTCACTTTTCTGGCCTCCCTCAGCTCTGGTGCGACTCCCATCTTCCCGAATAGCCTGCTCCGGCCACCCTCGACACCCAGAAACTCTGGCAGCAGTCGCGACCCATACCTCCACCTCTTTTATGTCAAGTACCTGACCATGCCACCATCTTTCTTCGACCAGTGGCACCTCGGACCTCTTGCACTCCACCAAACCATTCTTTCCGACTGTGAACCCCTTCATCACTATTTGATTGGTGCACAAGAGGTTCATCTTCCTTCCACTGAAGTGGTTTCATGACGCACACCATTGAGGTAATGTTTTCAAACCATTCCATTATTTAGAAATATATTAGGGATTGTTTTGTTTCAAATATTATTTTTACTTTATTCACTTCTTAATTATATAGATAATTAATCCATTCTAAAGATAATGGATACTTATAACAAGTTACAAATTATCATTGATGTGTTTCTTGTTTTCTTTTTGTTTATGTTAATTCCCAAATTTGTTTTAATAATTAAAGGGAATTTATCATGGTGTTTTCTTTATATTATAATTGGTTAAAGATATATTTCTATGTGAATTTTCAATTTGGTCTATGTGTGCAGGCGTCAAATGTTTTTGGTGAAATTTCATTTGAGTTTAAATAGTAAAATTAGTTGTTTTATGCTGTGTTAAATATATTTCTAAAGTGTTTTGACATGAGTATGGTGAAAGAAGATATTTCAAAATTATGTGGTATTGTTTTCATGTGTGCTTCATTAGGGTACTTCTTGGGAGTTTTTTAGGATTATGAAAAATCTGTGAAAGGTGTTTTTAATGGCACATCACATGAGAATGCGTTGATAGTGTGTCTTTAAAAAGGGGTATCATGAATTGACTTATTAATGGTAAATTCATTTTGAAAATGATTGTTTTGTGTCTTTTGGAATGTTTTTTGTGTCACTAAATGTTGACACACCCATGGGTGCACTACGTGAACACATGACGGTGTCATCAAATGGAGGTGATGCTTTAAATTGGTGTTTCCTTGAAAAGATATTTTCATAATTGGTTCATCTTCTCCAAATGACATATGTTCCTTTAGCTAAATTAATTAGAGATTGGTTGGATCCTTGGTGGTGTGCACACACACATATATATGTATGTATGTGTCTATTCTTATATATATATATATATATATATGTATATATGTATATCTTCATTGAACATATTTCCTCATGGTGTGGGAAATATGTTCAATCAATTAAGGGTATATATATATATAACTATGTGTGTGAGAGAGAGAGAGAGAGAGAATGTATGTATGTGCTAGTGTGGTAATTTTTCGTCATAATAATCAAGAGATAAAGTGTCTCATCATGGTCTGCTTACTTAATTGTGATAGGTTTACCTATGCATTTTTCCTTTAAATTAATGAATTATTGGTATCTTTATTTCACACCCTTATTTAATGTCAGTTAATAATTTATGGGTTTTTGAATAAATTCATATTGAGAAATAATGTAGTACCTACTTTTTGTTTGAATTACATGAAGCTTTTTTATTAAATTCACTTATTATTGTTTCTGGAAATACCCCTCTGGCCCTTATACATGAGCTTCATGTTTAATGTGGTGAATTGGGTTTCTTAAACTGGTTTCCAAGTGTATTTTGGGTTTTAAAAGTATTGTGTTGGTTCTTCTAGAAATGGGTGGGTGTTGAGTAGTTGGTTAAGCCCCATATGGACCTATAATAATGTAATTGATTTTGAAAACTCTCTTTAAGGTGACATAGGGGTGGCCTAGCTATGTATGTTGTTTGTATGAGTTGTTCTGTTTGATATTCACACATAGTTATGGGTTTCATTATTGGCATTATTGACTCACCCCTATGTTAATTTAGTACTCTACATGAGAACATGGAAGAGTAAGTTAATGGTTTGTAAATTATTACTGCACTAGTATATTTTACGCCCTAGCTAGTGGTACATAGTTTAGACTTTTCTCTCCTAGGGGATTGGGACCCTCGGTTAGGCCAGGTTGGGAAACACCGATCGTTTGGGAATTATGATATCATAGAGATTAAGCATGCCTTTAGTGTGAGTCACACATATGGTACGTTATAGATTTTTCCAGAGCTCATATGTTCCCCAAGGTGTTTTTGGCACTTATTTGACAATAGAGGATGATTGCGGTGCCTTTTTTGGCTAGTTATTCATGTGCACTATTTTCCACTTCCCATATTGTGTGGTTTCTGAAACTAGATCCTTGTGTGGTGTGTCCTTTTTGACAAAGAAGATATTTTTTTGATAATGTTTATGGAAAATAACTTGTGAACACTATTTACATTATTTGCTTCTTTTTATGTGAAAAAAAACATTCTTTCTCTCGAAAATGTTAATTTCTATTTCATGAACATGAACTGAATTTTAAAATAAATCATGAAAATGGGTCGTGATTTATTTTAAATAAAATGTTTGAAATACTAGTTATATACATTGTATTTAAAACATAAAATTGAGGGATCCTTTTATTTAAAAGAAATGCATATGAGAATAGATTGTTTGGGCATGCCTACTAAGCATTCTTAATGATCATGGCTATTTTATCATTTCAGTTGTCAGTACCATTTTCTTAGGTTCTCTTAGTTGAGTTTCTCATTACTAGTGAAAGCTCGACTATTTTTTTGGTGCTGACCTGGAAAGTCACATGCATATAGGTCCAGTTTTACTTTCATTCCATTTCTAGTTTTATTATTTTTTTTATCATCAATTATTTATTTAACATTATATCGTTTTTTTTTCTGGGCCAATTTTTTCCCAATGATTATATTTTGATTCCAGATAGTGGTTGCCAACCAGTGGGGATTAGGAATATATTTTGGGAAATGTTGTAGATCAGATTAGGTGATCATTTCAAGGTCGACTCGCGTTGGATCATAATAGAATGCTATCAGAGGAGGACCTTATTATTTGGGTTGTTCAGTAGATGGAGATTAGGACTATTAAGATTCGAGAGGTAGGTACGAGAAGGGCATCATGAACCCTCACCCATTCTATTCCTCGAGTCAATAGGGTAGTCTGGGAGTTGATTCCTTGTCTTGTTCTAGTTTCTCTTATATTGAAGGATGAAAACCAAAGCAAATCGATGTTACGTCATGATTTTCCATGGATTAGTGACCCATGTAAGTTCTGCTTACAAGGTATTAGTCCCTCCGAGTGGTTGATTCTCACTTGGGGCGGGTCCAATAACCACGTTTCTATGTTAGTTTTGACTACTAGTACCTCGCTCTGGTAGTTTGGTTCATGTTGATTGTCGTCTTTCTTTTGGTTCATGTAAGTGAAGTTTTGAAAAAGAAAAAGAGTTTTTAAATTGAGATTTATTTCTTTTAAATGGATTCAAATTAATGAAATGGGTTTTAAATTGAGAATCTCTATGTCTAAAAATCTAGTGTTTTCTTGGAACTGGTAGAGAAATGGTTTGGATGCAACCTCATGTACTCTCTATGAACGATTTCACGTGTGGTGGAATTAATTTGATTTGAATGTTTGTGCATATGAATGAAATTAGATGAAGAGGTGTGAAAATTTTCATGGGATTAATGATGTGTGTACTTTGAATTAAATACATGACCAGGTTTCTCTAAAGTGATTTTAGAAAGGTAAATTATTTTTGGAAATTGAATTCTTTTTGAAATATGGGTTAGATATTTGGAAAATGGCCTTGAAAGAATGTATTTTTTAAATCTAAAATGAAAAGGGGGTTTTGAAGAAGGAATTTTCGGATGATTTTTTATTTTTTTTGGTTTCTGAGATGGTTGTTTTAGTTGAAGGTTCATTCATTGATGTTTCTTCATCTTGACATTGGTTTTGTCTTAGTTTTTTATATCTTGTTTAGAAAATTCCACCTAGAAAGGCCTCTAGATTTTCTGATAAGTCATTCCTAGTATTTAGTTCTTTTCAGATATTGTCTATCCTTCATGGTGATCAGGATCTGTTAAAAGAATCAGAGTGTATTGAAGAGGTTGAACGCATATTCACGGTATTGGGAACTCCTGATGCTGTTAGAGTGCGTGTCATTTTGGGTTTGTTCAAAGGTCCGACTCTGGATGAATGGAAGTTATTCTCCCCACCATCACCAAAATTTGGGATGACATGGGATGAAATTATATATATCTTTGTTTGATTTTTTATTCCTGAAGAGGTAAAGATGATGAAAAGCAAAGAGCTCATTCAAATTCAACAAGGACAAAGAACAGTGAAGGAATATGTTGACCACTTCAATGATCTTGTGTCCTATTCTCTGGAGCTAAAATCCTAGGATTTGATGAAGATAAATATCTTCATCATGGGTCATCTTCTAGTGATCAAAGAGCATCTCCTCCCTTCTAAGGACTATCATTTTGATAAGTTGTCGGATGAGGCCTTCCTAGCTGAGTGGGTCTCTAATGTGTTGATAATTGGTAATCAAGCATATCTTGTAGCTCATAATGTTTCCTCATATGGTGAATAGGGTTTACTAGAGGGACCTATTTTTAAAGAGTCCTCTGTAGTGGTTCCAGCTCCCGGTTCGTTGGAGCATCCAGTGGTGTGCAGTCTTTGTGGGAATTTATTGAATGTGAATACATCATGTTGTATCCCTCTGAGGAGGTGTTGTCGCTGATGGTGTTGGTGTCATCTAGAGAAGTTATCGAGGAAGTGTCACCTGAAGAAGACTCTGTGAACGGAGTATTCAAGTGCTTGACTGTGAGGCAGTATATGATTCAACCATCAGAGCCCCAGCCACAGGTCATTGGGTGATGCTCTTGTGCAATGAGGAGTTGCAATGGGTGTGGAGCCTCAGATTGGGTATTGTGTTTCGTGTAGGCAGGGAAACATTTAAAGACCTTCTGTTCATGTTTTCTGCTTTTTAGGACTTGAAATTTTTGTAAGTTCATCTTATTGTTGTGGAGGTATGAAGGACATGTTCTATTATAATCCATACAGTTTTTTGTCTAATTATGGTTTTATAGATCGTGACTTTTTCTTAAAAGTGAGTTTGTCCCTTGAATGAGTTAGTCTTAGTTTAACTGTAATAGTTCAGAGAAGCAAGTGCATGTGGAAGAATCTATTTTTGGTATTATTCTTTAGATCACTTATTGGGGTAAGTTCTTCATTGTGCTCTTTATCTAGTGTTGGGGGTTATTGGTCTGGATCGAGAGTTCCTTATTTTGGTGAAGGTTTCGTTGGCTCGTGATGTCGAAGATAGTCTAATTCGGTTGGGAGATCCAGTGTCGCCCCTTTCTCGGGGTGGCATGTTTTGGTGTTAAATTTCAATTATAGTTAATTTCTTGTTGTTTGGTGAACCCTCTCATGTTCTCTATTTCTCTTGTGTTGTGGTTGCTTTTGGTTTCAATCGAGCATGGATTCTGGTTTTGTCTGTTGTTTAGCTGGGTACCTTTTTGGTGGCAGAAAGTCTTTGTGGTTTGTAGAATTTTCACACCCAGACTATAATGTTTATTTTTTTAATATTTCATAGCTCTAGGTTCTCTCTACAAGTTATGGGCTGGGTCCCAACTTAAAATTTTTGTCTTTTAAATATTTTTGTGGGATTTAGACCCCTGTGCGGTCACCAAATAGTGGGAAGCAACTACATCGTTAGCTCGGGATCCGTGTAAATGTATAACAATTAAAATAATAAATTTTTATGTAAATTAAACGGGTTATATTTTTATACTTTATTAATAATAATGTTATTATTTAATTAATAACATCAATATTCATAAGGTGTTATTATTTATATTATCATTAATTTTGTATTATCGTCATTAACATTATTATTATTGTATTATTATTATTATTATTATTATTATTTTTTATTTCTAGTTTTATTTTTATTAGTATTACTAATATAATAATAAAATTAAAAAATTTAACAAACTCTAAGCATTACCCACGTCCCCACATCCCCTCTTATTGGATTCACTACAACCCCAAACCTCATCGCCTTCACCCATGCAGCGAGAATTCCCAAGACCTCCTCCTCTGGCCTCTCGCTCGCTCACTAGCCTCCATGCCCAGGCCCTCCATGATCACTTAGACCTCGCCCATCTACTCTACCCAGCATCAGTTCCTCCTTGAGACCCTCCCCCTGTCGGGCCGACCTCGCCCTCACGCCGGACTCACCCATTCCAATTCCTTCATCCATCGACTCCTGGTTGCGCCGTTCCATCCCTCCTTACTCCTACATCCACTATTTTTGTCTTCCTTGGCTCTGGTCTGACCTCCTCCTCTCGTCCAGCCATCGTTGGCCTCCCTCGACACCCAATTGCTCTGATAGCAGCCGCAACCCCTTCCTCCACATCCTTCACATCGTGTACCCGACTAGGCCACCTTGTTTCTCCAGCCAGTAGCATCTCTAGCCTCTTGTGATCCAACCATCCCTTTATTCCGACTGTGATCCACTCTATCGGTGTGTGATTGGTGTGCTGGTGGTTGTTCTTCCTTCCCCTAAAGGGGAGTCAAGGTCCACATAATTGAGGTAATGTCTTCATCCCATTCCATTTTGATGAAATCTATTAATTGTTTTGTTTCTTCAAATATCAATTTTACATGATTCTATGATTAATTATATAACTAATATGTACATTCACATGTTTATATATTATTATAACCTGTTAAAAATTGTTTTTGAGGTTTTTATTGTATATGTTTGGTAATTTTAAATCCTAATATAGTATTAATCATTTAGTGAATTTATCATGTTGTTTTCCTGATAGAATAATCATTTAAAGATATATTTCAAAGTGAATATTCAATTGTGTCTATGTCTGCAGGTGTCAAATGTTTTTGGTTAAATGTCATTTGAGTGTAAATTTTGAAATTAGATGTCTTTTGTGGTGCGAAATATATTACTATATTGTTTTCACATGAGTATGGTGAAATATTACTTTTCGAAATGATGTGGTTATGTTATTATTAGTGCTACATTAGGGTAGTTCTTTGAGGTTTTTTTAAGATTATGAAAAATGTGCGAAATGTTTTTTCCAAGGCACATGAGATGAGAATGCATTGATTGTGAGTTTCTACAAAGGGGTTTCATGAATATAAAAATTAAGGATAAATGAATTTGAAAAATGTATTTTTTGTGACTCTAGGAATTTTTGGTGTCTCACAACATGTTGACACACCCATGTGTGCACTAGGTGCACACATGGGTGTGTCATCAATAGAAGGTAATGCATTAAATTGGGTTTTCCATAAAAACATTTTTTCATAAATTGTTCATGTTTTCCAAACAATTTTGGTTCTTCTAGGTAAATTAATTTGATCTTGGGTGGCTCCTTGGTGGTACACACACTCACATACATAGGTACATATGTGTATAGGTATATATATATATATATATATATTTATATCTTCCATTCACATATTCCCTCATGGCTCGGGGAATATGTTCAATGAACTAAGGGAACACACAGACAAACACACACACACACACACAGATATATATATATATATATATATGTGTGTACGAGAATGTATGTGTGTGCTAGTGTGGGTGTTTTTCATCATAATCATCAAGAGCCTATGTGTCTCAGCTCTCTCCCCTTTCATCTTTTAGGTAGGTTTCCAAATTAATTTTTCTTTCAAATTAATGAATTATTGGTTTCTTTCATTTCCCACATTTATTTAATGCTATGTATAAATTTATAGAATTTTTAATAACTTCTTACTGTGAAATAATGTAATAACCTCTTTATATTTGAATTGCGTTAAAAAAATTATAAAATTTGCTTATTAGTGTTTAAGGAAATTCCTCTTTGGAACTTATAAATGTTATTCAGATATAATGTGGGGAATTGGGTTTCTTAAAAGAAGTTATAAGGTAGTTTTTGTTTTTAAAATTAGCATGTTGGATCTTCTGGAAATGGGTGGTTGTTGAGTTGTTAGTTAAGGCCCATTTGGTATATTAATAATGTAAATGATTTTGAAATCTCATATTGTGGTAACTCAAGGGTGACCCTGCTATTCACATTTTTTATGTGAGTTGTTCTGCATGTTGTTCGGGCATGGATATTGGTTTCTTGATTGGAATTGTTGATGCAACCCTCTGTTCATTTAGTACTCTGCATGATATCCTGACATAATAAGTGACTCTTCTGTGAATGATTGCTGAAATGGTTTATATTACACACTAGCTAGTGGCCCTTAGTATGGACATCACACTACTATGGTGATAGGTCCCCTCAGGTAGGATAGGTAGGGAAACACCATGAATTTGGGCATTATGATGTCTCTGCGAGTAGGCTTTCTTTTAGGATGAGTAACATGTATGGTACGTTCTGGATTTTTCATGACCTCCTTGGTTCTACCATGTGTTTTTTCTCACTTAGTTGACTATGGAGGATGATTTTAGTGCCTTTTTTTTCTATATATTCATGTTCTCTATTTTCTATATCCTTTATTGTGTGGTTGTTGACCCTGCTTCCTTATTTTTTGTAACCTCTTTGAAAATGGGATGTGTTTTTTGATATATTTATAGAAAATAAAATAATAATGTTTTTCACTTTCTTTCTTTATTTTTATGTGAAAAAAATATTTCATCCTCTCTAAAATGTTAATGTATATTTCATGAACAAGAACACGATTTTAAAATGAAAGAGGGTTGTGAATCGTGATTTATTTAAAATATAATGTGTAGAAACCTTGTTTTATACATTGTATTTCAAACTTGAAATTGATGGATAATTTTATTTAAAGGATATTGATGAAATAATATATTTTTTGGGAATGGCTACATAGAATTTTTATTTCTCATTCCTATTTTATCATTTCAGTTACAGGTCCCCTGTTCTCAGGTTATCTGGGCTAATTTTCTCATTGTTGGAGAAAAGTCGGCTTTGGGTTTGGTGTTGACCTGGATGGTCACGTAGAGGTATGGTCGGTTTTAATTTTGTCCCACTGAATGTTTTATTACATTTTTTATCATCATTTGTTATTTATCTTTATATATTTTTCTCATGGACCAAATCATTCCCAACTATTAAATTTGGATGTATGGCACTGGTTCCCATCCCATGGGGATCGGGAACACCCTTTTGGCTATGTCGTAGACTGGCTGGGGTGACTGGCTCAGGGTGAACTCAGTTTGGTTCACGAAATAATAGATCAGAGAAGGCCCTTGTTTTTGTGGTATCTATTAGATAGAGATTAGGACATTTGGGACTCGATAGGTAGGTATGGCAAGGACATCACGAACCCTTACTAGTTCCAAACCTCTAGTCTCCAAGGGTTGTCGGGGATTGAGTCCTTATCTTGTTCTGGTTTGTCTTAGATTGCGGGATGAAAATTGAGGTATCATGATTTTACATCATGATTTTCCATGGATTAGGGACTCATGTGGAGTCTCAATACAAGGTTTAAGTTCCTCCATGTGGTTGACACTTACTTGGGGCATGGCTGACTACCATGTTTCTAGGTGAAACATGACTAGTAGTCCCTCCCTCTAATAGTTTAGTGCATGTTGAGTGTCGTACTGGTTTTGGTTGTTGCAATTTCACTTTGGAAAAATAAAAATGGTTTATGAAATGTGAAATACTTCATCTAAATGGATTTAAATTTGTGAAATTGGTTTTAAAAGCTGAATTCTCTTTGTCTAAAATTGTTGTGTTTTCTTGCAACAGGTAGAAATATTGTTCGGGTGCAACCTCGGGTAATCTGTATGTAAATTTTCACATGTGGGGGAATGCATGGGATGTTTGTGTTAGTGTGTATAGATGAAATCAGATAAAGATGTGTGATATTGTGGATGAGATTTCCGAGGTGTTTACTTGGAATTAAAGACGTGACCTTGTTTTCTAATGTTATTCTAAAATTGGAAAATGATTTTGGGAAATTTAATTTGGTTTCAAAAGTGGGTTTGAAATTTAGAAAATGGCCTTGAAAGAAGGATGTCTTGAAATCTAAAATGAAAAGGGGTTTTTGAACATGGATATTTGGGTTGTGTTTGTATTTGTTTTGTTTTTTAGAGCCATGTTTATTGATGAAGGCACATTCATTATTGTTGCTTCAGATCGATGATGGTTTTGGATTGATGATTGATAAGTTGTTCAGACAGTGCTTCACATGATGGCCTCTAGAGTTTCTGAGAAGTCATGCCCATTTATTTGGTCTTTTTCTTAGATCACCTATCCTCCATGGAGATTCGGGTTTGTTAAATGAGGTCGAGTGTCTGTAAGAGGTCAAACACTTCTTCAGGGTATTGGTAACTCATGAAGCTGTTAGAGTTTATGTAGTTTTTGGTCTGCTCGACGGTCTGAATCTAGTTGAAAGGGGGTTATTTGTCACGCCATCACTACAAGTGGGGATGAAGTGAGATGTCTTTAAATCAGTCTTGGTATTATGTTTTATTCCTGAAGAGGTGAAGAAGAAGAAAAGGGAAGATCTCATGTGTATTTATCAAGGACAATGGATGATGTTGTCATATGTTAACCACATCAAGGAGATTGTGTCCTTTTCTGTAAAGGTAGTGTCACATGATTTGATGAAGACATATCTCTTCATTGGGGGCATTCATCTAGAGATCGTGGAGTTGGTCAACCCTTATAAGGAAAATTGTTTTGAAAAGCTGTTGGTTGAGGTGTTCTTAGCTGGGTGGGTCTCTAAAGCATATAAAGATTGAAATCCTATGTATCCAGTTGCTCGTCAAGGTTCCACATCTAGTGTTTAGGGTGTTCAAGAGGGACCAATTTATAAAGATTCCTTTATAGGGGTTCTAACACCTAGTTCATCAGACCATCTAGTGGTGTTCCATCAATGTTGATGTTTAGGGCACATGAAGTCGTCATGTCACATCCCTCTGATGACGTGTCATCTTTTCAAGTATCTAGGTCATAAAGAGAAATTGTTGCAGGAATCATTGCCAGAAGAAGACATTGTGACCAGAGTATTCTAGTGCCTGACTGTGAAGCAGGAGAGGATTCAACCATCAGAGGCACAGCCACAGGTCTTGGGGTGAAGCCCGCGTGTAGTTAGGAGTGGTTGGGGGGGGTGTGAAGCCTCAGATCGGGTTTTATGTTCTGTGTTCTTGGGAAAACATTTAAATACTTTTTGTTTTTGTTTTCTGATGTTAATGATTTTACATTATTCTAAGTTCATTGTTTTTTGTGGAGTTATGAAGTACAAGTTCTATTGTAATCAAAACAGTTTTTTTTGTCTGAATATGGTTTTTTGGGTTGTGAGTTTTTCATAAAAGTGGGTTTGTCCCTGGTATGAGTTTGTCTCGATTAAGTTTTATTTGTTTAGAGATATATGTTTATGTGGAAAAATCGATTTTTCCAGTTATTCATGAGATTACTTCTTAAGGTAATTTATTATCGTTGGTTTTTCTCAAGTGTTGGAGGTTTTTGGTCTGGGTCGAGAGTTCCATGTTTCGGTGAATGTGTTGTTCCCTCGTGATGTCGAACTTAGTGTGATTCGGGTAGGAGTTCTTGTGTTTCCCTATCCTGGGGTGATATGTTTTGGGCATTAAATTTCGAGGATTTTTGAGTTCTTGTGGTATGGTGAACCATCTCGTGTTCTCTCATTCTCTTGTGTTGTGGCTTCCATCAGTTTCAATCGTGAACGAATTTTTATTTTGTCTTTTGTTTGGCTGGGTGACATTCTATTGAAGAATGTGTTAGTGGTGGGAAGAATAGTAACTCTATGATTATTACGTTTATTTTTTATTTTAGTATTTCATGGCTTCAAGTTTTTGTTCCAAAGGCTAAGTTGGGTCCCACATTAATTTTTTTTTCATTTAAATATTTTTTATGGGATTCAGACCCAAGTGTGGTCACCACATAGTGGGCAGTAGCTGCGTCGTTAGGCCAGGTGTCGAATAAATTTCTAATGATTAAAATAAATATATTTTTATGTAAATAAAATGGGTTAATTTTTTAAACTGAATTAATAATAAGGATATTATTTAATTAATAATATTAATATTACAAAGGTGTTTTTATTTTTATTGTTATTATGATTTTTTACTATCAACATTAAAATTATTATTATTGTAGTAATGATATTATTATTATTCTTATTTTTTTAGTTTAATTTTAATTAGTATTAATATTATAATAAGAAAATGATAAAATTTAACAAACCCTAATCCCTACCCAAGTTTCCCCCGCCCCACCTCCCCCGATTGGTTGCACTACAACCCCAGACCCAGAAGCCTTCACCCATATAGCGACCAAGCCTAAGACCCACCCCTCCGTCCTCCCTCTCGCTCCCCAAACTCTATGCTCAGGAACCCCATGCTCATCCCAATGTTGCCCAACCTCTCTCGCCAGTTCAAATTCCTCCTCGCGACCCACCATCATCTCGTCGACCTCACCCTCACATTAGTCTTGGCCTTGGATAGTCACTTTTCCATAGACACCTAGATGAACCATTCTATCCCTCTACACCTCCACCCTCACAATTCTAGCCTCCCTCAACTCCAGTCCAACTCCCCTCATCCCCACTAGCCAGCTCCGTCCACCCACGACACCTAGCTGCTCCAGCAGAAACTGTGAACCCTTCCTCCACCACCATCATGTTGTGCACCTGACCCAGAGACCTTCATGCTCCTGCTAGTGGAACCTCCAGCCTATCATTGAGCATCTAACCATTCATTCCAACCATGAACCCCTCTATTGATGTGAGTTTTGTGAACAATAGGTTTTTCTTCTTTCCGCGGAAGTGGCATCACAATTGCATACAATTGAGGTATTGTTTTCATCTTATTCCATTCCTGAGAAATCTATTAGTTCTTGCATTGCTTCAAATATTATTTTTACTTGATTAAATTCTTAATGATATAGCTAATTAGTCCATTTTTTTTGTTTATGGATTATTATAACAAGTTAAAAATTGTTTTTGATGTGTCTCTGGTTTATTTTTGTGAATGTTATTAACCAATTTAGTTTTAATTATTTAGTGAATTATTTCATCGTGATTTCATGAGAGTACAATTGGTCATAGAAATATTTGGAAGTGAATTTTCAATTGTGTCTTTGTGTGTAGGTGTATAAATTTTTTGGTTAAATTTCATTTGAGTGTAAATAGTTAAATTACGTGTTTTTTGTGGTGAAAAATATATTTTGAATTTTTATTGACATGAGTATGGTGTAAGAGGATTTTTCTAAATGATGTGGTTATTTTTTATGTGTGATTCATTTGGGTACTTCTTGGAGGAGTTTTTATGATTATAAAAAATGTGGGAAAAGAGTTCTCAAAGGAACTTGCTATGAAAATGCATTGATAATGAGTTTTAAGAAAGGGGTTTTGTGAATTGACTTATTAATGGTAAATGCATTTGAAAAGTGGTTTTTGTTTATCAAATTGAATTTTTAGTGTGTCACTATATGTTGAAACACCCAAGGGTGCACTTGGTGCACACATGGGGTTTTAATTAAACGAAGGTGATGCATTAAATTGGTGTTGCCTTGAAAACATGTTTTCCTAAATGGTTCATATTTTCCAAACGATGTCGGTTCCTGTAGGTAAATTAATTAGAGCTTGGGTGGCTCTACGTTGGTGAGCACACACACATACATTGGTACATAAGAATATATTTATATATTTTGTGAACATATTCCTTCATGGAGAAGGGAATATGTTCAATAGATTAAGGGTATATATGTGTGTGTGTGTGTGATATTGTATGTGTGTGCTTGTGTGAGTGTTTTTTTTCAGAAGCATCATGCACCAATGTGGCTCAAGTCAGTATGATTCCTTCTTTACGGTTGATTTCCATGTGAATTTTTCCATTAAATTAATGAATTATTGGTTTCTTGCATTTTTCAACATCATTTAATATCTGATAGAAATTTATGTTTTTTTAATAACAAAATATTTTGAAATAAATTAATACCCTCTATGTTTTGAATTTCATGAAACTATTTTATTAAATATTCTTATTATAGTTTTTGTAAATTCACCTTTGGCCTTTATAAATTTTATTTAGATATAATGTGGTGAATTGGGTTTCTTAAATGGGTTTCAAAGTGTGTTTTGGGTTTTAAAATTGTTGTGTTGTTTCTTCTAGAAATGGGTGGGTGTTTAGAGGTTGTTTAAGGCTCGATTGTAACTTTAATAAGGTAAATTATTTTTAATACTCTCTTTGAGGTGACTCAGGGGTAACCTTGCACTGTGTGTTGTTTGTGTGAGTTGTTGTCTGTGATGTTCATTCATGTTGATTTGTTTCATTATTGGAATTATTGACATACCACTTTATTCAATTACTACTTTATATTTGAACATGGAATAGTATGTTAATCTTATATGAATAATTGATGCACTAGTATAGATTACGCACTAACTACTATCCCTTTGAACAGACTTCCCTATGCTAGGGGATTGGTCCCCTCGATTATCCTAGGTAGGGTAACACCAAGAGTTTGGGCGTTATGACATTATCGAGTGTAGGAATACCTTTAGGATGAGTCACACGTATGGTATGTTCTGATTTTTTGACGAGATCCTAGGTTCTCCCATTTATTTTTTGCACTTATTTAACTACGGGGGATGATTGCAGTGCATTGTTTGGCTAATTCTTCATGATATTTATTTTCAATTCCCTTATTTTTTGGTTATTGTCACTACAGTCTTATGTGGTATATCCTCTTTGAGAATGTGATGAGTTTTTTTGAAAATGTTTACAGAAAATAACATAAGAATTTTTTTCACTTTATTTCCTGCTTTTTATGTGATGAAAATCCTTCTCACTCACTAAAATATTAATTTCTCTTTCATGAACAAGAACATATTTTTAAAATTAAAAGGGGAAATGGGTCATGATTTATTTTAATTAAAACGTGTGGAAACCATGTTTTATATACATTATTTCAAACATGAAGTTGATGGATCATTTTATTTATTGGAAATGTATATGAGAATAGATTGTTTGTGAACACTTAATGAGAATTTTTAATTCTCATGCCTATTTTATCATTTTAGTTACAGGTCCCCTTCTCTCAGGTTCTCTTGGCCGAGTTTCTCATTATTGTAGCAAGGTCGGATTTTGGTTTGGTGGTGACCTAGAAGGTCACATTAGGGTTTTTTCTGTTTTACATTTGTTCTACTTCCAATTTTATTACATTTTTTATCATCAGTATTTATTTTTCTATTTAACTTTTTTTACGGGCCAAAATCGTTCCCAATGATTAAATTTTGATACCCGACACTAGTGTCCATCCCGTGGGGATCAGTAACACCCTTCAGTCTAGGCCCCAGACTAGATCTGGTGATCTGCTTAAGGTTAACCCAGGTTGGTTCCTGACAAATTTGAAACTGAAAATAAATTTTTAGTAAATTATTATTTTTATATCTTCCAAAAGTTCCCCTCACCTCTTTTATAAACGGTCAATTTTCATTCTCTTTAATCAACACTTCTAATTCCATTTTTCTTATACAATCCATGTCCAATTATCCTTAAAAATACCATCACTTCATCCTAGATTCCATACAATGGTCATAAACCCATTATATGGAATCATTTTATGAAAACCAAAGAGAGATACCCAAAAAAGAGGTTATTGTTTTATCATCTCCTTTAAAGTTTTATTCTTATTCTACATCCTCTTTCAGTGTATTTTTCATGTAAAAATAATAAATATTGTATAATACATTTACTAATATGTTATTATAATCATGGTAAAAACCCATTTCTAATTATATTCATCATAAGAATAATAATAGCACTATGTGTGTGTGCGTACAACTTACTGTATCCACGTCGTGGCAGAATTAGTTATTCAAAACTACTTTATTTGGAATTCTATAACGGTGAGTATAATGTATAAAAAAATAAATATGACATTATAATTATTATTTTTAATTAATATATCATCCAATTCCATCCCATTTAATCATTAATTGAATGATATTGTCACTCGTACATACGTACAAACTACAATATATACGATGTAGTGAGATTCTTTCTCCACATTAATTATTAAATAATTATTATAAAATTTATATGATGAGTAAAAAAATAATTAGGAACTTAATTACATTATTTATATGAATATAATACATCCAGTTCATAAAAACCAGGACTTTCATAACAAAACAGAAATGGGAAAATGAAGCACTAAATACCAAAAACAAAGGTAATGTTGATATATTATTATCAAAAGGATTTAAAAAAACGTATTGGATTTCATAAATAAGGATATGGTTATGTTATAATTTAATATCATGTTTTAACCATTTATATGGGGTTAATTCACAACTGAATTAAGGAAAGTACAGGTTTATGGTAAATATCACACTCTATTTCTTATCCGATATTTATTATATGTATGTTTTTATTAGGACATCAATATAATCAATGTACATGTTTAATAAAAATTTATTCCAAATACTTTTTCAATTAAATGTCAATTATTTAAAAAAAAATTATCCATTTTTTACTTATTATAAATCATTTTAAAGGAATCTTTCAGTCATTTTGAATATGAGGTTCTATGTGACATTTTTTACAAAATTAAGGAATGAATTTTTGTTTTAACTTATACGGTGTGAGCGGCTATATCTGCCGTCATGACACCTTAACATGTTGAATAACCCCTTACATGATTACAAGGAAATTTTTTTAAAAAATATTTTTTATAGTTCTTCCGATTTTAACTCATTTAAAGTAAAAAAGTTATATTTCTCTCAAATAGTTTTAATGTATTTATTTGATTATTTTCATCTATGTCAATATCCTTCATTGGATTTTATTATAATTTGAGGTTGAATTATTATAATACAATCTTCCATATTGTAATAAAGGGATAAATATATATTTGACAATGGATGTGCTTTGTTTATACCATTCATGGTTTATGGGTAAAGTATGAACATTTTTTTTGCTATATTTAATACTAATGTATATGTTATGTTTCAAACTTACATAATAAGAATTCATTGGACATATTAATTTATTGTAGGGGACCATTATATATCGATGATTCATGGGTAGGTATCATGAGAAAAACTAGTGTCTTGGAAACAGGCCCCTATGGTATGGTAATGGTCATGGCATGATGCATTGATGGTATGGTTATGATATCTGACATTATGAATTTCCTGATTATGAGATCTATTATTGATATTTCTTGTAATTATTTTACAATCATAATATCCATGTGAATGTTTAAATAGAATTACATGATTTATTATTTCTATATTATACCGAATATTATGTTTAAAAGGCTTCTGTTTATTTTTTTACCTTTACTTCAATGTTTCTACTTATTTTTGATAGCTTCTACTATATTGTTTATCTTTACTGAGAATTTTATTTTACCCCTTATATGTGATTCATTTTACATAGGATGTGAAGAATTATATTATGATTTACCTAAAGTGATAGCCTAATGGATATGATTGTTTTCAAATGGGAGAATATGATGTTTTTCATTCCATGATGTAATGTAAAACTTATGTTGGTATCATCCCTTTAGGATTTGATTTTTTTTATCATGCCAATGTAAAAAAATAATGCAATGAATCTATGAAAACAGGGTCAAGGTATTACAATGGATATGAATAGGGCCACTGATATGAGAGATTCTATGATAAATGCATTCTCATTAGCTATTCAATGTCAAAATGATTCCCTGAGCAAGGTGTCCTTGCATTCAATAAAAATATTTGCACTATAGTATTTGGTCATTTTTGGGATGTATGAGATTCATGAATCCAATATGATTTATAATATTTTATGTATATGATAATTTTTTAAATTAGTTGATGATAGATAAATCGCGAAACATTAATTGGTTTTATAATACCACACACTTGGTTATTTCTATGTCATAAGTGCTATGATAGGCTGCAGAGGCATAGACAAAATTTTGAATGTGAGTTTCACCAATCCATAGTAGTCCTAGGGTAGTCTCTAACAATGTTAAAGGGGTCATTTTAGCCGATATGGAAATAGTTTTTTACATTTAGGGGACACGTTTCATTATATAATGAAATATGAGGTAGTCTCTGGGATATTGATATTCCTCCCTCATATTATTTCACTAATAAATGAGATCTTTTTGAACAACAAGTATTTTTATTAATATATCAACATCTTATTTTCTCATCAATAGAATCTCAGTGACTCTATATTTACAATCCACTAAAACAAATTGGGGCTCGTCAATAAAATTATGTAAATCCATATCCAAATCTATGCATTCACAACATTATTTAATTCCTTATATGCATGACTCATGGATTATTATCACTAAAAAACAATTTACACAACACTAAGATAAATTCACATAATATAATGATAGATTTTTTAGTTCAAGTGTTAGAGACAAGTAACTACATCATGAATATGGATTTCTATAACTTTTTCATATTTCATTGGATTAAAAATAATAACCTTACATTCTGGGTATATATAATGTTTCCCAGGGGATTTGCATCTTATTATTTTTTCCCTTCCATATTCCCAGTAATTATGTGATAAAGGATTTCTGGTTAACTAATTAAATTTCATTTAGACCTTCCATTGTTGATTTTTAACCTATATGATTTTATATCATTTATAGTACTATTAGTTCTAATTTTTGTCTAGACAAAAAAATATTCACATCTTGTTAGTGGAGACTTGAATTGTTTTTAAGCCCTTCCATTTTGGGATTTTGGCACAGGGAGTATTATATCACTTTATTTGGTCTATTTATGGTCATGCAAGATAGTGATTTTTATTATTATTTATGTTTAATTGGTTTGAACAATATGATTCTATTATATAAGGTCATGTGTCATGGACCATATGATTGTATAGTTCATGTTCACATATCTAGAACTATATTTTTTTTAGATTAGGGTCATAAAACCAAGATGATATGTTTCATTTGTTATAGGTCATCTATGTTGGACCATATGATTATATATAATGATATAATATTTCAAGGACCAAATGTAGATATAATTTTGGTTCATGTATCTTAGATCATAGGTTTTTATTGTTTTTGGTTATATTTCCTAGAATTTATGTATATATAGTTTAATGTCATATAAATTGGAATATATGATGTTTTTTATGTTCATATAACTTGGACAGTTTGGTTCCTTAATTTAAGGTCATATAATGGATTGTGTATTGTGGAAACATTACTACAACATGAATTCTAGAATCACGGAAGGGAAAGTATCATGTCCAATTAATTTAATTAGGGTGTAAAATGAATAAAGACACATTGGGAGTTTTTTAATCAAATTGGGGTGATGAGTTACACAAAAGTATTTTCAGGGTTCATAGGGATTAAATTCTTATTTTGGAATTCAATAATTATTTTGGTTGATATTATAGAGGAAGAATGTAGTTCTAAATCAGGCATAGTAGTAAATATATTTCCTTGATAATGGGTATGATCCTCACTAGGGCTACATAATTTTTTTTATCGGAATCAAGCATATAAGAAATGAACTATTTTTTGAGAATGAATATTTAAGAAGGGTTTTGGGACCCAATTTCCATTGTTGAATGATGTGAATTCGAGAAGGGGTTTGGAACCCTACATCGTTACGTCAAGAACTGGTATGGTAAATGGTGATGTATCATCGAGGATGTTGATTATACATGAATAGAAGAATTAAGGGCCTAAAAAATAATTAAAAAATATTTTTAATTAATGATGATGATATGGTTAATCATGTTACTAATGCTATAAAATCACTATTTGGTGATGAGCTCCACTAAAATTTTGTCAGGTCCCGTGGTGATTATAGGTCCATTTTTAATTGAAGTACACAACTTTTTGAAATTATATAGGATGAAATACATATAAAACATGTAAATTGAAATGAATAGAGGTCCCATGAATATGTTCATGATCCTCACCATGGCGATTGTATGATTTTTGGATATCAAAAATCTTGATCAATGGTGTATGTCATATGGAAAACTTATATCTAATTAGAGTTTTTGGAACTCCAATGATAGATCATATAACAAGGGGAAAGTTAAACATGATATGAATTAACATATGTTTCTAGTATAGAATACCTCATAATATGGGGCATTTATTATATTTCCACGACTCTTAAACCATATGTCATGAAGTTTAAGGATACATGATGAGGAAAACCATAAGGCTATATAATGTTGTATTACATCCCTCATTTAAAAGATGGTATAGTATATGGTGACCTTACTTGGTAACACTCGATGATTGTAAAATAAGAACAATTTTTACAATATTTAGTATATTATGCAACACCAATAATTGAAGAAACCATAACACCTGAGACATTATGAAATATTTCTTCTTAAATAAATTTAATTACATAGATAACATGTGGTGCACAGAACCATGATTTGAAATTAACCATAATATAGTATATAATTAAAACCTAGAAATTAATATGGAGGTTATGAATAGTAGTAAATAATTTATGATGATTTTGGTTTTTATTGATTATAAATAAAATAAATATCCTTAAAAATAAAAAAGACATGTTTTCTGAAAAACACTATTTTACCATAAAGATTGTGTAGTCACGCTTTCCTTTGATAATTTAAAAGTAGTTTTTTAAAACTTAAAATATTTTATTTGAAAAAATAAATTAAATTTTGAAAATAAAAATTTAAAATTCAACCTACAGTGAAATTTTTGGATTTTTCAGAAATAAATGATTTTTTATGAGTAGTAATAAATACCGAATATTAATTGAAAACTTCATTTTAAAAATGTAATGTTAAATAATATTTTTAGCTTGATTTAATGTAAAATTAGTTTTATTTTATGTCCATTATTTTATTTTAGGTTATTGGAACCGGTTTCATATATAATTTTGATATAAAAACCTTTAAATGTTTTTAACATTTTTTCTTCAAAAACCTATATCATGTCACGTCTTTAGGAATAATTTTAAGATAAAAAATTCCCATTTTTTGGATGGAATATTGAAAAAATTATTCCATATTTCTAATTATAATAATATATATTATCCATTAAGTTCAAATTACTTTTCAAACAAAATGAATAGTGAAAGGTAAAAATTAATTATTGTGATAAAGGAAAAAATTGATTTACAGTAGGAAAAACTAAAAAGATATGGACTATAATGACATAAGAAACTGTCAAAAATATTTTTTGGACATATTTTGACCTAATATGGTATAAAGACATAAAATAGTCCATCTTAGGCACTTTTTAATGCAGATACTATTGTAATAACTTTTCTTTTTGAAAATTGAAATTGTACCTCTCACTCACCTTTAAAATGACACCCTTATTCACGCATTGACACCACATTGATTCAGAATATACATACTAAAATATCTTCTAGACATCCCTATTATCGTCATAAAAGAAATAATTTAGCCCTAAATCTTTCTAATAATGATTTTCTATAATCCTATGGAGGATACTTGAAGATGATGTAACATTCTTCAATGAGTGTTTGTATTTAATTAATTCGTCCACCTACGTGAAATCTTATTAAAAAAATTTTATATAATATACTATGTATATATAATATAATGAATTTTTTCAGGTTATTAAAATAACCTACATCCTTATTCACTTATATAAATTGGGTTACGAAGTCATCATTCGTGTGTATGGTGGACTCCCACATCACGAACTAATGTCATTCATCTTTTCATTAAAATAATTAATATTTTTGAATGATGAAGTATATAAATTATATATATGTGTTATATATGATATATCTATACTTCTAAAATAATTATATCACATATAAACTTTTTCACTTAACATTCACAGGGGATAAAGTAATGTCGCTCATGATTGTGGTGGGCTACTACCTCACTAGGTAATGTGATTCATCTCTCACTAAATCATTATATAGAAGGTGATAAGGGTATTGTTAAATAATTTATGTGATATAAATTACATTATAATTATATTCATTAAATATTTACTATTCTTAAATATAAAATATCATCCTATTTTATACACTAAACAATGATAACATCACTCATGTATGTGTGGACTACGACCTTCGCGAAGTGACACAACTCCCTTCTTATCAACACACCACATAGATGATATAAATAATTATATTTAAAGAAATAATATAATACATATATATATATATATTATAATGATTATTAAGGAAATTTAAATTATTACATACCTTATTTATATAATTTTCATTTAAAATTGGAACCATAAATCATGTTCACTTATAGCCTACTATATATATGGTTGTAACATGACTCATTTTTCATAATCAGATATCATTATTTATTTTAAAAGTATAATTCATGTCCAAATAAATAATTATATTATTATTATTATTATGAAGATTATAAAATAATAACCACTCAGACCATAGTCAACCTACCAAATTTATTTTTTACATATAAGTGAAATATCTTATAAACTTCTGATATAAAATTATTTGAAAAACTAATCATATATAACATTTTATGAAAATATTTAAACTATTAATTAACTATAAAATGTTTTTAATAAATTAAAAAAATTATTTCTTTATATTATTTAGAACGATAGAGAACGTATGTTACGAGTTTGAATCAAGGTAAGGGTTTTTAATCCCACTTTTACTTCAATGATACAAACAACATTTTAACATCACATTTATTTTTTGCAGTGTATATATAGAAATTTTTTATTTTATATAATTAATTAATCTCCGTTCATATTATTTAATTATTTATTTAAAGTAAATTTTTTCATCGGGCTTATGATACAATTGTTTTAATGTGGGAAGGGTTTATATCACAATCAGATTATTATTTGGGACTATTTTTGTTTACGTCTCCCTTAGGGTAATGTTTTGATATTACTACCTTAAATTAAATTTATTTTCTTCTCTTATTGAAATTCAAGAACATTTTCAAGTAATATTAAAAAAATTCCACTAGGTTCTTATTAAATGGATTGAGAAAATATTTTTAATGAATTATGATTTTATTTCTCTCTTCAGTTGGATGTTTGAATTCATAAAAACCTATGTTTTCTGAAACTATTTTTAGAAGAGATTTTTAAATTTTATAAATTTATTTTTAATGAACATTTTAACCAGTTTTAATTTATTAAAATTATTTTTAATGGAATCATTATGTAATTTTCAATAAAATTCTCATTTGGATTTTTACTAAAATGTGAAATAATCATTTGTTTAATGTACTCAACATCAATGAATTTATTTCCATCATGACCACTCAATGTTTTAAAGGTTTCCATTATAAATGTCAATTTTTATTTTCAAATAAGCGTTTTATTGAGATTTATTATAAAATTTTTGTTTTAAAGTCTGATTTATAAATTGAAAAGGATGATTACATAAAGACTATTTATAAAGACATTTTTATCATATTTCTATTCATCAATGAATTCAACCCTTAATTGTAAATTAGATCCACTCGGAATATGTTTTATTATTTTCAACATTATAGTGAAATTGTGTCATCTATGTTCATTTTAATTTAGGATATATAATTTTATTCTCGTTCACCATTTTACTCCAATTGGTTTGTGATTATGTTAATTGATTGGGGTATGTATTAACATTTAGTATGATAGGTTTTTAAATTGAATGTTTAGTTTTATTATGTTTCACACCGTTAACATGATAAATGAATTGTACATTGTAATTGATGTATGTGTCCTTCTATATCCCCTAATGCATCAACAGGACTCATGAGACATACTTGGAATAGATTTTTCAAAGTATATACACATTTATATAAATGTCATGGAATAAGACTAGATGATATTACATGTATTAGCACAATTATCAATGTTATAATTTATCTTGTAACAATACATGATGTTGTATTTTAGATGATCAACATTATTAATTAATTCATTATGAAATCTGATATTTATATTCCATTTGATTATTCCATTAGATAGAATATCCATGGTTTAATTTATATCTTATGTTATTATTTATATGGGAATATTTCATAACCTTTTATTTGTGTAATATTATTCCAATTTATTTATTAAATGGAATTTGTTTTGTTATTTACAATTATATATTAAATATACCTATTTATTCATATATTTCACTATACGTATACCCTTACTGAGCATCAGATATTACCCATTTCTTATTATTTATTTCCCCTAGAGTACAAAAAGGTATTTTTGATTCATATATGGGGATAAACTAATGGGAATTATGGAATTCTCAAGGAATATAACTTTTATATTTTCTATGTTAAAATATAATTTGAATTTATGTATGTTTAGGTCGGAGTAGAGTACTCAATAGCAGGGGGGTGAATTGTGTGTCTATAAAAATTTCTATTTAAATGTGTTCTTAAAAGGTTTCCAGTAAAAAAAACACAACCCAGTCAATAAAGGTAATATGGTTATAAAAGATTAATATTCAAATAACCTCTCAGAAGATTGATTAATTCTCAGTAATTTCATTATGAGTTATTGGTACTACTTTTGAATATATTCTAAATATCCAAAAAATATAACTTTTATCTAGGATTATCAATTAATGTAAAATATAGTGATCTTGGAATTATATACTAAAACCGAAAAAAAAACTAAATTAAATAATGCAGTGGATGGAATATGTTGTCTAGTCGCAAGCAGATACCTAATCCACTCCAAATGGTGATAACCTGCCACCAACTAGTTTAAATTAATAAAAATTGATCAACACATTGGATTGGGGTAAACAACAATGCACAAGATTTTCTATGTCACACAAAATATTCCACAGTTCTTTGTGGGTATAAACTACTAAAACACAGAAGGACCTCTTCCATACATATTTTTGGGAGTGAAAAAATGTAAAATAACATGAGAGGGAATATATATATCACAGTTTAATGTAGGAGAGAGTGTGTGTATTTAGTATAGACACACACACACACTACTCGAAAGCATAAACAATACACAACATAGAAAAGATGAAGAGAAAATGGCTAGAAGTGCACTAAGTGTTATTCTATGCAACACTGGACATGTTGGATAAAGCAGATGCATGTATCGATTCCTCTTGGGAGAAATAGAGTATTGTTAATCAGGTACTCTGGATTATAGTTAGATACTAGCTCGTGTTCTTCATTGATTTGGAATAACAAATATATTATTGGCTCTAATATATGGTATTCCTGCCTTAGAATTTGATAATTATTCATGTGTTCTTTAGATTAATCTTGTTGAATGTATCTGTTCTCTTAAAAACAATTTTCACCCATCTGATATTCTACTACTCTTTATTGTATTTTTAATTCATCTTATCTTCCTTATTAATTTCTGCTACACACAGTGGAACTGACAGGATGCATTTATTCTACACCTTGTACCTCGTACGGGTAGGTGAATTGCTTACAATGAAGAATTAATTATGTCAGTTCCTTTAAATGACTCAAATATGAACATTGGAAATTAAATTGAAAATAACCAAACGAACTAAATAACAGTGTCCTAGTATGTTTAAAATGGTATAACTTGGAAATGATGTCTCTAGGAAATGGTTTCCCCAAGAAATGATGTCTTCTTCTTTTCCTTTGAGTGGTGAGATAGTCATGAGTGCATAGTTTTATTGAGATCAAGAACCAATAGAACAAATGTGGCATTAAAATAATGGTGTCTGGGTCATGGTGTATGGGTCACAGTGTCTAGGTTTTGGTGTTTTGGTGCTTTTCCAGAAAACCAGAATTGATGGCTGACATATGGTTTTTCATACATTGCCAAATATATGAATATAGGATTAAGAAGAAATATTCAATGAATGAATTATACATGATCATTCAAAAAAGAAAATCATTATAAAACTATTTAAATATAGTTTACAACAAAAGAACATGATTTATAGGAATTAATATCTTGGTTTTGTTTATTTAAAACATAACAAAATCTACCATCTATAGACATGATTTGAGATAGATTAAATTGGATTGACAAGATTTTATAGTATTTATAGGATTTTTTATCATTATAACATGATTAAAACATGATTATTCCAACAATCACCCCCTATTTGATGATCACAAATCAATTCTGTTCTTAGTGTTCTGTTCTTCCAATTTTGTGATTGTCAAAAAAATTCAAGAAAAAGAGAGTGAACATAAATAAGGGAATATAGAGAAATAGTTACCATTGAATTAGATGAAAAAGATGCGGCAATATGGGATGTTGATAGAAATAAAAAATATCCCTATACAAATACAATTTTCACTATCCTCCGACAATATTTGTCTTTTCTTTTCTTTGGGATGTAGTATCAAAAAGATCCACATGAGCATAAGTAGAAGTTAATGAATGGAAAGAGAAAACCAATAGAGAAGGGGGAGTGAGTCCTTCAAAAATTGAGGGTGAAAATGTAGGATTGGTGGAAGAACAAGGAATGTTTTCCTCAAGGATAACAGATATGATTTGGCTCAGAGCCTGAGATACAGACATTGAGGTAGATGCAAAGGCATTGGTTGAAGAAGGTGATAATCCAGGCCATAAGGGTGTAGCTGAAGGAGCCACAATAGCAGTTCTATACCCATAAAGATATGGATTCAACTACATTATGAAGTCAGTAATAATCTCACCACCATATTTAATTGAATTATAAAAGTATTCTTTGTTCTCCATGAACATTTCAAATAATAGAGTGAAATATTTCATATTTTGAATATGAGTCTTAAATTCTTGATGAACATGAGGGATTTTCCAATTCTCTAAAAGATACATGAAATGATTGGACATACCATTATTATAGAAAATACTATTAAATTCGAAATCCACTTTCTTGGTAACTTTTTCCATATCATCATTTTCAATCATTGTGTGAACCCATTCCATATCAATTACCATATCATTATTCCTGAAAACCATCGATAGAGTCTCTTTTTCATTTCCACTTAACACTGATTGATGTTACTCATTAACTTTATTTCTAAGAAGATCAATAGTAAAAGATCATTGAGATGACTATACAGGGGCACTAGAGGATATAATTGTTAATGTGAGGGACTTTAGTTGATTCATAACACTCTATACTCATCCCTTATACTCATCAATCTGTTTGTTGAGACTGATAACAAGCTGAAACATCACTTGAAATATCTACTTGTCTCTCTCTTCCCATTTTCAGTAAATGGAGTCATGTTCAGTTGTATCAGAGATGAATCTTCCTATGTAATTTGACCACTAACATCCTCAATAAGAAGTGCAATAATAAATTTTATGGATTTCAAGGAATTTTGAAAATCTTCAACCATAACTCTAAGATACCTCACTTCAACACATAGTTGTAGGTTCTCAATTTTGACCTCTAGAATTTCATAAATAATTTTTGTCTGAATATTCCATGGGATCTTCACTAATAGTAGGGACAAATCTGTTTCATATATTATTGTTAAATGAGGAGTTTGTGTGTTCATGATATTTTCAACTCCAGCAAACAAACAAGCTCCAAATGCATTCAAATCACATTGAATCGCAAACATATGAGCGTCTTGTGATGATTCTGTAATAGGAGAGGAGACAGGATCATGTTCCATGGAAGATATTATTTCATGTGTAGAGACTAGTTTCAATTTAAATATGGTAGACAGGTCTATACTGTTAACTGAGGATTCCTAGGAATCATTCACATCAATGTAGCTAGAAAACATATACTATATATCCATGGTGCTTTGATCATCCACATTATAAACTTCAACACTTACTACACTATAGCGTTTCTCCCCCTGAAGAATTGCATCTCTCACTAGATTATGAGATTCAGTTCCTTGATCCAGTTCTAAAATATCATCTCTAATACATTCATTCATTTATTTTTTATCCAGTTGGAAGGGTCGTTTAATTATTTCCTCAGTAGATAGGACAACATCAAAATTATCTTTTTCTACTAAAACTTCATCAACCACAACATATTTCTCATGATAAAATCTTCTTCTAAAGTCTCTATAGGGACAACCACTTCTCTTACATTTACAAAAATAATATTTTCCAGAAACATGTGTTCTCCCAAATAAATACATCTATCAGGAACAAGTGATTCATTCACAACATTATCTTGTGGAAAAGGTCCATTTTCCTCCTTATACAAGACAGTTTCTACTGCAGGTTAAGCAACTGATTCTTCCTCCTCTTCAACAGGCTATTCAATAATTTCATCTCGTTCCAAACCAGGATTAGAAATGTTTGTAGGTTTTAAATATTCTCAACTGGATTAATCTTTTGATATATCCTTTCATTATCATCATTCTATACCTTTCGCCATAGATTTCTAACGATTTTTATTCTTTTGAATTCAAACTATGATATAATTAATTCACTATCCTTGATGACTTATTCATTTGGTCAAACCATTCCTTTATTATATAACATAAAAGAGATTAACCTTTAGTAGAACAAGGAGGGTGAGTTTTATGTAGTCTTAATTAGCTCACAAATATGATGTATAAAATACTTTCACAGGTTAATATTGTGTCCATAATTCATAATATGTATACAGAATATATCCTGATACATTAGGGTAGAAAAATAATCTTTCCTTGGACTAATCAGATTCTGAATAATCATGATAAATAATTTGGTTTCACTCTCCAACTCAGCAGCAATATCTCATCCCTTCATTTTTTCCCATTTGACCTTACCAATGACTCTTCTAAAACAAATATATCACTACAAAGAGATGGAAATATCTAGTAGTGTTAAGAAATTCCCTCATGAGGTATCCCTAGGTAAGAATCCAATATCCATGTGTAAAAGCTGTTTCTTTTTCCATTAATCCAGCTTCTCACAGAAAAACCATCTTCTTTGTTAAATGATAACTAGAAAAAAATGATAAAACTGAGCAATTATATTTGTATAAATTGTCCTTTTCTACATTTTGAGAAAATATTTCCATCCATTCTCTTTTATAAATTTAATCACTAAATTATTACTTGACAGAAACAATGTAGGGTAGATTTCCTTTCCTGGTACCACTATTCTATCAACAAAAATTGCATTTAGTGGCCCTTTGGGCGCTACCTTAGGTTCTATTTTCACTTTCTTCTTAGATATTTTCTTCTCAGGAGTTGAATAATATGGGGGATTTTATATGGTCATTCAAAAAGTCAATCAAGAGGAATATAGTGGTGATGGATTCAAAGGGTCTTACAATTTGAGAGGGAATGGTTTTGGGTTTGATAGAAGAAATCTTGAGTGATGTTGATAATGAAATAAATTTTGTTTCAATCATATAGGGATTTCAAGAATCACAAATTCAATATTGAAAAATGAATAAAGTAAAATAATCAACACATCGATATGGTTAATAATTTAAAAATAACACAAAAAAGTATATTTATGGTGAGACCCGAACATATTGTCACAGTGAGACCGAAACATGTTTTGCATGGTGTCACCTTTACGGTGTGTATCAACACAGTGCGACTATACTACTTGATACAATATGTGCAAGATAGTAACTAAGTGATAGTAACTTTGAGAGCATATAAATGATATATCAACTTTTTTAATTGTGGGAGTAGATAGTAATCTTATGACAGTGACTTGTGATACCATAAACTATGAAATAATATGTTGGAAAATAGTATAGATTATACATAAGATTTATCATTAATAATTCATTTATGATGTAATATATACTTTAAAAATTTAGTGGTTTGAGAAATATATCATTAACCTGATAGTTAGTTCCAATGATTTCAAAAAGTGATATCACCATTTTGATAATGGTCTCTCAAAAAGTGATGTCTTACATCAATATGTTTTGTTCTAGTGTGTGAAACATGATTTTTTGAGATGTTAAAAACCATTTTATTGTAACAATGCATAGGTACATGCCTAAATTGATATCCATAATCTAGTAATGTGTGTTTCATCGACAAATATGTTCACAACAACTTCCAGCTGCTATGTATTCAGCTTGGGGAGTATATAATGCAATATTGTTTTTTTCTTACTAAAACATGATACTATAGAAATGCCTAAAAAGGGACATGTCCAAAGTTTTCCATTTTTATCTAACATACAACCACTGAAGATAGAATTATAATAACTAATAAACACAAATAATTGTTATCTGGGATAGAACTGTACTATATTAGGAGTATGTTTGATGTATGTGAAAATCCTTTTAACAACATTAAAATGATACTCCATGGGGTTTTCTTGAAAATGAGAACACATATATACACTAAACATAATGTCAGGTCTTCTAGTAGTTAAGTAGAGTATGCGTCCAATAATTTCCCTTTATGTGGTTTGATCTACATATTTTCCATCTTCCTCAAGATCCATATTACTAGTAGTACTCATTCGAGTATAACTACTTCTAGTGTTATCCATCGAAAATTATTCTAGAAGACCTCTAGTATATTTTCATTGTGTTGAGATAATACCCTCATTAGTTTTAATGATTTTAAATATAGAAAAGAATTTTCATTCACCCATTAGACTCTATTAAATTTCATTTTTCATCATTTTAAAAAAATTAATACATAAATAATTTTTTTATGATCCCAAAATAAAATTATCTACATAAATTTCAACTAATTAAAAATCATTGGATATTATTTTTATAAAATGGGTAGGATAAACTGTTTCTTTTTTAAAACCATTGGAAATAGAAAAGGTACATAATCAATCATACCAAGCTCATGTAGATTTTTTTAAACCATACAAAGCTTTAGATAATTTTAAAATATGATCTGGAATGTGTGGATTTGTGAAACCATGGGGTTGTTAAACAAATACAGACTTATATATATAACCATTTAGGAATTCAATCATGACTTACAATAGATATAGTTTGAAATTTTGATGTGAAGCATAGGCAAGAAATAATCTAAAGTAATCATGTCTAGGTATTGGTGAAAAGGTATCCTCATATTCAATTCTTTATTCATTACTATAGCTTTGTTAAACCAATATAACCTAGTTTCTAACTATATTACTAACTTCATCTACCTTATTTCTAAACACCCACTTAGTGCCTCCGGTAAATGTGTCTTTGGGTCTATCAACAACATTCCAATCTTTTTTCCTTTAATATTAATTAAGTTCTTAATGCATTTCCATCACCCTAAAATCATTATTGATAGCATCATTAATGTTTATAGGTTCATGTTCTGATGAGAAAACATGATGTTCTACCTGATTTCTAAGAGAAGATCTAGATTGAGTTCCTTTATCCAAATCTCCATTAATGAAATATAATGGATGGTTTTTAAGGGTTTTAACAACTCTAGAAAAATATGGACTAGTGACGTCAGGTTCATCAACATGCTCAGGTACATTATGACTTGAATTTGCAGTCCTTCTAGAACATAAAGTTTTCACCAATCCTTTCCAGGATTGTTAGTGGGTTTAGCATCAATGTCAAGATTTGACAAATCATCCACCATGTTATCTAGATATTTCTTAGGCTCATGTGGACATGTCTCATCAAACATGACATAGATAGAATCTTCCACGCATTTAGTTCCTTTTATAAACACTCTATAAGATTTACTAGAAATTGAATATCATAGAAAAATTATGTCGTCCCTCTTGGATGAAAAATTGTCAGTATTTTCCTTACTTTTGTGGATATAGACATTGCAACCAAAAACATTAAAGTAAGTTACATTGGGTTTTCTATTGTTCTGTATCACATATTACATTCCTTTAATAATGGGTCAAATAAAAACTCTATTAATGATATAACATTATTTATTTACAACTTCAGCCTAAAAATAAATAAGTCATATTTACTAAGAATCGTTCTAGAAATCTTTTGCAAGGTTCTTTTTCTTCTCTCTACATCTCCATTTTTTTGAGGTGTTCTATGGGAAGAGAAGTTATGGCTATAGCGATTCTGTGAGAAAAAGGATTCAAAAATCATTATTTTCAAACTCAAATCCATGATAACATCTTATGGATTCAATTCAAAGTCCACTAAAATTTTATAAATTTTTACTATATTTGGGGAATCGAGAGAAAGGTTCACTTTTTTGAATCAAAAAAAGAAAGTTCAAGTATATCTAGAGAAATCAACTACAAGAACATAATCACTATTCTTCCCATTTGAACTAGAAACTCAAGATGGTCCAAACAAATACATGTGAACTAATTCAATATGTTGAGAATTTTTCATTTATTTCTTTGGTTTGATGGAAATATTCTGTTCATTTCCCTTTTTATAAGGATTACATAGTTTATCATTAGGAAACTCATATTTGTGTAGGTCTTTGACAAACATTTTCTATTTATCATTTTAAGGGAGTGAATATTGTAGTTTCCTAGTCTTCTTTTCCAATGCCTCGGTACATTGTGAAATACAAATAAAGATGAATCATTTTGAGAAAATATAGAATTTATGTTATCATAGTATAAATTTTTATTTCCCAATGCAGAAAATACTAATTAATTTTTATAATTAAAAACTTTACAACTATTATTTTCAAATATAACATGAAATCCATAATTACCTAGTTATGAAATACAATGTTGATTATATTTTAGTCCACAAAAAAAAAGTACTTTGGAAATTAAGACTAAGTTAGAGTTACTGATTTCACCAAGAACATTGATTTTTCCTTTGGAATTAACACCAATGTTGACATGTCCACCATCAATTTTTATTATGGTCTTGAAGTATGAATAGTCCCATTTATGTGTCTTTAACACCCACTATCCATGTACCATAAGATTTTATAGGATCTCGTTAAACAATTTTCTTATAAAATAGTCAAATAAAAATAAACATTGGTACCCATATTTGATTAGGTACAATAATATTAGTGACTAGTGGTTTCAGTACCCACATCTACCTCATAGGTATCCTATAAGAATTATTTAATGTTCTTGAAAAATAAACATTATTGGGTTATGAAAATCTTGAAACAGTAGAGTGTGTATCATAATTTGAACTAGCAGAATGTTTTACAGAAATGGGAGTAAAGTTTTATGTTCTAGATTTAGAAACAAAATTGGTTCTTCCAAAATTTCTTTTACCGAGATGATAGAAAAAACCAGTTGTATATTTAAGGGAAATATATTTACCTTGAATTTGTACCAAGGTATCTTTTCCATTAATAAACCTTTCAATGTACTTTTTTCAATTTCTCATTAGATATTTTTAGTTCATTGTTTTCATTGACTAATTGACCATTATTCTCTATTTCAACAGTAAGTATAGATTTAATAGTTTCGTTATGATCATGTTGTTTTTTAAAGACATGTATTTTTCTTTTAGTTCATTATATGTCTGTTCAATAATATAGTACTCAAAAATTTCTTCACTAGACATATTTTCATAATCACATTCATCAACAGAATAATATAAATTTTGTAAATGAGATTCTATTTTTAACTCAGATGTGTTTTTCATAAAACACATATTGGCTTTGTTAGCCTGTTCTTCATGTGAATATTCTGAGTCACTTAAACAGTCCTCAGAAGCACTCCACATTGCATTCATTAAATTTTTCTACTTCCTATATTTGTCCTCATATTTATTTTTATACTTATGCCTGGGTCAGGTAGACTTTATATGTCCCTTTCACTTAATTTCATAGCATACTATCTCATCAGACTTGTATCTTTTTTTCCAATCATTCTTCTAGCTTCCCTTTTGATCATATCTTGGTTTGAAGCTGGGATTTATGAACAAAAAACTTCTTTCTCGGAAATCATATTAAACCATCCGGCTAATTGAAAAATCTCTTAATCACTAGTAAGTGATGATTGTTCACTAATAGAACTTTCTATAGAGAAATATAGTTTCTCTTTTTTATTATGTTTAGAGGTGGTAGTCTTGAATGAGAAAGATTTTCTTTTGAGTTCATCCTCCTCTTCCTTATTGACTTTCTTCTCCTCTTCATACCTTATTTGTTTCACAATTTTTTCTTTAATGGATAATTTTATGACTTCACATGACTCTCTAATAGAGAGAGAGAGAGAGAGAGGTTTGTCTCCATCTATTTGGTAGGCATCTGAGAAGCCTCATGAATTGGTCTTTGGATGTAACTTCTATTCCAAGAGAAATCATTGTGTGAAATTTTCTTTTAAAAAGATATACATGTCAGAAATAGTCTCATATGGCTTTATTTTAAATTTATCATATTTAATTGTATATGTATTTAGTATCGTTTCGCTCACAATAAAAGTTCCTTCATGTGAAACAGATATGATATCATAACATTCATGGGTATTTTTACATGCACATATTCCGGTAAATTCACCATATCTTAAAGAGAAATATAAATAATCCATGGCGTTGAAATTTTTATTTTAGGAAGTCATAGTTGGGTCATCCCAAGTAATTATATTAGTACCATTAATCTTATACTCATAAAAAATTAAAGACCATACTTTTATTCACATACTTTATAAATGAATTTTCATTTTAATTTTCCCTTGGGAATAATTAGTTTTATTTGAAGAATGGTGGTATGTTTTTTGCAGCCCCTCCATTCTATTATCCATAATAAATAAACTCTTTTAATGAGATAGAAATATATAATTAAGTGAAATTTATAGATTATTATAGTAAAACTAAAATCACAGTTGAATAGTTTTATAATTGTTTTAAAGACAGTGTCTGAACATGAATAAAAACATATCTGATACCAAATGTTGGTTAGTGTAGGGTACTCAAGAGGGGGGGGGGGGGGGGAAATCGAATATCTATAAAAATTTCTACTGAAAATCTTCCTGAATTGGATTCCAAATAATAATAAATACTACCCTGTCAATCAAGGTAACACAGTAATAAAATGTTGACTTTTCAAATAACCTCTTAGAAGATTGATTTATTCTCAGTAATATCAGTATGAGATAATGATACTACTTTTGAAGATATTATAATAAGTGGAAAACAACTATAACTTCAATTTCAGATTAAATATCAATGTAAAATTTTGTGATTTCTGAGTTAAACAGAAAAACATAGAAAAACTAAATTAAACAACACAGTGGTTAAAAAAAGTGGTTCTATGTCAAGTTGATACCTAATCCAATCTACTTGGTGATCACCTTCTACCAAGATGATTATATTAATAAACCTTGATCCAAACCGTTGATCAAGGTAAAAACAGTACATAGGACTGTCTAAGTCACACGACCACTTCCACAATTCTTCATGGCTATAAACAACCAGGTCACACAAGGACTACTTAAATTATTATTTGTGGGGGTAAAAATGTAAAATATATGAGAGGAAGGATATCTTGTATCCTTTTGTTTAATGCAAAAGATTGTGTGTTTTTTTATACTGACACACATGCACTGCTTGAAATCTCAATAAAAACACAATTGAGAAATGATAACGATAAAAAGGTTATAAGTGTTATGAGTGTCATTCAATTTCGATCTGGATTTTTTGGATGAAGCAGATGCAAGTATCAAGCCCACTTCTGGGAAATAGAGTATCATAAGTCGGGATCCCTATATTCTTGTTAGATACTAGCTCGTATTATTCATGGATTTGGTATAGAGAATATGTTTTTGGATCTGATATATAGTATTCTATATTTTTGAAATGATAATACTACATGTGTTTTTCAGATGTATCTTGTTTCATGTATCAGTTATCTTCAAAAAAATATCGCTCGTCTTATGTTATACTACTGTGTATTTTATTTGTAGCTCAACTTATCTTCCTAATTAATTACGGGTGAACACGTTGGAGCTGACATGATACAAGAATTATGAACTTCGTACCTTGTACTATTATATGACATGTCTACAATGAAGCATTAATTATGTCACTACCTTCAAATGACTAAAATTTAACTGTTAGAAATTAAATAGAAATTGGAAAAATATATTAAAGAGCAGTGTAACTGTGTGTATTGAAATCATATCACTTGGAAATAGTTTCATAGGTAAATTGTTTTTTCTTCATTTCATTTGAGCAGATAGACAATCATGATGGAATAGGTTTGTTGAGATCAAGAACCGGTAGCACGGATTTGGTGTTAGGGTCATGGTGTCTCAGTCACAGTGTTGGGGTCACGGTGTATAGGTCGCAGTGTCTAGGTCACCGTGTCTGGGTCACCATGTCTGGGTCACAATGTCTGGCTCAGAGTGTATTTGTAAAAGTATCTATGTCATGGTGTTTGGGCCTTGGTGTCTGGGTCATGGTGTTTGGGTCATAGTGTCTGGGTCCTTTTCTAGAAAACCAGAACCGGTGGCGGACTCACGTTTTCTCTGACTTAACAAAATATCTTTATACAAACATAAATAGTAATATTCACAGAATGAATTACAATTATTCATTCATAAATTAAATTAATTATAAAACAAATTAAATATAGTTTACAATAATCAAACAAGATTTATATTAATTAAGGTCACTGGAATGTATATTTAATTCATAATGATACCAACCGTCTCTAAACTTGATTTGAGATAGATTAAACAATAATAACATGATTTGAAGGATGTATAGGATTTTTGATCATTAAAAATTTATTAAAAAATTAGGATTTCAACCATATGTATTATGTTTAGTAATAAAAATTAATGATTCTGTAATTTGGGATGTGATTCCTTGTATCTTATACTAAGGTGATAAATCAAACATCATCTCTATGCAACTAAGATCAAGGTCACGACATTTGGAATTAGAAGATGTTTAATAGAATCTTTAGGAACTATATTTAAAAAAAAATATTACGGAAATAAAAAATGATACAACATGAATATAATTATAGAATAAAATCTTAAATATTTTGTAAGGAATAGTTTATTTTCGTTTTCCTAGAAAACAAATCCTTGTATAGATATCAAAAGTGGGTGTGGTTCTATTCAAGATGTACATAAGTGTAATACCTTTGGAATGATTACTTAGGAATTGACCATATTATCAGCAAGTTCAAAAAATTTCTCTATAATACAGACATGTTTTTATACTCTAGGGGGATAATTTTTTTGATGACTCGCATATTCTTTACAAAATATTATATACTTAAAAAAAATATATTCCAAAAGAATCCTTGTTTATGATTACGAGATTATATAAGTTATGTGTTTCAATTTTTTTGGGATTATAAATTCTGTTTCACAGTGATATGATATAATATAGTATATTTCATTTTTTAAAAATGGTACCTATAAGAAGGAATGAGAACATTGTCAATGCACGTACCTGTTGTGGGAATTTACCTTTTTAGTATGATAAAAAAGCTAGTATTGGAGTTATATCTAGAACATGGCTTATATCATATTTATTGGTGAAACTAACTCGTGTTATTAGTAGTAACATTTCATGTATTTAGTAGCATGATGATCCATGGTGTGGTGTAATATTTATAGTCCATTTCAGGAATTAGTAACCTCTATCATTCAATGAAATAACGAATATGTTTTTAGTAGATAAATGTATATGTTCCTTATATAAGATATTTATTGATATGGGATGTAGTTAATGTGAAAAATATTTCATTGGTTCTTATAATTTTCAAAAAGATTCATATCAATTGTGGTTGTTTATTAAAAACACTTAGTGTGAAGAAGAAATACAAAGAATGGAGTTGAAGGATTTCAGGGTAATAATGTTGGAATAATATTACTCGCATGAGGAAACAGAGGACATTGAAAAATAATTTTTTAGTATAAGATTGAATGATGAGAAAAATGTTGACATGTATGATGCCAACATTCAATGATTATAAATCCATGATATAGAAAATACTTATAATCAAAATATAATGATATCATGTTTCATTGATGGGCTTAGACCAATCCCCTAAAGGGAACTAGTCTCCCAAAAATTCTCATAAAATAAAGACATAAAATCATTTTAAATAAAAAAATATAAATAATTATCCATTTCATGATGCTTTAAATGTAATCTAGTGAGAAATATTATGATTGTGTGAAAATGGATAAAGAAAATAAGGAAATGATTGATTTTCCAACATGGGATAATTGTGGAATTAAACAAAATGGTACTTGATTAAAGCTAATGAGGGTTTTGACCAATTTTGAATAGAAATTTTACCATTTTAATTACAGAATGGGTAATAAAAAGTTTTCCAATGTTTAATGATTCAAATATATGTACATGGGGTATAATAAAAATTAATTCCCCAAGAGTTAAGGGAATATACCATAAAAGGAATCAAAGGGTCAAGTTCAAGCTTATGATATTATTGTACATGAAGTGGAATGTCTACCATGCTTTTGTTTCTGGATCCAAGAAATATATCATAGTTTTTTCATATTAATATTATTCTAGAAATTTAGAAGCATTTTTTGTAATTCCCCGACCCCAGCTACCCAGAGTCGGTGCATTACTTCGTAAAATTGGCATGATCACAAAAGATCAAGTCTCGAAAGACCGATTAGTTTAGTAGCCTTGGAAACACTAGATACATTCGTAAACGTTACATTACATCATAAAGTGAAAAACTACAATAACAAAGTCTCCATAGTCAACACTCATATCCTCTTCTGACTATCCCTGCAGGTCAGTCATAATACTCTTCTTCACATCCTGGAAAATATTAAAACATTGAAAGGGGTGAGCTCAGATGCTCAGTAAGGATAACAATATTGCGGAAGCTTTCATAAATAAACATAAACATTTAAGGCAATGTATAACTAAAACAAAAGCCTTTTAAACTTGAACATCAACATAATATGGCAAAAGTAAAATGAGATAATGCCATTTACTTCTTCACATGGATATTCTACTGGTCGAATAATCACATGCAATATCAATAACCACTTTCATAATGATGGAATGCATAATGTCAGACTATCATAACCACGTAGTCAAGGCCTCGTGCCAAGAACACAAATAAGATTTTGTCAAGGCCTCGTCCCAAGACACTAGTTTGTCTCATGAGACCTGCCGATGCATCGAGGAGCTATAGCGGGCTCCACCCGTCACTTATTAAGTCCAATGCATTCCTCATATGAATAGGTTTAAACATATCATAAACCATAACATAATCGTATAACATAAAACATGCATAAAGGAAACATAACATTTCCACATTTCAATCACAAGATATCAATACAACACATTGATATGATAAAAACGCTTTCAAAACCATTTTCAATACCAAAAAAAAAGAAAGTTAAAACTTTTTATTTATTTTTCATTAAAAAAAATGATGGCTTGTAGAGGAAGCCGAAACTCAAATAATGGTCACGGCGGCGGAGAATTCATTGCCGCCGCATAAGTACGGAAAGAAAAACATTCCCTTTTGTCGTTTAGCAAAATGCTTCGTATAAAAATATTCCTTTTGAATAAACGTAAAAGTCAAAGGGGTTTATACACCGTATAAAAGAAATTTGTGTATAAAACAAAATATGCCTCAATGAAAGGAGTTTGAGACGAAGTCCTTAAAAAGATCATTTTTAAAATAGAATAGATATATTATGTGTATTCACTATAGGTACACATAAAGAAAGTAAAAATACAAAATAGGACATAATAACATCATGACATAATTTGAAACTAGGAGATTAACCCAAAGAATGGAAATTGGGTTAAGAAGTTCCCTTACCTCGTGTCTGACTTGACTCAACCGTTCTTTAACCTCCTGAATAATAAACTAGAGTTAATATATACCTTATTAAGAACCATTTTCAATTTCATTATCCTTATTATATCACTTATTACAATGATATGAACATTATGTAATTATTTAAGTTAATAACGGTCGTTTTGTCGATCTTTGGTACTTGAGTCAACAATAAGCTTCTTATAATTACAAGTTGTTTATGTGGTGAAATATCCATTATATCCAGAATTATATTCATGATTTAGATGTCATATATATCTTATATATCCAGTATATACATTCATTTATAATATTACGTAACATTTAGAGGTAAGAAATGAAATGCACCGTTCATGGAGACGGTAAGCCGTACGTACGCATGAACGCTACTTTCATTTCAATTTCATATTTAATGGAACTAAATCAAAATGATATAAATGTATAATATAATTCCAGTATAATATAGTGTATAATACCATTTACTCCATCCTTTATACATCCCACATATGGCATTAACGATTCAAATCACTTTGAGGGGGCAGTAGTCCGCACTTCCTAAAATGAAATTATCGCGTTTTACCCATAATGGAAATCATAAAGTAAGCCATAAATGAGAAATACAGAAGCATAAGTAAAACATAAACACATTATATATCATATATAAATATAGTGACATCTTAATGGCCACCTTTGAAGGTGTTATATGAGTGTTGAACAATCATCGTTTCGTGAGGCAGAAATTCGCCATCCACAGAAACCGTATGTTCTTTAACCATTAGATGTAGGTGTGTGTAAGTGTAGCTCGAATACTTCTTATAAAAACAACCTAGTATATTGAGGATACTAGTTTTGTTACAAAAGAAATGAATAAAAAGAGTTTAGGGGGTTGGAGAAGAAAAATAAAACAAAACAACATTAGAAAAGACATTACCTCAAAATCGGGTAACTCTTTTTGATTTGAGCCAAAGGCATCCTTGGGAAGAGTTCTGCCCAAAGTGAGGCTTCTATGAGTAAGGTAGGAATGTTGGGAGAGTATTTGGGCAGAGGTTGGCCGAGCCAAATGGCTTGAAAGTGTAAATGAGGTGGGAGAGGTGGGGGCCTTTTATAAGTGGAGAGGAGGGGCACTTTTGGAAAGATTGAAATGTTACATTATTTTACAATGCTTTTAGGAATCTAAAGGTCCCACACTTATATAATTAGAGGCTAAGGTGATAAGGTTTCGAAATATCTTCATCCAATAGGCTTTGGACAACTGTAAGCCTTGGATTTTGCATTATCTTCTCATTTTATTTAAATCGTTAAATAATGAGGTCATCACTGCATCATCATGATGTCATAAATAATTTACTTTATTTAATGTCTAAAAATTATAAAAAAAATACTATGATGTAGGAAATATTTTTAGCTTTCTAATGAATATTTATAATCAAAATTTGGACTTGTGTAATCCCACTTAAAAACTGTTTTAGTAAAACAACTCATGTTTGTGTCAATTTAATTTTAACATTAAATAAATATATATTAATGTCATTTTCCAACTAAAGTGGCTCCATTGGGTCCCCAAGTTGACCCATGGGTTGTCTTGGTCGGCCATGACTCATCCAATAGGAGTAGGACATGTGTCATGCTAATCTCATATTACAAAAATATTATTTGTACCTTAAACTACACTAATTACCTCTAATCGCGATTAAGAACTTAAAAGTTACTATTCACCAAAAAATTATTTAAATCTCATTGAACCACATTTTACTTCTTAATGACAACCATGTATGTCGGATTTTTGAAAATAAAATCACAGAAGTGGTAATATTTCATTTAAATGAAAAATCAGTTATTTAACTACCACTTAGTGGTTTCACTATTCATCAAAAATTGAATTTTTTCAGAATAAGGCCAAAATTTCACCCTAAGATATAATTGATATTCCGAATTCAAAAATGATGTCTATTTTACAAAATTCCAAACATATAAGTTGTATTAGTTAATTTTATAATTAATTCCCGCTGTTACAACAAATAGCGTGTTTTTAAGAAACAATTTATATCAAAAGATTGGCAATTGTTTATGTCCAATTTCAATGTCAAATTAATTCTAATGACCACCATTGGATAAAATGATAAAAATATATTCCAATTATACTTTAAAACCACTAAATAGTATAATTTATCACTATTAATTATTTTTATTAAAAAAGTTGTTTTAAGTATTTTTCACTATTCATAAAAATTTGGAAGTTCTGGGAAAATTACAAAAAATTCAACATAGGCTAATTTCAAAATTAGGAATACAAAAATGAAGTCCATTTTTAAATATAAAATTTCTATAAATTTAAAAGTTGGTTATTACTATTCATAACGGCTACTTTGATTAGTTGCGGTGTGTTAGAACTCGAACTTGCGTACAATGTAACCTATTGCATTATTGAATGAGAAGTGTATCGTGGAAGCTCGGGGTGTTACATTCTCCTCTCCTTCAATAAATTGCGTCCTCGCAATTTGAAATTTTTCTTTGATAATAAAAGGTTGAAAATAGAAAATACCTTTGTGGAAACCCCACATCGGAAATAAGGTTAATAAATATATAACATTAAAATAAAGCAGGATAAGTATAAAGGTCACCCGATATAGCCCATTCTAGGATTCTATGAAAATATGGATATGGAAGAAAAACAAACCATCAAGGTCTGATGGAGAGTTATAGAAAATAGGATTAGGAGAAAGTTTAACCATAAGAAAATCACAAACTTGTGATTGGTTAAACGGTCATTGAATCCCCAGTTGGAAAAGTTAACCGACAACATTTTTGTTTTAAGTTACCTTTTATAATGTTGTGGAATTTATTTATGAGATTTACTAAGAACGTAAGGGAATATACATACTTGTTATGTATACTTTCATTCGTTAATAAATTTTTACCACAAACCAAACTTTTACTCCAAATGGTAACAGAACTCAAAAATATTCTATTTATCCTAATTGTATAAGGTTCAAAATGTTAACACATACCATTTAGATTAGTAAAACTATTTTGTAATAACCAGGGACTTCCTGTAGGCTAGTGGTAGGAAATAAAGGCTTGTCGCACTATGGTTGTGGGTTCGATTCCTGCAGCTTTGTCCGACGCGACGGGTTATTCCCCACCCTGCAGGTTTTCCTTTTCCTAAAAATATAGTACTATATTATTCCAAAAATAATCTTCATAAATGTTTTAACCTTAAACAATAATATCCAAAGTTCAACTTAATCCACTCCAACCTTTATAGTTATCCAAAATACCTTCATCCAGACTTTCTCTAAAAGGTCTCTAAATTCCAAAATCAATTGTAACATCAGATTCCCCAAACAAAGAAAAGTTTCTCTTATTGTCACATACTAAAAATATGATTACCTTAATCATATTAAAACCTTACTGAAATCAAAAAGTACTGCAGTACAATCCATATATATATATTACATTATTCTTATAACCAGAATATAATCCTTGAGTCCAAAAGCACCAATACATTAGTTATTCTGCTTCAACTGTAGTAACAGCATAAGATTGTCCTTGATCCCTTGGCCTTTTCTGAGGTAAGTTTCCGTGACGCTTAGGACATTCATTTGCATAATGACCCATTTCTCTACAATTGTAGCATTCAACTTTGACAGCCTCTTTCTTTCCCTTGCAATCACGAGCCTGGTGACCCTTTTCTCCACATTTATAACAAACTCCCATTCCTTTTAGGCAAGTACCAGGGTGATTCTTCCCACAATTATCACATAATGGAAAATCCTTCTTTCCCTTTTTCCCTTTATCTGTCTCTTGTTCCACCATTCTCTTCTTCTCTTGCTTTACTTTGTTGTCATAAGACTTAGAGAATTCCTTTTCTGTCTTGATAGCACACGAGACAATATCTTCGTATGATGAGAAGGATTGTGATACCAAAGCTCGACGGAGAAATGGTTTTAACCCATCAAAGAAACGATAAATCTTACTCCTTGGGTTACGTATATAATCGGCAGCATGCCTCGCTAACCTTGTAAAGTTAGCCTCATACTTTGCGACATTCTCATCCTCCTTCTGCCTCAGACTCAGAAATTGCCTTTCCATATCTGCTCGATGGTCACGAGGAAAGTATTTTTCTAAAAAAAGATCTTTGAACTCCCTCCATTCCATATTCTATACGTCATCATCTTCCTTTGTGTTTTGAATCAGCGACCACCACTGATCGGCATCTCCAGTGAGGCGGTAAACTACCATGACAACCTTCTCCCTTTCACTACTCCCCAAGGCATGGAATATTTTCTCTAAGGAATTTATCCATTGCTCAGATACTATAGGATTTGTACTCCCATTGAAGGTTGGTGGTTGTTGCCTCATGAAGCGGTCTAACATTGATCCTCCACGTTGCGGATCAGGGTGCTCCATACGAGTAAGGTTATTATTCATAACCTGAGTGAGTTGTCCCAGTATGGTAATAAGTTGATCAGCACCAGTTGTATCTCCAGATCCACAATAATTATCTTGATCAGGAGGGAAATCCCTATACGGAGTTCGTGCATTGATACGGTTTCCATTCCTTCCACTAGGCGCCATTTCTAAACAATGGCATAAACTAGATTAGTTTATGAATCAAAATACATAATTCCATACTTGTAAAACACTTTACATAAATTGAAATATTTATGGATATAATCCATAATAATAAAAAGAAATGTTTTCTTTGAGAAAGTATATACTCATAACCCTTCATAGTGGTTTGTAAATAAAATGAGAATTATCGTAAGCATATCCCCCAGGAGTGTCATAACCAAGAGTGCAGCAAGGCCCGTTGTCGTGCACCAGTTCCCGTTCGAGTCTAGCTCAAAGCGGTGTTTTCGGGTTTTACCCCTAGGTACATCTGTGCCAGAGCCGCCTCTACCTGCTCGTATCCAGACAGGGATGTATTGCTCGGAAAATTCATAACATCTCTATAATACCAAAATTCTAGTAAGTTATTCTATACTAATACTCAAAGTCTATCTTTGGGCTATGTGCTCTAATCAGAGTTTATCTAAATCTAGCTTCCAAGGTTAGTACTAAACTGCCTCTGATACCAACTGTAATGCCCCGACCCCAGCTACCCAGAGTCGGTGCATTACTTCGTAACATTGGCATGATCACAAAAGATCAAGTCTCGAAAGACCGATTAGTTTAGTAGCCTTGGAAACACTAGATACATTCGTAAACGTTACATTACATCATAAAGTGAAAAACTACAATAACAATGTCTCCATAGTCAACCCTCATATCCTCTTATGACTATCCCTGCAGGTCAGTCATAATACTCTTCTTCACATCCTGGTAAATATTAAAACATTGAAAGGGGTGAGCTCAGATGCTCAGTAAGGATAACAATATTTCGGAAGCTTTCATAAATAAACATAAACATTTAAGGCAATGTATAACTAAAACAAAAGCCTTTTATACTTGAACATCAACATAATATGGCAAAAGTAAAATGAGATAATGCCATTTACTTCTTCACATGGATATTCTACTGGTCGAATAATCACATGAAATATCAATAACCACTTTCATAATGATGGAATGCATAATGCCAGACTATCATAACCACGTAGTCAAGGCCTCGTGCCAAGACCACAAATAAGATTTTGTCAAGGCCTCGTGCCAAGACACTAGTTTGTCTCATGAGACCTGCCGATGCATCGAGGAGCTATAGCGGGCTCCACCCGTCACTTATTAAGTCCAATGCATTCCTCATATGAATAGGTTTAAACATATCATAAACCATAACATAATTGTATCACATAAAACATGCATAAAGGAAACATAACATTTCCACATTTCAATCACAAGATATCAATAAAACACTTTGATATGATAAAAAACCTTTCAAAACCATTTTCAATACCAAAAAAAAAGAAAGTTAAAACTTTGTATTTATTTTTCATTAATAAAAATGATGGCTTGTAGAGGAAGCCGAAACTCAAATAATGGTCACGGCGGCGGAGAAGTCATTGTCGCCGCATAATTACGGAAAGAAAACCATTCCCTTTTGTCGTTTAGCAAAATGCTTCGTATAAAAAGATTCCTTTTGAATAAACGTAAAAGTCAAAGTGGTTTATACACCGTATAAAAGAAATTTGTGTATAAAACAAAATATGCCTCAATGAAAGGATATTGAGACGAAGTCCTTAAAAAGACATTTTTAAAATAGAATAGATATATTATGTGTATTCACTATGGGTACACATAAAGAAAGTAAAAATACAAAATAGGACATAATAACATCATGACATAATTTGAAAGTAGGAGATTAACCCAAAGAATGGAAATTGGGTTAAGAAGTTCCCTTACCTCGTGTCTGACTTGACTCAACCGTTCTTTAACCTCCTGAATAATAAACTAGAGTTAATATATACCTTATTAATAACCATTTTCAATTTCATTATCCTTATTATATCACTTATTACAATGATATGAACATTATGTAATTATTTAAGTTAATAACGGTTGTTTTGTCGATCTTTGGTACTTGAGTCAACAATAAGCTTCATATAATTACAAGTTGTTTATGTGGTGAAATATCCATTATATCCAGAATTATATTCATGATTTAGATGTCATATATATCTTATATATCCAGTATATACATTCATTTATAATATTACGTAACATTTAGAGGTAAGAAATGAAATGCACCGTTCATGGAGACGGTAAGCCGTACGTACGCATGAACGCTACTTTCATTTCAATTTCATATTTAATGGAACTAAATCAAAATGATATAAATGTATAATATAATTCCAGTATAATATAGTTTATAATACCATTTACTCCATCCTTTATACATCCCACATATGGCATTAACGATTCAAATCACTTTGAGGGGGCGGTAGTCCGCACTTCCTAAAATGAAATTATCGCGTTTTACCCATAATGGAAATCATAAAGTAAGCCATAAATGAGAAATACAGAAGCATAAGTAAAAAATAAACACATTATATATCATATATAAATATAGTGACATCTTAATGGCCACCTTTGAAGGTGTTATATGAGTGTTGAACAATCATCGTTTCGTGAGGCAGAAATTCGCCATCCACAGAAACTGTATGATCTTTAACCATTAGATGTAGGTGTGTGTAAGTGTAGCTCGAATACTTCTTATAACAACATACTAGTATATTGAGTATACTGGTGTTGTTACAAAAGAAATGAATAAAAAGAGTTTAGGGGGTTGGAGAAGAAAAATAAAACAAAACAACATTAGAAAAGACATTACCTCAAAATCGGGTAACTCTTTTTGATTTGAGCCAAAGGCTTCCTTGGGAAGAGTTCTGCCCAAAGTGAGGCTTCTATGAGTAAGGGAGGAATGTTGGGAGAGTATTTGGGCAGAGTTTGGCCGAGCCAAATGGCTTGAAAGTGTAAATGAGGTTGGAGAGGTGTGGGCCTTTTATAAGTGGAGAGGAGGGGCACTTTTGGAAAGATTGAAATGTTACATTATTTTACAATGCTTTTCGGATTATAAAGGTCCCACACTTATATAATTAGAGTCTAATGTGATACGGTTTCGAAATATCTTCATCCAATAGGCTTTGGACAAGTGTAAGCCTTGGATTTTGCATTATCTTCTCATTTTATTTAAATCGTTAAATAATGAGGTCATCAATGCATCATCATGATGTCATAAATAATTTAATTTATTTAATGTCTACAAATTATAAAACAAATACTATGATGTAGGAAATCTTTTTAGATTTCTAATGAATATTTATAATCAAAATTTGGACTTGTGTAACCCCACTTAAAAACTGTTTTAGTAAAACAACTCATGTTTGTGTCAATTTAATTTTAACATTAAATAAATATATATTAATGTCATTTTCCAACTAAAGTGGCTCTATGGGGTCCCCAAGTTGACCCATGGGTTGTCTTGGTCGGCCATGACTCATCCAATAGGAGTAGGACATGTTTCATTCTCATCTCATATTATAAAAACATTATTTGTACCTTAAACTACACTAATTACCTCTAATCGCGATTAAGAACTTAAAAGTTACTATTCACCAAAAAATTATTTTAATCTCATTGAACCACATTTTACTTCTTAATGACAACCATGTATGTCGGATTTTTGAAAATCAAATCACAGAAGTGGTAATATTTCATTTAAATGAAAAATGAGTTATTTAACTACCACTTAGTGGTTTCACTATTCATCAAAAATTGAAGTTTTTCAGAATAAGGCCAAAATTTCACCCTAAGATATAATTGATATTCCAAATTCAAAAATGATGTCTATTTTACAAAATTCCAAACATATAAGTTGTATTAATTAATTTTATAATTAATTCCCGCTGTTACAACAAATAGCGTGTTTTTAAGAAACAATTTATATCAAAAGATTGGCAATTGTTTATGTCCAATTTCAATGTCAAATTAATTCTAATGACCACCATTGGATAAAATGATAAAAATATATTCCAATTATACTTTAAAACCACTAAATAGTATAATTTATCACTATTAATTATTTTTATTAAAAAAGTTGTTTTAAGTATTTTTCATTATTCATAAAAATTTGGAAGTTCTCGGAAAATTACAAAAAATTCAACATAGGCTAATTTCAATATTAGGAATACAAAAATGAAGTCCATTTTGAAATATAAAATTTATATAAATTTAAAAGGTGGTTATTACTATTCATAACGGCTACTTTGATTAGTTGCGGTGTGTTAGAACTTGAACTTGCGTACAATGCAAGCTATTGCATTATTGAATGAGAAGCGTATCGTGGAAGCTCAGGGTGTTACATTTTTCAACAATATTTTTTCATTAATTATTTGAAGGTTTATTTTGAATTTTATGAATGACCACAAAAAAATATTTAGTGGATGTATTAAATTCAAACAAAACACATGTTGTTGGAAATGTAACCCTTAATATTTTCTTAATGTTGATATAATGATATTTGGATAAAGAGGTGATTGATATTGATAATGTAAATTGGATAGTACTAACTACCAATGTACTAATAAATGATATATTCCTTTTTAGATGTTCGATGACCATTATTATAAAGAAATGGATATTAATAATTTCTAAGAGACAGAAGGATATTAATTTTTTTAGCATTTTATGCTTATCATTGGGAATGGTATTATATACTAATGTATTATTTCACCATATGGAGACTCATTCTTATAATATAACATGTGATAACCATTTTTTCGAAATAATAACCATATATTTGAAGGAAGACTTACCATAATTTTATGGATATAATGATCTATTAAAATTTAATTTTAGTTCTGCTAGAATAATAATTTCATTTTCCTAAATTCATTTAATTAATTAAGTGACGACTTATAAATGTATCAAAGAACAACCAAATGATGAAATTGGTCTTATGAAAAAAATGTATCAAGTATGTATATTTTAATATTCTCATAAAAAATAAATGAATAAATTTATTTTTCTAAAAGGATATTGAAAAAAAATCATATTACCTTCATAGTTTATGAATTATACTTTATTTTGAATCATCAAATATTTATGGTTTTCAGGTCCTAAAATTCCCATTCATCCTTCGCATTAATCATATCAATTACCTATATCCAACTCTATAATTAGATATGTGTTTCTTCTATTTCTATATTTTTATTTACAAAATAGGTTCTCATAAATAGAAACATATATTTATTTTATTATATATGACATAAATAGTTATTTTTCTATCATATTAATAGGTTGTTTTATTAAACCATTTATGATTTTTTTAGCATATTTATTTCCAAATGTCAAACCATTGAATATTTAGAATATGTTTAAATTGAGAGGATAAAATTTAATTAATATGGGTATAATGTAACTCCCTCTAATTTTAAAATAATTATTTTTAGTTTTTATGAAATGAAATACCAATCTAAGATGAAAATTTAATATCTAATTCTTAATGAAATATATCAATTTAAAATAACTTTAATAACTTTAATAACATGCAGAACATGATACCCTGAGTTAGAATTCACTATAACACATTATTCCATTGTAACCAAGCCATTATGTCAAAGTTTATGAATATTAAGAATTAAATTATTAAAATTATGGTTATTTTTATTATAAATAAAATAATAATCATATAAAAGAAAAAGAAATGTTTTATGAAAATACAATATTTCGTCTAAAAGGCAGTTTTGTCATTCATTTCCCTCATAATTTAAAATAAATTTTTAAAACTTTTATAAAATTTATTTTCAAAAAAATCATCATTTTAAAATTATCTTATTGATATGTTTTTGGGTTTTTCTAAAATGTAACATTTTTTGATTAATAGTGAAATTTATTGAATTTATATTTAAAATTTCATTTTCATTCAAAAAAATTATAATGCTAAATTGTATTTTTAAAGGGATTTACATTAACATTAGTTAAATGTATTATATTTTAAAACAATTTAGGGGATAGGAATAATTTTCTTTTTTTACACTAAATATTTCCAAACTATTGGAAATTTTCTCTTTAAAATCCATCTTTCATAAGATACTATCTGATTAATTTTAGATTAAATTTCAAAAATTAATTGTACATAATTTTAAAAATTATATTAATTATTTGGAATAAAAACAATTTAAATTATCAAAAAATTTAACAAATTTTTTTTTAAAAATATATATGGAAATTAGTAAAAAGTTATTTCTGTGATGCATGTATAATGGATTTATCTGCGGTTATACTAAAATAATAACGGTTAAAATGACCTAAAAACTTTTTTAATTTTTATTTTTTGCATATATTTCGACCATATAAGGTCTAATTCAAGATAATAATCCATTATTTAACCATTACTCAGGTGAAAAACATGGGTACACATTTTACATTTTAATAATTTTATGCGTGCCGGTCACCCCACATATAAAATTCCACTGAATATTCTATCTTCTTAATACCTTCACACCATTTTGGATAATCCAATAACTACCTAAATAACTTTAAAACATCGTTACTCTCTTCATAGTAGCCTTATGTTGATCGTAAATGCATATTTGGTACTATTTGAGGCAAATCTTAGGATGATACCTGAAGAAGATGTAATGTTCCTCGAGGAGTGTTTTTTTATTATTTCAACCTTCATATAGTAAAATTATTATTAAACCATTATTATGTAATATCATAATAATATTTCATATATTTTGATGTTTAATTTTATTTTAATAACATATAAAAATCTGAACATTCATCAAATGGGTCAGGAAATTATCATTTGTGCATACGATGGGCTACCACCTTACAAACCGGTGTCATCTATTTTTGCATTACCACCTATCATTGTTTGTTGTGTTGATGGATATAGAGTATATATATTATATTTATAATGTTATTTAACCCTAGAAATCATTATTACATATATTAATTTATGTATTCCATTTTTATGGGGATACGCCAATGTTGCTCAGTTATACGATGGACTACCTCCTTATAATGTGATGTGATTCATAATTTACTAATCCTTTACAAGAACGATTATATGGATAATATTAAAATAATACATTTAATATAAATTAATTTATTATGATATTAATGATATATTTATAATTTAGTAAATATAAAATATTATTTACCTGCTTCTTATAATTATCATTGAAAAATAGAAATGTTACTAATGCATCCTGATGACATACCATATCAATGATTATAAAATAATAATTGTTTATAATCATTATTTAGGATTTTTTTAAAAATTATAATTGACCTATAAATATTTAATTCATTTATTGATTATTATTTTATATATTTTTTTAATAATTACCTCTATTTCAATAGTCAACCTACCAATGTCATTTTGGATACTTCTCTCAAATATCATTGAAACATCTGACATAAATCTAATTGACTATTTAATAATATATATGTAACGCCCCGACCCCAGTTGCCCAGAGTCGGTGCATTAATTACATAACATTGGCATGATCACAAGAAAGATCAAAACTCGAAAGACCGATTGGTTTAGTAGCCTTGGAAAATGCCAGATATATTCATAAGTTTTACATTACATTATAAAATGAAAAACTACTACAACAACATAATGTCTCAATAGACCACACTATTATCCCCTCATAAAATCCCTGCAGGTCATTCATAACTTACTTCTTCACATCCTGGGAAAAATAAAACATAGAAAAGGGGTGAGCTCAAATGCCCAGTAAGGATAACAATATAGCGGAAAGAATAAACATTTAAGGAAATGTATAACTAAAACAAAATCCTTTTAAATATGAACTTTCAACATGGTATGGCATAAATAAAATGAAATAATTCCATTTAATTATTCACATGGATATTCTACTAATCGAATAATCACATGCAAAAATCAATAACCACTTTCATAATGTTGGAATGCATAATGCCAGACTATCATAACCACATAGCCAAGGCCTCGTGCCAAGACTACAAATAAGATTTTGTCAAGGCCTTGTGCCAAGACACTAGTTTGTCTCATGAGACCTACCGATGCATCGAGGAGCTATAGCGGGCTCCACCCGTCACTTATTAAGTCCAATGCATTCCCATATGAAAAGGTTTAAACATAACATAAACATTCGTATTAAAACTAGCATACGAAATGTCAATACTTTCACAATAAACTATGAATGGTATAAAAATAGCACATCCACAGTCAAACATATCACAAAACCTTCAATACAATATAGAAGTTTTGTATCATAATAAATCAACTTCAAATAATCTTAAAATCCATCATAGGATGTTGACATAGATGAAATCAAAATTCTTTTTAAAGAAATATCTCCTTTTATTTTGAAATCATTTAAGATCCATATAAAATAAAACATTTTCTGTGAAAATATTCTTATAAGCTTGTATGGAAATCTTCGACGATTTTATAACGGCGGAAAATAACCGCACCCGCCGTATAAGTTAAAAAAAACATTCTTACCTCAATTCTGTCGAAAAGGATAAAAAGGACCTTGTTTTGAAAACGACGGAAAGATTCCTTTATAAACCTCTTATAAAAAGTCAAACAAGGGTATAAATGACTTAATCCCATATTCTTGTAAATAGTAAAAATGTTTTGAAATACATTTTTAAGAAACATGGATGTGGATGATAAAGAGATCCCAGTAGATTATTACGTATAAACAACCTCGGATAATGAAGAGATTGTGAAATAACCCTTACCTTGTACTTTTCCTTGGTTGGGGTAGGTTAACCTCCTGTATAATAGTGAAATAATTGTTACTAAATTATACAAGAATCATATACATTAATATGATATCATATATGATCTTTTAATATTGATTTGATAATAATATCTTAGTATTATCGCTGTTTCGGGTGTGAACTTACTTGTTTGCTTTTGTATGTTTTGTTACGTAAGACATGTTTGTAAAGGATAAGTTGTATATTATTCAAATCCAGAATGGTATCAAGTCCTTAAACATCATTTTTAAATCATCAAATGATAATTATACTTGAATGGATACGATGGAAAATGAATCTCATCGCGTTCGTGGAGACGGTAGTCCGTACGTACGCACGAACGCTACTTCCATTTAATTTTTATTTTAAAAGAATCGAATACAAATGATACATAGGTATATTACTATTCCAGTATAATATAATATTTTATATATGTTACTTAAGTTCATTAACACCATCCTTTATACGTTCCATGTGTGGTATGAACGAGTCATATCATTTTAAGGGGGCGGTAGTTCGCACTTCCTCAAATGAAATTATCGTATGTATATACAACATGAAACGAATAATGGTATGAAATAAAATGGAATTACAGAAGCTTATATATAAAATATATATCATTAACATCATATTTAATTACAGTTCCATCATAATGGCCACCATGAGAGGCGGTAAGATGTATTTGAACAATCATCGTTTCGTGAGGCGTTAGTTTGCCGTCCATAGAAACATTATGTTCATCATCCATTAGATGGAGTTGTGTGTATTTGTAGTTTGAATCCTTCTTATAACAACATCCTAGTATATTGAGGATACTGGTGTTGTTACAAAAGAAAGGAAATAAAAAGAGTTTGGGGGTTGAAGAAGCAAAATAAATGAAAATAATTTAAGAGAAATCGTTACCCTTAATTTAGGTAACTCACTTTGGTTGGAACCAAAGGACTTGTTGAAATGCTTTCTGCCTAAGGGGAAGCTTCAAGGAGGAGGAGAGGGATGTGGGGAGCTTATTTGGGCAGAGTTTGGACACGCCAAGTGGCTTGAGAGGTGTGAGGAATGAGTATAAGTGGTCTCCTTTTATAAGGGGGAGGAGGGGCTCTTTAGGAAAGAGTGAAAGTATTACTTTATAATATAATTATATTCGGTTTATAATGGTCCAAACATCATTGAGGTCGAAGATAAGATGACTCATATTCTAAATAACATCAACCAATAAGAATTGGACAGGTTTTAGATAATATTTTAATCATTATAATCTTATTTATTTAAATGATTTATTAATGAGGTAAACATTGCATCATTATTGTGTCATTAATAATTTAAATTATTTGATGTCTAAAAATTATAAATAAAATATCATTATGTAGAAAAGCTTTTTATCTTTCTAATGAATATTTATAATCGAAAATTCAACATGTATAACCCTATGTAAAAATTGTTCTTCTAAAAGATGTAAGCTTATGCCATTTTTATTTTTATTTTAACTTTATTAATATAATGTGTCCCTACCACATACAAGTGGATCCAAGGGGTCCCCAAATTGACCCAAGGATGCCCACGGTCGGGTATGTGTCCACCAATAAGGTTAGGACACGTTTTAGGGTAATTTTGTATTATTATAATATTGTTTTTTAACCCTTATTTACCGGATTTACCCTTTAACCATGGTAAATAAAATATTTACCACAGTAACTATTCAAAATGTCTAAAAATAAAAGTTACCTATTTACACAATTTGAACATCCTGATTCCAAATATGGAATCCATTTTCCTAAATTCAAAACACAGAAGTGGCAGAAATTAATTTAAAATTAATTCCCGCTGTCAAAACAAAAAGCGTGTTTTTAAGAGGTAATAACTATCAAAAGATTGACACTTGTTTATGTTCGGTTTAATTGTAAAACTATGTCCAATGACCAACATTATATTAAATGGTAAAAATATATTCTAAATATACTTTAAAACCACTCAAATTCACAATTTATCACTATTAATTATGTTGATTAAAAAAGTTGTTTTTAATTAAAATTTAGTAATTTTCACTATTCATCAAAATATAAAAGTTATCCGAAAAGTACCAAAATTTCACCCTAGGATAATTTTGATATTCCGAATCTAAAAATGAAGTCCATTTTGAAATATAAAATATATATGATTTCAAAAAGTAGGTATTACTATTCACAACGGCTAGTTTAATTAGTTGTGGTGTGTGTTAGAACTCGAGGTTGCGTACAACACACGCTATCGCATTATTCGAAGGGAAACGTACCGTAGAAGCTTGGGGTGTTACATTCTCCCCTCCTTCAAATAATTGCGTCCTCGCAATTTCTAGGGTATTACTGCATAAAAATACTCGGGTGGTTTTTCATCATATGTTCCTCGGGTTCCCATGTTGCCTCTTCCATCTTATGATTTCTCCACAAAACTTTTACCAGACGCGTCGTCCGGTTTCTCAGTACTTGTTCTCTCGTATCAAGAATCTTGACGGGCTCTTCGCAATAAGACAGATCGGGTTCCAATTCTAATTCCTCATAGGTGAGTACATGCGTTGGGTCAGGCATGTATTTTCTCAATAGAGATACGTGGAACACATCGTGAACTTTGGAGAGACTTGGCGGCATTGCCAATCGGTAAGCTACAGCCCCAATTCGTTCTAGAATTTCGAAAGGTCCGATGTACCTGGGACTCAATTTACCTTTCTTACCAAAACGTATGACTCCCTTCCATGGAGATACCTTTAGGAAAACATGATCACCGACTTGAAATTCCAAATCCTTCCTTCGATTATCGGCATAGCTCTTCTGCCTACTTTGAGCTGCTTTGATGTGATTTTGGATTACTTTCACCTTTTCCACCGTTTCCTCCACCAGTTCTGGGCCTACAAGTTTTCTTCCACCAACGTCATCCCAACAGGTTGGTGTACGACATCTATTTCCGTATAACGCTTCATATGGTGCCATCTGAATACTCGAATGGAAGCTATTGTTATAGGAAAATTCTACCAGAGGTAAATATTGATCCCACATACCCTGAAAGTCAAGTGAGCAAGATCTCAACATGTCTTCTAAGGTTTGAATAGTCCGTTCTGATTGTCCGTCTGTCTGAGGGTGGTAAGCAGTGCTCAAATGAAGTTCAGTATCCAGGGATTTTTGAAGACTTTTCCAAAATCTTGAAGTAAAATGGGGGTCACGATCAGAAACAATCGATAGGGGTACTCCATGAAGTCTCACAACTTCATTAATATATAGTCTTGCTAGACGTTCCAGGGGTAGATCTTCTCTTATAGCAAGAAAATGTGCTGACTTGGTAAGACGATCAACAATAACCCATATTGCATCGTTCCTTCTAGGAGTCTTTGGTAGCCCCATGACAAAGTCCATTTTAATATTGTCCCATTTCCACTCCGGTATGGGAAGAGGTTGCATGACTCCTCCAGGCTGTTGCCTTCCAGCTTTCACTTGTTGACAAACCATACATCTTGACACAAAATCAGAAATTTCCCTCTTCATGTTGTCCCACCAAAAATGTTCCTTAAAATCTCTATACATTTTGGTGCTCCCAGTGTGTATAGAGAAATTGGAACTATGAGCATCATCCAGCAATTCCCTTTTTAGATCAGGTATATTGGGAACACAAAGTCTCTTCCCGAATTTCAAAATTCCACCTTCATACGCAAAGTCTCTCAATCTCCCATCATTCACAGCTTTAATCTTCTTTTGGAATTCTTCATCATCAGTCTGAGAACTCTTAATCCTTTCTAGTAAAGATGGTTTGGCAACCACTTGAAAAAGCATTGATGTTTCACCTTCCCTGGTTATTCCCATGTCCATCTTCACTAGCTCCATGAAAATTGGATCCCTTTCAATTCTCATATTGTTCAAAACTCCATGGTCTTTTTTACTCAAAGCATCTTCCACCTTGTTTGCCTTCCCTGGGTGGTAGTGTATCGTACAATCATAATCCTTGAGTAATTCAAGCCATCTCCTTTGCCTCATGTTGAGTTCATTTTGTGAGAAAATATACTTCAAACTCTTGTGATCAGTATAAATCTCACATTTTTCATCATAGAGGTAGTGCCTCCATATTTTCAAAGCAAAGATCACTGCTGCTAATTAGAGATCATGATTAGGATAGTTTTGTTCATGAATTTTCAACTGTCGTGATGCATAAGCAATAACTCTATCATTCTGCATAAGGACACAGCCAAGTCCTTTCTTTGATGCATCACTATAAATAACGAACCCATCATTCCCCGATGGTAGAGTCAATATAGGAGCATTGACTAATCTTCTCTTCAGTTCTTCGAAACATTCTTCACAATCTTTTGTCCAAACAAATTTAACCCCTTTACGTGTGAGCTTCGTTAATGGGTTAGCCAATCGGGCAAAATTCTGGACGAAACGTCGATAATAACCTGCCAAACCAATAAAACTACGTACCTCAGTTATACTCGTAGGTGCTGGCCATTCTTGGATTGCCTTGGTCTTAGAAGGATCAACAGACATTCCATCTTTAGAGACAATATGGCCAAGAAAAGAAATCTCCTGAAGCTAGAATTCGCACTTGCTAAACTTCCCATATAATTCATGCCTCCTCAGAGTCTTCAAGATAATGCGCAAGTGATTTTCATGATCTTCGTAGGTTTTGGAGTATACCAAGATATCATCAATAAATACCACCACAAATTCATCGAGATACTCCTTGAAAACTCTATTCATCAGATCCATGAACACAGAGGGTGCATTAGTCAATCCAAACGGCATTACAGTAAACTCGTAATGCCCGTACCTGGTTCGAAATGCTGTCTTCGGAATGTCTTCCTTCTTCACACACAACTGATGGTATCCAGATCGAAGGTCAATCTTTGAAAAGTATTGAGCTCCATGCAGTTGGTCAAATAAATCATCAATACGAGGTAGGGGATACTTGTTCTTTATTGTTATAGCATTGATCTCCCTGTAGTCGATACATAACCTCATAGATCCATCTTTCTTTTTAACAAAAAGAACAGGGGCTCCCCATGGAGAAACACTAGGGTGAATAAATCCCTTATTACTCAATTCCTCTAGTTGTTTCTTTAGTTCGACTAACTCTACAGTGGCCATTCTATAAGGGGTCTTCGATATAGGCCTTGATCCAGGAATCAAATCAATAGAAAACTCAACTTCTCGTTCTGGAGGATGTCCAGGTAAATCTTCCGGAAATACATCTACAAATTCTTTCACAACAGGTACATCCTCTATTTGAACATTCCTTTCCTCACCGACAGTTATTTCATTCTCTTCCTCCCCAATAATTGAATTAAGTTGAGCTGTTGGGGGTGGATCTAAATAAGAATTAGGTGGTGACGATTCTGCTCTAAAAATAAGGTGCTCCTTATCATTATCATCAAGAATCGTAACCTCTTTCTTCTTACAATAAATCTTCGCATCATAGTCCGAAAGCCAGTCCATACCGAGGATTATATCAAACTCAATCATAGGTATGACGATGAAATCAGCAGATAATGAAAATTTATGTGCTCTAATGGGGACTGATTCACAAAACTTTGTTGCAAAGATACATCCCTTAGGAGTTTTAACAGAAAACTCCCTTATTAAATCAAATTAGAAATATCTAATTTTCTTAGCAAACTGGGAAGATATGAAACAATGCGATGATCCAGAATCAAATAATGCATTTGCTAAACTTGAGGAAACCATTAAATTACCTGCCACCACGTCTTTCGGAGCTTCTACCTCAGCAGTAGTGATAGCATAAGCCTGGCCTTGATCACTTGGCCTTTTCTGAGGTAAGTTCTCCTGACGCTTAGGACATGAATTTGCATAATGTCCCATCTCCCTGCAATTGTAGCACTGAACGTTGGTAGCTTCCTTCTTCCCCTTGCAATCATGAGCTTGGTGGCCTTTTTCACCACACTTGTAACAGACTCCCATTCCCTTCAAGCAAGTACCAGGATGTTTCTTCCCGCATTTACCACAAGATGGATATTCAACCTTTCCCTTCTTCCCCTTATTTCCATTCCCAGATTGATCAGCAGGTCTCTTCTTCTCTTGCTTTGCTTTAAAGTCATAAGACTTAGAGAATTCCTTTTCGGTCTTGATAGCACATGAGACAATGTCTTCGTACGATGAAAAGGATTGTGAGACTAATGCTCGACGGAGAAATGGTTTTAACCCATCAAAGAAACGATCAATCTTACTTCTTGGGTTGCGAATATAATCTCCAGCATACCTCGCTAACCTTGTAAAGTTAGCCTCATACTTTGTGACATTATCATCCTCCTTTTGTCTCAGACTCAGAAAATTCTTTTCCATATCTGCTCGATGGTCGCGAGGAAAGTATTTTTCTAAAAACAGATCTTTGAACTCCCTCCATTCCATGTTTGATACTTCGTCATCTTCCTTCATGTTTTGAATCAATGACCACCATTGATCAGCATCTCCAGTGAGGCGGTAAACTGCCATGGTAACTTTTTCCCTTTCACTACTCCCCAAAGCCTGAAATATTTTCTCTAGGGAAAATATCCATTGCTCACCTACTAAGGGATTTGTACTCCCATTGAACTTTGGTGGTTGTTGTCTCATGAATCGATCTAACATTGATCCTCCACGCTGCGGATCAGGGTGCTCCATACGGGTAAGGTTATTATTCATAACCTGAGTAAGTTGTCCCAGTACGGTGATTAGCTGATCAGCACCAGTTGCATCACCAGCCCCACTATAATTATCTTGAGCAGGAGGGCAATCCCTACATGGAGTGCGTGCATTGATACGGTTTCCATTTCTTCCACTAGGCGCCATTTCTAAACAATGGCATAAACTAGATCAGTTTATGAATCAAAATACATAATCCCATACTTATAAAACACTAAACATAAATTGAACTATCTATGGATATAATCCATAATCATAAATATGTTTTCTTTGAGGAAGTATATACTCATAAACCCTTCATAATGATTTGTAAAGAAAGTGAGAGTTATCCTAAGCATATCCCCCGGGAGTGTCGTAACCAAGAGTGCAGCAAGGCCCGTTGTCGTGCACCAGTTCCCGTTCGAGTCTAGCTCAAAGCGGTGTTTTCGGGTTTTACCCCTAGGTACATCTGTGCCAGAGCCGCCTCTACCTGCTCGTATCCAGACAGGGATGTATTGCTCGGAAAACTCACAAAGTCTCTACAATACCAAAATTCTAGGAAGTTCTTCTATACTAATCCTCAAAGTTCATCTTAGGTCTATGTGCTCTAATCAGAGTTTATCTAAATCTAGCTTCCAAGGTTTGTACTAAACATCCTCTGATACCAACTGTAACGCCCCGACCCCAGTTTCCCAGAGTCGGTGCATTAATTACATAACATTGGCATGATCACAAGAAATATCAAAACTCGAAAGACCGATTGGTTTAGTAGCCTTGGAAAATGCCAGATATATTCATAAGTTTTACATTACATTATAAAATGAAAAACTACTACAACAACATAATGTCTCAATAGACCACACTATTATCCCCTCATAAAATCCCTGGAGGTCATTCATAACATACTTCTTCACATCCTGGGAAAAATAAAACATAGAAAAGGGGTGAGCTCAAATGCCCAGTAAGGATAACAATATAGCGGAAAGAATAAACATTTAAGGCAATGTATAACTAAAACAAAAGCCTTTTAAATATGAACTTTCAACATGGTATGGCATAAATAAAATGAAATAATTCCATTTAATTATTCACATGGATATTCTACTAATCGAATAATCACATGCAAAAATCAATAACCACTTTCATAATGTTGGAATGCATAATGCCAGACTATCATAACCACATAGCCAAGGCCTCGTGCCAAGACTACAAATAAGATTTTGTCAAGGCCTTGTGCCAAGACACTAGTTTGTCTCATGAGACCTACCGATGCATCGAGGAGCTATAGAGGGCTCCACCCGTCACTTATTAAGTCCAATGCATTCCCATATGAAAAGGTTTAAACATAACATAAACATTCGTATTAAAACTAGCATACTAAATGTCAATACTTTCACAATAAACTATGAATGGTATAAAAATAGCACATCCACAGTCAAACATATCACAAAACCTTCAATACAATATAGAAGTTTTGTATCATAATAAATCAACTTCAAATAATCTTAAAATCCATCAAAGGATGTTGACATAGATGAAATCAAAATTCTTTTTAAAGAAATATCTCCTTTTATTTTGAAATCATTTAAGATCCATATAAAATAAAACATTTTCTTTGAAAATATTCTTATAAGCTTGTATGGAAAGCTTCGACGATTTTATAACGGCGGAAAATAACCGCACCCGCCGTATAAGTTAAAAAAAACATTCTTACCTCAATTCTGTCGAAAAGGTTAAAAAGGACCTTGTTTTGAAAACGACGGAAAGATTCCTTTATAAACCTCTTATAAAAAGTCAAACAAGGGTATAAATGACTTAAACCCATATTCTTGTAAATAGTAAAAATGTTTTGAAATACATTTTTAAGAAACATGGATGTGGATGATAAAGAGATCCCAGTAGATTATTACGTATAAACAACCTCGGATAATGAAGAGATTGTGAAATAACCCTTACCTTGTACTTTTCCTTGGTTGGGGTAGGTTAACCTCCTGTATAATAGTGAAATAATTGTTACTAAATTATACAAGAATCATATACATTAATATGATATCATATATGATCTTTTAATATTGATTTGATAATAATATCTTAGTATTATCGCTGTTTCGGGTGTGAACTTACTTGTTTGCTTTTGTATGTTTTGTTACGTAAGACATGTTTGTAAAGGATAAGTTGTATATTATTCAAATCCAGAATGGTATCAAGTCCTTAAACATAATTTTTAAATCATAAAATGATAATTATACTTGAATGGATACGATGGAAAATGAATCTCATCGCGTTCGTGGAGACGGTAGTCCGTACGTACGCACGAACGCTACTTCCATTTAATTTTTATTTTAAAAGAATCGAATACAAATGATAAATAGGTATATTAATATTCCAGTATAATATAATATTTTATATATGTTACTTAAGTTCATTAACACCATCCTTTATACGTTCCATGTGTGGTATGAACGAGTCATATCATTTTAAGGGGGCGGTAGTCCGCACTTCCTCAAATGAAATTATCGTATGTATATACAACATGAAACGAATAATGGTATGAAATAAAATGGAATTACAGAAGCTTATATATAAAATATATACCATTAACATCATATTTAATTACAGTTCCATCATAATGGCCACCATGAGAGGCGGTAAGATGTATTTGAACAATCATCGTTTCGTGAGGCGTTAGTTTGCCATCCACAGAAACATTATGTTCATCATCCATTAGATGGAGTTGTTTGTATGTGTAGTTTGAATCCTTATTATAAAAACATCCTAGTATATTGAGGATACTGGTGTTGTTACAAAAGAAAGGAAATAAAAAGAGTTTGGGGGTTGAAGAAGCAAAATAAATGAAAATAATTTAAGAGAAATCGTTACCCTTAATTTAGGTAACTCACTTTGGTTGGAACCAAAGGACTTGTTGAAATGCTTTCTGCCTAAGGGGAAGCTTCAAGGAGGAGGAGAGGGATGTGGGGAGCTTAGTTTGGCAGAGTTTGGACGAGCCAAGTGGCTTGAGAGGTGTGAGGAATGAGTAGAAGTGGTCTCCTTTTATAAGGGGGAGGAGGGGCTCTTTAGGAAAGAGTGAAAGTATTAATTTATAATATAATTATATTCGGTTTATAATGGTCCAAACATCATTGAGGTCGAAGCTAAGATGACTAATATTCTAAATAACATACACCAATAAGAATTGGACAGGTTTTAGATAATATTTTAATCATTATAATCTTATTTATTTAAATGATTTATTAATGAGGTAAACATTTCATCATTATTGTGTCATTAATAATTTAAATTATTTGATGTCTAAAAATTATAAATAAAATATCATTATGTAGGAAATCTTTTTAGCTTTCTAATAAATATTTATAATCGAACATTCAACATGTATAACCCTATGTAAAAATTGTTCTTCTAAAAGATGTAAGCTTATGCCATTTTTATTTTTATTTTAACTTTATTAATATAATGTGTCCCTACCACATACAAGTGGATCCAAGGGGTCCCCAAATTGACCCAAGGATGCCCATGGTCGGGTATGTGTCCACCAATAAGGTTAGGACACGTTTTAGGGTAATTTTGTATTATTATAATATTATTTTTTAACCCTTATTTACCGGATTTACCCTTTAACCATGGTAAATAAAATATTTACCACAGTAACTATTCAAAATGTCTAAAAATAAAAGTTACCTATTTACACAATTTGAACATCCTGATTCCAAATATGGAATCCATTTTCCTAAATTCAAAACACAGAAGTGGCAGAAATTAATTTAAAATTAATTCCCGCTGTCAAAACAAAAAGCGTGTTTTTAAGAGGTAATAACTATCAAAAGATTGACACTTGTTTATGTTCGGTTTAATTGTAAAATTATGTCCAATGACCAACATTATATTAAATGGTAAAAATATATTCTAAATATACTTTAAAACCACTCAAATTCACAATTTATCACTATTAATTATTTTGATTAAAAAAGTTGTTTTTAATTAAAATTTAGTAATTTTCACTATTCATCAAAATATAAAAGTTATCCGAAAAGTACCAAAATTTCACCCTAGGCTAATTTTGATATTCCGAATCTAAAAATGAAGTCCATTTTGAAATATAAAATATATATGATTTCAAAAAGTAGGTATTACTATTCACAACGGCTAGTTTAATTAGTTGTGGTGTGTGTTAGAACTCGAGGTTGCGTACAACACACGCTATCGCATTATTCGAAGGGAAACGTACCGTAGAAGCTTGGGGTGATACAATATATAACAAGGAAATAAGTTAAATACATTGAATTATAAAATTGAAAACTAATATTATAAAAGTAAATAGTTTCCATTTGTTTATTATTTACGAATTTAAACGATCTACATGACGAGTTAGACTCAAGGTAAGTGTTTCTGAAATCACTTTTACTTCTATGAGACACACACCATATTAACCGAATATTTCTTTTGGGTGGTGTATATACTTAATTATTCCTTAATATATTCTAAAAAAATTTATCATCATGGTATTTAATTCATCCTTTAATATAATTTTTCATGGGGATTCTTATACAAAATTTACCAAAGTGGTAAGTTTTTATTTCATAATCTCATCATTATTTGATATCATTTTTTTACTCTATTGGTGGACTATTTGAAATTTATAATGACAAATATAACTATTTTCCTCTCATATGGTTATTCATGAAATTTTTAATATTATATTAATATTTCCCACTATTTGTTTCTTAAAACATGTGATAATTGTTTTTATAAATTTTCCTTTATTTTTATATTCGGTCAGAAATATATTTTCATAAAAACCCATGGTTTGAAAATTTATTTTCAAAAATGATTTTTAAACATGAAACATAATTTATTTACACAGTTTTTCTTTTTTTAGACTCCAAACACAGTTTTTGATGTAATATTGATATCTTTTTAAAACACTACCTTTTTAGATTTTACCAAACTATTAAATGAAATATATTTATCATACTCATCATGTATGGATTATCCATACATAATGAATAAAAAATGTTTTAAATAAGACATTAAATCTTTAGAATGTTATTTTTAATGGAATTTTTTTCATTTTTTTACTTTTTGTTTGAAAAGTTTGTTTTCAATAACAAAATGAACTTTTTTCAAAAAAGATTTTAAATATATTTTTGTATAATTACTATTAATCAATTACATCATCCCTTTAATGTAGATATGATCCCATAAGGATATGGTTTATTTAAATCACCCTTATTTTTATTTATATTATATTTTGTTAATTTTAGTTGAGGTTGTATAACTATTTTACCATTCACTATTTTTATCTGAATGGTTTATGATTATGTTTATTTATTTGGATAAGTATTAATATTTCATATGTTTGTTTTTAAATATTATGTTTTATACAGATTATGTTTCCCCCATTTAATATGAGGGATGCATTGGACACTATGTGTAAAGGTTGGGGCCTAAAATAACCCATTAATGCATCAGTATGTGTCATGAGACAAACTAGAAATTGTTTTTGTTAAGGCCATACACATTTAAATATATGTCTTGGAACAAGACATGTTGGAATTAATTACCTTGCTATAAGCATCAATGATATTATATTACTAGGAAAATTCCTTGATGGAATACATTAGATGTCCATAATTATAAAATCCATTATTTTGAATACATTTTTTGACATTCAATGTGTTTATTAAATTAGTTAGAATATCCCTGGTCAAGTATTATGCTCACGTTATTATTTATGGGAAATTATTTGATCATATTTTATTATTTTCATATTATTCTCATGTTATTGACTAAATGGAATAGGATTTAGTTATTTACCATGACATATTAATTATTCCTTAGTTATTCAATGCATATATATTAATCTTACCCTTACCAAGAAGTTGATCTCACCCCATTCATATGTTTTATTATCCCTATTAAATGAGTAATTATTTTGTGATTGATATATTGTGATATGATAAAGGGGATAACCACATTCACAAAGAATATTTTTTTTATTTTAAGTTTTAGAATTTATTATCACTATTATATATATCTATCTATTTTATAATGACTAAAAAACTATTCATTCCATTTGGATATGATACTTTGTTTTTCATGCCAATATAATAAAGCAGACAACAACTCCATGCTACTCTAGTCCGGGTCTCTAAAAACATCATGAATATCTAATACACATTAATTATTGGATTATAAGTCATATAAGTCAATAATAAATAGTATAAACAAAGGATAATTATAGGAAAAAAATATTGCAGGTACTCACATATCACCCTAGCATGTTGTGATCTTTTGAGATATTGTTAGGTCTCAATGGTTTCAGATGAAACATTTTTGGGGATTTGATGCCTCTAGTTTATAGGCTAGATGCTCATTTTTAGATAAAATCCCAGCGTAGATTAGAATAGGATTCCCCTTAATATGTTAATTCCACTCTCCTATATCCATTTAATTTTGTTGAGGGTTTTAAAAAATTAAAAATGAAACAGGTTGCAGAGTAAATTCTATAAATGAATGGTTAAACCACACTATATTTTTTTGACACCACAACATTTTGAAGGGGTTTTATAAATCACTACACAGATTATTTTCCCATATAAAGGGTCTAGTAAGATGAACTATGATTTTTCAGTGTTATGAGAGAGGCCATGTGAGTGTTTTGCCTTATTTTGGTTATAGTATAAATTTGTCCTAATCTCTATCATTGAATACCATAAATAAAATATTTCTTAATTTTACTCAGACATCCATATATAGATTTATCATTGAATGTGTTTTTTATCACGTTCACAAGCAGTTGAAGTTTGTGTGAGTTATACATTAAAGAGATAATGATTATGGTTTTCAAACTATGAATAATTTTCATGTAGTCTATGATGATAATTTATGAAACATGTATGTGGTACATGTGCGACACAATAATGTAATCCGGATTTCTATGGTTTAGAGTACCTTGATTCCATTTTGAATGGGGTTGAAAATGAAAAAAAAATTATGGCTCATGTAACTCCAATAAGGAGTAATTGTATGGGAAAACATAGAAGGAATGATTGTGAGTTACTATGAAGATAAAGACTCTATTTTCATGTTTCCAAGGATCATGACGATTAGTGGAAATTATTTTCATAGGAATTAAACCTCTTATTGATTGGGATTGGGGTTGTTTGTAGATCCAACTCCTGCATTTTCAAGAAGTGGGTCCCTTGAACCCGAAAACAATACATTCCATGGTACAAAAATGATTTGTGTAAATCAGAGACAAACAAGACAAAAATTATGGTTTTTGGATTGGGATGATTAGAATGATTATTGTTGTATCCAGAACATCGATGGATCCTGGTAGTAATACTGAAGATCATTGATAATGTGTGATAGTGGATGATTTTCCTTGATGTTTAACATCATGAAACAAGGATGCAACTATAATGTAGTTAAATTTAATATGATGAGGTCTTACATGTTCTACATTTTTGGTTTATATAATAGGGGCCTAATAATATTTATATTCATATCTTATAAATACGATGACATGAATTGGATATTTTATCTATATGTAATTTTACAAATAAATATCCATGTTTTGGGTCCTCTTTGTGATGTTATGACTCATGCACAAGGAAAAATTATGCAGATATAACTCATATGTATGAAAAGTGAACATCTATGACTATACCATACTTCAGCAGTTTGATGTCTTGTAAGGTCAATAAAAATTTACTCCTATATTTAGACAGGAAACACAGTTTTACCTAATTTAGTGATCAACCCAGACCAATAAGCTCACTTGAGTTATGCTCATTGTGAGAAACTAATGACATTCGACGAATAACCCATATTGTGCTGGATAATGGTGCATGACAATGAGGGATAGGAAATATGGGGCACATATTACCTTGACATTGTAATATACATTAGAAAACACTTTTTGAGGAATATCACATAGATTTGGGTGATGTGTTAAATGAGGCCCTATTATCTTTTATTCTATTCTTTGGATATGATACATGTGGGAGGTAAAAGTAACTCATGTTAGTGTTCAAAACAGATGTGACCTATTGTAGGTAATGAGTTATTTTTAAGAAATAATATAATTTCAGAACATATAAAATTTCTATGGCTATAAGATTATGAGTTTCAATATACATACAACAAGGATAGGTTTCCATACATTGAGGGATTTTCAAAGAAAAAAATACTTATATATAGCTCATAATATCTGAGGATGGGAGATTTTTTTTTAAATTATGTCTCACCAAAAGATTGAAGATCTAGGGGTCGCAAAATTTCCAATAAATATAAGAATCAAGGAACATGTAACTCACATTATTCTAACTCATATATAAAGAGATGGGTATTTTAATTAGGACATACAAAATATATATGAGGATTCCCTTCCCAAATCTAGAACATTTGAAGGGAACTATGATTAAGTAAATATTTAGTGCACAAACATTATTGGAAGTGCATTATCACCATAAATTTTCAAACACTATAGTGGGAGGGCACATTTTCTAAAATATGTTATTGGCCCAAGGTTAGAGGATACATGAATAACTATGTACACTATATGAACATTAATAAAGACACGCATTTGTTTTGAAGAAAATGTATCCATAAACTAATCAGGATCATATATAGGGAAATCAAAAACTGGTTTCACCATAGTAAATTACGATTTAGTTAGTTTATTGACGCCAAAACATCATAATGTGATGTTAACATAGATAGTTAATAAATTTTTTCCCCACCCCTACCATGATATGCTCATATTTTGGGATGAAAATGGTGTATTATTTTTTTGAGTATTTCATCTAGGTCTAGGATGGAGAATCATTACATCATTATAAATCATGGATAAATAAGAATCATGTTATATGTAATTCTTAACAGGAGGGTCCCCCTTTTTTATTTGAATCATATAAGGGAAAAGGATCATGTTATTTATAAATATACAAGTCTCCAAGATTCTGTATGAGAATTTTCATTAACTTTTTTTAGGAGAAGTGATCTAGAATTTAAATAGGATTTCAATTGTGTGTGCACCTTAACAGTTTTAAAACAAAAAGGTGTTATTTATTTTGATATGGACCAAGAACCATATATATTTATGATCGACATTAACTGGTCCTATGAAAAACTCAATAATTGATATATATCTTATATTTTAGGTATCAAGTCACACGTAGTTTTTATAAATAATGTTATGAATGTCCCTTGAATAAATACGGCTATTACATATGATGAATTTTAGATATTGGATTTTGAACTGGGAAAAGATATCTAGGTTTCACTATGTATCTACATGAATGGGAATCAATGCACATATAGTTCTGGAAGATTAAAGTGTCCCATATATTGATTTTGATCATATTTTGTGGAATCAAAAATATATATATTATTATTCTAGACATTGTAGATGGTCCTGAGATAAAAGATCATAGAGTCACTACTTTTCATTTATAGATTGGATTCATGTTTCATATATGTTTTTAGAAATAAATTAACCCTACATAGATTAGAATAATTTTTAGTGGACGGTGAACTTTGTTTTGACCATTGGACCATAAAATTGAGAAATATTGTTGAAATATCTTACATACATATAGTTTATATTTAATTGGGGTTTATGTTCATATTTCAATAAAGAGAATGGTAGTTCTATCCATGGAGGACTAATTGGATGTCTTTATGTATCTCATATTAATATGAATAAATCCTATAAAATGTTATATTGAAGGATAATTATTGTATATATCTATATATAATTTTCAAAACAAGTGGTATTAATGATCTAAGGAACAATCCAACTTTTTGAAAAATAATTATACATATATAGATCTATCGTGTAGGGGTGAAGAAGTCAGAAAAACTGGTCTTTGTCAATGAAATTTAGAATCATGATGGATTGATATCCACCTCAAAGTTTAACATCAAATGGGGAGGATTTTGACCATGATGATTAATGTCATTCAACAAGGCTGTTGGTGGTTATAGTTTAGGGTCATTAATCTATTACATGGTATTGATATCACATCATTCTAATTAGTATGTTATGTGTATTCACTTATCTCTATATTAAGTACGAAAATTATCAACATAAATAAGTGAAGGACAAAATTTTGAGACATAGTGGTGGAAATTATGACACTACTGTGAAAAGGGAAACAAATTATATATTCTATTCAGGAATTTGGGATGTTTCTATAGTATAATATATAAACATCACCGAAATTCCCAAAGAAATAGGAATCACATCACATGTATATTCTTAATGAAAATGTTTTTGAGATGGAAGATCATAAATATGGAAATATTCACATGTGGATCATGGGTTTTACATGTTGACCCACTCTATGAATATTATGGTCTTTCTAGATGGAGCATTTTACATTCATTCTAACAGGATCAAGAAAAGAACTAGATGTTGTACAGTCTATATTAATACTACAAGGAAAAGTATTGGGTAGTTTAATGTCATTAAAAAATTAGTATGACGGTCATAATAATTATAAAATGGATTTATTGAGAAACATTTATTTACATTGATGTTGGTTCATTCCCCATATATTTTTTTATAAAATATTATGGAAAAATCTGATAAATGTTCTATGTGATGTAAGGTCCATCACACCATAAATCCAACTTTATAAACTTTTCCCCCACAATCATTCATGTTTTGAGTACCAATAAGTTCTCTCATTATAAGAATGTGTGGAGGCATACCTTCTTGTTGAAAGCACATGAAATACAATTATTTTGACTTCCATGTTGTGAAATGTTTGAACCCTATACTCATCAAGTCTTTATAACTCATCAAGTCCCTTATGTGTTGGTTTATCTTTTGACCATCAATTCTAGATTGAAATTTGTAGTGATAATATCTGGACTTTGATGGGTAATACTATCTGTGATCCATATAAAATAACATATAGTCAGTTGTGTGGTGGTGTGGGTTATTATACTATATTCCCACAATACATGAATCTGATTTTTGAGAAACAATTTGTTATCATTAACTATGTTTTTATGGAGTATGTTTGAAAAAGTCTTTTTGGAAGCCTCTATTTTTGCATTTTCTACCATATGATAGTGATACAAATGATTATAATCAGTTTTATACTGTTGTTAAACATATTAATCTATGAATAAAAATTTTGGTTCTATTTTTTCTCTAATATGGACTTAGAAAATCCATATCTAGTTATGATATTGGACATCATGAAGTTAATGACTTTATTTATCTTCAATTCAACAAATTTTATATCCTGGTCCCATCTAATGAAGTATTCAATAGTTGTAAGAAATCACTTGAAATTCCTAGAAATATGTAGTCGATACATTCCCTTGATATCCATTATCGGTCAAGTAGATGACCAAGAGTATATGGAAGTGTATATTAACTATGGGGACTAGTTGATAATGTTTTACTATATTTTCCAGGCATGAAAATTAATTGATAATTCCATGCAATCTGTTATCATCATCGGCAAGAAATAAACAGGTCTCCAAATTTGGTGGATGATCATGGTTCTGTACAAGTCATAATTTTAGGATCATATATTAAATTATTACATTATTTTTTAGTTCACTTATTTTTTGACCAATCTAAGAAGGAATGAATTTTATTCCTTGTTTATGGAGGATTTTTTATTAATTAAACCCTTCAAAATGGAAAATTTATATCTTTACATAAAAGATATTATTTTTTGTATTGATCCAACAGAAATGAACAATATTATAGGTATTCCACTATGGGGTTCATGTATCCTATATAGGATGTCATCCCTTCCCATCATAGGGATTCATTGATTTGATTTATGTCCATCATGTCAGATATTATCACTGGGAAGAATCTTCTTATTATGGGATGAAAAATATTGTCTCTTCCTAGATTCGATTGGATAGAATAATGGAGGATTTTTGAAATGTATCAACATTATTATTATGTGAATAATGTATGTGATTTATATTTTTTTAAAAGGTAACTCAACCATCAGTCCCCATACATAGATGATGAGATGATTAACTCTTCTTTCATTATGGTGTACTCACTATTGATCTTTAAAATTACTATATTTAGATCATATTTGAAATTTAGGGTGTTTATCAACACCCATATGTCTAGATACAAGGATTCAATAATGGAATGTTATTCAACTTCATTGTAGGTTTAGCCTATGTATGGTTGGAAGGAGTAAGGAATAATAATTTGGATAGGTAGACATTGACAATCCCTAGAACAACACGGTTATCCTTTAATAATTCCATTATTTTTGGGTTATACTTTAAGGGGCTCCATAAATACAATCTCCAACCGTTGGAGAGTGCATTGAACATAAAAACCCACTTTTTCCAGCATCACATCATTTTTTAGCATGATATCTGGGGAAGGATGTCTACCGTAAGAATTGTCTTGTTTGAACTATTGCATGAATTTTGTTGACATGAATCTAATGTAATATTGCTTTAGGATGACCAAATATTGGTCAGTCATCCAGTCAACAGATGGCTTCAAATATTATACTTTAGAAGGAAAATACAAGAGACCATGATGTCTTTTTGGTGTGGCAAGTTTTTCATCAATAGTTTTACAGTAAATATGATACCAAGGTAGTTTTTATCAATATTGGTATACCATATTTCAATATCTATATTTTATTGACTAACATAGTTAATAATATTTTACACCATGAATCACTATTTTATGTGATAATGGCACCAAGGGATCAATCTACTGTGACTACAAATAGGATGGGTTGCTTCCCTTTTCCTAGTAGATTTTTGACCAGGGGTGGAGATGATATTTCATGAGGTTCTCAAATATTTAATGGAAATATTTATCCCAATGGTAATCATAACATTTATAAATTAACTTAATAAGGGGGTGGGGATTTTGAGGCCATGTTAGTTTTGAATTTATTAATGTCAGTGAGGTATCAATGAATCCCTCTAAACAACTTATGTTTTTAAGAGGTGACATTTTGGGGATCAAAATGGACTTCTGTAGGTAAAAATAAATTTCATGGTGGGATTTGAATAATTTTCTTTATGTTACCCAAAATGGACACATCATATAGTTTATGTTTATGTAGTGTTTCTTTAGTTATCAAATGTTTGTTTGGAGTTCAGTGAGATGGTCATACTGTTGCTGGAATTTAATCATTAGGTCATAGACATAACATTATTCGATCCATAAAAGGATGGGATTGAAAACATGAATCATATAGTATTTCTATGTAGTATTTATTTTTATCAAACTAAAATGGAATGACATAATTGTGTAGTATTCATTGATTTCCCATAACAGAAATGAATTCTTGATATTCAGGTCCCATCATGATTTAATTGTACCTTGATTACACATCTATAAATGAATCAAATTAAAATACCATGGTTGTAGAAAATTGGGATTTTTAAATAAGAACATGAACATAAACATTTTATATATATCTATTGAGTTCATTGAAATTTATGAAAACAATGTACTTCATATTAATTTTCATAAAAAGAACAATCTAGTCATTACATTTTTTGTAATTCACCTCTCAAAGAAATTTTTAATTAATATTTTCTTCAACAGGAGACTCCACCAAGGATTCATGAGATCAGCAAAGTCTCCTAGATGGATTTTGGAACCCAAAATGGGAAACTAGAACTCCCATGTTATGAGTCACCACTTCAAAATCAATCCCTACTATATTTGTATAATTCTAATAAAACAAATAGTCTTTCTACTTCATGAAGGAGATATATATATCCTCCACTTTTGTAGTCTTAGAGACACTGATCAATGTGGTTATCGTGTCAAATTATATCTCAATATTTACATAGATGATGTCATTAGCAGTGGTTTAGAATCCTAATAGGCTCATATTTATTCATATTTGTAAAAAAAATCTATGATTTTATATATAAATTCAATTTAAATTTCCATAAAATATAGTATGTTACTACAACATAGTGTAATGTAATTTCTTAATTAAAATATTTTTAAATGTTTTTTAGTGATTCATTTTAATTATAAATATTTCAAGGGAATTTAACAGAATGGTTTAATGTTTTTTAGGTCAAAAATAGATTCGACCCATGGCCAACCCCCTCCAATAGGATAGAACAACCTAGTTGGTCCATATTGGGTCGATAGACCTTGTGTCCCATGGGAGTGCATGCCCGAGTGATAGGGGTATAAGGAAACATGTGGAGAATAGTCTTTTGTAGTGAGTGGACTATGGGATGGATCCCTTGGAGAAAATTAGTGGTCAAAATCCCATGTCATCCATGCATGTGAGGTGTGTCCCTTGTTCGTGAGTGATGTGTATTTAGGAGTCCACATGGTACGTGCTTTTAAGAATCAAAAATATTACTTTATATTATAAACCATCATTGAATCAACTCAATACTCAAATTATGTATGACATCCATCAGACACTTTTCATTTTTAACAAACATGTCTCCATTATGAGTGACGTCCATGCACACCCCGCCACAAATAGAACCACCACCACTATTTGTCGCTTTTCTTCAACCTCCGCTGACTCTAGTCAAAAAAAAGATTCAATTTATACCTATATAAATCCTGATCTTGATATTTTGAACCTATTTTGAGTCTATACCACTACATAGATCACCTCCTAGTCCCCGAAAAGACAACATTATGGACAGTTCGAAGAGGGTAATCCATGCTCACAAACATTAGATCCCTCCATCTACAATAAAAGATGGAGGTTTTGATGAAGACCACTACTTCCACTACCACACATGATTTTCATTTTCCTTTTCAAAACTCCACCATGTAAATCCATTAATGTTGATGGATTCCACACTCATTCAATAATCCACCCTACGAATTGTCAATTACTTAAAAATATCATGAATCCATGATTTTTATGTGAATTTAATGCATCAAATATTTTATACAACATAATCATTCCATCAATAATTTTATTTTTACCTTCAACAAGATTTATGATCACCTAAAGATACATGGTATATCTCCCTCTGTAAATATATAGGGATTATACTACAAAAAGAATATTTCAATTCCATGGGAGGCCTTTGGATAAGCTTTACTACTATTTTTTGGGTCAAATTTTTTTTATATGGTTTGTTTTTTTTCTCTTTATATAATTTATATTTATTTTACATTATTAATTTAACTCATTAATGTTTTTATTTATGTTTTATCACCAGTCATATTCATTTATATATTCTCATTTTTATTCTTCTTCTAATTATCAAATTCTATTAATTTAATTTTTTCAATTTTCTTTTCTCTTTAATTTTAGTTCTTACTTTTTCTCTCTATGTCTCTCTCAAATTATTCTATTTATTTTTTTCTATTCATTTTATTCATCTACCATGAAATCATATAATCATGGTGATGAGTAGCTATATTGAGGTATATCCAAGTAGATAAATCTGATGCATGAGCCTAGGGCCATGTCAATGATCTTTTTTATGTTATTCTAATGATGATTTACAATGGTTTTAGTCGTCTCTATGGTAATATAAGGTATATATTATTAATCTAAAAACGTTATCTTTAAGTTGATTAGGAGGATGTTATTGTTCCAAGTTGGTTTTGAGATCACTTTCAGTCATAACTAAAGTAGATTAAGTTGGTCACCCATATAGTTGAGATTCATTAATATGAGGATTTGAAATATGGAAATGAAGGTTCTCTTTTGGAAACTACCTGATGAGATTTTGTTTTCTTTTACAAAACACAATTAATTTTTGTTTTATGATAATTTCCATTTTATTATATTTTTATTATTTAAGAGTATAATGAATACCAAAAAATAATTATTACCATAAAAATATAATAAAAATTATATAAATTTATGTAATTTTTAATAAGTATGTAAACATTTGGAATGCACCTCCTGTGAGATTACCATGGTCATCCACTAAGATACACTTGAAAAAACCTTGATTTTTTATTTTTCCCATACCCTATGATAGGCATGAATCAAAATCAAAAACATTACTTGCAAACTAATCCTGAGTTCAATTATATTTTTATTTTTGAAATTGTAGATATTTTTTTCATTTATAAGAGAACCCAATTTTTTTCATGATGTATAAAACAATTTGATACCATTGTGCATTGAACACTAACTATTATGTGAAATAACGTGTGGTTTAAAATAGTGAAAAATACCTCTTACATAAAATAATTAATGAAACGATGGATTTTTCCAAACATATGATGAATACAAATGGAATAGGTATCTCACTTTGAGAACTAATTACCATATTCAATTAATTCATGTTTTATATTCATAGATATATGTCTGAGGAAGAAATACCACCAGAGGGTACCATTTTTGGGAAAGATACCCATTTAGATGATATTTCACTTGAGGTGTATCTACAACCCAACCAACTAAAATATTAAATTTAAAATACCATGACTATATAGAAAGGGTTGATGAATACTCACATGTGGAAAGTAATGTTGATAAATATTCAAATAAATTTTTAGTGGCATTTAAGAGAATAAAATTTAATGTGAATTTTCCATCAATATGATTGCAGAATCATCACCTGAATACCTAATTTTGGCCATGTAAGATGAATAGAGAAAAAAATTAATGGAATTTCCATAAATTACAGAGGATTTTACCTACCTACATATATCTATTGAGATATAACATCAATAGGATTTTGTAACAAAAGAATATATTTTATCCCAACCAAAGCAGGGAGTCCAAAATTAATTAAACATTATTTTATTTGATTTTATTTCTATAAAAAATGACTATTATGTACCTAGTTTTTAATTTTTTTTAATAAGAGAATCCTTGAATTTCTATAGTGGAAGATGAAGAAGAAGCAATTCCACCTATTGAGGAACATATGGAATTCCTAATTTTATTGAACATTCATTTTAGGATGACCATAAGGAGATCCAAGTAGCTCTATGACATCTAGTTAGTATATTCAGCATTCTCAACCCCCCTACTTTTTATTATGATTTGTTTGGGATTCATTTTGGGTTGTTTCAAAATATATTTTGAATGTTTTTAAAACTCTAGTATAGTGCAGCAACGGTGCATAGTTTTCAAAAATCATTACCCCTCTATGGAAAATCATGAAAACCCATATATTTGTTTTTTTGAGGAATTTGGATGGTTTGACAAACCCAGTTCCTACTTAGTATAAAACATACAACCATTTTAAAATTTTCACAGAACCATAGTGCACGGTTAGGTCTTACCAGGCGACACACTCCAAGAAACTATGTGTATGAGTTTTATGAATCCGAATTATTTTTTTAATTTTTATAGCCCTAAATTTAGGTATCCAAAGAACCTATACAACCAATTATCAATTTATCCTTCCTTGAGAGCTCTAAATAGTAGATTTTCCCCCTCAAAATACTCCTAGAGGTAATCAATGGTTGGATAATGATGCTCGATCATCATGGTTAGTTTCCTCTTCTCATTCTCAATATCATTCTCTCTCCTCTTTACCCATAGGATTTCATGGGTCTCCATTTATATGGGAAGATTTAATACCCTATATTTTTGGATCATAAACATAGTTTTGATACTCATATCATATTTTCATCACTCTTTATAAGAAAATATAGATTAGGGTGTAGATTTTTTAGATCTAGAGAATCTAAGGTTTGTAGCTCCATCACGATGCCCAATTTTTATTAATCCTAAATTAATTATTAAAATTCAATTGTTTATTTAAATTCAACTTCTATTATGAATAAAATTTATATCAATTCATCAATTAAAAAACCAAATTTTTTTGAATTGGGGTTTTGGGAAATTTAATTTTAGTAATGAATTTGGAAAACCCCAAATTCCATGTTAATAGTGTGTAACTCTAAATGTGGGTGAAAATTATTGAGATTTAAATTATTGAATATAATTTGTTAAATTGATGGAAATTTTTTCATTTAAATTTGAAATTTTATTTTGTTAACAGTATTGTGAAATTTAATTGTGAATTGATATAAAAAAATTAATTTTAAAAAAATTAATTAATTAGTTTTTATAGAATCCTTTAGGTTTAATCTTGGAAAAATGTATCTTTTGATTAAATTCCCATATTGTTTTTTAAATGGGAAATTAGAATTTTTGAAATGAGGGAATGTGGTTTTATTTTATTATAAGGTTTTAAAAAAATAAATTTTTCATCATTGATTTGTACTAGAGAACACGCAAGACAATGTAGTAAGTGAGTTATTAGAGACAAAAATTCTAATATGTGAATGCCCTAAAACCATATTGATGTTTTAAAACTATAGAATAAAATATTTGGAACATTTTATTGCCCATAAGGATATTGATATTTCCTCTTTGAATAGTGGTAATAGACACGTTACACATTTCCATTATTATTATATATGTGTGTGAGGATCCCATAACATAGCATTATCATACCTCTTGGTTGATGTCCATGTTTCTCTCTACATTATATATGAAATATAAGTTTATGCCAATGTTTATAAACTATTTTACATGACTTATGATTTATATAAAAAAAATTATATACACGTGTTTATTTACACCATTTCTGTAAATTATTTCATCATTTAAAATGTAAAGCATGATTTTTCTAAATATTATTTTGAAATTAAAATACTGTTTATTTAGAATTTAAATCTATTTATTTTTTTAATTTAATGTTGTAATTTTTTATGGAATCCTTGGTGAGATCCTACCGGTATTTTATCGCACACTCTGCCTATCATTTTAGGTGTCTGTAGATTATATCATTCTAGGTCTGAGTAGGGGTAAAGCACCACTTTGAGATGGTTTTGAAAGAAGATGTTTGGACTTGGATAGTTACTTACATTTGCTCCTTGGTAAGTTATTCTTATTTTCTGGTACATTTCTGTATGACTTTGGGTTGTTTTACCAATTTTACATTTTGTATACTACTCCCTATATAGTTTCTTTTCTATTCGAAATATATATTTTTCTTTACTTATGTAATGATTATGTTAAAATCATTCCCACGTTCATTTTATATGATACCATGTGCTAGCCTCCAACCCATGGGATTCATGAATTCCATTCATGCAATATTATTGTCTGCTTGGTTTTTTGGATACCATGATACATAGGCTAGTTTGAGACAAAAAGGTATCAAGGGTAGGTTGATATTTTTTCGTGAAGTTGGTATATAGTTGAAATTTTTTTTAGGAAGTTAAAAGTATCTATGATTGAGTTTAGTGCCATATCCCCCCACAATGTGCCTTAAAAAACTATGTTTGTTTGGAAAAAAAATCTTGTGTATTTGTTCTAGTCTTCTCCCTGGTTCAGATTAGTATATATTAAAATACAAAAATTAGTTATCTATGTTTGGATTGATTTCAGTTATTTCTCTGTATGAGTGTTAATATGATGAATTCAATGTTGTCATATAATTTTTGGTCTCATATTTCCTATGAGAATATGTGGGAATAAGATAAAAGGGGAATCCGATTATGAACGTTATTGAAAAAAATCCTCATATATACTTGAGTCTAGTTGAGGTGATCATGCATATTGCCCATGCTTTGGGACTATCCACAACACTAGTTCCCATTTTGGATCCTCCTCTTGAACCTTGTAGGGATATTTTCAAGATTAGTTCTTAAGTGTTTTATCATCATAATCCACCATCGTTCAATGGCACAAATTATTATCAAGATTATGTGGAATGTTTTTCCAGGATGGAATGTTTGTTCAGGTTCATGGAGCAACCTTATGAAGTCATGGTGATTTTTATGACCTGTGTGCTATACAGATTGAGAAAGAGATTGAGGGAAGCTATAGTGACAGAATAGAATAATAAGGGACCTGAGTGGGAGGAATTTGAGGTTCATTTCAGTAAATATTTCCCAGTATATTTGATTATATTAGCAAAATATATATTGTTTCCCAATCCTGAGTAGGATGACAGGATCATGAAATAGTAGAAAAACTATTTTTTTGATCTACAGTAGTTTTCACATGATATTTTATTGAAATATAAGATGAAGTCTTGGTGTTTTGAGTTGGTAATTTTAATAGGCATCCATTATAATGTTTCTTGCTATTGTTTCCCTCTTATGATGATGTTATAGATAGATCATTGATGGTTAAATTTGATGTGAATGGTATTTATGGGGTTTAAGTAGATTCTCTCTCTCCTAATAGAAGTCTAATTTAAGTCAACAGAAAGTGGAAGCCTAATTATTCTCGTGGTGGTTCTTGGTAAAATGGTTATTCTAGAACTCTTGAAATGCCCTGAATGAGATCTATTATTTTCTACTAGTGTGGAAATCTAGGGGATTCAAATAGGGTATTCACTGAGGGACCATAGGTATGTGGTTCTTGCAGATGTTTATGTTATTTTCTAAAGTTATACAACATATATTTCAATCTTTATAGTTTTATGGGATCATTATATCCTTAAAAAATAATTATTAAATTCCATTCTTCAATGAAAGAGTTTATATAACCACATGCGTCAAAAAAAGCTTATATACATAGTGGAATAATCTCTAAAGGATGTGGATACGGGTCCAGCTATTGTAAGAGGTATCATTAATATAAATTCATCATTATTTAATTAACTATTTTATAATGGTGAATCTCATTTTATTATTTCATCCAATACTGTTAATATAGTAAAACATCCTTTGGAGAATTTATCTTATGTAATGGATATTACTACACCCATTGGTACGAAGAGAGAGAAGGGTCTCTGTAATCCCTTTTTCCTCTTTATTAGATACTGGATATTCTTATAGAATTCTAGTACCCTAAATAAAACCACCTGACATCATATTCTATATAGATTGGCTCATTTCCATTAATTCCCAAATTGATTTCTATTTTCCATGTTTATTATTTACAACACCCGATGGGGTTTGATGAATCGTTTAAAGGGAATGAGAATCGACGATGAGTAGATATGGGATTTAATATCAATAGTTCGGAGAAGTGATATATTTGTTCCCTTTTTTGGAGAAATAATCATTGAGTAGTGACCTCATTCTAAATTTCATCATGTTTACCAATGTTTTCCCATCTAACATCCTTGATTTTCCACCAGTAAGAGAGGTGGAGTTTTATTGTCAATTTCTTTATGGTAATCATCCTGTATATATTTCTTATTACCACATTGATCCATCATAAATTAAGGATTTGAAGACTCTGTTAAATGATCTTATAGAGAAAAGATTGTTATGCTTTAGTCTATCACCTTGGGCAGTGATTCTTCTATTTGATGAGAAGACTGATGGTTCTCTATGCATTTTTATTGATTATAGAATACTCAATTGAGTTATAATATTGAATAAGTATTCATTTTCATAGCTTGATGATCAATTTTATCTATTGAATGGGGATAAGTGGTTATCAATTATTGATCTTCTGTCTGGAAACTATTAGTTGCGGATAAAAGAATATAACATCATAAAATCACCTTTCATAGAATGTACGACCATTATGAGTACATTGAAAAGCCCATTAGTCAAATGGATTACATAATAGTGTGTATATAATTAATGAATACTATTTTCCATTAGTACATTTATACATTCATTGTAGTCTTTATAGACAACATTCTAGAGTATTATATGTTTGAGGAAGATCATGTGCATCATCTAAGAGTAGATCTTCAATTTTTTTGGAAATCTCCATATTTCTTCCTTGTTACAAAAATGTGATATCTATATTTAGGATGTGAAATTATTGGGATATGTGGTATCTAAACATGGTATTTCAGTTGACCCTATTGGGTTAATGTTATTATGGAATGGGAGTTACTATATAATTTCTTTGAGATTCGAGGATTCATAGTATTTGCTAGATGTTATCATTGGTCAGTTCATTAAATATAAAAGTTGTCTTATATGATGACTTATCTAATTTGGAAGGGTGTAATTTTTTCTTGGGATGAAAAATTTCATTATTATTTTGTTTGGATAAAAAATATTGTGATGACTTTTCTCGTGTTGACTCTTCCATATGCAGAGAAGGCTTGAGTCATCATACAATATGTTGACGTCATTTCCTAGGGATATCATCATCTTAGGCCACATATGAATAGTTACCTAATCCATAAACTTTAACTCATAGATGTGATGAGAATTATTTACAGCATAAAAATTTTCCTTTATAGAGAAAGGTTTACCTTGTATTCAGACCACATAAGTTTAAGTTATGTATTATTTTAGAAATATTTGATACTTCAATAGAGTTATTTTGTTATATAAATAGATTTTGTCATCCTGGATATCACATATACCCTGAGGAAATTGAATGTTCTCATTGATTTAGTGAACTGAATACTTCTATCACAAACCATGAAATAATTTCAAAATAGTGAAATATAATGGCTCTTTTTTCAAATATACATATTGGAGTTTAGGTATCAGGGGATAAGGTTACCTTAGCTGGTGATAATTTTTCATTCACCGTTCTTAATATAAATCTTCAGGATTAATATCTTGATGAAGTGGTTTGTATAATTAGACACTCCCATTATAGTTGGGAGACTATGGTAGATTTTCCATTCTCCACTAAAGGCATTCTATTGTTTTGGAATTAAATTTTTGGTTCTGGTAGAAGTAAGGGAAGTTATGATTGGTTATTTTTATAATTCCAAATTTTTTATGCACCTAAAAACCATGATGATGTTATATGACATGCTATAGAAATTATGGTGTCCAGGTATGGGACATGTAATTTCTAAATTTGTTTATCATTGTTACACATGGTAACTGGTCAATCCCTAGCACAAGAAACTGTTGGGTTTTCTGCAAACAATTCTGGTCCCCACAATGAATTAGCATGAGATATACATTAACATTTTTGTTTGGATTCGGTTTACCCAGAGAAGGAATAATGTGATATGGATTGAGATTGATGGGATGGCTAAGTCGACACACTTTATACCCAATCACAATTCAACAAATGTTGAGGAGTAGTGAAGTATCTATGTGAAAGATATTGTTTATTTTCATAGAGTTCTATATACTATAGTTTCTGATAGGTATCCTAATTTCAATTATTGTTTTTTATAGTAGACATTAAGAGACATGGGGATCCCATGTCCATTTGAATATGACATACCATACATTGTTAGATTTCCAAATAGAAATATATTGCAGTTTCTTGATTATAGTCACTACACTTGTGTTCTTGATTTTGGCGGGGCTTGGGATGATCATTTGGGGATGGTTGAGGTTTATTAAAAAATAGTTACACATCCAAGATTAGAGTGGATCATTTGGATGCATTTTATGGCTTCCCGTGAAGATCATTATTTTGTTGGTCAGAGATTGGTGAATGTTCCTTAGTTGCACCAAGATTGGTTCAACAGATAACAACAAATATTTAGTATACTCTTCATAGAATTATGACATAACAAAGTATGTATAGATCTTATAATGATTTTCATCACATACCTTTGTAGTTATCAGTAGGTGACCATGTGTTCTTGAATGTTTCACCACGTTTGGGTCATGATGGCTAGGGAGGAGAGGGAAACATGTTCCTCATTTTGTGGGACCTTTTGAGGTTTCCGAGAAAGTGGGAAAAGCTACATATAGATCAGATCTTCCAATACATCTATCATCGTCACATAACATGTTCCACATATATTAGCTTCAAAAGTATCTATTAGGTCCACCTCATAAACTATGTTGGAGTGATATTGATGATGAACCTGATTTATCCATGATTGAACATCCAATCATGATTGTTTATTCTAAATCAAAAGATATTTCATAGAATGAAGATACCTTGGGTTTGAGTTCCATTGTAACATGGTTCTAATAATCATGAGATGTTGGAGAGGGAGGCACTAATGAGAGAGTAGCGACATCATATTTTTGGCATAGATGCTTTTCAATAGTATTTCAAGGGATAGAAAGTTTATATGGTGGTGAGGCTATAATATCTTGTTACTATTTTTAGTTATTCCAACCCCCTATATTTACTATTATTTGGTTGATCTTTGTTTGGAGTTGTTTCGAGATATATTTGAATTGTCTTTTAAATATTGTGATATTGCATGTTTGGAGCACAATTTACCCAAACTGTGCCCGCTCTCATGGATAACCATGAAAACCCCGATAGTGGGGTTTTAAATGGAATTCACATGGGGATTAGAAACCATGTACCCACTTATGAGGAATATCCCATCCATTTAAATATTGGTTCATGGACTAGGTGCACGGTTTGGACTTACCATCTGACCCTGCCTAGGAAACCGTGTATACGATTTATTTTAATATTAATTTTATTATAAAATTCCCAAAACCCTAATTTTAGGTCCCTAATGGAATCATACAACCTATAATTGATTTATCTTTCTTTGAGAGACCCCAAGAGTAGAATTCAGACCCTTAAAACCCTCCACGAAGTGAATCAATACAACATTAGTGATGTTATGTCTTCTCTTTATTAGTTTCCTCTCCATGTTCTTTGTCTCTCCTAATATCCTCTTTCCTCCCTAGAGTATCATGGTACTCAATGTTGATGCGAAGATATAACACTATCTATTTTGGTATCTTATACATTGGATTTATTCATAGATTTCATTATCATCATTCTCTATCAAAAAATCCCAATTAGGTTTTGGTGTTTTGATATCTAGCGATTCTGAGGTAGGTGGTTTCATCCTGATATCCAATTTTTATTAACACTAAATTTCTTATTTTAATTAAATTGTTGATTTAAATTTTATTTCTATTATGAATTAAATTTTAATCAATTGACTAATAAAAAAATAAATTATATAGAATTGAGGTTTTGGAAATTTATTTTTGGAATTAAATTAGAAAAACTCCCAATTACATTTATTTGGGGTGTTATTGTGAACGTGATGTAAAATTGTAGAGATTGATGTTGTTGAATTTAATTTGTGAAATTGATATAAATTGTTTTAATTAAAATGTTGAATTTAATTTTGGAAATTTAATTGTAAAATTAAATATTTAATTTATTTCAATTTATTTTTTGAGAAAATTTAATTAATATTTTTTTTATAGAGATTTTAGGGTTTAACATAAAATTGCATGTTTTTATAAATTTTTTTTACATTCTTCAATGGATAATTGGATTTTCATAAATTAGATAATGGGATTTTATTTTATTTAATGTTTTCGTAAAATAAATCTATCATTATTTATTTGTACATGAGAGCATGAAATCCTCGGTAGTTTGGGAGTTATTATGGAAAAACACGCTAGGATGGGAATTACCTAGCACTGTATTCACACATTACAACTAAAACATAAACAATTTCTAATATTGTATTCCCCAATTGGTTTTCAATGATCCAACATTAACCGTTGTCGAGGGATGGGTATAATCATTTTTTTTATCGTTATATAAGTGTGTGAGTATCCCATAACCTAGAATTATTTTACCTTTTGGAAGATGGCCATGTTTCTATCAAGTTTATAATTGAGATATAAATCTATGAAAATGGTTTTAAACAATTTTTCATGCCTTCAGAATTATATATAATATTTTATATAAAAATTTTCATTTAAGACAATTCTGTAATTTATTTACATCATATGAAATCTATAGCATCATTTATTTAAACGTATTTCCATTATTTAAAATGTATAGCATGATTTGTTTAAAAATTATTTTTAAATGAAAACCCTATTTATTTAAAATTGAATTTTGAGTTTTTTTAATGTTGGAATCTGTTATGGAATCCTTGGGGATACCCTACTAGTATTTTAGCACAAACCATACCTAGTCCTTTAGTAGTTAATAGATTATCACGTATGCATTTGAGCAGGGGTAAAGCATCACTTGGAGGTGGTTCTAGATACAAAAAAATAGACTCAGAGTTTTCCATACCTTGATATTTGGGTAGGATTTCTTATTTATATTGTACAAATTATTAATATTGTAGAATATTTGACCTATATTACTTCTTGTACACTTCCCCATGTGGAGTTTCTTTTTTATGAATATTGACTTGTTTGTCATTACATCTACAATCCTTTTGTAAAATTCAATCCAAATTTAATTTTATACGGTTCTAGAAGTTTGTCACCAACATTTGGGGATCAAAAAATCCCTTCATGCCATTTCATCTCTGGAACTATTACCAGGTTACCCAGGCACCAAATCTATTTCGTGAAATGCTGAAAAAGATGAAAACATTGATAGGGGTACTCAATTTGAAATGGAATTTTTTTATTATACATATTCAAATTTTGTCAAATTAAAATTATAATATAAACCTATCTTTTTTAGTTATATTCATTCATATATTATTAAGAAATAACTGAACAAGAATGTATAATATTTGAAAGCAGAATCAAAGAAAAAGGGTGATCCTTACTTCACCATACCCCCCCATTCATGAAATACCTAATTGTAAAGGTAGTGGATATGGGTTACACAATCCATGGACTCAGAACCAATAAACAATTTTTATAATATGGGGTTATATACATGTTGTGGTTCAAATCCAAGAAGATCTACCAATCATTAGACAATGGATAATAGATGATACTTCCCTTTCTATTCGGTAAAAACTTATGTCCCACTTGTAGGAATAAATCAACTATAATCCTTCAATATTCATCAATGAATTTATATATTTATATAAATCATAGGAAATATCTAACCCAATACTTATATCAATTTTATCATTAATGAGATGGGCCTTGAGTTTTAATGAATGATTATTTTTTTAGGTATGTGATGTAATAAGGTAGTACCAAATAGACAAGGAGGAAGAGGACTAATGCTTCATGGTAAGGGGAGTTAAATTTAAATATGATTTCGAGGTAACCTAAGTATTCTTTAGTTATATTTAATTAAATTGATATAATTATTATCTTCATTATATCATATTTAAATACACATTTATTTCTATGTAAAAAAACATTTATTTCTCAAAAATATTTTGAAATGCATAATGCTTCTAATTTATAATTGATTAAAATGTCCCATTATGAGAATTTATATAAAAAATATTTTTATGTAAATATATATATTTATGAATTTGAATCCAAATAAATAATATTACGAGTTTATTATTTAAAATTCAATCAACATGTCCTTGGAAAATTGATTTTTCCTAAAATCTATATTTTATCATGCTTTCAGTTTTTATAATAAATTAAATTCATCCAACAATTTAAATTTATTTATAAATATCTATTCCATGTTTGAAATAATTGTAATTATTGTAAGCTATGATGTTATACATATTTATTCTATAATAAGAAAATTTATTATAGTAAATAATAATTACCATGGGAAAAAATAAGTTAATTTGGGTTTCAAATATTTTTTCAAATAATAGAAACAATGTAACCCAAATATTACTAATATTTAAAATTATATTTAATTTAAATTATGAAATTTTTTATTTTTTCTTTATAAATGATTAATGAATTTATTTGCTAAAAATTATATTTTGATCCTTTTGGGTAGTATTCAATTAAGGAATTTCTTTTTGATAAATTAATTTAGTTTTTAAGTAAATAAAATTCTAATAAAATATTATTACTAAAAATAATTCATTTAATATCAATGATCGTATAGTTTATATGAAGTCAAATGTTATTTTTATGAAGGTTCGAAAATGGTAATTGTCAAAAATACAAACCTTTCTTAATAAATGTATATTTTTTATATATAAAATTAAAATATTTATAAAATTATACAGATAAAAATATCTTATATTGGGAATTATAAAGTCCAAATTTTCCAATAGTCAATAATTCAAAATTTTCTAACCTAGTCGAATTTACAGGTAAAACATAAATATCATACAAATATAAAATGTGTTTTATGACATCATAATGACCGAAAAGTGGTGAAATAAATACAATAAATGGGCTCCAAGGCCAAATTAATGTTTTCCCAATAATATAGTTTTATGTTATGATTATTTGATTTATTTTTTAAAGCCATTATGAATCCTCCAGAACCAATAATTTATTTTATGGTTTAAAAATTATTTATTTAACTGTGTGACTCACCTCTACCTATGAAAAAGAATTATTTTAATATTATCATCACTAGGAAATTTAAAATAATAAAAAACACTCCAATTTTTTACAAATCAAAGTTGAAAACAATTTTATAGTTTTTAGTATTGAATATTTCGTTATGTACGGTTCAAAAACAAAATAAAAATGAAGTCCCCTCTTTTCCTAAATAAACCCATACATGATTTCATTTATCATCACTCAATCTCTTTGGAGAATGTCCATACTCTAAAATAGAATATTTAGTGTGCTCCCAAAGTTACCCCGTGCTCTCAAGAATATCCTACCAATCATTTGGAGTCATACACTAAAGTAAAGGATTCACACCTTCCTATCATTCTTTCCATTAGAGACCCTTCTTTAGAATTTTCATTCTTAAATGAAACTTTTTATGTTTTAATTTATTTATAAACATCTCCTATAAAAAATTATTTTATTTTAATGATATCTAATTCATTTTATCTCATTTTTACCTTCACTTATGCTTTAAATTTCCCAATACTTCATAAAGGATCTCTATCTTTACATTTCCATTCAAGAACTCCTTTTATGATATGTCTATTAAATTTCATTTTCATTTGTTTGGATATGGTCATACATATTTCCCTAATAGTACAATTAATTTATAAGTGATTGTATACAATTTTCAATCTCATTAACCCCCCCCCCCCCCACCACCACCATTATCCTTTATGTACACCTGTAACCATGTCAAAATTTCATAAGGGATTTTCAATATCCTCTTTTATTAAGAACTCATTTTATGTTAGGTCATTTAAATTTAATATTACTATGAAGTGATTTGATATTACATATTCCCCTTAAATTCCATTTTATTTATAAATTTTGAGTTTGTCATTTCGTACTCATTCGTCCTCTCATGATCTTTTATGTACACTTGTTTCCATGCCAAAATTTTGTAAAGATTGTTTTTTCTATTCATGTTTCTCCATTACCTTGTTCCTTCAATTTCCAAATTTCAAAAGGTTGGATATTATTTTCAATTCCAATAAAATATACTCTTTTAATTCAAAATAGTGAGATCCATTTTTCTCTCTCATCCACTATTTTTATTAATTTGTACGTAATGTATTCATGCTTCTGAAATTTCACTATGATTTTCCATACCAAATCAATTGTATAGTGGATACCATACCCATTACTCTATCAAGGTTATTCAATTTTATGATCATATACCCATTGATCACATATATATATTTTATTAAACATTCTTAAATAGTTTAATAAATTATGATGATGATTTAATCCATGTTGTATGATCTATATGGGACACATAATAATGATAATGAACTAATTTTGATGGGTGTTCCCAGAAAGTGCTAAAATTTATCAGTTAGTGCTTAATATCCTGATATTCCATGTTAGGATGGGGGTGTAAAAAATTTATTTAAGGGACTTTTCCCAACTGATAGTCTTATAGGATTACCCTTGTCCTATGTTTATAATTTAGTTGTTTAATATGTTTATACATTTCCCATATTATGATTATGTTGATATATCATGGCATATTATTCCTGTTACTTTTATTCTTTATTTATATTCTTATGTAATAACATGTATAACTTAAGAAATGTTTATTAACATTCTGGGATTTATACATCAACCCTTTCTTTTGAATGTTCCAATGTTATCCCATGCATTTGTAAGTTCGAAGGTCAATTTCTGTCATATTAAAGATGTTTTCAATGAAGATGTTGTATTCAGTATATTATGTTCTTTTGAAAGGTACCTAATTCGTCAATACACAATACTTCATGATTATTTGGGTTTTATTATGTGTTGTCTTATTTTATAATTCTATATTAATGTGAAATAAATAGGATGGTTTTTATAATGAATACCCATTCCCATTTCGACTCACTGGAATTAGCATAGATATACATATCCATCAACGACATGGAACAAACATGTATGAAACCTTTTATCCTTAAAAATCTGAAAAATGTAATAAAATTTGTTCTTATTTTATAGGATTTTTTTTGAGAAAAAATGCACATATAAAATAAATGTGATGGGTGGGACCGAAATTATATAGCCCTCAAATGCATTGGGTATTGATTTTATCTAATTAAATTCCATGTATGGTGAACATGATATAAACCTAAGAACATTATGTTGTTATGTTTTTGTTGTTATACTTGTTTTATGTTTATGATGTCATATTTGATATTATTGACACATTAATAAGATTCATTGTTTTTATCTTCTAATATTATGCATTGGTGATAATGTTTATGATTTTCACCACTTTTATTTCACCAAGATACACTCCATGGCTATCTTGTATTACATCCATCATATCATAATTTTACCATTCCATTACTATGATTTATAGATAAACATTTTCTTCTATATATCCTTATATTATCTTGTATAGTATTGTATAATTAATGGAATATAAGGGAATATTTTTGAGTTAATAGGTTATTGTGTTGCACCCATATTTCATGTTAATGTTAAATAAACCTAATTACCTACTTAAATTGGGCCTTATGATATTCTAGGATTGTATAATTAGAATCATTAAGTAATAACTCATGATTGAGTTGTATTAAATATATGAGTGTTCATAGTTTTATTTCATATCATATTGCTGAAATGATAATGGAATTATAGATTAAGGTATTCACATCTAATTATAGACCTTTATATGGGGCTCATATACCAAACCAAACAAGATCAATATTATTATATAATGAGAAACTGTGTTTTTGTACTACATGCTAGCAATTTAGGCCAATCATGGGGCCATATTAGGAAATGATTAGTGGAAGATAATGCTCTGTATCTCCCCTAATATTGAAATATGAGAAAATAAGAAGTCAAAAAATTATGTATTGTTGTAGTGGAATCCACCAATTTCTGTTATATTATCTCCATTATTATAATGGTGGAATGACTTCCTTACTGGGTTTCCATTTGGTTAGAATGGGACTGGATGCTGTTGTGGTGTTTTGGTGTAACCTATGTTTTAACTACTTGATTCCCATTGGATGTGAGCGAGTCCTGATATAGCATCCCGACATTCATCAACTATGGATTTCTAGTTCATTTTGTGATTACATTATTATCACGATATAGGAGAAGTTTTTGGATTAATTTAGGAAATCCATATTCTTCCAAAATACTCCATATTCTGGTATACTAGTTGTCTTGATCTGGTTTAAATCCAATGTCAATGTTCAACAATTATATTAATATTAACTACCCCATGACAGGTTAAATAATCTATAGAAAACTCTTCATGGAGGTGATAACTTATGGGAATATTTCTCCTGATAAATTTCTCCATGAGTATTCTAATATTATATATAACAACATAATATTTTTATGATATATCTTCCTTAAATGGAACTTAATAAATTAAAGGTGGTGAGAATAATGTATACATACCTTTCCCCTTATACATAATTGATTAACAACAAGGGTATAAAATATCTTCATTTAGAGGTGAATTTTTTCATCCTCATACAAGTATTATGTGTGGCCTCAGTCAATACATCAATAGACAATACATCTCAAGGTTCTATTTTAGTATTCTATCCAACACCACCCATTTCTCAATAGTAATCATTAACTGAATTGATAATGAAAAAGTTAAATAAGGTATGTTATTAATCAATGATTATTTCATCATCCTTTATGTAATAGAATGGACATATACCACCAACATCCCCTTTGAGAGTTACATAATGGTATTCTCTCTAACCCTTTATCTCATTGGGACATTTTTACTTGAAACCTATATGGGTCTTGATCCATTTTTTTTAAAATTCTTCTAGTTTTTTTATTTCAATAGTAAACTTGAGGGATTCTCCTACCATCATCATCGAGTGTTCCATGAATGAAAATTGTATCTCACATGGTTGTAGGAATAGTTGGGTCACTAGTTTCATGAATACACTTCCCAACCTCAACAATTCTTATTTTATAATGTAATATATTAATAATTTAACTAGCTCAAAGATTTGTGGACGATGTGGGTCCACAACTAGTATTTTCCAAACCTTTAGGGATTGATTATTTGAGGGGAAATTGAAGGATAAAACTCACCAATTACTATGGGATAGGGTTGGATTGGAGCCATAACTTATATTATAGAAACTCATAAAGTATTTAATGTCCTGAAGGTGTAGTAAATGAAACAATTTACCCCATCATAGTAGAATGGTGTTACTCCCAAATGGCTATAAAGATTTCTTCTAATAAAAAATTTTCAATTTGGATTAGTTTTACAAGATCATTATTCACGTGTTTCTCCAACTTAGAAAGAGATCATATTTCCATAATTGGATGGATGTATTACATGTTTCCCAAAACATTAGAACATCCTATGACAATGAAATTATAGTATATCAACTACAGGGGACTCTCATGGATTCTGGATAATGAGAAATGAAAAGTTTCATACTAACCCCATTCTCAAAATATGTACCTTAGATGATGCTTAAAAAATTATCAATTGGAGGGACACTAAAAAATGATGACAATCATTGAATAGTAATTTATAAATACTTTTATAACCTTGATTCATGATCCATAGAGAAAATTGAAAGGACTATTTGAAAATAGAGAATCATTATAGATAGAAAATTATCTGTATATCATAGATAAGTGAGGTGTATAGAATTTAAAATTTCAATTTTTTTCAATAGTTTTTCACTTAGGAAAAGAGTGTACTCTACTTTTATCATGAACATGATATCATAAGTGAATGTGGAAAAGGTCTAGAAAATCATCCCTAGTATGACCAAAATGGTCTCATTTCTATGTATAATGAATCATACATTGTAGTGGTCTTCAGTGTTGGTCGCCATTCTAGGTCACCTACTGATTTGGGAGTGGAGATATTGTCGATTAAAAGGGTTCCATATGGAGTTCAAAATATTTTACAAACACCACTATATGAAAAGGTTTATTATTGGGAGATGAAATAAACATCTAATTCCTAATAACTATAATATTATTATGATTAAATATTTTATCAATGATATGATCCTTCCTTTTGGTAACTATTGGAATAGGATGATGTAACAAAATAAGGTGGGAATGTGGGATTGACCCAAATTTTCCTTTATAATATGAATTTCTTGATGTTTTTATCTTATTGGGTTGACGAAACCAAGCTAGAATGGAGATATAATCCCATTCCCATGTCTCATCTTTATATGAATATGTCGATAATCCTCTGTCATGGGAACAATAAAATTGAATTTATCTAGATTAACCATTTAGTCATGTTGTACATGCTAATATGCTACTACTGTGGTTGAAACAATATAATATTCATATGTATGTATCACCACTAAAATATGACATCTAAAACACTCAATTGCTGCAAAAAATAATCTATTGAATCAAAAGGGTATGACCAGGAATATAGGACATCACAATTTTAGTCACTAGGGTATACTGAAATATTTATTTGATGGATGTGAGGAAATATTCCAAATTTTATCCGCATTTTACACTTTTTAATGTTGATCAGATTCATGTGAGGTGGTGTGGATATTCACACGATCTGTGCTTTCTACCAAATTATATTGTAATGATTAGTATGGGTGAACATGGACATGATCTTGCCCAATGAATTCCATCAGGATTTGTCTGTACACTTCATTTTTCAATGAATGGTTATATGATCACTCACCTTCATCAACATCTAACTATTCATAGATACATCTCTTTGATTTCTGAGTCTAGCAGCTATGGGTGGTGAATTACTGGGAAGTTACCTTATAAGGTGGATGAGGAGATGTTTTTTTAGGATGTTGATTCCAATAGTTGATAGGATCAATCTAGAGAAACTCCAAGATTGTTTCTAACACCCAGTAAACTATTCGGTCCACTTTCGAATGAAATGTGTTGTGATAAATTCTTCCTTATAAGAATATGCACTCAATGAAATTGGTGGTATTTACATACATCAGTGGATTTGTGACATATTTACATGGGAGATGTAGCGACTCAGGTTTCTTCACTGTCGAACATTGGTATAGTCCTATGAATAATTCCAGAGCTAGGGGAGAAGAAGTCATGCGATTCCAAGGCCCGGTGTCCCCGGAATAAAGTTTATAAAAATATTATGTATTTTTATACTATTCAGGTTGCAGGTTGTGTTAGGTCCAAAACAGTAGCTCAGAATAGTAATCTGATGGCATGGTTGCATCCGGAGCGTGCAGTTTACCCTAGGAGGGTTATAATCTTTATGGGCGTAGGCATGCAGTGAGAAAAGCCACCATAGGAATTTTTGTAAATAAATGGAGAAGTTTATATATGAGTGTCGGCTCGAATAACATCTGAACGGAGTCTCGTATCGAGAATCCAGGTCTACAATTGCATTCAGAACAACGCATTTACCTTAGGGGCGACCTCTTTTTCTCTTCGCATGGAGGTTTGGTCTAAGGCAGGGATGTGTGTGTGAATTGATTGATTAAAAAACAAACCTCAACTCTCCCCCAAACCCTTGTATAAGCAAACCCCCTCCCCATTCATCCTCTTCGCCGACGAATGAACAACCCACGAAGGAGCCAACGTCATCCATTTTCGACACATATCATCAGTAGATCAGGCTCCAGCATGTCGCAGGCATCGTCCTGCACCCAAAGCTTCAGCATTTCACCGGCGAGGTAGGAGGTTTGTGTTTTAATCCCATTATATCATTTTTTTCATCGAATTTCTTCTTCAATTTTTGTAGTAGTAGGGATGATTGGGTCTAGAGGGTTACACAAGAGGTCAAAGATCACAATACGGACTAACGGGGGGAACCCAACAGTCCGCGGAAGTTTCACCAGCGTGGCGGTGGCAGCGCCGGCGGACCCGCGGCGGGGTGCCGCATGGCGGAGGGCTGCCAGTCAGGGTGTGCCGGCGGCGGCGGCGGCCGGGTTGGCCAGTGCGGGACGACCATCTTTGGGGATACGGGGGTATTAAAACCTCTATATTTTGCTCCCTGAACATCTAAATCACGTTCCGTCTCCAGTAATGTGACCCTGGTGATGATTCAAACTGTTTAGTGTTGTTTTAGGAACTTTGATGTTCTTGATCATGTCCTGGGTGCTAGAAACGTCGAATAAAATAATGATATTTCATTATTATTCTACACCGGGTCATTGTATCTTCTACCTGGAGAGTCCGACTGACATGCCGTTAGTGGAATTGGGGCCTTGACGGTAAAAAAGTCATTTCTTGTTGGGTTTTGGGTGTTGGGACCAAGTTTGTGGTATAGGCCCCATGAGGCCGGGCATTGGAAATTTCAGAGAAACCCAACATTTCCACCGGGAGTTCATTTTGGGCCAACGAGTAGTTGATCCTGTGTGTTTCTATGAGGGGATCACAAAGGTGTTCTCCACTTGATGAGTATCAGGATATTGGCGTGGGCCCCACTCGGGATGGCTATGGTGATTAGTTCCTTTTTCACCGGGTGTCCGTTTGGGACAATTGATTAGTCGATCCTGTGTGTTTTTCTGAAGGGATCGCAATGGTATGATCTTCTTGATGGGTTTCGGGATCATAGTGTGGGTCCCACATGGTCTAGCTACGGTGAATAGTTTCTTTTTCACTGGTTGTCCATTTTGGATGAGTAAACCACCTATACTGTGTGTTTTTCTACATGGATCGTGATGGTGTCCTTGGTATCAGCTTTGTATGTGCGCGGTGTGGTGTTGTGGTGGGTCAGTCGGGTTAGTGAAGTTTGGACCAGCAGAGGTTGTGGGTAATCCCTTGGATAATTCCTATAAGGGTTCACATGGCATCACAACTTTAGTATAGGTTTTTGATCCTCTGGATTGGTTTTTTAATCTGTTAGAGCTGTGGCATCCCTCTAGTGGGCCTGGAACGGTATCCTTTAGCATAGTTTCCATAGATCAGGTTCTTGGTATCACTGGGAATGCTTAACCATGGGAGGCGACCCCCTATCTAGCATGCTAACCCAGTAGGTTTTATGGAATCATAGGGAATATGGTCCACTACTATAGCATCCTGCCTTTTAATCACATAAACTTTCATTACATTTTACAAAACCGAGGATCTTTAAGGTTTAGTGTCTTGGAAACCAAGAACTTAAAACATGAAAACATAAAACATTATTCTTAAACACTTGAAATTCTTCTCCTCATATTCATCCTAGGCCCATTACTGCATCTCATAACCTAGGAATATACATAAAAAAAGGGTGAGCACATGGCCCAGTAAGGAAAACAAGAGAAACATTTTACATGTGAACTTGAGATACTTCAATAAGGCCATGAAAAGAACTTTAAGGCATGAGAAAGAAATCATGAGATATATCATAATAAAAATAACATTTTTCATAACTTGAAGATGTGGCAGCAACATTTAACATAGAAAATCATGATCATATCCCTTATGTTCCATCCCCAAGGTGTCATTTGAAAACTACCAAGGTTATTCACCAAGGTATCGTGAAAATTGTAATCTCTAGTGGTTACATCATTACCCAATGCATTGGATCGCTATCAGGGCACACCCTTAAATTTGACTTTATTATCATGTGATCCACATATATCATCATCAAACATTTCATAAATAACCAATATAGCATAAAATAAATGGGTTTCATTTCATAATCATAACGTTTTAAAAACTGCTTTAAAGACATGATCTTTACGTCACTTTAAACCCACGGAAGGGGAGAGCGGGTTTCATGTATATAAATACATGAATTTAAAATAGAACATTTTTTTATATATGTGAATAACCCTGTATAAATAATAGCATTGAGTATTCACTTAATAACATGAAGTAATTTTGAGAAAAGAGAGAGGCATTTTGAGACCAAAATTCTGCAGCACAACAGCTACGTTACAGGGTTTTAGAAAATGTTGAAAAGTGAGGAGTCATGGGTCAAATAATCATAAATGACCCATAAAACAGTAGAGGGACCGAATATAAGGGATTTAAGAACATGGTAATGAAATTTGAAAATATACCATATGAAATGAAGAACATGAAAGAAAGAAAAAAATAAGATTTCTCTTATGAAAATTTGGCAGCCTAACAGCGTTACATAAACTTCAACCAAAAATGAATTGATGATATCAAGTAGGGTATCTCATCATATGAACATAAAATATCAGTATTATAGATATATAGATCATGCCCCAACATAATAAAAAGGAACTTTCAAGACTTGACATGGAATTAGAACTTTGAATAGGAGAAGGGTGAAAGAATCCCTTAAAAAACTGGCAGCCTAACAGCGTCACTTAAACTTCAACAAAAATGAATTGATTAGATAAAATAGGGTATCTCATCATATGAACATAAGATTCCAGTACGATAGATATAGAGATCATACCCCAACATAAAAAAAGGGACTTGAAATAAATGACATGAAAGTAGAACTTCAAAATGAGAAGGGTGAATAACCACTTAAAAATTCGGCAGCCTAACGGCGCCACTTAAAACATCAAAATACTGAATTGAAGAGATCAAATGGGGTCTCTCATCATATGATCATAAAAGATCAGTATGATAAATTTATAGATCATACCCCAACATAATAAAAGGGAACTTGAAATACTTTACATGATAATAGATCTTGAAAGATGAGAACGGAGAAAGAATCCGTTACAAATATTTCGGCAGCCTAACGGCGCCACTTATAACTTCATAAAATGAATTGACAAGATCAAATAGGGACTCTAATCATATGAACATAAGAGTTCAGTATGATAGATATAGAGATCATACCCCAACATAAAAATAATGAACTTGAAATACTTGACAAGAAAATAGAACCTGAAAATGAGAAGGGAGAAAGAATCTGTTACAAAAATTTCGGCAGCCTAACGACGCCACTTAAACATTCATAAAATGAAATTATGAGAGTAAGAGGGGGTCTCTCATAAAATGAAAATAAAAAGGACAGTATAATGAATATAAAATAACATCCTCCAACATAATAACATGGAGAATAAAAGAAATGACATAAAAGAGATCACTTGAAAAGAAAGAGAGAGGTCGGATCCCTTACCTTAAAACGTAACTCTTAAAACTCAAAGGTTGGGACCTTGAGGGCTTGGGGGAGCCTTGGGAGGACTCCTTGGGAGATAAGGAGACCATAAATTCGTTGAGGATGGTTTTGGAGTCGAAAAGAAGAGAGGAGGGCTTGGTATTTATAGGGAAAGTGAGGGGACAAGGCATTAATGGCCAAGGGACACCTCAAAAGTCGTTTTCTCAAAAGCATGAGCCCTCCCATGGTACTTCCCATAAAGTTAGGCCACATGGGGACCCCCACACAATAAGTCATCCTCTTTAGTCTAACGTCCTTTAACATATCTCATGACATCATCATGACACAGTTATGATGTCATTAAACATACCGAAACCCTAAAACTGTATTTTTACTATTCACTGAAAATTCAACTTTCTCAGAAAAATCCCAAAATTTCACCGTAACCAAATATCAATGCTCTGATTTCAAAAATGAACTCCATTTTATAAAAATAATTTTCTAAATATTTTTAATTTATTTTTTAATTAAATACACTATTCACCGAAAATTCATTTTTTTAAGAAAAATCCCCAAAAATAACCTTAACATAATATCGATGCTCTGAGTTCAAAAATGAAATCCATTTTATAAATATAATTTTCTATATATTTTTAATTTAATTTTTAATTAAAAAACACTATTCACCTGAAAAAACTAATACTTGAATAATAATTTATGAAACCGTTTTTTAACCATTTTATTGAATCACATTACTTAATCAAGGTGCCTAATTTATATTAATACTTTCTTTAAGTGAGATTACTAATCCATTTGGTCACATTACTAATCCTAAGCATAAAATCACTATTCATAATTTACTATTCATCAACAATTATGTTGATCTTATTAGACTCTAAATTCCGTACTGAACATATTTGTAGAAGACCATTTTTTGAAAATAATTACACATTTTTATTTATTTAAGGTTTCATAGACATTTTTAAAATATCCTTTCTCTAAAATTCATCAAAAATATGCATACTATAATTATCCGGTCATTTGAAAATTCATAAACTTCATCATAAGAAGAAATCACAATTTTTATTTAAAACAAAGAATTAAACAAGGCAGTTACAGTCTCCTTACATAGCCCCTTATCACACCAGCATAGGACCTAATTGTAAGGTGTGCTAAGGTTAAAGAATCTGAGGGAGGCTCGGACAACATCGCACGAGTAGTAATTTCTATCAGTTTGAACTTCTCGTGAAGGCGATCCCATTCTAGCTTCACACGATGAAGTTCAGCTTGGGTTTGTGCCAGAGCAAATCCTAGTGGTGCTACCTACTTCCCAAGTTATGTTAGATGGGCTTCGATCGGTCCAAGACTATTGGGTGAGGCCATCGAATCTTCTTTCTATATTAATTAACCAAGATTACTTGTATTTAGAGACAACAATCAAAACGTTTAGTTTTCAGCGGTCATATTAACCAATGGTCATATAACAGTCAAAAACCAATGGTATCATTTTAATTATAATCATGTTATCAAATGAAACATTTTTGTTGAGTATAAAAATAAAATAAAATAACACATAAAATTAAGAAACATGATTTATTCAAAATTTCAGGTCATTACAGTCTTCCCCCCTTAAGAAATTGCGTCCTCGCAATTTTTAAAATTAGGTTTTGAAATTTTATTAAAAGTCCCACATTGGAAAAGGAGTCAGTAAAAATATTACTTTAAAATAAATAAAGGGAAGTACGAAGGTCACCCGAGTTAGCCCACACTAGGATTCCATGTAGGAAAACATAGACATGGAAGAAAAACAAAGGGTCAAGTTCTGAGGGAGAGTGATAGAGAACATGATTAGGAAAAATTTAACCATAAGAAAATCCCAAACTTATGATGTGTGTAAACGGTCATTGATTACCTAGAAGGAAATGTAAACCAAAAACCTTTTTGTTTTACGTTCCTTTTCATAATTTTGAGGAATTCATTTACTACATTGAACAAAAACATAAGAAAATATACCTACCTTCATGTAGAGTTTCATCCTTTAATAAGTTTCTAACAAAAATAATCTTTTCTCCAAATGATGAGAATTCAAAACTACTTAGTCTCATCAAAACACAAGAATCATCTTCTAGAGAATCACATAATGCACAAAAGATTAACTATCTATTTCTTCTATCTGTAAACATTATCCCAAAAACAGAAAGGGTAAGGTAAAACAACTCTTCAAAAAGAAAGAATCCCATAGGAAGGGAAACTATTTTTAAATATTCAAAGTTCCATGGTACTACCCAAAGTTCATCATAGACCATCCCATAAATAATGGTCCTTAAAATTCCTCAAAATAAACCATACTATGATTGAAACCGAAATACAAGAGGGATTCGATAACATAGTCTTCCAAAATAAACTTCATTGTTCATCTCCAAACAACATCACCCACACCTAACATCTTATAACAAAAGTATCTAACCTAAACATATTTTACCCAAGATTGGTTAATCATTCCCATAAGTAACCTAAATTACTATAAGTCCACCTTAAATTAATTGATTCTTCAAAATATAAGTCAACCTTACTCCTCAATGAAAATACCGTAGTAATCTATTTACCTAGATCATATAGGGTCCTCAAAATAGTGAACATCTTCCAAAATAATAATCATCTTTTAATTACCTAATCATCTCTGTCGTATTAATACGGCAATCTTAGCATTTCCTATCACATTGGTTGTTGGGACATGTTCTTCCATTTCCCGCCATTAACTAAGAAAAGAAACTATAATTAGGGGCTTAAATACTTAGCCAATAATCATGAAAAGAAACTTAAAGCATATAAGGAAAACTTTTAGTTGAAAAGTATACCCTAACTTGTGATCCCATAGGTTCCCATCTAGGTTATCCATGATCATATATTCTTATGTGAACCTTTATTTTATTTTATCTTTGTTCCTTTAACAGTGGTTCATACTAAGCTTATGAATTTACCAAAGAATATCCCCCGGGAGTGTCGTAACCAAGAGTATAGCAAGAACCGTTGCCGTGTACCAGTTCCCGATCGAGTCTAGCTCAAAGCGGTGTTTTCATATTTTACTCCTATGTACATCTGTGGCAGAGCCACCTCTACCTGCTCGTATCCAGACAGGGATGTATTTGCTTAGAAACCCCTTACTCAATACTCTCCAAAATAGCAGGAAGATTTCTTATAATTAAACTTTTCTATAGGGTTCTTCCTAGAGTTTTCATATCCTAATTTCCACAAACATCTAAACCATCCTTTGATACCAAATATAGCATCCCACCTTTTAATCACATAAACTTTCATTACATTTTTCAAAACCGAGGATCTTTATGGTTTAGTGTCTTGGAAACCAGGAACTTAAAACATGAAAAAATAAAACATTCTTCTTAAACACTTGAAAGGCTTCTCCTCATGTTCATACTAGGTTCATTACTGCATATCATAATCTGGGAATATACATCAAATGAAAGGGTGAGCACAAGGCCCAGTAAGCAAAACAAGAGAAACATTTTACATGTGAACTTGAGATACTTCAATAAGGCCATGAAAAGAACTTTAAGTCATGAGAAAGAAATCATGAGATATATCAAAATAAAAATAACATTTTTCATAACTTGAAGATGTAGCTGCAACATTTAACATATACAATCATGATCATATCACCAAGGTCCATCCCTAAGGTCTCACTTGAAAATTACCAAGGTTATACACCAAGGTATCGTGAAAATTGTAATCTCTAGTGGTTACATCATTACCCAATGCATTGGAGCGCTATCAGGGAGCACCCTTAAATTTTCCTTTATTATCATGTGAGACACATATATCATCATCAAACATTTCATAAATAATCGATATAGAATAAAATAAATTGGTTTCATTTCATAATCATAACGTTTTAAAAACTGCTTTAAAGACATGATCTTTACGTCACTTTAAACCCACGGATGGGGAGAGAGGGTTTCATGTATGTAAATCCAAGAATTTAAAATAGAACATGTTTGTATATATGTGAATAACCCTGTAGAAATAAGAGCTTTGAGTATTCACTTAATAACATGAAGTAATTTTGAGAAAAGAGAGAGGCATTTTGAGACGAAAATTCTGCAGCACAACGGCTACGTTACAGGGTTTTAGAAAACGTTGAAAAGAGATGGGTCATTGGTCAAACAATCATAAATGACCCATAAAACAGTAGAGGGACAGAATATAAAGGATTTAAGAACATGGTAATGAAATTTTAAAATATACCATATGAAATGAAGAACATGAAAGGATGACAAAAATAATATTTCTCTTATGAAAATTCGGCAGCCTAATAGTGTTACATAAACTTCAACCAAAAATGAATTGATGAAGTCAAATAGGGTATCTCATAATATGACCATAAAAGATCAGTATTATAGATATAGATATAATACCCCAACATAATAAAAAGGAACTTTCAAGACTTGACATGGAATTAGAACTTTGAAAAGGAGAAGGGTGAAAGAATCTCTTAAAAATTCGGCAGCCTAACGGCGTCACTTAAACTTCAACAAAAATGAATTGATGAGATAAAATAGGGTATATCATCATATGAACATAAGAGTCCAGTATGATAGTTATAGAGATCATACACCAACATAAAAAAATGAACTTGAATGAATTGACATGAAAGTAGAAGTTCAAAACGAGAAGGGTGAAGAACCACTTAAAAATTCGGCAGCATAACGCAGCCACAAAAAACATCAAAATACTGAATTGAAGAGATAAAATGGGGTATCTCATCATATTATCATAAAAGATCAGTATGATAAATTTAGAGATAATACCCCAACATAATAAAAAGGAACTTGAAATACTTTACATGATAATAGATCTTGAAAAATGAGAAGGGAGAAAGAATCTGTTACAAAAAATTCGGCAGCCTAACGGTGCCACTTATAACTTCATAAAATGAATTCACAAGATCAAATAGGGTCTCTAATCATATGAACATAAGAGTTCATTATGATAGATATAGAGATCATACCCCAACATAATAAAAATGAACTTGAAAGACTTGACAAGAAAATAGAACTTGAAAATGAGAAGGGTGAAAGAATCCGTTACAAAAATTTCGGCAGCCTAACGGCGCCACTTAAACATTCATAAAATTAAATGATGAGAGTAAGAGGGGGTCTCTCATCATATGAACATAAAATTAAAGTATAATTAATATAAAATAACATCATCCAACATAATAACATGGAGCATAAAAGAAATGACATAAAAGAGATCACCTGAAAAGAAAGAGAGAGGTCGGATCCCTTACCTTAAAACGTAACTCTTAAAACTCAAAGGATGGGACCTTGAGGGCTTGGGGGCACCTTGTGAGGACTCCTTGGGAGGTAAGGAGACCAGAAAATCGTTGAGGATGGTTTTTGAGTCTAAATGATGAGAGGAGGGCTTGGTATTTATAGGGAAAGTGAGGGGACAAGGCATTAATGGCCAAGGGACACCTCAAAAGTGGTTTTCTCAAAAGCATGAGCCCTCCCATGGTACTTCCCATAAAGTTAGGCTACATGGGTACCCCCACACAATAATTCATCCTCTTTAGTCGAACATCCTTTAAAATATCTCATGACATCATCAGGACATAGTAATGATGTCATTAAACATACCGAAACCCTAAAACTGTATTTTTACTATTCACTGAAAATTCAACTTTCCCAGAAAAATCCCAAAATTTCACCTTAACCAAATATCAATGCTCTGATTTCAGAAATGAACACCATTTTATAAAAATAATTTTCTAAATATTTTTAATTTATTTTTTAAATAAATACACTATTCACCGAAAATTCATTTTTTTAAGAAAAAACCCCAAAAATTACCTTAACATAATATCGATGCTCTGAGTTCAAAAATGAAATCCATTTTAAAAAAATAATTTTCTAAATATTTTTAATTTAATTTTTAATTAAAAAACACTATTCGCCCGAAAAAAACTAATACTTGAATAATAATTTATGAAACCATTTTTTAACCATTTTATTGAATCACATTACCTAATCAAGGTGCTTAGATTATATTAATACTTTCTTTAAGTGAGATTACTAATCCATTTGGTCACATTACTAATCCTAAGCATAAAATCACTATTCAAAATTTACTATTCATCAAAAATTAATTTTATCTTATTAGACTCTAAATTCTTTACTGAACATATTTTTAGAAGACCATTTTTTTGAAAATCATTACACATTTTTATTTATTTAAGGTTTACATAATCATTTTTAAAATATCCTTTCTCTAAAATTCATCAAAAATATTCATACTATATTTATCCGGTCATTTGAAAATTCATAAACTTCATCATAAGAAGAAATACCAATTTTTAGTTAAAACAAAGGATTACACAAGGCAGTTACGGTCTCCTTATATAGCCCCTTATCACACCAGCATAGGACCTAAGTGTAAGGTGTGCTAAGGTTAGAGAATCCAAGGGAGGTTCGGCCAACATCGCACGAGTAGTAATTTCTATCATTTTGAACTTCTCACTAAGGCGATCTTGTTCTAGCTTCACACGATGAAGTTCAGCTTGGGTTTGGTCCAGAGTAAAGCCCAGTGGTGCTACCTCCTTCCCAGGTTCTGTTATATGGGCTTCGATCGGTCCAAGACTACTGGGTGAGGCCATCGAATCTTCTTTCTATATTAATCAACCAAGATTACTTGTATTTAGAGACAATAATCAAAACGTTTAGTTTTCAGTGGTCATATTAACCAATGGTCATATAACAGTAAAAAATCGATAGTATCATTTTAATTATACTCATGTTATCAAATGAAACATTTTTATTGAGTATAAAAATAAAATAAAATAACACATAAAATTAGGAAACAAGATTTATTCAAAATTTCGAGTCGTTACAACTACGCAGTGTGATGTTCTCATTACGGTTGTGGCATCGTCGGGTATACAATCTTCTGCTCATCAGGTGTTTTATAGTAGGGTTGTAGTATCGTTGGCTATACGATCCCCTACTCAGTGCGAGGTGTTTGTAGGGTAGTGTTATCATCAGTTCGATCCCTAATAGCGTGAGATGTACCTGATAGGGTTTTGGTATCGTCGTGACCATCATGACATGTGTGACGATCCTCTATCTTAGTGACGTGTTCATCACGAGTGCCAAATCTAGTTGTGGTATCCACCAGTGGTTCCTGGGAGTGAACCCCTATATGTGAGAACTACGAATGCCAGATCGGTTTGTGGTACACCCCAGCAGACCCTGTGTGTGAACCCCTATCTCTGAGATCTTCGTATATGGGTGTGGGTCCTGTTATCCCCTAGCGGACCCTAGGAGCGTTCCCTTATCCGATGAGTTAGGTGTTTATGTAGTTTCATTGAGTATTTCTCAGTTATGATATCTGACGACCGTGATCTATCAAGTGAGTTTCAGAGATGTTTGAGTGGGACCCGATGGAGTGTATCTCTCGGAAAAGTGTCATTTGGGATGAAAATGATTGTGGAGTTTGCTCTCCTGATTGTGAAACGTTGCTGGTGCATGAGGTTGTTACCTCATGTGGCTTGGTGCATGAGCTGAGTATATCTAGATGTTCAAGGTGTTTGTATGGGCTTACACCTGGATAGAGTTGACTAGTTGTGTTTAGTCGAGGATGGTCACAATATGGAGTTTCTCTCTCATCTGGGTTCCCTCTGGCTGGGATGAGTAAACCTTTGACTTTTAGTTTCTCTCTTTTGTTTAGGGGTTTTGGGGTGCCTACTGAGTATTGATATACTCACCCATGCATGGGCTTTTCACGCACATATTTTTTTCCTGTGAAAACCAAATGCCTTTAGACGGAGTCCTAGGAGGACCCAGAGCAGGTAGAGCTGAGTGAGCGAGACTGACCGTGGAGTATTACCAGAGCTGTGCCGAGGTGCTTTCCAGTGGTGTTTTTATTTCTTACCCCTTCATCCAATCACATTGGATGCTTTTTTAGTATTATTTTTGTGGGTCTTGTTTTTACCTTTTGGAATTTTGTTGTACTCTAGTTGTGGTACCGTTGTATGCATGCATTTACTTTTCAGTTTTATATATCTCTACACTGTTGCATGGAGGTGTGTGTGGGTGTGTGTGTAGAGGTACCTTAGGAATATTCTTCCCTTGTCTGTGATAGTATACTCGGCGCTAGACGCCAATCCATGGCATATTGGAGGTGGGTTTGGGGAGTCACGACACAAGCCCTGTTGGTTCAGGTCGTGACAGAGTGGTATTAGAGAAGGTTCCACCTTTGGGATCTCAGAGCGTATCTGGTCTAGTAGTGAGTTTGGTTTGGGTTGCATAGCAGTAGATTTAGGATGTTTTGAGTTTGGCTTTCAGGCCAGGGACTCTAGTGTTGGTGCGACAGCCGACTTATCGATTCACCAGGGCTCTGACATCATATCTTTTGACTTGGGACATTGGTTCACTGGTCGTAAGGGATAAATAATGGTACATGCATCTTATACGACATGGTTTTGGTTTTTTCCTTATCCTTCTTGAATCAGCTCTCTAGTGATACTCTTTGACCATTGTGCATCCTGAATGTATTTCAGGATTCCTCCACGACGACAGCCATCTAGAGTTCCACAGTTGGATTGTGGTGACGATTTTCCCTGTGTAGATGCTGTGGACGAGGGTGTATGTTCTGAGGCTGGACCTCCAGGTGGTCCGCCAGTTGAGCCACCACCTGTCGAGCAGCTAGTTGTGCCGATCGTGCGGGATGAGGTTGCGCAGAGGCTAGGTGCACTTAACGAGCTCCAGATACATTGACCTCTAAGGTTCCGGGGTGATCTAGACCCTCAGGCAGCTAATGATTGGCTCGAAGTAGTCACCCGAGTTTTCTGCCTAGTGAGGACACCCCTATATCTGATGGTGGTCCTAGCAGCGAGCCTTCTTCATGGTTCGGCCTGGAAATGGTGGAGTTTGATGATGTAGTCCCACGATGAGGAGACGCTCATGTGGTATTATTTTGAGCGGTTCTTCAGGGAAGTGTTCTATCCAGTGACGCTAAGTTTAGTGCGGATCCAGGAGCTTCTGCAGTTTCGACAGGAGGGCATGACCGTGTCGGTGTACTCAGCAAGGTTTACAAACTTGTTGCGCTACTCCCTGGAAATGGTTTCGCTACTAGAAAAGGGGGCATTGAAGCCCCCCAGAATCGGGCGACCGCCATTGGCGGTCTCTATAGATATCTAATAGCGACCGCTAATAGCGGTCGCTGGCCTTGATAAAAAAAAACCCGACCGTTGCCCCCCCCCCCCCCCGCGCCCCCTCTCGATCAAACTCGGCTCCCCCCCCCCGCCCCCCGCCTTCCGACCCCCCCTCGCTGCCCCCCCGATGCCGCCCTCCCCCCCCCCCCCCCGCCTCCCCGCCTCCCCCGCCGCCCAGCCTCCCCCGCTCACCCCCCCCCCCCCGTCGCCGCCCCCCTGACGCCGCCCTCCCCCCCGCCTCCCGGCCTCCCCCGCCGCACCCCCCCATCGCCGACACCCCGATGACGCCCTCATCCCCCTGCCTCCCGGCCTCCCTCGCCGCCCGGCCTCCCCCGCCGCACGCCCTCCGCCCTCCGGCCTCCACCATCTGCCCTCCGCCCTCCGCCCTGCGCCCCCTCAGCCCTCCCCCCCCCCCCCACCTCGGATGGCTCCGGCACCCCAGACAGCCCCCCCCCCACCCCGGACGCCCCCCCCCCCCCCCCCCGCAACTCAAACAACCCCCCCCCCCCCCGACCCCGGACACCCCCCCCACCTCGATGCCTGTCCCCCGTCCCATCACCGCCTCCTCTCCTCCAGCTCCCCACCACCGCCGCCACCCATCCCCTACCTTGCTGCACCGCCTTTGGCTATGGCTCCCCTTCGCTGCCTCCTCTCTCTCGTTGCACCGCCTTTGGCTCCCCTCCCTTTCAGGTTTGTAGCTCAATCAGGTAACATGGGCTTTTTGTTACATTATTATTTTATCAATGGTTCATAAACAAATGATTAATATTTATTTTAAATATAGTTCATTTGAAAAATGTAAATGTAATAAGTATTGTGTAAATGTTTGTTATATAGATATATTTATGGATAAGAGTTGGATTGATCTTCCAAATCGAACGTCTAGAGAATATTTCAGTGGCATTATGCAGTTTATTGACTTCACGAGAGGAATTGAAAGTGACTATATAAGTTTTCCATGTTGAAAATGTGCTAACAGATATCAATTCACACGAGATACTGTGAGGGAGCACCTTTTCATTAATTGATTTCTGAAAAATTATAAGAGTTGGACTCATCATGGAGAAGAATATGTTCATTGTCAAAATACAGATGCAGCTCAGATGGATGTTGATGCAAGGATGACTGATGCAATGCAAGAAATTCATACTGAAATGGTACGTGGGTTTGATCATAAAGGCATTGACATCCAGAATCTTGAGACCGGTGAGATAAATCTTCGCTCTGGTGCAGATCGTGATTCGAGGAGGTTTTATGAAGCACTTGATGATGCGAAAACAGAATTATATCCTGGATTTACTTCTTAAAATAAACTGTCATTTATCGTGGAGTTGTTGCATTTGAAGACATTGAATAATTGGCCAGACACATCATTCGACATGCTTTTGGTTTTATTGAAAAAAATTCTTACTGTCAATGCTAAGATTCCTGAGTCGTATTACTATGCTCGTAAGTTGACAGAGAACATAGGTTTTACATATGAGACCATTGATGCATGTGCAAACAACTGTATGTTATTTAGAAAATAAACTGCCCATTTGGATATTTGTACAGTTTGTGGTGCTTCCAGGTGGAAAGAGAATAGGGGAAATAATACTCATCAAAGTCAGATTGCGATACAAGGGAAACCGATTGTCGTAAAGCAAATGCGTTACTTTCCCCATAAACCGAGGTTGAAATGATTTTTTATGTCATCTAAAGTTTTTAATTTAATGATATGGCATGCAGAAAGAGTTCATGAAAGTGATATGTTAACCCACATGACAGACTCTCATGCATGGATGGATTTTGATAAGAGACATCCCGACTTTGCTAAAGATGTTCGTAATGTCCGATTGGGATTGGCAGCAGATGGTTTCAATCCATTCAAGTCTATCGTTGGTGCAACTCATAGCACATGGCCCGTGGTGTTGGTTCCATATAATCTTCCTCCGTGGCTTTGTATTAAGCAACAATTTATATTACTTTCCACTCTTATTGATGGACCTAAAAGTCTGGGGGATAAGATTGATGTTTACCTTCAGCCATTGATTGATGAGTTGAATGAATTTTGGGGTGATGGTGTGATGACTTATGACAACGAAACGAATGAAATGTTCAAACTGCATGCTGCTTTATTGTGGAAAATCAATGACTTCCCAGATTATGAAAATTTATTAGGCTGGAGTACGAACAGGGAATTTTCTTTCCCTTGTTTCAATAAAAGTAAAAAATCTGTATGGCTTAAAAATTCCAAAAAATGGGCATACATGGGTCACAGGTGTTTTCTCCCTCCTCAGCACAGATTCAGAAAGGACAGAGTGGCATTTGATGGTTCTAGAGAGTTCAGACCAACACCAAAGTTCATGACAGGAGTCGAAATGTTATCGCAGATTGAGGAAGAAAACATCCACACGGTATATGAAATTCAGGATTTGGTGGCTCCTCCAGTACGTAATATTCGTGCTGTGGGTAGGCAGCGCAGTCACAATTGGAAAAAGAAAAGTATTTTTTATAGTCTTCCGTATTGGAAAACTAACATGTTGAGGCAGAATTTGGATGTCATGCACATTGGAAAAAATGTTTGTGATAACATATTGTGGACCATTTTAGGTGTCAGTGGAAAATCAAAGGACCATGTTAATGCACGCCGTGATTTGGAAGAAATGGGTTTAAGGAAACAGTTGCATTTACAGTTAACTGAGGAAAACAAGGAATATATGCTTGCTGCACAGTATACGATGACTACAGAGGGGAAAGAGACATTTCTTTCCATTTTGAATATGTTCAAGGTGCCTGATGGTTATTCTTTTAATATTTCAAAGTGTGTGAATCTGACGAGAAAGACATTGCATGGGTTGAAAAGTCATGACAATCACATATTACTTCAGCAGTTGATTCCAATCGCAATTTGTGATTGTTTATCCCCCAATGTTGTTCAGCCCTTGATTGAGATGAGTAATTTTTTTAGACAGATTTGTTTAAGAAATCAACGAATGAGTGATTTAAAAAGTTTGCAGGACCGAATTGTACTTACGCTTTGTCACTTTGAGAAACTTTGCCCCCCTTATTTTTCAATGTTATGGTCCACTTGACAGTGCACCTAACTGATGAAGTAATGGCTGCTGGTCCAGTGCAATTCAGGTGGATGTATCCTATTGAACGGTATTTAAGTACATTGAAAAGATTTGTACGCAACAGAGCTCGTCCAGAGGCATCAATAGCCAATGGTTATTTGATGGATGAGTGTACTACCTTTTGTGCAGAATATCTTACGGATGTTGAAACAAAATTAGATAAGCCCTCTCGGATTCATGATGGTCTAGTTGGAGAAGGAACCACATTTTATATGGACAACATCGAGTGGATACAAGCACATCGATATATCTTGTTCAATACTCCATCAGTTGCACCATTAATGCAGTAAGTATCTTATCAATGTGCTTGTATAACTTTTACATGTTTTGTTTTCATAAGATGATCTTTTAAACATCACGTTATAATTTACAGGAAACACATTAATAAGATAAAAGAAGAGATGCATTGTGCGACTGAGTTCCAAATTCAACAATCTCATTATGCGTCATTTCATGATTGGTTCAAGGATTATGTATGTATAAATTGATTTTCATTATGAGAGAAGTATTATACTAATTCTTTCTGCATATATCAGTATTGATTTTTATAAATTATGTAGGTTTGTAAGCTGAGGGAGTTAGGGGACCCCACGCTACCTGAAGTATTTATCCAACTGGCTGAGGGTCCATCTATAACGGCTCGTCATTATAAAGCTATTGATGCTAATGGTTTTCGATTTCGCATTAAAGATGTTGATGACAAACGAGCAACACAAAACAGTGGCATCGGTTGTCCCTTTGTCGATTCTGGTTATTACTATGGTCAATTGATAGACATCATTTGAGTCGTATACATACAGGGTTTGAAGTACATATTGTTAAAGTGTAATTGGGATAATCCAGTGCGTGGATATAAAGTTGATCAATATCAGTTTTCATTGGTGAATTTTAACTATATGTTATACAGAAATAATGAATGAGTTGAGAATGAACCTTTGATTTTGACATCACAAGCGGTTCAAGTATTCTTCGTTACTTTGCCTTCGGATCCAAGTTGGCAAGTTGTTGTCAAAATGTCTCGGCGAGGAGTGTTTTTATTTGAAGAAGATGAACCTGAGACTGTTCTATTTTTTTACCAACAACTTGATCAACATACCGTAGTTCAACGTGAAGAAGATATTTATTGGGTCAGAGTGGCTGTTGAAGGAGAGACGGTCGATTTGCATGCTTAATGAAAGGTATAATTGTTTTCCCGCTATTCAGTAGAATGTCCTTGGATATCATAAATTATCTAATCATTTTAAAAATCTTTATAAGTTTTAATCCTCACTTTTGTAAGTTAATTCAATCATAAATATTTAGGTTGTTTTTACTCTTGATTTATTGATGTTATGGTCAGTGTATCATCCCTTTGAGGTATTCTTCATTTGATTCATATGCTGCTTGAATTTTTATTAGTTCTATCTGAAATTTGGCTATGCATTGAGTGGTTTTGTACATAATTTGTATATCTGTTTTGATAACATTATGATTTTTTAAAATTCATTCACAACTAATTTTTCAATCCATTTTTTTTTGTTTAACAGTTGTACAAGTTTGATTTTTTAAGAACAATCCAATTTATCTTTTAATCACATTGGACTCATTACTGATGTTTTCTATGACTGCAGACATATCAGGGGAAGAGGCAGAAGATCCACATCATCCATCTGAGGCATCTACGTCTCAGGGTCGAGGTATGTTTGAATGTCATTGTCTATATTTTTTATGTAATTTACATACATATATATATATATATAACATTTTTCAATTTATATATAAAAATTGTTTTCAACAGGATCAGACTCGGCTGCTTATTTCCTCTCGCAGGAGAGGCCCGGGTCGTGGCATATTATCATGGAATTCCAACACGATGATAGATGTTTCATTTGATGAGGTTTTTCATCCTGTGGGACTGAATTCCTCGGCATTTATTCGTCAGTTGGGTCATATCATACGTGACCCGCATCGATTTCCATTGACCATGCGTGACTGTGCTTCTATCCTCAAGACACATTAGATCGTCTATGGAGGGAGGTTCAGGTAAGAAAATCATTTTACTTTATTTTCTATGTATAAAGAATACTAATATGTTTGATTATTTTCTTTGTAGAAAAATTTGAAAGTATTCCCTGAAGAGTTTTGGCCCGTGTGTATGAGCAAATGTCGTAAGATGTGGAAAGATTATAAAGGCAAGTGAAGAGGGACCACTGGGTACCAAATGTGGGTGCCCTAGACATTTTGGAAAAATTCCCGAGAGATGTCCCTCCCAGCTCAGTGGCGTGACTTGGTTGCATTTTGGTCTACTGAGGGTGTCGCAGTTTGTATATTAATTATTTTGGTGTATATATATTTTCAAGAATATGTGATTTGTTTGAAATTTGAATTAATTGAATGTAGGAGGTGTCAACATGCCATTCTGAGAATCAAACGTTGCAGGGACCACCTCACAGGCACGGGGACTCATCACGTGTCTCAGATCTGACATGAGGTATATATTATTCATTTTTTAATTTATTAATTAATATGGTTTTGTGTTTATATTCTTCTAATATACATTTGCGAGAGCAAGGTGCAGCAACTGATAAAATGTCGTTGTTGAAGAGGACTCGTGATCGCAATGATCCAGATGTTGCCGCATTGATAGTAAGTGTCTGTACTTACCAATAATTAAAAAAATCTATATATTAACATATATATATATATATATATATATTTAAATATTTCACAGGATCAATTTGAAGCTGAGTTAGAACATCTGCCAGAGGACCAGCGACAGCTTCCCATGCGACTGGATGAGATCTTTCATCGCATTTTCAGTCGGGACGGGCATGGCTAGAGTTTGACCTATGGAGCAGGGATTCCTCGTTCTGTTGTGTCACGCGCTGCGGTTGTCAGTCCTGTTGTTGCTCGTATGACACAGTAGATGTCAGATTTTGAGGCACGACCGCGTGCCTCTGAGGAGGCAAATGCGCAATTGACAGCTGAGGTTAGAGCACTGCGAGAATATGTGCATCGAGCTAATGGTGCAGGGGATCATACGACGTAGGTATATACTGTATTTATTTTTTTAATTAAAATTATTTTTGTTATTAAAATATTTATAATGTTCATTTGTTTGAGGCCCCTAGCCCACCAGAAGGAGGTAGCAGTGATGACAATGTGTGACACATCATATATTCACGAGATATGTTTTTTGTTTTTACTGGTGGGGTTGACATTGATGTACTGTATTTATTCATTTAATTTAAATTAGAAGGCTGTGTACTTATAATTTCTTTCTTTTCTTGTTTATTATATGATAGCTAATATTATCTAAGGCGTGCATTTAAAAACTCTAACCCCTCGCACCCCTGTACAGCCCCCCCGCACCCCCCGAACAGCCCCCCGCACAACCGTACAACCACCACCCCCCCCCCCCCCGTACACCCCCCCCCAGCACCCCCGTACAGCCCCCCGTACATCCGTACAGCCCCCCGCACCCCCGTACAGCCCCCCCCCCCCCTCGTACAGCCCCCCACACCCCCGTACAACCCCCCCGCACCATCGGACAGCCCCCCGCAACCCCGGACAGCCCCCCGCACCCCCGGACAGCCCCCCCCCCCCCCCCGCGCACCCCAGTACAGCCCCCCGCACCCCCGTACAGCCCCCCGCACCCCCGTACAGCCCCCCTCGCACCCCCGTACAGCCCCCCGCACCCCCGTACAGCACCCCGCACCCCCGTACAGCACCCCTGCACCCCCTACAGCCCCCCCCTCCACTCGCACCCCCGTACAGCCCCTCGCACACCCATACAGCCCCCCCCCCCCCCCCCCGCACACCCGTACAGCCCCCCCCCCACCCCCTGGCACCCCCATACAGCCACCCGCAACCCCGGACAACCCCCCCGCACCACCGTACAGTCCCCCGCACCCCCGTACAGCCCCCCTCCCGCACCCCCTTACAGCCCCCGGGTACCCCCGTACAACCCCCCGCACCCCCGTACAGCCCCCCCGCACCCCCGTACAGACCCCCCGCACCCCCGTACATCCCCCCCTGCACCCCCCGTACAGCCCCCTGCACCCCCGTACAGCCCCCCGGCACCCCCGTACAGCCCCCCGCACCCCCAAACAGCACCCCCCCCCCCCCCCCGCACCCCCGTACAGCCCCCCCGGCACCCACGTACAGCCCCCTGCACCCCCGGACAGCCCCCGCACCCCCGTACAGCCCCCCCCCCCTGCACCGCCGTACAGCCCCCCCCCCCCCCCCCGTACACTCGTACAGCCCCCCGGACCCACGTACAGCCCCCCCGGCACCCCCGTATAGCACCCCGCACCCTCGGACAGCCCCCCCCCCCCCCCTCGCACCCCCGTACAGCCCCCCCCCCCCCCGGCACCCCCGTACAGCCCCCCACACCATCGGATAGCCCCCCTACAACCCCGTACAGCCCCTGCACCCCCTTACAGCCCCCCGAATCCCCGCACACCCCCCGCACCCCCGTACAGCCCCCCGCACCCCCGTACACCCCCCCGCACCCCCGTACACCCCCCCAGCCCCCCCTTACACCCCCCCCCCCCCCGCACCCCCGCACCACCCGAACGACCTCCGAATGCCACGAAACCGTACGACAATAGCAGGTGCGTGAATTGTGAATTTGTCGGCCAGACGGCACATCATTCGGAGGTACCATTTGACCGCGGTGGCTGGAAATGCGTTTCCAACGCCATAAAACACCAAAACGGCGTGCGGCGGTCCAATTCGGAGAAACCTTGCTCCGAACAACCTGAAACCACACGAGAATGATAGAAATATTATTCCTGAGATGCAGGAGGAGGCGGCACGTCCATCGGACGTGCAGTGCGAGCGGCACGTCCGAATGTGTCGTTTTCAGCAGTGCGGCGCGCGCTGAAATGCCGCGTTGGGTGGTCAAAACCACCCGAACGACCTCCGAATTCCACGAAACCGTACGACAACAGTCGGTGCGTGAATTCTGAAATGGTCAGCTAGACGGAACGTCATTCGAAGGTGCCGTTTCACCGCGGCGGCCGAAAACGTGTTTCCAGCGCCATAAAACACCAACACGGCGTGCGGCGGTCCAATTCAGAGTAAACGTGCTCCGAACAACCTGAAACCGCACGAGAACGATTTAAATATTATTCCTGAGATGCAGGAGGAGGCGGCACGTCTATCGGACGTGCGGTGCGCGCGGCACGACCGAATGTGTCGTTTTCAGCAGCGCGGCGCGCGCTGAAATGGCGCGTTGGGGGGTCAAAACCACCCGAACGTCCTCCGAATGCCACGAAACCGTACGAAAACAGCCGGTGCTTGAATTGTGAAATGGTCGGCTAGAAGGCACGTCATTCGGAGGTACCGTTTAACCACGGCAGACGGAAACGCGTTTTCGGCGCGATAAAAAACCAAAACGGTGTGCGACGGTCTAATTTAGATAAAACGTGCTCCAAACGATCTGAAACCGCACGAGAATGATAGAACTATTATTCCTGAGATGCAGGAGAAGGCGACACGTCCATCGAACATGCGGTGCACGCGGCATGATCGAATGTGTCGTTTTCAGCAGCGTGGCGCGCGCTGAAATGCCGTGTGTTGGGTAGAAAAACCACCCGAACGACCTCCAAATGCCACAAAACCGAACGAAAATAGCCGATGATTGAATTGTGAAATGGTCGGCTAGACGACACATCATTAGGAGGTGTTGTTTGACCGCGGCGGCCGGATACGCGTTTCCGGTGCCAAAAAACACCAAAACGGCGTGCGACGGTCCAATTCGGAGCAAACGTGCTCCAAACAACCTGAAAGCGCATGAGAACGATAGAAATATTATTCCTGAGATGGAGGAGGAGGCGTCAGATCCATCAGACGTGCGGTGCACGTGGCATGACCGAATGTGTCATTTTCAGCAGCGCGTCGCGCGCTGAAATGCCGCGTTGGGCGGTCAAAACCACCCGAACGACGTCTGAATGACACAAAACCATACGACAACAGCCGGTGCATGAATTCTGAAATGGTCGGCCAGACGGCAGGTCATTCGGAGGTGCCATTTGATTGCGGCGGCCGGAAACGCGTTTCCGGCACCACAAAACACCAAAACGGCGTGCATCGGTCCAATTCGGAGCAAACGTGCTCCGAACGACCTGAAACCGAACGAGAACGATAGAAATATTATTCCTGAGATGCAGGGGGAGGCGGCATGTCCATCGGACGTGCGATGCGCATAGCAGGTCCGAATGTGTCGTTTTCAGCAGCTTGGCGCGCGCTGAAATGGCGCGAATGGGGGTCAAAACCACCCGAACGACCTCCGAATGTCACGAAACCGCACGACAACATCCTTTGAGTGAATTGTGAATTGGTCAGGCATACGGAATGTCAATCGGAGGTACCGTTTGACCGCGGCGGCCGGAAACGCGTTTTCGGAGTAATGAAACACCAAAACAGCGTGCGGCGGAACGTGCTCTGAACGACCTGAAACCGCACGAGAACGATAGGAATATTATTCCTGAGATGTAGGAGGAGGTGACACGTCCATAAGACGTGCGGTGCGCGCGGCACGACCGAATGCGTCGTTTTCAGCAGCTCGGTGCGCGCTAAAATGCCGCGTTGTGTGGTCAAAACCACCCGAATGACCTTCGAATGCCACGAAACCTTACGACAACAGTCGGTGCGTGAATTGTAAAATGGTCGGCCAGACGGCACGTCATTCAGAGGTTCCGTTTGACCGCGGTGGCTGGAAACGCGTTTCCGGTGCCATAAAACACCAAAACGGCGTGCGGCGGTCCAAATTGGCGCAAACATGCTCCGAACGACCTGAAACCGCACGAGAACGATATGAATATTATTCCTGAGATGCAGGAGGAGGCAGCACATCCATCAGACGTGCGATGCGCGCGGCACGACCAAATGCATCGTTTTTAGCAGCTCGACGTGCGCTGAAATGGCACGTTGGGGGGTCAAAACCACCCGAACGACCTCCGAATGCCACAAAACCGTACGACAATAGCCGGTGCGTGAATTGTGAAATGGTTGTCTAGATGGCACGTCATTCAGTGGTGTCGTTTGACCGCGGACGCAGGAAACGCGTTTCCGGTGCCATAAAACACCAAAACGGCGTGTGGCGGTCCAATTCGGAGCAAACGTGCTCTGAACGACCTGAAACCGCATGAGAATGATAGAAATATTATTCCTGAGATGAAGGAGGAGGAGGCACGTCCATCGGACGTGCAGTGCACGCGGCACGTCAGAATGTGTCATTTTTAGCAGCGCGGCGCGCGCTGAAATGCCGCGTTGGGTGGTCAAAACCACCCGAACGACCTCTGAATGCCACGAAACCGTACGACAACAGCCGGTGCGTGAATTGTGAAATGGTCAGCCAGACGACATGTCATTCAGAGGTTCCGTTTGACCGCGGCGGCCATAAACGTGTTTCCCGCGCCATAAAACACCAAAACGGTGTGCGACGGTCCAATTCGGAGCAAACATGCTCCGAACAACCTGAAACTGCACGATAATGATAGAAATATTATTCCTGAGATGTAGGATGAGGCGGACATCCATCGGATGTGCGGTGCGCGCGGCACGACCGAATGTGTCGTTTTCAGCAGCGCGACGCGCGCTGAAATGGCACGTTGGGGGGTCAAAACCACTCGAACGACGTCCGAATGCCACGAAACCATAAGACAACAGCCGGTGCGTAAATTGTGAAATGGTCATCCAGACGGCACATCATTCGGAGGTGCCGTTTGACCGCGGCGGCCGGAAACACGTTTCCGGTGCCATAAAACACCAAAACGGCGTGCGGCGGTCCAATTCGGAGCAAACGTGCTCCGAATGACCTAAAACAACACGAGAAAAATAGAAATATTATTCCTGAGATGCAGGAGGAGGCGGCACGTCCATCGGACGTGCGGTGCGCGCGGCATGTCCGAATGTGTCGTTTTCAGCAGTGCGGCGCGCGCTGAAATGCCGCGTTGGGTGGTAAAAACCACCCGAACGACCTCCGAATGCCACGAAACCGTACGACAACATCCGGTGTGTAAATTTTGAAATGTTCGGCCAGATGAAACATCATTCGGAGGTACCGTTTGACCACGATGGCCGGAAACGCGTTTTCGGCGCAACAAAACACAAAAACGGCGTGCGGCGGTCCAATTCGGAGCAAATGTGCCCCGAAAGACCTAAAACCACATGAGAACGATAGAAATATTATTTCTGAGATGCAGGAGGAGTCGGAACGTCCATCGGACGTGTGGTGCGCGCGGCACGACCGAATGTGTCGTTTTAAGCAGCGTGGCGCGCGCTGAAATGGCGTGCTGGGGGGTCAAAACCACCCGAACGACCTCTGAATGCCACGAAACCATACAAAAACAGCCGGTGAATGAATTGTGAAATGGTCGGCTAGACGGCACGTCATTCGGAGGTGCCGTTTGACCGCGGCGGCCGGAAACGCGTTTCCAGCGCCACAAAACACAAAAACGGTGTGCGGTGGTCCAATTCAAGGAATACGTGCTCCGAACGACCTGAAACCACATGAGAACGATAGAAATATTATTCCTGAGATGTAGGAAGAGGAGGAACGTCCATCGGACATACGGTGCATGCGGCACAACCGAATGTGTCGTTTTCAGCAGCGCGGCGCGCGCTGAAATGCCGCGTTGGGTGGTCAAAACCACCTGAACGACCTCCAAATGCAACGAAACTGAATGACAATAGCCGATGCATGAATTTTGAAATGGTCGGCCAGACTGCACATCATTCGGAGGTGTCGTTTGACCGCGGCGGCCGAATATGCGTTTCTGGTGCCATAAAACACCAAAAAGGCGTGCGGCGGTCCAACTCAGGGCAAACATACTTCGAATGACCTGAAACCGCACGAGAACGGTAGAAATATTATTCCTTAGATGCAGGAGGAGGCGGCACGTCCATCGGACGTGCGGTGCATGCGGCACGACCGAATGTTTCGTTTTCAACAGCGCGGCGCGCGCTGAAATGCCGCGTTAGGTGGTCAAAACCACCAGAACGACGTCCAAATGCCACGAAACTGTACGACAACAACTAGTGCATGAATTCGGAAATGGTCGGCCAGGCGGCATGACATTCAGAGGTGCCGTTTGACCGCGGTAGCCGGAAACGCGTTTCCGGCGCCATAAAATACCAAAACGGTGTGCGGCATTCCAATTCGGAGCAAACATGCTCCGAACGACTTGAAACCGCACGAGAATGATAGAAATATTATTCCTGAGATGTAGGGGGAGGTGGCAAGTCCATCGGACGTGCGGTGCGCGCAGCACGTCCGAATGTGTCGTTTTTAGCAGCTCGGTGCGCGCTGAAATGGCGCATTGGGGGGTCAAAACCACCCGAATGACCTCCGAATATCACGAAACCGCACAACAACATCTGTTGCGTGAATTTTGAAATAGTCGGGCAGACGGAACGTCAATCGGAAATGCCATTTGAACGCGGCGGCCAGAAACGCGTTTTCGGAGTCATAAAACACCAAAACGGCGTGCGGGGGATGAATTCAGAGCAAACGTGCTCCGAACGACTTGAACCTGCACAAGAACGATAGGAAAATTATTCCTGAGATGCAGGAGGAGGCGACACATCCATCGGATGTGCGGTGCGCACGGCACGACCGAATGCGTCGTTTTCAGCAGCTCGGCTCGCGCTGAAATGGCACGTTGGGGGGTCAAAACCACCCGAACAACCTCTGAATGCCACGAAACCGCACGATAACATCTGTTGCGTGAATTGTGAAATGGTTGGTCAGACGGCACATCAATCAGAGGTTCCGTTTGACCGCAGCGGCCGGAAACGCGTTTCCGGAGTCATAAAACACCAAAACGGCGTGCAGCAGTCGAATTCGGAGAAAACGTGCTCCAAACGACTTGAAACCGCATGAGAATGATAAGAATATTTTTCCTGAGATGCAGGAGGAGGCGGGACGTCAATCGGACGTGCGGTGCGCGCGGCACGATCGAATGCGTCGTTTTCAGCAGCTCAGCGCGCGCTGAAATGGCGCGTTAGGGGGTCAAAACCACCCGAATGACCTCCGAATGCCACGATACCACACGACAACATCCGTTGTGTGAATTGTGAAGTGGAAGGTCAGAAGGAACGTCAATGGGAGGTTCGGTTTGACCGCGGCGGCCGGAAACGCGTTTCGAGAGCCACAAAACACCAAAACGGTGTGCGGTGGTCCAATTCAGAGCAAACGTGCTCCGAAAAACCTGAAACCGCACGAGAATGATAGGAATATTATTCCTGAGATGCAGGAGGAGGTGGCACATCCATCGGACGTGCGGTGCGCGTGGCACGACCGAATGCGCCTTTTTCAGCAGCTCAGCGCACGCTGAAATGACGCATTGGGGGGTCAAAACCACCTGAACAACCTCTGAATGCCACGAAACCGCACGAAAACTTCCTTTGCGTGAATTGTGAAATGGTCGGATAGACGACACGTCAATCGGAGTTGTCTTTTGACCGCAGCGGCCGGAAACGCGTTTCCAGACTCAAAAAACACCAAAACGGCTTGCGACTGTCGATTTCGGAGCAAACGTGCTCCGAACGACTTGAAATAGAACGAGAAATATAGGAATATTATTCCTGAGATGCAGAAGGAGGCGGCACATCCATCGGATGTGCGGTGCACATGACACGACCGAATGCGTCGTTTTCAGCAGCTCGGCGCGCGCTAAAATGGCGCGTTGGGGGGTCAAACCCACCCGAACAACCTCCGAATGCCACGAAACCGCACAACAACATCCATTGCGTGAATTGTGAAATGGTCGGACAAACAGCATGTCAATCGGAGGTGCCGTTTGACCGTGGTGGCTGGAAACACGTTTCCGGAGTCATAAAACACCAAAACAGCGTGCGGCGGTCGAATTCAGAGCAAACGTGCTCCGAAAAACCTGAAACCGCACGAGAATGATAGGAATATTATTCCTGAGATGTAAGAGGAGGTGTCACATCCATCAGATGTGCGGTGCGTGCGGCACGACCGAATGCGTCGTTTTCAGCAGCTCGGCGCGTGCTGAAATGGCACGTTGGGGGGTCAAAACCACCGGAACTACCTCTGAATACCACAAAACCGCATGACAACATCCGTTGCATGAATTTAGAGATGGTCGGAGAGACGGCACGTCAATCGGAGGTTCCGTTTGACCGCGGCGGCCAGAAACGCGTTTCCGGAGTCATAAAACACCAAAACGGCATGTGGCGGTCGAATTCGGAGCAAACGTGCTCCGAAAAACCTAAAATGATAGCAGTTCTTAAATCGGGGGTTTTAAATTATTATAGCACAATGATTCGATATTATACATACATTTAATATTATATATATTAAAACATTTAAAATATATTATATATATATATATTTAAAATATTGTATTTAATAGTATATATGTGAATATTTTTTTAATATATATATATATATATATATTTCAATGGACATTTTTTTTTAAAAAATCACTATAGAGACCGCCATTGGCAGTCGCTATAGGCCTCTAGCGATGAGGCTAAAGCGACCGACAATGGCGGTCGCTGGGCGGCCGCTAGAGCCCTATAGCGACCGCCATTGGCGGTCGCTAATGGTGGTTTTTTTAGTAGTGTTTGGTAGAAGTTATTTAGGGCTCAGACCTTCGAGCAGGGGCTACACAGAGACATCAAGGTAAGTGTGGTTTCTTTGTGTCTTCCCACCTATGCTGGAGTGCGGGAGCGAGCCTTGGTGGTGGAGAGCTTCCTGGCTGAGCAGATTCCCCCAGTTAGTGTTGGGCACATGAGAGTTGAGACTTAGTCAGTTGGATCAGCATCTGGTATCCGACAGTAGGTGCATGGGTTTATATGTGGCCAAAGATTCATGAGGCGGCCCCCGGATAGAGGATCTGAGGCTCAGGGCTCACAGGGCTTGCAGGCCAGTTTTGGTCAGCCGCTGGAAAGGTTGTGTTATGCTTGTGACGGTGATGGACATATTACTAGAGTTTTTCCAAACTGTTGTGCTGCCGAGTGGGAGACATTCGACTGACCGCCTTGGAATAGGAAGCGTCTCGAGAAAGGAGGTCCTCAGGGAGGTGGACGTGGCAACAGAGCTGGTGCAACAGTAGGAGGTGGTAGGTGGTATTATTTGACACCACCCCCACCCCCAAGTGGTCAACGCCAAGCTCAGGGATATTGGGGATGAGGGTGAGGATAGCTGCATGCCATAAAGGCTGTTGACACATATGCTTCATGGATGGATGGAGATATGCCTTGTGTCCTTTCTACTTTCTACTTTCTGCAGTAGTTTTGATAGACATTGTTTAGCGGTAGTCTTCCCATTCCATTTCTTGCTCGAGTTTTTTTCAGGGCATTGGAAATAACCTGTGTGGGTGTTGTTTTGCGTTGTACAAATGAGAGAGTAAGAGGAATCCTTCCCCCATCAAGACTCGTTTTTAAGATGCGATCAAAACCGTGCGGGCAAGTCAGTGTTGCCAAAGCAGATAGTGTTGAGGTGTGGTGGATGAGTTCCTCTGAATTATTTGTTCGAGCATGGGTGTTTGGTGGTGAACTCATTGGCGTGGGAGACCCAGTTGAGGGTCCAATTTCTATCGTTATGATTATGGATTTTTTGGGGAAAAAGTTATATGTTGGGGAGGATGTAGTGACTCGGGTTATTACCCTGTCAGACATTGGATTATTCCTATGAATAATTATAGAGCTAGGCGCGAAGACGGCGTGCGATTCTGAGGGCCGGTGTTCCCGAAATAAATTTTATAATGATATTATGTATTTTTATACTATGCATATGGAGGGGGTGTGTTATCTATTAAATAGTAGCTCAGAATGGAAATCTGAAGGCACAATTTTGTCCGAAGTGTGTCGTTTACCCTAGGCGGGATATAAACATTACTGGCGGGGGAATGGTTTGAGAAAAACAACTAGGGGAATTTTTGTAAATAAATGTAAATGTTTATTTATGAGTGTCGTCTTGGATAATTTCTGAGCAGAGTCTCGGATCAAAAATCTGAGTCCACTGTTTCATTATGAATGGCGTGTTTACCCTAGGGGAGACCTCTTTTTCTTTGCGCTGGGAGGTTTGGTCAGAGACGGGGATGTGTGTGTGTGTTGATTGTTTAAGAAAACAAAAAACACATGCCTAATGTCCCCCATCCTCTTTTATGCGCCGACCCCCCCCCCCCCCTTCCTCCTCTTCGCAGACGAACGAACGACCCACGAAGGATCCGACATCCTCCATTTTTGATGCAGATCCTCAGCAGATTGGGCTCCAGTGCATCACAAGCGTCTTCCTGCACCCAAACTGTCGATGTATCACCCGCGAGGTAGGATGAATGAGTTTTAATCCCCCAATCCTGTTTTTGCTTCGATGATTTCATTTTGTTATCGTAGAAGAGAAGAATGGGTCCCAAGGGTCACACAGGAGGTTGCATATCACAATACGGACCACCAGGTGACCTTGGCGGTCCGCGGAAGTTCCGTCGGCAGACCCACGACAGTCTGCGGTGGAGCTTGGTGGCACGGGTCGCCGCACGACGAAGGGCCACCAGCCTGTTCAGGCCAGTCCAGCCCTCTTTTGGTATACAGGGGGTTTTATAACCTCCTAATTTTGCTCCCTAGAGATCCAAATCTCATGCCGTATGTGGCGATGCAACCCAGGCGACGAGGCGAACCCTTCGATTTGGGTTCGAGGGCTTCAAAGTTTGGGATCTTGGTCTGGGTTCTAGAAACGTCGAATAAAATAACGATATTTTATTATTATTCGACTTCGATCCGTTTTATCTTCTACCTGGATCGTCCAATTGACGTGCCATTAGTGGCTTTGAGGCCCTGATGGTACGACAGACTTTTCTTATTGGTTTTGAGTGTTGGGACCATTTTGGGGTACGTGCCCAATGAGGCGGGGTTTTGGAATTTTCGAAGAAACACATCTTTTCTGTTGGGGGTTCTTTTTCGGTGAATGAGTATTAGATCCTCTGTGTTTTTTTATAGGGGATCACAATGGTGTGATCCACATGATGAGTTTCAGGATTGTGGCGTGGTCCCCTCTTGGGATGGCTTCGGTGAATAGTACATATTTCTCTGTGTGTCCATTTAGGATAATCGAGTAGTCGATCCGGTGTGTTATTTTGAGTGGATCACATTGGAATGATCAGATTGATTCGTTTTGAGATCTTAGTGTGGCCCCCACATGGGCTACCTACGGTGAATAGTGACTTTTCACCGGTTGTCTGTTTTGGGCGAGTAAACCACCTATCCTACGTGTTTTTCCATGTGAATCATGATGGTGGCCTCGGTATCGGCTTTGGAGGTGGCAGTGTGCCTTGTGGTGGGTCGCTCGGGTTAGTGACATTTGGACCGGCAGAGGTTGTGGGTAATCCCTTGATTCGTTCCTACAAGGGTTCGCACGGCATCAGAACCTTAGTATAGGTTTATGATCCTCTTGATTGGATGTTTAATCTGTTAGTGTTTTGGCATCCCTCTGATGGGCCCAAGAAAGATCCTCTATCATTGTTTCCCTAGATCAGGTTCTTGGTATTGTTGTGACTGCATAACCATGGGCGATGATCCCCTATCTAGCATGTTAACCTCGAAGGGTTTGTGGCTTCATTGGGAATATTATCCCAAATGCATTGCGTCGTGCTCAGTAGGGTTGTGGATCCATCAGGTATACGATCCCTTGCTCAGCATGAGGTTTATAGTAGGGTTGAGGTATCATTGGTTATACTATCCCCGACTCAGCGTGTGGTGTCTATAGAGTTGCGGTATCGTCAGTTTGATCCCCTACAGCGCGAGATATACCTGACAGGTTTTTGGTATTTTCATGAACACTGTTTCATGGGTGATGATCCTCTATCTGAGTGATGTGTTCCTGAATAGTGCTAGATCATGTTGTAGTATACCCCAGCAGATCCTAGGAGTGATACCCGATCACTGAGATCTACGAAGGCCATATCGGGTTGTGGTACCCCCCATGTGGACCCTATGTGTGATCCCCTATCTGTGAGATCTTCGTATACCGGTGTGGGTTCTGGTATCCACTAGAAGACCCTAGAAGCGATCCCTTATCCAATGAGTTTGGTGTTTATGTTGTTTCAGAAAGTCTTTCACAGTGATGATATCCGAAGAGCGCGATCTATCGGGTGAGCATTTAAGATGTTTGTGTGGGACTCGATGGACTCTATCAATCGGACGAGTGTCATCTAGGACGACAGTGATCATGGAGTGTAGTCTCATAATTTTAAATCATTTCTGGTGATGAGGTCGGTACCTCATGTGGCTTGGTGCGTGAGATGAGAATATCTAGATGTTCATGGTGTATTCGTGGGCTTACACATGGATTGAGCTGACTAGTTTTGTTTAGCTGAGGTTGGTCACGAGATCAAGTTTCTCTATTTCTTGGGTTGCCTCTGGCTGGGATTAACAGACTGTTTCCTTTCAGTTGATCACTTTTGTTTTGGGTTTTTGGGGTGCCTACTAAGTATTGTTATACTTGCCCCTACACGGGATTTTCCAGTACATTTTTGTGTATTGTGTAGTCCAAAGGCCTTTCGATAGTGTCCCAGGAGTACCCAGAGTAGGCGGAGCTGAGTGAGCGGTACTGACCATGGAGTCTTATCGGAGTTGTTCTGAGGAGCTTTCCAGTAGTGTTTTTTACATCATACCCCTTCTTCCGAGTAGGTTGGATGCTTTTGTAGTTTTCTTTTGGTGGTCCTTATTTTTCCCTTTTGTTCTTTTTCTGTACTATGGTTTTGGGATAGTTGTACACTTGCATTTACTTTTCAGTTTTATATGCCTTTGCACTGTTGCATGGAGGTGTGTGTGGGTGCGTGTGTACAGGTACCTTATGCCAATACCTCCCTTGTATGTGATAGCCTACTCGGTGCTAGACGCCAACCCCTGGCCTATTATAGGTGGGCTTGGGGAGTTGCGGCACGAGCCACATTGGGTTGGGTCGTGACAGGATAGGTTGGAAGGTATGCTTTAGCTCCTTGAGACACATACATGAATCCCATAGGGATTGGATAGTACCATTCCAGTAGAGTTTTTTGATCATCACATTTTTCACCTAGTAATGAAGACACATATTTGGTTATGTATCCAATTGGTTTTCATTGGAAATGGTTCTCGTGGAAGCTCATGTATCGAAACACATGACTGATGATAATTCCATTCCCCTAGAATCGAAGTGACATTTTGAGAATGGTATTTGTAGACAAAAAAAATAATGAATTCTAATGATTAGTGTAACATCATAATGAAGAGACATAATTATCTAGATATGAATAGGATACATAGTATTTTAAACATTTTAATGAATGATCCTTGTTGGGTTCACCATTTTTGTTTCACCCTAGAATGGGAAGCCCCTTATTTGTATCGAAGATCCTATCTCATACTATTTTGAATCGGTTTTGTTCATAGAATAGAAAATGACCAATGGTTCCCATATATATATTGATATATTGGTGGAGTTCCATTCTAGTGACATTTTGGAACTCACATTTGGAAAGTGGATGGATGGTCGGGCCCATCACATCATATAGGCTGCAGTTCTGCTTATGCTCAAACACTCTTATATATTTATATAATGTTCATGAATCATAGCTAGGTCACGATGTGAAAATTTTTACCCAAATACATATAATCTATTACCAACTGATATATATATATATATGGAAATCTATAGATATCAGGGACATCAACCAATAAAAAAATAGTATGTATCACATGTTCTTTGCATTTGTGTGCATTCATACATGATCATGCCGGTATGTGAGTTTATACTTTTTTAATTCCATACAGTTGGGCTCTCTATAGATAGTTATCTTATATTATGGCAGAATGTGTTTATTGTTTTGTGATCAAGACAGTTAAAGGGAGTATTATGTATCCTAGAAATAGAATCAGAACCCACATAATTTGGTTCCACACAACGAGACACATTCTACCTTTTAATGACATGAAAAATTACCAGCCATTATATCTTATCATATTGTTGGGAGGATGACTAGGATAGAGATTCCAAACAATGGTTTGTTTGAGACTTTTGCATGAGTGGCCCTTTCAGGTTGGCCTCCTCTAGAGTATATCCTAATGTCAATAAGTTAGATTCATGTGGGTTGTGGAATTATAAATATAATCCACACCATGAATACGGACCAATTAAAATAATATAGTGAAACCTAGATGAAATATAACCCTACAAGTGTGTATAAGGTTAAATTCAATATACAAATATATAGATGGTTTCTTTACGTGAAAATAGACCAGATAGATGAGGTATCTAGACTCACAAAATTATTTCTAGGATATGGGAGGAAATGAATGATATTTTAAGGTGTATGTTCTAATGAAACTGAATATTAATGGTTAATAATAATATGTTCGGATATCATGTAGGTACATAAATATCGCATTTATATTGAAACTAAATCCCATGTAGTATGAATGTAATAGTTTAAGATCGTAAAACTATAGAGAACCATATAGTTTAACAAAATGTGGTTAGTAATTATATTGGTACATTTGAATATGTGTTTTGGGGGATCAGACTATTAGGAGGTAACCTATGTTTCCCATAAAAATCAGAATCATATTCCACATAGTTCGGAAGTAATTGGGCTTTTGTGTTGTAAAAGATGTGGCCACAAATATATGATTTACGCTTATGCACAAGAGGCCTCCTAGATATTTTGCATTTTGAGTATGAACCATTGAATGAATGAAGGATATGGTTGGGACATACATAAATTGTAAAAGACAGTGCAAGTGAGATTTACATCATGCTAATAGACTAATAATTATGGAACTTTCAAGCCTATATTACTAGATCATGGTGTGAGAAAAAAATTATATCATTTGATGAAACCCATTGCATAAAGCATATGATTGAATCTATAATGGGTTTACACACAGGTTCCTCCATGAGATTCGTTATTCATATTTTGTACCCTTTATGTAATAGAAGAATTTTTTGGAAACTATAACTAAGTATGATTCCCATAATTGGGTTTTTTTGCTAATGGAATGGTCGTTGTAAATCTATAAGACCATACAAGTCAATATCAGTAAGAGAAGAAGGATATAATATAGTATTAGACACATATAATATATATTTAATATGTTATATGAATGGGGCTTATACACCGGTGTTTCCATTAGATAATCCATGTTATGAGACTCATGGAAAATATGTCCCTATGAGAAACAAATAATGATTTTCCAAAATGAACATTGAATTCAAAATTCTATATATGGGTTAATTTTATAGTAAGTTAATTTTGGATCTATGGTATTTTGTGAGAAATAAAAATTCATTTATTTATGTTCTATGATGATATATTGAATTTTAGGGATCAAATCCTGAATTTTATCTTCATATCATATTTATTATATGAATCTATTTCCTCATTGTTCTAATGATCATCATTTGTTAGTGGGTAATGAATAATGTTTATAATCATGACGATATAGGACATGAGTGATGGAATATTGTAAAAATTATTAATGTTTTAGTCCTCATGGGTGAATAATATAATTGTTATTTAGATAGTTAGTGGAACCCTTGGGTGCAGAATGATCACATGATTTTAAAAAGTCCATGAAATTCAAATAAAAGAGTTAGTGGTTATGTGATCTCAGGATGTTTTGGATATCTCATAATCAAGTATGTTCAAGGTAAAACCCCAAAAAATATTGTGGTATTCTTCCCTTAAATACATTTTATTCATCACTGTGTTCCTTTGAAACAACACTTGGTTATTTAGGAGATAGTCAAAACCAAGCCATAAAATATAATTTTTTCACTTCTATGTTTAGAATTTTGAAAAAATGGTCATCCAGATTTGTGATCAATAAGTCATTTGGAGTCTGATAGAACAATCTTGATTTTTGGTGAATAATATCATACCATTATGAATAGTAATATGATAGATATGAATTCTAAATAATAATAATATTTAATTTTCTAAATTCACTAAGATAATGAGATCATAATTAGTATTTCAATGAGAAATAAAACTAATTGCACCTTTAAGATTGTTATTTTTTAATTAACTATGAATTTATTTAAAAATTAAATTAATAATATCTGAAAATTTAATTTCGAAAAATGGATTTCATTTTTCAAATCTACATATTGAAAAATTTATAGGGTAATTTTTTTTTATTTTTCTGAAATTCTAGAATTTTTTATGAATAGTGAAATACGATAAAAAATCATATATACAAATTATCAGTTAAATAAACTATTTATGACATCATAAGTTATGTAAGACCACTTGGATTGAACTCACATGCACTTATTACTATTAGGGGTCACATGAAACAACACTATTGGTTGTCTTACGGGAAATAATAAAATAATGAATTAAATATTCAAAATTTACCCCTCTCCTCCACTATAAAAACCCCTCACCACTCCCTCTTCTCTTCACTCCTCTAAGACTTAAGGATCCTCAATGTTCTTCCCAAATAATATTTCATAGTCACTCCACACTACCAGGAAGATTTTTTTCTTTCCAAAAGACCAGAATCCCATCCCTTAAGGAGGTTATCAAGAAAGTTATTTCAAGAGGTAAAACACATTTATTTTTCTTTTAGTTTAATTTGACTTTATCTGCATTTTTAATTCTCTCCTCACCTCCTCTATCCAAATGATCATGATAACTCCAATATCATCTATATACTGGATTTATATTGTGTTAATTTAAGAACCATCATAAATATTCTTACTCCCTCCCTTTTATTATTATAAACGAAATCAACATCCATGAGGTTCCAATTTATAACCTTCGTGGACGATGAAGTTTCGTTCATCAATCGTTCCTTCATTACTAGTCATGAAACCTTATTTATGGTTGAACCAAGTGTTAATAAATGTATTTTATATTGATTTATGTTCTGGAATCTTTACGTGTACATGATATGGAATAATAATACAAAACACGTTTATTGAGGACAAAACTGCCATGCCAAATTCAGGCATTTATTTTTAACTCATCGAATGAGTCATACTCATGGTATATAACCAGAATAATTATAATATCATTTACATATCTTTAATGTCACTATTAATTTATATTAAAAATTATGGATGTTTAACAGTATTTCAATCCAACATCCATTCATGAATACAAGTAAACAAATCATAAAACCAAGTATGAAAATGCCTCCAAAACAATAAAATTGAATCACTTAAACCCATAAAATGCCATTAATGAATTTAATAAGGTTATAAAATATCAATTATATTATTATTATATTCTGAAATTATGAATTAAAAAAATTTAAATTTGATTATTCAGGTCGTTAAGAAAAATCAAGAACACCTTCGAGCATAAGGCAAGGGATCCTCTCTCTCACTTTTGTACTTGAATCTCCCCTATGTTGTGCCCTTTTATTTTTAATTCCTAATGATGGGGTTTGTTTTCGAACTTCCACATAATAGCCTTGTGACATTTGAGTAATTTAATACCCTCTATACCTCTCATTAATCCCTCACAATAACACTCATTACCATGATGAAATGTTTGAAAGGGGTTTCTCATCTCACTTTCATTTCTGTGATATTTTCATTGTTCACCAATCATTTCTTGTATGTGGTATATGTTAACCGACATTTGATATATAATAACCTGATTTTATTTATATTCACGTTATTCAATGATTCATTTGATGGTAATTATGTTCTAGTTATATGATTCATTGTTGTAAGATATTTTGTCTCAACTACTATTTCATTGTGACTAACTTTGTATTGTGCACCTAATAATCTTTATTTGGTGTACCTACAGCCCATTAATGATAAATTTTCATTAGAAATTATATTTATATTAAATAAACATAATCTCATATCATTGATATGTTTATTTTCTAAACTGTATACCATTAAACATACATTATTTATTTCGAAAGTTATTTTAATTATGAAAGTATTGATGAATCCATATATTCTACTCTATACAGATATTGAAAAGGCATATTTCTCTTGTATTGAATAAATGTATAAATAATTCATTGCACATGTTGTGGAGGGTGGGGCCCACTATAGCCCATTGATTCATTGGTAGGTCTCATGAGACATATCTGTTGGTGACAAACCCTTCGAGTTTGTATCCAAAAATCAGACGGGAGTCCACCCACATAACGAAACCGTTTTTACGGTAATATGGTTTCATGTTCCAGATACATGACTCCCAATTCATAATCATTATATTTATTAATTATTAGTTATAATTATTATCCATGAGGTTATCACTATGAAAAAATCTCTGGATGCATTGTCATTCTCATTTTATTAATGGAATTACTTTTTCATTTATTCACCATGCCATATTGATAATGTCAGATTGAATATAATTCACTTATTATTGTACTAATGCTTCTGCTATTTTTAACCCTTAATGGGCATTTGATATCACCCCTTTCATTGTTTACCCCCAACAGGTGATGAAGAGAAAGCCTTTTACTTAGTTCTTGTGGCTGCAATTTTTAGTTTTCTTTATGTATTGTATTTTGTAAACTTTTCCAATGTAATTTGATAAACATCTATGTATCTAGTTTCTTCCAGACTACTAAACTGATCATTCGTATGGGATTTTAATTCCTTATAACAATGCCAATATCAGAACTAATTCACCGGCTCCAGCCTAGAAGGGTCGGGGTGTTGTAGTTGGTATCAGAATATGTTTAGAAGAAAACGTGGAAACTAGAGTAGGAAATGTTTAGTAGGGATCAAATCCCTAAGTTATTATTTGAGGATAAACATAAAATAATTTCCTGGTATTTTAGTAAGGAATAGATTATGTGGATATTTTAAGAAATATGTCCCTTTCCGTCTACGAGCAGGTAGAGGTGGCTATGGAGCATATGAATCTAGGGGTAAAACCCGAAAACACCACATTGAGCTAGACTCGAACAGGAAATGGCGCATTATAATGGGCCTTTTTGCAGTCTTGGTTACGAAACTCCTGGGGGATATGTTTAGGATAATTTACATTTTCATTACAAGCCACTTTGAAGGAGTTTAATGTAAATTTTTCCTCAGAGGAACCGTGTTTCTAAGATTAGCTATGCATAGAATTTCAATCTATGTTGAGTGCTTTAATATTTGAGATTCATAAATTAATCTAGTGTATCATATTATTTTGAAATGTAGACTAACAAAATAAAGGGGAATCAATACTTGTGGCCATGGTACAGATCTCCCTACTGATTAAGTCAACATAGTCAACATTGGAGCAGATGAGATCATGACCATATTGAGACAACATACTCAAGTTGTAACGAATAACCATTCCACACTTGTGTGGGTTGTTTCATGTGGAAGAAGCCCCCATATTTTAGTGGGACTATTAATCTAGTGGTTTTCTGAGCAAAGGATCAAGTCCCATGAAATGATATTCATGGCGTTAAGATGCAATGAAAATAAAAAGGTAGAACTTGTGGTATAATGTCTCAAGGGTGATGCAGATCAATGGTGGTACCTGATTCAAAATAACATGGAGGAAGAAGAAATATATGATATGGAATGGAGTACATTTAAGGAAATATTACTCAAAATATATTTCCCTCATTAGCAAAAAACTGAAAGGAAGAGTAAATACCTTAGCTTAAAACAAAGGGAAGAAGATAGTGTTATAGAGTATGAGGCTACTTTCACAAGGCTAGCTAGGTATGCTTTAAATTACATACGTGACTTGGTAGACAAGATTTATCATTTCATTGAAAGTCTTAAGCCACGTCTTTGAAGGGTGCTGGATTCTCAATAATTTTCATCATATGATGAAATTGTATCAAGTTCCATCAAAACATAGATGGAGTTTTCTAGATCAAATATTTTTAAAGGATACCATGATAAGAAGCAGTACTATGATAACAATGGAAAAGGAGAAGCACCAAAGAAGAGTAAGGGAACAATGATTTTTCCATTATGTGAGAACTGTGGAAAGAATCATCTCGGGAAATTCATGAAAGGAATAGGAGTATGCTACAACTAACAAGAAAAGGGTCATCGATCTGATGAATGCAAGGGGAAGAAAAAATTCAATAATATTCAACTATACAATTGTAGATAGATGGGAATCTCTGAAAATGAGTGTTTTAAGCGCCAAGAAAACATGCCTCAGAAAAAGAAAAGAGAAAAATTGAGAGCCTATGCGATTACAACCGCATAGGTTGATTTTTTTAATGACGTGGAGGTAGGTAATTGAATTGTTTCAACAAACTTAGACAACACATTCTTTGATTATGGATCATCAAATTCATTTATATATTCCAAATATTTGAAGAAAATTAGATATGTCCAATTTGATTTAATAAAAGTGTTGTCAGTCAAAACTCCTAGGGGATTTATCTTTGAAACAAAGGCATGTTGATTAGTCCCCCTACAGACACCAAAACGTGCTTTAGTTTCTAAGCATATCATCATAACAATGACTAAATTTGATATAATTATTAGTTGGTATTGGCTGTCAAATTATGATGCGAATATTTATTGTATGAAGAGGAAGGATACTATTTTTAAAAATGGTGTAGAATACCTTGTCTTTTGTGTAGAAAAATCTCCACCCGATACTTATATAGAACAACCCCCAGTAGCTCTATTGAATTAAATACTTAGAGAGGAAGATAAACCAATATCTATAGGAAAGGAAAGAAATATTCAAATTGATGAGGTGCACATAGTGCAAGAATACATTGATGTATTTCAAGAGGGTTTACCTGAAACCTCCTAAGAGGGAAGTTGAGTCCTCTATTGATTTAATTACTAATGAAAGACCTATATCAAAGACTCCCTATAGAATGGCTACTGTGGAATTAGTAGAGATAAATAAAAAACTATAGGAATTGAGTGAAAATGGATTTATTCGACCTAGTGTTTCTCTATGGGGAGCCGCTGTCATTTTTGTTAAGAGGAAAGATGGATCCATGAGTCTTTGAATTGATCACAGGGAAATCATTGCTATTACAATAATGAAAAATTATCCTCTGCACTAGATTTATGATTTATTTGATCAACTTCAAGGAGCTCAATAATTTTCCAAGATTGACCTTTTATTTGGATATCTTCAACTGCGTGTGAAGAAGGAAGATATTCCAAAGAAAGCATTTCGAACTAGGTACAGGCATTATGAGTTTACAGTGATTCCTTTTGGACTGACAAATGCACCGAATGTTTTCATGGATTTAATGAATAGATTTTATATGGAATATCATGATAACATTGTTGTGGTATTCATTGATTATATCCTAGTATACTCAATAGTCTAGGAAGACCATGATAATCAATTTCGGATTATTGTGATAACTCTTAGAAGCAATAAATTATACGAGAAGATTAGAAATTGTCAATTATGGCATCAATACGTTTCTTTTCTATTCCATATTTTCTCTAAGGATGGAATCCTTATTGGGAATGTAAAGACGAATGCAATCCAAGAATGGCCCACTCCAAGAAACATAACTGAGGTAGGTAGTATTATTGGCTTATCAGGTTACTATCGTCGTTTTGTTCATAATTTCTCTCGACTGGCTAAACCGCTAACCAAGCTCACCCGTAAAGGAGTTAATTTTGTTTGGAAAAAAAGTGTAAGGAATGATTCGAATAATCGAAATTAATAATTTCCAATGCTCCAATTTTGACACATCCATTTAGAAGTGATATATTTGTGATATACAGTGAATCATCAATGAATTTACTAGGTTGCGTCCTTATGCAAAATGATAATATTATTTCTTATCCATTAATGTAGTTGAAGACCCATGAGAAAAATTATCCATCTCATGATATTTAGTTAGCACCTGTAATCTTTTCTCTGAAAATATAGAGGCATTATCTCTACGAAGAGAGATGTGAGGTTTATATGAACTAAAAGAGTTTGAAATATATTTTCACACAAAAAAATCAATATGAGGCAAAAAAGATGGCTCTATTTACTCAAAGAGTATGATTTTTCAATACACTACCACCCAGAAAATGAGAATAAGGTGAAATATGCATTAATAAGGCAACATCACAGAATTCTGACTCAAATGAGGATTTAAAGAGATCATATATTCATGGATCTAATGAAGATGGATATGGCAATTGTTAAAGGAGGGGAACCGTCACTTCTCTTTCAAATTAATGCTAAACCATCTTTACTAGAGATGATAAAAAGTTTTAATTCTAATTATGAGAATCTGTAAAAGAATATTAATGCAGTCAAAGATGGGAGACTGGATGACTTCGTGTATGAAGAAGGCATTCTGAAATTTTGGAAGAGGATATGTGTTCCATCAGTACCTGATCTAAAAAGGGAACCATTAGGCGACGACCATAGCTCAAATTTCTCTATACACCAGGGTAGCTCTAAGATATATAGGGATCTAAAGGAATATTTTTGGTGGGATAATATGATGTGAGAAATTGTTGACTATGTGTCAAGGTGTCTAGTTTGTCAACAAGTGGATGGAGAGAGACAACATCCCAAAGGAGTGGGGAAACCTCTACCTATTCTTATGTGGATGTGGGATAACATTATGATGTATTTTGTCACCGGAATACCAAGGACACCTAGAAACAATGTTTCAATATTGGTAATTGTTGATCTTATCACAAAATTAGCACATTTCCTTCCAATAATAGGGTATTTACCACTCAAGCACCTGGAAAGACTTTATATTTATAAAATTGTGATACATCATGGTGAACATCTATCGATTATCCCAGATCGGGATCCCTAGTTTACATCAAAATTATAGAAAATTCTCCAGATGTATTTGAATAATGAGCTCTGTATGAGTACTAAATATCCCACCAAACTGACAAACTGTCTCAAAGGAATATTCAAACCCTAGATGATATGCTGAGATCATGGACTCTTGACATCCATGGAATGTGGGATCAATACTTGACTTTGGTGGAATTTTCATATAACAATAGTTTCCATTCTAGTATTCAAATGGTTTCATATGAAGCATTATATGGAAAGATATGTTTAACTCCAACATGATGGGATGAAGTGGTTGAGAAAGAACTTATAGGCCCAACACATTATGAAGATACCACGACAAAGGTGAAGAAAATAAAATCCCATAATAAATAATCCTAATGTAGTAAGATGCGTTATGATGACAACTAGAGAAAATTCATGGAATTCCAAGTGGGGGATCTTCTATTTCTGAAAGTATATCCATGGAAGGGTGTCTTGAGGTTCGGTAAAAAAAGGGAAACTGAGCCCCAGGTACATCGGACCTTTTGGGATTTTGGAAGGAATTGGAGCTGTATCTTACCATTTAGTGATGCTGCCAAATCTCTCCAGTGTTCATGATGTGTTCCACGTATCATTTTTAAAGAAATACATTCCATATCCATTCCATTTACTCACATATTATGAAATAGAACTAGAACCGGATTTATCATACTGTGAAAAGTCGATCTGGATTCTTGACACAAGGGAGGAGGTATTATGAAATTGAACAACTCATCTACTAAAAGTTCTTTGGAGAAACCAGAATATAGAGGAAGCAACATGGGAACCTGAGTATTTCATGAATGAGAACCACCCACATATTTTTGGTGGTATTTATATATATAATTTGAAGGACGACATCTCCGGAGGGAATAATATAACACCCCAAACATTTTATGTCATGTTTATTCTAAATACATTCTATTCATCATTGTTTTCCTTTTAAAGAACACTAGGTTATTTAAGATATTTTCAAAACCTAGCCATTAAATATATTTTTTCTACTTCTCGGTTTTGAATTTCCTAAAAATGGTCATCTAGAGTTGTGATCAGTAAGTCATTTGGAGTTTGATAGAACAAAATTGATTGTTGGTGAATAGTAACATACCCTTATGAAGAGGAATAGGAATAGAAATATGAATTTTATGTATAGTAAATAATATTGTTATTATATTTTCTTAAGTCAATAAGATAATGAGATATTAACTCGTTTTTCAGTGAGAAATAAAACTAATTTCACCTTAATGATTGTTATTTTCCGAATTAACTATGACATTATTTAAAATTTAAATTAATAATATTTAGAAAATTAATTTTGAAAAATAGAGTTCATTTTTTAATTCTACACATTTAAAAATTCTATGTTTAATATTTTGTATTTTTTTAAAATTCTAAAATTTTTGATGAATAGTGTAATACGATAAAATACCGTATATACAAATTATCATTTAAATACACTATTTATGACATATTAAGTGATTTAAGGCCACTTGATTCTAACTCCCATGAACATATTACTATTATGGGTCACATGAATCAACATTATTGGTTGCCTTGATGGAAATAATAAAATAAAGAATTAAATATTCAAAATTTACCCCTCCCCTCCACTATAAAAACCCCTCACCACCCCCTCATCACTTAACTCTTTTAAGACTTTAAGATCATCAAATTTCTACCCAAATACCCTTCCCTGGTCACTCCCCACGACCAGGATGGTTTTGGTATTTTCAAAAGACTAAAATCCCTTCCATTAAAGAGGTTCTTGGTGAATTTATTTCAAGAGGTAAACCACCTATCTTTTTCTTTTAGTTTCATTTGAATTTATCTCCATTTGTTATCCTCTCCTCACCTCCTCTGTATAAAATATTATCATAAAACAATTATCATCTATATAGTAGATTTATATCATGTGAATGGATGAACCATCGTCAATATTTTTACTCCATTCCTTTTATTTTTATAAATGAAATCAACGTCCATGAAGTTCCAATTTATAACCTTCGTGGATGATAAAGTTTCATTCTTATAACATTCAATAATTAATGGTCATGAAACCATATTTATGGTTGGTCCAGGTCATAATATATGTATTTTATCTTGATTATTTTTCTGGAATCTTTACATGTACATGATATAGAATAATAATAAAAAACAAGTTTATTGAGCACAAATCTGCCACGCCAAATTCAAGCATATATTTTTAACACATCGAATGAGTCATCCTCATGGTATATAACCAATATCATTATAAGATAATTTATATCTATTTATGGTAACTAATAATGTATATTAAAAATTCTATATGTTTTACCATATTTCAAACCATCTTCCATTCATGAATATAAGTAAACAAATCATGAAACCAAGTAAGAAAATGCTTCCAAAACAATAAAATTGAATCTCTTAAACCCATAAAAAATGCCATTGATTAACTTAATAAAGTTACACCATATCAATTAAATGTTTATTATGTTTTGTAATTATTAATTAATAAATCTAAATTTGATTATTTTGGTCATTAAGAATAATCAAGAACATATTCGAGCATAACCTAAGGGATCCTCTCTCACACTTTTGTATAATAAGCTCCACTATGTTGTGACATTTTATTTTTAATTCCTAATGATGGGATAAGTTTTTCCCCATCCAAATACTACCATTGTCACATATAATTAACTTAATTCCCCTTTACCCATCATTAATCTCTCATAATAACACTCGTTACCATGTTGTAATGTTTGTAAGGGGTTTCTCGTCTCACTTTCTTTTTAGTGATATTTTCATTATTCGCCACTTATTTCATGTATGTGGTATATGTGTACTGAAATTTGATATATAATAAAATGATTCTCTTTATATTAATTTTAATCAATTATTCTTTTGAGGTTTATTTTGTTCTGGTCATATGATTTTATTGATTACATTTTGGTAATAGACTTTGTCTCAACTACTATTTTGTAGTGACTAACTTTGTGTGGTGCACCTAATAATCCTTATGTGGTGTACCTACTACTCATTTCAGATCACATTGAGATTATATATATATTAAATATCCATATTTTCATATCATGTATATCTTTGTTTTTTAAACCATATATCATTTTACATATGGTGTTTATTTGGAATGTTATTTTAATATTGATGAATCTATATACTCTACTCTATACGGATATTGAAAAGGCATATTACTATTGTATTGAACAATGTTTAAATAATTAGTTGTACATGAAGTGGTGGGTGGGGCCCGCTATATCCCCTTAATGCATCGATAGGTCTCATGAGGAAAATCAGTTGGATGTCATTTATCTGGCATAGGAAACCATAATACCATAAAAACAGTTTAGTTTTGTGGGTGGAAACCCATCTATTTTTTTAAAAAAACTCGAAGGGTTTTTCGTGAAATGATATGTATCATGGGACCTACCGATGCATATAGGGGATATAGAGGGCCCAACCCTCCATTGAATGTCCAAATCATTCTTTAAAAATTGATTCAATATAAGAGAAATATGTCTTTTCTATATCTGTATACTGTAGAGTATATAGATTGATCAATATTAAAAAAACATTCCAAATAAACACCTTATGTAAAATGGTATACGGTTTAGACACAAAAAATATTTATGATATGAGATTATGAATATTTAATATAAATATAATCTAAATGTTATCTCAAATGGGAAGTAGGTACACCACATAAGGATTATTAGGTGCACCACACAATGTTATTCATAACAAAATAGTAGTTGAGACAAAGTGTCTTATCATAATGTAATCTGTCGAATAATTTGACCTGAACAAAATAAACTAAAAAATAATTATTAATTAACATGAATATAATGATAATCATGTTATTATATATAAAATGGATGTACACATAGACCACATACATGAAATAATGGGCAAACAATGAAAATCTCACAGAAAAGAATGTGAGACGAGAAACCCCAGACAAACATTTCGGCATGGTAACATGTGTTATTGTGAGAGTTTAATGAAAGGTAATGGGTTATACTATTATTTATATGTCTCAAGGGAAATGTGGGGGAGGTGAGAATATATACCCCATCATTATGAATTAAAAATAAAAGGTCACAATATAGGGGAGATTCTGGTAAAAAAGTGAGAGTGAGGATCCCATACCTTATGCTCGAAGGTGTTCTTGATTGTTCTTAATGACCTGAATAATCAAATTTCGATTTATTAATTAATAATTAAATAACCTAATAAAAATTTAATTTATATGGTATAACCTTATTAAGTTCATTAAAGGAATTTTTCATGGGTTTAAGAGATTTTATTTTTTTTTGTTTTGGAAGCATTTTCTTACTTGGTTTCATGATTTGTTTAATTGTATTCTTGAATGGAAGTTGGTTTCAAATTTGGTTCAAAATCCATAATTTTTAATATAAATCATTAGTCACATTCAATAGATATAAATGGTCTTAAAATTATTCTGTTTATATACCTTGAGAATGAATCATTCAATGAGTTAAAAATAAATTCTTGAATTGGGATTGGTAGTATTTTGCTCAATAAACTTGTTTTGTATTATTATTCCATATCTTGTACATGTAAAGATTCCAGAAAATTAATCAACATATAATAAATATATTATGACTTTTTTCATCGATAAATATGGTTTTCTAACCAAGGATGAAGGAACGATTGAAGAATGACACTTCCTCGTCAATGAAGGTTATAAATTGAAACCTCATTGACGTTGATTTTGATTATAAAAATAAAATGGAGGGCGTAAGAATATTGGTGATGGTTCTTCCATTCACATTATATAAATACAGTATATATATGACACTACAGTTATCATTATATGTTTTACAAAGGAGGGGAGTAGAGAATAACAAATGAAGATAAATTCAAATGAAACTAAAAGAAAAAGAAATGTGTTTTACCTCTTGAAATAGCATCCTCTAGAACCTCCTTAAGGGAATGGATTTTGGTCTTTTGGAAAGATGAAAAACGTACTGGTTGTGGGGAGTGACTAGGTAGGGGTTTATGGGCAGAACATCGTGGGGAATTAAGGCTTAGAGGAGTGAAGAGAAGAGGGAGCGGTGATGGGTTTTTACAGTGGAGGAGAGGGGTAAATTTTTAATATTTAATTTAATATTTTATTATTTCCATAAAGACAACAAATAGTGTTGTTTCATGTGACCCCTAATAGTAATAATTGCATGTGAGTTTGAACCAAGTGTCCTTACATAACTTATGATGTCTTATATAGTGTATTTAACAGATAATTGGTAGATACATTATTTTATTGTATTTCACTATTCATCAAAAACACTAGAATTTTAGAAAAATCCCAAAAATTTACCCTAACCATTTTTATATGTGTAGAATTCAAAAATGAACTCCATTTTTAAAATTTAATTTTTTAAATATTATGAATTTAATTTTTAAATAAACTCATAGTTAATTCAAAAAATATTAATCTTAAAGGAGCAATTACTTTTATTTCTCATTGAAAAACTAATTATGATCTCATTAGATTATTTTCTTAAGAAAGTAAAATAATATTATTATTTACTATTCATAAGGTTCATATAACTATTCATATTACTATTCATAAGGGTGTGTTACTGTACAAAAAAAATCAAGTTTGTTCTATCAGACTCTAAATGACTTACTGATCACAACTCTAGATGACTATTTTTTCCAAATTCAAAAAATAGAAAATGAAAAAATATATTTAATGGATAAGTTTTGACTATACCCTAAATAACCTAGTTTTGTTTCATAGGAATATGGTGATTAATAGATTGTATTTAAGAGAAACACACCATAAAATGTTTGGGGTGTTATATTATTTTCTCCTTCAGAAATTTCATCCTCGAAATTTTATGTATAAAGCTCACCCAAAAATATGTGGGTGGTTCTTCTTCATGAAATCATATGGTTGTCATGTTTCTTCCTCCATATTCTGGTTTCTCTAAATAAGCTTTACTAGATGAGATGTTCAATTTCTCAATACGTGCTCCTCTGTGTCAAGAATACTATTAGGATTTTCATAGTATGACAAATCTGGTTCCAGTTCTATTTCTTTATATGTGAGTACATGTGTTGGGTCTGGCATGTATTTATTTATCAGTGATATGTGGAACACATCATGAATTCTAATGATATTTGGCAGAATCGCTAAACGATAAGCTAAAACTCTGATTCTTTCCAAAATTTCAAATGGTCCGATGTACCTTGGGCACAGTTTCCCTTTCTTATTGAACCTCAAGACACCATTCCCGGGAGATTCATTCAGTAATACATGATCTCCCACTTGGAATTACATGTCCTTTATTTGGTTGTCAGCATAAATCTTATGCCTAATTTGGGATGATATAATTTGGTCTTGTATTTTATTCACCTTTGTCATGGTCTCTTCATTAATTTATGGGCCTATAAGTTTCCTCTCACCAACTTCATCCCAACAAGTTGGTGTTTGACATCTCTTTCCATATAATTCTTTTTATGGATCTTTTTGAATACTAGAATGGAAAATAGTGTTGTAGGAAAATTCCACCAAAGAAAAGTATTGATCCCACATATCATGGACATAAATAGAGCATGATCTCAGCATGTCTTCCAGAGTTTGAATAGTCCATTCAGACTGTCCATCAGTTCGGGGGTGATATGAAGTACTCATTCGAAGGTCAGTATTCAAAGCCTTCAGGAGACTTTTCTAGAATTTTGATGTAAACCGGGGATCTCAATCAGAGACAATAGATATTGGTGCACCATGAAGTCTCACAATTTCATTAATATAAAGTATTTCTTGTAGCTCAAGTGGTAATCCCTATCTAATTGGAAAGAAATTTTCTGATTTTGTTAGATGATAAACAATTTCCCATATTGTATCATTATTTTTTGGTGTCATCGGTAGTCCGATGAAAAAATCCATCATAAAGTTATCCCTTTTCCACATAAGAATAGTTATATGTTGCATGACTCCTTTGGGATGTTGTATCTCTGCCTACAGTTGTTGACAAACAACACACCTTGACACGTAGTCAGCAATTTCTTGCTTCATAATATCCCACCAAAAATATTCCTTCAAATATCTATACATATTTGTGCTACCTAGGAGTATAATGAAATTTTAGTTGTGAGCATCGTCTAATAGTTCTCGTTTTAGCTCATGTACTGATGGAAAACATATCCATTTCAAAAATTTCAGAACTCCTTCTATCACGAACCGAATTGGGTCGCCATCCGAACCGACGCCCGACCCAGCCCGCGGCAAGGCCCGAAGGGCGTTCCCGATCCCCACGGGTTGGCACAAGTACCCAGGTATCAAAATAAACTTTGGGAATGGTTTACCCGAGTGAACAAATATAAATCAATCAACCAAACAAAAGTAAATGTGACCGCCAGACGTGAATTTAACCAAAATAGGTTTTTGAGTCATAAGTATTCAAAACCCACATGAGACTAAAAAAAAGGTGACCAATAACCAACCTAAGGACTGTCGCCCGGTGTGAGGACACCGCCCCTAAGCCACCACCAAAACACCACGTAGATAGTCCTGCTAACAACCTGAACCACTGCTCCCAAAAGTTGGACCCTTACCTGTATCAGAAGTAAACAAATCTACTTACACCCAAGGGTGTAAGTAGGGTGTGAGCAATAACCCAGCAGGATATCACCAAGAAAAGATTCCATGCACAACTATCAAAAGACAAACCATTTGCAATTCTAAATAAAGAGAGAAAGAAGTGCAAAAGAAATTGTTTTCATAAAACGTTTTAAAGGAAAGACAGTTCAAGATAAACACATTAGGGTAATAATTTAAGTGACATAACCCATATCATTGTGAACGCAAAGTAACAGGTAGCACCAAAGGATGGGAAAGGCCCAAAAGCGGTACTAGAGCATGCGGGACCCTAGAACGTCGTGTCTTGGTGAAACGTGGATTAGGCGGCCCCGACCCTCAGATAACATGGCTTAGAAGGCCACGACCCTCAGAACACGTGTCTTAGAAGGCCACGACCCTCAGATATCATATGTTTAGTTAGTGTTGCAATTGTCAAACCTGCCAGTGAAACCGGGTTGGGTCATCTCCGGAACACTAGCTCACTAGTCCTACTGTCCCCACCTAATACCCCAGCTTCCCTCCTTGTGCTCACCTAAAGATCAAAGTTCATATAACATGTCACATTATCACTTAGAGCCAAACGTGTCACCTGCACACTGATATCCTCTTTAAAAATCACACACACACCAAAGCATCTTTTTTTTCTTAAAAAAAACTTAAACAACACTGCACAGTTTACAAATAATAATAAACAGACAAAGTGAGTTTTCACAATAAATATGGACTTGCACCACATAAATATACCACTGGAAAATTAGATGGACATTTAAAATGTAATCAAAACTAATTTTTCAATATGGAAACTAATTATCAGGGTGCTGAAAAATTAAACCAACACGCAAAAGATCACCGGATGATAATTGAGTGTGGAATCACCTACCTCAAACAGGTGCGGAAAAAGACACGGCGCAAGACTCCAGTTGCGCTGCGGTCGCACCGTCTTGAGCCGTCAAACAGGTCCTAAAAACAGTACATCGTACAACAGGTTCAATAATATTGTTAACATAATAATAATAATGATAATAATAATAACGTAAAAATAATAATAGTGATAACAATAACAAAATAATAATAACAATAATAATATAATAATAACAACAACAATATTATTAATAATAATAATAGCATAATAATAATAATAATAATAATAATAACTATAAATAATAATAATAATAATAATAATAATTAATAATAATAGTAATAATAATAATAACATAATCATAATAATAACATAATAATAATAAAAATAGTAATATAATAATAATAATAATAGCATAAACTAAATAATATTGATAATAACATAATAATGATAAAATAGAAATATAATAATATTAACATAATAATGATAATAATAAATATAATAATAATAACAACATATTAATAATAAGATTAATAATAAAATAATAATCATAACAATAATAGTGTAATAATAATAATAATATCATTATTAGCATAATAATAATAATAACAAAATAAAGAGTCAAATAAAAAAACATTAATTAAACCAACCAAAGGAAAACTAACAGAAAGAGTACAACAGGGGCGGCCCAGGAGGGGTGCGGGGATCTGATCCGGCGTGGGTGCAGCAGACGGGCGGTGCGGCGTGGCTGGTCCGCTGCGGGTCCGGCGTGGGTGGAGAGGGGTGGCGCGAGGCAGGCCTGGGCATGGAAGCAGCAGGGGCGGAGGTGCGGTGGCTGATGGTGGAGGGTAGCAGGGGGGCACCAGTTGATGTCCGCGCGAGCAGAGGGAGGGTGCCAGCTGCTGTTCAGCGAGCAGGGGGGAGGCGCAGCAGCGAAGGGGTGGTCTGGGATGACGAAGCAAGGATGGCTGGTCCGACGTGGTTGCGGGCGACTGGTACGACGCAGGTCCGGCGGGAGGTGCGGGTGCAGGTGGCTGGTCCGATGCGGGACAGTGGGAGCGGGGAGGCGCGGAGTGCAGGAGCAGTGCAGCAGAGGAGAGGGAGAGAGCGCCGGCTGGGGAAGAGGAGGGAGAAGAAGAAAGGGAAGAAGAAGAAGGAGGAGATGAGAAATGGGGTGTGCCGTGGGAGAAGCAGAGGAAGACGTGGGGGAGAAGGAAGAAAAAGAAAAGTAATAAAAAAATAGGAGAAAGGGGTGGCGGCGGCTAGGTTTATGTATGGGGGGGAAGAGTTGAACAAAATAAAATAAAAATATTAAATATCATAATAATATTAGAAATAATAATATTAATAGTAATAATAATAATCATAATCATAATAATAATAATCGAATAACAATAATAATAATAATAATATATTATCAATAATAATAATAATATCATAATAATTATAAAGATAATAATAACAACAATAATAATATAATAATAACAATAATATAAGAATCATAATACAATAATAACCAATAAAACCATAATAAAAATTTATCCGGTTATTTAACGTTCGAGCATCGGCACCACGTGTCGAGCGACGAGAAGCCAACGCGCACTTATCAGCGCACTTAAAATATATTTTATCCATCTTGCTCGTGCCTCGCGCACACGCCAAGCGATGTAAGGCCAACGCGCATTTATCAGCGCCACTGCGGAAGCCCCTTGTCAATTCAGTCCACACTTAAACCAAGCAATTAAATAAAAAGGAAATTTGAACTCATGAAATAAGAATTTAAAAATTAAATTCGTACCTCTAAATGATGACCGAGCGTGACAATTCTCCCCACATTGAAAACTTTTCACCCCTGGAAAGTCAGCTCAAAGCCTGATTAGAGAATAGAAATGGGTACTCATGCTCAACCAATGACATCCGTTCCCAAGTCTCGTGTTCATCATTCCCGTGCTGCCAAAGAACATGGACCAGAGGAATGGACTTTCCATGCAGTACCTTTTCCTGGGAATCCACTATAAGCACTGGTCGCTCAACCACAGACAAGTCAGACTCTATCTCCAGCTCCTCCCAATCCAGCACATGCGACGGGTCGGGGTTGTACTTCATTAGTTGGGAGACATGAAATACGTCGTGAATCGACGTCAACTGCGAGGGCAAAGCTAACCTGTATTCCACCTTTCCAATCAGCTCAAGAATATCGAAAGGTCTGACAAATCTCGGTGTCAGCTTCCCCTGCTTCCCCAAAACGACGGTGACCCAAGCGAGGTGCCACTTTCAGGAACCCTCTGTCCCCCACTAAAAATTAGAGATCCCGCCACCTATGATCTGCAACAGACTTGTGGCAACTCTGAGCTGTCAACAACCGCTGCCTAATCAGCTTGACCTTCTCAGACGTCTCCTGAACAAGACTCAGTCCCAAGAGCGAGGCTTCTCCTACCTCAGCCCAACATAGAGGAGACCGACAAGGCCGACCATAGAGCACCTCAAAGGGTTCCATTCTGATGGAAGACTGGTAATTGTTATTATTAGAAAACTCGACCAGTCCCAAATGGCTATCCCATGAGCCTCCAAAATCTAGCACACAGGCTCGGAGCATGTCTTCCAGAATCTGATTCACCCGCTCTGTCTGGCCATCGGTATGAGGATGGTATGTCATGCTCATCTTAATCTGTGACCCCAAAGCCTTATGGAGGCCTCCCCAAAATCGAGATGTAAAGCGAGGGTCCCTGTCAGAAACAATTGCAGACGGCACGCCATGAATACTGACCACCTCCTGAACATACAAGCGGACCAGTTCCTCTACCTTCATTGTATCTTTGATTGGAATAAAGTGAGATGACTTGGTCAAGCGGTCAATCCCCACCCAGATAGCATTCCTCCCTCTAGGTGTACGAGGCAAGCCAATGATGAAGTCCATGGCGACCTCGTCCCACTTCCAGGTAGGAAGGGGTAATGGCTGGAGTAGGCCAGATGGTCTCTGATGCTCTGCTTTCACTTGCTGGCAGGTGTAACATCTGGATACAAAGTTGGCTATGTCCCGTCTCATATCTGGCCACCAGAACTGACAGCGAACGTCGTAATACATCATGGTGGTACCAGGATGGACGACCCACTGAGATTGGTGGCTATCCTGCATCACCACCTTTCGCAGATACAACAGCACTACAGCACGGCCCTTGAAGCATAAGAACCTCTAGGAAGACAAAGACCAATCAGAAGGAGTCTCCCCACCATGAAGAAACTGCATAGATCGCTGACACAACTCATCACTAGGCTGCTCCTGCTGAATCAACTCTAGAAGAGCAGGAGTCAACTGGATGCTAGCCACGAATGTACCTACACTGTGCTCCCTGCTCTCCAAATGCATCTGGGCGAAGAGCCCAATCAAAGTCCACTAATCGCTGGACTTCCTCAACGCCTGCACTGGTACATTTCTGCTCAAAGCATCATCTACCACATTATCCTTGCCAGGGGTATAGACAATATCAAAATCAAAACCCTGCAGGTACTCGACCCAGTGCCGCTGCCTCAAATTGAGATCCTTCTGAGAGAAAATGTAGGAAGGCTCTTATGGTCAGAGTAGACCACAAACTTCTCCCCAAAAAGATAGTGGTGCCACGTCTTCAAAGCATGCATCACCGCCACCAACTCTAAGTCGTGAGTCGGATAGTTCTTCTCATGCGGCCGGAGTTGGCGAGAACCATAAGCTATAACATGGTCATCCTGCATGAGCACACATCCAAGGCCCGTACCTGAAGCATCACAGTACACCACATAGTGCTTTCCTGACTCTTGTAAGGTCAACACAGGTGCGATGGTAAACCGCCACTTCAACTCCTCAAAAGATGTATGGCACTGTGGGATCCACTCAAACTTCACCCCTTTCCCGGTGAGTGCGGTCATGGGGGAGGCAAGCCGCGAGAATCCTGGGCAATGTGCCTGTAATAACCAGCCAAGCCCAACAAACTCCTGATCTCAAACACATTTCTCGGCTGCTCCCAAGACATAATTTCTCTGATCTTTTCGGGATCCACTAAAACCCCTTGTTTTGAGACGACATGCCCTAGATACTTCACTTCCCTGATCCATAAAGTGCACTTCGAGAGTTTGGCATACCGGAGTTGATCCCGCAAAGTGCCCAAAACAACGCACAGGTGATGCTCATGCTCCTCCTCAGATCTAGAATAGACCAGGATGTCATACATGAATACCATGACAAATGAGTCGAGATATTGGTGGAACACCCTATTCATGAATGCCATGAAAACTTCAGGAGAATTCGTCAGTCCGAAATGCATGACCAAGTACTCGAAGTTACAGTACCTGCTTCGGAAAGCCGTCTTCGGGATATCTGCTTCTCTCACCCTGAGCTGGTGGTATCCCGAACGCAAATAAATCATAGAGAACCACTTTTCCCCCTTCATCTGGTTGAACAAATCGTCAATTAGAGGCAAAGGGTATTTATTCTTAATGGTTACCTTGATCAATTTTCGGTAATCAATGCACAACCGAAGGGTTCCATCGGCCTTCTTCACGAATAAAACCGGTGCGGCCCAAGGAGAGACGCTCGGGCGAATGAATCCTTTGGATTCCAAATCGTCCAGCTGTATCTTTAATTCCCTCAATTCGGTGGGGTCCATGCGATATGAGGGAAGAGATATAGGCTGTGTTCCCGGCGCCAACTCAATTGAGAACTCCACGTCTCGCTCTAGGGGTATGCCAGAAAAATCATCTGGGAAGACCTCTGGAAACTCATCCACTACGTGAGGTAACCCGCCCTGTGAAATACCACCAGCGTTCTCTAGCGCGAGCGACGACAACTGATAAGCAATATTTCCAAGCTCGGGGAGTGGAGGTCCTGCACGTCCCGACCGAGGATCCCACTCTCCGTGAAATAACTGAGGAGTCCCATCTGGTGGTGTAAAGCTGACTCGGAGTTGATAGCAATCAATGTGCACCTGGAAGCGCACCAGCCAGTCCATATCAAGGATCACATCAAATAGGTCCATGTCAATGACCAAGAAATCCCATTACATCTGGACTCCCGATACAGGGAGTGCGCACGATCGACACTTAAGGCCTTGCTCCCTCTTTTTCCCCAACGGTGTTACCAACTCCATAGCAAACGATAACAGCTCGGTTAGTAGGTTCAACAGATTCACAAAATGAGAAGATATGAAAGAAACTGAAGCACTAGTATCAAATAAAATTGCATCTATAGAAGATGTAACTAGAATAGTACCTCGAACCGTCGAAGGCCCTGCATCAGATCCTGCTGGTGCCTGATCCGTAGCATGCAGTTTCCTGGTCCCTTCCTGAGAACGACCACTTGCCTAAGGCTCTGCCCTGATATGGCTCTGCCTTGAAGACGATCCGGTCCTACCACCACGCCCACCAAACCGAGATCCTGTCATCCTGGTCGGCTCTGATTGAACTGATACCCCTCTAGAAGCCACTGATCCATCCCCACTCTGTTAAGGGCGTGCAGTCCTGCAGAAGTGCTGTAGATGTCCCACAACTCCACATCCATGGCATGGTCTGGGAGGGTATGGACAAACAGGTTGGATGTGCCCTACCCTTCCGCACTGATGGCACACAACGGACGCCACACCAGAATCCCCAGATGAAAACTGCCTGGGAGGATGACCTGAGCTGCCATGACCCTTCTTACATTGCTCATCACGCTTCCTCTTCTTCTCAGATGAACTGCCACTGCCAAGCCATGACACTGATCTAGAAAACCCCGAATTTCCCTTATGGTCAATCTCGACCATACAAGCACGATCGACCACCTCAGCATAAGTCTTCAGCTTGAATAAGAAAACCTGGGAGTGAATTTCTGGTCGAAGACCATTCTCAAACTTCCGAGCTTTCAAGAATTCGCTCGAAACTATCTCAGGTGCGTACCGTACCAGTTCAGCAAAGCGATTCGCGTACTCCATCACTGTCTGATTCCCCTGCGAAAGCTCCATGAACTCCCTAGATCTAGCATAGGCTACGAACTCTGGACAATACTGCTCGTTGAAGATACCCTTGAAATCCTTCCAGCTCAGGTGCTCATGCTTCCCAGCCTGGACCACTGATTCCCACCATTTGCGACTAGAACCCTCCAGCTGGAACGAGGCACACTTCACCCTAACTTCCTCGGGCGTGTCAAGGAAATCGAACATGCGTTCTATCTTTTCAAGCCACTCCTCTGCCTCCTGAGGTTCTGAACCACCTCGTAAAGTAGGAGGTTTGCTCCTCAGAAACTCCTAAGATCTATCCTTCATGGAGCCAAATTATTCCCCTCTAGCTGGAATAGGGTCGGGGGTAGGAGTCGCCCCTTGTCCCAAATCCTGAACGGCTTGGACCATCGCCTCTACCAATCTCTGATCAAGCGGCGCGAGATAAATCTCTTCGGCTTCCTCCCGTGGGTGAATGGGAGCTCTCCGGGGAGGCATCTTATTGAAAAAGGGAAGAAATCAAGAAAGAAAACCATCAATAAAAAGGGAATAAATTTTTCCAACAAGATAAACATTCATCATTAAACCAAACATGCAAAAACGAATCCATATAAAAGCTTTACTTTTCTTGCCTGGTGTCCATGTACAGTCTGCAGCCTACTCGTCCCACCTAGAAAATAAGTGAAACAAGTACCCTGACATCCCATGGTGACTCAGTATCTGTCACGAGGCGTTCTGGCCAGGCACCCTACTCGCAACATGAATTCTGAGCCCCGACAGACCCAACTCATGTATAATCCAACTCATCCCAAATAACATAAACCACTAACAAACCCCCCTATGATACCATTTTGTCACAAACCGAATCGGGTCGCCATCCGAACCGACGCCCGGCCCAGCCCACGGCAAGTCCCGAAGGGTGTTCCTGATCCCCACGGGCTGGAACAAGTGCCCGGGTATCAAAATAAACTATGGGAACGTTTTACCCGAGTGAACAATTATAAAGCAATCAACCAAACAAAAGTAAAAGTGACTGCCAGCCGTGAATTTAACCAAAACAGGTTTTTGAGTCATAAGTATTCAAAACCCACATGAGACTAAAAACAAGGTGACCAATAACCAACCTAAGGACTGTCGCCCGGTGTGTGGACACCGCCCCTAAGCCACCACCAAAACGCCATGTAGATATTCCTGCTAACAACCTGAACCACTGCTCCCAAAAGCTGGACCCTTACCTGTATTAGAAGTAAACAAATCTACTTACACCCAAGGGTGTAAGTAGGGTGTGAGCAATCACCCAGCAAGATATCACCAAGAAAAGATTCCATGCACAACTATCCAAAGACAAACCATTTGCAATGCTAAATAATGAAAGAAAGAAGTGCAAAAGAAATGGTTTTCATAAAAAAATTTAAAGGAAAGACAGTTCAAGATAAACACATTAGGGTAATAATTTATGTGACATAACCCGTATCATTGTGCACGCAAAGTAACCGGTAGCACCAAAGGATAGGAAAGGACCAAAAGGGGTACTAGAGCATGCATGCCCCTAGAACATCGTGTCTCGGTGAAACGTGGATTAGGCGGCCACGACCCTCAGATAACGTGGCTTAGAAGGCCAAGACCCTCCGAACACGTGGCTTAGAAGGCCATGACCCTCAGATATCATATGTTTAGTTAGTGTTTCAATCATCAAACCTACCAGTGAAACCGGGTTGGGTCATCTCCGGAACACTAGCTCACTAGTCCTAGTCTCCCCACCTAATACCCCAGCTTCCCTCCTTGTTCTCACCTAAAGATCAAAGTTCATATAACATGTCACATTATCACTTAGAGCCAAACGTGTCACCTGCAAACTGCTATCCTCTTTGATAACCATACTCACACCAAAACTTTTTTTTTCTTAAAAAAAACCTAAACCACACTGCATAGTTTACAAATAATAATAAACAGCCAAAGTGAGTTTTCGCAATAAAAATGGACTTGCACCACATAAATATACCACTGGAAAATTAGATGCACATTTAAAAAGTAATCAAAACTAATTTTTCAATATGGAAACTAATTAGCAGGGTGCTGAAAAATTAAACCAACATGCAAAAGATCACCAGATGATAATTGAGTGTGGAATCACCTACCTCAAATAGGCACAGAACAAGACACGGCTCAAGACTCTAGTTGCGCCGCGGTTGCACCATCTTGAGCCGTCAAACAGGTCCTAAAAACAGCAGATCGTACAACAGGTTCAATAATATTGTTAACATAATAATAATAATGATAATAATAATAACGTAAATATAATAATAGTGATAACAATAAAAAAATAGTTATAACAAGAATAATATAATAATAATAACGATAATAATATTAATAATAATAATAGAATAATAATAATAATAAATAATAATAATAATAATAATAATAATTAATAATAATAGTAATAATAATAATAACATAATCATAATAATAACATAATAATAATAAAAATAGTAATATAATAATAATAATAATAGCATAAACTAAATAATATTGATAATAACATAATAATGATAAAATAGTAATATAATAATATTAACATAATAATGATAATAATAAATATAATAATAATAATAACATATTAATAATAAGATTAATAATAACATAATAATCATAACAATAATAGTGTAATAATAATAATAATATCATTATTAGCATAATAATAATAATAACAAAATAAAGTGTCAAATAAAATAAAACATTAATTAAACCAACCAAAGGAAAACTAATGGAAAGAGTGCAGCAGGGGCGGCCCGGGAGGGGTGCGGGGATCTGATCCGGCGCGGGTGCAGCAGAGGCGCGGTGTGGTGTGGCTGGTCCGCTGCGGGTTCGGCGTGGGTGGATAGGGGTGGCGCGAGGCAGGTCTGGGCGTGGAAGCACCAGGGGCGGAGGTGTGGCGACTACTAGTGGAGGGTAGTAGGGGGGCACCGGTTGATGTCCGTCGAGAAGAGGGAGGGTGCAGGCTGCTGTCCGACGAGCAGGGGGGAGGCGCAACAGCGGAGGGGTGGTCTGGGATGGCAGAGCAAGGATGGCTGGTCCGACGTGGTTGCGGGCAATTGGTATGACGCAGGTCCAGCGGGAGGTGCATGTGCAGGTGGCTGGTCCGATGCGGGACATCGAGAGCGGGGAGGCGCGGAGTGCAGGAGTAGCGTAGTAGAGGAGAGGGAGAGAGCGCCGGCTGGGGAAGAGGAGGGAGAAGAAGAAAGGGAATAAGAAGAAGTAGGAGAGGAGAAATGGGGTGTGCCACGGGAGAAGGAGAGGAAGACGTGGGGGAGAAGGAAGAAAAAGAAAAGAAATAAAAAAAATAGGAGAAGGGGGTGGCGACGGCTAGGTTTAGGTATGGGGGGGGAAGAGTTAAACAAAATAAAATAATAATTTTAAATATTATAATAATATTAGAAATAATAATATTAATAGTAATAATAATAATCTTAATCTTAATAATAATAATAATCGCATAACAACAATAATAATAATAATATATTAGCAACAATAATAATAATATCATAATAATTATAAAGATAATAATAACAATTATAATAATATAATAATAACAATAATATAATAATCATAATACAATAATAACCAATAAAACCATAATAAAAATTTATCCGGTTATTTAACGTTCGAGCATCGACACCACGTGCCGAGCGACGTGAAGCCAACGCGCACTTATCAGCGCACTTAAAATAAATTTTATCCAGCTTGCTCGTGCCTCGCGTGCACGCCAAGCGATGTAAGGCCAATGCACATTTATCAGCACCACTGCGGAAGCCCCTTGTCGATTCAGTCCACACTTTAGCCAAGCAATTAAATAAACCGGCAATTTAAACTCATGAAATAAGATTTTAAAAATTAAAGTCGTACCTCTAAATGACGACCGGGAGTGACACCTTCTTCATACCTGAAGTCAGCCAGTCTCCCATCCCTGACTGCATTAATTGTCTTGTGTAGATTCTCATCATCATATTAAGAACATTTTATCTTCTCAAGTAATGATGGTTTAACAATCATTTGAAAGAGAAGTGATTTTTTCCCTTTTTTAACAATTCCCATATCCATCTTCCATAGATCCATGATCATAAGATCTCTTATTCTTTATTGTAATAGCATTGATTTCCCTATATTAAATGAAAAGTCTCATGGATCCATCTTTCTTCTTGAAAAAGAGTACTGGGGATCCCCATGTATAAACACTAGGTTGAATAAATATTTTCCACACAAATCCTCTAGTTATTTCTTTAGCTCTTCTAATTCCATGATAGTCATTATATTGGGACTCTTTTATATAATTCATTCATCAGGAATTAAATCAATAGAGAACTCAACTTCCCACTCTAGAGGGGGTCCAGGTAAATCCTCTGGAAATACATCAATGCATTCATGAACTATGTGAAAATCATAAATTTGAAGATTTCATTCCTCTCCAATATATATTGTTCTATCTTCCACTCCAAGTATTTAATTCAGTAGAGCTATTAGGAGTGGTTCTAGATAAGAATCAGGTGGTGAAGTTTCTACACTAAATACAAGGGATTCTACACCATTTTAAAAAAATTAACATCCCTCTTCTTACAATAAATTTTTGCATCATATTTTGATAGCCAATCCATACTGAGAAATATATCAAATTCATTCAAGGGTATGATGATAAGGTTAGAAACAAAAGCACGTTCTGGTGTCTGGACGAGGATTAATCAAAATTTCATTGTTGGAATGATACATCCCTTGGGGGTTTTGACTGGAAACTCCTTTATTAAATGAAATTGGACATTTCTAATTTTCATGGAATACTGGGAAGATATAAATGATTTTGATGATCCAGAATGAAATAATGTGTAGGAAATTTTTGTGGAAACAATTAAAGTACCATCCACCATGTCATTAGGAACTTAAAAATATATTGTTGTAATCGCATATTATCTCTCTTGTTCTCTTAGATTTTATTGAGTAATTCTTCCTTGGTGCATACGACATTAAATTTCATAGTGTCCAATATCTCTGAAATTGTATCATTGAATATCATTTAACTGTTTCTACCCCTTTCATTCATCAGATCGATGACCCTTTTCTCCACAGTTAAAGCAAACTCCCTTGCCTTTCAAGAATTTCCCAAGATGATTTTCTCCACAGTTCTCACATAATGTTAAATCATTGATCCCATTCTCTTGTTTAGTACTTATCTATTTACTTTTTTGTCAAAGTACCGCTTCTTATATTTGTTTCCTATGAAAATATTTGATCTAGAAAACTCCCTCTATGTTTTGATGGCACTCGATACAATTTCATCATATAATGAAAATGATTGAGAATCCAGTGCCCATCGAAGACTTCGCTTAAGACCATCAAAAAATGGTCACTCTTGTCTGCCGAGTCACATACGTAATCTACTGCATACCTAGCCAGCCTAGTAAAAGTAGCCTCAAACTCTGTAACACTATCTTACTCACATTGTTTTAAGATAAAGAATTTCCTCTTCATTTTAGTTCATTGCTCACGAGATAAATATTTTTCGAAGAATATTTCCTTAAATGTCCTCCATTCCATGTCTTCTATTTCTTCATCCTTCGTAGTATTATGAATCAGGGACCACTATTGATCTGTGTCACTCATGAGACAATATACTGCTAGAAATACCTTTTCATTTTCATTGCATATTAACTCCATGAATATATTTTCAAGGGACATGATCCATTGCTTAGAAGCCACTATATTAGTAGTATGGCAGATATATGGGGGATTCTACCATATGAAATGATCCAACATAGGTGTGGAATGGTTATTTATTAAAACATGAGAAATTTGTCACAATATGGTCATGTTCTGGCCTACTATAACGTTGATTATGTTGACTTTCTCCGCATTTAGATCCATACCTTGCACACGAGTATTGATTCCCCTTCTTCAATTAGATTCCATTTATAAATTATGGGATACACTAGATTAGATTATGAATCTCAAATATAAACGCAATCAAGACAGATTGAAATTCTATGCCTAGCTAATCTTATAAACATGGTTCCTCTAAGGAAAAATTTACATTAAACCCCTTAATAATGGTTTGTAAAAAATGTGAATTATCCTAACCATATCCCATGGGAGTGTCCTAACCAAGAGTGCAGCAAGGCCCATTATCGTGCACCAGTTCCCGTTTGAGTCTAGCTCAAAGTCGTGTTTTCGGGTTTTACCCCTTGATACATCTGTGCTAGAGCCGCATCTACCTGCTTGTATCCAGACAGGAATGTATTTATTAAAAGATCCACATAATCTATTCCTTACAAAAAAATAGGAAATTATTGTACGTTTATCCTCAAATAAAACCTTAGGGCTTTTTCCCTAATATATATTTCCTACTTTAGTTTCCAAGTTTTCTAATAAACTTCCTCTGATACCAACAGTAACACCCCAACCCCTCTAGGATGAGCCGGTTCATTACTTGTAATATTGGCATAGTTAGAAGGAATGATAATTATGATGTAATGATAATTTAAGTAGTATTGAAGAATCTATATACATATATGGTTCTCAAATTATATTGGAAATGTTTAAAAAATACAATACATAAAGAAAACTAAAAACTGAAACCACGAGAATTCTGTAAATGACTTTCTCTTTATCATCTATTGAGGGTTAACAATGGAAGGGGTGAGATGAAAATCTCAGTAAGGGTTAGAAATGGAGGAATCATGAATACAATAAAAAGTGAATCATATTCCATCTGATATTATCTATATGTCATGGTGAATAAATGAAAAACTAATTCCATTAATAAACTAAGAATGAAATTACATCCATAGATTTTTTCATAGTGAAAACCTCATGGATAATAATTATAGCTGACGATGAATAAATATAATTATTATTAATTTGACATCATGTATATGTCACATGAACACATAATACAGTAAAAATGGTTTAGTTATGATTGTGGAAACCCATCTGCTTTTTGGAATCAAACTCGAAGGGTATGTCGCCAAATTATTTGTCTCATGAGACCTACCAATGCATAGAGGGGATATATCGGCCCCCACACACCACTGCATATACAAATCATGTTTTACGCGTTGATTCAATACAATAGTAAAATTCCTTTTCTATATCTGTATAGAGTAGAGTACACAGATTCATCAATATTAAAATAACATTCCAAATAAACACTGTATGTAAAATTGTATACGGTATAGATAAAAAACATATCCATGATATAAAATTATGGCTATTTAATATTAATATAATCTCAAATTGATCTCAAATGGTAATTTGGTACACCACACAAGGATTTTTAGGTGCACCACACAATGGTAGTCACAAAAAATAGCAGTTGAGATAATGTCTCTTACCACAATGTAATCGGTCAAATCAAATGACATGAAAAAAATAACCATCAAAAGAGTCCTTGATTAACAAGAATGGAAATAGAATCATGTTATAATATATAAAATGGTAGTACACATATACCACATACAATAAATAAGTGGTGAAAAATGAAAATCTCACTAAATAGAATTCGAGACGAGAAACCCCTTACAATCATTTTTTCATAGTAACGAGTGTTATTGCGGGGGATTAATGAGAGGTAAAGGGGCATTCAATTATTTATATGTCACAAAAGAATTAGAGGGTAGGTGAGAAAACATACCCCATCGTTAGGAACAAAATATTAAAGGGCACAAAATAGGGGATATTCTTGTACAAAAGTGAGAGAGAGGATCTCTTTCCTTATGCTCAAAGGTGTTCTTGATTGTTCTTAAAGACCTGAATAATCAAATTTCGATTTATTAATTAATAATTATATAACCTAATAAACATTTAATTGATATGATATAACCTTATTATGTTCATTAATGGCCTTTTTTGATGGGTTTAAGAGATTCAATTTTATTGTTTTAGATGAATTTTCTACCTTGGTTTCATGATTAGTTTACATGTATTCATGAATAGAAGTTGGTTTGAAATATGGTTAAACATGAAGAATTTTTAATATAGATTATTATTGACATTGAAGAGATATAAATGATCTTATTATTATTCTAGTTATATACCATTAGGATGACTCATTCGATGAGTTAAAAATAAGCTCTTAAATTTGGCTTTGCAGTTTTCTGATCAATAAACTTCTTTGGTATTGTTATTCCATATCATGTATGTGTAAATAATAGATAACATTAATCAGGATAAAATAAATATATTATGACTTGGTTCAACCCTAAATATGGTTTCATGACCAGTAATGAAGGAACCATTGAACAACTAAACTTCATCGTCCACAATGTTTATAAACTGGAACCTCATGGACGCTGATTTAGTTTATAAAAATAAAAGGGGGGGAGTAAGAATATTGATGGCAGTTCATCCATTCAAATGATATAAATACATTATATAGATTATACTGGAGTTATCATGATAATTTAGACAGATTAGGTGAGGAGAGGATAATAAATGATGACAAATTCAAATGAAACTAAAAGAAAAAAAAAGGTGTTTTTCCTCTTGAAATAACTTCTTCAAGAACGTCCTTAGTGGAAGGATTTTGGTGTTTTGGAAAGACCAAAAGCTTCCTGGTAGTGAGGAGTTACTAGGGAAGGGTATTTGGGAAGATAATTGAGGAGCTTCAAGGCTTAGAGGAGTGAAGATAAGAGGGGGTGGTGAGGGGGTTTTATAGTGGATGAGAGGGGTAATTTTTTAATATTTAATTCATTATTTTATTATTTACCTAATGAAAACCAATAGTGTTGTTTCATGTGACCCCTAATAGTAATAAGTGCATGTGATATTGAACCAAGTGTCCTTTCATAACTTATGATCTCATTAATAGTGTACTTAACTGATAATTTGTATATACGGTATTTTATCGTATTTCACTATTCATCAATAATTCTAGAATTTGAGAAAAATCTCGAAAACTAACCCTAACTATTTTGTGAAGTGTAGAATTTAGAAATGAACTCCTTTTTTTAAAAAAAAAATTCTAAATATTATGAATTTAATTTTTAAATAATGACATAGTTAATTAGAAAAATAGCAATATTAAATGTGCAATTAGTTTTATTTCTCATTCAAAAACTAATTAAGATCTCATTATCTTATTTTATTAAGAAAATAAAATAATATTATTATATATGATTCATAAGGTTTATATTACTATTCATAATACTATTCATAAGGGTATGTTACTATTCATCAAAAATCAAGTTAGTTTTATCAGACTCCAAATGACTTACTGATCATGACTCTTGATGACCATATTTTTGAAATTCAAAACATAGAAGTGGAAAACATAATTTTAATGGCTAGGATTTTCTTATCTCCTAAATAACCTAGTGTTGATTTAATAAAGGATTTGTCTGTAAAAACTCCTAGGTGATGTATCATTCCAACAAAGACATGTCGATTAGTCGCCCTCTAGATATCAAAATAAGCTTTAGTTTCTAACCTTATTATCATACCAATGACTGAATTTTATATAATTCTCAGTATGAATTGGCTGTCAAATTTTGAAGCAATGATTTATTGTAAGAAGGTGGAAGTTGCAATTTTTTTAAATGGTACAGAATCCCTTACCTTTAGGGAAGAAACTTCGCCACCTGATTCTTTTCTAGAACCACCCCCAGTAGCTCTATTGAATGCAATACATGGAGAAGAAAATAAACCAATATCTATGGGAGAGGAAATAAATCATTAAATTGAAGATGTGCAAATATTGAAATAATACATTGATGTATTTTCAGAGGATTTACCTGGACACCCTCCAGAGTAAGAAGTTGAGTTCTCTGTTGATTTAATTCTTGATGCAAGACCTATATGAAATACTTCCTATAGAATGGATAATGTGGAATTAGTATAGCTTATGAAAAAACTATAGTATTTGACTGAAAAAAGGATTTATTCGACCTTGTGTTTCTCCATGGGGAGCCCATACCCCCTTTGTCAAGAAGAAATATTTATCTATGAGGCTTTTCATTGATTACAGGGAAATCAATGCTATTATAAAAAATATTATGTATCCTATGGCCCGGATTGATGATTTATTTGATCAACTTCATGGAAATCAATAATTTTCAATGATTGACCTTTGATCCGGATATCATTAGCTACATGTGAAGAAGGATGATATTCCAAAGATAGCTTTTTGAACCATTTATGGGAATTATGAGTTTACCATTATTCCATATAGACTGAAAAATGCACCCTCTGTTTTCATGGTTTTATTGAATAGTTTTTTCAAGGAATATCTTGATAACTTTGTTGTTTTATTTATTAATGATATCTTAGTATACTAAAAAAGCTATGAAGACCATTATAATCAATTGCAGATTATTCTGAGAACTCTTTGAATAAAAAAATATATGGGTTATTTAGAAAATGTGAATTATAGCTTCAATCAGTTTCTTTTCTAGGACATATTGTCTCTAAGTATGGAATCCTTGTCAATCATGCAATAACAAAGGCAATCCAAGAATGTCCCACTCCAACAAACATTACTGAGGTATGTAGTTTAATTGGATTAGCACGTTACTATCGGCGTTTCATTAAAAATTTCACCTGAATGGATAACTAGGTAACCAAGATCACAACTAAAGGTGTTATGTTTGTGTTGAAAAAATAGTGTATGGAATTCTTCGATGTATTGAAAAGAAGATTGGTCAATGTTCCAATTTTGACTCTTCCATCCAGAAGTGATGGATTTGTGATATACATCGATGAAAAAAAGAATGGACTGGGTTGCGTCCTTATGAAAAATGATAATGTTACTCTATAATAATCAAGATAGTTGAAGAACCATGAGAAAAATTATCAATCTCATGATCTTGAATTAGTAGCCCTAATCATTGCTCAAATAATATGGAGGCCTTATCTCTATGGAGAGAGATGTGAGATTTATACGGACCACAAGAGTTTGAAGTATATTTTCACACAAAAAGAACTCAACATGAGGCAAGGAATATAGATTGATTTACTCAAAGAATACAATTGTTCAATACACTACTACCTAGGAATGGTTAATAAGATGGATGATGCATTAATCAAGAATGATCACGGCCTTCTGACTCAAATTAGGATTTAAAGAGATCATATGATCATGGATCTAATGAGAATGGATATGGGAATTATTATGGAAGGGGAAACATCACTTCTCTTTCAAATGACTACTAAACCATCTTTACGAGAGAAGATAAAAACATCTCAATCTTATGATGAGAATCTGCACAAGAAAATTAATGCAGTCAAGGGTGGGAGACTAGATGACTTCATGTATGAAGAGGGTACTCTGAAATTTTGGAAAAGGTTATGTGTTCCATCAGTACATGAGCTAAAGGGGTACTATTAGACGATTCCCATAGCTCAAATTTCTCTATAAACTTGGCTAGCACCAAGATGTATAGAGATATGAAGGAATATTTTGGGAGGGATAATATGAAGCTTGAAATTGATGACTACGTGTCATGTAGTCTAGTTTGTCAAAAAGTGAAGGAATATAGACAACATCCCAATGGAGTGATGCAACCTCTACTTATTCATATGTGGATGTGGGATAACATTATGATGTATTTTGTCACCGGACTACCGAAGACACCTCTAAGTAATGATTCAATATAGGTAATTGTTTATCATCTCACAAAATCAGTACATTTCATTTCAATAATAGAGTATTTACCACTTGAGTTCCTAGAAATACATTATATTAATGAAATTGAGAGACTTCATGGTGCAACTCAATCGATTGTCTCTGATCGAGATCTCTGATTTACATCAAAATTATGGAAAATTCTCCCGAAGGCTTTGAATACTGAGCTTCGAATGAGTTCGGCATATCACCCCCAAACTAACAGAGAGTCTAAAAGGACTATTCAAACATTGGAAAACATGATGAGATCATACACTCTTGACTTCTAAGGAATGTGGGATCAATACTGGCTTTTGGTAGAATTTTCCTAAAAAAAATTGTTTCCATTCTATTATTCAAAGGGCTCCATATGAAGTTTTATATGAAATGATATATCTAACTCCAACTTGTTGGGATGTAGTTGGTGAGAGGAAACTTATATGCTCAGAACATATTGGAAAGACCACGACAAATGTGAATAAAATACAAGCCCATATTAATGCAGCCCAAAGTAGGCAGAAGAGTTATGCTGACAACCGGAAAAAGGACATGTAATTCCAAGTGGGAGATCATGTATTTTTAAAGTATATCCATGGAAGGGTGTCTCAAGGTTTGGTAAGAAATGGAAACTGAGCCCCAAGTCCATCAGACCATATAAATTTTTTTAATTAATCAGAGCTATAGATTACCGTTTAGCGATGCCGCTAAATATCTCTAGAGTTCATGATGTGTTCCACATATCGTTGTTAATGACATACATGCCATATCCAACACATGTACTCACATATGAAGAAATATATCTAGAACCGGATTTTTCATACTGTGAGAATCCTATCAGGATTCTTGACACATGGGGGAGGGTATTGAGAAATTGAAGAACTCGTCTAGTAAAAGTTCGTTGGGAAAACATAATATGGAGGAAGAAACAAGGGAACCAGAGGATTTCATGAAGAAAAACCACCCACATCTTTTTGGTGGGCTTTACACATAAAATTTTGATAAAGAAATTTCAGAAGGAGGGAACAATATAACACCCTAAACATTTTTTGGTATGTTCTCCTAAACACATTATATTCAACACTATGTTCCTTTGAAAAAACACTTGGTTATTTAGGATATAGTCAAAACCTATCAATTAAATATAAGTTTTCCACTTCTATGTTTTGAATTTCAAATAAATGGTCATATTGAGTTGTGATCAGTACGTCATTTGGAGTCTGACAGAACAAACATGATTTTTGGTGAATAGTAACATACCTTTATGAATACTAATATGAATAGTAATATAACCCTTATGAATAGTAAATAATAATAATATTTTATATTCTTATGGAAATAAGATAATGAGTTCTTAATTAGTTTTTCAATTCGAAATAAAACTAATTGCACCTTAAAGATTGTTATTTTTCGAATTAAATATGAATTTATTTAAAAAATGGATTAATAATATTTAGAAAATTAATTTTGAGAAATGGAGTTCATTTTTTAATTCTACACGTCGAAAAATGGTTAGGGTTAATTTTTTTTATTTTTCTGAAATTCTAGAATTATTTATAAATAGTGATATACTATAAAATACCATATATACAAATTTTTTGTTAAATACACTATTTCTGACATCATAAGTGATGTAAGGCCACTTGGTTAGAACTCACATGAACTTATTACTATTAGGGGTCACATGAAACAACAATATTGGTTATCTTGAAGGAAATAAAAAAATAATGAAATAATTATTCAAAATTTACCCCTCCCCTCCACTATAAAAACCCCTCACTAGTCCCTCTTCTCTTCACTCCTCTAAGCCTTTAAGATCATCAAGGTTCTACCCAAATACCATTCCCTAGACACTCCCCATGACCATGAAGATTTTGGTCCTTCCAAAAGACCAAACCCCTTCCCTTAAAGAGCTTCTTGAGGAAGTTATTTCAAGAGGTAAAACAACATTCATTTTCTTTTAGTTTCATTTGAATTTATCTTCATTTGTTATCCTCTCCTCACCTCCTCTATCCAAATGATTATTATGAAAATAGTATCATCTATATACTAGATTTAGATCATGTGAATGGATGAACAATCATCAATATTTTTACTCCCAATATTTTATATTTATAAATGAAATCAACGTCCATGAGGTTCCAATTTATAACCTTCATGGACGATGAAGTTTCGTTCTTAAATATTTCCTTCATTACTGGTCATGAAACAATATTAATGTTTGAACAAAGTCAGAATACATTTATTTTTCCTTTATTAATGTTATTGAATCTTTACACAAACTTGATATAGAATAATAATAAAAAACAAGTTTATTGAACACAAAACTGCGATGCCAAATTCAAGCATTTATTTTTAACTCATCGAATGATTCATCCTCATGGTATATAACCAAAATCATTATAAGATTATTTATATCTCATTGATTTCACTAATAATCTATATTATAAATTCTGGATGTTTAACCATATTTCAAACAAACTCCCATTCATGAATACAAGTAAATAAGTCATGAAACCAGGAAAGAAAATACTTCCGAAACAATAAAATTGAATCTCTTAAACCAATCAAAAAGTAAATTAATGAACTTAATAAGGTTATACCATATCGATTAAATTTTTATTATGTTCTTTAATTATTAATTAATAAATCTATATTTGATTATTCAGGTTGTTAAGAACAATCAAGAACTCCTTCAAGCATAAGGTATGGGATCCTCTCTGTCACTTTTGTACAAGATTCTCCACTATGTTGTGCCCTTATATTTTCAATTCCTAATTATGGGGTATGTTTTTGTACCTCCCCCATACTAACCTTGTGACATATAAATAATTTGATACCCCTTTACCTCTCATTAATCACTCATAATAACACTCGTTATCATGACGAAATGTTTGAAAGAGGTTCCTCGTCTCGCTTTCTTTGTTTTGTGAGATTTTCATTGTTTGCCACGTATTTCTTGTATGTGGTATATGTGTAGGACATTTGATATATAATAACATGATTCTTTTTATATTAATGTTAATCAATGATTCTTTTGATGGTTATTATGTTTTGTTCAAATGATTCGACCGATTACATTGTGGTAAGAGACTTTGCCTCAACTACTATTTTGTTTTGACTAAATTTGTGTGGTGCACCTAATAATCCTTATGTGGTTTACCTACTGCTAATTTGAGGTCACTATAATATTATATTAATATTAAACATTAATAATCTCATATCATATGTATGTTTTTTGTCTAAACCGTATCCCATTTTATATACAGTGTTTATTAGGAATGTTATTTTAATATTGATGAATCAGTATACTCCACTCTATACGGATATTGAACATCCATATTGCTCTTATATTGAATAAATGTTTAAATAAGGATTTTGACATCCAGTGGAGGATGAGGCCCACCATATCCCCTCGATGCATCAGTAGGTCTCATGAGGAAAAGTAGTTTGATGTCAAGTATCTAGCAAATAAAACCAAAATAACGTAAAAATGGTTTAGTTCTATGGGTGGAAACCCATCTGATTTTGGGAAACAAACTCGAATGGTTTGTTGCCATTTGATTTGTTTTATGAGACCTACCAATGCATCGAGGGGATATATCATGCCCCACCAAACAATTCTTTTCCAAATCATTCTTTACACACTGATTCCATATAATACCAATATGTCTTTTCATTTTTCGTATAAAGTAGAGTATACAGATTCAACAATATTCAAATAACATTCCCAATAAACACCATATGTAAATTGTTATAATGTTTATACAATAAACATATCCATGATATGAGATTATTTATATTTAATATAAATATAATATCAATGTTATATCAATTTATAAGTATGTAGACCACAGAAGGATTATTTTGTGCAACACACAATGTTAGTCACAACAAAATAGAAGTTGAGACTGTCTCTTACCACAACGTAATCGGTCGAGTCATATAACCAGAACTTAATAACCATATAAATAATCATTAATTAACATGAATATAAATAGTATCATGTTATTATATATCTAATTTTAGTACAAATATACCACATACAATAAATAAGTGGTGAACAATGAAAATATCATAGAAAAGAAACTGAGACGAGAAACCCCTTTCAAACATTTCGGCATGGTAACAAGTGTTTTTGTGAAGGATTAATGAGTGGTAATAAGGTATTAAATTATTTATATGTCACAAGTTAAGTATGGGGGAGGTGAAAAAACAAACCCCCTCATTAGGAATTATAAATAAAAGGGCACAATATAGGTGAGATTCTTGTACCAAAGTGAGAGAGATGATCCCTTACCTTATGCACGAAGGCGATCTTGATTGTTCCAAACGACCTGAATAATCAAATTTAGTTTTTTTAATTAATAATTCCAAAACCTAGTAAACATGAAATTGATATTGTACAACCTTATTACGTTTATTAATGACCTTTTTATGTTTTTAAGAAATTCAATTGTATTGTTTTGGAAGCATTTTATTACATGTTTTGATGATTTGTTTACTTATATTCATGAATGGAAGTTGGTTTGAAATATGGTTTAACAACCAGAATTCATAATATAAATAATCAGTGAAATTTAAGAGATATAAACTATCTTATAATGATTCTGGTTATATACAATGAGGATGACTCATTCGATGAGTTAAAAATAAATGCTTGAATTTGGCTTGGTAGTTTTGTGCTCAATAAGCATGTTTTCTATTATTATTACATATCTTGTATGTGTAAAGATTCCTGAAAATTAATCAAGATAAAATACATATATTATGACCTGTTTGAACCATAAATGTGGTTTCATTACCAATAATGAAGGAATGATTGAAAAAACAAAACTTCATCATCCACGAAGGTAATAAATTGGAACCTCATGAACGTTGATTTCCTTTATAAAAATAAAAGGGAGGGAGTAAGAATATTTATGATGGTTATTCCATTAAAATTATATAAATCTAGTATATAAATGATACAAGAGTTATAATGATCATTTTGACAGAGGAGGAGAGGAGAGGATAACGAATGAAGATAAATTCAAATGAAACTCAATGAAAAAGAAATGTTTTTTCCTCTTGAAATAACTTCCTCAAGGACCTCCTTGAGGAAAGGGATTTTGGACTTATGGAAAGGAAAAAAAGATTACTCATCATGGGGAGTGACTAGGGATGTATATATGGAAAGAACATTGAGGAGATTCAAGGCTTAGAGGATTGAAGAGAAGAGGGTTTGGTGAGGGGTTTTTATAGTGGAGGAGAGGGGTAAATTTTTAATATTTGATAAATTATTTTATTATTTCCCTCAAGACAACCAATAGTGACGTTTCATGTGACCCATAATAGAAATAATTTCATGTGAGTTCGAACCAAGTGGACTTACATAACATATTATTCCATTGATAGTGTATTTAACTAATAATTTGTATACACAGAATTTTATCATATTTCACTATTCATTAAAAAAATTGAATTTCATAAGTATCCCAAAAATTTACCCTAACCATTTTTCGACGTATAGAATTCAAAAATGAACTCCATTTTTCAAAATTAATTTTCAAAATATTATGAATTTATTTTTTAAATAAATTCATAGTTAATTTGAAAAATAACAATCTTAACGGTTCAGATAGTTTTATTTCTCATTGAAAAATGAATTAAGATCTCATTATCTTATTGACTTGAGAAAATAAAATACTATTATTATTTACTATTCCTAAGGGTTATATGACTATTCATATTACTATTCATAATGGTTTGTTAATATTCCCCAAAAATCATGTTTTTTCTATCAGACTCCAAATGACTTACTGATCACAACTCTAGATGACCATTTTTTAGATATTCAAAACATAAAAATGAAGAAATTATATTTAATGGATAGTTTCTGACTATCTCTTTAATATCCTACTATGGTTCCAAAGGAACACATTTATTAATAGAATGTATTTAATAGAAATATACCATAAAATGTTTTGAGTGTTATATTATTCCCTCCTTCCAAAATTTCATTATCAAATTTTATTTATAATGCCGACCAAAAATATGTGGGTGGTTATTCTTCATGAAATACTCTAGTTCCCATGTTGCATCCTCCATATTCAAGTTTCTCTAAATAACCTTTACTAGAAGAGTTTTTCGATTTCCCCATACTTGATCCATTTTTTCAAGAATCATGAGAGTCTTTTAATAGTATGACAAATCCAGTTTTACATATATTTCATCATATGTGAGTACATGCATTGGGTCTGGCATGTATTTCTTTAACAATGATACGTGGAACACTTTGTGAACTCTGGAGAGATTTTTCAGCATCACTAAATGATAAGCTATAGCTCTGATTCATTCCATAATTTCAAATTGTCCAATGTACCTGGCGGTCAGTTTCCTTTTCATACTGAACCTCAAGACAACCTTTCATGGAGATACATTCAAAAATACATGATCTCCCACCTATAATTCCAAGTCCTTTCTTCGATTTTCATCATAACTCTTCTTCCCACTTTTGGGTGGCTTTATTATGTCCTTGTATTTTCATCAACTTTGATGTGGTCTCTTCTATAAGTTATGGGCCTATAAGTTTCCTCTCACCAACTTCATCATAAAATGTTAGAGTTCGACATCTCTTTCCATGTAATATTTCATATGGATCCATTTGAATACTATAATGAAAACTACTCTTGTAGGAAAATTCCACCAAAGGCATGAATTGATACCACATACCATGGATGTCAAGAGAGCATGATCTCAGCATGTCTTCCAGAGTTTGAATAGTCCTTTCAGACTGTCTGTCAGTTTGGGGGTAATATACAGTACTCATACGAAGCATAGTATTCAAAGCCTTCTGGAGACTTTTCCAAAATTTTGATGTAAACTGGGGATCTCAATCGGAGACAATCGATAGGGCTGCACCATGATGTATCACAATTTCATTAATATAATGTCTTGTCAGGAACTCAAGTGTTAAATTGTCTCTTATTTGAAAGAAATGTGCTGATTTTGTGAGATAATCAACAATTACCAATATTGTGTCATTCCTTCTAGGTGTCCTTGGTAGTCTTATGAAAAAATCCATCATAATGATATCCCACTTCCACATAGGAATATGTAGAGGTTGCATCACTCCTTTTATATTTTGTCTCTCTACCTTAACTTTTTGAAAAACTAGACACCTTAACACGTACTCATCAATTTCTATCTTTATAATATCCCACCGAAAATATTCCTTCATATCTCTATACGTCTTGGTGCTACCTGAATGTATAGATAAATTTGAGCTATGACCATCGTCTAATAGTTTGATTTTTTTCTCAGGTACTAATGGAACACATGACCTCTTCCAAAATTTCAGAACTCCTTCATACAGGAATTCAGCCAGTCTCCCATCCTTGACTGCATTAATTTTCTTTTGCAGATTCTCATTATCAGATTAAGAACATTTTATCTTCTCTAGTAAATAAGGTTTAGAAATCATTTGAAAGAGAATTGATGTTTCCCCATACTTAAAACTTCTTATATCCATCTTCAGTAGATCCATGAACATAGGATCTCTTTCAATCCTCATTTGAGTCAAAAGTCCATGATCTTCCATGATTAATACATATGGCACCTTATTTTCCTTTCCCGGGTAGTAGTGTATTGAACAATTGAAATCATTGTGAAACTCGAGCCATATTCTTTGCCTCAGGTTGAGTTCTTTTGGTGTGAAAATACATTTCAAACTCTTGTGGTCTGTTTAAATCTCACATCTCTATCCATAGAGATAATTCCTTCATATGTTCCGAGAAAATATTACAGCTGCTAACTCAAGATCATGAGTTGGATAATTTTTCTCATGGGTCTTCAACTGTCTTGATGCTTAAGCAATAAAATTATCATTTTTCATAAGGATGAAACCCATTCCATTCTTTGATGCATCACTATATTTCACAAATCCATCACTTCTAGATGGAGGAGTCAAAATTGGGGCATTGAACAATATTCTTTTCAATTCATCGAAGAATTCCGTACACTCCTTTGTCCCCACAATCATAACTCCTTTACGTGTGAGCTTCAGTAGCGGGTTAGCCAGTAGAGTGAGATTCTGAATGAAACGACGATAGTAACCTGTAGTTCCAATAAAACGGTGTACCTCAGTTACATATTTTGGAGTGGGCCATTCTTGGATTTCCATCGTCTTTGCAGGATCAATGAGGATTCCATCCATAGAGAAAATATGTCAAAGAAAAGAAACTGATTGAAGCTAGAATTTTCAGTTGCTAAACTTCCCATATAATTTATTTCTTTTGTGTGTTCTCAAAATATTATGTAAATGATTCTCATGGTCTTCATAACTTTTTGAGTATACTTGGATATCAAAAATTAATACCACAAAAAAGTTATCAGGATATTCCTTGAAAATTATTTTCATTAAATCCATGAAAATAGGGTGTGCATTTGTTAGTCCAAAATGCATCACATTATACTGGTAATGCCGATACCTGGTTCGAAATGCTGTCATAGGAATATCTTCCTTCTTCACATGAAACTGATGATATCCAGATCAATGGTCAATCCTTGGAAAGTATTGAGCTCATTGATGCTGATGAAATAAATCATAAATCTGGGTTAGAGGACACTAATTCTTTATTTTAATAGCATTGATTTCCCTATAATCAATGAAAAGCCTCATGGATCCATCTTTCTTCTAGACAATGAGGATAGGGGCTCACCATGGAGAAACACTAGGTCAAATAAATCCTTTTTTCACTCAAATCCTCTATTTTTTAGAACTACTAATTCCACAGTATCCATTCTATTGGGACTATTTGATATATGTCTTGCATCATTAATTAAATCAATAGAGGACTCAACTTCCTTCTTTGGAGGGTGTCCAGGTAAATCCTCTTGAAATACATCAATGTATTCTTGAACTATATGCATATATTCAATTTGAAGATTCCTTTCCTCGCCCATATATATTGGTTTATCTTCCACTCCTTGTATTTCATTCAGTATAGCTACTGAGGGAGGTTCTAGAATAGAATTTGGTGACGAAATTTCTTCCCTAAAGACAAGGGATTCTAAACCATTTTCAAAAAATTTAACTTCCCTCTTCTTAAAATAAATCTTCTTATCATAATTTGAAAGACAATACAAACTGAGAATTATTTCAAATTCAGTCAATTGTATACAGATAATATTAGCAACAAATGCACGTTTTGGTGTCTGGAGGGGGACTAATCTACATGCCTTTGTTGCAATGATACATCCCTTGGGAGTTTTTATTGACAACTCCTTTATTAAATCAAATTGGACATATCTAATTTTATTGGATAAATGGGAAGATATAAATGAATGCGATGATCCAGAATCAAAAATAAAGTGTTGGTTAAATTTGAGGAAACAATTAAAGTACATGCAACCACGTCATTAGGAACTTCATACTCTGTGGTTGTAATCGCATTGGCTATCCTATGTTCTCTTGGAATTTTATGAGGCACTTTTCCTTGGAACTTAAGACACTCTTTTTCATAGTGTCCCATCTCTCTAAAATTTTAGCAATGAATATCATTGAATTTTTTCATCCCCTTTTATTAATTAGATCAATGATCCTTTTCCCCACAGTTATAGAAGACTCCCATGCCTTTCAAGAATTAGTGAAGATGATTCTTTCCAGAGTTCTCACATAATGGGAAAATCATTTTTCCCTTGCTCTTCTTTGGTGATTCTCCTTTTCCTTTTTATCGAAGTACCACTTCTTGTCTTGGTTTCATTTGAAAATACTTGATCTAGAAAACCCCCTCTCTATTTTGATGGCACTTGATACAATTTCGTCATATAATGAAAATTATTGAGAATCCAACACCCTTCTACGACTTGTCTTAAGACCATCAAAGAAATGATCAATATTGTCTGCTGAGTCACATACATAATCTACAAAATACCTGGCCAGCCTTGTGAAAGTAGCTTCATACTCTGCAACACTATCTTCTTCCCTTTGTTTTAAGCTACAGAATTTCCCCTTCATTTTCGTTCATTGCTCAAGAGGGAAATATTTTTTGATGAAAATTTCCTTAAAAGTCATCCATTACATATCTCCTATTTCTTCTTCCTCTGTGGTATTTTATATCAGGGACCACCATGGATCTGCATCTCCCTTAAGAAAATATACCGCCAGTACAACCATTTCATTTTCATTGCATCTTAACAACATGAATATCTTTTCAATGGACTTGATCCATTGCTCAGAAACCACTAGATTAGTAGTTCTGCTAAAAAATGGGGGCTTCTACCACATGAAGCCATTCAACATAGGTGTGTAATGGTTATTTTTTACAACTTGAGTAATTTATCCCAATATGGTCATGATCTTGTTTTCTACAACGTTGACTGTATTGACTCTCTCAGTAGGGAGATCCATACCTTTCCAAGGAGTATTGATTCCACTCTTCCATTAGAATCGATTTCTAAATAATGGGATACACTAGATAAGATTATGAATCTCAAATATAAAAGCACTTAACATAGAATGAAATTATATTCATAGCTAATGTTTTAAATATGGTTCCTCTAAGGAGAAATTTACATTAAACTCCATCATAATGGCTTGTAAGGAAAATGTAAATTATCCTAAGCATATACTCTAGGAGTATCATAACCAAGAGTGAAGCAAGGCCCGTTATCGTGCACCATTCCCCATTTGAGTCTAGCTGAAAGTGGTGTTTTTGGGTTTTACCCCTAGATACATCTGTGCCAGAAATGCCTCTACCTAGTTGTATCTAGATAAAGAGGTATTTCTTAAAAGATCAACATAATCTATTCCTTCTGAAAATACCAGGACATTATTGAACGTTTAACCTCAAATACTATTATTGGGCTTTGTTCCATACTATACATTTCCTACTCTAGTTTCCATGTATTCTATAAAACTTAATCTGGTAACAACTATAACACCCCGACCCCTCTAGGCAGGAGTTGGTGAATTACCTGTGATATTGGAATAGTCAGAAGAAATAAATATATTCGTGGAATGATCATTTTAGTAGTCTTGAAGAAACTAGATACACAGATGTGTCTCAAATTACATTGGAAATGTTTACAAAATACAATACATAAAGAAAACTAAAAACTGTATCCACGAGAACTCAGTAAATGAATTAATCAACATTACATGTTGAGTGTAAACAATGAAAATTGTGAGATCAAACACTCAAAAGGGTGACAAATAGTGGAAGAATGAATACAATAATAAGTGAATCATATAAAATCTAACATTATCAATATGGCATGGGGAATAAATGAAAAAATAATGCCATTAATAAACTAAGAATGAAACTGCATCAATAGATTTTGTCATAGTGAAAACATTTGGATAATAATTATAACTAATAATGAATAAATAGAATATATATTAATTGGATGTCATGTATCTGGCACATGAAACCATAATACCTTAAAAACAGTTTACTTCTGTGGGTGGAAACTCATCTGATTTTTGGAAACAAACTCGAAGGGTTTGTCGCCAACTAATTTGTCTCATGAAACCTGCTGATGCATCAAGTGGAAATAGCAGGAAACACCCCCCACTACATTTACAAATCATTATTTCCACATCTATTCAATACAAGAGTAATATTGCTTTTCAATATCCATAAAGAGTAGTGTATACAGATTCATCAATATTAAAATAACATTCCAAATAAACACCGTATGTAAAATGGTATACAGTTTAGACAACAAACATAACCATGATATGAGATTATGGGTATTTAATATAATTATAATCTCAAATTGATCTCAAATGGTAAGTAGTTACAACACATAAGGATTATAATGTGCACTACACAAAGTTAGTCACAACAATATATTAGTTGAGACAATGTCTCTTACCACAATGTAATCGGTCAAATCATATGACTAGAACATAAGAAACCACATTATAATCATTTATTAACATTAATATAAATATAATAATGTTATTATATATAAAATTATGGTACACATATACCACATATTGGAAATAACTGGCGAACAATGAAAATCTCACAGAAAAGAAAGTGAGACGAGAAACCCGTTACAAACATTTCGGCATGGTAACGAGTGTTATTGCGGTGAATTAATGAGAGGTAAAGAGGTATTAAATTAGTTATATGTCACAAGTGATGTATGGGGGAGGTGATTAAACATACCTCATAATTATAAATAAAAAATTAAAGGGCACGACATAGGTGAGATTCTTGTACAAATAGAGAGAGAGGATACCTTACCTTATGCTGGAAGGTGTTCTTGATTATTCTTAATGACCGGAATAATCAAATTTAGATTTGTTAATTAATAATTCCAGAACCTAATAAACATTTAATTGACATGTTATAACCTTATTAAGATCATTAATGGACTTTTTGATGGGTTTAATAGAATCAATTTTTTTGTTTTGTTAGCATTTTCTTACTTGGTTTCATGATTTGTTTACTTGTATTCATGAATAGTAGATGGCTTGAAATATGGTTAAATATACAGAATTTTTAACATACATTATTAGTGTAATTAATGAGAAATAAATTATCTTATAATGATTCTGGTTATAAAACATGAGGATGACTAATTCGATGAGTCAAAAATAAACGCTTGAATTTGGCTCGGTAGTTTTGTTCTCTCTAAAATTGTTTTGTATTATTATTACATATCATGTACCTGTAAATATTCCAGAAAATTTATCAAGTTAAAATAAATATATTATGGCATGGTTTAACCATAAATATGGTTACATTAACAATAACAATGGAACGATTGACAAACGAAACTTTGTCTTCCACGAAGGATATAAATTCGAACCTCATGGACATTGATTTCCATTATAAAAATAAAAGTGAGGGAGTATAAATATTGGTGATGGTTCTTCCATTTACATGATATAAATCCAGTATATATATGATACTAGAGTTATCATGATCATTTGGATATAGGAGGTGATGAGAGGATAACAAATAAAGATAAATTCAAATGAAACTAAAAGAAAAAGAATGGTGTTTTACCTCTTGAAATAAATTCCTCAAGAACATACTTAAGGGAAGTGATTTTGGTCTTTTGGATAGACCAAAAGCATCCTGGTATTGGGGAGTGACTAGGTAAGGGTATTTGGGAGGAAAATTGAGGAACTTCAAGGCATAGGGTTGTGAAGAGAAGAGGGAGTGGTGAGGGGTTTTTATAGTGTAGGAGAGGGGTAAATTTTGAATATTTAATTCATTATTTTATTATTTCCCTCAAAACAACCAATAGTGTTTTATCATGTGACCCCTAATAGTAATAAGTGCATGTGAGTTCGAAAAAAGTGGCCTTACATCACTTCTGATTTCATAAATAGTGTATTGAACTTATAATTTGTATATACGGTATTTTATTGTATTTCACTATTCATAAACAACTCTAGAATTTCAGATAAATCTAAAAAATTTACCCTAACCATTTTTACACATGTAGAATTCAAAAATGACCTGCATTTTTCAAAATTAATTTTTCAAATATTATTAATTTATTATTTAAATAAAGTAATAGTAAATTTGAAAAATAACAATATGAAAGGTGAAATTAGTTTTATTTGTCATTGAAAAACTAATTAAGATCCCATTATCATATTTCCTTAATAAAATAAAATAATATTTTTATTCTCTATTCATAAGTTTCATATTACTATTCATAAGGGTATGTTACTATTCACCAAAAATCAAGTTTGTTCTATCGGACTCCAAATGAATTACTGATAAAAACTCTAGATGACCATTTTTCGAAATTCAAAACATTGAAGTGGAAAACTTATATTTAATGGATAGGTTTGGACTATATCCTAAATAACCTAGTGTTGATTTAATAATGGAGTTGTTAGTCAAAACTCTTAGGGGATATATCATTGCAATAAAGGCATGTCGATTAGTCCCCCTCCTCACACCAAAACGTACATTAGATGCTAACCTTATCATCATAACAATGACTAAATTTGTTATAATTATCAGTTTTTATTGGATGTCAAATTATGATGCGAAGATTTACTATATAAAGGCGGAAGTTATAATTTTTGAAAATGGTGTAGAACCCCTTGTCTTTAGGGTAGAAACTTTTCCACCTTATTCTTATCTAGTACCACCCCTAGTAGCTCTAATGAATGCAATACTTGGAGGGGAAGATAAACCAATATCAATGGGTGAGGAAAGAAATCTTCAAATTTAAGAAGAGCACATAGTGCTAGAATACATTGATGTATTTCTAGCGGATTTACCGAGACTCCCTCTAGAGCAGGATGTTCAGTTCTCTATTGATTTAATTTCTGAAAAAATTCGTATATCTAAGACTCCCTATAGAATGGCTACTATGGAATTAGTAGAGCTAAATAATCAACTAGAGGATTTGAGTGAAAAAGGATTTATTTGAACTAGTGTTTCTCTATGGGGATCCCCTATCCTCTTTGTCAGGAAGAAAGATGGATCCATGAGGCTTTGCATAGATTACATGGAAAACTATGCTATTACAATAACGATTAAGTATCCTCTTCCCCAGATTGATGATTTATTTGATCAACTTCATGGAGCTCAATACTTTTCAATGATTGACCATTGATCTGGATATCATTAGTTGCGTGTGAAGACCGGAGATATTACAAAGATAGCATTTCAAACAACATATGGGCATTACGAGTTAATGATGAGACATTTTGGATTGAAAAATGCACCCTCTGTTTTCATGGATTCAATTAATAGAGTTTTCATGGAATTTCTTGATAACTTTGTTATTGTATTCATTGATGATATCCTAGTATACTAAAAAATCTATGAAGTCCATGAGAATCCCTTGTAGATTATTCTGAGAACACTTAAATGTAATAAATTATTTGTGATGTATAGTATGTGTGAATTATAGCTTCAATCAGTTTTTTTCAGGGCCATATTGTATATAAGGATGGAATCCTCATTGATCCGGCAATGATGAAGGCAATACCATAATGGACCAATCAAACAAACATAACTAATGTACATATTTTCATTAGCTTAGCAGGTTACTATCAGCATTTTTTTCAGAATTTCATTCGATTGGATATCCTACTATCCAATCTCATACATAAAGGATTTTTGTTTGTGTGGAAAAAAGTGAGTACATAAATCTTCGAAGAATTTAAAATAAGATTGGTCAATGATCTAATTTTCACTCTCCCATCTGAAAGTGATGGATTTGTGATATACAGTGATGCATCAAAGAATGGACTGGGTTGCGTCCGTATGGAAAATTATAATGTTATTGTTTATGCATCAAGACAGTTGAAGACCCATGAGAAAAATTATAATGTTATTGTTTATGCAGTCATGGATGGGAGACTAGTTGACTTCGTGTATGAAGAAGGAGTTCTGAAATTTTGGAAGAGGTTATGCATTCCATCACTACCTGAGCTAAAAAGGGAGATATTAGATGATTATCATAGCTCAAATTTCTCTATACACCCGAGTAGCACTAACATGTATAGATATCTGAAGTAATATTTTTGGTAGAAAAATATGAAGTGAGAAATTGCTGACTACGTGTCAAGGTTTCGAGTTTGTCAACATGAGAAGGTGGGGAGACAACATCACAAAAGAGTGATGAAACCTATACCTATTACTATATGGAATTGCGATATCATTATGATAGATTTTTTTACCAGACTACCGAGGACACCTAGAAGGAATGATACAAATGGGTAATTGTTGATCGTCTCACAAAAATCAGTACATTTCCTTTCTAAAAGAGAGAACTTACCACTTGAGTGGCTAGAAATACTTCTTATTAATGTAACTGTGAGACTTCATGGTGCACTGCTATCAATTGTATCTGATCTTGATCCCCATTTGACAACAAAATTCAGGAAATGTATCCAAAAGGTGTTGAATACTGAACTTTGTATGTGTACTTCATATCACCCCCAAACGGACGGACAGTCTGAAAGGACTATTCAAACATTAGAAGAAATGATTAGATCATGCTCTCCTGAAATCTAAGGTATGTGGGATCAATAAGTTTCTTTGGTGGAATTTTCCTACAACAATTGTTTCCATTATAGTGTTTAAATGGCTACATATGAATCATTATATGGAAAGAGATGTTGAAATCCAACTTGTTGGGATAAAGTTGGTGAGAGGAAACTTATAGACCCAGAACTTATTGAAGAGATCATGGCATAGGTGATGAAAATACAAGGCCATATTAAAGCATCCCAAAGTAGGAAGAATAGTTATGCTGGCAACCAGAGACAGGACTTGGAATTACATGTTGGATATCATGTATTTCTTAAAGTATATCCATGGAAGGGTGTCTTGAGGTTAATTAAGAAAGGGAAACTGAGCCCTAGGTAAATCTAACCATTTAAAATTTTGGAAAGAATTAGAGCTTTAGATTACTGTTTAGCGATTCTGCAAATTATATCCCGAGTTCATGATGTGTTCCAAGTATCATTGTTAAAGAAATACATGCCAGGCCCAATTCATTTACTCACATATGATGAAATTGAACAATAACAAGATTTGTCTAACTATGAAAAGCCTATCGGGATTCTTGACACAAGGGAGCAGGTATTGAGAAATCAAACAACTCATCTCGTAAAGGTTCTTCAGGGAAACTATAATATGGGTGAAGAAACATGGGAACCAGAGGATTTCATGAAGAAGAATCACCCAAATCGTTTTGTTGGGAATTATACATAATATTTCGTGGATGAAATTTTTGAATGATGGAATAATATAACACCCAAAAAAATTTATGCTATACTTCTCTTAAATATATTATATTCATCACTATGTTACTTTGAAAAAACACAAGGTTATTTATGAGATAGTCGAAACCTATCCATTAAATATAAGTTTTCCACTTTTATGTTTAGAATTTCAAAAAATTGGTCTTCTATAGTTGTGATCAGTAAGTCATTTGGAGTTGGATAGAACAAACATGGTTTTTTGTGAATAGTAACATACCATTATGATTAGTAAATTAAATAATAATATGACCCTTAATAATTGTGAACAATAATATTATTTTATTTTCTTATGGCCATAATATAATGAGATCTTAATTAGTCTTTCAATGAGAAATATAACTAATTGCACCTTTAAGATTGTTTTTTTTGAATTAAACATGAATTTATTTAAAAATTAAAATAATAATATTAATAAAATTAATTTTGAAAAATAGAGTTCATTTTTAAATTCTACACATAAAAAAATGGTTAGGGTAAATATTTTGGATTTTTCTGAAATTGTAGAATTTTTGATGAATAGTGAAATACGATAAAATACAGTATATACAAATTATCAGTTAAATACAGTTTTATGAAATCATAACTAATGTAATGCCACTGAGTTCAAACTCTAATGTACTTATTTCTGTTAGGGGTCACCTGAAATGACACTATTGGTTTTCTTGAGGGAAATAATAAAATAATGAATTAAATATTCGAAATTTACCCCTCTCCTCCACTATAAAAAACCCCTCACCACTCCCTCTTCTCTTCACTTCTATAATCCTTGAAGCTTTTCAATGTTCTTCCCAAATACCCTTCCCTAGTAACTCCCCATTACCATGATGCTTTTGGTCTTTCCAAAATACCAAAATCTCTTTTCATAAGGAGGTTCTCAAGGATATTATTTCTAGAGGTAAATCACCTTTCTTTTTCTTTTAGCTTCATTTGAATTTATCTTCATTTGTTATCCTATCCTCACCTCCTCTATCCAAATGATCATGATAAATATAGTATAATCTATATACTAGATTTATTCCATTTTAATGGAATAACCATCATCATTATTCTTACACCCTCCCTTTTGTTTTATAAACAAAATCAACGTCCATGAGGTTCTAATTTATAACCTTTGTGGACGACGAAGTTTCATTCCTAAATAGTTTCTTAATTAATATTCATGAAACCATATTTAATTTTGTACCAGGACATAATATATGTATTTTATCTTGATTAATGTTTTTGTAATCTTTAAACGTGCATCATATGGAATAATAATACAAAACAAGTTTATTGAGCACAAAACTACCATGCCAAATTCAAGAGCTTTTTTAACTCATTGAATATGTCATCATCCTGGTATATAAGCAGAATAATTATAAGATTATTTATATCTCTTCAATTTCACTAATAATGTATATTAACAAATATGGATGTTTAACCATATTTCAAAACAACTTCCATTCATGAATACAAGTAAACAAATCATGAAACCAAGTAAGAAAATGCTTCCAAAACAATAAAATTGAATCTCTTAAACACATAAAAAGGTAATTAATGAACATAATAAGGTTATTACATATCAATTTAATTTTTATTATGTTCTTTATTTTTTATTTAATAAATCTAAATTTTATTATTCATGTCATTAAGAACAATCAAGGACACCTTCGAGCATAAGGAAAGGGATCCTCTCTCTCAATTTTGCACAAGAATCTCTCCTATGTTGTGCCATTTTATTTTTAATTCATAATGATGGGGTATGTTTTCAAACCTCCCCCATACTTCCCTTATGACATATAAAAAATTTAATACCCCTTTACCTCTCATTAGTCCCTTGCAATAACACTCATTACCATACTGGAATGTTTCCATGGGGATTCTCATCTAACTTTAATTTCTGTGAGATTTTCATTGTTCAACGGTCATTTCTATTATGTGGTATATGTGTACAGACATTTGTATATAATAACATTATAATAATTATATTAATTTTATTCAATGATTCATTTTAGTTTTATTAAGTTCTATTCATATGATTCATTGTGGTAAGAGATTATTTCTCAATTACTATTTCATTGTCACTGACTTTGTAGTGTGCACCTAATAATCCTTATTTGGTGTCCCTACTGCCCATTTGAGAGCACATTTCATTTGAAAATATATTTATATTAAATATCCATAATATCATATCATGTATATGTTTGTTTTCTAAACCTTATACCACTTTACAAATGATGTTTATTTTGAATGTTTTTTAAATTATAGAAATATTGATGAATCATTATACTCTACTCTATACAGATATTGAAAAGGAATAGTGTTCTTGTATTGAATCAATTTATAAATAATGAATTGTACATGGGGTGGTGGGTGGGGCCCTCTACAGACCCTCGATGCATTAGTAGGTCTCATGAAACAAATTAGTTGGTGACAAACCCTTCAAGTTTGTTTCCAAAAATCATTCAGGTTTCCACCCACAAGAATTAAACCATTTTTATGGTATAATGGTTTCAGGTGCCAGATACATGACGTCCAATTAATAAGAATTATTTTTATTTATTTTCAGTTATAATTTTTATCCATGAGGTTTTCACAATGACAAAATCTATGGATGCTGTTTCATTCTCAGTTTATTAATGGAATTAGTTTTTCATTTACTCACCATGCCATATTGATAAGGTCAGATGGACTACGATTCACTTATTATTTTATTCATGCTTCCGCGATTTGTAACCCTTACTAAGAATTTGAGCTCACCCCTTTCATTGTTTACCCTCAATAGGCGATGAAGAGATATTCATTTACTGGGTTCTCATGGATGTAGTTTTTAGTTTTCTTTTTTTATTGTACTTTGTAAATTTTTCTAATGTAATTTAAAAAACATCTATGTATCTAGTTGATTCAAGATAACTAAACTGATCTTTCATTCAGGATTTTAATTCCCTATAACTATGCCAATATCTCAACTAATGAACCAGCTCCAGCCTATTGGGGTCGGGAAGTTACACAAGGGGATACTGTTGCATAAATAAATGGGGTTCATGTAGTCATGTGCTAGGTATGAGGTTGGAAAATCATACCATAAAATCACATAACCTTGATATCATCATTTTATTATGTGATTATCATTTTATTATGGGCCTTAATTATTAATGCGCCATCAAGGGGGAGACATCTAGTATTAGTCGACTTACAACCATGAGTTTCATGAATAGTGTATGTAATTATCAAACCATCATTTAAAATTACTTATTAATTTTTATTAAAAAAATACTCCATGAATTAAAAAAACTCATTAGCAATAATCATCTATATATTAACTCAAATAAACAATTTTATCCCAAATTAAAATAATAATATTTTCAAGTGCTCATGTGGTTATTATAATAATCGGTCATCCTATATCTATGTCACCATAGAAGGAAGGTGAATGATCAATGTACACGGGATAGGGTGTTCAACATCCCCATATATTTTGGTGGTGTCTCATATGCCTCATGTGATTGGGTCTTTAATCATTATTGATGTTCATATGTGCATCTCATGGAGAAAATGATCATGAGATAGATACATCATGGAAATCCTCCCCTTAGAGTAAAACACCCGATCCATTTTTCATGGGGAAAATGCATTACTATAGAGGGGTGTCATGTAAATAAAAACAACTTCATGAAAGTTTTTTTATAGGAAACCATTTTTCATTGATCCAAAGGGGGGTATAAAATATCATATTATGTACATCCCATAAATAATAGCGATCTCCTGATAAATATGTCACAAACTGCCCCAATTCTCTCCCCTTGAGGTGTTATGTGAACTAGTTGAGGTTACAAAATTATGTCTCTGTTTAGGGGCTATGAAATCATGTAACCTGATCTGATGACCCTCAAGTGGTCATGAAATCAATGAATGAATTATAAATTCTCTTATAATAATTATCACTTAAATTGAACTAGTATTTTTTTATTATCCAAACTCCATTTTCCCACCATTTCTCTGGTAGGTGTTAACATGGAGAAATTTGGTGTTAAAATTAATAAAACTAAGTTTCATCAATGATTTAAAATGTTCCTTACTATTAAGAATTAAATATTATTTTAGTCATAATTTTTTAAGTGTTTATAAATTATTTTTATGTAGAACCTATGTCTTTCAATATTAAATGGTTTTGTTTTGAAAAGATATAATGGAAAATATTTTATGTTTGTTAATAAAAATCGTGAATGTTTGTTTTTTAAAATATTGAAGTCATTTTGGAAAAATAGGACTATTAAATAATTTCCATGATTTTTGAAATGTCATGTTAATTATATTGAATAAAATTTTAATGGTACTTTAATGTTTCTTGATTTTAATGTTTAGTGGTTTTGAAGAAAAATATTATGTTTATGGTAAATGTTATGTTAGGAAATTAATTAGGGGGATTTCTAAATAGAATTTAAATGAAGTTGATATTTTCTAATTTGGAAATGGATTTTAATGGTGGATTTTTTACATTTCAAATTAATTTTTAATTAGAGTTATGAAGATAATAAATAGGTATTTTGATATAAAATTAGAATGAATATAACATCTTGAAGACCCTTAAGTGTTTTGGTATTTAATGTTTATATTTCAGAAAATATTTTCATTATTTGAAAATATAAATCAAAATAAATATTTGTGATTTTGAATAAACATAAAAATAATTTTCTAATCATATTTGATGCTTGTGATTGTCTATTTTGAGTTATTGTTGGTTGTTTGGACAAAATTTTTGTTTAATGTGGTTTGAGATTCTCAATAACTTTTTATGGGATCTATCAATTATTTTATTATTTGTCATATTCCTCCTAGAAGAGTTCTGAGGGGTTATAGAGTTCTGATATCATGGGTTTCAATTATAATCATATCATTTAAAAGTTGAATGTAGCCTTTTTTAATTATTGACCCTACAGAGACATCGAGTGCAATGATACATAAAAAACCTCCCTAGTTCATATATCATTAGTGAGTGTATTAATTCACAATATAGAACTAAAACATAAAGTATTGTACTTATATGAAATGTGAATTTCATCCTCTACCACAATATCATCTTTTTCTCTTGAAAATTACTATTAATGCTGAATTTTTCGTAGTAGAAGCCCTAAAATGAAACTTTTAAGGAAACAAAACCATTAAAGGGATAAATATGATATTCCACATTTAATTAGACATTATTCAAAACCAAAATGGTAAGAACATGTAATTTTTTTCCTTAAATGAATAATCATCCATATGATAAAATAATATAAAAAATTAAATAGTATTACGCAATATTGAAACTAAATCAATCTATAAACCAATATCCTATATAAACTCACTAATCTAAACATTATTTAGTGTATTGACCTCATGGTTTATCTATTACCTTCCAGATTTCATGAACAAAATATTCCTATCTTATTTTGAAGTAACATTAGTCACTTATTCCACATATAGTTGTTCAATAATGTGGTTATCTATATACAAAAACTTGTTTTCACATAATTACCTCAATGTAAAAGATCATATAATCCCTAAAATTTATAAATAATGTAAAACTAACTTATATAAAAAATAAATTAATAATTTTCATTAACACAAAATATTTTCATATAATTCATCTAATAAAACATCTCTTGAAAGTTCATTAATAAGCTCAAAATTTTTACTAAACCACTAAGGGGGTTTCTTAAGTCACTGATCTTATGATCAGAATTAATATTATTTCCCAATGGTGGTATGAATAAATGTTAATATAACATCATATTAAAAAATCATAGTCTGTGAAGTTATATAAATATATCTTTAATTTCAAATATAAACACCCAGAACCCACACTTCTGGATCATATGTTGAAATCTAAAACATCATATTTCAGGATTTTTTTATGATAATTTTGAAAACAAAATTCACCTAATCCATACAAGGAAAAAAATTAACATAGATTTTGTCCAATTTCTATGACCTTTAATGATTATAGTATAAAATAATTATGAAAAAACTACTACATAAACAACTCATATCAATGTAGACTTTTAATTTTTCAACTGAAAATTTCTCCCATTTAAGCCATATTTTTTAATTTAAGAATATGTCATAAACATAATCCATGGGAACTATTTTATAGATATAAATCATTCGACAAAACTTTTTAAAACCTGGGGAGAAGAAAGCATAAGAAAGTTCTTCTCAAATTCGTAGTACGGGTAAACATAAGAATTATAAATTAAACATCATCAATGAGTATAAGTGGGAATCAGGGTATGATGACATAATCAAAGTGCATGAGCGTATCAAAAAATAATTCAAACCCATCAATAAATATACCATAAAATATGAATCCATTTAAATATAAAGTGTCGTAAAATCAATAATCATGATCCATTTGATATCAATCGTTATCGTTAGAAACATTATAAACTTATAAGTCATAAAGAAACACTTAGAGGTATATTGGGACATTATTATACTTTTCATTCATATAAATAGAAATACCATGCATTAAACTTACAATCATGAAAATATTATAAATGGAATATCCATATATATAACTTCTATACACAATTAATAGGAGGCTTATCATGGAACCACAAGTCTGTGGTCTATCATGGAAACATCGGTCATTTATTTTATTTGGTAACCTCATGTCATTGGTTTATCACAGAACCACCCATAAAATTTACAAGTTCCATTGAAAAATCAACATAAATAAATACTTTCATAAACTAATTTGAGAAACCAATAACCATTTTCATGATTCGATTAACACATGAAATAGAGATGGTTTCTATTACAATCTCATTGAAACATGATTAACATGTGGAAACAAAACGGGTTCAATAAAAATCACTATGAAACATGATAAACCCGTGGAATGGAAATTGGTTCTATAATAATAAATTTGATAAATTAACAACAAATGGAAATAATTTGGGTTCAATAAATATCTCTCTGAAAGAGGTATAACCCATGTAAATTAAATGGGTTCTATAACAATCTCACTGAAACAATATTAACATGAAAAAAAGAAATAGGTTCTCGAACATTCTCTTTAAAAAAACATAACCCATCCAATGAAATAATGAGGATGTTAACAATGGGAAATATCCTATTTTATTATAAGTAAAAAAATGGATTTTTTTCATTTATTAATATAAATTATCTTATATTAAAATTATAAACATTCATGGGGAAAATAATCATTAGACATTCTAAACTATCCCATACGACATTAAAATATTTGAATCATAATACATATGAAGTAATAAAAATAAATAAAACATATAATAACATAAGGATAAATAGATTAAATATATTTCATTCCAAACATGAATAATATGAATACCATAAAATAATATTGGTGTATAACTTAATGAATATCTCAAAAAAGGCACAATGTGACAAAAGACCATTATCGCTTTGGTAACATAAAAAATGTAACCACATGAAATTGATATTATCAAATGGATATATAAATATATATAATTTCACATATTGTAATCATAATATACATTCATGGATATTATATTCCACACAAAAGAAAAATAAGTGGTGAATATAGAATAAGTCTCACAGAATAAAAGTAAGACTAGAAACCCCGTTACAACTATGGTAACATCTGAATCAAAAATCCAAAAAGTAAAAATAAACAAATTTAAACTTTTAAAACATTGAATATAAAAGGATTAATGATATAATATAATCAAAAGGGTAGTAGATACACCACAAAAAATATCCGGTGATTATGATGTATGTCTCATGAATGTAAAAGAGACCAGAATCCCTTAAATCGAGTCCAATTCATCATTCTTGTCATCCAACATACTTAATAATAAACTTATGTTAATTATTTATTTATATAGGTACATTTTAATGTTCTTAATTATTTTAATTACACTTATTATAATGTTGTATAAATGTGATTAAATAATTATGTTTGTGTAGTGTTTTTTGACCATAATCGGTCAACATGTGAAAAACAATTTTGGTAGAACCATTATGGTCGATGGGTTCATTATGTGAATATCACCAGAATAATAAACATGAATTAAATATAACATTTTAAAAAAATTTAATTTTTTAAAATTATACATGAATGATGGTTTTAACAAATCAACCAACATTATAATCATGAACATGTTAGGTAATATGTATTCATGAGTAACATTCCAATTTTTTCAATGATCATTATAGAAATAAGCTAATTGAAATTTATTATTAAATAATGGTCACTATATAATTAATAAATATTTTTATTATATATACTTATACATTAAAATATTGTTATGGGAAATGAAAAATGAGGAGTCACATAACATTGAGGAGGTGGTAGTCCAGATGTCCAAAACAATTTTATCTCTTTTTCAATGTCTAAAAAGGAAAAAATAGAATTACATAAGGAATTCACAGATAGATAATTATTTATTTAATATCAAGAAAATTTATTTTTAATAATATATTTTTCAAAAAATTCCTTAATACATTCCATTTAAAGGGTGAATATATTATAATACTTTGAGGAGACGGCAATCGACACGTCCAGAAACAATGTTACTGTATTCCCAAAAAATAGATAGTATGAAGTTTTGTTTTAAATAATAATTAAATAAGTAAAAATAAATTATAAATATAATACATATCATATAAAAATAAAATGTCTCTCATTATTACCAACAAAAAGTTGTGGTAATGGAAAAAATCAATGATATTGTTTCACGAGGTGGTAGTTCGCAGTATATACATATGGTGATTTTGTTTCCTGTTTTATGGATGAATGTGTATGTGGATGTATAAAAACTCACATAAAAACATCTCAGTATATCATGGATACGATGGTTATTTCATAATAATATAACAAGAATAATTTAAGTTGTGCATAAGGAAATAAATCAAATAATATCACTGAAGAATGACACCTCTTTTCAGGTAATTCATTTAGGATTACATAAAATGAATTACATTGATTGATTTATTCCCAAATTTATGATTCTAGGAAGGGAGGAGATATGTTGGAAGATTATTTTAACAGGTATTGTATTATCCTAAGGGATTTATAGGTTTGAATAAGTGGGAAGGGTAAGTGATTTTTTAACGTGCAGGAAAGTGTCATTCTAGTAAATCTAAAAATGGAATGATTATTTTGAGGTATATCATACATAATGTGATTAAAAAACTAAATTTAGTTGGTTTATGGGTAAATATGGTCAATAAACATTCTAACCACACAAATAAAATATCGTATATATCATTTGTTCTTTACAACTTAAATTTACTTATTTTTTCATTTTGTTGTTTCCTTTAGGTTTCTAGTTATATAACCCATGTTATAAATCCATTAAGTATAAATTAATGTGATAGTAATTCAAAACCTTATAAAAACTTATTATAAAATATTAATAGTTTATAAAACTAAAAACTAATATGTGTTATAGATTAATTATAAAAAAATTCACGTACCATGTGAAACCCTTGCTTTAATCGTAAGTGAGCTAACTACATTTTTACTATTTTTGGATCAACTTTTCATTTTAAAAGATAAATTTTCAAATGAATGGACCATATTTAATTTCTGTTAAAACTTACAAATCACTTTTCAAAAGCTAATATTTTATTAAAATTAATTTCATATAATAAAATATCATTTATTTTATTTTATAATTAACTAAATAATGAATGTGATAGAATTTAATGAAAATTTAATATAATTATATAATTTATAAAAATTAAATAAAAATTATTTTGATAATAAAAACTAATTTATATTCAAAAATAATATTTATAACCAATATTATAAAGCTTCATCCGTACTGCAAATCAATATTTGTGTTAAAGGCAAAGAAATTCATTTTTTGTCCTTTTCCTTACTTAACTTATTATATTGGTCGCCTTTATGTTAAAGTATCCCAATATCTTATAAAAATAGAGACTATATTAGTTAGGGTTGTACTATTTCCATAAAATGGGTGTTGGACAGATGTTTGGTCATTTATACTCATTATAATTTATGTTTAACCATTATGTAATCTTGCTCATACATTAATCATTGTAATTTATTTTAACTATTTTCAGTAATAATTTAGGTTAAAAAATTATTTATTATACAAAAAGGAACATCCTTATTCAAAATACATATGTACATTTTCTTAAAATAAATTCACAAAATAAAAAAAATTAATTTAAAATTAATTTCACTTATGGTATAATGAGACATTTATTTTTTGGATGAATGTTTGAATGTTTGAAATGTTTTTAAATCTAATTTTATTGTGAAATTGAATTCACGAACAGAAATTGTATTGATTGACTTATAATTGAACTAATTTAAAAAAAATGAAAATGAAAATATAAATATATAATTAAATTATATGAAAATTCATTTTCAATTAACATGAATTGTTTTTCACTCTTCATTAAAATAAGAATGTTCTAAGAATTCTAAAAAAATTCAAGCATAGTAAAATATGATATAAAACATTTAAGAATGATTATTATTTTTTTAAATAAATAATATCAAACTATTCATATCTTATTTAATTTAGGTTCAACATAAATATACTGTATAACTACCAATTAAAAATATATATTTTTATGGTTAAAAATGGATTTATTCTTATCTTATCCCTATAAAAATATTAAATGAATATAAAAAAAAATTGATTAAATATATAGAATATATATTTCATTAATATATTTCATAAATAGTTATTAATTTAATTTATTAACATAAAGTGAATTTCTAGCCATAAAATTTGTTTTCATAGAAAGACATCATTTATATTTATTTTGTGTTTATTATCATTTTTAATAAATAGGTAACTGATAAATTATTTTTATAAACACGTGTAAAATATTTTTTCATAATTTATTATATCTTATAAAATCATTCCATTACAACATCATTGTGATTAATATTATATCAAATAAATAATATTTATATTATATCTTTTTCTTGTAAGTCTCAGACTTTAAATTAACACAGGTCTTCATAAATATTGGATATTGTCTTCAATATAATATAATAATTGTGTTTTATTTGATGAAATATTAAAAATGTATTTCATGTAACAAAATTAATTAATTTATATAAATTAATTTTAATGAATCTATTTCATAAAAGTTCAGGATGTTACAATATTGATAATCATTTGGTAAAAGATGGAAGACTGAGGATGTACTCTAGCAGACAAAAATATTATCTCAGTCAGACCTCTATATAATATAGATATGGACACAAGTTATAAATGAAAAAGATGATGATAAGAAAGTTATTAAAGTAAAGTATGTGTTGGGACAATCCTCCAACATTATTATACAAATATATTATATGATATTACCCATGCCTCTATTGTTTTTACTATCCAAGAGTTAACTAATATATGGTTTTGATAGTTTTATATATAACATTATTTGATTTATTTTTAGGGTAAGCATCATTACTTAAAGAAGTGATATATAAATATTAATTTCATAAAATGAACATATTTATGTATCATACCATTAATATATATTTTATTTTTCTTCTGCTTTATGGATGGAATATATTTACTGTTGATATTAACGGTGAATTAGTAGATATATACTTTATATACATTGAATTTATTCAATTAACATTTATACAATGGAGTGTGAGTGTTGTTGATTTCCATGTTATTGTTAATATTAAAATCAATTCCTCTATATTAGGCATTTAACCCTAGGAATTTATAAAAGGTTACTTCAACCATTTCTTTATTTAGCTCAGTCATCAATGATATAAAAACCATGTTACCTCAATTACACTATCCCTTTATATTTCATCGTTATTTCTAATCATAAAACAAAACATTAACTAAAACCAAGACATGGTCCATTAACAATTCTACAGAATAATTTATTCCCTATTCAAAATAAGAGACTGCTAATATGGGTTTCTGTAAAAAACATTAATATTTATACAATAAATCCTCTATTACATCATGGTCAAACATCTTGATCCTAAAACAATTAATCTAAAACAGAACTCCATATATTGATATATAAAATATCTATTTCTCCTAAAAATATTATTGTAAACAAACAATAAATTATTTCCCTCAAGAAAAATTATTCGGGCTCAAATTTATCACTCCTCCTATATTACAATATCCACACCATAATGAATATGTCAAAAAAATTAATGTAATTAAAACCATGATATTTCATAGAATCATCCATAAATTATATCTCTAATATATATAAAAATATTAACATTACATCTAGAATCCTCCACATAACTAACATTATCCATCACCGAAACCTAAAAATAAAAAACTATAGGACAAATATTATCTACGCCAAATTATGGTATTCCACTCCTCTACCAAGATAATTAAAAAACTAGTAATGAATAAAATATCTAAAATAATTAACTACCTATAATGATACATCTCAGATAATAAAATTTCATTACGAATACAATATAGAGTAGAAATAATATAATCAACCTCATTATCTCATAATCAAATCACAATATATTATAAGAACAAGGATTGAAAAATATCTATGCATGAGGAATTCACTATGTTAAACACTCCCTTGTACATTCTGTAAATACAATATACCTCCACAATATATGCACGAAATATATTAAACACAATAAAAGAACCTTCTCTCGATGAAATTATTAATAGGTTTATCCAATAGTGGTACATCCTCTTCATTATATAACATTACACATGGAATGGAATGGTAGTATTCATCAATACATCTCTAAATCATAGAGTTTTGGATAATTGTATGAATCTAATCTATTTATGATGTATTCAACAATCAACATCGCAACCCTCAAACATTCTATAACACCTCAAATGTTATAACAAACAATGGTAAATGTTATGTTACTCTATTTAACTTTTACATCACATGATAATGAATAACCTTAATAAAAATATAATCTCCAACAGTAAATAACCAAGGGTTAATCCTCCAATAATCATATGATTTTTTGTGGTCTTGATTCTCATTCATATGCTCATAATCAATTGAAAATTATCTATAACTATTTGAAAAAATATCTGGTCCAATAATTATCAATTTTCTAACCATGGTTTAAAACAATAGAAATATTCATGTACACTTATATAATTATTTTAAAAGTGATATTAAAATTTAATATTGATCATTATTGTTCCAGGAAAACAAAATAAAATGAATGTGTAAAAACCAAAATCCTATATAATAAATAAAACATGTATGTAATTTTTCCTCTAGTGTTCCGGATGTTGGATTTTCTTGATCATATTCTTGTGGATTATTTGTAGTGTTAAGGAATAATTGATACCAAAATAATAGTACAATAACTTTTATACTCATGATGTAAAATGAAAACATATATATATATATATATAATATCATCAAATGGACTCTAGGATGTTTCTCTAATTCCTCTATAATATATCCTTATTAATTCATTAATTACACTCAAATTTTTAATTGAAATGAAATATAATAATTTCACCAAGAAATAAAAAATTATTAAAAGGGATTCATATAAAAAAATAAGGATAGATATGATAAAATAAATTATAATATAATACTATATATATTTATATAATCATTTAATGACTGTAATAGACTTTTTGGAACATAATTCTCAACATTATCTCAATTAAAAAAACAAGATTTATAGACAAAAGTTTTTCAAACGAATTCTTAAAAACCTATCACCAAGGATTTTCCACCTAGTCACAATAAACTTTATAATATTGTGTTGTACAAACAGTGGTGAAATATGATTTCCAAGAAGTAACTCCTCTTACTTCATCTGCAAAAAAAAATATTTTCCCTTAAAATAATACTAAATGCTTTTTATTCGCTACACATCCCATAACATCTTTATTTTGAATGGTATGATATCTATAAGACTAGGAAATATTTTATCACATCCATGACTATCATATTAATTAAGAAAATTAGAAAATGTTCCATTATTTGATTCAAAAAATCTAAAACTCTAGATTCATTAATATCCAAATTTAGGTTGTAATCTACCTTAGTGTCAATCACTTGTTACAAGCCTCATAATCAACATTACCAGGCCTATTCTCACATATTTTTTTAGATACCACATTAACTCTATATAGATTATAGGATATCTCAAAGTCTTAATACTACAATAACTCACACTATATATAATACCACAAATTAATGTCACATTATGATAAGATATACTACCAGAAATTTTGATCTATGATATCCATGGAGAAATATTTGGATAAGGGAATTATTCAAGGGAATTAAAAGAAAATTATAATACTATGAGGTAAAAACAATAGGTGTTACAATATTATTTATAATTTCACAACTATAGATTAACATAATATCTAACCACCCACACTTTCATTAACAAGCTACATTGAACAATTTAGGATGTGTCGTGATATGCTTCTAACATGAGTCCTTCAGAAATAAAATAAAGATCTCCATAAATGATACCTTTCTACTTTAAATACAACAATTCCACCTTACACTAATATATCAATAAAAAAATTCCCATCTTACAATTAATTAAATTCTTTCAAAATTTGAGTGAAATTAAAAATGAGACCGACAAAATTTCTTGTAAAACTAATAACATGTCGACATTGGACATGTTATTTTAATTGTCCCCTGAAATAAAAAAACCTGACTAATAAAGGGATCAATATTTAAACCAACCTAATACATGATATATCAATGTAATTTAACATCATACATCCAAAAAAAATAATGATACTTTTCAATATAAGTATTTTCATTAATGGATCCCTAAAACAATCCTAAAATTATTTGTTTTTTCATCTTTCCATAATTACTGTTGGATATTGTCGATCAATACCACTATGAAATAGTCCAATAACTCAATAAATTCTAAATTAGCCAACCTAATACATATTTTTTTGGGTATTTGGCTGAAAAATTAATTTCCAGAAAATCATTGTGCCCATAGATGTGCCTGAATGATTTCCATATATTATAATATGATATGGAATTCATTGTATGATTCCATAACCATAAATCAAAATTTTAAAACTAAATAGATCAAATAAAATCATTTAACAAGTAATCAATATTTATAATTGTATTGTGTTTAATTATGTTTATATATTTTACCTTTTGATAACCCCATATAATCGCAAATTAAAGTTCATCATCATTCATCACAGTACTCACACTCTATAATATAAATCATTGGGAATGATGTTTCCATTTTATAATAAATTATTGTTTTGAATATTTCAATATTCATGTTCCAAAGGTGGAATTTAATAATGAATCATAAAAACTATAGAATCATTAGGCTATAAGTCATTTCTAAACTCAATATAACATTATGGGGTATTGTCACAACTTCTCATGGAAAATATTAGGAAACTCTTCCAGAACCCTTGGAAATTCCATTACATAAAACCAAATTAATATAAACAATACCAAATGTGAAAAATTATAATAATGGTTTCTATAATAGATTTGATTATTCCGTTATTATTATGACCTAAAAATTTGAAACATAAATATTAAATATTATGAGATTTATATTTTTTATATAACATTATAATCCACACTAATATATTTTAGATTTATTTTTGTTATAGACTACTTATATAAAAATATTATTTAATGATGTTCATTAACAATACTAAAAATCTTCTTTATATTAAAAAACATCAAGAAATTTCATTTTAGAACCTTCCTTTTATACACAGGGAAAGAAAACCTAAGGAAGGGTTAGCACATATTCTTAGTATGGGTGATAATTAGAGATATCAATCATAGATAATACATGAGAATAATGGAATGAGATAATACTCATTACATAATAATTTAATACATAATCTATTAAATTTTATCGACCTTGAGTCCAAGAATAAATTTTTTTCATAATAATAGAAAATATTCATAAGTATGAGGAATCATCCATAATAATTCATGTGTCCTGAGAGAAAAAACATAAACCTCGTAATGTGGAAAAACATAAGTTCATAACATTGATAATATGTTTAAATAAAAATTTCATAAAACATTAAATTAAGGAAATGAAATCAGTTCTTCATAAAACATTAGGTATATGAAACCTGGTCTATGTATAAAAGTTTTCATATAAAAATAGATTCATACATAAACTTATGGACATGAAACTAGTTTCAAGAATTTTTTGTTAACTTGAATTCAGTTTCATGCATAACATAATTATCTCATCAGTTATCCTTATTTACAAATTGTTTTCAACGGATATTACTAAACAATACATCATATAATAATAAATCCATTCATATATGTCCAATAAGATCAAAAATTGATTATTATTTTAGTCCTCCTATAAACTGGGGAAAAGAATCATTTTTTGTAAATATCTCATCATCATTGTCATAAACTATCTAGATAAAGAATAATGACGTATTATTGGATTATATCCCCACTAAATCGTATATAGAATCATAGGATGTTATTATAGATAAAAAATTTCCTTTAAAATATAATTAAAAATTACATGATCAAAATGACCTTTTTCATTTTAAAATCACATATATGGTATCCATGTATTTACAAAATATTTAGGATAATATTTTCATTAAATATTACAATGAAAAAAAGTTAATGATCTTTCAAAATATTAAGCGGTCCAGATGGCGCAAAATTCAATTCATGTGGTAGTCATCTAAATAATGATTATATTCATGTAATAGATAATAAGAACTTTATATTGGAGATTACAATATGATTATTTTTAAATGATTATAAAAAATACCAAATAGGTAGAAATTAATATAATTAATCATTTAAGAGTATTCTAAAATATTTTTGAAAATATTTTAAAAAACATGGGTATGGATGAAAATGATTTTTACACTAAAAGAGGGAAAACATGTTTTTCTTTTTATACAAACAATTTTATAAACAATTTTGAGGAAAAAAATCCAGTAAAATATTATTATTCCAAAAAAAAATTATGGATATAATTTTTGGAGAATTAATAATAGTGGGATTTAGTGATCATGTAAATTCCTCATTTGGAATTCATGCATATACAATCATGATAAAATTAGTATTTTAACATATGTCCCTCACCACTTTGGAAAATTTTGAATAATATGATCCATGGAAAAATAAATTTCTAAGAAATATTAAATAACATTAAAATAATAAAATTAATTTCATAAATTTTTAAATGGGATGTATATACTCCTTATTATGGATGATAGATTCATAACATAACATATATACAAATGAAGACAATTTCTGATGATAAACCATTACCTAAAGATTGAATGTCATCATAGGAACACATAACTTCTATATAATAAATATAAAATTTATTATAATTCTATTGAAAACAGCTTAAATATTTATAATTACATATATGACCCACTTGTAAAATTTCAACACATAATTATTAATTACACTTTATTAAGATAATTTTTTTTGGTTGTTAACTATTTCTATTTTCAAGAATGATTTTGTTTTTTAAGTTCTGTTCAAGTTACATTGATCATGATTACATAATATACATAATACTATTAGCGATATTAATATCATATATGTTTTTCATATAAAACATTATATTTAATCATATAAAGTGTCCATGAATAATAAATTACATCACTTCATGAAGATTATAGTCCATACGTACACATTTCTAATGTTTCCTATTTTTAATAAATGGATGGAAATAAAGGTAAATAATATATAACATTATAAAAATAATTTTTATATCATAAATTTCATAAATTTTTCATTAGTTTTTCATTATTACCATCCATATAAAGTATTATAGAAAAATTTTCCACATCCCTTCCTCGTGGTGGTAATCTACATGTACGCACAAGTGGCATTATAAATTTACAATGGATAGAATGTTAAGATCGTATAAATTGTATTATAATTACATAAGTATAATGATTTCACATATATAATTTATAAATATTAAATTCATAATAACTTCCAACCATTAATTATGGTGATTGAGATTGAATCATATAGCTTCATGGAGGCTGTAGTCCACCCATATGTACGAGTGATAATTTCATTACCCATTTTATGAAAAAGAGGGTTGATTATTGTAATTAAATAATCATATTAACATTTAAATGTATTTAGGTAACATTAATTATAATTTAATTATAATTAATGATGATTAAAATGATCTAGTAGAACTAATAACTATAATGGGGGGGGGGGTGGGAGGATTACCTCTTATTCATTTGAAGTACATCATATCCCTTTTTAAAAACACTTGAAATGGACTTTTATGGATTCAAAAAACACTAAATATTGTTTAGTGATTTTTCGAAGATGTTTTTGGAGGTTTTTTATGCTATGTTTCTCAATGTGGTGAAAATAAATGAGAGACTGGGTTTTCTTTTTTAATTGATTGAACAGACACTTGTAATTTTTTAACAATTACAATATTATACAACAAATTCAACGAAACATGGTTCAATGTTTTCATATATTTAAATTAAAGAACATATTGGGTCTATTTAATCTCATACAATAGTATTTATACTTGTTTTTAGGTCATTTAAACCCATTAAAATTAGTTAAACCCCTCATTAACAATTTTAACCTTAATAGTGGTAAATTATTTCATGACTCCTTAGGGGTTAGAAATATACATATAATGTAATAAATGATATAAAAATAATAAAGAACATAAATTATAGACCATAACTCATACCACTTGTCAAATTTCATTTTTTTAATTTTTTAATTCATTTAATTAAATATCATGGGACATAATATATCATGTAATATAAAATATATTTAATCACATATTTTTAATTATTTGTTGAATATTACTTTAAGGATATGAATATAGAAACTTATTTCACTTATAGAACCATTAAAAACTAAACTATATAATTTCTTATAGATTTCATGGGATTCCATAATTAATCCAAAACATTATTAGTTTATTGTGTTCTAATATTATTTAGTAAAATTTTCAATATCTTTCACATGAAATGTTTCATCGTTGTGTACGAATTTAATGTAAAAATAACATAATTATAAATTATAAATAAATTTTGGAAATAAATTTTTAGTAATATTAAAAATAAAAAATTATAACTCACCATATCATATTTTTATTCCTATGATAAAATATTTGAGTTTTTAATATAAAATAGAGTGAAATTTTGAATTTTTTGTTTCATATAATAATGTTTAATTAATTATCAAAGGGAAATGGGAAAAATTAAGAAAAACATAAAATTTTGGATTAGTATTGTCGATACTCACCCATAAAATATATTAATTTAAATATTTATTACTATTTTAATGTCATATCCCAGTCATTTACCCATATTTTACCTGTTTTACACTAACTATGGTTCAAATATCTATCATAGTAACTATTCATAATGTCTATAATTCAAAGGGATTTGATTATAAAGTTTTATTTGAATCAATAAAAATCTGGATTCAACTTTTTAATAACAAAATTCTAAGGGTGTTGTGATTACGTTAAATAAAAATTTGTAAATGTAAATTAAAAAATAATTTTCTTAAAAATGTGTTTTATGCCTAAAAAATAAATTACATAAAAATCATGAATATTGATGATTAAAAAGAAAATGATTTGAATAATTATATATAACAATGAATTTTGTTAATATAATAACAAATAAAAAAATAATTTGACATTTCAATGAAAAGAAATGACAGTTTAAAAAACTAAATTTTTCATATTTTACTAAAAACATTCTTTTTTCATAAAAATAAAAAAAATTAACATAAGGTATTTTTTTATTTAAGAATTTAATAAATTTTACCCCACTAAAATTTCTCAATATTTTAAAAATTATTTATAATATTCATCTATAAAATGAATTAAATCTCATTTTTGAATAAAACATATTTATGAGGAATAAAATGAATCTACGGAAAATTTATTATATATTTATTATTAATCAATAAATAAATATGACTTATTTATACTACATCAAGAAATACTTCATAATGTCACTAATTTTTTCATTCCATTATTTTTAAAATATATCTTATAATATATACTATTCCATTTTGCACTCTTTTTTGTCTGTCATGCAAGCTATTAGACACATAAAATTTATTTTAAAGATATTTTTTTTTACAAAAACATGTGGTGTTAAAATCTACCACCCTTAAATAATTTAACTAGAAATTTTTATAATGAAAATTAGTGGATCAATATTTTCATATACGTTTTCTAAAATCCAAATTCACTCTAAAACATAAAAATCATAATTTAAAAAAAGGAATTGAAAAACATTAATGTTACCTAAAATAGAAAATAATTTAGTTCATATATAAGGATAGTATTAGTGGGATGTTAAAATATAGACATGGAAGGGAAAACTAACAACAAAGGGATAATATATATTTATAAATACCATGGTCATGAGAATGTTAATGACATTGAAACTATAAATAAATGGTTATTTTAATTACCACAAATTCATTTGAATATTAAAAAAAATTATTACTTTTTTATTTCAAGATTCATTTCTTATTATTGTGGGATTATTTAACAATCATTATTGAGTACATGGGAAAATATATTATAATGATTTATTGCTATTTAATAATCCAAATTCCATTATTTGGTTCCTCTTCAAAAAATTTCCACTTTTATCTCATCTCTTACATTAAGAAATGAATATTTAGGATGAATTATTCATTTCTGAAGAACAAATATCAACTTTTAATACCAAATAAGATCCATTAAATATTCAAATTTTATTCCTTATTTCCCTAAATATTTTCCAAAACCAAAATCATTATCACATGTTACCCAATTTAGATAAATATTGAAATGATGCAACAATACATCAATATATAAAAATGATTAATAATAACACACAAATTTCATATTATACCACTCCATCTTTAATTAACATTAAAACTCCTCGAAACTATGTTCGACCAAATTCAAAACCCAATTAGTCATTAGGATTTTACCTTATATTTATTACCATGATAAATGTTTACATTTATCCACATACAACATGATGTAGCTCATAATGTCACTTACCAAACTTGTGGATACCTTTATAATATATTCTCAAAAAATGTTCTAAAAAATTTTACCAGATATAAATAATTTATATAAAACATCAAGAAGAACTAAAATTCTTAACAAAATATTTAATTTATTACATAAATATGATATTGTATAAAATTTCAGCAAATATAACTTAAACTAGACTGGCTTCAAATTACTAATAAATTCCAAGATGATTAATATTATACAATTTTTTTATTCATTTGAATATTCTCTTCAACCCATATAATAACTATTAACCCTATATCATGCATAAAATAATGGTCAGCATTCCCTCATTAATTTGTTTTTCATCTGTATCGCATTGTCTCTAAATTTCTTTTTTAGGTTTTCAGTATCATTAAATATGTTCTTGAATATCATTACTGTTTCATGATTCATATAACATGAATATAACTGATAAAAAAATTATCTACCATGAATATTGAATCCCTAATCTTAAATAAATTAATAATTCAACATTATTGTTTGGAATAACATAATACTTTGCATTTGCTATATTTTTTCTTTATATTAGAGAAAATACTCAGATAATGGACATGTTCCCCACACAATAGAAAATGAAGATCAAATGGTATATTTGGATGAATTTTATTCCCTACCATATAGCTCTTAATTTTTTCTCCACATTACGTGATATTTGGACATTATTTCTACATAGATACCATATTTATGTTCCTTTGAGACAATCCCTTGTGTGTTTCCTCAAAAATTCTTGACATGTATGAATATTAATCTAAATTCTTCCGTGATATTTATGAATCAAAATATTTCCCTTGTTATTTTTGTTAATAATTACACCCTTTTTGAGGTTGTTAAATATATAACTTTATAGATAATTTAGAACAATCCCAAGTATTATTAGTCCAACTATCATTTAATTTGGATTGTAATGAATAAAATAATTCATTTGACCCTCACATTTATCCTTAATATGGCTACCTCAAGTTCCAACTATTTTCTAAAATAAAAAATCATACTACGTGAAATAATTTTCATTGCGAGCAACCATATAATATTGAAAAAGAATTTATGAGATATCATATTCATAACACATTCTATTAAATCTAAGATACCTTATATTTAGCCTAGGTGAATCATAAAAATCATATATTCAAACCATTTATAACAGATCCTAATTAAAATGTGAATTTTCCCAAAGAATATCCCTCGATTATGTCGAACCATGTGCATAGTGAGGGCTTAATCACTATGCACTTGAATGGTGGCCAAGAAAAACTGAACCAACTCATTTTTAGGATATTACCCCAAGATTCATGAAATCCATACCACATCAACATGTAGTATCGAGGTAGAAATGTATTTATAGGAATCCCACATAGTATGTACTATTCAATAAATTATAATGTAATTATATACTAATTAATGTCCCTATGGTTTTCATGAATAGTCTCTAATATTAAACCCTAAGTATTAACTAAACCCAACTCTAGTAAAAACATTAGAGAAATAACACTTTTAAATCTAAATGTTATATAATATTATAGGAATATCAATTACATAACATTGCGATTTACACCTAAACCAAAAATGAACAGTTCCTTTAGAGACTATATACATAAACATATTAATTCATAAATTAGATTCAACATCTCTAACAAATATCTTAATATTTATATCCGTCAATAAATATCAATCTTTGAACCGTCTATCAAAAAATTTGGAGTTAAAAAATTAGAAAGGGTGAGCACCTATGCTCAATAAGGATAAGAAGAGGAGAGAACCATACGTGATCATACAAGAGAATAAGGGGTGGGAGAAAATTCATATCATAAGTATGTATTGGCCAATAAACATGATTTTTGTAATCATAATTCGCGGTATAATGTTATTCAAATAGAATATAATATTTATTTGAGTGATGAATAATCAATAATATTTAATGTTTTATGAAAGCATAAAAATAATATGGGAATATTGAAAATAGATAAGACTATATCATTGTACACATCTATAAATTGAAACTGTCTCCCATATTAAGATAAGGACAAGAAACCATACCTTCATAAAATCATATGGACATGAAACCAGGTCCAAAAAGAAACTAGTGAAAATGAAAATTGTTCCATGCATAAAGGTATGGAAATAAATATAGGTCAATACATCATGTTGAGAATATAAAAATAAGGTCATGAAAAAATAATTATATAACTAGTCATCCATCTTTTCCCAACACAATATAGGGTTATAAGGGACTCAACTATGAAAAAATCATAAATAAAGTAATATGTATGCCATAAGATCATAAAATCATTCTTTATATATCATCCTATAACGAAATGAAATGAAATGTGTTTCATAAAAATATCGTCATCATCATAATAAACAATATAGGAAAAAATAATTCTAATATAAATGGATCAAATAAGTAGAAAATGAAATTTAACATTAAGGTAAGTTATTGTAGATGTAAATTTCAATTAAAATATCACTAAAATATTTCTTGAGGAAAATACAATTTTCATTTCATAAATACTTATAAAAAAAAATATTTCCAAAATAGCGTGGAAAAAAGTTTCCAAGAAAAAAACCATAGGAACTAGTATAATATGATCTAAATTAGTCATTTTTCAAGATAATGGAAATTTTTTTATGAAATAATCCTTAAAACAAATATTATATTCACACCTTTAGTAAAAAGTACCATATTCAAAAAAGTTATAGTGATTATTTTTAAATGTTTTTTAAAAAATACCTGTGTAAAATTACATTAATTTTTATTTATGATTACTTAAAAATATTTTATAAAAAATTGATATGGAATAAAAATAATTTCTAATTGAAGGAGGAGAAATTAGATTGAATTTTCATGGATACATTTTCTAAACAATTGAATACCAAATAGAGGAAAATGGTTCTAAAACATAAAAATTATATAAATAACCAATTATAATAATAATAATGTTTCTATACAGATATTATAATGTCCTCAATGGTAATTCAATCATTAAAAATCCTTATTAAAACAAAATTTAAACATAGATATTTTACTTCTTTAGTAACATTTCATTCATAAGCCCCATGAAAGATAACATCAAATGAAAATATAAATATCATTAACATAATAACAGTCATGATATAATATTTCAATGGTTATTTATATAAATCCCATGAATGTAGATAGTTTCCAAACATATGTCCCAAAGAATACAATATGAGATAATAAACTCCTACCTCAAGTGTACCTTTCATTATAAGTGTTTTAACCTATAGTATAATAAATTTAAATTCATTATATTTAAATATTAAAAATATATATATACTTATTAAATCATATATTATCCACTCTTAACATTAGTAACATTTTTTTAAACGTTTTTTTTAAAAAATTATCATTTTTGTGTGATAAATAATTTTTGTCATGAATTTTTCTAATTGTCAGTTTTGATCATTATAATTTCTAATGATCAAATAATCCAAAGAATTTCAATATTGAAATAAATGACATACATGTTAATTATATAAAAATTTATAATTATTCATATAATATTTTGATGAAAATGAATTACTTTGCTTTATTGAAATGGTATTCTATATGTACGCATTATTGACATTTCTAGATATCAATGGATGGAATGAAAGAAAGGTAAATATATATTGGAAATAAAAAAAATAGTATTATATAATAAATATAATTTATATTAATTACATATATCTTTATTACCATCTTATAAATGAAAAAACAATTATATTTCTTCATAGAGTTAGTAGACCACAGGAACGCACGAGCGACATTATCATTTTCAAATAGATGGAAAAGTAAGGTGGTACATAGTAAATATTAATTACGAATTAAAACTATTCCATAAATAAAACACATATACAATAAATCTCTCATAATAAACATCTATATTTTTTTAGTGATGTTGAATATATCATGCCTCTTCCCGGCAGTGGTGGTCCACCTATACAAATGATCAATACATTCACATCCCATTTGAGTGAAATATAGGTAAATAATGGTTGTTCCATAATCATAAAAGATTTTATTTTATTTATGATACTGAATTTATTTTTTTATTATGAATAAAATATATTTAGAGGAGGTATAATAAGAAATAAATTAATAGATACCTAATAGATAATTACCTTATCTTTAGTATACCAAATTTAGATCCCTTTTTAATGACATGGGAATAGTATTTGAAAAGAAAAAACTAATCAAATTAATTGATGGGGATGATTTTAGAATATTTTTTACGGTTTTGGTTGATCTATATGAACTAAAAATGTGTAAGGAAAGTGGATAAGGGGATTTCATTCAAAGGGTAGTAAGGGGAACTCTTGTATTTTTTCAAAATTTCAAAATATTATTATGTCACAATCTTGTCCATGTGGTTCCAAATTTTCATAGTTTATATGTAAATGCTAGAAAATGCTTAAATAAACTCCTAAAATATTATTTATACATGTTTTTAGGTTATTCCAATTATTGTCTATTTAGTTTTACACCTCGTTAATCCTATTTATCCTTAACCAGTGAACACATTTCTCAATAATTATTGTTTACAAATTTACTTATAAGTTAAAAATTTGCACAACAATAGTAAAGGATTTAATGTTTTAAACATATACCAGCACCCTTTACCTAATATAATATTATTATTATAACTAAATTATTTATTATATATTATATAACATAAAATATCCTTAATGTCATGTTGTATCCCTCCTTTTTATTACATAACATTTCATTACATTTTACAAACATAGGATCTTTAAAGTCTAGTGTCTTGGAAATTAGGAACATAATACATGAAAACAACATAAAACATTCTTCTAAACCACATATAGGGATTAATAATAGGTTTATCCTATGCAAAACTGTTGCATCTCATATCCTGGTGAAATACATCAAAATAAAGGGTGAGCAGAAAGCTCAGTACGGGTAAACAATGGAATCAGTTTACTTGTTTAATAATACGGACATGAATAACAATATAATGACTTGAGAAATGGGTGTATAGACATTTCATAATGAAAATAATTTGTAACATAACGTGAATATGTTACTACAAAATTTCATTTTGACTTTCATGAGCATATCCCCGAGGTTTATCCCTGAGGTGTCATAAAAATTACTAAGGTTATTCACCAAGGTATCATGAAACTTGTCATCTCTTGAGATTAATTCTTTACCCAATGCATTGGAGCGCAATCAGGGTGAACTATTAATATATATTTACTTTCATGTAATCCCCATATATCATAATAAAACATTTCATAAATAACCCATAAAGAATAAAAGAAATGAGTTTTATTTCAAGAGCGTGATGTTTTAAAAGTTCTTAAAAAATAAGATCATTATATCATTTATAACAAATGGAAATGGGGTGAGGGTTATATTTATGTAAATTAACAATAAAATATATCATATTTATATATTTATGAACACCCAAATAAATTAAATAGGTATGGGTATTCACAAAAGTAAAATGAGATATTTTCTGGAGAGAGAGATAGAAATATTGAGGAGAAATCTCTGCAGCATAACAACTATATAACATGGTTTTAAAAAACATTTAAAAGAGAGGGTAAATGAGTATCACAATCATAAATAACATATAATATAGAAAAATATGGTGATAAAAACATGGTATGGAAATTTTAATGACATACAACATGAAAGAGAAACTTGAATG